>OY728163.1:1736944806-1738237306 GCA_963277665.1 Viscum album | reverse complement strand
GGGTTACATAAGGTGAAAATGTGATTTTATTTAAAATTTCATTCTTTGATACTAATTTTGATTTAAAGTTGCATTCTTTGAACTACATTCTTCTTAAAGATTAATTTATTTGAAGTCATTTTTATTTAATTTTATTTTCCTTTAAAATTTTCATGAATTTCCCTTCATTTATTAAAGATTCAAGTTTATTTTTATTATAATGTTTATAGCATGGAATCATTTTTGGGTGGAATCCTACTGGGAATTGTGTCACACCTTAGATACACCCTTGGGTGTTTATAGATCATGTTATATATGTATTCTAGGTTAAGGAAGGATATATCCTATTGCAGATTTGAGTTCCTAGTAGTATCTCCTGGTGGATCTTATTGACGGTAGCTCGAGGACATTGCTCCTCTTGTAGCATGAGGTTTGGGATGGATTTTTTTTTACTTTTTATTGTAGACCGTTTTGGTTTATGTTCATGGTTGAAAACTTTAAATATGATATTTTCTTATACCCTGATTGGTGGTGTATCATTAGTTTGGGTTTTTGTTTTCTAATTTTTATTTATTAATGAAATTGGGTAAAATCATTCCAAAAGTATATCAGGGATACCCAATAACTTGTGCCAACACGTAGGGATTAGTAACACCCTTCGGGCCTTACTGTGGGCTCGGTCTAACTCCAAGTCAGATGGCGACCTGTCTTGGTTCATCACATCACACCAACCATTGATAAAATGATTTTTTTTTCTATATTACAAAATATCCCATGATCCACTACAAATGTGTGGAAGATCCTGAGTCTCCATTGAAAAATTCCTCAATAGTGTGGGTGTTGATACCTGGTAAATAAGAATATCATCCATAAATTATTTTTTTAATTTAAAGGATCCATCTTGAGTAAATACTCATTATGAGTGAATATACCAATGTATTTCATGAAGAGTTGTATGGAATACCCCAAGATCTTGAGGTAGATTTCTCAATAGAACTCATACCTAGAGACACTGATATCTATAAAATCACATTGGATAACATTAATAGAACTAGAGGAGATATTGAATAAGTTATAAGACAATTTGGAAAAAGGGTTGACATTCCGTAGTTTATCACCATGGGGTGATTCAATGAAAATTGTCAAGAAAATGGAATGATCAATATGGTTTTGAATTAGATATCGAGAGAACTATATGGTCACCATAAAGAATAAGTATCTACAACCAAGGATGGTTGAATTGTTATATCAACTTCAAAGAGTTAAGTAATTCTTAATGGTTGAAATTTATTCTATATATCATCAACTAATAGTGAATAAGGAATATATTCATAATAAAAGATTCCATACAAGACATGAAAAATATGAGTATATAATGACTTCATTTGATTTTACTAATGCCACTTAAATATTCATGGGGTCTTTAAGGAATAACTTGAAAAATATTTGGTAGTATTTATTGATAATATTATAATTTAATCTAAGAGAAAGTAAAAACATGAAAAGCATCTATGGATTTTTCTAGAGACATTTAAAAAGGATAAAACTTGTGCTAAATTTCAGAATGTGTTACTTTTTAATGAAAAAAGTTGCATTCATGGGGAAAGTAATCAAAAGTTAGGGAATTTATATTTGTCCTTCAAAAAAGCAAATTGTGGAATGACCTAGACCTTTAATTGTCATGGGAATTTGTCGTTTTCTTAGATTACATGGGGTAAAAGTGAATATGTTTTTACAAATTTCTCATGATCATCTATCCCACAAACTATGTTAAGACAAAAATGTAGAATTTTGTTTGGAAAAAATAAACGTGATGAATGATTTAAGGAGCTCAATGAGAGGATAATCACTACACTCGTACTCATACTACCCTCATGTGTAGGATGGTTTATGATATATACCTATTATTTAAATAATTTCATTGGTCCTATACTCATGTATAATGAATGAATGATATCTTACTACCCATGAAAGTGAATGATCCATCACTATAATTACTCAACGCTTGAACTAGAGTTAGAAACAATGACCTTTATTTTAAAAATTCTTAAAGGATACCTATTTTCAGAGACGGGTGAATGATATAAAGTTCACATGAGTCTAATTTATATATTCACATATAAAGAGTTCAACATGTAGTAGTGAAGTCTTTTAGAGATGATAAAGGTCTATGATTTCTCTATTCACTACTATCATGGAAAGAAAAACAAGGTAGTTGGTGATCTTAGTAGAAAACAACATGTTACACTAACCATGAAACTAATTGATAAATACCTATCTTTTTTTATATGAAAAGTATTTATATGTAAATAATAATTGTAGGTAAAAAATCCCACCAAGCACAATAAATTAGGTAACTATCTTTCAAAGAGAGGATCAAAGGGGAAAAAATAATGATTTAGAGCTTTAAAATAAGGTGAATATAGTAAAGGAAAGGAAACATTATGAATTCCAAATTGATGAAGATAGTGTCATTGTATTTATAATTAGACCTTAATAGAATATATCACATAGGATAATGAAATTGGTATTGGATAATGAACATAGATCTTTTTTCATCTTTCTTAGAAGATCCATGATGTATTGTGACCTTTGAGAGAACTTATTGTGGGAAAATATGAATAAGGAGATCACTAAGTACACCAAAAAGTTATTAGTATGTCATAATGTTAATTAATAGTTACACAAGTCTAAACAGATGATGAAACCATTTCATATACCCATGTGGAAAAGGGAAATTGACCATGGAATTTGTCATTGGTCTCTTGAAGACATATAAAGGAAGAAATCTTACAGGGGTTATGGTTGATCAAATCACCAACAATTTCCACTTCATTGCTATAAAAGAATATATGTCACATGAAAAACATTACAAGATATATATAAAGGAATTGGTGAATTTTTATAGGGAATCACTTTGGTTTATCATTTATACTTTTTTAAGGATTACCACTATATTCTAGATAAGTATCAAACATGATCAGAACATTACAATGAGTTCTAGTATGGCCTATCACACCCAAAATAATGGAAAACCTGAAAGGAAAATTTAGACACATGATGAAATATTGATTGCTTTCTCAATGAAATTTAAAGGAGGGTGGGATCAACATCTACCATTATTTGAGTTCTCATTCAACAAAAACTTATAATTGAGTATTCAAATGGCTCTATATAAATCTCTATGTGTTAAGAAATGTAAAAAAACTTGTTAGGGTAAATTTAGGGAATAAAAGATACTTAGACAAGATATTATGAAGGAAATGATAGAAAATGTTAAATACCTCCAACAACATATAATGATTCTTAGAGTTGGTATAAGATATATGTTTACAACCATCAAAGGGACATAGAGTTTGAAGTTGGAGACAATATTTTCTTTTGAATAACATCTCAGAAAAGATTTTTGTTATTTAGAAAGAAAGAAGCAAACATCCCTAGGTATATTGACCCCTTTGTGAACCTTTATCACATAGAAGTCGGTGCTTATATGTTTGGAATTCCCCCAAATATCACTCAATATGAAGATGTGTTCCATGTATCTCTCTAAATAAGTTCATACTTGATCCCTCACATGTACTAAATTAGGAGGTGGTATAATAGGATCATGAAATCTCTTATGTGGAGCATCCAGTGAAGATCTTGGACCACAAATATAAATTTCTATGGAATAAAATACATCCCCAAGAAAAAAGTGTTTTGGAGGAACCATAAATATGCAGATGTGACATGGGAACATGAGGAAACAACGATATAGATATACCATCATTTATTCTCAACTGAGAATATGAGTTGAAATTTCAAGGATGATATTTCAAAAGTGGGTATGAATGTAATGACCCATAATTTATAAATTATATTTATTTCCAAAATAAACTTATATTATATTATATTGTAGAGTATTATACACATAAAACACATAGAAAAACCAAGAACAAATTATTTCATTAATGGTTATAATTTTTTAGTTAATTACTAAACCCATGAAAATGACATATATAATAAAGGGACAAAAAATAGAAAATAAAAAAACTATAATGGTAAAATTTGGATCATCCCGATCCACTAGAATAATCACCCACACAAAGAACACAATAGAAATGAAAAAATAGTATTAATCTAGTCAAAATTTTAGTAAGGAAAAATATAAAACCATAAGAGGAATTATAGTGAATTATGTATTAAGGAATGGCGAGGTATTTATAGATGGAAATATGACTATTTAAATAGTAAAATGACCATTGGAATGAACATGTGGTCTTCAGAATAGTAACATAACTATGGGAAAGTTTAATTTGAACTAAAAATAAAAAATTGAAAAAAATATTATGTGAATATATATATATATATATTAATTCTATAAAATAAATATCAATTTTAATAACTCAATTAAATTAAAAAATCATTTTTAATATTCTATATTTTAATGTATTTCGTAAAAAACACAAATGTTAGGTAAAGAATTAAAATTACCTATGTTAGAAATTTAAATTTTCAAATTTAATTTAATTTTTATAATAATCACATTCAAATTTATAAATTACGAGTTTTAGATAATTTTATGAGAAACTTCAAATTTTACATGTATAGTAAAAATATAGTTCTTTAAACACCAAATGTTTTATGACATAATAATGATGCAATAATTACTAAATACATATTAAATCAATTGATTGAAATGCAAATTAATTTAACAAGATCAATTTTTAATGTAAAAATAATCAACTTAATTTACAGACCTATAATGTAATTCCAAAAGTCTAAAATTCAAAATTGTGCCTTTAAACAAATGTTTTTTATTCTTCTTCTTTCCTTTTAATCAAAAAAATAAATTCAAATTATAAAGTGTTTTAATGTCCTCAAATTATTTTATTTTATTCAAATTTATTAGTTAATATCTAAAATAGTACTATTTAATGGTTTTCCTTGGATAAAATAATTTATTCATTATTATAACATAAAAATAGTACCCTCCTCAAATATAAAACCCCCCTCCCACAATTTGGAAAATAACTCCACCCTCACTTACCAAATACATAAATCTACACAAATTACCTCTCTTATGCCCCTTATAATTTTTAGTTATTCTCTCTATACATTCAGTGATTTTAATGTCATAGAAAATAAGTATGACTGGGAAGATGGTAACTTTTCGTCAACATTTTCTCTCATTTCTTATTTGTTTCATAGTTTTCTACATTCCATTAAAATGTTAATATTTTAAAATTAATTAAGTGGTATTTTAAAATTTTATTAATGATATTAAACTTCTATTACTATTATATTTACTACATATTTTTACTTCATACATCTCCTTCCTCTTATTTTGATAATTCCATGTCAATGGTTGGTTAACTGCTTATGAGGAAGTTTCCAAGTCTCTAATTATATTGAAAATTATGAATTATTATAACAATTTATTTATAATATATAAATACAAAAATATATTTATTTTTAATCTTTTGGTACTAATTTTAATAATTTATAGGAAATAATAAACCTAGATCATTAAATCAAAGAAAGATGTGATCTTTTAAGGAAAACATGACAAAAAATTGTTTCATATTTAATAATCAGAATTAATAAATATAATATAATTAATACAATTGATAAAGTGTAAAAAATGTACATAATTAAATAATATTTATATATATTAATAAACTTATGTTTATTATACAGGTGGCAGAAATGCAGTGAAATAGAGCAGGATTTAAACTAAGGGGATTCTCTAACCCAACACCCTCTCTTTTGGGTGGTTGACTCTCTCACTTTATTTTAAGTATATATATTAATATAATGTATTTAATAAATACTTTCACCATTTTTACCTTTTATTTCTTGGGAAGTATATTTTTTACCTTATTAAAATGGTTTCTAAGACAATTTCAAATATTTTTTAAAAAGACTTTATTCTACTAAAACACATAATTGACTTCTCTTTTGTTGTATATCGTCCAAATAAAATTCATCTTTTATGTTAAAATATAATATCCCTTATTCATTCTTTAACACTAAAGATTATTTAATAAAGTATGATATATTAAATTTTTATGAGACCCATTCCTTTCCATGGGTTTATTTCATGAATAGGATAGCTATATATTCTCTTTCCATGTGGCATGCGTGATTATGATCATTTTATGAAATGATAGGTAAGACTAGAATTTTATATTCCTCTAATTCATTAGGTAATGTGATATATATCCTGCTATTATGTGTATTATATGGAAACATGATTCTAGATTTGTTCACAATTATGATGTTTGGATTTATGCCTATATGTTAGTCATAAACATGATGCTAGATTTTTTTCATGACTATGTGTGGTATTTGAAACAATTTTATAATGTTTCATTATTATTAATATTGTACATTCCGTGTATTTCTAAAATTATTCCCTCATCCTTATAATGATGACCCATTCTTATAATATGATGATGATTTTTATGTTCACCCATGTACTATTGATTCATGTATATTGTTCCTTCTATGATATAATTCTCTTTATAAGACTTTTAGATCACCCTTTCATTTAAGTATATATTCCAAGGAACACATGTACTAAGGAAGACATGTGTGTTTTATAAGAGAAATTAAGAAGTAATTAAATAATGTTAATTTATTATTATGTACAATTGATGAATGAGCTTAGTTTACAAAAGATGATAAACCTTTGGTTCCAAGAAAGTATTAATATTATGATATTTATCATAAAATTGATCTAGTAGTCATATTAAAAATGTTGGATCCTTATTGGATAGTATTATTCAATAATATAAACTATACCTCTCTTGTAAACATTATTATATGAGTGATAGTTCTGTTCTCAAAACTCACCCCAAACCTAGCAAGGATTAGGATCTACCATTAAGACTAAACATTTTTAAAAATATCATGTGTTTTAATTCATTCAATTTTTTATGAAGGTTAGGAAGTGATATTGTGAGTGGATCAAGACTCTAACATATCACAGAGGATTAGTTCTTAAATGGAAGGAATTTATAAAAAAAGTTCAACTGATTCATCCCTTCCCACTAGTACATTAATTGATATGGGTACCTATAAATAGATTGGATGTGGTGAAGAACAACAAACTCATTTCTATCTATTTATTAATTCTTGGACTCTAAATATGGGTATGGGTTTCATTTTATGATATATATGTTGTTTATTTCATTCCCTACAGATCCCTTCTGTTGTTTTATTTTAGTTTTACTAAGTCTAGGAGGATTTTTGGTATGTGTTTATTTTTTTTCATGTAGAAGATATCTAATACTAGGTAGTTCTATAATACCCATCAAAACCCTCCATAGTTAGAGATATTAATTTGGATATGTTATAGTTTTTATGGGCTTCTCATACACATCTAACTAGATTGGTGTTTCCTAGGATTTGTCTCAATGTGTATTGGTGAGTTGGATACTGTGGATGTGGGATTGATGTTATGATCTTTTTTTATTATGTATTTTATTTTTCAAATTTTAATCATTTTAGTATGTCATTATTTTTATTCAGTCGTCATTTTTCTTTCTTGTGACTACTCAATAGTTCTAATATGGTTGATTCCAAAGATTGAGATTATGACTAACCGAATGTGTTTTCTCTTCGGATAATCGATAGGTGATACTGGAGTTTTATCTTTGATATCAATCAAATACGAAGGTGATCTCAAAGGATTTGAGTGGTCAATACCTAATTTTAATGATAGTTATTCTATGGATAGTGGGAGGCCTGAGGAAAACTCCATACATATTTGAGATATTATCCAAATATTATTGAATATATATGACATAATCATTTTTATAAGTGGGTCAGTCCATTTGGTCCTTCCTATGTTCTAATTAGATTAGGGAAACATGGATCCCTTATTTTTCTCCTTTTTTGAGCATGTCATATATTATCATATTTTTTCTATATGTTATTTTGTTATTGAATATCTTATGGAGTCTACGAGTAGGCTAGTATTGGGTGTTTATATATTCCTCTTTCAATTTGGGGTAAGATTTACTTACAAATAAATGTGACTACACCCTCATTATATTATATGTTTTTTCACTCTATTTGTTTGGCTTCTTTAGTGTGGTCTAGTTGAGATGTCCTATGTCTTATTTGTTTAGATACTACAATTTTTTGTGTTGTTGGGATCCAGTAAGGATTTTTTGAGTTGTTTTTTGGAGGCCTAATAGATTGTTTCAAAGATTTATCCCATTGAATTGATCATAGATCATTATAATTTTTTTTACACATGGACAAAATACTAAATTTTTCCCCAAAATACCCTATCAAGATAAACATTTCTCAAACCCTGACTACTATAGATATATATTTACCCTTCACAATGTATAAAACAAAACACAGATCATTAAACCATGATGTTCTTTCTCTATACTAGAAGCCTCCTAATTAACTTAATACAATATGAGCAATCTATTACGGTGTTTTGTGATACCATAATAGTATTTTTTTACTTCCCCCTTTTTAAACTTTGTCTATGATTATAATTTACCCCAAAATGTTCTAAATAAATTATACTATCTTATTTATTATAATTTCAAAAAATATAAATAAACATTAATATCAATGGGTGGTTTCAATAATAATTTAATCATATGTATAAACTGCCACTTGACCCAAATGATTAATTTTGTGAGGTGTTAACATTATAACATCTTATAGTAGGGTAAATAGGTGGGTGGTTACCCCAATGTTACAAATAACAAAAGGATTCTTAAAGAACCAATGAACACATATTTGATACCACATAATAAAGTTATCTACCTTCTGCATTACCTATAAGATTTAATTAGTGGAGCATGAAATCTATTACATCTTATATTTAGTTCCACATAATTATAGTTAATCATATTTTGTGAATACCATGGGTAGAGATATAAAATCCCATGATACATTCCAATTATATCCATTCAGGATAATTTACGAATGAAATCACAAGTTTAATTCTTCTCTATATTATAAAACTCTTCAATCATTTATGCCACTGAACCCTCTTCTTTTATATATTATTTAATGTATTTGGTTTCAATAAGTGATAAAAATTTATCCTATATTATATATTTATTTAAAATATCTAGGCTAGTGTAGTACTAAATCTAAGAAAAATCATCTACATCAATTATTTTAATTTATTATCCCTTAATTTTTGAGAGATGGTATTTATCTAACTTATCTATACAACTTGAAAAAATATATGAATCAATTTTTTAGTCATAATTCCATGGAAAACAACCATCATCTTTATATTTATTAAATACATCATCTTATTTTACTTGATTCCTCACTTTCTCTCCAATATCAAGGGCAGAACTAATTTTTATAGCCATTAAAATCATATTATTATGATATTAATATGATTTGACCATAAAGGAGTAACACAAAATGTTTCTTCATATTCTTTATATTAAAAATTTATTGCATTTAGATCATTTTTTAATATATAACATTTACTCTAGAACATTTCATAGTATATGCGGCTAATATTTTCTTTAACCCATAGTTTACGATACTAGAATTTCACCCTATAGCCAATGAACAATTGTCACAGTTTTTTAAATCAAGACAATATAATATATTCTTATAGTCCTAATAAAATCATCATTATATATTAGTCTATAGTTACAGTTTTCTTAAAATTGTTACTATTGTTGTTACCATTCCACCAAAGGAAAGTAATTTCTTAATGGAAGAGTTTGGAAATGGGGTGGGAATACCCTATAGCCATTGTGAGGTCCTGACCATGGTTATGGGTCCTCCAATAACCAGAGTCATTCCTGTCCATTACTATAATGTGTCTAATCAACAACTTATAGTTACGGTTTTCTAAAATTGTTGCAATAGGTACCCATATTATGGCTATAGGAACCCCTAAAGTAATGATTTTAGAAAATTAAAATAATTGAATAGTGGAAAATTATAACTATTATTAATTAATAATTTAATAAAATATATAAAAAATATATATTTTCTATATATATATATATATTTGTTATATATAAGTTTATAAGTGATGTTTTAGTGGAGTGTTAAGGTCTCTTTGTATATATATGTGAAATTATTTAATTTATAGGGAGTGTTAATTTAATTGTTGGAATATCATAAGTTTATTTTTGAGACTTTATAGAGGTGTTTAGGGCCTAGAAATTAGAACCAAAGGAGATTCAGACCCCATATAGTATCTTGGATAAATGGGTGTGCCATTGGATAGCTGGTATAGAGCCACCGACTAGTCAGTAGTGGTGGGATTAGCCTATGTTGAACATGGGATCCATCAGTCAGTTGGTATAGAGCCACTAGTTAGCCAGTGGTTGAGGTAGTAGCCTAGGTTTTCTCTTGTAGAAACTAGCTGTCTGGTGGTTCATAGATAACCCGGAAAGTAATTCCACCTATTTAATTTCCCCATAACATGACTTTTTGATAATATCCTCCTTAGGTTCAATAATCACTTGACCAAAACATCCTTAATAACTTTATTTATATGGAATTGGTTCTCTTCTTCCTTGATCTATGGAGTTTCATGCTTGGATTGATCTATCGACTCCCAAATGGTATGTTTCATCCTTTCTATTTCGAATATCCTTCTTCTTTGGAAAATTTTCCTAGATATAGGCAACGATGGATGGATCTATGGATCCCATCATGCTCTAATAAATAATTCTTCGTTTGTTTATAGATATACATCAGATCTAGAGAGTTCGCGACGTTTACTTGGACCATATGTAGATCTACCAATGATAATGAATATTTTTTCATAAGTTGAATTAATTTGAAACCTATTTCTCAATTCCATTATTAAATATTATTATAAATATCATTTTGTGGTTAATTAGGAATTGTTCTTGGGATACTTAGTGTGAAGGATTGATCATATTAGTGTGTGGGAATGATATAGGTATTTTCTTTTGATAGATCTCAACATTTGGAATCAAAGCATTTTCGGTAACAAGTTCCTTACCATACAATTCCTTTTTTGACTTGATTTTCAATACATGTGTGTGTATTTAGTCATGAGACTATTTTTTAAAATGAATGTTCATGAGTGCATGTGTAGCCTATGAGATCATTCTTGATAATAATCACATGTTTGTCTATGTGTGGCTATAGGGACTCACTCTTGTTATGTTATATTGTTATTATATGTTATGTTCCCTATTTTCTATGAATGTATGGCATGTAGAGGTCTTCATTATGAAATCATGTGACAGGTGGACCATTGTGGCTTAGTTATCCCAAGGAGGGGAATCATGTGTGGCTTGGGCTGATGAGGATGAGGGACACAAAAACATGATAGGGGTTTGATGGCCTTATGGCCTGTATTAAGAAAGATATGAGATATGATAAACTGATGGTCTAAATTACGATAAAGATGTGGTATGATGTCTTTGTGGACAAATTCGTGATAGTGATCTAACATGATGGCTTTATGGCCTAACCCAAGTCTAGTTTGTCATGTTGTTTCTTAATGATATAAGGCGCCCCTTTGGAAAACCCATGATCATGACTGTTATTGTGGATTTACATATGTAATAGAGCTAATTTAGTTAAAACTATGGTCTATGGTGGCTTGATCAACAGAAAATTATTAACACATGATTGATGAATGTTTCCTTACGCATTTACTTATTATCCTGGAATACACCTCTTATAGATCTATGATTATATTAAAAAAAATTGGCGGTGTCCTAATGGTTTGATACTCACACCCTGTATGTGAATCTTGATGCATGTGTAGACTTCTTCATCAATGATCTTGGGAAGGGTAACATCCCAGTGGAAGAAAACTGAGGAGATAGAGTTTAGTGTTTAATGGGAGTACTGAGACAAACTCTAGATATATGGATCTATGAATTAATTTATTTTCCATGGATTATTATTATTACATTGAGTTTATCTACCACATTGGGTGTCCTTGTATCGTTAAATTTTATTTTTCTATGATAATTGAAAATCCATTTGATATTATATATGTTATTATTTAGTTACATTATACCATTGGGTGATACCATTATTTTCTTTTTATTATTATTATGGTATATGAATATTGATAATAAGGGTATATTATCAACGCTATAAAATTCAAACCCTCGCTTTGAGTTGGAAACATCTAGTATAGGAGTAGTTACACATGAGATCTTGTTGCTCACTTATCCAAACCAAGTTATTTGGGTTGTGGAGTAATAAAATGGAATCAGGGTGGTTTCTTTCTCGTTAACTATGTTTCTAGAATCGTAGAAATGAGATAGTTAATGTGGTAGTTAGTTCATGGGAGTGATATATGTTTTTGGATAGCTCTATTGTGACAGACCATTGAGTTATTGGTGATGGGACTGTTGTTATAGTTATGGATTTATGGTTCTATATTGATCCTGAGTATTTTTTTTGTGTTATAGTTTATAGTATTTGGCTGCATTCATGCATCGTTATTATGCATGTAGGATCACATGTTATATATATACATGTTTCCTACAATGAATGGTAGTTCATTAAATTAAGATTCTTAATAGTTAATTCATAGATATACTATACTGACATTTAGATTCCATAAACTTTAGCATTCTATTTTTGTTGATTATATATTAATGAATCTGACTAACATATAGTTATGGACAACCAAGCTTGAGGCTTGATTAGTTATAGGTGGGATATGATTTATCATAATGGGTAGGATCCCAGGGTAGGTTTTCTTATATAATCCCCTTTTGTGTTCTTATAAACCTCTTGAGTTAATCTCTTATATAATCTACTATAGGTGTTATATGATTTCATTCAGCATTACTGATAATTCCACCTAGAATACATATGAGGGGTCAGTGGTTGGAAGTAAGTCAAAATGATCCCAAAAATAAGAAATTACAATCTCCACTGACAGATATAGTTGAGGATGTAGTTGAGCATGCTCATGTAGCTTCTTTAGTGGTTCAGGTGAAGGAACCACTACATCCATGGTTCTTTTTCTAGTAACTGTTCAAGGCATAAGAGTTTCTAGGATAGAATTAAATTAAGCCTAGATATTCTTACATCATTATATCCCATCATTCTATTGAATGGGAATAATCATGATGCTAAGGATAGGATTGACATCATTGAGGGGTTCCTTAATCTAGTAGAGACTCCATAGGACCATTGAGTAAAGTTGGATACCTTAATTCTTTAGGGAACCAATAAAAGACGGTGGGGGTTTTGTGAACTAGGCCAGTAGTCATGAGGGTCTTTCATGGGAGTACTTCATGGACCTTTTCATTAAGTAGTGTTTCTAGAAACATTGAAGCTAGATCACATGAAAGAGTTTATCGAGTGTTAGTAGGGAATGATATTAGTGTCTACCAAACCTGCTCATTTCATAGAGATACTTTTCTCTGCCCCCTGGTAGGGAAAGAGGTGAAGAAAGACAATTTTTTTTATATTGGACTTCATCTAGAACAGAGGTTTTAGGTTAGGCAGTTTGACCTAAAAATACACCCATAGATACATTTCAAGGTCCTTATGAGTGAGAAACATCTATTTAAGGATAGATATATATGTATTATTTATTTCCATTATTGATTAGTTGGGGGACCTTCTCTTCCTATAGTGGATACCATTTTTGGTAGTAATAAGGATACAGATGGGGAGTTTTAGTTGGTAAATGGTAAGTTATTATAGTATATTGTGGTTTCCTCAGCCTCCTCTATAAGAGAAATAGGTTTATAGTGTTTCACATACGAAATGAGTGGAAATTATCACAAATTTTTCCAAGGACCATAGAGAAATTGTTTTAGTTTGTCAATTCGGGGCATCTTAAAAAGTTTTATTTGAGGTTATTTTAGAGAGTATCTTAAAGGGATGTGGGGAAAACATGAAATTTGACCTTGGGATCTATTTGAGGACCTTTATAGTAGATTCAGACCCTATAAAAATTAATGACCAAGGCGATTTATGTGTCACAGGGGAAGGGATATGGATATAAAGAAGATAGAGTTCATGTAGCGGACCAGGTCCTAGTTGATGGTGGAGAGAGAACATTGACCATTTGGGGTAGGTTCTTGATCAAATTTATACCATGTTCTAACTTGATTGATACAAGATATTCCCATTCATATATATATGATCATGTTGTTTCTTGTCTCGAAATTATGTTCATGTTGTCTTATAAGTTGTTATATATTAACACACCATTGGGGAAGAAAGTAGATCATCTCCAGAGATATCCATAATGTCCCACAGTGATTTCTAGTTTTTAAAATTTAATATATTTCCTGAATTTTGAGATCACTTTCTTTGATGTGATAATTGGAACGGGAAAGTTGACCATTTATCAGGAACACATCGACTATTATAGGAGACATATATCCTTTAATATCCCAAAGGGTGAGAATTTTGATTTTAATGATGAATGAGATGTGGATAAGGAAGAAAAAGAATGGAAAATAGCGAAATTAGGGCTATCACAAAATAGGTAGCAGACGTAGCTCATGTGGTGGAACAGGTAGTAGAGTCCTCATATTTTCGTACTATAGTGGACCTATATTAGGTTTTTTATCGATGATTTATTTGGAATTCATCATGATATCGGAATTGATATTAATATTTAAATCATTATAGGACCACAAACAATATCATCTCCTCCATTTCATATAGAACCAACTATGTTGAAGGGACTCAAGGTGCAACTTGATGATTTAGAGGTGAAGTATATTATCAGGATGAGAACATCTCTATGGGTACTCTTTTGAAACTCCCAAAGAAGTTGTATGATATCCTTAGGTTGTGTATTGACTAAAAGAATATAAACCAGATGAATGTAAAGAATTAATTCATGTTTCATAGGATCAAGGACCTGTTTGATCAATTAGGTGGAGCCTAATGGTTATATAAAATTGATCTATGATCAGGATACCATTAGCTTTGGGATTGTGGTGTGGATATTTAAAAAAAACATTAATTAGTAGATAAGGATTGTATACAAAACTTTTTATTCTATTTGGGTTAAAAAATTCACCAAAAGTTCTCATGGATCTCATGAATAGGATATTTCATCCATATTTTAAATCCTTCATCATGGTGTTCATTGATTATATCATTAAATATTGATGCACATCAAAGATGCAAGCTAGAAACATACATATTATATTGAGTACACTTTGAGTGATTTAGTTGTGGGCCATGATTTTTAAGAATCATATATTGATCCCAGAGGTATGTTTTCTTGGGCATGTAATATTTATGGAAAAAATTTGTATAGACCTTCAAAAGGTAGATGATATGATGTCATGGACAAGCCCTATAAATGTATGTGATTGTAGTAGGTTCCTTGGGATTATGGGATACTACTAACTGTTCATTCAGGCCTTTCCCCATTTGGATGTTCTAATAGAAATACTTAACAATAATGGAAATAATTTTGTGCTGATATATCTATGTGAAGATGCTTTCTTGGATCTCAATAGAACATTGAAGACAACTTTGATACTGATATTTCTAGATCTTGATATTAGATATCTAACTTTCAATGACCCCTTAGGTGTTTTTAAGAGATATGATGATGAATATGGATCAGAAAGTAGATTATGGGTCCCTACATATATGACCACATGAGTAGAACTACCCTAATCATTACATGGAGTTGACAGTGGTGGTTAATGTTCAAAATATTTGGCTCTATTATCTATCTTATGAGATATTATTTATATAAATAGACCACAAGGTATTATATTATATATTTTATTTTAATGACAAGAATGAGATATTTTTTATTCCTAATTATATAAGGGAAGAACTGATATTGGACTCCCATTCCACTCAGTGTCTAGTGATCCAATGTTTAATGAATATAAATTGTGATATCATGAATTTGGTGGATGAAAATAAAGACTGACATTATAGAATTTATGTTTCATTACTTGAATTGTCAGAGGATCGAGTCAGAGCATCTTCGACCAAGAGGTTTTCTTCATCCACTCCAAATTTTTATTTAGAATTTGTATTATAAAAAATTTAATTTTGGATGAGGTTTGATCTACCCCATATAATTCATGTTTTGTTTGGGTGATAGTTTCTAAGCTAAAAAATAGGAACATTTTTTGTTGTTCTAAGAGACTCACTTTGTTGATTAGTTGGGATAGATTTATGTTTGATAGATTCTATGAATGTATAGAGTCCCTTCTAGAATAGTACTATGTAAAGACCCGTAAAATTCAAGGAAATTTTTTTCTTAATTTTCTTTGGAATTTTAAAAGAACGCAGTTTCTGACGGCGCCTGATTCCGAGGCCCGATGTGCCCGGAATCATTTTCCGAAGTTTGGCTCGGGTACGTTCAGTGAACGGACGAGCGAGTTTTTCTAACTTTTGAATCGGTGCATGGAATCGAATTCTGAGAGCACCGATGAAATCGCAGCGCTGATATTCTCTTAGAAACGCCTCTTCCGGAGTTGCGTTTGCTCGGGTGTGGTTTTTAATTTTTGGGCTTAAAGTTAAGAAATAAAATAATTTTTCGACAACTTTATTTTATTTCACATAAGCCACTTGGAAGCCACTTGAAGCCACTTAAAGGCGGCTTGAACTGAGTTGAACCGGGTAGGATGCTATCCAGAAATATCCTACCCGCTTTGTAGGATATTTGTGAGGTGGGGCCCGCACGAGCCCCGCCGTTTCTTTCCGCTAAGTAACGCACCCGCGAAAACCCGTCATTATGAAAGTAAACTGACGCGTTTTCTAAATTCTTAACAGACCATTTAATTGGGCGGTTTATTTCATAAATTAAATGAGCTGTTTCTTTCGTTGAATTAATTCAACGAATTGATGGGTCGTTACTTACCCTTTTTCGTGTGTTGGCATAATAATAGAATAAGACTAACCTTTTTCTTTTGGAGGATTACTCGTTGAGAAAGGATCCTTGAACCTTCAGCCTCCTTCGCGAAGAACGCGAAGAACGCCGAACCCGGAAATCGACGACGCGACACCGTGATCCGCGACGCCGACAACGTTCTTCTGCGACGTCTCTTCCTCCGCGACGGATCTTCGATCGGCTGCTTGAGGTAAGAGTCTCGGACCTTCCTTTTTATCTCCTTCGTGGTTCTTAACCAAAACACGGATTTAATTAATTAAATTAAAACTGTTGTTTCATGGTGCGTTGAGTTCGCCGACTCAACGCCATGTTCCGCGACGACGCGACGCCCTTCCGCGACGACGCGACGATCTCCACCTTCCGCGACGAGTAATTTCCGCGAATAACGCTCACGCGCGACGTCCAGCCTGGTAGGGATTTTATGATTTGGAATACCCCTCTTTATATTCCCGTGAACGTTCTTTAAAAATTAAAGAACCAGAATCAAAGAAACAATTTTATTTTATTAAAATTGTTGGTTAATGTGTTGAACATTTTATATTTTCCCGGTTGTTTATCTCTAACGCGGAGGGTGCGGGCCAAACAAACACAGCCCGACGACCCTCCGTCGTTCTTCATTTTGTGCGGATTTGGCGGGCGACGACGGAACGTGCTGCAACGGATGTTTGACGATCCCGCAGTGAAGAACGAGTCCCGGGAGGAGCAATGGCGCAGACGGGAAGAGAATCGGACCACCAGAGCGATCCCAGTGGCCCGCGGAACTCGCCGGCGGCGCCGGCAGCCGGGAGCGGCGGCGCCCCGGTGCGCCGCCGGACAGGCCGCCGCGGCTGAAGCCGCGGGGGCGGCGGCACCCGCGGACCCGCGGCCGCGCGGGTCTGGTGCCCTCGGACGCGGCTGAAGCCGCGTCCCTGACACAGCGCGGCCCCACGCGGGGGGCCGCGACACCACCAGGCCGCGAAGGCGGCGCCCCACGCGCCTCGGCCGACTCCCCGGGGGGGGGGGGGGGGGTCGGCCCGGGTCGGCCCGGGCCCGTACCCCCCGTCTTCGGACGGTTTTCGTTCAAATGCTCGTATCTTGGGCTACGGGCCTCCAAACGATTCGCCGTCAGCGGCAACACGATCCTTGGATCGAGACGGTCGTTTCGGTATACTATACTCAATGTGCACCTTCCTTTTTGGGAGCCTACGTGGTTAAAACTCCATTGTTAAGCGTGCTTCGCCTAGAGTAGTGATCAGGATGGGTGACCTCCTGGAAAGTTTCCCAGGGTGGGTGTGAGACGGAAAGGCCAATAAATAACAGACCGGGCATCCGATTGACGCGCCGTCTGTTTCGTTGAATTCCTCTAAGTGAGATGGATCTTTTGACTTACTCCGCTCGAGGTTTGGATGCCGACGGAGTGCGGTCGGGTTGGATCGCACCGAAATCCAACCGGGCCCCTGGAACGAAAAAGCCAATAACTCTCAGACCGGGCGTCCGATTGACGCGCCGTCTGTTGCGTTGAGTTCCTTTTGATGATACGGAACTTTTGACATCTTTCACCGAGATTTGGATGCAGTTGGATAGTGGTCGGGTTGGATCACACCGAAATCCAACCGGGCCCCTGGAACGGAAAAGCTGATATCTTTCAGACCAGACGTCTGTTTGACGAACCGTCAGCGGCGTTGGTGATCACGTTTAAAAACGGTCCCTATGAGTATACCCTATGAGTGTTCGGGGTATAGTTGAGTTACGGCCGGATTGGTTCGCACACGAAACCAACCAGGCCCCTGGGACGAAAAGGCTAATAACTCACAGACTGGGCGTCCGATTGACGCACCGTCTGTTGCGTTGAGACCCTTATGACGAGGTGGTCCTTTGAGATACTTCCTTGCGGGAATTTGTGATACTTGGAGTATCGACCAGTAGCTCGTGGAGCGGACCCTCCCAGAGACGAGCGGGCGGAGCACGGAGACCGTGTAGCTGACTGAGACCCGACGACTGCTGATCGAACGACTCGGTGTGTTATTGAGGTGCGCTTGGTTGTAGCGGCAGACCCACGACAGAGGTGCGCTTGGTTGTAGCGGCACATGGGAGCTCTTGGTTGTAGCGGCAGACCCACGAGAGAGGTGCGCTTGGTTGTAGCGGCACATGGGAGCGCTTGGTTGTAGCGGCAGACCCACGACAGAGGTACGCTTGGTTGTAGCGGCACATGGGAGCGCTTGGTTGTAGCGGCAGACCCACGACAGAGGTGCGCTTGGTTGTAGCGGCACATGGGAGGGCTTGGTTGTAGCGGCAGACCCACGACAGAGGTGCGCTTGGTTGTAGCGGAACATGGGAGCGCTTGGTTGTAGCGGCAGACCCACGACAGAGGTTCTCTTGGTTGTAGCGGCACATGGGAGTGCTTGGTTGTAGCGGCAGACCCACGACAGAGGTGCGCTTGGTTGTAGCGGCACATGGGAGCGCTTGGTTGTAGCGGCAGACCCACGACAGGGGTGCGCTTGGTTGTAGCGGCACATGGGAGTGCTTGGTTGTAGCGGCAGACCCACGACAGTGGTGCGCTTGGTTGTAGCGGCACATGGGAGCGCTTGGTGGCAGCGGCTGGCCCGCAATACTCGATAGGTGGAGTACTACAGCAGTCTTAAGTTAGTGAGCAGTTCCTCGGTGTTGTGACCGGACCACCGTACACTCCAGAGACGGAGCTCTTCAGCAGTTACAGTTTCGATGATGAAAATCCTGGTTTGAGATGAGACTTTTGACCATGTGTTTCCCTCATGATTGAGATGGGTTACTTGATAACTTAGGTATATGTATGGGCATATATCTAAGTAGAGGTTATCTGTTGAGATATTCTTGTGGTTATCCTTGTTGGTTTTAGTGAGACCTTGAGGGTCTCGGGGTCCCTACTGAGTATCGTTATACTCACCCCTGCACAGGCTATGCCCGCACTACGTTGTGTTGGTTGCAGACGATGGACAGCGTTGATCGTGGCTGAGGCTTGCAGAGCAGGACGGTACCTGGAGGTGGACCACTGGGCGGGACGTACTCGGAGCGGTCAGGTGGACCCGAGGATCAGTGGAGGCTATCTGTACCCACCCTTCAGGTGGGATTTCCAGAGGACGGTTCGACGCTGCAGTTTTCCCTTTTTAGTTGCTGTTTTTCTTTTCAGTTGTACTTTACAGTTGGGCTTGTATTTCTGGCCCCTTTTACTTTCAGCACAACTTGTACAGTTTTTACTTAGTGTTTACTTTCCGCTTGCTTACTCTGTGGTGCTTGTTTACTTTTCAAAGGCAATGCCTTCCCTTTTTGTTGGGATTTACGCTTTGGTGCTAGTCGCCAGCCCCTGGCCTATGGAAGGAGGGCTTGGGGTAGTCACGGCACGGGCCCCGAGGGCGGGTCGTGACAAATTGGTATCAGAGGTGGTCGGTTCTACCGCAGACTCTGATCTTTCTTCTATGTGAAGAAATAGTGTTTAGCGTATTGAGTGTGGTTATCGGTCCAGGGAGTCCAGTGTTGGTGCAGTGGCCGACGTATCCGTACACCAGGACCCTGACTTCCAATTTCCGAATTAATACACGAAGACACTGATTGCGTGTGTGTTTCCAGCAGTTTTTAAAAGTCAGCTCAAACCAGGTCAGCTCACCAGGTTCTTATCATTTGACCGTATCACGTTGTTTCTTTCAGGATGCCTCCCCGCGGATGACCAGCTAGGGTTCTGAGGGTTGAGCGTGGCGACAACCCGCCCAGCGACGAGGCCTCGGTGCAGGGCCCCTTGACAGCTGGGGCACCGACAGTACCTCTACCCGCCGAGCCACCGATGCTTCCAGCTGCTGACGATGCACGTCTCTTGAGCGCACTACACGAGTTCTAGCGCCAGAGGTCACCCAGGTTACGGGGAGAGACGGACCCGCAGGCGGCTGAGGATTGGCTGGAGGCTGTGGTGGGAGTTTTCAGGCTAGTGAGGATACCAGCAGACCTACCGGTGGCCGACTCCACGACTCAAGCCCAGTTGTGCGGGGGGAGCCGGGGTGGAGTCAGAGCCAGGCGTGCCGAGAGTGGGAAGTGTTACTCCTGTGGCGGGATTGGTCACATGGCTCGTGACTGTCCGACCCGCCATGCTGATGATCAGCAGTTAAGTGAAGAACCTCCCAGTTAGCCATGGAAGATGAGCTGGCCGTGTAGCTAGAGGTGGATGACGCTTCGGGGAGTTGCCACCACCACCACCAGGAGGTCCACCCCGACCGCACGGAGTTGGTGGACATGGGAGAGCTCAGCTTCAGGCAGCTGAGGCCTTCGATTGTGGATCTTTGGGAGCAGTTGGACAAGAGCGGAACTAGTGGATACGTCTTTTGTACTTCTAGTTCCTTGTTGCTGTTGTGTAGCGTCCTTGTAATATGAGCTGCAATAATAAAAGACGCTTACCTTTGTGATGTTTCCTTCCTGTCCTCTTTTGCGTTGTTACTAATAGGTTCCGGTTTAGACTGTTGACTTGACCCTCACTTGTGGGACATCTACTGGAGGAGACCCAGTTACCACACACTGATGCCGACAGTGTGACTCAACCCTTGAGGCGAGAGTAACGGTTGGATCTCTTGGTAGTCGCGTCGAGGCCTTACGACGTCATCCTTGGTATGGATTAGTACCATCCATGTCGGGATTGACTGTATTAGGCAAAAGAATGTGGTTCATCCAGGGGATGGGACCAGATTTCTCTTATCGGCAAAGAAGAAATCTTGCAACTCTTGTGGGACCTGAGATGGTCCAGGTCATCCAGGGGCGGGTGAGTACAGCTCAGAGCCGGCATAAGTCATATGCTGACAGGAGGCGGAGGCCACTAGAGTTCGAGGATGGCGACCACGTCTTCTTGCGGGTCTCACCTCGACGTGGTTTACGGAGATTTGGTCGGGGCGGCAAGTTTTCTCCATGCTTCATCGGGCCTTTCTAGGTCCTCAGTAGGATTGGCGAGGTGGCTTATCGCCTGGCTCTGCCACCTCAGTTGCACCGGGTGCACGACTTCTTCCACATATCTTAGCTGAGAAGATACGTGCACGACCCAACACAAATCTTTGACCATGGAGAGCTGGTCTTTGATGATGGGGCGACGTTTTCGGAGGTCCCAGTGGAGATTGAGGATTGAAAAGAGCAGGTCCTACGTGGATGATCAATTCCTCTAGTGCGCTTCAGATAGTAGCACGAGAACCTCCAAGAGAGCACTTGGGAGCAGGAGGCTCAGATGCGTGCTCAGTACCGCCTTTGTATCCCTAGTTTGTGGTGAAGCTTTACGGGGACGTAAATCCCTGTGGTGGGAGTAATGTAAAGACCCGTAAAATTCAAGGAAATTTTTTTCTTAATTTTCTTTGGAATTTTACAAGAACGCAGTTTCTAACGGCGCCTGATTCTGAGGCCCGATGTGTCCAGAATCATTTTCCGAAGTTTGGATCGGGTACGTTCAGTGAACGGACGAGCGAGTTTTTCTAACTTTTGAATCGGTACCCGGAATCGAATTCTGAGAGCACCGATGAAATCGCAGCGCCGGTATTTGCTTAGAAACGCCTCTTCCGGAGTTGCGTTTGCTCGGGTGTGGTTTTTAATTTTCGGGCTTAAAGTTAAGAAATAAAATAATTTTTCGACAACTTTATTTTATTTCATATAAGCCACTTGGAAGCCACTTGAAGCCACTTAAAGGTGGCTTGAACTGAGTTGAACCGGGTAGGATGCTATCCAGAAATATCCTACCCACTTTGTAGGATATTTTTGAGGTGGGGCCCGCATGAGCCCCGCCGTTTCTTTCCGCTAAGTAACGCACCCGTGAAAACCCGTCATTATGAAAGTCAACTGACGCGTTTTCTAAATTCTTAACAGACCATTTAATTGGGCGGTTTATTTCGTAAATTAAATGAGCTGTTTCTTTCGTTGAATTAATTCAACGAATTGATGGGTCGTTACTTACCATTTTTCTTGTGTTGGAATAATAATAAAATAAGACCAACCTTTTTCTTTTGGAGGATTACTCGTTGAGAAAGGATCCTTGAACCTTCAGCCTCCTTCGCGAAGAACGTGAAGAACGCGAAGAACGCCGAACCCGGAAATCGACGACGCGACGCCGTGATCCGCGATGCCGACAACGTTCTTCTGCGACGTCTCTTCCTCCGCGACGGATCTTCGATCGGCTGCTTGAGGTAAGAGTCTCGGACCTTCCTTTTTATCTCCTTCGTGGTTCTTAACCAAAACACGGATTTAATTAATTAAATTAAAACTGTTGTTTTATGGTGCGTTGAGTTCGCCGACTCAACGCCGTGTTCCGCAACGACGCGACGCCCTTCCGCGACGACGCGACGATCTCCACCTTCCGCGATGAGTAATTTCCACGAAGAACGCTCACGCGCGACATCCAGCGAGGTAGGGATTTTATGATTTGGAATACCCCTCTTTATATTCCCGTGAACGTTCTTTAAAAATTAAAGAACCAGAATCAAAGAAACAATTTTATTTTATTAAAATTGTTGGTTCATGTGTTGAACATTTTATATTCTCCCGGTTGTTTATCTCTAACGCGGAGGGTGCGGGCCAAACGAACACGGCCCGACGACCCTCCGCCGTTCTTCATTTTGTGCGGATTTGGCGGGTGACGACGGAACGTGCCGCAACGGATGTTTGACGATCCCGCAGTGAAGAACGAGTCCCGGGAGGAGCAATGGCGCAGACGGGAAGAGAATCGGACCACCGGAGCGATCCCGGTGGCCTGCGGAACTCGCCGGCGGCGCGGGTCGCCGGCGCGGCGGCGCCGGCAGCCGGGAGCGGCGGCGCCCCGGTGCGCCGCCGGACAGGCCGCCGCGGCTGAAGCCACGACGGCGGCGGCGCCCGTGGACCCGCGGCCGCGCGGGTCCGGTGCCCTCGGACGCGGCTGAAGTCGCGTCCATGACACAGCGCGACCCCACGCGGGGGGCTGCGACACCACCTGGCCGCGGGGGCGGCGCCCCGCGCACCTCGGCCGTTCGGCCGAACCGGGTCGGGTCGACCCGGTTTGGCTGACTCCCGGGGGGGGGGGGGGGTCGGGTCGGGTCGGCCCGGGCCCGTACCCCCGTCTTCGGATGGTTTTCGTTCAAATGCCCGTATCTTGGGCTACGGGCCTCCAAACGATTCGCCGTCAGTGGCAACACGATCCTTGGATCGAGACGGTCATTTCGGTATACTATACTCAATGTGCACCTTTCTTTTCGGGAGCCTACGTGGTTAAAACTCCATAGTTAAGCGTGCTTGGCCTAGAGTAGTGATCAGGATGGGTGACCTCCTGGGAAGTTTCTCAGGGTGGGTGTGAGACGGAAAGGCCAATAAATAACAGACCGGGCGTCCGATTGACGCGCCGTCTGTTTCGTTGAATTCCTCTAAGTGAGACGGATCTTTTGACTTACTCCGCTCGAGGTTTGGATGCCGACGGAGTGCGGTCGGGTTGGATCGCACCGAAATCCAACTGGGCCCCTCGAACGAAAAAGCCAATAACTCTCAGACTGAGCGTCCTATTGACGCGCCGTCTATTGCGTTGAGTTCCTTTTGATGATACGGAACTTTTGACATCCTTCACCGAGATTTGGATGCAGTTGGATAGTGGCCGGGTTTGATCACACCGAAATCCAACCGGGCCCCTGGAACGGAAAAGCTGATATCTTTCAGACCAGACGTCCGTTTGACGAACCGTCCGCGGCGTTGGTGATCATGTTTAAAAATGGTCCCTATGAGTATACCCTATGAGTGTTCGGGGTATAGTTGAGTTACGGCCGGATTGGTTCGCACACGAAACCAACCGGGCCCCTGGGACGAAAAGGCTAATAACTCACAGACCGGGCGTCCGATTGACGCGCCGTCTGTTGCGTTGAGACCCCTATGACGAGGTGGTCCTTTGAGATACTTCCTTGCGGGAATTTGTGATATTTGGAGTATCGACCAGTAGCTCGTGGAGCGGACCCTCCCAGAGACGAGCGGGCGGAGCATGGAGACCGTGTAGCTGACTGAGACCCGACGACTGCTGATCGAACGACTCGGTGTGTTATTGAGGTGCGCTTGGTTGTAGCGGCAGACCCACGACAGAGGTGCGCTTGGTTGTAGCGGCACATGGGAGCGCTTGGTTGTAGCGGCAGACCCATGAGAGAGGTGCGCTTGGTTGTAGCGGCACATGGGAGCGCTTGGTTGTAGCGGCAGACCCACGACAGAGGTGCGCTTGGTTGTAGCGGAACATGGGAGCGCTTGGTTGTAGCGGCAGACCCACGACAGAGGTGCGCTTGGTTGTAGCGGCACATGGGAGCGCTTGGTTGTAGTGGCAGACCCACGACAGAGGTTCTCTTGGTTGTAGCGGCACATGGGAGCGCTTGGTTGTAGCGACAGACCCACGACAGAGGTGCGCTTGGTTGTAGCGGCACATGGGAGCGCTTGGTTGTAGCGGCAGACCCACGACAGCGGTGCGCTTGGTTGTAGCGGCACATGGGTGCGCTTGGTTGTAGCGGCAGACCCACGACAGTGGTGCGTTTGGTTGTAGCGGCACATGGGAGCGCTTGGTGGAAGCGGCTGGCCCGCAATACTCGATAGGTGGAGTACTACAACAGTCTTAAGTTAGTGATCAGTTCCTAGGAGTTGTGACAGGACCACCGTACACTCCAGAGACGGAGCTCTTCAGCAGTTACGGTTTCGATGATGAAAATCCTTGTTTGAGCTGAGACTTTTGACCTTGTGTTTTCCTCATGATTGAGATGGGTTACTTGATAACTTAGGTATATGTATGGGCATATATCTAAGTAGAGGTTATCTGGAGAGATCTTCTTGTGGTTATCCTTGTTGGTTTTAGTGAGACCTTGAGGTTCTCGGGGTCCCTACTGAGTATCGTTATACTCACCCCTGCACGGGTTATGCCCGCACTACGTTGTGTTGGTTGCAGACGACGGACAGTGTTGATCGTGGCTGAGGCTTGCAGAGAAGGACGGTACCTGAAGGTGGACCACTGGGCGGGACGTACTCGGAGCGATCAGGTGGACCCGAGGAGCAGTGGAGGCTATCTGTACCCACCCTTCAGGTGGGATTTCCAGAGGACGGCTCGACGCTGCAGTTTTCCCTTTTTAGTTGTTGTTTTTCTTTTCAGTTGTACTTTACAGTTGGGCTTGTATTTCCGGCCCCTTTTACTTTCATCACAGCTTGTACAGTTTTTACTTAGTGTTTACTTTCCGCTTGCTTACTCTGTGGTGCTTGTTTACTTTTCAAAGGCAATGCCTTCCCTTTTTGTTGGGATTTACGCCTTGGGGCTCGTCGCCAGCCCCTGGCCTATGGAAGGCGGGCTTGGGGTAGTCACGGCACGGGCCCCGAGGGCGGGTCGTGACATACTATATATGGAAATAAGTTTTAAATTGTGAATTGTTAAGTATTGTAGAAGGATTTGTGGACTCAGTTAATGTTATATACACTGTATCATCCATATACCAAGGGAAAGTCAGAGAGTGTGATCCCGATCTTGGAGGATATTCATTGGGAATGAATCATGGATTTTGGTGGAGCATGGAGTGACTATCAAGCCATGGTGGATTTCATATAAAATAATATTTTATATTATTCTATATAATTTTCTCTCTCCTTACCCTCTCTATGGGTTTTCAAAATTGGATTGATCCACTGACTCATAAATATTATGTTTCATCCATTCTAGCCAAAATATACCTCCTATTTTGGAATTGGCCATAGATCTGAGATATTTTTCCATGATCTATGGATCTATTCCTAATCTAATGAATAAATCGTCATTCATTGATAAATAAATATCATATCTAGATATCTTAAGACCATTCCTTGAACTATAGCTAGATCTCCCATTGATGGAAGTTTTTGTTGTGTATGTTGAATGGATTATAATAATATGTTTCCATAAACTTAATGTACTATGTTCTAGAATCCATTTTGTTATTAACTTGGATTATTTCTAGGGCTCCGTGTTGTGTGGTCTTGATATGGTTGTTTCATTATTTTTATTTTGTAATTGGTTCTTGAAAAATCTAGACATTTTGAATCAATGTGATTGAGGTAGGATGTTCCTTACCATATAGGGCCTTGTATGAGTTTTTTCCTTGATTTTGATCACACATGTGTGCATGTGTATCCATGAAAACATCCTTGATAATAAAGGCTTGTCTGTGAATGTGTATCCTATGATACCACGATTAACAATGATCTCATATGTGTTTATGTGTGGATGTAAAGACTCATGCTTGATATGTTATGTTGTGGCTATTTGGGCCATGCCTGGTTGTGTATGAATGTATAAAATCCGGATGTTTGACTTATGGTATAAATTAATAGATGGAATGTCATGGATATTTTATCTATTATAGGGATGAAATATGTGGTTTTAAATGATAATTATGAGGGATTGTTTATTACCACCAGATAAATGATGGAAAATTAGAATAGGAAAAATACCCAAAATATAAGGTCTATTTTACTGAAAAGATAATAAATAGAAATCATACTCCATACCTAGATTTCATGACAAATTGAGGGTCATGTGATGAAGTGATTCAATCACAATACCCTATAAGGGATGTATGATTTTGTAACCCTGACTAGTTCACTCACTACATTAATGAAAAGATAAGGGAGTTATTTGTGATAGGTTTCCCATGCAATCACTATTTTATATTTGAATCCCCATACATGCAGGAGCACTTAACCCCAATGTATGAGACAAAAAATATATTATTGGAGGTTTATTCTTGTTTTTTATATTATTTATGCAATTCCCCTGTAGTTATTTGATCACACTATCACAAATGGGTTATGTGAGAAACTATAGGGTGAGGCTGCCCATGATAGACTAATCTCATGATCATTGTTCTTCATGCGATGCACCATGGAACATCACTAATTACATGAGACTTAATTAGGCAAGGCAAATGAGAAACCATAAAATTATGAAAACAATCATCCACCAATATAAGCTATAGTATGTGGCTCACCAACCTTTAAAATCGATGAAGTTATGGGGAGAAACTTATAAAAACCCCTGACACCCTGAAATGGGATTTTTTTAGAGAGTTAGGATGGATACATAAAGGGAATACTGAAAAAAGACTAAGGGAATCATTTAATTTCAAAGCCTCCTTCTTGATAAATTTGGTGAGTAACTTATGAAAAATTTAATTTGAATTGGTGATCATTACACATAACTACAAACATGACATTTGATACTATAATGACCACCCAGTCACACGATCACATGTTGACTATTTTGTTATATGATCCTGAGATTACCTTGATTGGCCCGTTTAGTGTCATTGATTTCAAAAGAGAATAGATCATATTAGAAATTATATTTTCTAAAACTACAGTATCTATAAAGGTGTAATAGAGAAATAGTGTAGGGGCTAACCCACAAGGACCAATTAGAAAATATGGGGACCTAATGATAAGAACTTAGTGAATGGATTCCTCATATAACTCTTAAAGGTTAATTTTATGAAAGACTTATGAAGACTATTTTTAATTCAGGACAAAGAGTGGGATACCTATCAATTTTAGGACATAGTAAAAAGACAATCCTAAATCTATCTTGGAATAGTACACTGAAATTGTTTGTGATGAAATGAAATGTAACCAATTGGTTATTGTCTAAATAATTCTATGTACCTTGGATAGAAATTACTCTTTGGTCTAGAGATATTTAACAACCCATGTGAAAAAGGACTGACCTTAAAGGAAGAAAACATCACAATATATTATTCCTAGCTTGATCAAGTATAACTTGGTTAGGGTACTTCTAGTGAAATTATGTGGATCAGAGTTGTGCAACACATTGTAATTAACAACTTTTCTTTAACCAAATCACTATCCAAAGTTTTACCCATGTTTTGATTTAGAGATTAATTGGGTTTTAAATCACCCACACTCTTGACCGATGACCCTTTAATATTATCTAAACATGATAAGGATTGTATTAAATATGGAAAAAAGTGGAAACATTCTTGATATAATATTTAAAAAATTCATATTAAATAAATCCACAACTAAAATAATTTAAAATAAATCAAACACTTACATTAATAAAGAAACAAGAATAAATCTCACAACTATTGTTTAAAATGAAATTATAAATGAACTTATATTGTTAGAATAATATTTGGGATAAAAATGAGGAGTAATAAAACATAAAAATAAATTAATGTAGAAAGTAAATGAAAAATTATTAAAGAAACTGAATAAAATTGTGTGAGGAATGTCTGGAGAATGAAAGTGGAGAAGAAAAACATGATGTGTGGCCTTATATTTCAATCACATCAGGGGTTCTCTAGTTTTTATAATCTTGAGTAGCTCACAATGTGTAAATGTTTCGCATCATTATATTTCATTAAGGGAATTCTATTTCAAGATCTTTACTTCTCTTAAATGGAATTCATGTTGTCTACTCATATCTGAAAAGTAATATGAAGATCTTGTATCTCTCAAATTTTATGGATTATATCTTCAGTGGGATCCAAATTTCAAATATTTCAAGTCAGTTAATATATTCACTTAATACACTAGTTCATTTATTTTAATGTTATCAAGGGTTGGCCTTTAGCTCATTTTGGTTTTATAATCGAACAATACACATCATGGACCGATTTCACAACATGAAAAATTTAAATTTTTTGTTTATATAAGATCTCATATTTTGATAATTAAGCTCATATTTCATAAAAAACCATAAAAAACCAAGTACATTGTCAAAAAATGCATAAATAATTCTTAAAGAAATGTATCCAATAGATATATATAAATTCAGATTATCAAATTCCCATATACTTGAATAATTTCTTGTCCTCGAGAAAAAAGTTCCTCAATAAGGATTTCAAATCAAACAATTTTAAAATAAAAACAATGTATTGCAACTAATAATAAAAAATTATGTGTTAGTAGAAAAATAAATTCCTCCAAGTTCTCTACTATAGAAGAAATCAGCCAGGCCTCAAGGTTATGTTCTTTATTTAGATTCATTATTCCTTTAATTATAATTTCTCAACAATTTATTAGAAGGTGTACATAGATTGCAATTTACCTCACCATGAATTTTATATCACGACTCATGGTAAAATGGACTATAGTTATAGAAATACATTTAATACATGTTTCTAATAATAATATTTAATTGGTTATAACATCGTCACTCTATAAATACAAACACATAATTAATTATGATGGCTTCAACAATGCGGTTCAAATGACTATGTAGCGAAGGGTGGGTGGTTAGATGAAAAAAATAAATCTCAAAAAGGATGGTAAACACTCAAATATAATATATGGTCATCAAAAATAATGAGATGAAAAATATATTCTATAAAGTTGAATCTATACACTTTTAAAAGGTCAGGGAAGGTCCATGGATGTGTCATAATAGTGCAAAAATGTATCATGTTTTTTTTCTATTTTTCCTTTTTTGAAATTTATGTCTAGCCTAGATATCACATTCTTTACAAAACAAATTTGATATATAATAAGATTCATCAGTCTAGTAATAATAATTTTTCACATTTATAATAGAAAAACCATATTACAATTTTTATATATGTATATATTTATATTGATCATATTATTCTAAACCATTTCTAGTGTTTCTTAACCTTACTAATATTAAGAAAATATACTCTAACATATTAAAACTATTATTTGCTTCCTCTTATTTAGTGAATAATTTAACATCAATAGTTATAAATAACTCTGATCAGATGAATTTTAAAGAAATAACATTGACATTGTGAAATGGTTCTTGATAAATTTGTATTCTTTGACCACTAACCATAATGGGTGGTCCTTCATCACTTTTGATTCCAGTAATACCATACATGGAAACTTTAACAACATTGGATAGGACATACGATTAGGATTTCAAATTTTCCTGGAATAGATTCAAATGAGAGTTAATGACTAAAACCTTATGTCCTGGGGTAAATATCTATCATGAAATGTGCTGGACATTCCATTTCATTATTTTCTATTTAAAAATTATGGGATTTGTGTTAGTATACCTTCTAATATATTCCAAGACATCCAATTGTAGTAGTCTTTGTTTCCTAGATTTATGAGTATACAAGAAAAATTTTCCTATTTCCCAATTGTAGATATGACCTAATTAAAAAGGTAGGTGATAGGAATTCCCATAAACAAGTCAGTATTGATTAGTGCGGATGGGTGTTTTATACCTTGTGTGATACACCCAAAGTATGTCATCCAATTTAAGACTCCAACCATTCCTACTTATACTCACTATTTTTTCTATATTTTTTTGATTGATGTATTAGAAAATTCAACTTAACCTCTAGTATGTGGGTGTTAGGGAGTTTTAGTGTTGTATAAAATTCATTTTTTCTCAGCATTCCATTACTGGCATCATTTCTAAATAGCGCTCCTCAACAACAAGTGAGTAATCATGGAAATAAAAATATAGATAAGATGTTCTGTGTCATGTGTGGTGGCTTTAGGTTCTACCCAATTTGATACACAGTCCATGCCGACTATGATGTAATTTTTCCCATAAGAATTAAGGAATGTTCATTTGAAATAAATTCCCCATACCTTGATTATTTTGACTTAAATGATAGGGTTTTAGGGCAGTTTATTTCTCCTTCCAATAGAGACCATCTATTGGCATCAATCACAACTACGTATGTTTATTATTGAAGCTTAGTGGAGGGTCATTTAGAATAGTCAACTTTATAGGATCCTAGCCACGGTGTATTCAAAATTATGATGTCCTCCAGCTGCTGACATGTGTCACATTGCGATCATGTTGTAAACACAATCCTCCAGGATGCAACATCACATAAATCCATCAATCCAGTGATTAAAATATAGCGGATCATCTAAGTAATACAATAACACTAGGATATTTTTATGAATTATATTTCTAAATAATTTATTTTTTTGATATTTTGGACTACATGAAAAAAACTTATCTTGTGTTACACATGACAATGAGTTTTTATGAAACATCATTTTATTATTGTTATTATTTAAAAAATAAAATTATAACCTAGTCAATTAAATAGTGGATACTAATAGGATTAATTGAATTATGAAATTATTTTTTACACATGTATATATTATTCTTTGACAAATTAATTATAGATTAATGTAAACCCTTTCTAAAAATAAATGGAAATGTTTTTCTGAAAAACTATTTAAATTTTCAGAACTGGGTTTTATACTAATAAATAAACAAATAAATCATGTGGTATTATATTAATGATATATATATATATATATATATATATATAATATTCAATATATTTTTTAACATCCACCTTATATGTTTTCTAGACATGATATGAAAACAAATCCAAATTTATGCAAAAAATATATATTTATATAAAAAATATTATTTTACCGCCTTTTGATGACACATTTTTTTAAATATAGTTTTGAAAATTTTAGAAAATATGTTTTTTAAAATAAAATTCCTCTTGGAAAAAGGGATATCAAAAAAAAAATTGGTTTAATTTATTTTATTTTCTATTAAGTTTCATGTTTTTATGAACAATGAGAAATATTTAATTTAAATTATACATAGTTTTTTCATCTAAATAATTGATAGTGTTAAATAATATATTTTAAGTGGGTTTAATATAAAATTAGATAAAAAATTTATCAATTAATCCAATTAAAGTAATTGGAATCAATTTTAAATTGAATTTGGATATAAAAAATAGCCCAATATTTTGAATGATTTCACTTTAAAACCCCATTGTTTCGTTACGTCCTCAGTATTCATTTTTAAATAATTCATGCATACTATGTGAATTTAATTTAGAAAAATGTATTCTATATTTTTAATCATATTGTAAAATTTTATCAATTAGGTCGCTCTTATTTCTGGACAACATGAATAGTAATTTTAATAATTTTTATTACCATGGTAAAGTGTAAATCGGGTAATTACGGGTAAAAATAATATTATAAATATTATAAAACTACCCAAAAACATTCCTTAAGGTTATTGGATGAATTTAATTCTACCATTAACATGTAATTATTAGAATGGAATAATTTAATGGATACTTTCCCATGAAAAAGACTTGGATATTATTAAAATCTAAGAGAGTGACAAAATGTCACACTCTTACTTTTAATAAGTATAATATTTTTATTAAGGGGATAAATAGAATATATGATAGAATATATATATTATTATGAAATATAAAAGGTTTTTATTAATCATGTAAATTTATTTTTAATTTTTAATGGAGAAATAACTATAATAAATAATTACAGAATGATGGTGGAGTAATTATTAAACTAATGATAAATCTGATTAAGTTGTATTAAAAATATTAAAGTAAATATAATATGAATTACTTAAGGTTATACACTTATTTTATAGGGTAATATGACATATTAGGGTTTTATTTAATAAATTCTTATAAAGTTATCTTGTTGTATTTATTTTATTATAGTCAATGTAACGAATAGTTTCAAAATTGATAGTAATGATATGTTTTGAGTATAATATTTTATTAAATTAGTTAAAATGTATAAAAATACTAAATAAGGAAAATTTGGATAAATTATTATCTAAAATATATTAAATATACCCTTTAATGTTTAATTTACACCTTATAAGTAAAAACTACCAACCTTTTAATATTAAAAATGTTATTACTATAGTTAATATTATGATAAGTTAACAAAGGGTTAATAAAAAAGATATGGATTAAAATTACAAAAAACATGTAAAATATATATTAGTTAATGTTATTACACCCTATGGAACATTATATTTGAATTAATTGTCATTTTTAAGAATTTTGGTTGATATTTAATTTATTATAATTTAATCTTTTGAGAAATTCCTAAAATTGCCCCTCACTTTCATTATAAAAGGAAACATCTTTCTTCAACCCATTTCACCATGTTGAGCCTCCTAGCTCATACAATATATGAAAAGGTTTCTTATCCACATACCTAGACACATTATATATGTTTTTTACTTCCCAAAATATTATCTCTAGATTCTGTTAGAGATCTAAATGAGGTGTTTTGAAGAAGAGGTTATCGCTCTAATTGACTACCCTATTTTTATACTCTTCTATACCTTATACAAATCTATGATATGTATCATAAAATAATAACCTCAGAATATTCAATATGATTAAATTTTATTATGATTATTAACACATCATTTTACACCCCTTTTCCAATCTAACAAGAAGTGAAAATATCGCTCGTGTGTACGTATAGCTTACCATCTCTACATATTGATACAATTCATGTTCCATCACCATATATTATAAGTTGAAATTATTATTTTTTAATGTTTATATATGATATTTATGAAATTATTATAATTTTTAATGATAATATAATATCTACCTATTTACCACCTAATCTTTTGGGAAATGATAACGTCGCTCATGCGTATGTATAGCTTACCATCTCCATGATGTGATGTGAATATTTTTTCATAAATATATTTTAAATTGGTGGTAATAAGGATGAATTTTATGAATTTATATGATATATATAACATAAAAATTATTTAATGATTATAATATATCATGTAATATATTTTATTTTAATATGATAGGAAAATGAAAACATCATTCATGCATACATACGACTTACCATCTCCATGAATGATGTGTTATATTTTTTACCTCTAATTTTTATAAATCACCCTTAATATATATATAATTAATATATATATATATATATATTATATCATGTTTATAATTATTTAGATGATGAAATGATGATCTATATAAGAGCACTAAGGATAACAAGTCAAAATATGAATGAAAAACAAAGCAGTTATTACCCGACACATAACTTTAACATGGAATTGTTAATAATCATGTAATATAAAGTTATATATAAATAATATGTGTTATTTTATATTTGAATATTATTATTTGATATATTTAGAATAAAATTATATCTATTATATAAGAGTTTTGAACGTATACAAAGGAATTCAAGACTTAATGTAATGGATTTTTGTCCCAAATTTATTTCTATAGGAGATAAGAATTATACAAAACCTAGTTCTTCTATATGGTGTATATACTACACATTAATGTATTTTATGAGTCATGTCATGAATCTTATGGTATTTTTATAGAAATATAATTCTTTTCTTTCATGGGTCATACGATTCTACTGATTATAATGTGATGAGTAATTATTTCACAATCTCATCAATATTTTGTATTACATCATTTAGAGTCTCTATTGGGGAATATTTATCTTCAATGTCCATGTTTTCTAAAAATGTTTTCATATTTTTTAATATTTTCTTATGTATGTTTAAATAAATTTTTAACCATTTTGTTATTTTTTATACACGGTTGAATAGACTCTTTTAGTGATTTTTCAAATGAGTTACATTGTGACTTTTCTAGAAAAAGTAAGAACGGAATGTTTTTTTAACTTATATAGAATAAATTAAAATTTTCACCTTCATGGAACCATAATTATTTGAATTTTCCTTTTAAATATTCCATGTTTATTTTAAAATAAAGTGTTTTCTTTTAGATTGTGCATCATTTTATGAAATTAAAATGTTTTCAGTGCAGAAAGGATATTTTCCTCAACACCTATTTTCAATTGATCTGTCACAATTATTCTCTATCTATGATAACCTTATTTTATGTTACTTATGTTTTACTAGTTATATGTCTCAGTGATACCAATATTATTCTTTATAAAAATGTTTTATGTTAATTATGGGATTATATTTAGTAAAATTATTTCTTTTCCATGGGTTATGTTATGATTGAATGATGTTTATGAAATCCATTTCATTACATGGGTTTTGATATGTTGAATGATTTTTTTTTGGAATGAATATAAATGGTTTTCTTTATGTGATGGTTGATAACTATATCTATATCCAAATCATAGGGTAATGATAAATGTTTTATAAGCTCAAAGGGAACATGGGAGATCATCCTATGCCTGCAAGAAGAGGGTATGTGGGTGGCCATTCTATGCCTTCAACAAGAGGGTTCATGGGAGGTCATCCAAAGCATGAAATTGGAAGGTACACATGATTCCATCCCAAGAATGAAGCAAGGACATGGGTGATTAACCCAAGCCTAACATACTATTAATTTCTTGGTAGGAATCATTAACATAATATAGTCTATGCTTATGTGTATTCCATAATTTCTATGCTTTATGAAACTGTTATACTCCCACAGATCAGGTGCTTTGATTTTTTTTATGATTCAAGTATTATGATCTCCCAATATTTTTTCCATAACTCATGTATACAGTCTTTGATATGCTGGGTATGATATTAAAATTTTATTCTCATGTTTTTATAACCTTATGCTCATGTTATTCTTACATATCCTCAAGGTTTACCCTTATTGAGCATTTGGGATCACCCTTTCTTATGATTCCTTTACTCATGTTACAATGGACATTTTTAGGTAGTATTGTTTACGGAGAATTTATTAATGGCTTATATTTGATATATTTCACCAATTAGAATAATTTAATCCAATTTTATAATGGCACTAAATGATTATGGTCCTCAGGCATGTGATTTTTGAAATGTAATGAATATTAATCTATAAATATTTAATATCCATGTTTTAAAGGCATGGGTCATTATAACTGATATCTGATGAATGTTTTAGTCATACATTAGAAACTAGGATTAGAAAACTATTGTGATATAACTAGAGATATTCACAATGATATTTCTTTGTATTTATCTAAGAATAAGTATAGCTTACAATACTTGAGTTTTCATAACAATCATGAATAACCTAGGATGAAATGTAATGTTTCATAGATTGAAATAGTATAAGTAATTTCCCATGATTATGTGGTTTTCACACTATGATTAGTGTTTATCACATTTTCACTTGGTTGTAGTCAATGGATAGAACCAAAACAAATCATGTTAACATTGAATATGATGGAAATTTGTTTTACTATGAGAAAAAAATTTGGATGATGGCATGGAAAGAAATATTGTGATTATACCTAATTATCTATCCAGATATATTTTTAACAGTGTGAACCTTAGTGATATTCCTAATGCATATAATAATATGAAGATGGAATTTTATGAATTATCATGTGGTTTTGAACATAGAGGAATAAATATTCGACTTCCCATATGTCAATAAGCTGGGGAGAATAACCCAGAGGAATATATCAAATAGAGGGGAAGATGTTATCTATGTGGAAAATAAGGTCCTAGAGTGAAATTTTTTCATGGAGTTCAATGTATTATGTGTGGGGAACTTGGGAATTATATAATTCAATTCCCCAACCAAATAATTTACTTCTATACCAAGGGATAACCTATTCTATGACAATCCTTGAAGAAAAAGAATTGAAGTATTTATATACCTAGATTCAAGAGTTATGTATTTTAAAATATATAATGATGGTACAATATAATTTTTTCATTACTAAATTTAAGGAATATATTTAATGGTACTAATGACCTAGAAAAATGATTTAATGGTAATGTTATATTTTTTTAGAAAACACAAGTTTAAGGGAAGGTAACCCGTAGTATGATCCTAATGTTGAAAGAATGGTGTTTAGTTTGATTATAAATTGGATAGTATTGATAACCTTGGGACTGATGAGATGAATAGGTAGTTTATGATATCATGGATTGAGTTTATATAATTTTTGAATTTATGGTATTAGGAAAGAGTTAATTTTTGAAATCATGTATGTTATCACTATGGTTTTATGGTAATTGAGTTTATTATCATGTTTGAGAGAGTATATGAAGAAGGTATTAAAATATTTGGCATGTCACAAATCAGATCTACATTATGATATATGAGGGATCAATGTTAAGATGATTTTTAGAAATTTAGTATCCTTATTTCAAAACTTTTTGACATTAAACATTGGTAATGGTTAAAATGTTAACCATTTATTGAATATTTATGTATAACATTGGATGATGTTTTAGAGGATAAATTATTATCTCACCTTATGAGGACATATGTGTGTTGGATAACCTTTCTTTACTTTTTTTGCAATGTTAATACAAATGGAATAACCTATCATACTATGAATTTCATGATTCTATAATGATTCATGAATGAAAAATTATACTTTATTTCTTAGAATAAGATATGAAGTGGAAATTGATCAAGGAACAATGAGAGGATGAGATATGGTTATGAAATATAATGAAATCGGGTAATTAATTCTTCCCATGAAAATTATTCAACTATAGGTAAAGGATAATGAAACCAAAAAAATACATCCTAATAAAAAAAATTGGTGAATAAGGTGGTCCCTTATACCATTAAATATTTATGGAATTGTGATTTTCAACTTTCTCCTAACAATGTTCTCTATCACAATCCATCAGTACTTGATAGTTAGATTTATCTTTCATGACCTTGTTTTCACTTTACACATGTGTTCAACTTGTTGAAAACCTAGTTATGAGTTACATTGGGTAACCATTATGTTTCCAACATTACTTTTTAAAATGGAGTTCATGTATTCATTTTTATGATGTCGATTTCTATGAAAGAAACATTCAGGTATTAAACATTTGATAAACCAGATGAATTTTGGTGGAGAAATACATTTTAAGGTGGGTTGAATGTAAAATCCCAAGATTTGTTTTTAAAATGGAATTTTAACTAAGTTATTTCTTTTATAGAATGCCTTGTAAACTACACCATGTTAATCTTGTGTTACATACAACATTGACATATCTTGTATTACATCCAACATTGAGTTTATTTGAAAATTTATTTTATTATATTAATTTAGTGAATAAGAAAATTATAACACAACCATTAAAACTGAAAATGTGAAAGGGATTAACTGAATTATGAAGCTATGGATTAAACATTTATATTTAATTCTTTGACCAATTAATTATAAATTAATGTGAAATAATTTTTAAAATAAAAGGATTTTTTTTTCTGAAAAACTATTTAAATGCGCAAAAGTGTGTTTTATTCCAACAAATAAACAAGTTACTCTTGTTGGATTATATTAATGATATATATATATATATATATTATTAAATCCAATTTTTAACATTAATATTCTTCTTTTTATCGACATGATATAAGAACAAATCCAATTTTACGTATAAAAGATATATTTTTATAAAATGACAGTTTTATCACCTTTTGATGGCACACATGTTTTAAATATATTTTTTGATAGTTTTATAAATTCTATTTGGAAAAATCAACTTATTATTTGAAAAAGTGATATGATAATTTTTTTTGGTATTTTCCTATTATATCTCATGTTTTGATGAATAGTGAAAAATGTTGCATTTTAATTGAAAACAACTTTGTCATCAAAGAAAATTGATTGTGTTAAATTATATTATTAATTATATTTAAAGTGTAATTAGATAAAATTTTAATCATTTAATCCAATTTATGTCATTTGAGTCGAATTTCAAATTTAATTTGGATATAACAAACATTTAAATCTTTTGAACATTTTCACTTTATTAACCCGTTTTTTCATCCTGTCTTTGAGATTAATTTTGAAATAATTTATTAATTATATGATAATTTAATTTCTAAAAATTTATTACATGTTTTTAATCATATTATCCAAATTTTTTATTTTTTTCTTTTATTTTTTGGACAATATGAATTGTATCTTTTGTAATTTTTATTACCACGGTAAAGGGTAAATCGGGTAATCGAGGGTAAAATAACATTATAAAATTTTTAAACTACCATAACACTTTCCAAAATGTTATTGGATTAATTTTATTAAACCATTAATAACTAATTATCTAAATGGAATAATTTAATGGACACATTCCTATGATAATGACATGGATATTATTAAAATCAAAGCGAGCGATAAAACTTCACTCTTTCTTTTAATAAGTATTATATTTATAATTTGGGGATAAGTAAAAGATATTATAGAATAAATATTTTATTATGAAAAATAAAAGTTTTTTCTACATCATGTAAACTTATTTTTAATTTTTATTGAAAAATTAACTATCATAAATAATTACACAATAATGGTGCAATAATTATTCAACAAATTAAAAACCCAATTATGTGTTATTAAAAATAATAAAATAAATATAATTTCAATTCTATAAGGTGATAAAAAATTATATAGTTTAATATTACATATTATTCGTGTATTAAATTAATTTTGACGAATTTTTATTTCATAATTGATTTTATTAATAAGAATGTAATGAATAATGTCAAAATTAAAACTAATGATATTTTATGAAAATAATATTTTATTAAATTAGTTAAAAATCATAATAAAAACTAAATAATATAAAACATGAAAAATTATGGTCTATAATATCTTAAATTAACAATTTATGGTTTAATTTTCCCCTTATATTTAAATATCTCCACCTTTTAATATTGAAAATATTTTTAGAGTATTTAAAATTAATATAGGATAACAAAGGGTTAATCAACAATATAAGGTTTAAAATTACCAATAAAACATGTATAAAATATATTTATTGATGTTATTACACCATATACCACATTTTATTCTAAATACATACCATTTTTAGGTATTTGGATTGACATTTAAGATATTATAATTTAATCTTTTGATAAATTCCCAAAGTGCCCATCACCTTCATTATAAAAGGAAACCTCCTCCCTCATCCCATTTCACCATGTTAAAACCTAAATATATACAAATATCTAGAAAATTATCTTCTACACATCCATATAATCATTATAGAGGTTATGTTCTTCTAAAAAGACCAACTCTAATGACCTTTATAGGAGATCTAGATGAGACATTTCCAAGAGGAGGTAATCACTCTAACTGATCACTCTCTATTTATACACTTCCATACATCCTATAAATAAATGATATATATCATAAAACAATAAATTTTTATAATAAATATTCTAAAATGTTATTTTGATTATGGAAAAACTATTATAACATCACATTTCCATCGAACAACAAGTGAAAGTATCGCTTGTGCATACATACGACTCACTGTCACCACATAACGATACAATTCATTTTCCGTCACCATATTTTATGTGTGGTAATTATGATGGAATTATTGTCTATATATAATATTTATTATATAATTATAATTCAATAATTATAATATCTTATCTACCATTTTACCACCTAATATTCTTTGAAATGATAATGTCACGTGTGCGTACATATGGCTTACCTTCTCCACGATGTGATGTGATTAATTTTCTTATATATTTCACATTGGTGGTAATAAGGAGGGATTTTTTTAATATATATGAAATATATGTCGTAAAAATTATTCTTAAATTATTATATATCATATATTTATATTTCTTTTAATATGACAGGAAAATGAAAATAATATTCATGCATATGCACGGCTTACCGTTTCAATGAACAATGAATTTTATTTTTAATCTATAAGTCTTATGAATCAACATGAATACATATATAATTAATATATATATTTATATATATGATATTTATATCATTTTAATAATTCTTTATATGTTGAAATCATGATAAATGTATGATGACCACTGATATCAAGTTAAAACAAGAACAAAAACAATGTGGTTATTACTTGAAACATGACTTTAACATGGAATTGTTAAAAAGAGAGTAATGTAAAGTTATAAGTAAATAATATATGGTATTTTATATATGAATATTGTCCTATGGTATATGTATAATAAAATTATATTTATTATATCGGAGGTCTGAATATATATGAAGTCAAGATTTAAGGTAATGGATTTTTGTCACACTTTATTTCTATAGGACACATGGCCTATACACTACTAGTTTCTTATATGTGGTGTATGTAATGACTATAAAAGAATTTTATGATTCATATCTTGAATATTATGGTATTTTCATATCCATATAATTTTATTTTATTCATGGGGAAAATGATTGTACTAATTATAAATAGATGAGTTTTTTATTTCATAATCTCATCAATATTTGGGATTGTTTCGTTTTAAGTTTCCATTGGGGAATATTTATCTTCCATGTCCATTTTTTATAAATATGTTTTCAATTTTTTTTCTCATATTCTCCTATGGATGTAGGAAATCATTTTTACCCATTTTTTACTTTTTACTATAAAGTTGTAAGGGAATCTTTTTATCATTTCCCCAATGAGGTACTTTGTGTCTTTTCTAGGAAAAGTAAAAAAGTAATGTTTTTATAACATATATAGTATGAATGAAATTTTCCACCATCATAATTCTATAGTTCATTGATATTTCATTTACATTATTCTATAATTATTTTAAAATAAAATGTTTTTTTTTAAAATTATGTGATATTTTAAGAAAAGAAAACATTTTCAATTAAGAAAGGATATTTTCCTCAAGACTTTTTTGCAAGTGATATCTCAAAAAAATTTCCATCTATGATAAAATTATTTAATGTCACTTATGTTTTATTAGGGACATTATTCAATTAAATCATTCTTATTCTTTTTAAAAATGGTTTATTTTTTGGAAGGAATGGTATTTATGAATCTCATTTCTTTTTATGGGTTATTTTATGATAGAATGATGTTTATGAAGCCCATTTCATTCCATGAGTTCTGCCTGAATGGCCCGAAGACCTTCATTTTATTTTTATTTTTGATAACCCCCCTTTCACGGGATGAGGGGGAACCCTTAAAAGGCCTGTAGGCTTAGAGATTACATGCCCCGTAGGTTTAGGAGATTACATGACCCAAAGGTCTTATGAAATTCAACCAGACTATCTACAAGTAACTACCCCTCCCCAACATCTGCATCTTGATAGTAGCTCTCCACCTTTTCATGACTGTCTGACTAGGCTTCCCGTGCAAGCACAGGCTGGTACTGATGGCATAGTCGTACCCTCTCATTCTGATAATCCATTTGACTATGCTCTGGTGAGTGCACCTACTCTGAATCCTCTTCTAGGGCTGCACCTTTTTTATAGTGTGTCTGGGGCCTGCATTCATGTGGCCCAAAGGCCTTGGGGTGGCCCTAAGGCCTTAAGGTGGCCCGAAGGCCTTGAGAATCAACTGGCCCAAAGGCCTTGGGTGGACCGAAAGCCTTTCAATACCTGAGGACCAAACCGGCGACCCGTAGGTCCAGATAGATGAATAGTTCCGGCTACTACAGTACCGAAAAGTGCCTGCTACAGTGCCTGCTACAGTACTGCTACAGTACCCAAAATTATGCCTCCACTCGGATTTGATCTCGGGTCTCTTGGATGCACCTAGTGAGTCCTCACCGACTGGGATGAGGCTCTTGTGCCATTCCATGCATTCTTATATGACGAATTATATATGTTCTTGTGGCATAGATATGTATGGTTGTAATTATGTGATGGTTGAAACCTATATCTCCCTCAAATATATTGGGTAATGATAAATATTTTATGAGATCAAAGGGTACATTGGACTTCATCCTAAGCCCGTAACAAGAGGGTACATGGGAAGTCATCCTAATCCCACAAAAAAAGGGTACACGAGCGTTCACCCAAATACAAAAACTAGAAGGTACACGAGATTATATCCCAATCCTGAAGTAGGTACATAGGTGATTACCCTAAACCTAGCATACTATGAATGTATTGGTAGAAATCATCAATATAAGATATTCTCATTTTATGTGTATGCCACAATTTACATGTCTTATTACATTTTTACACTCTCACGACACATGTGATTTGTTTTTATTATGATTTATGTCTTATGATCATCTAATATTTATGTTAGGACTCATTTATATGATCTTTGATATGAATCGTATGATATTAGAATGTTATTCTCATATTTTTATACCATTATTAACATGTTATGATTTAGTACCTTTCATTTTTATCCTTACTATGATTTTGAACTCATGATTTCCTATATTTCCATTCCTCTAGTTTTAAAGAAATATTTTATGTATGCGTACTAATTGGGAAGTTCTTTATGGGATATATTGAATATATTTCCCCAAATTAGAAAAATGTTATCCAGGTTTCCAAAGGCACTAAACTATTATGGTCATTGGGCATGTGTCTTTGATAATTTAGTGAATATTAATCAATAAAGATATAATATCCATGTCTGAAAATCTATGGTTGTTATAAATACTATGAAGGATCAATGAAGAACTTCTTCTTCTATTGTTAGGATTTATTTGGGTTAATAGTTCCCATCAAATAATAGTTTACAATATCATAATACCAAGTTTATTCTTGGGTATTTATATCTAATAGTTCTTTATTTGGAAAATCATCCTCTATAGTTAGATTTGTGTCATTCTCAAGACTAGGTAGAAGTAATCTAGATAAGTGGTCGGTAATGAAATTTTTCATCCCTTTTAAATGTTTTGTCTTTATATTAAATTATTTAAGTAATAAGATCCACTTTATTAGTCACACTTTGGAATAATTTCTTTTTCAACATGTATTTTAGTACAATAAGATTTGTATACACCACCAATTTAGAAAACAGAAGGTACGAGCAAAACATTTCAAAAGAAAATGAAAGTACCAGTTGCTCCTTTTCTGTGGTCGTGTAATTGAACTGAGATTCATTCATGGTATAGATGGAATAATATATGGGGTTTAAGATGTGGCCAATAAACTATCCTAAAATATCTCTCATAGAAAATCACTAGCATATGATATCAATTCAAAATCCTTATCCCAGTCAGGTGAAAATATAGAAAAAGTTGCCACCAGGATATGTTTTATAGTTTCAAATTCCCACTAACACTCTAAAATGAAAATCAATGGAGTGTCCTTCAAAAATAAGTGTGTTAGTGGGAGATTTATTCTTGCAATATCTTGGATGAACCGATGATAAAAACTTGGGTGGCCCAAAAAACTCCCCACAACCTTCACTATCAAGGGATCAGGTAAATCTTTTTTCTCCTTGAACATTTTTAGGATCAACTTCCATTCCATGGTTTTTTATTTTTTGTCAACGTAATATACCTCCTTGGAATATAAAATGACATTTTTACCAACTTAATTCTAGAGAATTCAATACATATCTCTTTATAACTAGGTCTAAATTATATAGTAATACTTCAAAGGAATGTTTTTATACAGATAAATCATCCATAATAATATCTATAAACTCCTATACTATATCATGGAAAATGTGTGTCATGAACTGTTGAAATGTATGTTGTGTGTTTCACATTCCAAAATTTTGTTTTTAATGGGTGAAGGTTTCTAAAATATATGTGTATTTGGTTATTGAAAAATATTCTAAGTTGATATAATTTTGATTGTATATAGAATATCCATCTTGAAAATAGTACAATTATTGACCATATTTTCTCTCTAACATATGATCCATGAATGGAATTATAAAATTATATTTTTTAATCTCTGTGCTGAAATTTCTATAATCAACACATACTCATCATCTTGTAATGTTTTTAGTTGAGATTAAATATTATTTCATATTTTTAACAACATTCAAGCCATCATTCATTAGGATGACATGAAGATAACTCACCCACTTTTTTGTATAGATAGAAAATATTATACTATCATTAAGAATCATTAATGATTCCTTCTATAATACTTCATTCATTATTGAATTGAGTTACCTTTGGTGTTTATTTTTTTTGGACCTTCCTATAAAAAGATTCGGAGGGTGTAAATTTTCGAAATGATCCCCTTGATGTTACCCAAAACCAAGTAAATTGAATTTTTATTCCTTTTCAAGATATTAATAATTTTTTCTTCTTGCACTTGATATGGCTCTGAACTTATGAAAACTAGTAGTGTTGCTTAAGTTTCTAAGAACAAGTACATCAATGTGTTTATAAGATGATTGAATTATGTCACTGTTGGATTCATAATCGAGGGTATAAAAGGTGGAATGGTAACCCTTTTTATAGTTTCAATGTAATAAAATTACTCATAATTATTGCACACATATTCTTCAGGAGACAAGGTCTATTGTCATCCTCAACATTAAAGTAATAATCTTCCTCATCGGTCAGAAATATGGTTTGATAATCGAATTAAGCACTAATGTGTCTAGAAACCTTTATTATATCAAATAGTACATATTCTTTACCAACTCTAAAAACCAACCATCCTTGGTTCAAATCAATCAACTGCTTCATATTAGAGAGAAATGGCCTACCTATAATGATAAGTATATTTCATTCCTCCTCCACAAATAAGATAAGGAAACTAGTTGGAAAAATATACTTTCCAACCCTCACTAAAACATCCTTCAGAAGTCCTCAAGGAAACATGACTGATCAGTTATCCAGTTGAAGTGAAATTCTCATTGATTTAAAAATCATCAAGCCATAACATCTTGAATACACTCATAGGCTTGATATTGATATTTACACCAACAATGTACACTACTTTTCTCAATTCATACATTCAGATACTATAAGTAATCCATAAGCATCAGGGGCATGGAATCTTTGGTGGAATATTCCCATGAATGAATATAGATCACTCTTCATTTAAGGAGATCAATCATTGGTATTACATTTTCCTTTTATTATAATAAATATCCTTTAATAATTTTTCTTACGAAGGCATCTGAGTGATGACCTCTACAAATGGGGTATTGATGTGTAACGCCCAAAATATATGTAAACAAATTGTAACATCCTTATCTTTCCCTTTAACATTTTCTATGGAATGGTGGGAGGGGTTTTTTAAGGTGGTGGTTCCACATACACATATTCCTTTTCAAGGGGATCTTATATGGGAGTTTTTCATTTGGTTCTAATTCTAGATTTTATTCTTGACCAGAAATGTGTGTGTTATTATCAATATATTTCCTGATGATTGTGGAACATATATTAGGTTAAGCTAGCTGATTTTCATCACCTAAAAATGATTGTTGAAAATTTAGTTCCTTTATACTCCTAAAGTCTAGAACTTTATCCTACCCTCTCAGATGTTTCTTAATATTAGTGGGAAATCAACCTAGTAATCAGTTATATAGAGTCTTAAAAATATGTCCCACTTGGTTCTCCTTAATCTAGAGGGTATCCCTCTAATTTTTCATCTTAATATCTTATGTAGTCATCCGATGTTATACCTTTTCATCAAAATTAGTGAGAAAGTTATCATGATTTGATTACTTATGTAGATCTTGTTGTGGCTATGCCGGTGGAGCTTGCTGAAACTATTGGAAAGGTGGAAATCACTAGGCTCTATAGGGAAAATAAATTAATGGAAATTTTTTTTGATTTCAAGGATATGGACTATGTTGTGGGTACCATGGTATTCTTTAATCTTTTGTGGTTCTTTCCCACTCCCCTGTTGGTAATAACCATTGTTTTCTTGATGTGGCTACTAATTTAGTTTTCATTAATAATATTACTATTAACATAATTAAGGTTGTTGATATTTTTGGTTTTTGTAATTTTAATTTATATACTTACAATACAGATTTTTAATATCTCCCATTCTATCCCTACAATCCCAATACGGGTGTGGGCCTTTGAAAATTTCATAGGGATGGATTTCCATAATTTTGGAAGGGGGTGGAAATAGTGGAAATGGTAGAATAAAATATTTGATATTCATTGTAATGGATTCAACTTGGTAAACAAGGTGGGTATTCTCTTCCACCTAAATAATGATGTGTTGATATTGACCACAATTGCTCAACCATATATTGGAAATGTGCGAAATCTCATCTAAAATTCCACTATAAACTTTTTGAATATTGAGAATGAGTCCTCCATTAGTTGAAGTGTCTACTATAGTGTGTGAAACTAGTTGGAGTCCATGTAGAACATTTGAAGTTGTAGAAACACCTCAAGTCTGTAAATAGGGAAATTTATGACAGAGTTACTAAAAACCATCCAAAGCCTCTCAAGCTCAGACTCCATCCACTTGGGTGATTTTTTGGATCTAATTCCTAAGATTCCATGTTCAGGTGGGTGGGAAATATTTAACTATGATCATCAGGGATAAATATTCACAAGTCATAATGGAATAAAGAGAATAGACTTTGAGGAAATCCATGGACATGTGGCACACAGAGACAGGGAAAAATCAGAGTATGATCATGCCAGATAATACACATTGACTTTCGAAGGTGTCAAAAACTATAAGGAAAATAGAAATATGATCATGAGGATAATTTCTCAAATTTACACTAAATTTATACTGATTCTGGATCATGTGAATGAGTCTTGTTTTAATTTTAAAATTTTATTATCTAGTTGGACGATGGATGATGATGCATGAAACACCATTACTGGATGGAAAACTATTTCCCTTAACGGTGCACTACTGCAATAATGGTCACTCTCCCTATTGATCATGAGTAACATATTGAACATTTGCAGGATTAAGTGGTGCTATATTTTTGTGTTTAGATATTTTATAATGATTTTGTGTTGAAGAATATATTTTAATCTTTAGATTGAAAGAATGAATTTCTTGAGCATCAAGGGTAACTGAACAAGTCGTAGGACCCTAACTAATTCACTAGGTCAAATAAGAAGATGAAGGTAGTAGTTCATGTGTGAAAACTATAAAAACAGAGGAGGAGAGAATTGGGTAAGAGATAATCCTAGGTTCACACTAGAGGTTACTATTCCTAAGAAATATCTATTCCCTAGCAAATATGCCAAAATTTTATCGACCCGTACAGCTTAACTGATTCCACATGGGTGTGAATCATATTAATTTCTATATTATCTGAAACTACACAAGCTTCAAAGGTGAAACATATTGGTAGTGCAAGGTCGAACCCACAATGACTGGATATAAAATATAGTGACTTAATGATTAGAACCTTGTGGATGGATTCACCATGTAACTCTTGAAGGTATGGTTTTCTAAAGACTTGTGAAGGTTGGTTTTAATTTAGGATAAAGAGTCGGTGAGTGTCAAATCTAGGGATTAGTAAAAAGGTAATGATAAATATAGCTTAGGATACCCATATTTCACATGATGTGAAGTAGTATGAAATTCACTAATTGGTTTTGGTCCAACCAATTGGATCTATCTAGGATGGAAAATACTATATGGTCTAGATATATTCAATAGCCTAGATGAATAAGGTTTGTCTTACAATGAATAAACCTTTGTATGATTTTGTTTATAGCTTTCCTAACTCCAACAGGGTCCGGGTCCTTCTATTACAATTACCTAGATGAGGGTTGTGAAATATAACATGATAAACAATTTTTATTTGACCTAATTTCTAGCTATAGGGTTACCCATATATTGATTTAGAGATTCATTAGGTTTCAAAGCACCAATAATCACATCTACTAACCACATAGGATTAGCCACTCGTGATAAAAAAACTATTAAATAGGGAATAAAGTTGACATATGATTTACAAAATATTTGAACAATTCATATTAAGGTAATCCATAACTAAAACAATTTTAATTCAATAAAATGCTTACATGAAATAAAGAACAAGAATTAATTCCTCAATTGAGGTTTCAAATTAAATTAAAATTAAACATGAATTGTTGTAACTATAGTTGAAATAAAAATGAGAAATTTATAGATGTTAAAATGATGTTTATCAGTAAAATAATGACAATTAAGGAACGAAACTAATGAAAACTATCTTTAGAACATGCGATGAAAGAAAGAGGATAAAAAAGAAGAAAAAGTGAATCTGTATATGAATATTGTGTTTGAAGTGATCTAATTTTTTTATGCCCATATATCTCATGATATGTAAATGTTTCACATCGTAATACTAGTTTATGTGAATTCTATTTTGAGATTTACACAATGTATAATTGAAATTCATTTCGTGTACTTATATTCGTAATGTTTTCTGAAGATCTTATATCTCTCTGATTTTAGAGAATGTATATTCGACGAGATTCATATTTTGAAGACTCTATGTCATGTAATATATTCAAATAATGTACCAGTTCACATTTGGTAAAGGTGTAAAGGGTTATCCTTTAGCTCACAAAGGTTTTCTTCTGAAACAAAAAAGGTCTTGAACTTGTTTCAAAACTTGTTAAATATGAAATTTTTTATAGCGTCTACTATTTTGAGAATTAATCTTCTATTTATTATAAAATCCAATAAAAAATGTATTTATTGAATAAATAATGAATAATTATTTAATAAATGTATATAATAGATATATATGAATTCACATTATTAGTCCCCCTATTCATGTGTCCAGACCATGCGATTTCCCAACGCAGTAGTAGTTTCACTGTCACACAACTCATACTCATTCATTCCAATGTTGCCCAATTTTTCATTCATTTTATCTCATGAATTCATGTTCTTACATGACCAGATGATTTTTCCTTCTTAATGTGAATCACATGACCCATTTTTTCACATCCAATCACCCAACTCTCAAGGGTTCCACTAACTCTTCTACACCCAGATTGAATTCTTATCCTATAAGGCAATACTTGTTAATATTATTTCAAATAATCCCTAACTCATGGAAAATATGCCTATGATTTAACCAGGATTACTTTCCCAACATTTGGTTTGGAAAAATATTAACTATTAGGACTCTGATTCCGATTATAAATAGAATATATAGGATGTTTTTTGGTGACTAGTCTTCATATCCAATATAATTTCATCTGTATATATTTTAGGAAATATCCCCTATAAAGACCATGAAATTTTCATAACCCAATAATAGAATTCCCCCAAATAGACTTATCATTGTTATAATTCTTTTGAAAGATCACAGTTCTTCTTATGGAGCCATATCCTCTAAGGGACACATAAACATGTTTCTATTATGGCAGGATCAGTGTGTAAGACCAATAAAAATTCAATTATAACCCCTTATGAAATGTGTATGATCTCTATATTTCTATTATTTAGCACTCAAATCATGACTCATGTAGGCTATGGGATTTACAATAATCATTCCATTAAAATAGAAAAAATACCCTTATTATGGGTATCCTAGTTAGGTGTAGGTCCTGAATTTATTTTCCATTAAAGAGACATGCTCCCAATAAAGCATCTTAGGGAACCCACAATGTGAATCCCTAATAAATATTACACTTTCATGAAATGGATATAATCTCATTTTGTATCTTGTTTCTCACACGGATCATGACTAACCTGAAATTAGAGACCAAAATTTATCATGACATTATCATGATTAAAATTCCTCCAACATGGGCCTCCTCCTTAGGTGTAAGTCCTGATTATACCATCCTTTAGTTTCAACGAGACATCCTCCCAGTGTAGCATTTTCAGGTATCCACCTATGTATAATACCCACATAATATTCTATTATCACAACATTTATGACATATATTGTGACACAGTGAGATTTTAAAATAAAACTATGTTTTATAGAGTATATAACATAGAACACTAAGGATAAATGAACTATGAAAAATTATTATTTAAATATCACTATTATAACCTAACCATTTCATTGGAAGGTATGAATAATATTAATATAATTTTAAAATATATAAATTATGTACTCAATAAAAGTTTATTTATTAATTTATATTAAGTAAACATGGATTTTTTTAGTAAATTCATATTATGCTTCAAAAATATGTTTCATTTGAAAATGTTTTTTTTTTCATTTTTTGACCAAATATTATATTTAATTTTTTTACACTTTTATAAAATCTATTTTCCAAAAAAAATTAATTTAATTTTTTAAATAATCATTAAAAAACTATATTAGAGTGAATTTTTTATAATTTTCATAAAAGATGTATATTTTAATGAATAGTGGGAAATGCTGGTTTTTATTGAAAAATGTATTTTTATTTCAAGAATTTTCATAGTTTTGTTTTATTTTAAAATGATTTCAAAGAAAAATTAGTTCTAATATTTTATTATTAATCCAATTAGTTTCATTGTAATAAATTTTGTGGTTGAATTGGGTATAAAAACATTTATCTACTTAAAAGGCAATATTATAAAAAACTGTTTTTCTTTCCATCTTGCATTTTAATAATAAAATTATTTCTACTACATATAGAAATTGAATATTTATGAATTCATTCCAAATTTCTAATTAAGATTTCCAAATTTGGTAAATCGACCCCTTTTATTTTTGGTAATTATAAATAGCAACCATAATAAATTATTTTCACCATAGTAAGAGTAATTAGGGTAATTATGGTTAAAATAATATTATCACGACTAAAAAAGACCCTAAATAATTTCTGTATCCAATTTGATGACTGCATTTAGGCCATTTCAATACCATTTTTTAATATATAGCCACTTGGATCCATATTTCTTGGATCAAGACCTTTATATTAATTTATGAAAAGAATAAATACAAAATGTTACTCTCTTGACTGTAATAACTTTAACTTATTATTATAAGTATAATAACACATAATTTTTAGTTATAAATCTATAATTTGAACATAAATTAATTTTATCTATAATAGTAATTTTATTTTTAATTTTTAGTAATTAAATAATTAACCTAAATGCTTACGAAATGCCGAGATATTATTCATTCGATTAATAAGAAAAATAAAAGAAATTAATTTAAAAATATTAAAAGCTATAAAATTTGGATAAATTATTGTGTTAAAAATTTTGTAAGTTAAATATGATCTAATAGAAATTCATTAAAGGATTATATTTGAATCCCAACTTTTTCATGTTTTCATTAAAGTCAAATTAAATGAATAGTGTCAAAATTGGAATTAATTGTATTTTATGAAAATAATATTTTAATAAATTATTTTAAAATCATAAAATTATGAAAATATGACAAGGTTCATAAGATAATTTATAAAATCTCATCCATAGGGAATAGAGGGGCCAGTTGTTACCTTATAATTATAATTATAAACCATTTATGAGTGAAAAGGAATTACCTTGGTTAAGGTTAAAATATATTAACTAAGGGTTTAAAACAAAATATAAGGTTTGTAATAAAACTTAAAATTGAAAAAATTTATTTTTTGGTGATATTTAAACGATATCCAACCTTTTATTCAAATATCTGGTCATTTTGGAAGTATTTTCCTCGATAATGACTTTATTATGTTTTAATATATTACGGAAAGCTAAGAGTGTCCCTCTCCTCCCTTATAAACGGAGACCCTGCTTCTCTCAGTTATTTACCCCATATTGAGAAATATAGCCCTAAAAATCCAAAAAAAATAACTTCTCAGATTTATTAAATAGTTTATGGAATATTTGGTCTTCCCGAAAGACCATCCATATGGTCATTAAGAGTATATATAAGGGATTTTTTCACATAATAGGTAATCGCCTAAATTGGTCAGTTTTGTTTTACTTCATATTTTACCTCCTCTAAATACAAATTATTTTTCATAAAATAATAACATAAATATAAAAAAAATTAAATTTTTTTATTTTTTAAAAAATATAGTTATATATAATATTTTCCAACAAATGTGAAGTGAAATTATCACTCGTGTGTATGTACGGCTAACCGTCTCCACATAGTGATACAATTCATTTTCTATCACCATATTTTATAGAAGTTTATTATAATGGGTTTAATATTTATATATTATAATTAGTAAATAATTATTCTCCCTGTATTATGATATCATATCTACCTTCTTACCTTCCAATCTATTGTAGAATGATAATATCGCTTGTCGGAATGTGTAGACTACCACCTCCATGAAGCAATGTGATCAATTTTTCATTTTTTATTTATATGGATTTTAATAAAGTAATATTTAATAAATATAAATGATATATATTATATAATAAATATTCAATAAATGTGAATTACTATTTAATTTTTTTATGCTTCTGTCTGTCGAAAAATGAAAACATTGATCATGGGTATGTGCAGTTTACCGTCTCTATGAACGGTGAAATTATATTTTCATCACTATCTTTTAGGGAAAAAATATAAATAAATATATAATTATTATATATGGTATTTATATAATTATTTAATTTATATATATTATGTAACAATGATCAAAGTACCTGGGTCAAAACCACCGAACCAAAAATTATATGAAAAATGAAGCAGGTATCACTCGGAACTGTGATATTAAGAAAGTGTTGTTAGTAAATGGGTGATAAAAAATTATAAGTAAATAATATATAGTATTATATACATTTTTATTATTTTATAATAGATTTATAATAAATATATATTTATTATATAGGAATTTTAATAATATATGATGGAATCATACCTAAGATAAGGGGTTTCTTAACTCAATTTTCATTATTTGGGTTATAACTCTACTTCATTGGCTATGATATGAAATGATTACATGTGAAATGATAATTGATTTTATTATATGGTATTTAAAATTATTATTTTGGGATTTAAATTTTTTTCACATAACCAGTTCATTGATTAATTCTAACTTCAATGATACAATCATTGTAAGGATTTTTCATCTCAAAATGTCTTCTTTGGGACATATATTATGTTATACACCTATAATATTTATAAAGTTTATATAATACCCATTTTATATTTTATATCATGAATATATTCATATTCAGGTTATTTTAAGTTTCATTTGATATTATTTGTTTTACAGGGATTATGATTCAAAAGATACTAAATAAGTAAGAGTTTATTTGACAATCTCATCATTATTCGGTATTGTTTATGTTAAAGTATTCACAAGGGGATCTATCAAGTATTTATATCATATAAATAATATAATTTATTCTACTAAGGTTTTTTTCTTGAAATTACTAGTTTTACTTTCATTTCATACTCTCCAAGTACTAAAAATATTGAAATAGTGTTTTCAAAATATAATGATTTGTTTTTTCTACTCGATCAAGAATATTTTTCTCCCATGTCCATATTTTCCTTATAATTTTTAAATAATTTTTTAATATTATAAAATTACATATTAAAGGAATTTTTATAAATTTATATTTTTCACAAAACATTTTAAAAGGAATAATATTTTCGTTTTTTAAACAATGTTATTTTTTGAATTCGTTTTTCAAATGTGTGAATGGAACGTGTTTTAACTTATACGACATGAAAGGAATTTCACACTATAGTGACCTAAAAATTATTGTATTATTCATTTATAATTTTCAATGACTATTTTCAAAGAAAGTTTTTTTCTTGTTATTCTTGAATTTATTAAGTTTTTAAATGTGAATTTCAAGGTAAAAAATTTAATCTACTCAAGAATGTTGTATTGATCTTTTTATGGAATTTATATACATAAATGAAAATAAACTTTTATTTTATTTATACTATAATGGGGATGTTTTAATTATATTATCCTTGTTATTTTTTTAGATAGTTGATGAAAAGTTTTTCTAGGGAAAGTATTGACATTCGCTATGCTAGTTCTTCCGATATGAGTAGTTATTTATTTTTAAGTAATACTACATATATTGTATTGTATATTCATAAAATGAATGAATTAGACTTATTAAGTGATAGGTGGGGTAAAAAATTATATATCCCCTAACTTAATCAGTAGTTCACATGTGATAAAATATATTGGGTGTTTGGATGAGGCCTTACCCATTTATAAAGATTTCTTAGTATGGGGACTTGATGAATTTTTAGATGTCTTGTCACAAGGACTCTGCAATATATTTTAGATATCCATAATTATAAATCCATCATTATAAAATAATTTATTGGTGTATATATTATTATTTGAATTTATATGATTTCCATGGATAAATTTAATGATCGTGTGATTATTTATAAATCATCATTTAATCATTGTTAATTATTACCATTTTATTCATCAGGATCAGGTTATTGATTAAATGGAATGTTCTTTCAGTTATTTAGCTTGAAATATTGATTATTTTTTATTTATTCAAGATATATTCGGCAATATTTGACCCTTACTAAGCATCTAATGTCACCCCTTTCTTATGTTTCCATTCCATTTGATTTCAATAAGTGTTTTATGATTGATATATAGGGACAAGATAAAGGGAATAATGATGTTATCAAGGAAAATACAATGTTTTATTTTATATTTTCTATTGTAAAATGAGATTCAAGTAGGAATCTATTTTACCAAGACAGTTAAACTATTACATACATTGGGATGTGATTCCATGTATCTAGTACCAATGTAATAAATAAAGGATATACTCTAAGCTAATAGGGTTGGGGTTATTATAGTTGGTATCAATGAAATTTTAGTAGAAACCTTATAAACTAGATTTATAAAAACATGTATTAGGGAACAAAATCCTATGACTAACATTGAGGATAAATCTATGGAGAGGATAAAAATTTAAAATATTTAACAATGTAGATATTATGTGGTTTTCCACTATGTTTATTGTTTCATACTATGCTTTTTTGTTTTAGTCAATGGATAGAAAAAACTATTTTAACATTGAATGTGATCGATAATGTGGAGAATATGAGAAACCAATTGGAATGATGACTGAGTTAAAATTTATTATGATTATTCCAATCATTTATCCCGATATATTACTAATAAATTGAACCTTAGCCAAATCTCAAACTCACAAAAGAATAGAAGTATAGATTTTTCTAAGAGCATGGGTAGTGGATACCATGTATGAAATATGGACCAATCTTCTTTATGTCATAAATGTTTAACGAGACACCACGATGAATGTATCAAAGGGGAATATGTTTTCTGTGTGTAAATTAAGGATATAAAACATTTGATTTCCATAGAGTTCAATTTATCTTCTATGGAGACCATGATAATTATCAATATCAATTCTATAATTATAGAGTAAACTCTTAGACCAAGGAACGACCTACACCATGGCCAATATTAAAGTTGAAGGATTGATATTTTTGATTTGATAAATATGTTGTAAAACTATTATATCAATGATATTTTTTTATAAGAATCATGAAACATATAAGGATTTTTATTTAGATGCTTTGATTTATTAATTCGAATTCATATTTTTTAATGGTATTGATAACATAGAAAAGTGATTTAATTGAAAGGTGAACTTTTATGGAAAAATAGATGATTAAGGAATAGATAACCCTTAATATGCACTTGACGTTAGGATAATGATGATTAGTTTAGATAAATTTATGATTAGTATTTATAAAGTAAATATGAAAATATTGGTTACCATGGAAATTATTAGGGGAGTTATGTCTGGTTTACTAATGTTTAATGTGTTTTTGGATTGGTGTAATCTATTAATAATATGTTATTTAATTTAAGTTATAATGGTGTAGTTATTTTTATTAAGTAGTTTTCTTTTCATTTTGGATTTATAGTGATCATGGTATTTAAATATTTAGTTTGCGACATTAAGAGTTACTTCAAGATACATAAGAAATTAATGTTAATTTGATATTTGAAAATTTAGTGATATTCTGTATATTTTTTTTGGATTTTTAATTTTCTGAGACATATTTTGGAAAGATTATAAGGTTAACTATTTATGGAGTGGATTATGTTAATCATTGGTTGTTCCTGTTGAGGTTTTAGAGATTATGGTAATATATGGATAAACTTAACTACCAATTTTGATTTTAGTAAATATTTTGGGATAAACAAAAAGAATTTTTATTCCTTCGTGAATCTTATGTTTTTTTAAAGTTATTTTAAGTGCTTCATGCATGAAAAATTCATCTGGAATATTAATTTCACGGAGTAATAGATAACGTAGAAATTGATCAAAGAGTGACAAAAGGATGGAATTATGAATATAAAATTAAAATATATGAATTATTTACAATTTATCATGTTTTTTAATCTTTATAGTAAAATAATCCATCAATATTAGGAAAAGGATATTTAAATTGAAAATTAGTACTTTTACCCTCAATTATTAGGAATAAATTACCTTTTCACCCATAAAGAAAAAATGGTATTGTGGTTGTTAAAATTCTCTTGACTATGTTCTATATCACTATATATTAGTACTTGGGCATATGTTTTCTGCTCTATTTTAATATTTTCACTACTAACTAAGGTCATCATGTTTGGAAACCTAGTTTTGTGTTATTCCAGATGACCCTTATTTTTCCCTTTACCTATTTTTATGAGGATGTTTGTTATGTCTATTTACAATGTGGTTTTTGAAAAAATATTATTTTTAAATGTAAAACCATTTATTACAGAGACAAGTGAAAATTTATATGGAATAATTTATCAATAAGGGATAATGTTACACCATGGTATTTTAAAACAACATTATGTTTGATATCATATACAACTGAAAGCATCATGCTTAAACAAACCATAAAATATCATCATTTAAATATGATTGTTTTAAGCTAGCCATTGAATTGGAATCTATAGATAATACTAAATTTATTATGGAATATATAATGGACCTGCTCAATAAAAATGTATTAATTAATGCTTAGGAAATAAACCTTAAACTTTTAGTAAAATCATATTATGATTCAAAAATAAGATTCTTTCAAAAAAACATTTATTTATTTTTTGAAAAAATATAATATTTAACTTTTTCCAATTTTATAAAATTCAATTTAATTATCTTAGAATGAATTTTTGATAATTTTTTAAATGATTGATTTTTTGAGGATTAGTGAAAAACAATGTTTTTTTATTAAAAAGTATTTTTATTTAAAGTATTTTCAAAGTCCTATTTTGTTTTAAAATGATTCAAATGTAAAAATTTTATATTATTTTATTATCAATTCAATTATGTTAATTGGAATCAATTTTATGGTTTAATTTGGTATAAATATATTTTTATACTTAAAAGGAATTTTTCTGAAAAATTGTTTTTCGTTGCATTTGGTGTTTTAATAATAAATTAAAATTTCCACTTATATAAATTGAATCTTTGAAAATATATTAAATATTTGGAATAATGAGGTCCAAATTTGGTAAATAGGGCCCTATTATTTTTTCATTATGAAAATTAATCATAGTAAATAATTGTCTCTATGGTAAGGGGAAACATATAAATGAGGTTAAAAATAATATTATAAGGAATAATAAATGGACCTAAACATTTATTTATCCTATTGGAAAATTTAAACATGGAAATTAACATATAAGAGTTGAATATAGGTCCACTTGGTGCCAAATTTCATTGATAAGGAACTGTATATTAATTTATGAAATTAATAAATACAAAATGCCACCCTCTTTACATTAATAAATCACAATTTTTATTATATAGATTAAAATTTGATAAATTTTGTTATAAATTTTTTTTTGAAATAAAATTTAATTTTATTAATCATTAAAATTTATTTTTAATTTATATTGATTGAAGGATTAACCTAAATTCGTACGCAACACCAATACAACAATAATATAATTAATGGAAAAATAAAATAAATGATGTTGAAAATATTTAAATTATTTCAATATGGATAAATTATTATGTTTTTTCAACTTTTTAGATAAATATTACATATTAGGTATGTTTTAGAGGATTATATTATAATTCAATATTTTTATTTTTGTCTTTAAAGTCAAATTAAATGAACAATTTCAAAAATGAAATTAATTATATTTTATAAAAATTATATTTCAATAAATTTTTTAAAAATAATGAAAAATTAAATAGGGCATGGTGGATAATATATGGTAATTTTTTTATCCCCTTTCCATTTATGTGTTGAGTTTTTCCTTAGAACTAAAATTTAAACACTATAATATTAAAAAAATGTATTACTATGGTTATGGTTAAAATTGGTTAACTTGGGGTTAAACTAAAAACAAAGTTTAAAATACAACCTAAACCAATTAAAATATTATATTTTGATGATATTTAAACCACATAAAACCTTATATTTGAATATAAATCAATTTGGAAGCATTTTTGTTCTTAATGACTTTTTTATATTTTAACCATGTATGAAATTCACGAGCACCCCTCTCCTCTTCTATAAAAGGACACCCCCTTTTCTCAACTCATTACATCATATTGAGTAATATAGCATGATAAATCCATAAAAAGTATCCCTTTAAAAATAATTAGATATATTTTTGGGTTTTTTTCCTCCCAAAATACCAACCCTAGGGTCATTAGGAGGAGATCTAAAGGAGTTCTTTCAAAAAAGCGGTAACCGCCTTAACCGATCAATTTTTTTTAATTCTTAGGTTACCTAAAATAAATCTATGGTATTTATCATAAAATAATATATTAATTATTCTAGAAATAATTATACTTTATAATGATTATGAAACCTTCATTTTCCACACACGTTTTTATCAAATGGTTCGTGAAAGTATCACTCATGCATACATATAACAACTATCTCCACATAGTAATACAATTAATTACTCATCAAAAAAAATTACAGAGGAGTATTATGATGAATTTAAAATTTAAATATTTTAATAAGTAAATAATTATTATTCTATAATTATAATATCATTTCTTCCATATTACATTCCAATTTGTTGAAAAACCACAATGTCGCTCTTGCAAACGTGTGGACTGCCATATCCATGAAGTGATGTGATCTATTGTTCATTTCCAATTTACATGGATGGTAAGGAGGGTATATATAATAAATATATATGATATAAATGATTAAAAAAATAATTCTAAAATGTTCAATTAATATTTACTATTTTTTTGTTCCATCTGTAAAAATGTGAAAACAATGTTCATGCATACATACAGCTTACCATCTCCATGAATGGTGAAATTATTTTTTTATCTCTATATTTTATAGATGAAACTAAATAAATTTATAATGAATATATATTATATTTATATAATTATTAACGTTATCTAGATTATTTAACAATCATTAATGTTCAAGGACTGAAATCACATAACAAAAATATACATGCAAAACAAAGTAGTTATCTTCGAGAACTGTGATTTTAAAAAAAAAATTAAGGAAAGGGTGATAAAAGATTATAAGTAAATAATATATGGTATGATATATATTATTATGGTTCTATAATATATGAATATAAAATCTGCATTTATTTTAATAGAATATATATCACATACAAATGAAGTCAGACCTAAGGTAAGGGGTTTCTTAACTCAATTTTCATTCATTAGGTTATACTTATAATTAATTGACTATGTTATCCCTTAAATATTTGTGAATTGATATTTTTTTTATTTTTTAACATATTATTGTGGATTTACATTTTTTTGAACATAAACACTTCATCAATTAATTCTCACATCAATGATAAAATATTTGTAGGGGTCCTTCATCCCAAATTGTCTTCTTTTGGACATATATTATGTTATATGCTTATATTATTTTATGAGGTGTATATAATAACACATTGATATTTCATATCCTGAATATATTTATATTCATGGTATTTAAATTTTCATTTGATGTTATATATTTCATGGGGTTTATGATTCAAACGTTACAAAAGTGGTAATTGTTTATTTCAAAATATTATCATTATTTGGGATTTCTTACATTGAAGTCCATACTCTAGGATTTATTTGATATTTTTAATTTAAAGAAAATATATTTTATTATCATATGGTTATTTATGGAAATTTAATGGTGTCATTTCATTTTCCACTACTCAATTACTCTAGATATTAAGATCGTGATTTATGGAAAATCAACTTTGTTGTTCTACTTGGTCAGGAATCATTTTCACCCATATCCACTTTCTCCATAAAAATTTTTAATAATTTTTTTTAATATTCCCCAATGATTTAATAAATAAATTTTTATCTATGTTTAATTTTATAAAAAATTGGTTTATAAGAAATTTCATTATCATTTTTTGAACAAGTTACATTTTACCTTATTGAATGAGTATGAAAAGCAAGTTTTGTAACTTATAATGAATGAAAATAATTTAATTATATCATAAACACTCAATTATTGGAATATTCCTTTTTATATTTTTCATTATTCTATTCATGTAATTTTTTTTCTAATATTTTTTGTAATTTTTTAGTTTTTAAAAGTTCATTAAAACGTGGAATGAGTATTCTCCTTAAGAATATTTTAATGATCTTTATATAGAATTTGTATTCATCAATAAAAATACTTTTTTTTATTTATACATCACTAGGGATATATTGTAATGATATCATAAATATTCTTTATTTATTTGGTTTGTGAATATTTTGACTGGGGAAAGCAATGACATTCTGTATTATAGTTTTTCCAATATCAAAACATATTGATTTCTAAGGAATATTGATTATGTTTTATTATTTATTCATTTAATTAATTAATTGGACTTATTAAGTGATAGATGGGTCCTATAATTACATATCACATTGATTCATCGGTAGGTATCATGAGAAAAAATAGATTGGGTGTTTGGTCAAGGCATTACCCATCTATATAGATTCAAGGAACGAGGCCTTGAAATTATTTTAAATGTCTTGGAATGAGGTCTTAATGGTATGTTTCAGATGTATGACATTAGGAATTCCATCATTATAATATTATTTATTGATTTCCATGTTATTATTTTAATACTTATGATATTTGTGGATAAATTTCAAACTCATTTGATTTTTTATGTGGAATTATTTGATCATAATTTATTCCTTCAATATTATTGTTCATGATAAAGTTATTTTTTAAATGAGATGTGTTTTTAGTAATTTACTTTGTCATATTTATTATGACTTATTTATTCCAGATATCTTCCAGTATACGTAACCTTTACTATGTGTTTGATCTCATCCATTTCTTATGTTTCCTTTCCCTAGGATTCCAATATGATTTTTATGATTGATATGCAGTGACATGATACAGATAATAATAGAGTTATTAAATAGAACACTATGATATATTTTATTTTTTTCAAATGTAAAATGAGATTCATGTAGGTATCTAGTTTACCAAAACTAATGAACTATTCAATCCTCTATGATTTGATTCCTTATATATAGTTCAAATGTAATAATGTAGTGATTCGCACTAGGCTACTAAAAATATAGACTTCACATAGATTCCCTAAATATTGGAACTATGTGGACTCTTATCATGTTCTTTATGAGATAATTATAATTCCTCTCAGAGGATTAATACCCACATATTAAATATTCAAGTGTACTTATACACGTCCTTATTTCATAAAATTAAACTACATGTAATGGTCCTGTCATATGGCCTTACTATGTGGGAATTGATTCGTTCCATCAAAGGATATGTAAGATTCCCCCATAATGTAAAAACTAAACATAATTAAACTTTGGTCATCAGTCTCATTGATATATATTATTTATGATACCATTAACATCCCTCCCTTGCATGGACACACTCCTTCAAGCATAGTTTTCTCATCTATCTTGGTCATATACCCTAAAAAATAATTCAAATCAAGTAATATTCTTGATATCACTATACCGCCACCAATTAGACTATATTTCCTCTGATTTTCATTATATCATTCTCATCAGGTCATACCCCTAGTGGGGGATATTTTGATGATGCCATAAACTTTGTGACCTCAATTCATCATCAATTTACACATTCCCTATAAGGTCAATTAGTTTAGGCCTATAATATGTAATACTGACCCAAATCATTTCTAATAATATTATATCTAGTTTTCCTTACTTCATGAAATTAGACTCCATGAATTAATCATTTTCACACAAACATAAAATTTATGGCATACCCCATTAAGTCTCATTTAACAATATGGGTTATCATATCATTTTCAATGATATGTTGGAATCCTTTTAATGTGATCAACCTCGAAATCATAAAAACCTATCACCTTCCTGCATGTGATAATGTATTTAGAGTATAGAAAGACCCAAATTATTTTACCCTTGTAATAATGGGTAACAAGATGGAAATCCTATAATACATATAGAATACATCATTTATGGAGAAACTCTAATATGTATGTATATTTTCATTAGTGGGATGCATCTAATATATAAAGATACTCACATAGGTTAGAAAAAACAATTATAAAATGTTAGGGAAACTATTCAGGCATCGTGGTCTAGGGAAAATTCATAAACAATAACTAAATCTATAAGAGAGTATCATAGTAGCTAATAATGTCACCCCCCAATATGGTGTGATGAGTCAGACCTCCCATCCTCTCTATCAATATGAGTTGATAAGTTTTATTGGTAAGGAATCCCAATGGTTGTCTTCTATTGGAAGACATTCTTAAATCTTGATATGTTTATGGGAAACATTGGGTGTTTCTTGTTTAATGAATAAACCATGTTGTCACCCATTTAGTTATAGGAGTCATGGACCATTTTGAGGATTGTGAAGTGAAGATACTCTCCTCACAAAACCAAACATTTGGCCACCCCATATTGAGTCATAACAAAAATGGTGAACCCAACATGAAACTTTATATAATTTAAAAATAAAATATTCGTGTTTTCGCACATCATGCCATTTTTTCACATTCCAAGGAAAAATTTATCATCCAGATGTGAATCATTCATCAATAAGAATAAACAACTAAGTTTAATGTTCATAACTAATTAACCATGTTTCTTACATGTGATGTTCCAGTAATTGGTGACATTATTCACTATTTCCTTTGTGACCGAAAACATCATTCTTGTAAATCTCTCTTTGATTACAAGTTAATGATATCATTATCAAGAAATAAAATTGATACTATAGCTTCCATGAGAGTCACTACATATATGATCTTATGGATGAAATCTCTTACCCAATTCCTCAAACACCAGAATGGAAACATGATGGTATCAAAGTATCGTAGAGATAGAATCATACTAACCACAATGTCTTTGCACAAGGGTCTCTAGGTTTTTAAAGAAACCATACAACATTTATTGAGGAATTTCATGATGAAACAGGTGATTCCTGTCACGACCTATCCTCGGGGCCCGTGTTGTGACTACCCCAAGCCCGCCTTCCATAGGCCAGGGGCTGGCGACTAGCACCAAAGGCGTAAATCCCGATAAAAGGTAAGGCATTGCTTTTATATAAGTAAAAAACACAATAGAGTATGCAAGATGAAGTAAACAGAAAGTAAAATGGGTACAAAAGTAAGTGATGGAAAGTAAATGGGCCGGTATACAAACCCAACTGAAAGTACAGTACAACTGAGAAAGAAAGTACAACAGCTGAAAAGTAAAGCAGCAACCACCAAGTCATCCTCTAGAATTCCCACCTTAAGGGTTGGTACATATAGTTTCGTCAGTACCACGGGTCCATCCATCCACTCCGTGTACATCCCGCCAGGTGGTCCACCTCCGGATACCGTCCAGCTCCACAAGCTTCGACCACAATCAGTGCTGTCCGTCGTCTGCATCCAACACAACGTAGTGCGGGCGATGCCCGTGCAGGGGTGAGTATAACGATACTCAGTAGAGACCCCGAGACCCCCGAAGGTCTCTCAGAATCCAAAGAGGATAAACCACAAAGGAAAGATACGAACACAAAGTATCAACCAACTCTACTTAGGTATATTTCCATACATATACCTAAGTTAACAATTCCAATTCGGCTCCAACTCACGAGCCCAAGTACAACCTAGTCCACACAGGAAAACACAACCCAGTCCACACAGGAAAACACAACCCAGTCGACACAGGAAATCAAGTCAATCACATTGAAGATAATGATTGAAAGTCAAGACTCAGCTCACACAGGTATACTTCTCATGAAGAGGGGTGGAGATGATTAGATGTAGCCTCTAAATCATCCTCTCTACCTAACCAACGTAGGTTCCAAGTACATAAGTTGTTGCTTCCAAACCCACTTAGGATCCAAGTATAGTAACCATTACTGCCAAACCCACGTAGGATCCATGTACAGTCGTCATTGCTACCGAACCCATGGAGGACCCAAGTACAGTCGTCCTCGCTGTCGAACCCACGTAGGATCCAAGTACAGTCATCATCGTCGTCGCAGACACAACCAGCTCTAGGGTTCCTGCACACAGCACACTCGATTCTGGGAGGGTCCACTCCACGAGCGAAGAGGTTTGATACATCAACTGTCACAAAGTCCAGAGTTGATGTATCCCAATGTTCCATCTCGTCAATAGGAACTCAACGCGATAGACGGCACGTCAATCGGACGCCCGGTCTGAGAGATAACGACTTTTCCGTTCCAGGGGTCCGGTTAGAAATATGCTCATTTCTAACCTGGATGATATCCATAGTCATCCAAAACTCACCTAGAGTATCGTAAAAAAACCTTCCCATCGAAAGGGTCCTAGTACCGCAAACGGCGCATCGATCGGAAGCGCGGTCTTCGAGTTATTCCCGTTCAAGTGATTAATAGGCCTGACCCGTTTAGCCCAGTGGGCCGACGGGTCGAGTTAACCCAGTTTGAAGGGTCCGACCCAGCAGGGGTGTCAGACCGGTCTGAAGGAATACACAACTCGGCCCAAAGGGGTGCGGCCCGGCGCGACCCGGCTGGGCGCGGTGCCCGGATGGCTCGGCAGGAGGTCGAGCGGGTTCCAAGGGGGAGGGGGGCGTTTTTCCACACCGGGGGCCACAAGCGTCACCGCCCTTCCCCAAACTGGCTGGCTAGACCGGCCAGCCTTCTGCGCACGCGGACCACATGGGAGGGTCGCCGGTCTTCCAGCACGGGGCCCTCCTGGCGTCGTGGTTTGCCTTCGCCCGGCCGGCTGATGGGCCAGCTGGTTCTTCCGCTGAAGTAGCCTGGGTATCGGGCCACTGTTCCTCCCGCACAACCGGCACGATGGAGCCGGTTTCCTTTTCCATGTTTTCGGCACGGTGCGATGACGCCGTTCTTTCCCCGCCTCCGGTTTCCAATTCCGAAAAGATCAAGAAACGACGGAGGGTCATCGGGCCGTGTTTGTTCTACCTGCGCCCTCCGCGTTAGGCGGTAACAATCAGCTGAAGATGATCAAGGTTTCACAAATCACAACAACAATTTTTATTCAAATAAAAATTGGAACAAATCACCCTACCTCGAATAGGGTTCGCAGTTGAAAAGCGTTGTGGATGACGGTGCAGTTTCTGTCTTCGTCAGTGTGCACCTGAGGAAGTGGCGTCTCCTCTTTTGTCACGGAGAGAAGAAGAAGATGATGATGATGAAGAACCGCGGTCGCCGAGTCGATGTTCTTCATCGGAGAGTTGTCATTCTTCAACAAAGGAGAATCCACCTTCTTCGAAAACCCAAAAGCTCTCCCCGAATCCTCCCCACACAACAAACCCCAAAATAAAATAAGGCCACCCTTATTTTAATTAAACATGCCATGCATTTCAAAATTCAAAATCAATTTCACTTAATTAATTAAATCATGAGTTTTTTAATTAATTAAGTGATAGGTTGGAAAGTATTAATGGAGTGAGAGAGGGAGAGGAGGAGTTACCCAATTAAAGGGGAGTTAACAAGTCTAAAGGGAGATTTTATGAGAGTTATGGGAATGTGAAAGGTTGGGGCACATGTGGCCCCCTCCTCACAAATACCCTTACATGGGTAGTGAGAAGCTTGTGGGTCCCATACCAACTCCCCCATGTAGGATATAACCACTATAGATATAAAAATAAAATTTTCCCACAATTTTATTCACTTATCATTTAATCCACAAATTTTTAACTTCTCCTCCCGAGAAAATGCATCCACAGTAAAGGTCCCCTTATGCAATTATTGGCACTGCGAGTTCATCAATGCCCTCAGATTTAAATTCAGAGCACCGGTTCAAAAGATAGAAAAACCCGTTCGTTCGTTCACTGAACGTACCCGAGCTAAACTTCAGAAATTGATTCTGGGCACTCCGGCCCTCGGAATCAAGTGCCGTTAGAAGCCACAGACTCATAAAATTCCAAATTATTTAAAAAAAAATTCATTAAAGTTTCCGCGTCTTTACATTACTCCCACCTCAGGGATTTACATCCCCATAAAGCTACATCAAAAGCTAGGGAAACAAATGAGGGTATTGTGCACGCATATGAGCATCCCACTCCCATGTGCTCTCCTGGAGGTTCTCGTGCTTCCACCGGATGCGCACTAGAAGAATCGACCATCCACGTAGGACCCAATCATGTCAATCCTCCATCTCCACCAGAACCTCCGTGAAAGTAGCCCCGTCATCGATGTCCAGCTCCCTGTGATCAATGATATGCGTCATGTCGTGCACATATCTCCTCAACTGAGATACGTGGAAGACGTCGTGCACCCGGTGCAACTGAGGTGGATGGGCTAGGTGGTAAGCCACCTCACCTACCCTGCTGAGGACCTGGAATGGTCTGATAAAGAATGGAGATAACTTTCCTTTCTGGTCAAATCTCCGTAATCCACATCTAGGTGAGACCCGTAAGAAAACGTGGTCGCCATCCTCGAACTTCAGTGGTCTCATCCTCCTTTCATCATAGGACTTCTATCTACTCTGTGTAGTCCTCATCTGCTCCTGGATGATCTGCACCTTCTCTGTTGTAGCCTGGACCATCTCTGGTCCTACAAGTGCTGAATCCCCAGGGTCTGTCCAGCATAGAGGTGATCTGCAAGGTCAGTCGTACAGTGCCTCGTATGGTGCCATCCCGATGGTGGAGTGGTAGATGTTTTTGTACGCAAACACCACCAAGGGTAGGTGATCCTCCCAACAGCGACCAAAGTCAAGGACACATGCACAGAGCTTGTCCTCAAGTGTCTGAAAGTTCCTCTCCGTCTGGCCATCTGTCTGAGGATGAAAGGCGGTTCTCAGGTGTAGTTGCATCCCAAATGCCTCCTGCAACCCCTTCCAAAGCCAGGAAGTAAAGAGAGCATCTCAATCGGAGACGATAGATGATGAAACACCATGAAGTAGTACGATCTCCTGAATGTAGAGGCGTCCCAAGCTCTCTACTGAGCCCTTCTCCCTGATCGGTAGGAAGTGGGTTGACTTGGTGAGTCGGTCTACAATCACCTAGATGGAGTCATTTCATCTAGAAGTATATGGAATCTCTATCACGAAATCCATGGATATCATGTCCCACTACCACTCCGAGACCCATAAGGGCTGCACCAAACCTTCTGGTACCTGGTGCTCCGCCATCACCTGCTGGCAGGTGAGGCATCGTGAAACGAACTCTGCCACAACCTTCTTCATACCTGGCCACCAGTGCTGTTGTTTGAGATCCTAGTACATATTCTCTACTCCTGGATGTAACGATGGAGGGGAAGTGTGAAACTCCCTCAACACCTTCTCCTATAATGAAACTGGTACCATGGTACATCCCCTGAAGAGGATGAAGTGCTTTCATCCTATAGAAAATCCATCAGGTCCCTATCCTATGGAAGTCTGAGCACATCACGTCTCACAGTCAACTTCCCCACGTTGTGCCTCTATGACCCACTGAAGTAGTGGATGAGTGACTGTGAGGGACTGTAGGAAGGTTTCCCCATCTCTATCCATGAAGGATATTTGCAAAGCAGCTAACTGCTCCATCGCCTCTCCAAGTAGTTATATGCCCGACCTCCTACTGAGAGCATCAGCCACAACTTTCCCCTTCCCAAGAGTATAGACTATCTCAAAATCATAGTCTTGGAGGAACTCGATCCATCACCGCTCTCTCAGGTTTAGGTCCTTCTGCGAGAAGATATACCTCAGACTCTAGTGGTCAGAGTAGAATGTAAAGCGCTCGTCCATCAGATAGTGTCGCCACATCTTCAAGGCGAAGTCCACTGCTGCTAACTCCAGGTCATGGGTAGCATAGTTCTACTCGTTCTGCCTCAACTGTCCTAAACCATCGGAAATCATTTCCCGCTCCTACATCAGGACACACCCAAGTCCGGTCCCTGATGCATCACAGTAAACTACATACCCTACACCCTCCTCTGGTAGCCTCAAGATGGGTGCACTGGTCAATCTATGTCTCAGCTCTTGGAAGCTATGCTGACATCTATCTGACCACATGAAGGGTTTCCCCTTTTCTTCAAAGCTGAAAGCGGTGCTACAACTCTGGATAATTCTGGCACAAATATCCGATAGTACCCATCCAGACCTAAGAAACTCTGAACCTCCGTCACGCTCATGGGTAGCTCCCAAGCCAGTACTGCCTCAATCTTCACAGGATCCACAACAACTCCCACCTCTGAGATGACATGCCCTAGGAAGTGAACCTCTCAAATCCAGAACTGGCACTTCAAGAGATTACCATAAATCTGGTGCTCTCAGATTGTGTCCAGTACAACTTGAAAGTGGTAGGCGTGCTCCTCCTCAGTATTCGAGTAAATCAGTATGCTGTCTATGAATACTATGAAAAAATGATCAAGGTAAGGCTGGAAGATCCTGTTCATGAGACTCATGAACACTGCCGGTGCATTGGTTACATCGAAAGGAATAACCAAGAACTTGTAGTGGCCATACCGACGCCTGAAGGTCGTCTTCTACACATCCTCATCTCGAACTCTGAGATGATGATAGCTTGAACTGAGGTCTATCTTTGAGAACTATCGTGCTCCCTTAAGTTGATCAAAGAGGTTTCCAATCCTAGGAAGTGGATACTTGTTCTTCACGATCACCTTATTCAGGCGATGGTAGTCGACACATAGTTGTAAGTTCCCATCCACCTTCTTGGCGAATAAAATTGAAGAAGCCCAGGGTGAAACACTGGGTCGGATGAATCCCTTGCCCTATAAGTCCTCCAGCTGTACCCACAGCTCATGAAGCTCAACAGAAGCCATCTGATATGCTGGAGTAGATATCGGTGATGTCCCATTGTACAGGTCAATGTAGAAGTCTATATATCTGTGAGGAGGTAGTCCTGAAATGTCATCAGGAAAAACGTCTGCATAATGATCCACCACAACAAGAAAACTCGGACTCCGCACATCAACTGATCCTAGGATGAGACTAGCCAACTGATGGGTGATCAGATTCCCTCTCTTCTGCGTAAGTCCATCCTACACTGCAAAGGTTCCCTTCTTGCCGATGAAGGTGAACCTGCTCCCATCTGTGCGGACACACCACACTTTGCGCTTAATACAGTCGATTTGAGCATGGACTGTAGATAACAAATCCATGCCCAAGATGATGTCGTAAGGCCTCGACGCCACTACAAGAAGATCCCAGCCAAAACTCTCACCTCCTATAGTAAGCTCAAACTACTGGCACCAGTGCGTAATCATTGAGTCTGATCCTGTAGGAGTCTCTTGTCATAAGGATCGAGCCAACGGCTCCATCGAAATCTCCGAGCTCCGAACAAGGGCAGCAGCAATAAAATAATTACTCGCTCCTGTGTCTATAAGAACTATAGAAAGGGTGGAGTAGACACAGATAGTACCTCGAATCACCTCAGGTGTGTCGTGGTCGTAGGCCTCGACTGCCTGGAGCTGAGCCTTCCCCTGTCTGCCAGCTCCCTGTGGTTAGGGTGGCCCTCTTGGTGGTGGCGGTGGTAGAGCCTCGAAGCATCGTCCACCACCTACTGCTCAGCCAGCTCCTCTACCTCATCCACCTACTCCCTACAGACTGGCATGGTAGAACCTATACCTCTGCCTGGATGGTGCCTCAACCGTCTGCTACTCCTCTGCATGGCGGGTCGGGCAGTCACAAGCCATGTGGCCCTGCCCGCCGCATGCATAACACTGTCTGCCTCTCGTATGACTGGCTCTGCTGCGTGTGCCCCACACATCCGAACCAGTATCCAGAGGTCACCCACATGATGGCCTGGTCCGCTTGGACCTCTGTGACATCTTTCTACTGCCGGCTGTAGAAGACTCCGCTACGTGTCGCCCTGCAATAGGCCTCGCTGCTGGAGTAGGCTCAGCAAGAAAGCTCTCCACAAGAAGGGCTCGCTCCAGTACTCCTGCCTGCATCGGAATACTAAGGGAGATCATAGAATCCCTGATCTCATGCCTCAGTCCCTGCTGGAAGGTCTGTGCCTGGAAGAGTGGGTCTTGTACCGTGTCCGTGTAGTAGCGCGAGAGGTCAGTAAATCTCACAGAGTACTGGGCTACTGTCATGCTGCCCTGCCGCAGCTGTAGTAACTCTTGGATGCGCACCGCACAGAGGGTGGCTGGAACAAACTCTGAGCAGAATAGGATCTCAAAGTCCATCCAATGTAGTGATGCCTCGCCGTGCACTTGGAGCATCAATCCCCACCATCTACCTGCTGCTGCATGCAGGAGACTCGCCGCAAGGATCACCATAAGGTCAGCTGGTGTCCCTACTAATCTGAAGACTCGGATGATAGCCTACAGCCAATCCTCGACTGCCTGAGGGTCCGTCACTCCGCGGAACCTGGGTGGCCTCTGTCACTGAAACTCGTGCAGCGCACTCAGGCGATGTGCACTCTCCACTGCTGGGGCTGGTGGTATCGGTGGCTCGGCGGGTAGTGGTACCGCTGGTTCCTCTGCTGTAATGGGGCCCTGCATCGAGGCCTCATCGCTCAGTGTGCTGCCATCTCGCACGTAGCTCGGAACCCTAGCCGGCTGCCTACGTGGGGCCATCCTGAAAAACAATAGGTGCGCCATGGTTTATACAGTATACCTGGTGAGCTAACACAAAGTAATCACAAAGGAAACTTTTTAAACACACATGCAATCAGTGTTTTCGAGCACGGAGTCGGAAATCAGAAGTCAAGGTCCTGGTGTAAGGATACGTCGGCCGCCGCACCAACACTGGACTCCCTGGACTGAAAACCACACTCAATACTCTTAAAATTATTTCTTCATAGAAGCAATTAACAGAGTCATCAGTTCTGTGGTAGAACAGACTTCTCTGATACTAATTTGTCACGACCTGTCCTCAGGGTCCGTGCCATGACTACCCCAAACCCGCCTTCCATAGGCCAGGGGTTGGCGACTAGCACCAATGGCGTAAATCCCAATAAAAGGGAAGGCATTTCCTTTATATAAGTAAACAAACACAGTAGAGTACACAAGATGAAGTAAACACAAAGTAAACTGGGTAAAAAAGTAAGTGCTGGAAAGTAAATGGGCCGGTATACAAACCCAACTGAAAGTACAGTACAACTGAGAAAGAAAGTACAACAGTTGAAAAGTAAAGCAGCAACCACCAAGTCTTCCTCTTGAATTCCCACCTGAAGGGTGGGTACAGATAGTCTCTTCGTTACCATGGGTCCATCTGTCCGCTCTGTGTACGTCCCGCCAGGTGGTCCACCTCCGGATACCGTCCAGCTCCACATGCTTTGACCACGATCAGTGTTGTCCGTCGTCTGCATCCAACACAACATAGTGCGGGCGATTCCCGTGCATGGTTGAGTATAACGATACTCAGTAGGGTCCCCGAGACCCCCGAAGATCTCTCAGAATCCACATAGGATAAACCACAAAGGAAAGATATGAATCTGAAGTATCAACCAACTCTACATAGGTATATGCCCATACATATACCTAAGTTATCAATTCTAGTTCGGCTGCAACTCACGAGCCCAAGTACAACCTAGTCCACACAGGAAAACACAACCCAGTCCACACAGGAAAACACAACCCATTCCACATAGGAAAGAAAGTCAATCACATCGAAGATAATGATTGAAAGTCAAGACATAGATCACACAGGTATACTTCTCACGAAGAGGGGTGGAGATGATTAGATGTAGCCTCTAAATCAGAATCTCTACCGAACCCACCTAGGATCCACGTAAATAAGTCGTCACTGCAGAACCCACATAGGATCCAAGTACAGTAACCATCGCTGATGAACCCACGTATGATCCAAGTACAGTCTTCATCGCTACTGAACCCATGGAGGATACAAGTACAGTCGTCCTCTCTGCCGAACCCACATAGGATCTAAGTACAGTCGTCATCGTCGTCGCAGTCGCAGCCAGCTCTAGGGTTCCCGCACAGAGCACGCTTGATTCGGGGAGGGTCCGCTCCATGAGCCAAGAGGGTCGATACATCAACTATCACAAATTCCAGAGTTGATGTATCCCAAAGTTCCATCTCTTCAATAGGAACTCAACATGACAGACAACACGTCAATCAGACGCCCGGTTTGAGAGATAATGGCTTTTCTGTTTCAGGGGCCCGGTTAGAAATATGCTCGTTTCTAACCCGACCGATATCCATAGTCGTCCAAAACTCACCTAGAGTATCACAAAATAACCATATCATCGAAAGGGTCCTAGTGCCACAGACAGCTTGTCGATCGGACGCGCGGTCTTTGAGTTATTCTCATTCAAGTGATTAACAGGACCGACCTGTTTAGCCCAGTGGGCCAACGGGTCGGGTTAACCCAGTTTGATGGGTCCGACCCAGAAGGGGTGTCAGACCGCTCCGAAGGAATACACAACTCAGCTTGAAGGAGTGCGGCCTAGCCTGGCGGGCTCGGCCGGAGGCCGAGCGGGTTCCAAGGCAGGGGGGTTGTCCGCACCGGCGGCGCCGCCCTTCCCCAAATCGGTCGGCCTTCTGCGCACACGACCCGTATTGGCGGGCCGCCGGTCTTCCAGCATGGAGCCCTCCTGGCGCCGCGGTCCAGCTCCGCCCGGCCGGCCGACGTGTTGGCCAGTTCCTCAGTGCGGCGCCCTCCTGGCGCCGTGGTTTTCTTCCTCCCGGCCGGTTCTTCTACCGAAGGGGCCCGTGTAGCGGGCCACGGTTCCTCCCGCACAACCGATGCGACGGTGCCGGTTTCCTTTTCCACGTTTCCGGCACGGCGCTACGGCTCCGTTCTTTCCCCAACTTCGGTTGAAAATTCCAAAAATATCAAGAAACAACGGAGGGTCGTCGGGCTGTGTTTGTTCAGCTCGCGCCCTCCGCGTTAGGTGGTAACAATCATCCGAAGATGATCAAGGTTTCACGAAGCACAACAACAATTTTTATTCAAATAAAAATTGGAACAAATCACCCTACCTCGAATAGGGTTCGTAGTTGACAAGCATTGTGGATGACGGTTCCGTTTCCGTCGTTGTCAGTGTGCACCCGAGGAAGTGATGTCTCCTATTTTATCATGGAGAGAAGAAGAAGAAGATGAAGATGAAGAACTGCGGTCGCCAAGTCAATGTTCTTCGTCGGAGAGTTGGCGTTCATCAACAAAGTAGAATCCACCTTCTTCGAAAACCCAAAAGCTCTCCCCAAATACTCTCCACACAACAAACCCCAAAATAAAATAAGGCCACCCATTATTTTAATTAAACATTCCATGCATTTCAAAATTCAAAATCAATTTCACTTAATTAATTAAATCATGAGTTGTTTAATTAATTAAGTGATAGGTTGGCAAGTATTAATGGAGTGAGAGAGGGAGAGGAGGAGTTACACAATTAAATGAGAGTTAACACATTTAAAGGGGGAGTTTATGAGAGTTATGGGAATGTGAAAGGTTGGGGAACGTGTGGGACCCACCTCACAAATACCCTTACATGGGTAGTTAGAAGCTTGTGGGTCCCATCCCAACCCCCCCATGTAGGATATAACCACGATAGATATAAAAAAAATTGTCCCACAATTTTATTCACTTCTCATTTAATCCAAAAAATTTTGACTTCTCCTCCCGCGAAAAGGAATCCATGGTAAAGGTCCCCTTAAGTAATTATCGGCGCTGTGAGATCATCAGTGCCCTCAGATTTCAATTCTGAGCACTGGTTCAAAAGATAGAAAAACTCACTCGTTCGTTCACTGAACGTACCCGAGCTAAACTTTGGAAATTGATTCCGGGCACTCCGGGCCTCAGAATCAAGTGCCGTCAAAAGCCACAAACTCGTAAAATTCCAAAGTATTTAAGAATAAAATTTCCTTGAAATTTATGGGTCTTTATAATTCCTATCACCACTTCCAACCACTTATATATCTTATCAACATATAACGATAAATAGAACATTCCTTATATTTGGAATGTGTACGAGGGAGTTGACTATGGATTCAACATGGTTCAACTGTCTCCTAGGAGGGATCCCCTTAATCATCACTACTACTAGTACCACTCAAATACCTTCCCTAAGTCTTCTACTAAGGGAATTTCCTGATAGGTCGTCATCCCATACACTCAGATTTGGGAACCCAGTATATTTCTGCAGGTGTGAAAATTTGTGAACTATAAGGAGTGGGCTAATAAAATAACTTTTATAGATGAATACCACCAATATATTTTTCTAGAAACTTGTGAGCAGGCTCATACCCCACTCCCCCATACCAAGTATACTGGCATATTCTTCCAATAAGTAGCTAACAGACAAATATTCCTACCCCCACACAAGAATCCCCTTGGTATTTCCCTATGGTAAACAGAAAATATGATTGTGCATATATCCCCACATAAAATAAATATATATTTTAGAATATCCATGTTACTAAAAACATGTTGTCCTATATTCATTACCATACATTTAAAAAATTCCAATACATTCTCATAGTGAGAGAGGACATTCACTATATTAATTTGGTGATGATATAGTGATACACACATACTCTTATTCCATCTCATAGAGTAGAATATTAGAATTTACAACATGAATAGATGGATACTCTTGAGATAACACATATTTTTTATTCCATATAAGATGATTGAAAATATATTTGAGTAATTCATGGGGCACCAGACTAATATTATATCCCCCTTTTAACATGGGTAATTCAACCCGATTTGATAATCACCTTAGGAAAAGAACATATTCCAATCAAACAAGGTCACCATCTCATTCCGAAGGAAAATCAGGTTTGATCTCATACACCGTATCTAACTTTGATTCATCAACATATATGGATGTCACCTCAAGGAAGACTCATATTCCTATATAAAACTCAATGGATACTCAGTATATTCATATAGATAATTGGAGTGAATAATATATTCCTACTCATACTGATAAAGGACTGCAACATCCTTTAGAAGCCATACATGAGGAGGCTTATATTTCTTCTCCCATTTTGGATGTCTGTCTGAATATTTCATTGAGGAATGCATATCTGAACTAGGATCATATTACCACATTCTCCAAAGATGGATGACATATTCCATCAGCCACCCAAAGGTAGAATCATATTCCCTATGACAGTACAAGATCTCATTGTTATACTCTAGAAGCATCCTAGTATTGGTCCCATATCCCGGAAATAACTAAAGATAGATTTCAACATACTCTGATGACCACCCCACAATAGGCTCATATTCTAGTGAAACCCCAAATATAAGGTCGAAGTATCCTGAACATAATATTGGGTGAGAATAAAACTCATAACTTTCTCAATTCTAAAATTCACGAGGCCATACAATGCATATATCCAATGCCTCTAAAATCTGATGAATCTTCATAAGATATAGAAGTCCATATCTACCATAATAGTACTTCTTAGGGTAGTATAGAGGTGGAATATTAGCATCCTGCCCTTTAAATGAACAATGAAAAACCACCCACAATGATATCTCGCCCAATAATGGACTTACTACCATTGTTAAGAAACATTTGTATAGGGAGGTGCTCATAAAATCGAGGCCAATAACATATGTTACCCTATCAATTTTTATAAATACATCATATTTTCCATCAAATGATCTAGAGAAGTTACCACTATCCCTTACTTTTATAGTATGTAAGCCATTATTAGTAGAAAAGTGACTTCTTTGGTATGAATATGTATAGGAGTACACCTATGATGAGGTATAATATAGTATGGATATGTGAAATGTTTTTTTGAGAAGAATATCTCAACTATGTTCTGACCCATCCCCAGTTCCATCTACAATATCTAGGTTAATTTAATAGGGTATTTATACCTTACTTATGCCAAAACCTATGTGAAAAAATTTAATAGATGAATGATAAGAACATACCTTATCAGGGATATGATGACCATATTTAGGAAATAATATTTATCTGCTTCCATGTACCGATTTCATCTTTATCTATGGCTCAAGACCTAAGATCGTAAATCCAGTGTAAGACACTATGATATATTTTCCTTCACAAACTAGGGACACTCTTATAAATAATCATTGACATATCGTCATAAATGTTCTTCCAAGGATGTGATGATTATGGAAATTAGACTTTACCTTATACCTTGGATAACTGATTCCCTTGAAGATGGAACCCTACAGTTTCATTACCACAAGAGATTCCATGGTCCAGAATAACATGCAAGCTAGTTGGTCAATCCTATAAAATCTTATTATTTTTGAAAATGAAAAAGCACTAAGATTGGAGTAGGTGGGTTGGTGATAGGATCCTAATATAGACACCTCAACAGGTTAAGAATACACCTCAAATTATAGATATTAACCTTAGTTAATAGGTTTCCACCATATAAATTTTTTTACAAGTTGATCAGGTGGTACACCCAACCCATGCATGATTCAAAATTTTGAATATCAAGAAAATTTCTTTGATATACATTATGGAATCCATCCAAATGAAAGACCATCCTATATATTTAGGGGAATTATTATCACTACATACACCCCTAGGCTCATTAGTTCCTAGGAGGGTCCAAAATAAATAAATGGTGGCCCCAAATCAACCACTACTTGCAGGGTTGTGGGAATTTTTACCTTAACTACCAACCTAGAATTTACAGAATAATCAGTAGGTTTAGCATGAAATAATTGTGGAACCATATCAAAAAAATACCCTAGATATGGGGGAATTATTACCATATCCTTAGAGAAAATAGGTCTTCTCAATGGTCGGAAGTGGTTACTAGAAACCGCCACATAAAATTGTTCTTACTTCCATGTGATGCAACCCTTCTATTCAGTGCATGCTTGTTAAGGAAGGTCAGAGATTCCATCAAGGTCACTATTTATGTAATAAAACTAGGGGAACATCCATTAAGTAAAATAAAATATCATTTTGGTCACAATAAAAAATGGACCAGTGAGAGAAAGGATTGGAGGGGATACCTTTACATAACTCTAATGGGGTACACAGTCGATGCATGGTCCCTATATTACTTGTAGAATTGTGAAATTATTCATGCCACCTGATATGACTCAATGAAAATTATCAATATCAATCTAGTAGATGATATATATCAATACATGAACACTACAGGAAATAATTCAAAATAAATACCCCCCAAAGTTGAGTTATGCTAATGCACAAAATAAGGCCCCACACAATAGGAATCAAAGGAGGAACCAGAATTTAGAATCCCCCACAAATAATGAGTTTCCATCATCTTTATGTTATTCTGCCATATATAAGGGTAAATTTGTGGATATATCCCACTATCCACTAATAAAGGTTAAATTATACTACATGGAAGTGAATTCGGCATAATATGAGGCCATGATATACAATATTATATAGCATAAGAAGAAATTTATTGGGGGAAATACTCCCTTTGGGTACTGCCTCTAAGAAGTGGTGACTACCCATCCCCCCCATCATGAGTGTGTTAATATTCCCACAATAGTATAATCTGAATTAAATTTTGTTATTTAATCTAGAAATGTGGTCTATGTAAATACAATAATTGAATAATAATATGATTTTTCTTTGTTATGAATGAAACATTTCCCATATTAGGATAATCATCTGGTCCCAACACAAAATGACAGTCAAAATTTCATAATTACAGAAAGACTATATCAAGATTCACCCACCACATAAGCATGGGGGGGGGGGGGGTTAGAAAATAGTTCCCTTAGAAATCTTTAATACCATCAATTATTTTACTACCTGAATGAATGAAATATAAGTATGGATCACCCCCATGTAATAAAAAATGAATCCATATCCTAAATAGGTGGGCACCACTCTAATCCATCCCAATTTCAAGAATCACATTTTCATAACATTTTATGTCATGGGAGGTCTATAGTATCATGTCGTTTACTTCATATCCAATGAATCCCCATGATGGTCCCAATCGACTAGAAAGATGTAGCAATGCTAAGATGTTTATCACAGACTCTGTTGGGAATAACATTCATCTGGTGTAGTTTCCTCCTATAAGGGTTCATCATAGAATGATAATCCCTTCATCATTAGGTTATCTACCAATTTATCATAACACTAAGAAATATGATGATCTTTGTAATGACCTGAACTATTATAAATAAAATTCCCCCTTTTCCATTAAATGTATTATTATATAATATGGTTATAGAAACATACACAATGGTTTTGTTTTATTATATATAATTATATTTTAATAACGCTATGTATATTTACCAATGATAATATAGTCGTTGAGCAGTTATAACATGATTAGTATAAATATATTGTTTTAACAAATCCAATTAACACACACCAAGGTAGTGACTGTCTCAACCAATAGGATAGTACCCTATGAAGTGCATTTATTAGAGATTTTGAGGGACATATCATTTATGGGCATCACCCTAGACCAATCCCAAGATGATATCTAACACCTTAAACACGAATAAAACCATTTACAGGATAAGTTCAAGCACATCAAGATCACATCCCAAACCATTTTCATAGAAACAACCCCATGAAAGCCCCACCACCACACACCCGAGTCTTAGGGAATATGCAAGTGTATTAAAGGAATATATATCAATACCCTAGGAGTAGAAATATTAAAATTATTTTTTATAAAATAATGAATAAATTTTAAACGTATTATTGTTACTTTGTAAAGGATTTCTAAAGATTAACTTGTATTTTTGTTCAATATTCAAATAAAACTAATGAATTAATGAATTAATTTATTTTTTAAATAAAAAATATATTAATAAAATATTATTATTAAATAAATATTATCCAATATAAATTATCATATAATATTTATGAATTCAAATGTAAATTTTTATAAGGGTTAAAAAAATATTATTTTCAAAAACCTGTCATTTTCAATAAATGTTAGTTTTTATTTTAAAAGTAAAAATTCACATACTTATAAAATAATTTTTATAAAATTAATATTAATTTTGTAATTAGGACATTGAGATTATCTAATGGTGAATTTTACTTTGTTTTTTGAGACATTTTAATTTTCATGTAAAAATTTAATATCATATATATATATACATAGTGTGTGTTTTATGATTTAATAATTTCCCAATAGTGATGTAATATGCACTCTAAAAGGAATTTCTAGAAAAATATATGTTTTACCTCTAAAATAATGTATTTTAATTTCTATTTTATTTATTTTAGAAGGACTTAACTAATTCTCCAAAACAATTAATATATTTTATGGTTTTAAAATAATTTCTTTGATAGTGTGACTAACCTTGACAGAATAAGGGTATTATTTTATTATATTCATCCATTTTACTTATAAAATAATTTTAACCATCCAATTTTGTAATAAACCATGGGAAACCCCATTGGATATTTTGTGGTAATAGATAGTTTATTATGTGGATTCCAAAACCTAAATAATAAAGAAACCCCCATCATTTTTATATAAACCCACCCTAGATCCCATTTAGATTTACAAAAACTATTTTGAGAATGTCTAAACTCCTCCCTCAACTCCAAATAGTTCTATTAAGGCACCCGAAATCTTTCAATAATCCCCTCCCAAGCCGTTGGAGTCACACACTGATGTAAGGGATTCCTCTCATCTCCATTCAATTCAAGAAAATCCTTTGAAATTAGTCTTTTTTATTTAAATTTATTATATTTTCATCCATTTATTAATATTAATTTAATCTAAAATGGTTGTTATTTTAATGGGATATTATTTATCCTCTCTAATTTTAACATTTCCAAAGCTGTTACTATGTCGAAATTCTATAAGGGAATCTGATCTTCCACTCTACTCTTTTATCATGCACTCCTTTTATGTTATGTATTTCAATTTCCATTTCATTATGTTGGGATATGATATTTAAAATAACCCACATTGACTATATTATGTAAAAATTATTATATCCCCTATCGCTCTTATTTAGCCCTCATATAACCCTTTATGTGCACTATTTACCATGCCAAATTTTTTGTAAGGGATCCTCACCTTCCTCTCTTTTCAATTGGAGAAATGCATTTTAAATTATCCTTTAAATTTTAAATTTTTTAAATTTTAATTTATTTATTATCATTCCCATATATTATAATAAATATTAATGGATGAGATACCATTTATAATCTCTTATTTTGACCATTACCTTAGTCATTATAATGTTAAATCTTCTTAAGGGGTTTCTCTCTTCTCATTTCCATTCAAGAACTTAGTTTATGTTATGTCACTTAAATTCAGTTTTATTATGTTTTAATATGTTATTAAATATTACCAATACTATAAATTTAATTTTTAAATTATGAGAGCCACTTTTCCTCTTATTAATCCTCCAATAATCTTTTTTGTACACCGATTATCATACCAAAATATAGTTATGGTTCATTTCTACCTTCAAGATTCTTCATTACATTATGCCATATATTTTAAAATTTCTAATGTTGGAATATGATTTTATATATCCCTATTACTGACCAATTTATGTTTATGTTATTAGGGACCTCTTTCTCTCTCATCAAACCATTTTTATTAATCTTTAATGATATCATTAGGCTACCATAATTTCACTATGATTTTCGATTCCAAAATAGTTGTGTTGCGAATACCACACCCATATTTCTATCAAGGGTATTCACCATTATGAATATATTCTAATTTATTGGGGAATTACTGGTATTTATTCCACATTCCTTATTAATGTAATAAATTATAATGATGAAAGAATCCATATTTTAGGATCTATGTGGCACTATTAAGAATGAGAATGAAGTGATTATGATGGGTGTTCCTAGATAGTGCTCCAATTAATTGGGTAATATTTAGTATCACGATACATAATGTAGGGATAGGGGTGTACCTAACTTCTTTATGAGACTTTTTCCACCATGAAGTCTTGGTTGATTTAGCCTTTAATTATGTTTATGATACAATTTTTTAAGTGGTTGAAACATTTCCCATTTTCTGATTATCACGGAATATTGTGCCTTAATATTAATGTTCCGTTTATGCTCCATTGATATACCTATTATCTAAGAAGTAAAAACTAATTCATGTTGGTTCTTTTTTATTCTCTTATTGGTCTATATATCTCACCCATTTCTTATGGTTTTATTTTGGTTATCCCATACATTTTTAAGTTCGTTGAAATTTTATGATCATGTTAAAGAAGTTTTCAATAATGTTATATATCTCATGTTATAAGTTGTTATACAATATACCTAATTCAAAATGACAGTAGATTTGCCCATATTTTCTGTTTTATTAAGTTTACTTTTATTAAATAAAACATGTATTAATATTTAATAAAGAACAGGGTTGTTATAGATGGAATCTGAGTATATGTTTAGTTATTTTTGGAATTAGGATTAAAAATCTCTAGAAAAAGAATTACAAATAAGACTATGTATGAGAAAACATACATATATTTTGGTAATTAGATATAAAGTGGTTTATCAAGAAAATACACCCCTATATATATACTTCAAATGGACTTGGTTCTGGAATAGATTTACATTGGAGTAATATCTCCAACAAGATGTTCTGGGCTAGACATGGGGTAATCTGGTACATGATAATAGGAATTATGTAACCCCCCATAATTTTTTAAATAAATATTGAATGATAGAAACACTGAGTCTATAAAAAACACTAATTTTTATAACCTATCTAGTAAACATAATTTTTCAACCTTTGAGATTTGAATTTTGAGAAACTAACATACCCAGTTGCGTTTAGTAAGAAATTTTGAGTCTCATAAGACAAACTTAATTTTTGGTAAAAATTAACATACCCTTATGAATTTTAATACGACCATTATGAATAATAAATCATATTATTATTTTCTCTTAAGATTATATGACAATGATATCTTGATTAAAATTTCAATGTGATATAAAATGAATTATAGTATGAAAATTGTTATTTTTTGAATAAATTATGTTTTTATTTAAAAATTAAATTAATCAAATTAAGAAAATTATTTTCAAAAAAATGGAGTTAATATTTGAATTTTACACATCAAAAAATGTTTAGGGTGATTTTTTTGGGATTTTTCTGAAATATTCAAATTTTTTATGAATAGTAAAATACGGTAATTTACCACATATATACATTATCAGTTAAATTCACTATTCGTATAATCATGGATGATGTAAGATTACTTGGTTTGAACTCACATGCACTTATTACTATTATGGGTCACATGAATCAACACTATTGGCTATCTTGAGGGAAATAATAAAATAATGATCAAGATTTTCACAAATCACCCCTCTCCTCCACTATAAAACCCCCTCACTCCCTCTTCTCTTCACTATTCTCAAGCCTTGTTCATTATTTGAATTTTGATCAAATATACTCCCAATATCCTCCCCCACTTCTAGTATCCCTTGGTCTCATATATATACCATAACCTCTCCCCTAAAGAGGCTCTCAAGGAAGATTACATCAAGGGGGTAAATTCCTCTTTTCATTTCTGTAATTTCAAGTTCCTTTCTTTTCTTTTTAATTACTCACCTTCTTTCATCCAAATGTTTTGATGACTTCAGTAACTTATATTTACTGTAATTCTGTTATGATAAAGGTATAATTATTCATCACCTCTCCTTTCTTATTCTTTTATACTAGAAATGAAAACACCATCCGAGATGTGTTAGTTTATCACATTCAAGGATGATGAGTTTTCAATTTATATTACCTTCCCCAATTTTGGTCATGAAACCATTTTTAGTGTTGAACCAAACTATAAATTATAAATTATATATTATTTAAGGTTTTGGATTCCTTTTACGCATGATATTAATTTATAAATCAAAATGAGTTTGTTATGATCAAAAACCGCCAATTAACCCAAATGGTTGTCATTAAAGCCTTATATAATGATTAATCTTCACTACTAATAAACAAATGAATTTTAAAAATGTGTAATATTATGGTTTTTAACTAATAACACACAACTTCTATTCTGGACAACTATTCTCATTCTACATGTTTATCTGTATGTGAATATAAGTAAACCGAACATGGAAACCAAGGAAGAAAATGCTCCCAAACAACGAAATTGAATATTTTAACCCATAAAAAGGATAGGAATGAACCTAATAAGGTGATATTAAATAAATTACATGTAGATTAGTTTTTTTAATCATTAATTTATGAACATAAATTTGATTATTCTGGCTATTAAATCAAGTGAGGAACACCTTCAGACATACGGTAAGGGTTTTCTACATGAACCTCTATTTTCATTAGGGTTACTCTTAATCACTACTTACCTAAATAAAATTATTATTTACTCATATTTATCCCTCAAAAATTATATTTTAATGTTCTATATATGTGTACCAACCAGAATCCTACTTTCATTTAGTGGGAGCTATACATTTTAAAAGAATCATTATAAAATTCTTCACAAAATACAAGCGTGAATCAAGGGAATTTCTCAAATTCTTACCTATTTTCAAGGTAACTATATAATATATTTTTATCAAACATTAAATTTATAAAATCAAACATTTTAATATAAAAATATTGTCTTCACTTTTTATTTTGTACAAACACTATTCAAAAATAACTATTTTTTTCAAAAAAGAGTATTTATCTCAAGAATTACTCGATGATTTTATAAGAGTATCTTAATCTATTTCAACAATATTGTTGATTCTTATGTATTATTGGGATAAATATTTTCTGTTATCAGCTACCATATTTAATTGAACGGTTTATGATTATTTCTACTATGGATGTGCTATCTTAAAACCATCCACCAATTTACTCTGAATGGTTAGTGTTTATGCTTAATTTTCATGGAAAATTATTTACATTTCATATATTAGATTCAATATGAATTTATATAATGTTTATGTTTATCCCTAATAATATGATAAATTCATTGGACTTATTAAGTGTCATGTGGGGCCCATTATAGGCCCTCGATGAATCAGTAGGTTTCATCAGACAAACTAGGTCATGGAACAAGGCCTTGACAAAATGGTAATTTATGGTCTTAGAACAAGGAATTGAAGGTATAGTTATGATATCCCATATTATGCATTCCATTATAATGAAACTAGTAATTGATATTTCAACTGGTTATTCAACTAGTATAATACCCATGATTATGTTTTATTATTGAATTATTTATTCAGCTCTTATTTCTACCATTTTATGTTGAAGTTTATTTTTGTTGGAATGTGTACTTTTAGTTACCCACCTTGACTTATTATTTATGATTCCACCATATTTCTTACCCTTAATGATCATTTGAGCTCACCTCTATCTTATGTTTTGTTTTCTCAAGACATGAATAATTTTATTATGAATGACCTGTATGGATAAACATAGAGTTGTCGAAGTTCCTAATAAAACATATATGTTGTATTTAATTTCATGCTATAATGTAGAACTTATGTTTGTATCTAGAATTCTAAATCTACTAATCTATTTATTACATTAGGATAAAACTTTCTTATAATCATGACAATGTGATGTAATAAGACCCTGGATTGGGGAAACTTGGGTCAGGTCTTTACAATTGGTATTTGAGTAAGTTTAGTAGAAAAGGTGGAAACTAGATTTAGAAAACGTAGATTAGGGAACAAAACACTAAGATAATCATTAATGATAAACATACAAGAACATCCAAGAATTTTTTATATGGAATATATAATGTGGATATTTCTAGAAAATATATCCTTGTATAGTTACTTCAAATGGACATGGTTCTGGCAGAGATGTACCTAGGAGTGAAAACTACGACAAGGAGTTTTGGGCTTGACCCAAGGTATCCTATTACACGACAATGGGCCATACTGCGCACTTGGTTTGACATTCCTAAGAGATATTCTTAGGATAATTCACATTTTATTTACAAGCCATTATGAAGGAAATGATTGTATATTTTTCCTCAAAAAACCCATGTTTATGATTATGGGATTATCCATGCATAGGATTTAAATTTATGCTAATTATTTTTCTAAGTGGAAATTATACATTATGATTCATAACCTAATCTAATGTACTTCATTATTTAAAAATGGTTCCTAGTGAATGGAATGGAATGGAAACCACATAAACATGTGTGCACCATGAAGGGATTTCACTTGGATACAAGATAATTATATTGGATAAAGTGCTACGAATGGTGTTTAGAAACTTATAACTATACTGGGATAGATGACTAAGGTTATGGACAATAACCTTACCCATATGGAGCATCCAGATCTACAACATGGAGGAGCTATGCTAGACCGCTTTATGCAAAAATAACCTCAATCATTTAATGGGACTATAAAGAATTTTTAGTTGAGAAGTGGATATGTTCATTTGAGAATATATTTCTTGCTTTGGGATGTAACGAAAGAGGGAAGGTTGTCATGGCAGTTTATCATATATTGGGAGATGCAGATCTATAGTGGTCATTAATTCAAAACACAAAGGAGGATGAAGAAATAGAAGAATTGTAATGGATGGATTTTAATGAAATATTTTTAGAAAATCACTTCCTTCATGAATAGTGAGTAGATATCAAATGGAAGTTTTTGAATTTGAGGCAAAAGTTGATGAGAATTTTGAAAAGTATGAAGCTAACTTTACAAGGTTAGAAAGTCATTCCACAGACTACATACGTAATCCATGGAGAAATATTGATCGATTATTTTATGGATTAAAACTATTCCTATGAAGGGATATAGTCTCCCAATGTTTCTCATCATATGAAGATTCTATCATGATGGAAAAATATTTTTATATGTCTTATGACTTTGAAGGAAAGAAAGAGAAGAAGAGGGCTACTGAAAACTCTGGAAAATGAAATAAGGAAATGGGGAAGAAGGTAAGAGTTAACCTCCCCCCATGTAGTAATTATGGTAAGAAAAACCATGGAACTTGCCTAAAGGGAATGGGAGTTTGTTACATGTACAGAGAAAAAGGCAACAAATCTCATGATTTCAAGGGGATAAAAGAAAAAAACAATGTTCAATGTTGTAGTTGTAAATATATGGGACATTATACACATTAATTTCCTAAGAATCAAGGAAACATTCCCCAAATAAGGCCATGTGAGCATGGCCAAGCTTAAGCGATCACAACAGCAGAGATTGAAGTGCCCAACGATTTGGGGGAAGGTACATTAATCATTTCCTTGAACTTAGGCAAGGCTTTATTTGAATATGAATCTTCACATTCTTTTATATCTTCCCATATTTCTAAAAAAATTAGACATGTCCAATTTGTTTTAATAAAGTATTCTTCAGTCAAAACTCCTTGGGGATGTATCATTGCAGCAAATATGTGTAGATCAGTCCCCCTCATGACACATAAACATTCGTTAGTTGCTAATCTTATCATCATACCCATGATTGAGTTTTATGTAATCCTTTGTATGAGTTGGCATTCAAGTTATGATTAAAAGATCTATTGGATGAAGAGGGAATTTATAATTTTTGAGAATGGTGTTCAATCCTTATCTTTAGAGGTGAAACCTTTCCAGTTAATTCTTATCTAGATCCACCCCCAGTAGCTCCACTGAATTCAATTATTGGAGAGGAATGGAATTCAATAACTATGAGTGAGTAAAGGAATGAAAAAATATAAAACATACCTATTGTACAAGAATATGTGGATGTGTTTCCAGAGGATTTTCCTGAACATCCTCCAGAACAAGAAATTCAGTTTTCCATTGACTTAATTACTGGTTCAAGGCCCATATCAATGACCCCTTATAGAATGGTCACATTGGATTTAGTATAATTGAAAAATACAACTAGAGGAATTGAGTTATAAAGGATTTATTCTCCTTAGTTTTTCTCTAAAGGGATCCCATATCCTTTTTGTTAAGAATAAAGAAGGATCTTTGAGGTTGTGCATTGACTACCGAGAGATAAACACAATTAAAATAAAAAAAAGTGTCCCCTAGCTCTCATTGATGATTTATTTCATCAATTTCATGGATCCCAATATTTATCAAAGATATAACTTTGATTTGGATATCATCATTTGAGTTTAAGGAAGGAATATATTCCAAATATGGAATTTTAAACCAAGTATGGGCATTACAAGTTTACAGTAATTCCTTTTGGACTGACTAATGAACCCTCTATATTCATGGATCCAATGAATAAGGTTTTCAAAGAATATCTTGATGAATTTTTGGTGGTATTTATTGATGATATCTTGGTATACTACAAAATATATGTAGACCACTAAAGTTAGTTGCACACTATTCTGAATACTCTTAGAAGAAATAAATTAAATGGGATGTTTAGAAAGTGTGAATTTTGGATTCAATCAGTTTTCTTTCTTGGCCACATTACCTCTATGGATGGAATATCTATTGATCTTTCAAATACAAAGGTTTTTCAATAATGGCATAATATAATGACCATAACTGAGGTGTGATGTTTTATTGGTTTAACAGGTTAATATATGTGGCTCATTTAGAACGTTTTCCATTTAGCTAACTCAATGACCAAGCTTAAATGTAAATGGGTTATGTTTGTATGGAAAAAAAGAATGTCGGGATTGTTTAAATGAATTGAAGAGGAGGTTAGTGAATTATCCAATCCTAACTCTACCATTAGGGAATGGTGGGTTTGTGATATATTTTGATGCATCAAAGAAAGTACATGGTTTTATCCTTATGAAGAATGATAGGGTTATTGCATATAAATCAAGGCAACTAAAAATTCATGAACAAAAATATCATACTCAAGATCTTGATTTAGCTGTTGTGATCTATGTTCTAAAAATATGGAGACACTATCTCTATGGTGAAATATGTGAGATATATATGGATTAAAAAAGTATTAAGTATATATTCTCATAGAAATAACTCAACCTGAGGCAAAGAAGATGTATTGAACTACTCAAGTATTATGATAGTTCCATACACTACCACCCAGGATAGGCCAATAGGGTAGCTGATGCATTGAGAAAGAAATATCAAGGAGTCCTAAACAAAATGTTGATTGAAAGAGATCCTATGTTTGTGGATGTAGTAAATATGGATATAGAAATTTTCAAAGAATGTGAAACGTCACTAATTTATCATTTGGATTCCCAACCATCTCTATTGGAAAGGATTAAAACATCTCAGTCTGACGATGATAATCTTCAAAAGAAAATTAACAATGTGAATGATTGGACGTTGAATGACTTCGTGTGTGAATATGGAATTATAAATTTTGGGAATATGCTTTATGTTCCAGCTTTACTCAATCTAAAAAAGGAGTTATTAGATGATTCCCATAGTTTTAATTTCTCTATACATCATGGTAGCACTAAGATGTATAGAGATTTGTAAGGAACATTTCTATTGGGAGAACATGAAGTGAAAAATTTCTAATTATGTATCAAGATGCATAGTCTTCCAGCAAGTAAAGGAACAAAACAACATCAAAGAGGAATCATGCAACCTATACCTATTTCTACATGTAAATGGTATGACATCACCATGTATTTTGTCACTGTATTATGCAAAACTTCAAAGAATAATGATATGATATGGGTAATTTTTGATTGACTTATGAAATTTTCACATTTCGTCACTTTAAGGGAGGATTTTCCATTAGAGTTCCTAGAATGAGTCTACATAAATGAATTTATGAGTCTTCATGGAGAACCTCCCTCAATTTTTTATGATCATGATCCATGATTTATATTGAAATTTTGGAAAATTCATCAGAAATAATTGGATACTGAGCATCATTTGAGTACTACTTACCACCCACAAACTGACAGGAAATCAGAAAGGATGATCTAAAAATTAGCGGAAATGCTGAGATCATGTTCAATTGATTTTAGCATATGTGGGATAAAAATTTTACTTCCTAGTGGAGTTTTCCTACAATAACAGATTCGATTCATGTATTCAAATGGCACCATATGAAGCATTGTATAGAAAGAGATGTCATACACCAACTTGTTGGGATGAAGTTGGAGAAAGGGAGCTTGTGGGCCCAAAGCTTGTTGAAGAAACCACAAAAATGGTAAATACTATTCAAACCCATATCAAAGATTCAAAAATTTGGCAGAAGATCTATGCTGATAATCAGAGGAAGGATTTGGAGTTTCAAGTAGGATATCACGTTTTCTTAAAAGTTTCTCCATGGAAGGGCATTATATGATTTGGGAATAAATAGAAACTGAGACTTAGGTACATTAGAAATTTCGAAATACTACAGTGAATTGGATCTGTTTCATATCCATTGTCTTTGTCGCCTTGTCGGTCTAAAGTACAAAATGTGTTTCATGTCCCATTGTTGAGGAAGTACATGCCAGAACTAACACATGTCATCACTTATGAAGGAATAGAATTGGAACATGACCTATCATACTGTGAAGTTCCTATCTAGATTCTGGGCACTAATGAATAGGTGTTGAGGGATCAAAAAACTCAACTGGTAAAGATACTTTGTAAAAATCATAAAATCGAAGAGGCAACATGGGAGCCTAAGGATCTTATAATGAAGACCTACCAAAATCTTTTTATAAGGTAACATTTTATGAATTTTGAGGATGAAATTTTTGTAAGGAGGGGAGATTGTAACACCCCAGGATTTGGAAACAAATATTGAATTCACAAAACATTGAGTCTCTACAAAACCCCACTTTCTTATAACCTATCCAGTAAACATAATTTCCACCTCAATGAGTTGAATTTTGAGAAAATGACATACATTTTTGTGTTTAGTAAGATATTTAGTGTCTGATAAGAAAAACATAATTTTTGGTGAATACTAACATACCCTTATAAATAATAATATAACCCTAATGAATAGTCAATCATATTATTATTTTATTATCTTAAGGTTATATGAAAATGAAATCTTGATTAATTTTAAAAATTGATAAAAAACAAATTATTATTTTCAAATTGTTATTTTTTGAATAAATTATGATTTTATTTAATAATTAAATTAATCAAATTTTGAAAATTTTTTCAAAATTTGGAATTAATTTTTGAGTTTTACACATCAAAAAATGGTTAGGGTGAATTTTTGGGATTTTTCTAAAGTACTCAAATTTTTTATGAGTAGTAAAATACTGTAAAATACAGTAATTTACCGTATATATAAATTATCAGTTAAATTCACTATTCTTAGCATCATGGATGATATAAGAACACACTTTTTGAACTTACATGCACTTATTTATATTATGGGTCACATGAAGCAACACTATTGGTTGTCTTGAGGTAAATAATAAAATAATGAATAAGATATTCAAAAATCACCCATCTCCTCCATTATAACCCCCCACCACTCCCTCTTCTCTTCACTCATTTAAATCCTTTTTCGTTGTCTAAAGTCTTCTCATGTATCCTACCAAGATCCTTCACCACGTCCAGTATCCCTTGTTCTCATAAAAATAAAAAAACCTCTACCCTAAATATGCACTGAAAAATATTACTCCAAGAGGTAAATTCTTCTTTTCATTTCTTTTAATTCAAGTTCATTTCTTTTATTTTTCTTTCCTCACCTCCTTTCATCCAAATTTTGTGATTATTACAGTAACTTACACGTGTTATAATTTTTTTATTATAAAGGAATAATTCTTCAAAATATCTTCTTTTCCATTCTTTTATACTAGAAATCAAAACACCATCTGGTATGTGTTAATTTATCACATTCAAGGATAACAGGTCTTCAATTTCAATTTCCATATTCAAATATAGTCATGAAACCATTTTTATGCTTGTAATAGACTATAATATATGTATTATAACTTATTTAAGATTTTTGAATCCTTTTACACATGATATTAATTTATAAATCAAAATGAGTTCATTCTGATAAAAAACATCCAATTAAATGAAACAATTGTCATTGATATTTTATATAATGATTCATATTCACTCCCAACAACCAATAGAATTTTAAATACATGTAATATTATATTTTTTCAAAAATAACATAAAACATATATTCTTAACAACCATTCTCATTCTACATGTTTATTCGTACATGTATATAAGTAAACTGATCATAGAAACCAAGGAAGAAGACACTCCAAACCAATAAAATTGAATCTCTTAACCCATAAAAAGGCTATGAATAAACATAATAAGGTTATATTAAATCGATTAAATTTATATTTGGTTCTAGAATCATTAATTTATAATCCTAAATTTGATTATTCATGTCATTAATAACAAGTGAAAAACACCTTCGGACTTAAGGTAAGGGTTTTTTACCTGAAAATCCATTTTCATTTGGGTTACAATTATTCACAACTTAACAAAATTAAATTCACATTTATTCATATGTACCCCAAATAAATTATATTTTAATTTTCAATATATTTGTACCAAACATAATCCTACTTTCATTTACGGGGAGTTATATTTTTTGAAAGTGTATTTCAAAAATTCTTCCCCAATTACAAACCTGATTCAATGGAATTTCTAAAATTCTTACATATTTTCAAGGGAACAATATTATATGTTTTTAGCAACCATTATATTTATAAAATAACTCATTTTATTATGAAAATACTATATTACTTTACTTATGGTTTTATAAAAATAATTTTCCAAAATAAACCTTCTTTTAAAAAATAATATTTATCTCAAGAATTACTCAATGATTTTATAAGAGTATCTTCATCTGTTTCAACACTATTGTTGATCATTATGTATTGTTGGAATTAATATTTTATGATATAATCTACCATATTTAATTTAATCTGTTATGATTAGTTTTACTGTGGATGTGTTATCTTAACACCATTCACCAATTTACTCTGAATGATTAGTGTTTATGCTTGATTTTCTGGGAATGTTATTTACATTTCATATGTTAGTTTCAATATGAATGTATATGTTGTTTATATTTTTACACATTCATAAAAGAAATGAATAGTAATTTTTATGTGTCATTTAGGGCCCACTATATCCCCTTGGGGCATTGGTAGGTCTCATGAGACAAACTAGGTCATGACACATGGCCTTGAAAAAATAGCTATTTATGGTCTTCGTACAAGGCCTTGACGGCATGGTTTTGATGTCATAAATTATTCATTAACTTATTATGAAACTAGTAATTGATAGTTCATGTTGTTATTCAACTAGTATAGTACCCATGATTATATTTTATTATGGAATTATTTATTCATATCTTATTCCTACCATTTTATGTTCAAGTTTATTTTTTTTGGCATGTTTACTTTTAGTTACTCACCATGACTTATTATTTATGCTTCCATTGTATTTATTACCCTTACTTATTTTTTGAGCTTAACAATTTATTATGTGTCACTTCTTAGGACATGAAGAAGTTTATTATGAATAGCCTACATGGATAAACGCAGAGTCGTCATTGTTCCCAATAAAACTTATATGTTGTATTTCATTTCAAGTTGCAATGTTGAACTTATATATAAATCTAGACTTCCAAATATACTAAACTATTCATTACTTTTGGATATGACTTTCTTATAATCATTTTAATGTAATGTAATATGAAATTGGATTCGGGAAACTGGGGTCGAGTCTTTACACATGACTACATGCATGGTTTTACACTACTGAGGGGTATGATTTGTAAAATTCATAAGCCCATTATGAACCATTATTATGGGAACAAAAAAATCACCATAAGAATATATGTTAGAAAATATATCATGGATAACATATATTTAATACTATAAACTCATGAGTTAAGAAGTTATATTTAATTTATAAGTTATCCCTTTAATGTCGTTGGAGTCCCCATTACTAGTTAAACAATTTAAAAGTACTCATCACTAAGTCTATATCATATAATATAGAACCAGAATAAAAAAAATGAAATATAGGGTTATCATGAATTGTTCTACACATTCATTAATATCATGAAATTTTAGTAGAAGTATCAAAACACCACCACAAATCATGAAAGTAGAGATGTTGGTGAAAATGGAAAATGGGGATATTATTTCATCCCATGTATATAACTCCTCCCCTTTCAAAATCTGTGGGATGAACCTCCAGAAAAACCTTATCATAATCCACTTGGTGGAATTTGATGAAATTTTGGACATGGATTGGCTTTCACTATATAGAGTAAAATTATATTTCCATGAAAAGGAAATCACTCTCTGTATGGGGAATCAACCATCAATTTTATAAAAGTAAAAGGGGGATGAGGAATCTTATTTAGCACCATCATCTCAAGCTTGCATATTATTTCCCTATAAGCATGTGAATATTGAAAAAATGATAGAGTCTATGGAAATAACCATCCTTGAAGACATGTCTATTGTGAGGGAATATGATGATGTGTTTCCTGAGGAATATCATGGTCTTCCTCTTAGCTGAGAGGTTAATTTTCAATCACAATTATACCTATAGAGTTTCTAATATCCAAGAATCTATATAGGAAGGCTATTGTAGAAATTGAGGATCTAAAGAAACAAAAAAGGAAATTCCGGATAAAGAGTTTATACGCCCAATTGTTTCACCATGGGGCACACAAGTTCCCTTTATCAAGAAGAAGGATGGGTCAATGTGCATTGATTATTATGAGCCCAAAAAGACTATGATTAAGAAAAAGTTTCTATTTCAATGAATTGATGACTTTTTCAATCACCAACATGGATCAAAATACTTCTCCAAGGTGGATCTTAATTTGGGATATTACCATGTAGGGTTAATAAGGAGGATGTCTCCAATACTGCATTTTGTACAAGGTATGGGCACTAAGAGTTCATAGTAATTCCAGTCAGACTCACTAATTCTCCAACAATATTTATGGACTAGATGAATAGAGTCATTAGATATTACCTCAAAAAATTTGTGGTATAATTTATAGATGATATTATAATATACTAAAAAAAACAAGGGGTCCATGAGTATAATCTGATCACTATGTTACAGACCTTATAAATGGAGAAGCTATATGAAAATTACAACAACTATGAGTTCCGGATGATGGAAGTCTCAGTCAAGGGGTATATCATCATATGAAATGGGATATCTATATATCCTTCAAATAAAAAAGAAATTTAATTATATACAAGGCCAATATCTATGATATATATCTATAGTTTCATTGGATTATCTGGGTATTATCATCAATTTAAGAGAAATTTCTCATGATTTTCAAAACTTATTAACATGTTAACTCATAAGGGATTCATGTTTTCATGGAATGATGAATGTGAAGAAAGATTCATAGATATGAAAAGGAGGTTTATCACTACCCCTATGATAACACTACCCACAAGGGTGGAACTTTTAATAATTTTTAGTGTTGCCTCGAAAAAACGATTAGGATGTGATTTGATGAAAAATGAAAAATTCATTGCCTAGGCCTAAAGAAAAACTATTCCATGCATGATCTGGAGTTAGTAGTTATGATCATTGTGTTAAAAATTTGGTAAAATTTTCTATTTGGGGAGAATTGTGAGATATATATTGATTATAATATCCTTAAATATATATTCCCATAGAAAAAACATAATATTCACCGTTGAAGATGGTTAGATCTCATCAAGGATTTCAAATAATCAATCCACTACTATCTGGGTAAAGAAAATACAGTGGCCAATTCTCTAAGTTTAAAGGGATCAAAAATTATATCATTGATGAGAATTCAGAAGGATTTAATGTTCTTTGATTTGAAGCATATGAACATGGGAATCATAAAAAAAATAACATCATTAAAATGTTCACAAATAATTTCTCAACCATTACTTTTTAAATGGTTAATGGATGCTCAAAAGGTGATGTGGTAATTCAGAAGAAATTGTAAACAATAAGAAAAGATAAATACTCAAAGTTTATTGTTAATGAAGATAGAATTATGAGGTTTGGTTCAAGACTATGTGTTCAATCGAATACTGAGTTAAGGAAGGAACTATTGAATGATTCACACAGTTTGACTTTTTCTATTCATCCAAAAACCAAAAATATGTATCAAGATATCTGAGAGAACTATTGGTGGGATAACATAAAGAATGAGATCCTAGACTATAATTCAATGTTCCTAGTATGTTATCACATGAAGTCTTAAAGTAAGAACTATAAGGGGTGATGCCACCATTACCCATACCAATATGGAAGTGAGAAAACATCACCATGTTCTTTGTCACCAGACTTTCAAAGACATCCAACAGAAACAATGATATCTAGATTTTTATAGACCATATTATAATTAATTCACACTTCATTGAAAATAAAAAAGGTTTCTCATTGGATAATATTTCACAAATATAAATCAAATAAGTGGTAAGGATGATTGGCATACCACTATCGATTTTGTTCGACTGAGATCCACGATTCGCCACTATTTTTTGAGAAATCCTCCCTTTAAATTTTGGAAAAGTTTCCAGCATGCTCTAAACACTGATTTGAAATCCAGTATGGATCATCATACTAAAACTGATTTCCAATTTAATAAGAATATCCAAACACTTACGGACACATTGAGAGATTTCTCAATGGACTTCAAAGGAGGATGGGACCAATATCTTCCTTTGTTTGAGTTATCATAACAAAATAGTTTCCAATCGATAATTCAAATGTCTCTTTATGAATCCCTTTATGGGAAGATGTTTAGAACATCTGCATGATGCATTGATGCCGGGGAAATAAATCTTCTAGGTCCTAAAATGGTTGAGGAAATGGTGTAGAAGGTTAAAACCATTCAGTAGTACGTCAAGGATTCTTAGAGTTGACAAAAGATCTATGCTGGCAATCATCGATGAGAACTAGAGTATGTTGTTAGAGATATGGTAGTCATCTACATATCTCTCTGGAATATGGTGATGTTATTTTCAAAGAAGGTAAATCATAGTCAAAGGTACATTGTCCCTTTTGATATCCTTGATTACATTGGAGATGTGCCCTATCGAATAGCACTCCTACCAAACCTATCTCAAATAATATATGTATTCTATGTATCCCTATTGATAAATTACATACCAGACCCCTAACATGTACTAAATCTTGGGGTGGTACCATTGGATCATGAACTTTCTTATGATGAGCAATTAGTGATGATATTAGATCATAGAGAAAAAGTCTTATGAAATAAGACAATTCCCCTCATTAAAGTGTTTTGGAGAAACCATAAGCTTGAAGAAGCAATGTGGGAACCCGAGGAGGTGATGATGTATAGTTACCCTCCTTGGTTTTAGTGTGGTATAAGAAAATTTCTAAGGAAAAAATTATTAGGTGAGATGATTGTAACGACCCGAAATGTTATAAATAAAATTCCCCTTATTATTAAATTAAATGTTTTATTATATAATATGGGTGTAGAAAACACATGAACCTATTTTTTATTATATCCAATTATATTATAATGACTATTATGTATCATTACCATAGATAAAATATTCATTGAATAGTGATCACATTATTAACATAAATATAAGGTTTTAAAAAATCCAATGGACATAGACAAAGGACGTGATGGACTCAACCAGTAGGATTGTACCCAATGAATCCCGTATATAGAAGCATCTCAAAGAGGTAGCGACCATGCCCATTCCAAGATCCATTAATTTAAGCATGATTAAAACTATTTACGTGATAATTTCTAGCTCATCAATTTCACATCCCAAACCACATTCGTCAAACGGCTCCATAAAAGCAACACATTCACGCACCTCATTCTTAGGGTGTATGCTATTTTATTAAATGGATATATATAAATACATTAGAAATAATAATATGTATACTATTTTTTATAAAATAATGAAAATATTTTAATCCAATTAGAGTTACTTTTTAAATGATTTTTTAAAACAAAAATCGTATTTTTGGTTAATATTCAAATTTAATTAATGAATTTATGAATTAATTGGTTTTTGAAATAATTAATATTTTAATAAAATTTTATTATTAAATAATTTTTATCGAATATAAATGATCTTGAAATTTTTATGGTGTAAAATGTAATTCTTTATAAGGGTTCAAAAAATGTTATTGTAAAAAATCCATTATTTTCAATAACTATCAGTTTTTTTAAAAGTAAAAAATTCAAATTTTTAGAAAATAATTTAGGTAAAATGATCATTATTTTTGGAATCAGGACTTCAAAATTATCTGACTGTACATTTTTCATAATTTTTTGAGATAGTCAAATTTTCAGGTAAAACTTAAATACCGTATAAATATACAGTGTGTTTTATGATATCACAATGGACCAATAGTGATGTAATAAATACTATAAAAGGAACCATAAAAGAAATAAATGTTTTAACTTTAAAATAATTAAATTTTATTTTTATTTTATTTATTTTATAAATCCTTAATGAATCCTTAAAATCAAGACTATTAATATATTTTATGTTTTTTAAATCATTTCTTGGAGAGAGTCGCTCACCTCCACATAAGAAGGAGCCTTATTTTTTTATCCTATAACCATGTACATATAAAATAATGAGAACCTACCACTTTTTGCAGATAACACTTGAATAATCCTTGGGATGGATTGTGGTATTGGATATTTTACTATATAGAGTTCTAATTGTAAATAATAGAGAAACCTTTCTCCTTTTCTATATAAACCCACACAAGATCCAATTTTCATTTCATAAAACTCCTTGGATAATGTCCAAACTCTTCCATACACTCCATATAGTCCTCCTAATTCTTACTAATCTTTCAAGAAGCCCCTCCCAAGACATTGGACTCACTTACTCAAGTAAGGGATTCCTCTCCTCTCATTTCAATTCATGCACTTCCTTTGAAATTCATTATTTTAATTTCAATTTATTATATTGAAACTAATTTATTAATATTCCCTTTATAGTTTAATGGATTTTATTTTAATTTTTTATCATTTATATTTTCTCATTTTTACAATTTCTTAAGTTGTTATTGTGCTAAAATTCTGTAAGGGAACCTCATCTTCCACTCTCATCTTTTATCATGCACTGTTTTTATGTTATTCCTTTTAAATTACATTGTATGATGTTGGGTTATGTTCATACATATCCCCCATACATTCAATTTTATGTATAAATAATTATAACCCCTTTCACTCTCATTTATCCTTCCTATGATCCTTTATGTACACCCATTAACATGCCCAAATTTGGTAAGGGACCCTCACCTTCCACTCATTCTTTCTACTGAAGAACCATATTTGAAATTATTCAATATAATATCAATTTGTTATATTTTAATTCATTTATTATGACTCACTTACCATCCAACTGATATTATTTTATAAGAGACCATTTATACTATCTCATTTTGACTGTTACCTAATTTGTTACTATGCTGAAATTTTGTAATGGATTTCTCTCTTCTCATTTGAATTCAAGAACTTATTTTTTGTTATATATATTAAATTCCATTTTCTTGTGTTGTAATATGTTCTTCCATATACCCATACTATAAATTTATTTATAAATGATGATATCCACTTTCCCTATCATTAATCCTCTCATTATCCTTTACGTACACTCGTTACCATGAAAAAATATAGTTCTTGTTCTTTTATCAATTCAAGTTTATACATTAAATTATTCCTTATATTTAAAAATGTATAATGTCAGGATATGATTTCAAATGTCCATATTACTTCCCAATTTATTAATATGTGATTAGATACCCCTTTCTCTCTCATCAACCAATATTTTCTTAATCTTCAAGTGATATCGTTATACTACCAAAATTTCACTATGATTTTCCATGCGTAAAACAATTATGTAGTGAATACCATGCCCAATTTTCTATCAAGTTAATTCAAAATTATGAATATATACATATTCATTGGTCACATAAAAGTATATTTTCTAAATTCTTTGTTTGTGGATTAAACAATAATCATGAACGAAACCATGTTGTATGATCTATGTGGGACTCTTAAACAAGATAATTAAATGATTATCATGGGTGAACCCATATAGCACTCCAATTCCTTGGGTAATGTTTAGTATCATTATATATAATATTGGGATAGGTGTGGGAATGATTCATTTATTGGACTTTGTCTATGATGATGTTTTGGAGGATTTAGCCTTGACAAATGTTTATGATGTAGTGTTTTAAGTTGCTGTCACATTTACTATTTTATGATTATCATGCTATATCATTCTTTATTATTCATGTTACTTTTATGCTCCATTGATATGTCTATTATCTATAATTTTATATCTTCTTCATTTTTTTCCTTTTTTATTGTTTTACTGGGATTTATATCTCACTCATTTCTTACGTTTTCCCTTGGGTTATCCCTTGTAGTTTTATGTTCGATGGAATTTTACGATCATATCAAATAAGTGTTCAATAATGTTGTGTGTCCCATGTTATAAGTTGTTATTTAATATTTGAAAATCCAAAAGACACAATAATTATCAATCTTTTACTTTGTATTCAGTGTACATTTGTATAATAAATCACATATTAATATGTAATAAAGAGTAGGGTTGTTATAATCTTTGAGCTCAATAACTACAAATAATGTGAAAATATTAAAGCAATTGACTTCATCACCAAATAGAAAATCCAAACATACTCACTTAGCAACCCACTTCCAACAGATAAGATATTGGAATTGTTTATATAAAATATTTGTGATGAACATTAGACAATGTCAATCCTATTGAATTATTCATGTAGGTTTCAAGGATTTGTTGACAAATCTCTATTCCTAGAGGATGTCAATTGGTAAACTGATATAAAATATTAGTCCCATTCCCATGACACTATGAAAAATGTATGGAAACTTAGAAATTACCACTGTTAGACTAAAACTACTTCTAATGACTATTAGAGTACCTAGGTAGGCTCAGCATCACCTGATGCCTCCCATCAAGAAGAAAAAAATAACAAAACTGGCAGAGGTTAAAGGGTAAAAGATATCAGGGTCTCCATTGATTTAATAGAAAAAATATATTACTTTCAAAATGAACAAGTACTTTTTTATTTTTTTTTCAACCATGTAAAATATCCTCCTTATGTTTACTGAGATCAAGAAACCTAGTGATGTCATCCTCAGTGATCATCCTTACTACAAACATTTTCATCAGATGTTGAGAAATAATATTCAAGAATGTATTGGCATTAGGGACGTCCTACAATGCATGTAAGATTCTAGATAGGTGATACGTGGGAATTCCCTAGTGAATATGGCCCTTGTTTCCACTACAAAATCATAAGAAGAAGGTGACTAAAAATAATTTCTTACTGTGCATGAACAAAAGTCAGATAACTAGATGAACCAAGAGACATTTGATTGGGATCATAACATTCTGAAGCACAACAACATCAACATTACATGGATATAGAACCTCATGAAACATCTAAATGTATGTCATCAAATTCCTACCCTAGAGGCATAAAAAATCATTATAAAATCAGGAATAGTAATAAAAGACTCACCTGACTCCCAAACTGGACCTAACTCTTATGGACTTCATTCCCTCCGCATCTAAAGAATGGGAAGCACCACAAAAAAATGGAACCCTCATTAGATTAAGAAAAAATATTTTTCCATCCTATCACCATCCACTTAGTAGAAAAATTATATCATAAAAAACTTATATATTACCCCGATTTATCCATACTTAACTAATGATATATAGGTAGAGGACACCAAATCAAAAGGGATAGGGGAAGATAATGTTGTGTCCAAGATAAATATCTTACCCAAATAATTAATGAATCCATTTATTCCTCTCACACTTATAGGAAAATATCTTCAATGATACTAGTAGGGGAATAGAGACACCATAAAAGTTTCTAATATTCATCTAAAATCACCTATTTTAATGACTTACTAGTGAGTATACAAATCTGTAATCATCCTGGATGAGTGGGTAGACAAGCTCGGTCCACTACATTAGAAAAAGTTATTCCATTAACTTCTCCTCAAGTTCTAGATCTATCTAAATCAAGAACAACAACCCCTAATTCCATGCCAATTGGAAACCCTATATTGGGAATTATGAAGCTATGGTGTATAATCATGACATCTCATAACTACCAGTGACTATCTCTATGAAGACCACAATCTTAAATTCCATCCTCATTTAAAAAGTGATAAAGGAGGAACTTTTTCAGGCCCTCTAGTGTTACCAATAATATGACCAAAATTCATTGTAGCTAAGGATTATTGAGAAAATATAGTTTTAGTATAATGAAATGCCATTATCTTATTCATAATGATTGACTAGGAAGAATCCATTTAAGGACATATCATAACTCTTAATGATTTTTTGTAAGATTAGAAATTTTGACACTCGATTATCTATAATTAACAATTGTTTGGAGATTAATCATATCCCAATCTAAACTCTATGAATTTTAGGATATATTGAGGATACTTTATCACTGAAAAATCTAACCATTAAATAGTATGAAAAGAGAAAATATAATCCCCTCAACAATATCAAAATTAAAGACCAATCCGAGTACCTAATGTCTAATACTGAGTTCATAGTCATCTATTATGATAGGAAATATAATTTATACTAATGATACCCTGAATCTATATCCAAAAATGAGTACCATCAATTCTTGAAATATCCCATTTGGGAAAAAGTTGGCTTGTTGTGTAGTGATAGCACACATTTTTAATCATTTGAATTTTAACATGCTTAGGTAGGTTTCTAAAGAAGAGAAGGAAAACAACAAATTATACATGGTGTTATATGGATTTATGCTCCTAATAGCTGGGTTACCACACCTCTATGCCTCTAGATTATACTAAACAACTATAATGTGCTTTCTATAAAAATTATCATGGTGAGAAAATTTTCTCCAGTAGGATACAACAAACTAAAAACTTCACTAACCCATCTCTATATGATAAATGTGATTCCTACTAATGTGGATCTATTAAAATATATCATGACCAATATTTCAACTATATCATACTTTCCCAATGTAAAATTGATGTTAATTGAATATTAACTTACAATATCACTCATAATCTAGGATTTCAATACTTCTCAAACCCCCAATAATAGTGAAGAAGAAACTAAAGGTCTCTAAAATACCCCTAAATGTGAAACGCTTACCCTGTTATTCCTCGGTACCAAGGTTTCCTCATATATTTAACCAGTAATTAAGATGCTCTAATACCATTTACACATCCTAGGAACACTTATATTGACATTATGATGAAATAATAAGAGGATTACCATAGATAATCCCCTATTTATTTTGAGAAAGGTGCCCCATAACCATCGATGAGCTCGGGTAAGTAAATATTGGAACAATATATAACCCTCAACCTACATTAATCAATTTCACCATGCCCATGTAAAAGAAAGATATGTATATTTAATTCCTAAAGAAGAAAACTTATGTTTTTTCTTGGAATTATACAAATATTATAGTATTGGAACCTAATCTGGATCCCCACATGTAAGATCCTATCTTTTTTCAAATATGTATCTCCCAAAGTTTTTCATTAATCTTTTCCTTCAGTTGTGTTTTCACCATGAAATTCTATTGTTTGAATAAATGTACTCTTGGGTTGCAAGGAAACTTGAGAAAGACTAGAGAGTATCCATGATGAGAGCTTTTAGGAGAAAATAACTTATTGTTTAGGGATGTATTCTTGTTTGAATTAATGGAGTCCAAGTATCAATGGGTTAATTATTTCAGGGGGATCTTGGTGAGTTTAGAAACATTAGAAGAATTTCGGTTTGTTTAAAAGAAAAATGGGCTAAAAATAAATTGATAAAAATTTAAACTCCATGTAATGAGACCACATATCCTTTAATTTTTTGTGGGGTTTTATAAGATAAATCCAAGGCGATAGGTTTTTTGATGTATTCAATTAAAAAAAATTACATTACATGTAATAACATTACACACCTTTTTAAATGCCAGACCTTCTATTTTAAACATGTTTTGTGGCTGAATTTTCATTTTTTTCTACAGTTCTTCTCCTCTCAATCATAGGGATTTCTCCAAGATATTTTGGGGTTCCAAATTCCCTTATATATGTCCCGTTTATGTGATCGATACCTAGTAAATCTTTTTGGTTACTTTTCTTCCTTCTATTCCTTCTTCTCCAATCGTTGAGTTGAATTCCATTAACTGATTTTGTTTTTGGATTTGATCATGATTAGTTTTTATATATGAACATATTTTCAATCATCCACACCTTCTTCTTCGTGGGTTTTATCTATTGGATGTGTTTCTCAATCGTCAATTAATGTTAGGGGGTTTAAATCATTTCCCTATGGTTTGATAATTTATATGTTTATGTAATATTGTGATTAGTCAATCGTTTCATATTCCCAAATTATATAAATAAATGAATGGATTTATTCCTTGATGTCCTTTGGTTTAAAATGAATATTTAATTGGGTCATGGAGTCCCATGGGGTGAGAGAAACAAGATTATAATATAATTTTCTAATATCTTAAGGTATTTTTATCATGACATGTGACCTAGGGTGATATTTTTGTTATAGAATCCCTTAATTGTGTCTTATTTTTATTGATATAATTGTTAATAAATTGTGAGTTATATTTGAGGTTGAATATGAAAGAAGAATTGCAATTCACATAATTGACCATTGGTAACTGTGATTTGATATTGTGATATCCATGTTATTTGACTAAGATTGTGTTCCATGCTTTAATGCTTATATATTAGTATCAACCATAGAACTTGTACACTAAATTTCTATAATGCTAATATTGAGCAAGAATTTCCTAGTCCCATGTCTTAATGCTTATAGATTGTGGGATGTGATGAGTCCCACGTTTCAATACTTATAGGACATTGACACAGATGCTATAATGGTTATGAGGCATTGATTTAGATTATTGTGTCAATACAATGGTTTTATGGTAGTGGATGGACTTGTCATAATACATGCTCAGAGATATTATAGAATGGCTCCAATGAAGGTTATTTTTCCTTGGTTAAATGGTTTTGGATAGAATGATCACAGTAATGCTCAAATATATTCTAGCATGGATCCAATGTACGTAATTTTACATTGTTTATATGGTTGTGGTTGTTATGGCAATAATATATTCTCAAAGATACACTTTCATGAAGTTGAAGCATATTATTATTGTATTTTATTAATAGTTAAATTTATTAATATAGTTGGTTATTTGTTTATTTCATACACTTCTTATCTGACTTGTTTTGTATATACATGGATGTTTTGACATACTATTTTATATTCACACCCTATTTGGGAGGTTGTTTGGTACCTAATTATATTATGTAGGTGTAGGGTAGGAAAAGGGAAAAGGACCTTGGTATTGACTTCTTGTTTATGGATGGGAAGGAGTTTGGAGATAGGAATGCCATGGGGTTCGAGACCTGGGACATTGAGTCTTCTATTTGAGTCTTCTATAATTTTTCTTCTATTTCTATAGAATGAAATTTATTTATATTCCAGCATGACTTTACATTATTCCTTATATATTTATTGTATAATTCATTTGGATTTTATTTTTGTCAACCATAATGTATTTACTTTTATTATTTCTATATTATTAAAAATTATTTTTAATTATATAACACATCATGCTTGGATGTATAGTCTCCCAACTATACTTTTCACACCCCCAATGCTAGTCAGAAACCTTTGGTGTATGGGGAGGCACACTTTAGGTCTCTTAACTAATCCTTTACGGCCATGTGAGAGAGTTTGAGATTTGGGGACTTTACAAAGTGGTATCAAAGGAGAAGGTTTTATTTTTTTTCCTACAGATTGGGAAAGGTAGTTTGGATACAAGGATGTGTCAAGACATGTTAATGATCTTATGTATGGGATTATTCAACCCATGTATGTGGGGAAATATGAGTTCTTGTGGATGGGATTGTATTTTCTTTTATGTACCTTTTATAGTTGATGTTATTTCTCTATGGGTAATTAACATGTTGTGTGTGGTTATTGTTTTATGATGTTATGTTTTCTTTATATTTTTACTCGTGGACCGATATTGTGTGAGATGAGAATACATGAATAATAATAGTAACATAAGGTTATATTTATGTGAATTGTTTATTTTAGGCGAATATATATTTTTTCATGTGATATATACTTTCTTGTAGAATTGTGATATGAGATATCTATTTCACTAGATAAGTGAAATGAGTTTTCATGTAATTCTAAAATTATTGTAAGCCATTTATAAATAGATCAAGAGTTAGAGGTTCTCTATTCCAGTCACATGTTGGGTAGAAATTATTCCTAGTTATTTCTCTAATTCTGGCGTTTGTCTTGTAGATATACCACCTCCTCTTTATCATCGACTTGAGAAACATGAGAGGGGAAATTAGCACTCCCCTAACATAACTGAATTGGTGCATCCTATTATTCTTGATGATCATATGGATGTTCATATTTTTTGAATCTTCCTAAGGTTCATGCAATCCATGGAAAGGGAGGTTGTTCATACTATTCCTTTGATGTCTTAGTAGAGGAGATATTTCAAGCTATATCATCTTCCAATGTTTGTTGTGAAATGGGGACCCCTGGTAGCTGAGTTCTGTATTGAGTTAGTCCATACAATATTCAAGAATCTCAATACACCTTTGGATTTGAGGGTTAATCTTTATATATATATGCTCCATGGACCTAGCAAGTGTCAGTGGGATATTTTGGAAGAAGCATATCAACATGATGAGATATTATTGAAGGACATCAAGAAGAAGTTCTTGATCAATTTCTTTGATGCGACCATGAATAATGAAAATGATCATGAGTTCATGCATATGATACATGAGGGTTTGTTAGTGTTGAACTATGTTGGACAATTTACTGACCTACCATGATTTTCACTATCTATGGTAGTCTTTGACATCTCTAGGGTGAGGCATTTACAAGATAGTCTTCTTTTTTAGAACAGGTCGTAGGTAAACATTTTCTGTTTAAGAAGCTTTGAAGATGTGATGAGTCAAGAACTAACCATAAATGGGAATCTGAGAGAGTCCCTAAGCATTGTCCATGCTATTTCAGTAGGGTGATTTGGAGGTTCTTCTTCAAGTAGTAAGAAGCACTGTTATTATAGTTTCCCTCAAAATTGTAGTGGATAAAGAAATCTTGGTTGTGGAAAACCATCTAAAGATCACATTATGTTATATTACTACATGTGTGGAATGTTTGGCCATATGATCCCATAGTGTCCTTACCCTAGAGTCTAGTGTTGTATTTTTTGGGGGAATGGGTCATATCTAGAGGTCATGTGAGATATTTCTATATCATAATAGTGGAAGAGGATCTAGACATGAACTAGAGTCAGGAAGGGGCTCAACTTTCTCTCCGCAGGCTAGCAACTGGAGTTCCATAGGTTGTTCTAGCTGAGGTAGGTGTGGTGGTACCCCAGTGCATGAGAAAAAGTACCAAGAAATGGAAAAATCATAGGGTTGTCAAACTGGATCCCAGGGCAGATGGAAAAGTCATGTGCATGTTATGCAGACTACTCTAGATGATTTGGATGTAGGACTGTCTACCATCATAGCTATGAATCTTATAACATCTGCCTTGGCTTATTTTTTGTTTGATAAATGAGATTTGTATTATTTTCTATCAAATATTTTTTAAAATGGTTTGGGATTTGATGTGGAATTATTTTATGGTGTTTTAACCATTGACGCTCCTTTGGGAGTTCGTTCAGAGGATAAAAAAAGTTTGAAGGCATATTCCCTTGACATTGGGGGTTACCAATTCTTTTGGGAATTGTTCATACTCAAAATTACTAGCTTCCACTTGATTCTTGGTATAGATTGGTTAGTTCTTTACCATGATCATATCACTATTTTAAGATGAAATTTACTTTTCCATATCTAAAAGGATGTATTTATTATCCTCAGGGTGAGTGGGATTTTCAAGATAGTCATGTGGGAACAATTCAGTGCATATTTTATTTTCTCAAGGATCAGATTTCTGATCCTACTATAGAAAATTGTGGAATGCAGAAGTATTATTTTTCTCGAGTAGTAGAACAATTTTAGTATGTATTTCCTGATGAGTTCTATGACTTACCACCCTAGTGAGATATCGATTTCATGATCATGTTGGTGGTGGGACCAATGCCAGTTTTTATCCCGCATTACTGAATGGAACCAAAATAAATTCATGAGTTGAAAGTTTATTTGGATGATATAAAATTTAATGGATTCGTACGACTGAGTTTACCTCCTTTTGGTTCTCTAGACATCTTCCCCAAAAATTCTAACGGATATTTGTGGGTATGCATGGATTATCAGAGGTTTAAATTGATGACAGTCAGGAACTGGTATCCACTTCCATGACTTGTCATTATTTTCAACTAGTTAAGAGGAGGTAAGATATTCTATATGATTATATTGAGTTCAAGATACCATATGTTAATGATGAGACTATCAGACAATAACACCCCGAGATTTTATGAAAAATATTCTTTTTAATTTCATTAATGTCTTGTGTTGTACGCTACACCAAAAGGATATTGCACAACACACATCCTTGACTTGTCTTGCATTACATGCAATCACGACCTTCTTCGATAGCGTGTGTAGTACGCAATACAAAGTTTCACTAAACAACGATATGCTATTATTAAAACTTGCCGTTATGAATAGTAATAACCACTTTTTGAAATTTTTTAAATTTTATTTTTCAAAATGGACTTCATTTTTGGTTTCGGAATATCGAAATTAGCTTAGGGTGAAATTTTAGTACTTTTCGAATAACTTTCATATTATGATGAATAGTGAAAATTACTAAATTTGAATTAAAAACAAAAATTTTAATTGAAATAATTAATAGTGATAAATTATTAATTTGAGTGGTTTTAAAGTATATTTATAATATATTTTTACAATTTAATACAATGTTGGTCATTGGATGTAATTTCACATTTAAACCATTTATAAACAAGTGTCAATCTTTTGATAGTTATTATCTCTTAAAAACACACTATTTGTTTTGACGACGACAATTAATTTTTAAATTAGTTAATGAAACTGATATGTTTTGAATTTGGTAAAATAGACATAATTTTTGAGTTCATAATATCAAATATTTCTTAGGCCTAATTTTTGGTATTTTTCTGGAAACTTTCATTTTTTTGGTGAATAGTGAAACCACTAAGTGGTAGTAAAAAAAATGAATTTTTCATAAAACTTAATTTTACCGCTTCTGTGAGTGGAATTTCAAAAATTCGAGAGACGCGATTGATGTTAGTAAGTAAAATGTGATTCAATGAGATGAAAATAATTTTTGGTGAATAGTAACTTTTTACTTTTTTTTACCACGGTTAAAAGTAAATAGGGTAATTAAGGGTAAAAATGATATTATTATTACCCTAACACATGTCCTAATTCTATTGGATAAGTGTAATTCGACCAAAAACAACCTTAGGAATAACATATGACCATTTAGGCCCACTTGGATTAGATTAGGACATTTATTATTATTTAATTCAAAGAAGAGTTAAAAGAGTTAAAATCATAGTTTATTTACTAAAACATTTTTAATATAGGGTTATAGATAAGATAAATTATATTTTAAATATTCATTAGAAAGACAATAAGATTTACTACATAATTATATTTTATTTATAATTTTTAGACATTAAATAATTTAATTTATTTATGACACAACGATGATGCAGTAATTATATTATTAATGAAATATTGACATAAATGATGTTATAAATACCCAAATAAATGTAATTTGAGACTTTTTATGAATTCCACTAATTTTATAGGTTAATATTAAATGTTATTATTTATTTAATTAACTTTTTTCTAACTAACCATTCTGTTATGATTTTCACAAAAATCAATTACTAAATAGTGTCAAAATTGACATAAAATAGTTTTTAAAACAAATATTATATTATTAACTGTTATTTTATTCATAAAAATCTAAGGTTAGGCCAAATGTCTTATATAAGGTTATATATATTAATAATAAACATCTTGGGGTTCTTTTGGCTTCTTATAGTAAGTTTATTAACCTTATAGTGTAAGAACACAAGAAGACATGGTAGAAGTAAAATTATTTAACATAATGTTAAATCTAAATGATAAGGTTAAAATAGGAACCTAAACTTGTCTAAATTATATTGGATGAGAGTATTTAGACCCATAACCACCTTATCTTCGAAATAAATAAATTTGGAGCTATTTAAAACCGAACTTGACTTTATAATAAAATAATATTTTTAGTTATTCCAAAGGTGCCCCTCTCCTCCCTTATAAAAGGGAACCCCCTCCCTCTCTTACTCACACCACTTTGAGCCTTAAATCTCGGACAACCTCTGCCAAATTCTCTTCCCCACTGCCCTAGAATCATCCTAGAGGTTCTGGGCTTCCTCAAAGACCAATTTTAGTGCCCTAAGAGGAGGTCTCAAAGAGGCGCTTCAAAGAAGAGGTAATTTTTGTTTCTGATTCTTTCACCTTTATTTCTTCTTCCACTTCTTCTTATAAGGTTGTTTCATTATAAAGTAATAACATAAGTATCACTCATATACTGATATGTTATTATAAGTATGAAACAACCCTATTTCACCATCTATCCATCCTACAGAAAACGAAATCACCGCGTGTGCGTACGTACGGAATACCGTCTCCACGCCGCGGTGTAATCTATTTTCCACCACCACCCTACTTGGATGGGTATAATGGTGTAAATAATACCTATATATGATTATTGTAATGTGATATTGATTCTGTAACAGTATACATACACTCCAATAAAATTCCACGATCATGGGAACGATATCATCGCTCGTGCGTACGTACGGAATACCGTCTCCACGACGCGATGAGATTCATTCTCAATGATTAACCATTCATGAATGATAATAAAGTATATATAATAAGTAATCATGAAATATATGACATAATAATGATACTGGATTTATGTGTATATATATGTATGTCATCTACTTAATTCCATTCAACTCAATATGGAAACGAAAACAACATTCATGCGTACGTACGACCTACCGTCTCAATGAACGGTGTATCTCTTTCCATTTACTGATTTATTATATATATGTATATTATGAATATATATTATTTATAAATCATGTTTTATATTCTGAAATTAAGTAATCATGATCTAAGTAATCATATGAATAATTACAAGTCAAAACACGGACGACAAATGAAACGATTTTACCCAAAACACTCTTTAACATGGAATTTACAAAAGAACGGGTAATATAAAGTCATAAGTGAACCATATATGATATCATAACAATGAATATTATTCTGTAATAAGTCAGTGACATTATTTAAATCATTATACAGGAGGTTCGGACACTTATGAAGCAAATTGGACCTAAGGTAAGGGAAATATCACAATCTCATTTTTATCCGAGATTGTTTATACTTTGGTATTTACTGGGGTGTATTTTATCATCCACATACATGTTTCCTCAATATGTAATATTATTTCCATCCACCTATAATTTTTTAAATCCAATTTTACCCTTCGGTGAGTTTGTAGTAAAAGATATGAAAGGAATCTTTTATCGTTTTTCATACGAGGTACTTTTTGACTTTTCCGAAAAAAGTACGAGAAGAATGTTTTTTTAACTTATACAGCATGAATGGATTTTTAAAACATTATTTCCAAGAAGCTTCCTTTACAAGTTTTAAAGTTTATTTTTAATCAACTTCTTTTAGTTTAGAATTGTATGACATGTTAAGAAAGGAAAAGTGTTTTTGAAGTAGAAAGGATATTATCCTCAAGAATGGAGTTCAAGTGTTTTATCAAAATTATTTTCCATATAAGATAATAAAGGGTTCTATTTCTATCCCTATTATTACAATGATTTGATTATGTTGTGATGGAATTATTTTTATGAATTCCTTTATCTTATATGAGTTGTTTTATGATGTCACGATGTTTAAGATTCCCATTTTTATTACATGGGTTATGCTATGATGTATGGTTTATAATTTTGTGGCACGCATAATAATGGTATCATTATGAGATGGGTGGGACCTATATCTCCCTCCAATGCATTGGGTAAATATTTTATATCTCATGAGATAGACATGGCTGGAACGGTAGGTTATACCGGGTTAGTGAAACAGGACTGAAACGAGGAGTGAACTCAGTTCAAAAATGGACTTTGTCCACTAAGATAGTCATGGCAATGAGTCTTGACTAATAAGAAATGATTCTCTATGATTATGTGTGTATGCCACAAAGTTTCATGTTTTATGTTATGATTATTGGGATTACATTTCACTACTATGATTTATCCCATGTTATGAAATTATGATCTCTTTTGCAGGTGAAGATTTCCAAAAGATATGTTCTTATGAATATGATGTGGTTGATATTTCTTTTGTTTACCCTTACTAAGAATTTGAGCTCACCCTTTTATGTTTTCTTTTCCCCAGGATATAAAGAAAGGATTTAGGTTTTAAAAAAAAGAAGATCTTTATGGGAGATGTTGAAGATCTTTCACCACGATTAGAAGATTATATTCCGAGTTTCCAAAGACACTAAACTATTACGGTCCTTGTGTGTGTGTTTTTTTATGTACTAAGTATTCTACAAAAGTAATGTAATGTCCATGTACGTTAAGCTTCGGGTCTCTACAGTTGGTATCAAAGGAAAGGTTTAGTCAACCTTTGGAAACTAGGATGCGAGAACTTTAGTGAGATCCCTAGAGATATTTCTAAGGTATGTCTAGGGATGTCTCTAAGGTTAAGTATACGTATAGGTTGTAGTCCTAGAATTGCGCTAACGATATTAGAATTTAACATAAGATGTTAGATATTAAGGGTACTCCCCCTTTTATTATGTTGTTTTCCCTAGCATGATTTTTGCCTCTCACACTATTCTTTTTGGGTTTTAGAAAATGGCTGCAAACAAGATGATTCACGATAATGGAGGATATGATGGAAAATGGAATGATATTCTTCATGAGCAACCAAATGAAATGGTATTTGGAAGTCCAAACATCATTATTATTCCAAATCAGAAATCTCATAATATGATCAATAAAGTAAAATTTGGTAAGTTTCCTGGATCGTCTAATAAGAGAAAGATGGAGTTTCATGATGATCATAGAGGAAAGAAAGTTCAATTTCCCCTATGTAAATCATGTGGGAAGAGGCATCAAGGAGAATGTTTCAAAGGAACTGGAAGATGCTTTGGGTGTGGAAAAGAAGGACACAAAGCCAGTAAGTGCAAAGGAAAAGGTTCATTTAACACCAGGGATGAGGATAATGGTATTTCTACGACATCAACAATGGTTAAATGTTTTAAATGTGTAATGTACGGGCATTATGAAAACCAATGCCCTAAGGTAAAGTCTCATGAAGAGAATCAGTATGGTCGTATGGGTAGTATTTATGTTGATGATGATGAAGAGACTACACATGATATGTGAGATGAAAGAATTGTTGAAGATCGGTCAATGGTTTAAGAATGTAGTGGAATGATTACATGTTTATCATGTGTAATGTTGTATAAGTAATCTCATGGTACTATGGAATAAAGAGACATCTAAGGATTGTTACACGGTTGTCTTTCCTTGAGTTCTGAAAGTGTATGATTAATGGTACTAGTATCCATGAAAGGTTATTTAGATATTTTTGGAATGTAGATGATATGCGCATAATGAAGGGATAAGGATAAAATTAAATATTTGATAGTATTCATGAGCTCATGACTGATATAAGGAGAAGTTTATATCATGGTTTGAGTATATAGAATTTTTGGATTTTGGTATGTGAAAAGAGTTAACTTTTTACAGTATTCATGTTTTCACTATGATTTAATGGGTATTCATTTTTCAAGAGAATACATGATTAAGGTATTCACATGATTGGAATGTGACCAACAAGATATATGGGGGATTAATGATGGTATTCACATGCTTGGTTAACGATATTTCAAGTAATCATTTTCTTTATACTATGTGCTTGGACCGAAGTATTTTAGATAAGCCTAAAGATTGGAATGGATTATGTTAACCATAAGTTAGTATTGTTTAAGGATAGAACTTTTTTTGATATTATTTATGTAATATAGTTTTTGAAAAAGGACAACCTGCAGGACAGGTGACAGCCCATCGCGTCGGACAAGGCTATGGGAATCGAACCCACAACTGAAGTGCGACTAGCCTTTATCACCTACCACTAGCCTACAAGAAGTCCATGTTTAGTAGAAACTAGTTTTATTATATTAAGCAGTGTGATATATGAACTATAAGTCCATTTTAGGAACCATATATCATTAATCTCACTATAGATGGACTTATGTATTTTTTGATAACATTTCTAACCTTTTGTTTGAGACAGATGGAATGACCCATCATTCTAACACATGATCTGCTAATACATCACGAATGACAAATTCAACTTCATTTCCTTAAGAGATGAAGTGGAAATTGTCCAACAGTGAGACTATACCGAAATCACGAAAGTATTTCTTCTAATTTCAATTTCATCACCTTTAAGGAAACGATCTTGAAAACCAGAAATGTTGTCCTAGTGCTCTTATATATGATGAATCAGATGGTACCTTAGATCATCACAAATTTATGGCTTTGTGATTTCTAGCATTACCATAGCCATGTTCTCTACCACTCTCCATCAGAACATGATGGTTAGATTTCTCTTCCATATCCATATTTTCACCTATGTGGAAACCCAGTGATTAGTTTATTTGGGTAACCATTATGTTTCATACTTTTGTTTTTAAAGATTGGTCTTGGTATTCCTTTCTATGATGTGGGTTTCTATCAAAGAAACTTTTTAATAGTAAACCATTTATAACCCCGACGAATTTCGAGGGCGAAATTCATTTTAAGGGGGGTAAAATGTAACACCCTGAGATTTTATGAAAAATATTCTTTTTAATTTCATTAATGTATTGTGTTGTACACTACACCAAAAGGATCTTGCACAACACGCATCCTTGAATTGACTTTCATTACACGAAATCACGACCTTCCTCGATAGCGTGTGTAGTACGCAATACCGAGTTTCACTAAACAACGATATGCTATTATTAAAACTAGCCGTTATGAATAGTAATAACCACTTTTTGAAATTTTGTAAATTTTATTTTTCAAAATGGACTTCATTTTTGGTTTCGGAATATCGAAATTAGCTTAGGGTCAAATTTTGGTACTTTTCGAATAACTTTCATATTCTCATGAATAGTGAAAATTACTAAATTTTAATTAAAAAACAACTTTTTTAATTGAAATAATTAATAGTGATAAATTATTAATTTGAGTGGTTTTAAATTATATTTGGAATATATTTTTACAATTTAATACAATGTTGGTCATTGGATGTAATTTCACATTTAAACCAGTTATAAACAAGTGTCAATCTTTTGATAGTTATTATCTCTTAAAAACACGCTATTTGTTTTGACGACGGGAATTAATTTTTAAATTAGTTAATGCAACTGATATGTTTTGAATTTGGTAAAATAGACATCATTTTTGAGTTCATAATATCAAATATAGCTTAGGCCTAATTTTTGGTATTTTTCTGGAAACTTTCATTTTTTTGATGAATAGTGAAACCACTAAGTTGTAGTAAAAAAATGAATTTTTCATAAAACATAATTTTACCACTTCTGTGAGTAGAATTTCAAAAATCCGAGAGACACAGTTGATGTTAGTAAGTAAAATGTGGTTCAATGAGATAAAAGTAATTTTTGGTGAATAGTAACTTTTTACTTTTTTTTACCACGGTTAAAAGTAAATAGGGTAATTAAGGGTAAAAATGATATTATTATTACCCTAACACATGTCCTAATTCTATTAGATAAGTGTAATTCGACCAAAAAAAACCTTAGGAATAAAATATGACCATTTAGGCCCACTTGGATTAGATTAGGACATTTATTATTATTTAATTCAAAGAAGAGTTAAAAGAGTTAAAATCAAAGTTTATTTACTAAAACATTTCTAATATATGGTTATACATAAGCTAAATTCAATTTTAAATATTCATTATAAAGACAATAATATTTCCTACATAATGATATTTTATTTATAATTTTTATACATTAAACAATTTAATTTATTTATGACACAACGATTATGGAGTAATTATCTTATTAATGAAATATTGACATAAATGATGTTATAAATACCCAAATAAATGTAATTTGAGACTTTTTATGAATTACTCTAATTTTCTAGGTTAATATTAAATGTTAGTATTGATTTAATTGAATTTTTTCTAACTGATCATTCTGTTATGAGTTTCACAAAAATCAATTACTAAATAGTGTCAAAATTGACATAAAATAGTTTTTAAAACAAATATTATATTATTAATTGTTATTTTATTTTTAAAAATCTAAGATTAGGCCAAATGACTTATATAAGGTTATATATATTAATAATAAACAACTTGGGGTTCTTTTTGCTTCTTATAGTAAGTTTATTAACCTTATAGTATAAGAACACAAGAAGACATGGTAGAAGTAAAATTATTTAACTTAATGTTAAATCTAAATGATAAGGTTAAAATAGGAACTTAAACCTGTCTAAATTCTATTGTATGAGATTATTTCGACCCATCCCCACCTTAGCTTCGAAATAAATCAATTTGGATCTATTTAAAACCGAACTTGACTTTATAATAAAATAATATTTTTAGTTATTCCAAAGGTTCCCCTCTCCTCCCTTATAAAAGGGCACCCCCTCCCTCTCTTCCTCACACAACTTTGAGCCTCCAAGCTCGGCCAAACTCTACCAAATTCTCTTCCCCACTACCCTAGAATCATCCTAGAGGTTCTGGTCTTCCTCAAAGACCAATTTTAGTGCCCTAAGAGGAGGTCTCAAAGAGGCGCTTCAAAGAAGAGGTAATTTCCGTTACCGATTCTTTCACCTTTATTTCTTCTTCCACTTCTTCTTCTAAGTTTGTTTCATTATGAAGTAATAACATAAGTATCACTCATATACTGATATTTTATTATAAGTATGAAACAACCCTATTTCACCATCTATCCATCCTACGAAAAATGAAATCACCGTGCGTGCGTACGTACGGAATACCGTCTCCACGCCGTGGTGTAATCTATTTTCCACCACCACCCTACTTGGATGGGTATAATGGTGTAAATAATAACTATATATGATTATTGTAAAGTGATATTGATTCTGTAAGAGTATACATACACTCCAATAAAATTCAACGATCATGGGAATGAAATCATCGCTCATGCGTACGTACGGAATACCATCTCCACGACGCGATGAGATTCATTCTCAATGATTAACCATTCATGAATGATTATAAAGTATATATAATAAGTAATCATGAAATATATGACATAATAATTATACTGGATTTATGTGTCTATATATGTATGTCATCTACTTAATTCCATTCAACTCAATAAGGAAACGAAAACAACATTCATGCGTACGTACGGCCTACCGTCTCCATGAACGGTGTATTTCTTTCCATTTACTGATTTATTATATATATGTATATTATGAATATATATTATATATAAATCATGTTTTATATTCTGAGATTAAGTAATCATGATCTAAGTAATCATATGAATAATTACAAGTCAAAACACGAATGAGAAATGAAACGATTTTACCCAAAACACTCTTTAACATGGAATTTACAAAAGAACGGGTAATATAAAGTCATAAGTGAACCATATATGATATCATAACAATGAATATTATTCTTTAATAAGTCAGTGACATTATTTAAATCATTATACAGGAGGTTCGGACACTTATGAAGCAAATTGGACCTAAGGTAAGGGAAATATCACAATCTCATTTTTATCCGAGATTGTTTATACTTTGGTATTTACTGGGGTGTATTTTATCATCCACATACATGTTTCCTCAATATGTAATATTATTTCCATCCACCTATAATTTTTTAAATCCAATTTTACCCTTCGGTGAGTTTGTAGTAAAAGATATGAAAGGAATCTTTTATCGTTTTTCATACGAGGTACTTTTTGACTTTTCCGAAAAAAGTACGAGAAGAATGTTTTTTTAACTTATACAGCATGAATGGATTTTTAAAACATTATTTCCAAGAAGATTCCTTTACAAGTTTTAAAGTTTATTTTTAATCAACTTCTTTTAGTTTAGAATTGTATGACATGTTAAGAAAGGAAAAGTGTTTTTGAAGTAGAAAGGATATTATCCTCAAGAATGGAGTTCAAGTGTTTTATCAAAATTATTTTCCATATAAGATAATAAAGGGTTCTATTTCTATCCCTATTATTACAATGATTTGATTATGTTGTGATGGAATTACTTTATCTTATATGAGTTTTTTGATGATGTCACGATGTTTAAGATTCCCATTTTTATTACATGGGTTATGCTATGATGTATGGTTTATGATTTTGTGGCACGCATAATAATGGTATCATTATGAGATGGGTGGGACCTATATATCACTCCAATGCATTGGGTAAAGATTTTATATCTCATGAGATAGACATGGCTGGAACGGTAGGTTATACCGGTTCAGTGAAACAGGACTGAAACGAGGAGTGAACTCGGTTCAGAAAGGGACTTTGTCCACTAAGATAGTCTTGGCAATGAGTCTTGACTAATAAGAAATAATTCTCTATGATTATGTGTGTATGCCACAAAGTTTCATGTTTTATGTTATGATTATTGGTATTACATTTCACTACTATGATTTATCCCATGTTATTAAATTATGATCTCTTTTGCAGGTGAAGATTTCCAAAAGATACGTTCTTATGAATATGATGTGATTGATATTTCTTTTGTTTACCCTTACTGAGCATTTGAGCTCACCCTTTTATGTTTTATTTTCCCCAGTATATAAAGAAAGGATTTAGGTTTAAAAAAAAGAAGATCTTTATGGGAGATGTTGAAGATCTTTCACCACGATTAGAAGATTATATTCCGAGTTTCCAAAGACACTAAACTATTACGGTCCTTGTGTGTGTGTTTTTGTTATGTACTAAGTATTCTGAAAAAGTAATGTAATTTCCATGTACGTTAAGCTTCAGGTCTCTACACAGACATTCCTCAGAATAATTTTAGTAGTAGGTATGGCTTGGATGAATTTGTAGTGATCCTATTTGGGTTGAATAAGGATATTTTAATATTTATGAACTTAATGAATATGATATTTAGTATTTTTCTGGATTAGTTTGTGGTTTTTTCATTAATGATGTCATATTTTACTCCCAATCTTTAGGCAATATTTCCAAACATATTGAAATCACCTTTATTATATTTATATAGAATTAGCTTTACACCATGCTGACCAAATTCAGTTTCTGGATAAATGAAGTGCACTTTTTAGGCCATGTCATCATAGAGATAGGAGTGTAAGTGGACACAGAGCAAGGAACTATCATGATATTTTGGGAAAAACCAAATATTGTCTTCGAAATTTGGATTTTTTAGTTTTAATATGTTATTACTTGGGTTATATCCATGATTTCTCCTGTTTGGAAGCACCAATGTATGGGCTGACCAAGAAAGGGGTGATGTTTGATTGGTGTAACACTTGTGAGAGATCATTTTATGACATGAAAGGAAGGATAACCTCAACACCTATCCTCACATTAAATGTGTTAGGTTATGAATATACCACATACTATGACGCAGCTAGGATTGAAATCAGAGTTGTTCGGATGTAGGAGGATCGAGTAGTTTCTTATGGCTCTAAGAAGCTGAAACCACATCAGGGGAATTATCCAACACATGATATAGAGATAGAAGAAGTGGTAAATTCCCTATGATGTTAGAGACACTATCTCATGGGTGATAGGTTTGTGGTACAAATGGATCATAAGATCCTTAAGTACATATTATATCTGTGAGACCATAACCTTTGAAAGAATAGGTTGGTTGAGTATCTACAGTAGTTAGATATTTTATTTTATTATACACTAGATAAGGAAAAAAATCATTTTTGAATCCTTGATATGAAATAAAAAAAAATTAGGGGTTTCTTGTGATCATTGTGGGAAAATAGAACTCTTTACAGAAATGCATTTGGATGTTCGGGAATCTCAACGGCGAGTAGCTCTGACTTCAATATATATAATACTTATGATTTTGGACTATATTAAGACTGAGAAGTTGTCTGATTCAAAGGCATTAGTTCTGATACTAAATCTATATGGTGGGGAGAATCCATCATGATGGTCTCTTAATAGTGACAATTCTATTCAATTTTTTTGGCTGAGTATGGGTCCCCACAGGCTTATGTGGGGAGCTGACGAGGGAGTTTCATACTTTTAGAAGGTCGTTTTATACTAGTTTAAAAAAATGTACCCTGATCTCTGTATATTTTACAAGAGGTATGGAATGAACAAGGAGGGGGAAAGCTTCATGGAAACATGATTCACATGTTAGCGGGTGAAATTCGAGCATCGGAGGCCAACTGGGCTTTTCTAGACTTCACACATTCCTGAGTGTAAATGGGATGACGTCACAATGGATTTTATAAAAGTAATACCCCATAAGACCATAAAATTTATTTTATATAGGTTTTTGTGGATATAATAACTAAGAAATCACACTTCTTACCTTTTAGGGAAACCACCATAGTTGATGACATGATCAATATTTATGTGTGTGAGGTGTTTTGAATGCACAGTGTTCCAAGGAGTATCATTTTAGAAAGAGATCCAAATTTCACAATGTGTTTCTAGAAGAGTCTTCAAACTACCCTAGGATCACAGGTTCTTTTGAGCATATACTATCATCCATTAACTAATTTTCACAATTTTCAGACAATTTGTAATTCCCCAACCCCAACATCCTAAAGATAGTGCATTATTTTAATTCATTAGTATTATTACATGTAAGCAAGTCCTGAAGGACTGATCAGTTTAGAAGTCTTGGAAAATAGATTACATTCATCAACATTACATTACAATTCCAAACATAAACTACAACATAGATCACCATATGAGAACACCATTATTCTTGTATATTAACCCTACATATCAACCCTAAAACACTTTCTGGAATCCTGGGAAAATAAAGCATAAGAAAGGGGTGATCTCAGATGCTCAGTAAGGATAAACAATATAGCAGAAGCTATTATAAATAAGCATAAACTTTTAAGGCAAGGTATAGAACCAAAACACCCACCTTTTAAACATAATATTCAGCATAATATGGGAAAAAATAAATCAAATACTTCCATTTAAAATTTCACATGGATCTTCTACTAGTTGAATAATCACATTCAATATCAATAACTAATCTCATAAAGAGGGAATGCATAATGTCGGACATCTGAACATACTGTCAATGCCTCAGCCAAGGAATATAAAAATTAATGGTTATAGCCTCATCCAAATACATATTTGAAAATAAATGGACAGGACCTCAACCAAGTACATATCTAGTTTGTCTCATGATACCTACGGATACATCAGAGGGCTAGAGTAGGACCCACCCATCACTTTCAAAATCCAATACATTCCACATATGAAAATAGTGAAACATAACATAAAAACTAGTATTAAAAGTATCATAAGAAATGTTAGTACTTTAACCATAAACCATGAATGGTTTTAAAATAACACTTACACAGTCAAACAAATCATAAACCCTTCAATCCACTATGTAAGATTGTATCATAATAAGTAAATCTCAATTAAGTCTAAATTACAACAGATGATGTTGAAATAGATGAAAATAATATAATAAAATCAATGAAACTCTTTTAGATAAATATGAATTTATACTTTGAAAACATTAAAAGTCACCCAATTTATTAAAGAATACATTTAAAAGACATTTTTGAATAATTTTTTCCCAAACCACTATGAAACTTTATAAAGGATTTAACATTTTAAAACATTTATGTCCATATAAATAATTAATTAAAACCATTTTTAAAACATGGACATTAATGAGAAAGGTTTAGACGTATAAATCTTTAAAACATTTATAACAATGTTTTATTTGAAGATTAACTTACATAAAACCATAAAAATATACCTTTTGAAAAAAATTAAGAAACATGTACATTAATGATAAATATTTTCCAATAAACACTTATTCATAAACAATTTCGGATAATAATGAGATTTCAAAATAAACCCTTACCTTAGGTCTGATACTGTCCAAATGTGTTAGAAACTCTTATATAATGTTTTTAAACATGTTATTAACCTATATCAGAATCATAATAATATTATGATATGATATACAATTCTTTTATGACTTTATATTACTTTTTTATTAATAATTCAAGGTTAATGAAACATTTCAGGTAATAATCGATTTGTTTATCGTACGTCTTTTGACATGTTATTCATGATCATATTAATTAGAGCATGATATAATTACTTCCAAAATGTGTAATATTATTTATATATCATATATATTCAATATATAAATATATATAATAGATAGATATATGAAATTAAATACACCAATCATTGATATGGTAAGCTGCACGTACGCATGTACGCTTTTTCCATTTTCTTATCGTATTGAATGGAAGTAAGTGAATGACAAATATGTACATAGAAACACACACACACACAGATATATATATATTATTAAAATATCCTTATCATGTCTTATATTTCATAATTATTCCTGATATATATTTTTTATAATCACTCTTGGATGGTGAACATGAAACATGATTCTCATCACATCGTGGAGATAGTAAGTGGTACGTACGCACGAGAAACGATATCATTTCTTTAAGGGTTTAAAGGTACGAAATTGAAAAGAATATTAATTTTAAAGAAATAATATCATGTTATATTTATTATTCATATCATTTATATTCATCATCATACCCATCAAAATAATGTATATATGAAAACAGTTTACACCATGACATGGAGATGGTAATCCATACGCATGCACACATGGTGGTATTATTTTTCATAGTATGGGTAAAAAGATGAATATGGTTGTAATATAATCATTATAACAAATCATAATATTTTAGATGTTGAATTTAATATTTTATTATGGTAACAACATTTTAAGAGTAAGTAGAAGAAGAAAAGAACATTGAAAGATGCGATAAAATGATTACCTCTTCTTCGGGTGTCTCCTTTTGATTTTCAAAACAAGGACCCTTTAAGTTAGTTTTAATCCAAAAGGGTGGACTCTAGGATTATGTTAGGGAATTTGGGATGATTTTTTGTAAGTCTTTGGACAATAAAAAGGGATTTGGAGATGTGAATAAAAGAGAAGGAAAAGTGCCTTTTTATAAGAGAGGTGATGGACACTCTAGGAAAGTCTTGAAATATTAATTTATTATAAATTTATTTTTGGTTTCTAGTAGATGAAAACTAATTTATTTATATGATAATAAGATTAAGGGTCTAAATAATCTTATTCAATTATTTTTAGACTAGTTTAGGTCATGAAATTGACCTTATCATTTGGGACTAACCCTTAGTTAAATAGTTTAACTCTTACCGTTACTTCTTGTATTTTTATACTATAAGGTTAATATAGTTACTATAAAATGAAAAGAGAACCAAAAGTGGATCATTAATGAAATTTATAAGATTATATATGTTAGTTGGACAAATATTAATATTTTTTAGGATTTTTATATCATTTAAAATAATACTTGTTTTAAAAACTCATTTATGTCAATTTTTACACTATTTAGTAATTGATTTTTGTTAAAGTCATAAATACATTATTCCTTTGAAAAGAATGAATTAAATCAAATATATCATGTCATAATATTCTATAAAATTTGTGTATGGCATAAAAACTTCCAAATTATATTTAATATAATATTTATAATGTCATTTATTTGATTCTTTCATTAATAAGGAAAATGCAGCCTCATTATTGTGTCCTAAATAATTTTAAATATTTATTGTATAAAAATTAAAGAAAAATTTCATGATGTATTAAATCATTTTATATTTATAATTAAAATCTATAGTTGATGTTATCACTTATATAACTCAAATTAAAATTGTTTTATTAATAATATACTTGTTTATGTTATATTTCTATTTACTTTAAATTAATTTTTATAACATGTCATTTTCACACCCAAATGGATCTATGGGGTACTAAAATAGACCAAAACATGATTAGGGTCGGCCATATATCATCCAGGAGGATTATGACACATTTTAGGGTAGTTTTATATTATTATAATATTATTTTGTACCCTTATTTACTTGATTTACCCTTTAACCGTGGTAAATAAAAATAAATATTGAAGTTTCTATTCATAATGTCCAAAAATAAAAGGTACCTATTTATAAAATTTGTAACTTATGATTCCAAATACAGAATCCATTTTTATAAATTCAAAACATAGAATTTGAAAAAATTAATTTAAAATTAATTCATGTTGTCAAAACCGAAAGGCGTGTTTTTAAGATGTAAAAAACTATCAAAAGTTTGATATTTTTTTAGGTCCAATTTCAATCTAAAACTTCTTCCAATGCACCAAAATTAGATAAATTTATAGAAAAATAATCCAAATACACTTTAAAATCAATTAAAAACCTTATATAACTATATTAATAATTTAGATAAAAAGGAATTTTTGAATTAAAATGAAGTATTTTTCACTATTCATTAAAATATGAAACTGATCGGAAAAAAAAAACAAAATTATTTCCTGAATAAAAGTAATAAAAACTACATTTTTTGAAAAATAATTCTTTTATCTGAAAAAACTAATTTCTCTTTATATTATGTATATTAAACATATAAGATTAATATTAAATATATATGGAGTATATATAAAATTAAAAATGTGGTTATTACTATTTATATCCTCTTTTAAACGACTAAATTGATAGGTCATGGTGTGCTTGAATTTTATGTTGCGTATAACGCAAGCTAAGATAGTATTGTGTAGTGAAAGATTGTCTTAGAGTAGCATACAACACATGATATTGAATTTATTTAAGAAGAAAAATACTATGGAATCTTGGGGTGTTACATTATCCCCACTTATAGTAAATTGTGTCCTCACAATTTTCCAATTTGGGCTTGGTAACTAAGGTTTGATAATTCAAAATTCCTTTATTACAATCCAACATCAGAAATATTGGGCGATAAAACATCCACTTTAAGATAGAGAATGGAAAGTAAGAAGGTTACCTGAGATAACATAAACTAATATTCTATGTAAAGAAATACGTATATTGAGGAAAAAACTAACAATAATGTTCTGATAGAGAGAGATAGAAAACATTATTAGGAGAATGTTAATAATATAAAAGACATAAATCTGTGATGATCCAAGGAAACAATTGATTCTTTTCAAAATGAATTACTTGGAAAATATTTTTTTGTTTTAAATATCTGTTCCCTAAAGTTTAAGAACATGATAAGAAATACTTAATTGATTTCTGTATAATCTCACCATTGGGCATGCCTTGAACAATTTCCACTTCATATCTTATTCAAATAAATGATATTGAATTTTTCATTCTTGAAGTGTTGGATGATCATGCAATCAATAAATATAATGATTAGTCATTCCATCTATCTCAAAAAAAAGGTAGCACAGGTTACCACATTTGCATTAGTCAACCTATAGTGAGATGACACATTAATCTAAAAAAGTTAAACTAGAGTATAACTTATACTATCTATAAATGGATAACCATACAACAAAAACTAAAAATATAAAACTTTATAAAGTGGTGTACCAAATCAGCTTAGAATTTATCTCCCATATCTCATAGGGTAGTTCTAGGTTTTCACATTCAAAACATGTGAAGATCTTCATCAAGTATTCTCTTGAGTCACAGTTACAACATGAATTATCATATATCCTTACTGAAAACATGCATTTTTCCTTATTCCAACATATAGTGGATTATTCCTTAAGTCATAAAAATTTGTATACTTCATCCATTATAGCATAACTCTCTTGTGGGAAAATATATAATTAGTTCTGAAGAAACTATCATCCTCTAATTTACTTATTCAAATCCAACATATCGTTATCCAAATATTATTATCATAACATAAGGAACATATTAAGGTTTATATTTACATTAATAATATGTTCTCTAAATATAATCTTACCCATAAATCAATTTTATTTTTCCATTATAACAATTCAACATATTCTTGATAATCTATAGCAAAAAACACAAACTAAATAATTATTATACAATTCACTATTCATAATTCTTGGATCCAAATACATAAATACTTCAATATCTCCAATTTAATGGTTGGAATTTAAAAAGTCCTTCCTTGGTTTAGAAGTAGATTCTTATGTATGGGCATTGAGTTCAGTAATTCCCATGATTTCCACAGATGAGACATTGATCTCCTTAGAAATTAGTCACTTAATGACTATGTTTCCTGCAAAGATAACGTCTTCCCCTCCACTTGAGGTATTTATCAAGGTTATTATTCCCGTTATATTGACAAGTAGGAAGACGAATCTCCATTCCTCTATGCTTATTAAAATTTAAACATTTATAAACGTTCTTCTTCCACTTATGCAATGTGTTATTAATGTCATCAAAAATCTCATTGTTAATTCTATATCAAGATAACTAATTTGATATAATCACAACATCTTTCTCTCCAAACATTATCCAATTTTGTTTCTAAAAATCCCCATATTTTCTATCAAACTAAAAGTTAATCCAATTCCATCTAATTTCCTCCATTAACTAAGATCAGAAATCATAGAGTGAGAAACACATCTCATTGAAGAGAACCACATAATTATGGGAAGGTACTTTCAATATATAACATCTTTGGATTAATCCTAAGTTATTCATGAAAATTACCAAAATTATAGGGTTTTCATCTATACTTATCCTCAAAGTCTATCATAGGGTTATGATCCTTAATCTATGTTTTCTAAATCTATTTCTAAGGGTGTTGCTAAAATTCCTCTGATACTAACTGTAATGCCCTGACACCTAAATCACATAGCTGGTGAATTATTTTAATACATTTTCATGATAATAAGGAATCATGTCCCATAGGACCAATTGATTTAATAGTCTTAGAAAATAAATTACATTCATCAACCTTACATTACAATTCCAAATATAGACTACAACATAGATAACCCTTTTATAATTCCTTTATTCCCCAAGCTTAAACCTTAATATAAATCATAAAACACTAAAAAATAAAACATAAGAAAGGGGTGAGATCAGATGAATTGTAAGGATAAAAAATATGGTAGAAGCTATTATAAATAAAAACAAACTTTTAAGGAAATGTATAAAACAGAAAAAAGGCCTTTTAAACATAATCTCCATAATAATATAGAAAGAATAAATCAAATAATTCCATTTAAAATTTTACATGGATATTCTACGTATCGAATAATCACTTTCAATATCAACAACTAATCTCATAATGAGGGAATTCATAATATCATACATCTGGACATACCATTGAGGCCCCGACCAATCCATCTAAAAATAAATGTTTATGGCCTCCATCAAATACATATATGAAAATAAATAGTCAAGGACTAGGACATGTTCATATATAGTTCATCTCATGAGACCTACCGATGCATTGAGGGCCTATATTATTCCCTTCCCATCACTTAATAAGTCTAATACATTCCTCATATGAAAAGGGGGAAACATAAAAATAGCAATCATTTTAAGAATAGTATCTAAAATGTTAATACATTAACCATAAACCATGAATGGTATTAAAATAGCACATTCATAGTATAAAAAATCATTAAACCTTTAATCAAATTTGAAAGATTTTATAATAATATATCAATTACAATTAATCATAAAATTCAATAAAGGATTTTGACACTGATTAACATAATCTAATCAAATATTTAAAACTATTTTATAGAAATATACCTTTTTACTTTGAAAAAATTAAAATTCACCCAATTTATTAAAGAAGACATTTAGAATACATTTTTAATCAATTTTACCATACCAATTTGAAACTTTTTAAAAAAACTAATATTTAAAAACATTTATCTCTATATTAGTAAATCATTAAAACCATTTTAAAACATGGAAATTAATGAGAAAGGTTTAGAAGTATAAATCATTAAAAAATTAATAATGAAGTTTTAGTTAAATAGTACCTTAAATAAAACATTAAAAATATTCCTTTTTAAAAAAATTATGAAACATGGACATGAATGATAATTATGTCCCAGTAAAAACTTATTGATAAACAATCTCAGATAATAATTAGATTTTGAAAGTAACCCTTACCTTTAATCTGATACTCTTTGTATGTGTTCGAAACTCCTATCTAATTTTTTTAAACAAATTATTAACTTATATAAGAATCATATCAATATTTATGATATCATATATGATTATTTTATGACTTTATATTACGCATTTATTAACAATTCCAAGTTAATGCAACATTTTGGGTAATAATAGTTTTGTTTATCGTATGTTTTTTAACTTGTTATTATTGATCCTATTATTTATATCATTATATAATTACATCAATAATGTATAATATTATTTATATATCATATATATTCATAATATAAATATATATAATAGACAGATATATGAAATGGAATACACCGTTCATGGAGTTGTATGGTCATATGTATGTATGAAGGCTCTTTTAGTTTTTTTATCGTATTGAATGAAAGTGAATGAAAAATATGTATGTATATATATATAATTATACTAGCCTTATTATTTCATATATTCCATAATTATTCATAATATATATTTTTTATAATCATTCTTGGATGGTGAACGTGGAATATGAATCTCATCGCATCGTGGAGACGGTAAGCTCCACGATTACACAATTTAGTATGGTAAGAACTTAGGAAGAGGAAGTAGAATAATAAAAGGACTTTTAATGAAGGAATAACATGATTACCTCTTCTTTGGTTGTCTTGTTTTGATTTTCACTAAACGATTATACAATTTAGTTTTGTTCATAAAGGATGGCCTCTAGGATTAAGTGAGGAATGTTTGGAGGAGGCTTTGGCATGGTTGTTCTGATCCAAAGGGAATTGAATGTATGAATAAAAGAGAAGGATGATTTCCATTTTATATGAGAGTTGAGGGACACATTAATAATATCTCAAAATATTAATTATTATAAATTTATTTTCAGTTTATAATTGCTAAAAAGTGATTTATTTAGAGGATAATATGGGTATGGGTCGAAATAATCTCATTAAATTATTTTTATACAAGTTTAGGTCATGAAATTAAACTTATCATCTGGGATTAACCCTTATTTAAATAGTTTAACTTTTACCATGTCTTCTTTTATTTTTACACTATAGGGTTAATATAGTTACTATAAAATACCAATAGAACCTCAAGTGGATTAAAAATAACATTTTTACTATTATATAAGTCATTTTTCCTAATTTTATTTTTTTATTATTTTTATATAATCTAATAAAATAGTATTTTTTTATAAACCCATTGATGTCAATTTTGACACTATTTAGTAATTGATTTTTGTTAAAGTCATTACAAATTTATTAATTTGAACCAATTAAATTAAATTAAATATAAAATGTCATATTAATCCATAAAATTCGTTTATTTCAAAAAAAAAACTTTCAAATTACATTTATTATTATATTTATAATATCATTTATTTTATTCTTTCATTAATAAGGAAAATACTACATCATTATTGTGTCCTAAATAATTTTAATTATTTAATGTCTTAAAATTAAAAATAAAATACCATGATTCATGAAATATTTTTATCTTTATAAAAACTATTTATAGTTCAATATATCACTTATATAACTCTAATTAAATTCTTTTAGTAATAAGATACATGTTTATGTTATATTTCTCTTTACTTTAAATTAATTGTTATAACATGTCATTTTCACACTCATGTGGCTCCATGGGGTCCTAAAATTTACCTAAGGATTACCATGGTCGTTCATATATTATATAATGGGATTGTTACATGCGTTAGGGTAGTTTTGTGTTATTATAATATTATTTTTTACCCATATTTACCTAATTTACCCTTTAACAATGGTAAATATAAATAATTATTGAAGTTACTATTCATAATGTCCAAAAATAAAAGGTAAATATTTAAATGATTTGTAAATTATGATTCTAAATATGGAATATATTTTTCCAAATTCCAATCATATAATTTTATGAAATTAATTTAAAATTAATTTCTTTTTTCAAAACTAGAAAATGAGTTTTTAAGAAGTAAAAACTATCAAAAGCATGACACGTGCTTATATCCAATTCCAATGTGAAATTACTTACAATGAAAATAAATAGATAAATTGATAAAAAACAATATAATTAAACTTCAAAACCAATTAAAAATATAATATAACTACAAAAATAATTTAGATGAAAAATAGTTTTGAATTAAAATGCAGAATTCATCACAATTTATTAAAATATGAATGTTGTTAGAAATACACAAAAAATTTACCCAAAAAACTTTTTTTATGTCCCTATTCTAAATAAAAAATTTATTTACTCAAATTTAATATATTAAATTTTAAAATATTTTATTTAGAAAAGGTTTCTCCATTACAAGTTGGAAAAACTGCATTTTTTTTTAAAATTCTTCTTTTATCTAAAAATTTGAATTTGTATTTATATTATGTATAAAAAACATAATATTAATATTAAAATTATATGGGTTATATATATAATTCAATATGTGGTTATTACTACTCATAACTACTTTTAAACGGCTAATTTTATTGGTTATGGTGTGCTTAAACTCGATTTTGTATGTAGCACAAGCTAAGATGTTGTTGGGTGTAGAACAAGAATATATTGGTGTAGCTTACAACCCATGCTACTGAGATTATGTAAAAAGAAACATACCATGGAATATTGGGTTGTTACACTAGTTATGTTTTGTGGGATATGTGATAATCCTACATTTTGGATTTTCTGGTTCATGGGACCAACATATGGCACTCATGGAGTTTATGTATTATAATATCTTCCAAAAATTGATCAAAATAGATATTTTTAAGGATTTTTATTAAATGAATTTTTATTCGCCTATTCATTGGTAGTAGGAATAAGAATTATAACTTGTTGGGCCAAGTATCATGCAGAAGATATCTGAACATGTTCAGTTAATTAGATAGTGTTTGGTGACAGCACAGACCAGGCATAAATCATAGGCTGACCATCGCAAATGACCTATGGAAATAAAAGTTGGTCATCATGTTTTAATTTGGTTTTTTCCAAGGTTAGAGAACCACCATATATAAAAATAGTGAAAGCTAGCACCCAGGAATTTCTGACCATTTGAAATAGTGGAATGGTTCGGCCCAGTGGTGTACAGTTTAGCCCTTCCATAGTGCTACAGTTCCATGCTTCACATGTTTCACATGTCACAATTATAGATATTTCTTTTAGAACCCTCCCATGTGATTTACATAGTATATGTCTGTAATCCTACAGATGCATAATTTGAGGAGAATGCGATATGGTTTGTAGATTGTAGTGAGAAATATATTTTGGGTAGGACTGTATTGTTGGTTTGGGTACAGTGGTAGCACATGAGAGTTTGGGGGAAGACTTGGGAGAGGTATTTTAATATGTGAACACAGTGGTTAGACATGTTTATTGAGACCTAAAAATGTCACTTGGATAATCTCTAGGATGATGTGTTATAAGGTGGGGAGATTTTAAGATCCCATCTTTTTCTAGGTATATCTCTCTCTTTGTTTTAGTTGATATTTTATTTTAATTGTGTTTTTTTATGAAATTATGTCATTTGAATAAACACAGTATTGGGTTTCATGGTAACCAAGAAATATTGCAGAGTATCCATGAGGTGATCATGTAGAGAAAATTACTTAATGTTTAGGGATGTATAATTTTTTTAATTAATGGTTTTGGATTATAAATGGGTTAAGTGTTTCATGGGTTCTTGGTGATTTGAGAAAAATTAAATGGGACTTGATTTGTTTAAATGTAAAAATGGATTAAAATCAACATCAGAACATTTACACACTTACATCGTGTAATTGTTCAAGGGTTTTAATAAAATAAATCTAAGTTGATGGTGTTTTTAGCATATTCCATTAAAAACATTCACACGATAGGTAATCACATTACACACAATTTAAATGAAACACCAACTATTTTAAACATGGGGTCGGTATAAATTATCATTTATTTAAACTTCATCTCTTCTCCTCTCATTCCTTGGGATTTCTCTGGGAATTTTTGGGGTTCCAACTTCCCTTCAGAACATCCCATTTCTGTGAGAGATCCATGGAAAATCTTTTTGGTTAGGTTTCTTACTTATATTTATTCTTCCCCAAATGGTGCGGTTAAATCCTTTAAACCATTGCATTTTTGGTTTTCATCTTGATTATTTTTAATCTAGGAACCTCTTTTCAATCATATGATCCTTCTCCCTCAGTATTATTTTCCATGGGAAGCGTTGTTGGAATGTCAGTTAAAATTAGGTGTCTAAATATTTACCATGGGGTTTGATAATTTCCAATTTCAAGAAATATTATGATTGAAACATCATCGAGTTATCCAAAATTAATTAAATTAATGAAGGTAATTATTCCTTTATGCCCTTTGGTTTAAAATGTATATTTAATCGGATCATGGTTTCCCATGGGGTGAGAGAAACCATGAATATAATTAAATTGGATAATAATTTAAGGTATGTTTAGCATGACATGTGATATAGGGTGATTTCGTATTATAGAGTCCATAAATTATAAATGATTACTTATTGATGTAATTATTAATCAATTTTTAATTAAATTTCAATTGAAATATGAAATAAGATTGAAAATTCTCATAATTAACCATTGAGAATTATGATGGGATATTGTAATATTTATGGTGTATGATAATAATTGTGTTCTATGCTATAATTATTATATATCAGGTTCATCCCTATAACATTCGCAATTATTTGTTATAATGATGATATTGAGTAGGATCATCCTAGTCCCGTGTTTTAATTCTTATAGAGAGAGGGTTATTCCTAGTCCCATGTTTTAATGATTATAGGTCTATGACCTAAATGTTTTAATTCTTATAGTGATTTGACCTGGACTGTTGTGTTTATTCCATTTTTACATGGTTTTGGTTGTCATGGTAATAAGAAATTGTATGAGATATTCTTGTATGGAATCAAAGTACGTAAGTTTGCCTTGTTTAAATGGTTATGCCTTGAATTATCATAATAGATGATCAGAGATATTTTGGTTTGGTGCTAAAGTAGGTTATTTTACATTAGTTATATGGTTGTGGTTGGAATTTTCATAAGAAATTATTAGATATATTATGGAACATAGCCTAAGTAGATTGTTTTGTACTTTATTAATGCATAAATTAAGTAATAAACCTAGTTATCACTTTGTTTCATATAATTACCATCTATCTAGTTTTGTTTGAACATGATAGTGTTGACCTACAGAGTCATACTCACACCATATTCATTCCACTATCTAGTACCTAATTAGATTATGTGTTTTTAGGTATAGAAAAGAAAAAATTGCCTTGGATTTGATTTATTTTTTGTTGGTGGGATGGATATTTAATATGGCATTGACATGGGGTTTAAGATTTGGGACTCTGAGCCTTTTATTTTAGTCTTCTATCTCTTGTCTTGTATTTTTATAGAATGAAATTTAGTTACATTCCATCACGTCGTTATATTATTCCTTATGTATTAATTTGATTATTCAGTTGGATTTTATTGTTTTCTTCCACTATGTCTTTACTTTGATTATTTCCATTTTTTTCAAAATTGTTTCTACTACTATGACACTAAATACCAAGGGGTATAATATCCCCATTATTAATTTCACACCCCCACTACTAGTAAGAAGACTCTAGAATATGGGGAGGAACGCTTGAGGTCTCATAACCAACTCTTTTTATCCACATGATAGAGTGATAGATTCAAGGATGTTACACATCACATGGGATTTCCATGTGATCATTGATATTTCAAATAGGAATCCAGATGAATACACCCCTCACTTGATTCTAAGGTGGAATCTAATGTTGATAATATTATCAAATCTAGCTTCATTCAAAAAGTGAAATACCCAAAATTTCTATCTAACACCATCACTATTATGAAGAAAAATGGACAAATTTGGGTCTTTATTGATTTTAGGGATATCAGTTAGCACTTTCCAACTGATGATTTCTCATTTTTGATCAATGAATTAATGTAATTGATGTTTTTAAAACACATACCTTTATGGATGTGTATTCAAGGTATAAACAAATAAATATATCCCTTGATGATGAGGAATATACCACTTTTAGGGAATCCCAAAATATATTACGCTACCAGGTCATTCCCTTTAACTTGAATAATGGTAGATCCACTTAAAAATGCACCATACATCGCATATATGATCCCATCCTTGGAAGAATAATATATTGATATCAAATAAATAGTGGTTGATTCATTGAAATAATATGATCATATCTCCAATATTCAAACAATATTTATAAATGTTCAGCAACACAACTTTAAGATCAATGTTGTGATATGTTCCTTCAAAGTAATGTACCAAAAATCCCTTATATTTTTGGTATACCACTAAAAAATTGAAGATGGATAGAGAAGACTAGTATGATCCTCACAATACAGATTTCTTAAAACTTATTTATTCTAAAATAAAATTCATGCTAAAGGACATGTCAAAAAAGGAATGATAATTTTGGGTCAATTCATGACCCAAATATGTCCAAAATCCTTCTAAGGGCCTAGAATCATAAATTTTATCACCTTCAAAAAAACTATTATTCTTAAATTCCACCAACCACATAGAGTTATACCACATATATTTGGTTATAATAATCTCTCTACAATGTGATTAACTAATAGTTTTGTTAATAGACCTCATAGAGGTTTGAGGTGGAGACCTCTATGCTGCCTCAGCAAGAGTCGCAAAACACCATTGTATCAAAAAAGTCATAGCCTTACATGCACACCACAATATTTCTAGAAACTGGTTCTCTTTCCTCCCCTAAACCTATAACTACCTTACCACATAAAACATTAGATGGGACACAACCTTTATAATTGTAGCTGAAGCTCTGAATTTAGGTATCTCTAACCATCATGAGGGATCCATGAGATAGATTTTAGAAGGAAGGAATATTTCATGTCATATCCTCCCAAGGGTTCATGATTAATTAAAAACATGGTGTAGATTCTCTTAATTAATCCCCAAGTATTTTATGGAAGAAGAAGTCCCTTCAGGGCTCTTGAGGGTTTTAAAGATAATTACCATCAATATGGAACCATTTCTTTTCTTAGAAGCAAGGAAACCCTATTTTGTGAAGGTTATATCTTCATGAGTTTTTTGTCCTTCGTGAACCCCTATATATTCATTATTTTCAAACCTTCAAAACTCCTATCCCCACTATACATTAAACATATAACATAATTTAGAATCTTTTCCCCATATAATAAACATTGGATGCATGCGATAAATATATGATGGAGACCTCGAATAGGTGATAATATCCAACGAGTAATCCACATAAAATTGATTTGACATACCATATTACATTTTCAATCATGGTTTCAACATCACTAATTACATTTATTGAACCTACCCAACATCATAAATCTAGAATATGGGGCAACAAGTAGTGTGTCCCTACCAGATGAAAAGATGATGTGAATCCTCGATGGAAAGTGTCAAAAATGAAAATGGTGAAACCAACAAGAAACTCTTATCCTTCAACTATGGGAACTAATAAAAGTTAGACACCATAATATTTTCATGTCACCAAATCTAGATAATCGGCTTCAAGTCCCACTCAATGAGCATTGGCCCAAGCATGAAACCCTCATTCGACATGGGGCCAAAAACATTGGACATCCTCAGTCTGCGACATCACCAGTGTGGATCCTTTTTCTTACTAAAAAATAAAAGATGATGTTGGGGAATTGGTATCACTTTCACTTGATATGTTCTGATTATTGATTCCAAATTCTTTATAGGACTCTTTATATAGGAGATCAGTGAACTAACACCAATAGGTGTAGGGGAAGGTGATGATATTGGCATGAAAATCCTACCTGACTATGTTCCTTTCATAAAACCCACCTCTTATTCAGCTACATGGAACCCACACCCTATGTCACCCATTGAGATCATCCAAAGTAGGGTGGTTAACACCCTTTTTCATTTATATGAATGATAATGGGTCTTTCCCACTAGGGATATTGATATTTAAGATCTCAAAGCATTTGTGCCTCACAGACACTACCTCCCTCAAGGGATACATAGCGGGAATACCCCTGTTCCAATGGAAAACCTCTTCGGGATCCTCTCCTTGAAGTATTATGATATCTCACTCCCATTTGATGAGGAGGCATAGGATGTTAATTCTATACCTATAAAGACCACTAATCAGCAGCCACCTATAATTAATCTCATCCAGATTATTGAAAACCATCACAAACCAATACCATAGGTCCATGAGTAGTTTTTTCTCATTCCCACTCAATTGAACTAGGTTGAGAGCACCCGCTGAGCATGTTGGGGGTTGAAAAAGAACATTTCTCAACAAGAGACATCTTCTACAGCTCCAGTGTCCCCAACCATTATCAGTGTGTCCCATAACATTCTCACAAATTCTGTGTGGGGGTCCATTTTCTTCCATTTGGTATTGAGACCTAAGGAACGTTTCAAGAAGTACAAGTTGACTCTATCAGTTGTCCATTCCACTAGAAACCATTAAATGAAATCCCATAAAAAAAACATGTTATAGTGGAGATCATCCCAATACTACCACCACATAAAGCGTAGGTCCTCCCTGCACTACCACCCACCATCGAAGAGGTCCTCTATATTAAAAAGATATGCCATGGTCTGAAAATCTATCTGAGGGTAGGAGTGTGAATACCCACCAAGTGGTTTCATTACAACGGTGCATGTTGCAACTCACAAGGAAGGGACCCATGTGGCTCTCAACAACTTTTTCTCAGTGAAGTCCCACTCAAAAGAGGTAGGACCATGGGAAGAATTGTGTCACAATTTACCTCTCAAACTCTAAGGCAGCAGATGAATTGTTGAGGGAGACATCACCACTGCTAGTAGAGATGGGGTGAAAAAACCAATAAACTATGGATTACAATCACTAAAGGAAAGGTGCACAAAATCCCAAAATACTATTTATGGTACCTACATGTAGAGGATTTCATGGACTACATGTATGGACTCATAGTGAAACCTTCACCATAATCTTTAGTTTCCCATCTCTCAACTAGAAAACTAGACATTGGAGAGATGTCAGGGTCTGGTTTGACACCCTCAGATGATGGTGATCACTTTGTTGAGCTCCAAATAAATTCACCTTCTCTTGAAGATTAGGATATAGTAAACAGCTCATCATATTGAATGTGATTTTGAAGGTGGATATGACTTTGAGAGACATTCCAATATGCAGTGGTTGTTTGGTATATGTGATAAAACCTCTCTCGATAAATTATCATCAAAGAATATATGTGTTAATACCATTTTCAGCCTCTTAACCTATGCCAATTGGGTCTGGGGATGATCATATATAGGATGATACTTTTGATAATGAACAAGATGACTTATAGTTGGAGGTCGACCAGTTAACAGTCATGTTTTTCCCACATGTTGCTCTAAATTTTTCCATCTAAAAGTCCCTCACCGAGGACCAGGTAGATTGTTTTTTCCAGAATATATAGTCAGTGTTTAGAAAAATTTGAGAGAATCAAGTGAACTACCAAGTAATCCATTAGCACCTTGATTCCATTAACCAATAGTATAAAATGGTTGAGATTGTGGTTCTCCCAATAGCTCAACAACTTGAATCATAAGGTTACCACCATACTCTCTAACGAACCCACATAAAGATCCTTACTATGTGTAACACCCCAAGATCTTATGGTATGTATCATTTAAATTTAACATCTTTAATACCTTATATTGCATGAATCACTGAGTTTTAAACCACGATATACTATTAAATATTTATATAAATGTTGGAATATCAATATGACCATTAAAAAAATTAATCTGTCCGTTAGAATAATAACCTCATCTATAAAAGTAAAGAATAAAATTTAGGTGTCTTATAAATAAATATATGATGTAGTTTTATCATGGAATAAGTAAATAAGTGTTTTAAAAAAGATAAATTAAGTGTTAGTATTTGTGTGAAATGAAAATATTTAAACCCAAATTTATAATTAATATAATGATTTTAAATAAAATTTACTTTCAAAAAACAGATTCATAAATTAATAGTTTGATGTCTTATGATTATAAAATAATTTTATGAGTCATTAATTAATTTTTCAATGTGTTCGAAATTAGTTGTAATTTTAAAATTAGAATTTTTTAAATAAATGATGAATTTAATTAAGAATAATAATTTATCATGTTTAGAAAATTATATTTCTAAAACGGGGTCAAATTTTTAAATATACCAGTTGAAAAATGGTTAAGATTAATTTCTGGTATTTTTTCTATAATAGTAGAATTTTTTGTGAATGTTGAAGTATGGTAATTTACGGTATTTTACATTTAAATCCATATACATGAATTTTTGAGCCATGAATGATTTAAGCACCCATTAATTCGAAATAAAATGCACTATTTATATTAATTAGTCACAATAATCTACAATATTTATATTCGTGATCCAATATAATAAACTAATGAATAAAATAATAAAAAAATACATCTCCCCTCCACTATAAATATGAAATCCTCTCCAACTCTTTTCCTCACATCATCTATGACTTGTATCTTTATAATATTATACCAAATTACACTATAAATCTTCTTCCCCATGTATTAGTCATTCTAGTCTAACCAAAATACCAAACCCATGCTTCTTAAGGGGGTTCTCATGGAAGCTCTATACAAGAGGTAAAATCCTCTTTCATTCTCTGTTATTTTCTTTTATTATCATTTCCTTACCTCCTATATCTAAACATGAATGATAAATGCAATACCTTATATATTCTGAAATTTTATTATGTTAATGTAATATTCATCCTCATACCCCTTATCCTCTCCCTTTTATTCTAAAAATGAAATTATTATCCATGACATGTCGATTTACCGCCATTGTGGATGATGTATCATCATTTTCCATTACTGCCTTCAAGGATGGTCATAAAACCATTATTATAGTTAAATAATATTTTATTATTCATATAATTATTTTTATTTTTTATCTATCCAAAATATAAACAAGATATTAAATAAAATGATATAAGTTACTGACAATCATAAAAACCAAAAAAATAAATTAAATCATTTTCATTAACATTTTATCTAACAAATCATTATCAAACCACACAGCCAAATTATATATAGTATCTTTTAAAATTACATAATTTCATTAATTACATATAATTAAAATTCTGTAGAACTGTTACCATTTTATATGAACTTCTATACATGCATATAAGCGAACAAATCATGAAAAACCAAGAAAACAAGCATTTCTGAAATAGTTAAATTAAACATTATAATTCATAATAATTATAATAAATGAACAAAATAAATTTATAATAAATAAAAAATATGTATAATTGGTTATTAATTAAGTAATTAAATAATATAATTTGATTATATTTGACACTAAGAACAAGTGGAGAACGCTTTTGGACATAAGCTAAGGTTTTTTCCATCTAACTTTTATTCCAATGGAATATGCCTTATTCATCACTTATTTATTTTGTTTAGTGTATGTGTACTTCCATTTTATGTATCATATATTGAGTCTATTTATCTTCATGGTATTCAATGATTCATTTTATGATGATTAATTTTATGAGGTATACAGTTCGACTATTTGAAAAGTGGTAAGGGAATTCATGAACCCAAATCCCTTTCATTGGCTTATAGCTCTTTCATGAATTTTTTTTCTATGGATATTCCTTTAATTTGCTTCAAAAAATATAATTTTTTGTTTCTTTTATTTTCTTGGATAGAATTGTTTCCAATTAGATTTAATTTAAAATACATGAATTTTCCAAAAGAACCATTCATTGTAATGTAAAAAATGGTATTTCTCTGAGAAATAATTCAATGATTTTGTTAGAGTATTTTCATATATGTAAAAGACCACCATTTAATATTACTATTAATTTAGGTTTACATATAATGATTAAATATTACCTATTTTATTGAATGGTTTATGATAATTTTTATTAAGGACATACTGTCTTGATACAATTCACTGTATTACTCTAGATTGTTTATGATTATGCTTTTAGATTATAGAAATTAATAACATTTCATTTGTTGTTTTCAATATTAATATATATGTTTATTATGTTTCACCCTTTACATATGAGGAATTAATTGAAACTAGTAAGTGTGGGATGGGGAAAGTTATATCCCCTCGATGCATCGGTATGTCTAATGAGATAATGTAGACTTGGTTTTAGGTGAGACCTTTCACACTTACATATAATTCTTAGCTGAGGACTTAATGGTATATTTTTGATGTCCTACATTATTCATTCCCAAATTATGAAAATATGTTTTGAAAATATTTTTGATTATTCTACTATTATAGTATCTATGGTTAAGTTTCATTTTCATGTGATTTTTTATCTGAAATTATTTGATCAACGCTTGTTCATTCCATATTATGCACAAGTTTATGTTTTAATGGAATTAATTTTTAGTTATTCACCATGCCTTATTGTTTTTGTTTATTTATGATATATTATTCTTTATGTATTACCCTTACTAAGATTATATTCTCACCCCTTATGATTTATTTTTCCCCAGGATTCCAAGATGTATATTTTTATAAACATGAAAGGATAATCTATGAGAATAAGGATGTTTCCAAATGAGTTTATATGTTTTATTACATTTCAATATATATCTAAAATGTATATTTATATCTAGTTACCCAAAGTTACTAAACTATTAAGTCATTTGTGATGTGATTGCTTGTTCATTGTACCGCTATAATAATGTAAGGCATTGGGTCTGGGCTACTGAGGTTGGTGTCTTTACAGTTGGTATCTGAGAATGTTTAGTAGAAACATTGGAAACAATATTTAGGAAAATATATATTAGGGAAATATAACCCTATTACTATCATTGGGAATATTCCCATGGTAACAAAGCTTATGATTTTGTGTTTATTTATACATTAAGTGTTTCGCGAGTTTAAAAATTTAATAATCTAATATAGTGTATCAAATTGTTTAGAAATGGATCATAGGGGAAGTAATTGAAACCATATTAATGCATGAATTGCATGTTGTTATTTAGCTCCTATGAAATATAATGTCGTTGGATCTTGAGATGAAACTGTAGCTAAGTAACTTACAACTATACTAGGACAACTGACTTTGGTTATGGAAAATAACCTTACTCGAATGGAGTATCCCAATCTACAATGGGGTGTAACAATGTTAGAAAACATCATGTGAAAAAAACACTTCATCATTAAATTGGACTAAAAACAATTTTTAGTTAAGACATGTATATGTTTCCAAGATAATATATTTCTTATATTGGGAAGTAACAAAAGAGAGAAGGTTATCACGGATGTTTATCATCTCTCGAGAGATGCAGATCAACTGTGGTCATTAATTCAAAACACAAAGAAGGATGATGAAATTTAAAATATGTAATGGAAGGTTTTTTAAGAAATTTTCTTGGAATGATATTTCCCTCATGAACAGAGAGAAAATATGGAGAGAAATTGTTTGACTCTATGAAGAAATGTGAATGAAAATGCTGTTAAGTATGAAGCCATCTTTACAATGTTATAAAGGTGTGTTGTGGATATCATATGTAATCCCAAGATCATGATTGACCATTTTTTAATGGTATTAATAAAATTATATGTAGATACGAAGTCTCATAAACATTCTTATCATTTTAGGATATAGTACCCTGCCACATTAAGAGAGAGAAATAATTTTCCAATCCATATGGATTAGAAGAGAAACAAGATAAGAAGATGGATGTTGAGCACTTTGGAAGAGAAAATAAAGAAAAAGGGAATTAGGGAAGAAAATTATTTCCAACTTGTAATAAATGTGGGTATAAAATTAATGGAACATGCCTATTGGGATTGGATTTTTTTTTAAATGTGGAGAAAAAGTCCACTAGGTCCATGATTTCAAAGGAAATAAAGAAGTCATAAATCTGCAATGCTTCAGCTGTAAAAATATGGAACACTATACACATTAATGTCCTAGAGGTCAAGGAAACTTTTCCCATAAAAGGAAAAGGTAACAAGGCTATGATTTTGAATTTATAATAGTTGAAGTTGAAGTTCCAAATTATATAGTGGGAGGTATATTAATTATATCTTCAAATTTATATACAAATTTATTTTATTCTAGATAATCACATTTATTTATATATTTATATTTTTTATAAAAATTAGATATTTTTAGTTCACCTTAACAAGGGAGTTGTCATTAAATAATCATAGTGGAAATCTTATTAGAAAAAATATTTGTCGAGTGGTTCCTATTATGAAAACTAAACTTTAAAAAATTGTTGATTTTATTATCATATATCGGATTGATTTTGATATAATCCTTGTATGTAATGTAATTCAAAATATAATGAAAAACATTATTAAAAATAGAAGTAAATAATTATTCATGATGAAAATATTGAATTTCTAATCCTTATAGGGGAGACTTCATTATCAGATTCACATCTAGATCCACCTCTTTTAGCTCTTCTAAATGAGATTCTTGGTGAGGAAGATAAGATAAAACATTCTGATGAAAAAAATATGATCATTAAATTTAGGATTAACATATTTTACATGAATACATAGATGTATTTTAAAATGTTTTTCTTGGACATCAAAGTTGATTTTTCTATCGATTTAATCCATTATTCATGACCTATATCAAATAATGATTATATAATGTCCACAGTATAATTAATTGAATTAAAGAAATAAATAAAATAATTTAATGATAATGGATTTATATTATCTAATGTTTCACCTTTAGTATATCTTGTTCTTTTCATTAATAAGAAATATAGATCTATATGGATTTCTATTGACTCTTATGAGATCAATGATATTATCATAAATAACAAGTATTTGATGCCTCAAATTGAGGACTTATTTGACCGACTTCATGTAGATAAATATTTTTCAAAGATTCATCATCATTCAGGATATCATCAATTATGTTTAAATAATGAGGATATTACAATGACAACATTTTGAACAATGTGTGGACATTAATAGTTTATAGTTTTTTATTTTGACTGAAAAATTTAACCTCTTTTTTATGAATCTAATGAATATAGTATTCAAGGAATATCATGATAATTTTTTGGTGGTATTTATTAATGATATCTTAGTTTATTCAAAAATCTATGTGGATTATGAGAACCGCTTTCAGTTTTTTCAAGATTCTCTTAGAGGAAATGCATTATATGGGTAGCTTATCATGTGTGGATTCTGGCTTCAAATTGTTTCTTTTCATGGCCATATTTTCTCCATGTATGGAATCTCAGTTGATCCTGTGAAGAAAAATATAGTCTATAAATTCCCTACACCAACAAAAAATCTAATGTATATAGTTTCATTGGTTTAGCAGATTAAAATCAATGTTTCAATCATAATTGTTCTCAATTACATAACCCATTAACCAAGATTACTAATAAATGGGTTAAATTTATTTGGAAAATTTAAAATGAAGAGTTATTTGAATAATTTAATAGGTGATTACTAAATGCCCCAATCTTAAATCTACCATCAAGAAATGGCGGTTTTGTGTTTCTTAGTGATGCTTCAAAGAAAGTACTTGGTTGTGTCCTTATGCAAAATGATAGAATTATTTCTTATGAATTAAGGTAGTAAAAAACTCAGGAACATGAAAATCCATCTCATGATCATGATTTAAGAACAGTAATATTTTCCTTACTGATATGGATACAGTATCTCTATGGTAAAATATGTGGGATATAAATAGATAACAAGAGTTTGAAATATATTTTCTCATAGAATGAACTCAAAATGGTGAAAAGGAAATTTCTTGAGCTATTAAAGGATTATAATTTTTCAATACCCTACCATCCAAGTATGTAAAATAAGGTAGTAGATGCATTGAGAAGGAAGGATCATGGAGTTCTAAACAAAATGAGGATATACAGGGATCATGTGTACAAGGATCAAGTAAAGATAGATTGGGAATTATCAAGAAAGGTGAGAAATAACTACTTTTTCAAATGGTTACCAAACATAGATTATTAGAAAAGTTAAAAATTTCCTAATCTTATGATGATAATTTTCCAAAGAAAATTAATGACGTGAAATATAGGAATTTGGTTGATTTCATATATGAAGATATAATTATGAATTTTTTGGAAGAGTATTTGTGTTCCCTCTATACCCGATCTAAAAAGAGAAATATTGGATGATTTTCATAGCTCAAATTTATTTATACACCATATTATAATTAATATATATTGATATTTGAAGGATCATTTTTTGTGGGATAATATGAAGGAGAAAATTTCTGATTATGTATTAGTATGTTTAGTTTATCAACTGGTGAATACTGAGTGATAAAATCCTAGAGGAGTAATGAATCCTCTACCTATTACTACATCGAAATTGGATGAAATTACTTGGGTTTTTTTCACTGTATTACAAGATACTACAAGAAAGAATTATAAAATATGGGTAACTATTTATCAATATACCAAATATGCATATTTCCTCTCAATAAAAGAGGATTTTCCACTAGAGAACCTTTAATGATTCTATATTAATGAAGTTTTAAGACTTAATGGGGCACTTATATCAATTGGTTAGGATCAATATTCCAATTTTATATCGAATTTCTTGAAAATTCTTCATAAGGATTTGGATAATTCACTTCATTTGAGCACTACTTATCACCATAAAAATGATGGGTATTTAGAAAGGATAATAAAAATAGTAGAAGAAATGTTGAGGTCATACTCACATATCATTCAAGGTATTTTGGATATCTATTTAATTTTGGTAAAATTTTCTAATAACAATAGTTTCCATTCAAGTATTCAAATGGATCCGTATGAAGTATTATATAAAAAGAGACGCTATATTACAACTTGTTGGAATGAAGTTGATGAAAGGAATCTTGTAGGTCGGTACCTTTTGGAGGAAAAATTAGAAAAGTTAAATACAAGTAAAACCCATATCAAAGGAGGTCAAAGTAGGCTATATATTTATACTAACAATAGGATAAAGGATTTGTAGTTTCTAGTGGGAGATCATGAATATATAAAAGTATCACTTTGGAAGGTTTTTATAAGGTTCAGTAAAAAGAGAAATTAATCCCTAGGTGAATTGGACCTTTTGAAATTTTAGAAATAATTGTAGTTGAATATTATCGATTAGTAATTCCACCAAGTCTTTCCAATTTTCTTGATGTGTTCCACATCTCTTTGTTAATGAAGTATATGTTAGACCCAATGAATGTTATCACTTCTGAAGAAATTGAAGTGGAACCTGATTTTCTTTACTGTGAAGATCCTCTCCATATTATGGTCACTATAGAATAGGTTTTGATGAATTGAGATACTTGGGTTGAAAAGGTACTTTGAAACAATAATTTTGAATAGGCTATGTGGTAACCAGTGAAAATTATGATAAAGAACTACCAAAATATTTTTGTGAAGGGACATTCTGGAAATTTTGGGGAATAATTTTTTTTGAGGGTAGAATATAACACCCCAATATCATATGGTATCTCTCTTTTAAATTTAACATCTCCAATAGCTTATGTTTCATGAAATACATTGTTTAAAACCGCAACATACTATTAAATATTAACATAATTGTTGGAATAGTAAAGTGGCAGTTAGGAAGAGAAATATTTTCATTGAAATAATATCATAACCTATGAATGTAAAAATAAAATTTATGTATATCATAAATTAAAATATGATAAACTTATATCATGGAATAAGTAAATATGTGTTTTAAAAATGATAAATTAAATGTGGGTATTTTTATGAAATGTGAATGTTTAATTACAATTTTTTAATTAATATAGTGATTTAGAATATAATTTATTTTCACAATCTAGATTCATAGATTAATATTTTTATGTCTTATTATTATAACATAATTGTATGAGACCGTAATTAATTTTTCAAAGTGTCATAAAAGTAGTAATATTTTTAAAATTTGTATTTTTCGAATAAATGATGATTTTAATTTAAAAATTATAATTATAATATTTATAAAATTAAATTCATAAAATGGTTTCCATTTTTAAAATATAAATTTCCAAAAATTATTAGTGTGTGTTTTCTATATTTTTCTAAAATAGTTGATTTTTTGTGAATATGGAAAATGGTAATTTACAGTATTTAACATTTTAAGACAAATACATTTTTTTTCAGTCATGAGTAATTAATGAACCCATTAGGTTGAAAAAAATTCACAAGTTTCAGTATGTATTCATAATAATCAACACTATTGATAGTATTGAGTCAAAATAATAAACTAATGAATAAAATAATAAAAAACACATCACTCCACCACTATAAATACCACTGTTCTTCACCTCTTATCCTCACCGCTTATAAGACTTTTATATTGTTAATATTATTCCCAATTCCACTATCAATCCTCTTCCCAATTTCATGGTCATTATAGTCTCATCTAAAGATTTATCCCAAGTGCCTTATGTAGGTTCTCAAGGAGACACTACAAAATAGATAAAATCCTCATTCAGTCTCTTTTAATTTATTTTCTTTTCTTATCCTCTTCATACCTCCTTGGTAAAAACATTAATGATAACTAAAGTTTCTTATATATACCATAATTTTGCAATTTTAATGTAATATCCATCATCAAATCCCTTCCCCTGCCCCTTTTATTATAAAAATGAAACCATCGTCCGTGATGTGTTGATTTAACAACATCATGGATGATGCATTTTATTTTCCATTACTACCATTAAGGTTGTTCATAAATACATTATTATGTTTAAATAAGATTTTATTTTACATATTATAAGTTTTAAATTTTTCTATATCCAATATATATACATGATATAATCTAAAATGATACAAGTTCATGATGGTCGTAAAAAACGCCAACATACATTAAATCACGTTCTTTAATGTTTTATCTAATGAATAATTCTTGTACCACATGACCAAATGATATATAAGATAATTTAATATTATATAATTTCAATAATAACATAAAATTTCATTTATGGATAAATATACCCATTTTTCATGAACTTCTACACTTGTAAACAAGAGAAATGATCATGAAAAAACAAAAAAACAACACATTTTAAAACAATGATATTAAACATTATAAATCATCCAAATGGACATAAATGAACTGAATAAAATTATAATAAATAAAATATATGTTTAATAGGTTCTGAGTTTGATAATTAAGGAAACTAATTTTATTATCTAAAACATTTAGAACAAGTTAACAACAATTTCAGACATTATTTAACGGTGTTTTCTCATCTCACTTTTATTTCAATTAGAAATAAATTATTCACCACTTATTTATTGTGTGTGGTGTATGTATACAACCATTTAATGTAAAATATCTTGAGTCTATTTATCATCATGGTATTAAATTTTTTATTTTATGATCATCAATTTTATGGGACACACAGTTCGACTATTAAAAAATTGGTAAGGGGATTCTCGAACCCAACTCTTATTCACTAGGTTGAACCTCTTTCATGAAAAATTTTAGTGTGGATGTTCCATTAATATAACTAAAACACAATTTCATTTTTATCCTTTTTTACTTTATAGAATATAATTTTTTCCATTATTATTTTATGAAATGTACAAATAATTTTTCAAAAATAACTCTTCATTCCAAAGTAAAAGGGTATTTATCTCCAAAAAATCAATTATTTTGTTAAAGTATTTATATATATGTTAATTGGATCTATTAAATATTATGATTAATTTGGTTTTATCTATTATAATACCATATACCATATTTTATTTAATTTTTTATAATTATTTTGACTACAAATGTACTTTCATGATACCATTTTCCAAAATACTCTAGATAGTTTATGATTATGTTCCCTAATTGGGGAGATTATTAAAATTTAATATTATAGTTTCAATATGAATATATACGTTGATTATTATTCACAACATTCATATGAAAAATTAATTATACTTTTCATGTAATGGGCGGGGCCCACTACAACACCTCAATGCATCATTAGGTATCATGAGACAAATTAGACCAGTTTTGGCCAAGGCCTTGCCCATTTATGAATAATTCTTGGTTGATTCCTTGATGATATTTTTATGATGTCTTGTATTATGCATTCCCTCATTATGATATTTGTTATTGAAAATCCATATGATTATTATATTAGTATAATATTCATGGTTAATTTTCATTTCTATTTGATTTTTTATATGAAATTATTTGATAAATTTTTATTCCTACCACATTATTCTCAATTTTATGTTTTCATGGAATGAATTTTTAGTTATTCAACTCGAATTATTGTTTATGTTTATTTATGATACCTTTATATGTATGGATTACCCTAACTGAGCATCTATGCTCACCCATTTATTATGTTTTATTTTCCACTATATGAAAAGATTAATATTATGATTGACAGACAGTTATAATCTATGAGAATAAGGATGTTTTCAAATGATTTTATATGTTTTATTTCTTTTCATTTTGTAATGTAAAAATTATTTTTTGTATCTATTTTTTCGAATGATACATATCTATAATATACTTATCGATTTTATTACTTTTTCATTGTACCAATGTAATAATATACAGAACATTCTCTTGGATACTAGCGTTAGGGTCATTACTCTATGATCTAATGATTTATTATAGAGTCATATCAACACATAATGATCATAGTATGGGGAAATAAGTTTCCCTCTAGTTAATCCCTATCCCATGGAAAAATGGTACAATCAATATAGACCATCCACCAATGATTACAATTCTCATCAAGACATATCTACAGTGAATGTGATTTATATTGACCCTCCTAAGGATTAATGAAATCAGAAAGTTTACATGGGGTATGATATGGATTACCCACCCCATGTTAAGGAATAATTCCAAGAAGATCCTCTTATATATTCCTACACTCATCATTAGTGGTTGGTATAGGTAATTGGGAGTCCCTCAAATGAGAAATTGTCACCTTATAAAGGATGAATCAAAACGGAAAAGGGGTAAATTTAGCTTTCTAATCTATCCGAGACTATCCAAGAGACTTTCTTAGATTTCATAATGGCTACATTGCTATAAAATCTGGAGGGATACATGAGGCCAACTATAGATCCTATGTTTGAGAAGTTAACGGGCTATGAAAATATCAAATGGGACCCCATGTCTCCTTCATATGGTCACCTAGTCCTTTTTTCATCAGGAAACATGGTTGAACATTTTAGCCACATGAATCTAGTCAAGGTATATGTCATGTGATATGGACAACAACCTAGATATGAGTTTCCCATTCAATATAAGATCTGTTCCAATCCACAAATATATCATGTTCAAGCATCATCAAATATATATGAGATAGTAATAGCATTGGTGAACATAAATACTCACTAAGATGATGTGATATCCACTCTCACCACCCACCTAGAGGCTTTGGAAATGATATCTATGTTAATTCTACTAGAGGGAATTATATATCTGATATGGGAATGATAGATGAACCAACCACTAGAATTTTTAAACCCACATTTCACCTAGTTCAATGGTATGGGTGATCCACTAAAACATCTATCCCACTTCACCTCACGGTGAAACTCAATTCTATGGTCTTCAAAATAGTAGTAATATACTATAATCCGATTTTTGTTTTCCAAACCCTAGATGGACCCATGTTCATGTGTTATAACCAGTTGGCCCTAGGATCCATTGACGGCTATGAGTATCTCTATAAAGAGTTCCTATCCCATTTCAACTCCACCTCATGAAGGACCATCATCTTTGACCTATAAATGTGAAAGTAGGGGTATGATGAAAAACATGATAACATTATTTCATTATTTAATGGAGTCTCGTACTCACATGACATGCTGATTTCTCAGAAATAGCTTCTCATGATGTGTATGGAAAATGTAAAAGATGAGTTGGCCCTTTCCCTTATCTCCCAAAATTACCTGGGTATATTTTGATAGTTCTCTGAAAAGGATCATCATCTTGAAGAATCCTTGTAGTGGACCAAGCAACGGTTGCACCCATTACCCCTTCCAGCTCCTATGAGATAGCCCATGATAGTAGAGATATATTGTCTTGTACATGAAGAGTCTCCTCAGTCTGTTAACACATATGAAAATTTAATGGATGAACCTCACCAAGTGAAACCCTACAAGGCGTAGCCTCACCCATTACACCCTTTTCATGAACATGTACAACCACAATGAGAGTGCGTTGCCCCAGCCCCTCATCATGGCCATACACCCATGGTTTTTTTAATAGAAATTAGGAACGATACTTACTCCTTCAAGGATTCATAGATCAATATTATTTCATATTCACCCTCTAATAGGGAATCCTAAAATTACAAGAATGAAGGAGGCCACAAAATGATGTACTCATCAATCAAGTCAATAACTTCCCATACCACAGGTTCCTTAAGCACACTATCAATGAATTTATCATCTTCAATGACTGGCCCTAGGACCAATTGGAACATGGCTTAGTCAAATTGGATTATGTACCATCACTTGTGTAACATGTCTCTGCTGACGTTGATAGTTAAAAAAGGCTCTAATGATTGGAAAAATATCCCCAACCATGGTATGAAGAAGTAAAATTATTGGTTGTACCGAAACATAATCTCTCAAATCAATGGAATCATATATTCCTACTTGAGAAATCCATAACCTCCTGTAATTATCACACCTCCTCCAACTTATTCTTCCATGTCCACATCATAATATTCCAAAACATGAAAATAATGATAAAACAATTAAATTTGATTCATAACCCCTAACCATGCCAAAACTAATATGAACCATTAGAAACTTTATTCCTACAGAGTTTGGGGATGCACCCCAAGTTTATCCAACCCTATAATATTCCACCAAGATGGAGAAATAATAAAACTCTCTAAAATTTGTTTAATTATTGGATCACTAATAAATTTTAAACAATGAGGAACAATATGTGAACCCCTTAATCATCTCCAAATTATACTTTCAGGGGAGATGTTGAGGAAAATATAAGGGGAAATATTATTTGGAAGTGTTTTGGTCCAGAAGATTTTGTGTAGTAGCATGTTGAAAAATGTTGTTCATGCCAATAACACCCCTAAGAAATCCTTTCTTAGGGATCATAATGTACATACCTACCAGACAACCCCATCATACGTGTCTTCACAACTTATTGTTTTATTTCACCATGAAACTCCACCCTGGCCACTCCATGATTAGTCACATCCATCTAGGGCCTGGAACCAGCCATTTGGTGCATAGAATTTAGGTTTCTAGTGTAAAATACCAAATTAATAATATAATATAGCCATCACTATCTAGTAACTAGTGCCTCAACCAATGAGGCCTACTATGCTCCCTTCTAAAAAATATCTCTCTGTGGGGAAAACATTCCTCTCACCCTGAACTATGACATATCGAATAACCTCACTAGCATAACTCTAAGTCTCTCAATCCATGAGGTTCTCTACTTACAATATAAAATGTGTGAATTACTCATAAAATATTTTAATATATCCCTTAATTATGAGACTAAGGTATCTTCTATGGGTGTTTATTACATAGAATTGGATGAACGAGAATAATGTAGATACATCATTTATTTTTCTAGATAATATGAGGGTGTTAACATAAAAGGGGATATATGCCTTCTATATATCATAGGACAATTCAATGGCAAGGATAAATGATTTTCCCTCATAGATACTAGCTTTTATATCAACCTCATTCTAAAACAAATGATCCAAATGAATGGGATTATGAAAGCTGATTTTACTTCCTCTAAGCAACAAATTTAGGGGTATGATAATAGGGAGAATATTTCCCATGGAATGATTAATTGTGGACTCAATTCAGTGTCTTGATAAAAATATATAAATTTATAGTAGTCTTATAGGACACTACCTAAAACATGTTGTTGGGAAGACCTTGAATTTATTTTCATTCAGTGTTCCCCTCATCATACCACCAACATCTCAAATACTGACTTGATGGATGACTTGGGGTAATATAGGGTGCCACATGTCCCTTTGTATGTTGATAAGATCATTATCTGGATTTCGAGTACTAAAAAGGGAGTGAAAACAAATCCATACTGATAGGATTGAGTTTATCAATTTCCCCAATGATCTAATGGTCACATAAAAGATCCTTATGTAAACTTGAAATATAATTTTTTTTCTCCTAATTCATCCATTAGAGACTATAGAATCAAACCTAGGAAGTTAATTTATAGATACCGAAATTTATTGATCACAGATTACCTCAGACTCCAACACTAAATTGGCCCAACCAACAATAGAATACCTCACACTTAGGAAATTTCAAGGGATCTTCCCTATGACCACTTATCACTGGAACTGTTGTATGTTCCAGAACCCAGGTATTCCTTTATGGAAGTCTACACTACATCAGTGCTTCAATAACAATAGAGGGCCTAATATTGAGTAAACACATAGGATAACCTCAATAAATTTAATAGTGTCTATGGAATAGAAACCCCTAGTTGAGGGTATTTCTCCCACTAGAGTAGAACCTAGTGAGACACCTGTTTTTTCCTATCTAGAAAAGTCACTTCTTTCTAATACCCCTACATCAGATAATGAAGGGGATTTAGACAAAACCCCTCCTTCCATCGAAGAGGGTGTCTCAACCACATTTGATGAACATAAATAGGTCAACCTCATCACCAAAAAGGAACTAAGGATAACTCTAATTGGTGAAGATATAATGAATGAGGAATGATAACAGAATGTGGCCTTCATGAAATAACACTAAAATTAGTTCACTAGGTGGTATGATGAAATTCAAGGGCATTATCCTTATATTTCCTTCCACCTCCTTGGTCTCCCAGTGGGTCACATTGGGTTCAATAAACATTCCATAAAGATTAACCCTTCTCAAGGTGTCATGGTCAATGACAAAGTTGATAATACTATTAAATATAACTTCATTATAGAGGTCCAATATCCAATTTTCTTGGAAAATAGTTTCCTATTAAAGAAGAAGAATGAGAATATGATAGTTTACATAGACTTATAGGAACTCAAATATCATTTCCAAAAGGGAAACATTACCTTTCTAATTCTAGGACTGCTCATAATTGAAATAAAAAGCTTCCAAGAACTCTCTATAATGGATGGATAATCTAAGAAGAATAAAATCTAGATGGACCCTATGGATGAGAAACCATAGGGGACATTCAACTATTGGAGATTTCAATTTGTTTTAAAAAATGTTGTATATAATTACTAGTAATCCATGCACTATATATTGAAGACAATCCTTGTAAAATTATTGTAATGTTATGTGGATGACTTGTTTTTCATTTCCCACTAGCTCGAGGGCCATCTTAATGACCTCAAGAATGTTTTTGACTTCCTTCACTCCCATCATGTGAAGATGATACCATTGAAGTTAGAATATGGGATAACCTATGGAAAATTTCTTGGATTCATTAACAAATATAGAGGCATAGATATCAACCTAGAAATAATTAAGTATATAAACCATGTTCATACTTTATGAAACATTCAGAAGTTTTGGAGTCTCCAAGGGAACTTTTCACATATTCAGTGGTCTATTGAAAATTATAATGTAAAGTGTAATGCCTTTTTATAACTCTAGATGAAAGGAGATACCTACAAATGAGATGAGTATTTCCATACCACATTTGAGGAAATTAATAATTATCTACCAAAACCTACAATTATGATTCCACCCATATTAGGAAATCATCTAGTCCCTTATATGAACACCCTATAATGACCCCTTGGTTCCCTCTTACCCTAGAAGAATAATGATGTTAGAGAAAAAAAACATGTATTATCTAAGTTTCATGTCCTTATCACAGATTCCATATACTCCCCCATTATGAATAGTCTCCTAAAACTAGTCTTTGTAGTGTATAAGTTACGATGTTATATTATGAAACATGAGATAAAACATGTGTCATGAGTCGAACTACTAAAGTATATCCTCATACACCAAATTTTTATGGGGTTATTAATGTATTGGGAGGTAATCCTATAGAATTTCTACATCAGGTTTCTCCCATATAAATCCATAAATTGTAACGAACTAGAATAATTCTTGGTCAAGAATCCTAACATTGTGGATCTACCTATGGAAATCAATTTCATAGTTGAAGTTATTCTCTCAGTTGATCATGTAGTAAAATGTTAGAAGATTCATTCTAATGGTTCCTCCAATATTCTGACTGATAAAATGATTAACACCCCTAAACTCATAAGGGTAGTCTTGAGGATTATCTACATCACTCATTCACAAGCTATCCTTAGATACACGTTTATATTATCAGAAGGTTGCGCCAATAATAAGGTAGGGTATCAAGCTGTTATTATTGGTCTCAAGTTTTCCATTTATATTGATGTACCCTATTTACATGTAATAGGAGACACTGATTTGGTCATCAAGAAAAACAAGGGTGACTATGTCTTCATAAATAAATAACTTATTCTCCTACTAGAATAAACGCATCAGCTAATATCCAATTTCCCTTCTCATCCAAGGTGTCACATGTTCCACAATCTAAAAATAGAAAAGATGATTCTCTAGAAAGATTATTAGTGTCCCTAAAAGAGCCTATTATTATGACCTAGACATTCATGTTTGATATTAGAGGGTCATCACCCCAACCACTTTTTAAGAAAAAAACAATAAATAGGTATACCAGCTGGTTGGAAGTAATTTTGTTCCAAGGACCCCAAATTCCCCCATGATTGAGTAAATTCCTAATACAATGATTTCCTTTTTTGAGTATCTATAATACAGAATCATGTCACTAGTCCAAGATATGAATGAGTGAATCCACTAGTGTGCAGCTCAATTTACCCTATAGAGAGGCCTTAACCTTGATAAAACCTTCTTCAAATGAGTGTAAAATGGAATTATTCTCTATTTTATATAAGAATATGAGATACCTAAAGTCATGCAAGAGTTCTATGTCAGATCATTTGGAACCAATCAAAGAGGATTGGATATCTACCTCAATATTCCAAGGGTTTTTTACTTTTGTACAACTATGGTTCATTATTTCATTGAATTCTACAAAGGTGAAATGCATGTCAGATTCATGCCAACATTGTGCATCAACCACAAGAACTTCTCCACAAAACCATAATTTCTTGGCCCAATGTAGTTTGGTGGCTAAATGTTGTGGTTCCCTACCCATTAGGTAAGGTTCGACAGTGAAGGTTTATTTTGAAACTTGAAAAACCTGTTATCAATGAGGGAATAAGTAGTTATCTTCAAATAAATTAATACATATTCCATGATTAAATTCTTGAAATCTCATAAAATTCATTTGTTTAGGGTTCCTTACACTATTCTCGTGGATAAGAAAACTAATTATAACACTATTCTCATGGATAAAGACACTCATTACCTTTGGTACTGTTGGATAACCACTAAAAATCCCACCAAGGTCACCCCATTATCTCAATTGTATTAAAAAATACTTCTACCTATTGACGTTTTGTTTTCGTTACTTAAAAAATAATTTCATAACTAGTTAATTCAAAATATAATAGAAGAAATATATCTCACTAAGTTGTAATATCTCAAGAGAAAAAGTTTTTAGGTGTTGAAAAACATATTGATGCACCAAAACCTGATAGGGATGGAATTAATCATGAATTTTTTCCTATGTTTCTTCCATCAGGGTAACATGGCGATGGATCTTAGAGTGCTGATGATACCTAGAAAAAATATTAGAGATATTGAACCCAAATTATAAGGAACCAACATTATCCATAATTTCTATTTGAATAGAGAATACTCATGGATTTATATCATAACACACCTCCCACAAATGTAATTATTATAAAGAAATATACCACTTGAAACCATGGTAAAGGCTACGTTTCCTTAAACTATAGCAACCAAGGTCCAAGAATTATGATCCAAAACTATTTTCAACCTTGGCCTGAGTTTTAGGAACTTAAACTAATAGTTTCCCCTTTGGTGCAAGCTCAAGGATATTAAACTATAAGCATATTCAATCCAATAAGTATGACTCTAAATTACAAATCATGACCTTCTCATCACACACCATTAATTTTTCTCCATACCCTATGAAATGATCATATTAATCCTTATATAATAAGAATGATATGGAAAAAACCAATTTTCTGAGCATACAACATTAAATTGTAGCCTTACCCCATATAATTATGAGATACACCACATGGAAAATGTTATATAAACCAAAAACAATGTACTCAAAACATGAAATTAAACTATAACCTTACCTTATATAAGCTCAGCATGCCTCAGAATACAAATATTGGAAAAATTAAATCCAACATCTTCAACACAAAATGTTAATAAATAGACTTACCCTATGTTATTAATATATGAATCATCATATGATATATATGAGATGAATATAAGTCCTCTATATAGAATAATTTACCCCTTTAGCATCAGTCTTCTACCACACCATGTTCCAGAACTATGTGTGTGCTGATTACTATTATTGATGGGATATTTAGTGATTCCCAGATCCAATATATCATGCCAAAACCCTACACTAACCTATTTTTGGGTCCCATCCAATGGTTCAAGTATTAATACCTTAAACTATGTGCATCTGACCCTTTATGTCCCCTCATTTTCATAGTTTTCACTATCCTTGGCATTTTTGAAAACCAATTTTCCCTTCTCCTTTTCACAATGTCCTTTCTCAAGAGGACGTATCCCATTTGGTTTCAATATTCAACCACACCATATTATAGAAATACATTTGGCATTATTCCCATCCCCATGGGATACATAATGACACCCAAATATCATATCCAGGGTCCATCCTCCACCATCAAATCATCATAGAGATTTTTCCTCACTCATCACCATAACGTCAAATTGGGTGTGGGTTGTCTTTCAAGTTTTTATGTGTAAAGGGCCTCTTGGGACCCCTTTTTAGGGGTATTTATCACTATTTTATTCCAAAAATCATTTTTAGGATACCAAAACCCTTTGGTCTAGGATCCAAGACCTAAAATAGCAGCAACTTTAGACCAATATATAGGAATCTAAAATACAAATCCCAATTTCTTCAGCACATGATGTTAAACTGTAGCATTACCTTATGCGATGAACATAGGATTCCTCATACAATATTTATGGGGGGAAGAAAAGTATTTTCATCATCACACAATGTTAAAATATACCCTTAATCCATATAAATATTGGATAAACCATGAAAATGTTAGATGCACCAAAACTAACATCCTTATCACATGATGTTAAACTGTAGCATTGCATCATATAATCCTGGGATACATCATATGAAAATATGGGACAAAAAACCAACATCATCAGTAAATGAAATTTTACTATATTTTACCCAATTAAATTAACATAGCTTGCCTCCTATGAAAAATAAGAGATGATTTGATGTCCCCTCCAGAGAGGGTGTCACCACTTTAGCATTATAATTCTACAAATATGTGTTCAAGAACTTTATTTTTCTTAATTCCCATCCCCATGGAATATTTGGAGTTTCCCATAACTCATATCTAGGGTTGAGGCTCCACTATCAACTCATTTCTGGGTCTTTCTTCCCTAATAATCATGATGTTAACTTGTGTATTGTTTTTCATGGAGTATTTGTCTAGAGATTAGTCTCTTTGGTCCTATTTTAATTTCAATTTGTCACGATTTCACACCACACATGCCTGTTTAGGACAACCACACCCTTTAATACAATATCTATAACTTTAAACTAGTATCATATTTAGTCCAAGATATATGACTCTAAGCTATAAATCCTAATGTTTTTACCACGTAATATTAAACTATTTCCTTAACCCATATAGACCTAAGTTACCTCAAATGAAAAATATAGGATGACCAAAGCCAAAATCCTCATCACAAAATGTTAAACTATATCCTTAACCTTTTTGAATAATATAGCATGCCTTATATGATAATTATGTGATGATCCATCATCCTCTCTAGAAAAGGACAGTACCCATTTATCATTGATCCCGCACCAAGCCATGTTCAAGAAGTACATTGGGATTGATTTCAATTTCCATGGGTAACATAGTGAGTCTCATATCATTTATCCTAGTCCCAACCCCACCACTAACTCATTTATGGGCCTTTCCCATCTTGTTTAATCTTGTTCCATTCAAATCAACATGATCATTCAGTGTGTTCGAGTGAATGGTGAAATTGTTCCCAAGAAACTCAATTTTCCTCATGACACCCCCGCTTCCACACATTGCACTTATTATAGTAGTATCTTCATCATTTCCCCAATATGAATAGTCCCCCAAAGAGGTAGTGGTTCTATGACACATTTAATCTCATAAAATTAAAGGAAATGCATTGAAGGATCATTGAATACATTTAGTTACATCCCTGTTTCATATTAGGTCAATAGTTTAGCCCACAATTTTCTTTCCTCATCCATGATCGTTGTGGTTGTGGTACCTATGTTTTGAACATGATTAATAGTATTTCCCTACCAATGAGTATCCCTCTTTCATGATCTAATTATTGAAAGTCATTATTTATCTCACCACCCTTGCTATAATGGAGTTTCATCACCCTAGGTGTCATTACCCTATGTGTTTGAGCACACTGTCCAAGAAAGTGGGCATCGACAGACCTTCCCTAGGTCGACACCATTTCCCCCGTTATTCTGATTTCCTAATCAATTATGGACCTCACAACCACTCATTATTTCTCATGCTAAGCATGGAAGAAGAGGTCTTTAGAGATGCACTGGGACTTTATTCAAGCATTGTCAAAATTCACAGGCACTCCCCAAATAGAATTTCACCCACCATTAATCCATTTATTACAACCTTAAATTATGTACATCATGAATTGAGAATTTCATTTGCGGGATATGACTCCTATTATAACCTCTACAAATTTGGTTACAACTCTATTGGAAAAAAAGGATTAATTAAAAAACACAACACATAGTTAAATCTATATGACCATAAACAACAACATCCCTTATTCAATGTTACATAACCCTAAACTACAATAACCCTTGGTATATAAATTATTACCATAAATAGTGTAAAAAGGGCCACCACCCCCCAAATATAATATTAATTTTCACCACCTTTGGCGTCTAAGAAAATTAATTTCCCTTATTTTTCCACATCTTAATTAGATAGGATTGACTCCTTTTCAACGGTTGTCTTTTATACTCATAGGACCCCATCGATTAAAGAAAATGTTAGAGCCAAACCGTAGCACCATTTTCTTCTTGGTCCCATTTCTCTATGAATTGTTGTCCATTGTTTTTCCTTTTCATGAATCCCACTACCTCAACAAGGTAGGATATTTTCCTTATGATTCACATGTCCTTGTCATAGGACACTAAATTTTACTCCAAATATCCAAGTCACATGACACTAAAATGCATGATGCAGGTTCCTCATTGTATGATGTTACATTTAATGTTCAATATCTTTTCTATAAATCATTAAACTATACACCATCTATCATCATTTCATGTTGTAAAACTATATAGTGTCTTAGGCCCTTACGTTATAAGTCTCTTTTACTATTTATTTATGGTCATTTACCACAACCTTCATGTTCCTCGACCATCAAATGGCATACAAGATATCTCTTCTCAAGGAAAATGATTTTTTACTTATTTTAGACTCATATGCTCACCCAATACGATATGAACCACAAAGACATAGTTCTAAGTGTAAAAATGGAAATTCTATCAATGATATTTCCCTTCTTATAATTATTTTATGGAGTATAAATCAGATAAACATCACTTAATGAACAAAATACTAACTTTATAAATGAATAATGAATTAAATAATAAGTATTTGTTAAAATTAAGGATCCTAAACAAATGGAATAGTAACATGACCTATGAAATAGTAATGAGAACATTAGGAATAGTAAATAGGAAAATTGAATAGTAACATCCCCTATAGAAGTTTAAATAAAATTTATGCATCTTATAAATGAAATGTGATATATTTATGTCATGGAATAAGTGAAGAAATGTTTTAAAAATTATAAATTAAGTATTGGTAGTTTTTGGGAAACATAAAATTTTATTTAAAAGTTCATATATAATATAATATTTTAATGAAAATTTTATTTTCATATATTATATTAATAAATTAATATTTTTTTCTTATGATTATAATATAATTTTACGAGACCTTACATAATTATTCAAAGAGTTGTACAATTAATAACAATTTTAAAATTTCCATTTTTCAAATAAATGATGATTTTAATTAAAAATTAAATTTATCATATTTTGAAAATTATTTTCATAAAATGGAGTCTATTTTTGAATTCTACATTTTGAAAAATGGTTATGGTAATTTTTTGGTTTTTTCCAAAATAGTTGAATTCTTGGTGAATAGTGAAATATGTAATTTACATTATTTAACATTACAAGTGAATTAATGAATTTTTGAGTCATGGTTGAGTTATGGATGATGTAATTGGCCATTAACTCAAACACACAAGATATATTTATAGTATTTAGTCACAATAATCCTCAAAATTCATTTTCTTGAGCCAAAATAATAAAATAATGAATACAATATTCAAAAAGCACATCTATCCTCAACTATAAATACCACCCCTCACCACCTCTTATCCTCACACCTCAAAATACTTGAATATTTTTCAGATTCAGAAAAAACATCTTACCATGTCACCACCCCATGTCCAGGAACCTTTGGCCTTAATAAATGACCAAAATCATCTTCCTTGAAGATATTCTCAAGGAGAAAAATTCAAGAGGTAAACACCTCTCTCTTTTTGTTTTATTTCCTTTTTAATTTATTTTATTTTCCCATACTCTCATCACATATCCTAATTTAAATTTACATGATAATTATAGAATAAATTATATACTATAATTTTATTATTTTAATAGGTCAACCCATCATCATTTCTCCTTCCCTCTATTTTTATTCTAAAAATTAAAACATTGTTTGTGAGTTGTTGATATATCACCTTCGAGGGAAAAAAGATTTCAATTTTTATTTACACATTTGATGATGGTCATAAAATAATTTTATGGTTAGAAAATATTATAATATAATTATTATATCCTATTTAATTTTAGTTAACCATTATATATAAATGATATTAATTAATAAAACAAAAATAGCTTGTTTTGATAGACAAAACAAAAAAATCATCTAAAATGTTATCATTAATGTTTTATCTTATGAATAATCCTCACATCTGTAAAAATTGATATATAATACCATTGAATATTATGTAAGTTCATTAATAATATTAAATTTCAATTCTGGTCCACTATTCTCATTTTACATGATTCTCAATACACATATATAAGTAAACTGATCGTGTAAATAAAAAAAATGAACGCTCCAGAATGATAAAATTATATAATTTAATTCATTAAGAAGGTCATATATGAACTTATTAAAATTATAATAAATTTAATACATGTATAAAAGATTATTAGTTAATTAATTTATGGATTTAATTTTCTTATCTAGGATATTAAGTTCCAGTATAGATCACTTTTAGACATAGTTTTGGGGATTCATTGTGGCCTCCATTTTTCTTTTGGATTATGATTTATCTCTATTTTACCAAATTTAATTCGATTTTTTTATATAAATCTTATAAATTATTTTCTATGTTCCAAAATCATGTATATGGAATATTTCATCCCTTTTTATGTGGAAATACATGTGTTAATAAGTTTTCCTTCTCAATTCTTCCCGATAAGTTAGCCAAACTAAAGGGAATTGCCCAATTTCTTACCCATTTTTATATACCATCCATAATAATTTTCAATCCCACATTATACTTCTAAAATCATTTATTTTATCATGAAAATCTATTTTGGAACATTTATGGAATTATATAAAATATTATGTAATTTCCTCTTTAAATACTCTCTAATATTTTCGTTAAACGACACTATAATGTTTTATTTCTATTTTTTATTAAAAACTATTATTTCATGTTTTGAACTCAATTTTACATAATTTATCATGATATATTCCCATTTTACATTCTTAATGTCCATTTATGTTTTAAATCTATTCTCCCACGGAAAAAATTTTGTTATTCCCTTTTGTTTTTCCTTTTGGCCTAATTATGATACCCAATAAATTCCATGGATAACCTTTATGTTTATGTTTTATTCCATATTTATAATTATTAATGCGGCATAAATATTTAGGAAAATTTTATTATGGGTGCACCCATATAATTTTCTAATTCATTGGATAATTTTTAGTCTCATGAGACATCATGTGCAATGGTATTTGTGGTTGGCCTTGACTCATGCTGCTCCATGTGCAATGGTCTTGGTGGTTAGCCTTGACACATGATCCTCCACATGAAATGGTCTTGTAGTGTAGCCTTGATTCATGATTATTTCATGTTGTATGTTTTTTTACAAATTTCTAATACTAGTGATTACATTATCCCATGTTTTATGTGTTATGATTCCATATCTTTATTCATGTTCCATGAAATATTATGTCATCCTATTATGACTCTAACCCATGTTATTTGATTTATTCATATGTTTATCTCCCTTACAAGAATTTTTAACTCATCCCTTTGTTCATGTATTCACCAAGTTATCCTTTTCACATGTAAGAGAAAAAATGAAGTTAGGAGCTCTTTATAGAGAATAAATAAATGATGTTTTTATTTTGGTTACATGATTTATAATTATGTATCTAATCCTCTAAACACACTATAAATTATGATCCTTGGGTTGTAATCGATGGTTAGTTATGATTAAAATCATGTAATAATATATGTACAAAGATAGGGACATTATATTGGGTATCAGAGGCACGATCAAGTTATTTTTTTGGATATTATAAATACAACACTTTATTAATAACCATAAGGATAATTCTATCACCATGGATAACCTATATTGAAACACATGGAATCACATTTTATGATACACTTTTTATTTAAAAGTTTATCCCTATATGTTTGAATTTTTTTATATTCTTATCACCTACGTATTCATACACCCTATTTGTACATCCTTTTTCTAAGTTAATGGTTGTAAATTAGAGAACCCATTCCAACAATTGATGTGATAGTCAATATGAAAATTTTCCTAATGAAATACAAAATATGATAAGAACTGGTTGTCAAAACATATTTATAGTACTTCATAAAATGAATTATGTTGTGAATAATAACATGAATCATGCACTTCTCCAAAGGGATGGAATCTTGTGGTCAAATCCCCCATGTGTCACAGGTCACATATTTTTAGTGGATCTTCTGATCCCCTCCTAATATAAAAATGTATTAACCTACTGAGATGCTATTATATGTCCTCAAATTCTTGGAATATGAAAAATTTGTTCTTGAAGTATATCATTTTTTTAGAGAAGCTAATAATTGGTGGACACTAATCAAGAACAAAAAATATAAAGAGGAAATTGATTCAATATAATGGAAACCGTTCAATAAAATATTTTCCAGTAAATATTTTCCCTAAACCCTCTATCTCAAGATGGAAATTGAGTTCATCGAACTAAAGCAGAAGGAAGAAGAGCCTATCTATGTTTATGACTCAAACTTCACAAGGCTTGAAAGATACTACTTTGGATTTTTCATGAACACTGAAATCAAGGTGGATCTGTTATTTTGATAGCTAAAGATGAGTTTGTGGAAAGTGTTAGTGATTCAAGACTTTAATAGCTAAGAGGATATATTTTTTTCCCATAAGGTTGAAATCGTGATCGAAGACACTCAGTGGTATCATGGTCCTGGTGAAAAAAAAAATAAAAAAATGAATTTTAATATGGGGGGATCAGTAGATAAATCGCATGATGGAAACAAACCAACATCCCATGTGTCAATGTTCTAAGAATAATCATCTTGAGTAATGTTTAATGGGAACTGAGAGATGCTTCAAATGTGGAAGAATTGGGAATCTAGCTAATAAATAATGAAGGAATATAAAGATCACACTAATGTGGTAGAAGAAATTAAGGTTCAAATCAACACTCAGCCTGTAGTGTAGTCTTTCAACTGCAAGCATCATGGGATTTATACGAACAATTTATATAATAAAAGGGTTTTTTAAGGAAATCCAAATAACAAAACTCCAAGGAAAAATTGAAGGGAATATGATATCACTATTTTAGAGGTGGATCCTAACAATGATGTGGTGAAAGGTATGCTGGTTATTCATTAAATAATAGGGAATGTACTATTTGAATCTGGATCTATGAATGCTTTCATGTCAAGTATATTTATTAGAACTATTCAGAAACCACCTCAAAATATGGATGTTGAGTTATCTATGAGAACAAAAAATTGGGAAATTATAACATGAAAAGTTTACAAATACTCCCCTATTATTGGATGTGGACTGAACCTCCCAAAAAATCGTGTCTTACTTTATTTGGTGTATTTTGATTCTATATTGGTTATGGACTGGATATATTTATACAAATCCAACATCAACTATCAAGAAAGGGAAATCACTATTCACATCCTGAGGTATCCCTAAATTCAAAAAAAAATGATGATGATAATGAATCACCATTAGAATTATTGTCTCAAGTGTGGATATTATTGCCATATGAGAAAGCATATCTAGCTCAAACGATTGAGACAAAGAAGAGGATCATGCTCAAAGACATTACCATTGTGAGGGACTACACTAATGTGTTCCTTAAATAATTGTCTGGTCTTCCTCAATATTGAGAGGTTGAGTTCTCAATTTAACTTATTCCAAGATATATTACTATATCAAAGACACATTCTATAATGTCCACCATCAAGTTGGGGGAACTAAATAAGCAGCTATTAGAGAATCTGGACAAGGGTTTTATACACACGAGTGCTTCACCGTGGGGTACACCAGTACTCATTTTCAAGAATAAGGATAGATTATTAAACATATTTATTGATTATTATGAGAAAAAAAATTATGATAAATATCATGTATCCCCTTCCATGGACAGATGACATGTTCGATCAACTATGTGGGGACAAGTATTTCTATAAGGTGGACCTTCAGTAGGGATATCACCAATTAAATATGAGAAAGGAATATATTTACATGAATTCAATTTAAATTAGGTATAGACACTATAAGTTCATAGTTGATCCTTATGGACTCAATAATACTCCATAAATTTTCATGTATTTATTTAATATAATCTTTAGAGAATACCATGAAAAATTCGTGGTAGTCTTTATTGATGTTATTCTGATATACTCCTAAAGAAAGAAGGAACATAAGGATCATTTAAATAATGTTATAAAGACATTTAAAAGGGATAAACTATATGGAAATTATAGTAAATATGGGTTTTGTATGATGTAAGTATCATTCTTGGGGCATGGTATCACCAGTAAAGGAAAATATGTGGATCGGTACATGAAAAAGGAAATTGAAGAGTGTCTCAATCCAATATTTGTAATAGAGATCCATAGTTTCCTTGATCTAGTTTGGTATTAATGATGATTTGGGAAGAAATTATCATGATTTTCAAACACACTACACAATATAACTCAAAACATATTAAACTTTATCTGGACTAGTGAATCTGAAGACGACTTCAAGGAGTTGAAAAAGGGGCTTATAAATGCACTATTTCTCACACTAGTGACAAGTGGGAAACAATTTTGGTTGTAAAATTATACTTCAATGTGGGTATTATGATTTTTAATGATACAAGATTATAATTTGATAGTCTAAGCCTCATTGAAGTTGAAAATTCATGAGTAAACTATCCAACGCTTGATATATAGTTGGCAGTTGTGATCATTGCTTTGAAAATATAGCAGCATTTTCTCTATGGGGAGAATTGTGAAATATATACTAATCATAAGAGCCTCAAGTATATATACAAATAGAATTATCTTAATATAAACCAAAAAATATGGTCATAAATCATCAAGTATTATAATTGGTCAATCAACAACCATCTAGGTAAAACAGATAAGGTGGTGAATTCTCTAAATAGAAAAGACTCTGCATCTTTATCAATGATGAGAATCAAGAAGGATCCAATCCTCTTTAACATGAAAAATATGGACATTGAAATAATTATTTTAGGAACATCTTCAATCCATCCTAAAATAATTACTCAACCATCTATCATATAAAAATAAATTATTCTAAAACAATGATTTTGAATTTTCAAAAATGGTGGAAGCTATTATATATTGTAAATCCTCAAAGTTCAAAATGGTTGAAGAAGGTTTTGTGAGATTTTTGTCTTGAATATGTGTTCCATCCAATGAAAATATAATGAAATATCTTCTGAAGTAAAACATAGATAAACCTTATCTATTCACTTATGGGTAACAAACATGTATCAATATCTCCGATAAAACTCTTGATGGGACAATATATAGAAGGATATCACTGACTGTAATTTTTTTAGTGTGTCATAAAGTGAAGACTAAAAGAAAAAATTCTAATGGGATGATAAAACCATTACCCATACCAACATGTAAGTGGGAAAACATCACCATGGACATTGTCACCATACTTCCAAAGACATTTAGAGTAAACAATTCTATATGGGTTATTTTGGATTTTCTTATAAATACATCTCACCTTATCACAATTATAGTGGACTTCTCACATGACCAACATGCATGGATATACATAAGAGAAGTGTTGAGGCTTCATGGAGTAACATTATCAATTGTATTAGATCAAGATTCAAGATTAACATCCATGTTTTGGAAAAGTTTCCAACATAATATAAACACCAAGTTCAACTTCAGTATGTCTTGTGATCCTATAACTGGTGGGTAATATAATTGGACTATTCATACACTAGAAGACATATTGAGAGAATGTTCTATAGAATTCATGGGAGGATGGGACCAACACATACCTCTAGTCGAGTTCTCTAAAAACAATAGTTTCCACGAAAGTATCCAAATGGCTCCACATGAATCCTTTTATATGAAAATATGTTAAACAACGACATTCAAGGATGAAGTTGTTGAACGTAAGCTGCAAGGACCTGAAATGGTCAACAAAATGGTGGAAATGGTGAAAACCATTCAACATCACATCAAAGAACCTCGTAGCTGATAGAATATCTATGTAGACAATCATACATCGGGCCTTGAGTTTAATTTTGAAGATAGTGTATTCTTCTTCATATCTCTATTGAAGAGAATAATGATATTTGAGAAGGAAAGCTAATTCATAGGTACATCGACCCCTTATATATCGTTAATCATGTCGGAGCTGTTGCTTATCGAATATTACTTACACCTACCATGTATCAAATACACAATGAATTCCATATATCCCTATAAAGGAAGTACATATCGAACCCCTCACATGTACTTAATTCATAGGTGGTATATTTGGAAAATGATCTCTATTGAGAGGAGGATCTAGTGAAGATCTTGGACCGTAGAGATAATGTTCATTACAATACGACTACTCATTTGGTCAAAGTAATATGGTGGAACCAGAAGTATGAAGAGGAAACATGGAAACCTGAGGAATCAATGAAGTACAAGTATCCTCACCCATTTCTACATTAGAGTGTAAAAAAAACTCATCGTTGAAATTTCATAAGGGGGGAAGAATGTAACGACCCAAAATTATATCAATAAAAATTCACTTCTTATAATTATGTTATAAAGTATAAATCACATATAAAACAATTAAATCACACAATACCAACATTATAAATGAGTAATGAATGAAATAAGAATTATTTATGGATATTAAGGAACCTAAACCAACAGAATAGTAACACGACCTACGGAATAGTAATATGACCATTTTGAATAGTAAATCGGATAATAGAATAGTAACTTAACCTATGAAAGTATAAATAAAATTAATGTATCTTATGAATGAAAATATGATATTTTTAAATCATGTAATAATAAAATAAATGTTTTGAATATGATAAATCAAGTATTGGTATTTTTTTGAAACATAAATGTTTATTTACAATTTAATATTTAATATAATCATTCAAAAGAAAATTTACTTTCACAAAATGTATTAATAAATTAATATTATTTTGACTTATGATTATAAGATAATTTTATAAGACCTTAATTAATTTTTCATAGTGTTATAAAATAATTCTAAATTTTAAAATTGGTATTTTTCAAATATATGATGATTTTAATTAGAAATTAAATTTCTCATACTTAGTAAATTATTATAAAAAAATTGATTACATTTTTGAGTTTTACATGTCAAAAAATTGTAAGAAAGATATTTTTTTATTTTACTAAAATAGTTTAATTTTTGGTGAAAAGTGAAATACGATAATTTAAGGTATTTAACATTATATATAAACAAATGATTTTTTGAGTCAAAGTTTAGTCATCGGTGATGTAAGTGGTCATTAACTAAAACTCACATGGTCTTTTTAATGAACTTTTGTAAAAATTATTTTCACTATTCATATTCTTGAGCCAAAAATAATAAATAAATGAATAAAATAATCAAAAAACACTTCTCTCATCCACTATAATTACCACCCATCACCACCTCTTCTCCTCACACCTCAAAAGCCTTGAATCGAGTCCAAATTCATCCCAAAACACTTTTCAAGTCTCCCCACAACATCCAAGAGTCTTTTTTCTCAATAAAATACCAAAACTCAAGTTCCTCAAGGGGATTCTCATGGAAAATAATTCAATAGGTAAAAACCTATTAATTTTCTTTTATTTAATTTTCAATTTATTTTATTTTCCTTTAAAATCATCACCTCCACTTGTCTAAGTGACATGATAATGATAGTATATTTTATATAATTTTATTTTATTATTTTAATGGAACAATCAATCACTATTTATCTTCCCCTATCTTTTTATTCTAAAAACTAAATAATCGTCCGTGAGGGGTTGACTTATCATATTTGAGGATGAAAAGTTCTAAATTTCCATTATCAACTTCAAGGATATTAATAAAACAATTTTATAGTTAATAAAATTAAAATATATTTATTACATCCTAATTAATTTATTGGAATCATTATATATACATGGTAATAATTAGAAAAAAACTAGTTCATGATGATCGAAAGAACGTCAAAATAATTTAAATTGTTGCCTTTAATGGTTTGTCTAATGAATCATCCTCACATCAAGAAAAATAATTATATATTGAAAAATGTAATATTATATAATATCATTAACAACATATAATTTCAATTATGGATAACTATTCTCATTTTACATGATTTTCCATACATGTGTATAAGTAAATCGATCCTAAAAAATAATGAAACGAACAATCCCAAAAGATAACATTGTATCTTATAACTCATTAATTAGGCCATAAATTAACTTAATAAAATTATAATAACTAAAATACATGTATAAATGGTTCTGAATTAATTTTTTAATCTATTTAACTTGATTATACATGACATTATGTTCAAGTGCAGAACACTTTCAGATATAAGGTAATGGATTCTTTTAAACCTCAATTTTTCCTTTGAGTTGCGATTTTTCTCCCTTTAACCTAATTTAATACATATTTAGTTTTATATAATTATTATAAATTGTGTTTATATGTTCCAAAATCATGTATCAATATCCTTTCATCCTTCATTGATGTGGAAATATTCATTTTGAAAAGGTTCCCTTGTCAAGTTTTACCGATAAGCAAGCCTGATTGAAGGGAACATCCCAATTTCTAAACCATTTTCAAGTAACAAACATAATATATTTTAAGCCCCCATTATTATTATAAAATAAATTAATTTATCCTTAATGTATATTTTGGTTCATTTCTAGTTATATATAAAATATTATGCCTTTTCCTCTTTAAATACTCTTTAATTTTTTATTTAATCCACACTATTTTTTTTGTTTATAATGTTTCTTAAACACTCTTGTGTTACATGTTTTCACTTAATTGGAAATTAGTTATCATGATATATTCATATTTTCCCTGATGAATGTCCATTTATTTTTTAAATCCATTATTTTGTAGAAACCACTTTTTTATTCCCTTTTGTTATTCCTTTTGATAGGATTATGATACCCAATTCATTCCATGAGAAACCCTTATGTTTATGCTTGATTATTATGTATGATTATTCATGTGGAACACATATTCATGAACATGTTATGATGGGTGAGACCATATAGATCTCCAATTTAATGGGTATTTTTTTGTCTCATGTGACGTCATATACAATGGTCTTGGTGGTTTTCCTTGACTCATGTTAATCATGTACAATGGTCTTAGTGGTTAGCCTTGACTCATGATCTTCCATGTGAAATGGTCATGGTGTTTATCCTTAACTCATGCTAATAAAATTTTGTATATCCATTCCCCATTTTTATTATTATGTGATTACTTGATCCCATGTTTGATATGTTATGCTTCCATATATCAATTCATGTTTCATACTTTTTATGTCCTCATGTTATTCCTTCTAACCCATGTGCATTTATTTATTCATATGTTTATTTCCATTAATGGTATTTTTAGATCAATCCTTTGATCATGTATTCCCGAGGTTTTCTTATGAATATGTAAGATCAAAAAGGAATTTACGATCTCTTTTTAGAGATTAAATAAAATGTTTTTTTTATTTTGGTTTCATACATTCTAATTATGTATCTAATATTCCATAAACACTAGATTTTATGATCCTTGGATTGTAATTGATATTTATTTATGCTTAAAATAATGTAAAAATATTTATAAAAGGATAGGTACATTATACTGAGAGTGTTGAACCACATTGTAATATTTTCATTATACATCTTAATTATTTGTCTCCTATGATGTGGACACTCACGATCCAATATGTTTGAATGATCACCCCTAATGAAAATGAATCCAATATAATTTTATCATCTAACATACAGGTAAAATCATCTAAAAGGATTTTTAAGACATTTATATAGGTCCCATGTTTCTAACATGAGAATCATATGACCCTCATTTTTTCCCAATACATGAAATATGATGGTGGAATCCATGTTTAAAATATAATCAATAGTCATCCCACATTTTCTTGTAACTCCATTTGTGTTCCAGATCCTGGTAACAATTATTCTCATCCTAAACCCTTCCCCTTTTTTCTGGGAGAGTTCAATGATCCTAGTTTCACCCCTTTTATGAACATGTGCATGCAGTGAAATAAAGACAATTGTGTCGAGATTCCCACTCTCCAACCATTGATTTCTTGGTTAGGATACTCCTAATAGTTGATGATTGGTTTTGAAATTAATTACTCAACCCTATATGATATTCTCAAATAAGAAAGAAACATCATTTTCCCCCTATTTCCCACAAAAATCATGACTCATGTGGGATTAGGTATTAATTGTTTGTTTACTCATAAATTTGATAGAAGTATAGTAAAAAATAAACACACTCAGACATAATGAAGATTTCAAAAAAAGTTATATTTTGGTTGGTTTATATAAATTTGAAATACTCTTCTTTATTTGAAACCAATAAAATAGAGGAAGGGGGAAAATAGGTCCCTGAAGGCTCAACATGTTCCATGGATTTCCTTAACCCAATGCAACTCTAGTGAGTGGCCTCTAGGGATGGTTGTCACTTAGAAAGCTATATTGATACCTCTTTGGATGTTGGGATAACTTATTCGGTCCATATTTTCACCCAACCCTAGTCATCTAATCCTTTTGCCACCAATGATTCCTCCACATCCATATGATTATCAAATACATCCAACTATTCTCTCAGAGGATCGGAAATGTCTACCTTTGTGTTGATGTTGGCCTCATGGTGTCTCACGTCCTCTTCTAGTCAAGAGAAATCCTCCTTTACCATATGATGTGCCTCCATGCCATCATAATTTTTCTTCTACCGAGAATTATCAAACTCGTACCACTCCACCTTGGCCAAACGATAATGAAAACATAGTCCAATAAATGCAGACCATGAGAGTCAACCCCACTAGTCCCAAGGTTCCCTTTCTAGTAGAAGTGAGACCCTTATCATCTTGGAAATCATGCCAATATAGTATTGGTAACGATAGTACACACATTCCTCCAAGAACTATAACCGATGACCCAATTCCCTTTAACCACATTATATATAGAGTCCTCAAACAAATCAATAAGTGTAGAATCATACTCAGTAAACACCTCCCACACTTTAGTAGCATGGTCGAACTCATGCATCCACTCGAGTGAACTAAATTTAGAATCTAGGGAGTAATCAATTAATTCCATCTCACTATCCATCTTAGAAGCCTCCGATGACTCATATGGTACATTTGGAGCATACATGACCACCACCACCTCTTGTAGTCCCTCAAAAGTAGTCTTGAACATTATAGTCACCTACAATTCATCCAAATATGAATCAAAGACCACAGTATCTTGTAGAGTTTATAGATAATACAATAATTACCATATATTTTATGATTCCTCATGGGATGGCTCAACCACATATTCCTCCACATCCATACTTGTTGGGGGTGAAACTTTGTATGTCACCCTAGAAGGATGAGCCATAATAAATTTTTTTAATGTTTTCTGAAAAAGGGAAGTGTCAATAATTTCGATTCTATGGTTCCAAAAAAAATGTAAGGAAAACTAGAAGGTGAAACTTACATGATGTGAAGATGCTATACAACATCTCAAAAATTTTCACTAGAATGCCAACTATTGATGACTTCTCTTTAGCGATTGATGCCTCATCCATAAGAGGTTTCTCTATGATTGGCTACACTAGATTTTTAAAGGATTAAATATGAGAATCATAACAAAAATACTCAAATAATGTAGGGAATATAGGGTTATATTTACTTTAATTATCTTAAACTTGTGAAGTTTCCACATTATTCACAATGACTGCCTTGTTAATGGATGATTGATCAGTAGTGAAAACAATGCTAAGAGGAGATACGATGCCCACTACATCAAGGATTGGGTCTTCCTTATGCTTTATTTTAGGTTCATCATGAACCTCCCCTACATCAGTTCTCACTGAATCCTTCAAAAGAGAAAAATGATTAAGATAGTAATATTTTAGAAAATTAGTAGTCAAAATCTACAAAAATATTGAATCTTAAATCATCTTTAATTGAGACTGATCTCACTAGGGAGAACAAATAGGGAGAAATCCCCTAGTATTTCTCCTAAAAATCCTCTTGGAAGGATTTTACTACATGGTAATCCTGAGTGGAGTGATTTCCCTATATCACCTTCACACTCTAGTTCAAAGGGTGAGAAATTCCATGGGAGTGAATGAGATCTTTCAACTCTAGAAAATATCATAGTGCCACATCCCACGGGGCATAAAGGCCCATATTTTCATGGACTAATGGAGGGATGTGAATCAACTCCTGATGAGAGTGCATCCACATGATTGGGAGAAATTTGAGATTTTTAAATAACTCCTAGTTCCTCGAGGCATCATGGAAAATGGTGTCATTTGGAACATCATTATGCAATAGTTGTTTCTGCATATATTTAGATTACACCATTGAAACCACTCTAGAAGGTCCACATTTCTCTCTTGGAATTTAAAATCTTATTCCTACTACCATACCTTTTGATTTCTCCATTGAAAGACTATAACTTTCTAGATCTACTATCACCTATGTTCCCACTATATCGACTCAACCTCTATGGAAATCCTTATACATTGTTCATCCACAACCCCATGTTTTTTGGGACCCTTTTTCTGATTGGACCATGTGGTTTTACACCTCATCATATTCCAAAAGATACAATATATTCCAGCTCATTTCATATACATGGATTATCCTATATGAAATTTGGAGTGTAAAAATATAATTTCACCTAACTCCATATTCATGCACAAACATGCGCTAGATCTAATTGAAAATTAATTGGTGGAATTCATTATGTTCCCCTGTGTATAAATTCTAGGTGATCCATTATAGGAAATCAAATTTACTCATGGAATGTTTTGGGGATCACATCTCATAAATCACATTGGAATATACTCTAGAAACTAATACCCCGCCTCAAATGGGAATGAGGTATGACCACTACTCGATGGTCAATGTTTCATCATCAGTTACCTTCCCATATGGAGGGGAAACCAGTGGAAAATAAAGTGTTATGATAGATTGAACTTCATTATCACATCATCCAATACTATTTAAAAAAGATAACACCCTATGATGTTCAGTATTGATTGTTGTAAGTGTGTATTATGAGGGGATAGGGGGTTGTAATAATCGTATCCCCCCAATGTTTTTCAATATAGACATACAGAAAATGAAAGGGACTATACACATAGAAATGGTTTTTCTCCTATATTATATATATCAATACTTTGTATATCGTTTCCAAGACTAGGAACACTATATTTATGAATTTACCGATCTCTAGAATTACCTCTATGAAAATTTTCCTTATCTACAACCCTATAATATCATCCCAAATAGAGATAAACTACTTGAAAATCAATGTATAAATGAATCCCTCCAGCCAAACTATTAGATCCTTAGAATCCAAATTATATCCCCAAAACCACTATTGGATCACCTCTATTATTCTCCAATATGAGTTATATTTTCATCATTGAATTTCTTTTGTACACCAACATGGCCTTCTTGGTAGTTTTTCTACTTGTTCATTCGGAAAATATCTAAAACACTACTTAAAATGGATGGACTTAATCCCCAGATTATACTCACTCTCCCCTTGTACCATGCATAGAAAATCATTTTCAATCTTTAGTATCTTCTCTTGGTCATCCCAGGAATCCTCAGGGGGGAGGAACTCCTCATAAATATCCCCCTGTATAGGGATCCCTATGATCCAGTGGAGGTACCACATGGTTATTGTAACATACCCATGATATAGATGAAATATATTAGTCGATGGTTACCACATAATATGAATCTTTAGTATATTGTCCTAGTGGTAGTTTACATAGAATTGTGAGGTCTATTCTACCTCATAAAGTCCAACCCACTTCTTCTCCACCTCAAAATCATTGAAATATTGGCATACATAGTACTCCCAGTCCCATTAGTCCATGAAGTTTCAAACCTGGGTAAAGTCCAGGACTTATATAAACCCCATGAGATGGTACTCCAAACCTTCATTGAGAATCATATAATACTAAGGATGGGGAATATATTCATCTAGTTACTCCCCATTTATATTTTCCACATTTTTTCTTAGGTAGTGAGCCAATAATGATTCATGTTGCTTCATAATATTCCCCCCAATAGCCTTGTATCACTAGTTCTACCCAGGTGTGCTCATGAACTAGTAGGTTATCTCATCTCTATTGACATAGGGTATGACTACATCATCCCTTATGACAAAACAATGCAACAAAACCCTTTTTAACTTTATTTATTCATATTTCTCCTCTTTCAGAAACGTAGTCAGGGTACTATAATTGAACTCATTCATGAAACAATATCCGATCATGATATTTTCACCCATTTCTCTCATTTGTTCATCTAAAACATACACACCAAAATTTAGTATTATTTATGATACTTATATATTATTATAGGGGTTATTCATAGAATTTGGTTCCGTAATTTTTTGGTCTCCTATGTTCAAGTGTTTTCAGAGTTCATTTTTCCAAAAAAAATGTCTTTGGCGGTAGGAATGTTTCACGAGTGGTAAGTAAATATGTTATATAAAGATAATGAAAGTAATTATTTTTTTGAAAATATATACTTTTTTTACTTTTTGGAAAATTTATTGGTCCTTTATAGGCCCCTATAATATTTATAAGAAAAGGGTGAGGCCCTGTTGCATGAATACTACTCATAGATTTCTAATTATTAGTGATTTTCCCTCAGAATCCAACCATATTATCCTGTGTCAGCTCCCATTATGGGGGCCAAATAATTTTTTAGAGATGAAAAATACATTCTACCAGACATTTCTAGGACATAATGGGTTTTGGGGGTCAATTAGGATCCCAAAAAATTCCAAAATCCATTTAAGTATTTGGAATCATAAAGGTCGTCACTTTTGAAAAATGAATTCTCTGCAAAATCCACTGACCACATGGAGGTTGTGATGGTAAGATCCATGTAGCATTAGGTCCTTTAAAAACATCAACTAATCCTTTTATATTTTTTTGGTAGGAACATCTATGTAGCATCATTGAGAGTGGTGAAGGACCCTTTCATAATAAAATATATGGCCTTTTGTGCACGTGTCTACCTTTTACGAAACTAATTCCCTTGAATGCTCTAAAACTTTAAATACCTTACCATCATTATAAATTTAGGTGTATGAAACCATTTTAATTACATTAAAATATATAAATTCTCATAAATATAACCTTCATGAGCCATCCTAGAGATGTATTTTCCAAGGTATCCATATTTCACAAGAAAACCTCCCATGGGTTCTTAAGTATTTCACACAATGGTGGAGATTCCTTCAATAATGCCATATGGATTTTTTTAAAGAAGAAAGAACATAATTGATCTTTGGGTTTCTCAAGATAATTATCCTTCATGATACTATACCAATATGAATTAAGAAATTACTTAGAAGAAAGGAAATGTTTTTTTGTTAATGTAATATCATTTTGATCTTGCTATCCATCATGATCCTCAAGACCTTCGTGAAGCCCAAACCATTGAAAAGTTCATCCATCAGGTCTCTTCATAGTTCATACTATCATATATAATAATTTGATGAAATTTGAGTTCCTAGGTCCTCCATACCCATTCAAATCTGGTTTATCGGTGCATTGAACTTCCGCAGAATCAGTTTCATCCACCCTCACATCTCTCCTTGTGGCTTTGAGCATAGATTGGATTATTGACTTAACTTTTTTATCCTTGTAATAAGTACCCTAAATAATATTTTTAATATTCATGGTAAACCTAATTTTTGGACCCCCCAAATTTACACCCCTCTATAGTCGTGGTTATGTTATACCCCTCCCATAGGTGCATGTACAGTATGCATGTAAGTCACAGGGGTGAAATCACTAAAGTAAACCATTAAAAATTCATAATAGATATGAATTATATAGGATGTTAGTATAATAACATGAAATGGTTTCCCTTGGAATAAAAACCTCCACACATGAGATGTATGATGTAAAATTACCTAGTACCATGTCTTTGTCTTATGATGTCAAACTGCACAAAAATGTCGTCAACACATAATACTAAATTGTAGCCTTAACTTATTTGTGGTTTTGGTGTACTTTTGTTCTGGTGAATGTGGTTGTTTTGGTATCATGTAGCGGGGTCCCGGGAACCCATAAACCGGCTTATGAAAATGAAAAAAAAAATTATTGGTAAAAAAACTCTATGGTATTTCACCCTATATCCATCACCACTAGGAAACTCATAAGTGTAAACCCCACATCATCCCTCATTAATGCACTTTTCATGACATGAGCATCCTTACCACATGATGTTAAGCTGTGTGGACTAGTCCTGCTACTCGAAAACTAACTATGTCTTCAAAATATGAAATTTTGGATCCTTTATTCATAACACATTACATAAGATGCCTTACAAAGGTTAAATCCTAACATCAAAACATATCTATGGTTCCTCCTTGAGGTTTAACCACAAACTACCAATATTCCTTCCAAATCAGCATTTCCTCCCTCTAGGAGGTAAAAACTATGAAGTGTGATATGAACACAATAAAATTATCCCAACATGTCCCTATAAGTTATTAAACATATTAATAACCTTTCCCCACAAGATGGTACTATAATGACCTATTTACCCCCACAAGACTTTAATCATGTGCCTATATATCCCCATATGATATTGAACTACTGACGTATCAATCCCCATATGAAATTAACCATGTCACCAGAACAACCTCACATGATGTAAAAAATATTAACAGAAATTCACCAAAATATGTTAAACCTGTTATCAAACTATCCCCACAAAAAGTTAAACCTGTGACATGGCCCAAAATATCTACTCCATAAAATTAACAAAGGATGTCTGAGGTAAAAATCCTCAACAAACTTATGCCCCTCGCATAAAATTTCTCATTCTTGACATAGTATTAATTATATTCAAAACCTAATATTACTTATATTATTTCATGTTCTATTAATGGATAATAAATGAATCTTATGCCTCAAAGATATCAACATTCATCCATGAGAATAGATCATCAATACAGATCTCCTATCACCTTCCTAGTAAGAAAATGCAACCCTCTAAGAAATTCATACAAAAAAAACATCCAAATATCTCCATGAGATAAAAATAGACAATTTTCCATATCATAGAAAGATATAATTATATAAAATATATGAAAATGATAAGAAATAAGAAGATAAAGAGGGAATATAATCTCATATCAGCAAAAAATGATCTATAAGATGTAGGAGTTCAATTTGATCAAAATGGGCTTCAAAAAACATTAGGAATATCTCCTAGGTGCCTAGGGTTTGAGAGAGTAAGGTGAGAAAAATAATGTTTATAAAGAATTCAATATTTTTATAGGAAAACTAGAAGTTCAAATACTATTATGAAGGCCCCTACCCAATGTCACATTGATGTTCACATAGGACAAAACTATATCATAAGCCAAGAGAGAACACCACAACCTTCTTGGAAAAAGCTATGTCTAAGAAACATGGAACATTATATGACACATATCAAATAATTAGGAAGAATATCATGGATCAAGGTAAAGAACCATTCTACAGGATTCCATTTCAAAAAGGAGGCTACGCTGCAACTCAAATCCAAGACATAGAGACCTCAAACAATGCAAAACCACTAAAACTCACCATCCTTGACTCTACACTGCATCCTACCCCACACACCATATGGGTAAATAAAATTGAAGAAAAAAAAACCCAAATAAAACATCTATGATAAAACACTCAACACACACCATGTCCTCATGGAATCTAAGAGATTGTATAAGCCCCCACACCCCATTCCTACTATAAAGAAACAATTATTGCTAAAGCCTCATCCATATCCCCCTGAGTTGTCTCCTAGAACATCCAACATATAAAATCACAAATGAATGGGATATAAGTACTTGCTCCCTTAAAACTAGTTACTCTTCATATAATGTCTATAACAAATTCCACAATTCTTTAGTAAAATATTCTTTAAAAACAATTCAAAATTACAATTCCACATTCTTAGTGATTCTTGTATCCCATGAAATACTTTTTTTAGATTTCATTACATTATATAATGACTATTGAGATGAAATACCTATAGTTTTAAAATGTAAATTTATCAAATAAATAATTTATAAAGGCTAATATCACATCTCATTATATTTTTTTAAATATATTTTTTGAAAATGAATAGCCATGAATTTGCTTACTACCTCTAATATTATAACAAGAAAAATGTTTCATCAACCTTGACCCCTTTTACTTTTAAATACCCATTGTATTCTAACCATTATTTATTATAGATCACATAATAATATTTATTAATTTTTTAGTACACTAACTGGGTTTTGATTTAATTTTTATTTAATGGGAATAAAAGAATATCCAATGCATGATATATCTATATTTTTTAAAAAACATCATTTGTGGATCTATCATAACATTATCACTTCACATACTCTAAAATAATTAATGTTTTAAAAAAATTATTTATAAAATTTTCATTAAATTATTCATAATTATTGTTTTAAATGAGGTTAATTTGTCACAAATAATATTTTATTTTTAAATTCCATTTTCTATATCGTTTTTTTATAATTTATAGGTAATTTTAAATCACTTTCACTGATTTTACTATTAAATCCTCTAAATAACATTATTATTCCCACTCTTTACAAAAATATATATTTTTTTCAATAACTTTTTAAAATAAATAACACATAAACCTAAAGGCCAAAAACTATTTGAGGTTTGGATCTTATTTTCAACACATATAATATGTAGTTGTTTCTTTATTAGGACTCAATAATGTCTGGTTTACTATGAAATATACTAAAATAATAATTTTTTTTTAAATTTCATTGAAACACATTTACATTCAAAATATTACTCCCCGTTTTATTTATATTCTAGTAGTTTTTTTCAAAACCGATATTTCCCATGTTGATAAACAACTAACTATTAATACATTGTCTTATTTTTCTAGAGATACACCTCCAAATTATTCTTAGAGAATTCCAAGTCATTATCATATCTTAATATCATTATCTTTCAACTACATATTTTTTAATCCACTATTATGTATCTATTTTTACAATAAAAGATCTTAAATTTATTCAAAAACCAATATAACCCAATCCATATTTTTTGTCCATCAACAAATAAATAGTACATTTGTCCTCCATAAGCCTTTGGGTTTAAATATATATATATATATATATATCAATGATAACTATCTCTAATATATCTTTTGATTTGTGATTTATTTATTTGTAGGATTTATTTAGAATATTACCTTATTATGATTCTTATAAAGTGAGATCATGATCACATGTCACTATTGTTATATATTTAAAAATGTCATAATTTATTAAATCATCAAATTAATTCTTCTTTATGTAGCTAATTTATTTATTTCATAAATTGAATACATCCACCATTAAGAGGAATTAAGAGTGTTATTCTCTATTTATATAATACAAATGAACTAATGATCATTAAACCTTCATTCCCACAACAATATCTCAACCATAAATTTTGAAATCCTTCTTTTTGAAGTGTATTATAGCAGAATATTACTTCATTAAGAATTATTTTTCCAAACCACTATCTCAACCATCAATTATCTGTTTAGTAAATTTTTAATACTCCTTAGATATTCCTCTATTTTATCATTTAGCTATTTTTCACATTTGGATACTTGATGCCAACAAAAATTATATCTAAAATAAGAAAGTTAGAGTTTTCCTTTGAACCCCTTCCTAGTCAATTTTTATTAGAGAAACAAATGATCTAATTTACTTCATCATCAAAAAATTTCCAAATAATAAATTCTTCATGGGTAGGAAGTCCACTTATTTATAATTTAAACACTATATGATTATATTCACCCATACATGTAATGAACAAACCCACCAAAACCTGAGACACAACTACCCCATTCCCACCTCCAATAGGCATGGGACTGGTGACTAGAGACAAGAAAGAATGTCACACACAAAGGATGCATTAACCTAATGTACATGTACACATGCAAACATCTCCAAGACCCTACAATGCTAAAAGGTAATAAATATGGTAACAATTCATGCATACATCTATAATCCAATTGTTAGAGTGAAATATAAAGTACTCAAAAGCATAGAAAGTGTCAAAAAATCCCACCCAAAACTGATGATAAAGTATTACCTACATAGAAAGAGGGGACTACTACCCAATGAAATGCTGGTATACACATTATTTTGTCTATCCCAAAATAATATCCACCATATCTTATTACTATAATGACACTATAAAATATCCATCATCTTTATAAGACAAGAAGTTTTTTGTGGATCCCATGTAGTGGTGAGTATGACAATACACATTAAGAAACCCCAAAATCACAAAGCATAAATCATTAAGAATAGTCATATCATCATAGGATATGTCCATTATAAAATGAGACATATAAGAAAACATCCATATATACTCATAGTAGACACATAGTCTCAAGATAAGCTCAAAACCCGATATATAGACTAAGATTCTTCTTGAAGGTTCTATATAATAATCAACCAAGAGACTACACTCCATGGGATATACTACCACGAATGATACTCATCTTATTTTTCATGCTCGTTAGGTCTATATAATAAGAAGCACAAAAGATTCTGATTGGTTTCATCCAAGAAACACACTCAATTAGACTACACCTATTTGGAAATAGTATATCTTGATACATAGGTAGGGGTAAATGACCAGGTATCATTGGGGGTACAGAAAAATCTACTGGAAACATTCCTCTTAAATAGGGTATAGATTCTCACATAAAATATTGGTCATTCCAATTCCAAAAAACACTAACTAGAGAAAACATGCAGGATATGAGGATCCCCCCATGAATCTCAGAAGGATACATTCATCAATTCATTGAGGGGTATAGTCGAAGTAGGCTAAGACAACTCACACTAGAATAAGAGAACATACCCATATTACACTAATCAATGGGAACATGATGAGTGGTCACACTCTATGATTAGAAATAGAGGATTCACCAAACCCTCAGAAGAATGGATCCAAGGGAACAAACTAAATAGTGACTGGTCCGTAGAATCTCATAGAAGATCATAGTGAATTTGAACTATGGACAAAGTGTAATCCAAACTATACTCAATGGAATACATGTCTTTTCCTTGGGGGTACATGGTATTTCTCTCAAAATAGAACTGTCTATGTATCATTCTCATATGAAATGAATTTCAGCAGTACACAGAGTGTCCACTGAAGGTACACATCATGTAGGTGTCTATATGGAAATTGGCATTCCATTCCTCCCATGCCCATGTACACTGGTCCATTTCAATCTACATGGTTGTGTCTGAGTACAGGGCTTTCCCCATGTACTCTAGTTGCCCTATGTACATCCCAAGTACACAACATATAAGGTCACATGAACACCTATGTGGGTACCCATGTACATGTTAATCCATCCTCTACATGGTACATAATGTATGACCTGACACACATTATGTGTAACTTCACATGGAATACTAGGGGTTTACCCAAAGTAAATGCTGAGATGGATAGCTAAGGGTCACATAGCATGTGACAGGTGTCGCATAGCATGTGACAGGTGTCACATAGCATGTGACATGTTTCATATGGTGTGTGACACATAAATCTATGTAAACCCTTCACGATAAACTTATGGGACTACATAGAATGTATACATAGGACTACATGTCTTGTAGTTGAGTTTTTCATAGAACCCACCAGATTCTTCATGTGACTTCCTCCATACCCTAATCCCTTCAATTACATAGTGAAATGTATCATTCATTGCTAATCTAGGGTTGACCAAACATATGATGTCACATCCCCCCTGTAGAATGCCCCCAATATATGGGTCTCGTCTCTCCCCTCACTCTAGGGTTTTCACAATACCGTTGACCCCTCAACATCATCATCCCCTCATAGTGAGAGGTCCTTCTCTAGCATCCCTCCTCTTATCTTCTTCTCATCCCCTTTCTCTCCTCCTGTCTCTCATTAATTGTGACCTTATATCTTATTGTTGGTGCAATCAATAACAAGACCCATCTCAATTTTAATTGATGCATCCATAGTGATTTGAGATTATGTTATTAGTGTCTTACGAGGAGCTTCCTTCTCTCATTTCATAGATTCTCATTTTTAGTCTCCTTTTCTAAATGAACTCTGTTATCCTAGATCCAATATTTCAGATCATCCATCCTCATATTCTCTTATTTCCTCACCCATTGAATAATACACCATTTTTGGTCCAGATCTATGGCATTTTAGGGTGATTTTTAATGGTGTAGGTGGTAGGGATGATGGTGTTTCTTTCCGAGTTTCATTATTGTTCCATTTTCCCTTCAATGCCTTGTGCATTCCCTTTCTTGTTTGTGGTATACCTTCTTGGTTGCAGTCTTTCTCTTGTAGTTCTTTTCTGTTCAGGGAATTTTGTTTTTATATCTATCTTGGATTTGGGTTTAAAGCTTTGTGGACAACATTATGTGGTGAAGAAATTTAAGGTTTTTTATGGTGATGGTGGTGTTTGGGAAGTGGATGGTTGCAAAATTTCTTCTTTGTTGGAATTGTAGGTTTCTTTTAATTTTTGGTATGAATCCTATTTTTCCCTCTTTGGTTGTGGTTTTCTCAATGATGGATTCGATGTCTGGATTTTGTTATCATGGAAATGGTCAAAGCTCTATTTTATGGCCTTTTTCCACTCCTTTCTCTTCTCTTTATACATGAATGCATCTCTCTTGTCCCATTCTGAATTGCATGGTGGTCTCCAACGGCTAATGGGTTCTGAAGTTCTAGTGGCCATCAGTGTTGCATGAGGAGACTCTAATGGTGGATTACTATCAGTGCATGGGTTCACGCTTGTATTCTTGTTCAAGATTATTGTGTATCTTCTTTGACTGGTGAAGTTCATGTTTCATATTTCCTATGAGATCCAATTATGAAATATCTATGATGGTGATGATGATATAGATGATGGTTATGAGATGAAGGTTCCAATGACAATCTCACTGGAAATAGATAGGGTGATGTGTATGTGGTATAAGAGCACTACACGAGGTGTTTCATCGTTTGTGGTGATAATGATGGTGGTTTTTTGAATTTGAGATTTTGATAATCGAATTTTCTAAGTTTTTCTCAATGGAAGGATGGTTTTTTTGGGTTCTTAAAGACAACATGATGGTGAAGGGTTGGTATTTTTCCACACTTTTCTAAATTTGAATATTTTGTTTTTTTCTGCGGATGTTGTTGTATATGAAGTTTGTAATGATATTGTAGTTGGATTTTGAAGTGTCCATTTACCACTAAATAATAAAGTGGATTCTAGAAAATTTTAAAAATAGATTTAGAGGGGATGAACAAACCCCCCTCACTATCACTAGCCTGATTCTAGGTATATATAGTGCTTAGGAACCCCCTCAATCATGCCTCATCACTACTGCACACCAAAAATATGATAAAAAACTCTTGATATGTCTGTGGATCTACTTCCATTGTCACATACCACTACTGTAACATCAGATCTCCTACCCAAACCTGTGGTAGATATCTGTTTCACCAAATAATGAATGTACAAATATAATTCATTCGGTATCCATGTAATTATCAGCCAAAATAAAATAAAAATGATATATGAATGTATAACAGCAATAGAAAATGAAAAAAAAACACAAGGAGAGGAATAAAAATCAACATTCTTGGGGGTTTTCCTTGATAAATTGTTATTAGAATAGTTAATGAATCTCCAATAAAAAATAATAATAATTATCCCCCAAATCCTAGATAAAAAACCCATACCCATAAAACTATTGATCCACCAATAAATTCATTAATTAATTGATTCATATTCATCATGGGATAAGAATATTGTGGTAAATCCAAAAAAATACTACCTCAATTTGGATCGATAAATGATGAAGAATTGTCGTATGTTGTCATCATTGTAGAGATTATAGAACACTAATGGTGTATTGATCCTAGATCTGATATTGATCAGATGTGTTATACCAAGTACACTCTTCTACAACCATCCTCTATATCCCTATGATTATCCTAACCTTGATATTTCATCATAATTGTATATTTAGAGAGTAAAACATTACATTTTTCTACAAAAATTAAACAAATGTATTAAATTACCTTATTTTATTATTTTCTATCATAATTACTTTTTCAGAAATTCCTAACACTGACAATTATTTTGTCATGCCTAAGATAAACCCAACATATCAAACTCAACAGTGGTCTCATACTTCTAATCCAATACTCTATTTTTGAGTTATTTCACTTTTTTCTGAATGATACTCTTGTGTAATATTAATATATTTAAAATTATTATTATATCAATTATAAGATCACCATGGCTCAGAATCTCAAGCCATCTTAGCATATGGGTCTTCAAATATTCATAGAAATATTCCAAAGTCCTAAAAGGGAAAAATCAGGACACTGCATTATTCAAATTATTCAATGAATTTCATCCACCCAAAACACAAACTAAAAAACATGGATAAAATGATATCTCAAATGGGTCTAACACTTCCACAAGAACCCCTAAAGGTTTCTTTTTTGTTAACAAAAACGCTCCCAATGAAACCGCTTTCCCAGGAAGGTTCTTTCCATGATGTTCTGAAACACCATTGGCTCCTTGAAAAGGAAAACTTCATGCCCATGGTTCAACTTACCCAAGTTGATATCATATATTGATTCATCCACATACGTCCCCAACTACAACATATATAGAACACCATGAAAACAAAACTATTTTGGTCACATAGTTAATAGGCACACCACTTCTGTCATGACCCATCCCCTGGGGCCCATGCCGTGACTACCCAAGACCGCCTTCCATAGGCCTAGGGTTGGTGGATAGCACTGAAATTCATAATGCCTAAAACTAGGAAGGAATTGCCTTTAAAACCTGTAAAATCATGTAACCAAGTACAAATCAAGATATGAACACAAGAAAATTTTATAACCAAAAGAGTGTTGAAAGTAAAGGGGGTCGGAAATTCAAGCCCAAAAGTAAAGGTACAAGAAACTGAAAGTACAGGTACAACTGAAAGAAAAGAAAAATAACTATTGGGTCATCCTCCAATGTTCCTACCTTAAGGGTAGATCCAGATCACCTCCTCAGCACTCCATGTCCAAAATTATCCTCTGCGTACCGACATTTCGTATGGTCCACCTCTGGGCACCGTCCAGTTCTGGTACTCTTAGCCTAAATTAGCGATGTCTGTCGTCTGCATCCAACACAACAAGGTTCGGGCATATCCAGTGTAGGGGTGAATATAACGATACTCATTAGGGACCCCAAGACCCTCAAGGTCTCACAAAAACCACCAAGGATAAACCAAAAAGTATGAAATAAACAAATAACCCTACATAGGTATATGCCCATACATACACCTAAGTTATCAAGTAATCCATCTCAATCATGAGGAAAAACATAGATATACTGACTCAGCTCACACCATGATTTATTATATGGGTAGTAACAAGTAACATATCTAGTCACATCGTCAAACACCCCAGCTGCTAGAGAACCCCTCCTCTATCAGGTTAAGTGGGTCGATCACGTCACACAAAGGCGCTTCCCACTAATCTTGGACTGTTGAGGTACTCCTCATGTTGTGCATCATGGGTCTTCCATGTCACATAGAGGCACTCCACACCATGGGTATACCGCTTCACACAGAGGCACTCCCCCTTGTGACTTGCTGAGGTACTCCTCCTGTCAAGTATTGTGGGTCTGCCGCGTCACACAGAGGCGCTCCCCACCGTGGCCTACTTAGGTACTCCTCCTGTCATGTACCGTTGGTCTGTCATGTCACATAGAGGCACTCCCCACCGTGGGTCTTCCAAGTCATACATAGGTGCTCCCCACTGGTCCGTTCAAGTCACTCCAAGTCAAAAAGGCCAGCTATCTTCAAGTCTTAGCCAGCTATTGGGTTCCCGCACTATGCTCGCTTGTCTCCGGGAGGATCTGCGCCACGATCTCCTGGTCGATACTCTAACTATCACTAAGCCCCAAAAGGAAGTATCTCAATGGTTAGCCACGTCATATGGGTCTCAACACAATAGACAATGCATCAAACGGATGCCAGGTCTGTGAGTTATTATCCTTTTAGTCCCGAGGGATCTGTTGCATTCGTGCTCAATCCAACCTCCCTATTCCCCATCTTAATCCAAAACTCTAGTGGGGTATAAAGAAATGGATCTTCTAACTCCAAGATTTCCATCACCACTTACGGTTTGTCAAACGGACTTCCGGTGCCAAAGTTATGGCCAAAAGAAAGTAAATGGGTCATAGCGGGCCTGGGTCCGGTCCAACCCGGTCGGACTGACCCATCTTGGGCCGACCCATTTTGGGTCAACCCGACCCAAACTGCTGAGTCTGGAGCAGCCTGCAGTTCTGCCTGGTCTGTTGGGTTCATCCCGGCCCGCTGGGTCTGGCCCGGTAGGCAATGAGGGGTTGCGGTGAGTGTCGTGAGGGCGCGAGGCCACGGGGAAGCTCAGCCATGGGGCGGCGGTGCGCCCGCGGCACAACGGTCCGACAACGAGGTGGCAGTCTGACCGCACGGCGGCAGTCGGGTCGTGGGGTGGTGGTCCGACTGTGGGGTGGTGCCTTGGCTATAGGGCGACGCCTCAGCTGCGGACGGCGGCAGCAGCCGCGGGGCGGCGCCGTTGTGTCGTCACCTTCATCGCAGCCGGTGTTGGTGCCGACCACCGTTCTCATGCCCCAACCATAGATGGTTTCCATCCTTATCTATCTAGAAGCACACCACAAGGTTTTTGGAAGGGTTATACCATGTTGGTTTGGCCCGTACCCTCTGCGTTAGGGTGGTTTCATATGGCTCATCAAGAACATGAACCTGAACGTCAAATCCTATCCTCCCTCAATGATTGTTCCCAAGCTGCAAAAGAAATTGAAGGGGTGTACATGGGAAGTGATAAACAAATAGAAATAAACCCCAACCTTGGATTGTTCATTGATGTTGGCGTGACAAGGATGTTGAAGTTATCGACGTCTGTCTCGTCTGCCACACACCACCAATCCCGGGCTGAGCATCCGTTCATTATAGTCGAAGACATTACTCGTTGGAGGGTGTCCTGATTAATAGGTCGAAGTTGGCATTCTTCGTTGGAGGAGCGTTCTTCTTAGATGAAGTGTAATCTTCCAAGGGTTCTCCTCTCTCAATTCCACCCAACAAAATTAAAGAGGTTCCAATATAATTTACTTAAGAAGATATTATGTTGGCACACCCAAGTTGGCATAATTAATGAACCACGTTGGCATAATTAATTAGCTCAATTAATTGGCCTAATTTAATGGCTCAAATTAATGGGAGGGGTGGAATATGGGGGAGTTGGTAGGTTTCTCCCCATTAAGAGGGGTCGGGTGGTCCCCACCTCTAACATTAAAAATGGGGGTTTAGGTTCAGGTGGTCCCCACTACCATAATCTCACAAGGGAGGTTTAGTTCTGGTGGACCCCACCTATTAACCTTCAAAGGTTGGTTTAGTTCTAGTGGTCCCCACCTCCTAACATCCACATGGGTGTTTACAACAAATGTAAAATATGATAATTTTAATTTATTATTTCCATGAAAAACCCCTAAATTAACTTTCAACCTCAAACAACTGACGTCAAGGTGAAAGTCTTCTTAAGTGAATACCAACACTGCGAGTTCAAAAGTGCTCTTGAATTTCAATTTCGAGCACCGGTTCAAAAGATAGAAAAACCTACTCCCACGTTTACTGAACGTACCCGAACAAAAGTTCAGAAATTCATTCTGGGAACTCCAGGCCCTGGAATCACGCGCCGTAAATTTTCGTAAACTCTTAAAATTCCCATATATTTAAAAATAATTACATAGAAATTTTGGATCTTTACATTCTTCCCAACTCAAGGCTTTACGTCCCCATAATCCATAACTCAATATAAGGGAACAAGCAGGGGCATTAAGCACGCATCTGAGCCTCCCGCTCCCATGTGCTCTCTTGGAGGTTCTCGTGCTGCCAACAAATGCACACAAGAGGTATCGACCGTCCATGAAGGACCCACTCATGTCAATCCTCAATCTCCACTGGAACCTTTGTAAAAGTCACCCCATCATTGGCATCCATCTCTCCATGGTCGATGATGTGAGATGGTTCGTGCACGTATCTCCTTAGTTGGGATATGTTGAAGACGTCATGCACCCTGTGCAACTGAGGTGGAAGAGCTAAGCGGTAAGCCACCTCACCAACACTGTTGAGGACCTGAAAGGGTCCGATGAACCTCAGAGATAACTTTCCATCTTAGCCAAATCATCGCAAACCTCATCGAGGTGAGACCCGTAGAAAGACGTGGTCACCATCCTCAAACACCATAGGACTCCGCCTCATATAAGCATATGACTTCTGCCTACTATGTGCAGTCTTCATCTACTCCTAGATGATCTGCACCTTCTCTGTGGTAGCCCATACCATCTCTGATCCCACTAGTGCTAACTCCCCTAGGTTAGTCCAACACAAGGTTGATCTTCAAGGTCGCCCCGTACAACGCCTCGAAAGGTGCCATTCCAATGGTGGAGTGATAGCTGTTGTTGTATACAAACTCCAAAAAAGGAAAGTGATCCACCCAGCTGCGACCGAAGTCGATGACAAAATAACGTAACATTTCCTCAAGGGTCTGAATGGTATGCTTAGTCTGGACATCTGTCTGAGGATAAAAGGTAGTGCTCAAATGAATCTGCATCCCAAAATCCTCCTGCAACCCCTTCCATAGCCTAGAAGTAAAATACGCATCACGATCGGAGACAATCATCGAGGGTACTCAATGTAGCCGTACAATCTTCTGTACATAGGGGCGTCCTAATCTATCTACTTAACTCTGCTCTTTGATCAGTAGAAAGTGGGCCGACTTGGTGAGTAGGTTGACAATCACCCAGATAGAGTCTTGAACCCTGGATGTACGTGGAAATACTATCACGATGTCCATGGATATCCTATCCCACTTTCACTCTGTGACCTATAAAGGATGAACCAAGACTTTTGTTACCTGATTATCTGCCTTCACTTGCTGACAAGTGAGGCACCAAGAGACAAACTCTTCTACTGCTTTCTTCATTCCCAGCCACTAGTTCTGTCATCGGATATCCTGATACATCTTCACCTCTCCTAGATGTATCGCTAGAGGGGATGTGTGGAACTCCCTCAACAATTCCTCATGAAGTGACACTGGTACCATGGTATGTCCTCTGAAGATAATGACGTTCTCCCAACCTTCAGAAAATCCATCAGGTGTCTGCCATGTGAATATCTGTGCACGTCGAGCCTCGCAGTCATCATCCCCACATTGTGCCTCCCTAACTCACTAAGGGAGTGAGGGAGTGATTGTAAGAGACTATAGAAAAACTTCTCCATCCCAATCCACAAAGGATATCTTCAAAGTGGCCAGCTGATCCGTCACCTCACCTAGAAGCTGTATACCAGACCTCCTACTTAGTGCATCTGTAACAACATTCCCCTTCCTAAGAGTATAGACTATCTCGAAGTCAGAGTCTAGGAAGAACTCAAGACAACATTGATGTCTCAGTTTCAGGTCCTTCTAAGAGAAGATATATCTGAGACTATTGTGATCAGAGTACACTGTAAAACGTTCACCCATCAGATAGTGCTACCACATCTTCAATGAGAAGACCACTACTACTAACTCCAGGTCATGGGTAGCATAGTTCTGCTCATTCTCTCTCATATATCAAGAACCATACGCAATCACTGCTCACTTCTGTATCAGGACAATACAAGCCTGGTCCCGGATGCGTCGTAGTAAACTACGTACCCTACGCCCTCATCTGGAAACCACAAGATGGGGGTACTAGTCAGCCCCTGCCTCAGCTTCTGAAAACACTACTGGAATCTCTCCGACCACATGAAGGGTTTCCCATTCTTCTTCAAGGCTTATTGTGGTGCTTCAACTCTAGAGAATTCTGGCACAAACCTCTGGTAGTATCCATCCAAACCCAGGAAACTCTGTACCTTCATCACACACCTGGGTGGATCCCAATCAAGTATTGCCTCCATCTTTTCTGGATCCACTGCAACTCCAGCCTCCGATATGACATGTCCCATAAAGAGAAACTCTCAGATCCAGAACTGGAACTTCGAGAGCTTACCATAAAGTTGGTGCTCTCGTAGTGTGTCCAGTACTACCTACAAATGATAGGCATGGTCCTTCTCTGTAGTCGAGTAGATCAGAATTTCGTCTATGAAGACTACTACAAAGTGATCAACGTATAGCTGAAAGATCATGTTCATGAGTCCCATGAACACTGCTATAGAGTTGGTCACGCCGAATGTGATAACCAAGAACTCATAATGGCCATACCGACCTCTGAAGGCCGTCTTCTACACATCCTCATCTCGCACTCTGAGCTGGTGATATCTTGATTTGATGTCTGTCTTCGAGAACCATCGTTCTCCCTTCAGCTGATCAAAGATGTTGTCAATCCTCGAGAGTGGGTACTTGTTCTTCACGGTCACCTAGTTCAGGCGTCTATAGGAAAAAAAAGAATCAAGCTCCCATCTGCCTTCTTGGAAAATAGAATCGGGGCAAGCTAAGGAGAAACACTAGGCCAAATGCATCCCTTCCCCTAAAAGTCCACCAGCTATACCTACAGCTCACGAAGCTCCAAGGGATCCATCTGATACATTGGTGTAGATATCGCTGCCATGTCGGGGTAAAAGTCAATGTAAAAGTCCACCTCTCTGTGAGGATGTAGACTTGGAACATCATTAGGGAAAACATCCACGTACTGGTCCACAACTATAGGATATCTCAAACACTCTACATCGACAGCTCTGACGGTAAGGCTAGCCCACTGATGAGTGATCAGTTGCACTCTCATCCAGGTAAGTCCATCTTGTGCTGCAAAGGCTCCCTTCTTGTCAGTGAAGGTAAAAATGGTCCCATCTGTGTGGACACACCGCACTTTGGGCCTAATAAAGTCAATCTAAGCATGGACTGTAGATAACCAGTACATACCCAAGATGTTGTCTTAAGGCTTCGACACTGCTACAAAGAGATCCCAGCCGAAGCTCTTGCCTCTTAGAGTATGCTCACTCTGTCGGCACCAGTGTTTAATCGTCGAATCCGCTCTCGTAGGAGTCTCTGGAAATAAGAATCGAGCCAACAACTTCGTCAGAATCTCCAAGCTCCAAATGAAGGAAGTGGCAATAAAGGAATGACTGGAACCTGTGTCTATAAGCATTGTAGCTAAGGTGGGGTAGACACAGATCATACCTCGTATCATCTCCGGAGTGCCATGACCGTAAGCCTCAGCTGCCTGGAGCTCAGCTCTCCCCTATCCACATGCTCCTGGCAGTTGGGTTGGACCTCCTGGGGGTGGTGGTGGTAACATCTCGAATCGTCTCCCACCGCCAACTGCACGAACAGCTCCTCTTCCACATACGCCTGCTCCCTACGGACCACCTCGATCGAACCTCTGTCTCTACCTGGGTGGTCCTTCGACTGTCTGTTGATCATCCGTATGACAGGTCAGACTGTCATGAGCCATGTGACCCTGCCCGCCACATGAGCAACACTGCATGATTCTTACCTGACTGGTTAAGCCTCGAGTGCCTCGCACAACTAATCCTGAGTCATGCGGTCATCCACCTATAGGACTGGTCCTCTGAAAAATTTGTCTGCTTCTTTCTATAGAAGACTCCACTACGTTACAACTAGTAGTGGGTCTTGCTGCTGGTGACTGCTCAGCAATAAAACTCTCCACCAAGAGGGCCCTCTCTAACACCCCCACCTGTGTTAGGATGCTGAGTGAGATCATCGAATTCGTGATCTCCCGCCTGAGCTCCTGCTCGAAGGTTCGGGCCCTAAAGAATGGGTCTCGCACCATATCTATGGAGTAGCGTGAGAGGTCAGTGGACCTCGCTGAGTACTAAGCTACATTCATGATTCCCTACTTCAGATGAAGAAGCTCATGTATGCGCACTGCACGAAGAGTCACAGGAACAAAATCTGCATGAAACAGGCTCTCAAAGTCTGCCCAGAGAAGCATCACCTTGTTGTGAAAATAAAGCATCAAGATCCACCATCTACCTGCTACTACCTGTAGAAGGCTGGCGGCAAGGATCACCATGAGATCGACTGGTGTCCCTATGAGTAGGAAGACTCTCACCACAGCCTCCAGCCAATCCTCAGCCACCTGTGGGTCCATCTCTCCCTTGAACCTGGGTGGCCTCTGGTGTTGGAACTCATGCAACGCACTCAATCAGTGTACAATCTTTTCTACTGGGGCTTGTGGCATCGGTGGCCCAATGGGTAATGATACCACTGGTGCCTCTACTGGTGCCTCTAATTGAAGAGGTCCCTGCACCAAAGCCTCATCGCTCGGTAGGCTATCAGTGCGTAAAACTCTCGAAACCCTAGTTGGTTGTCTGCGTGGAGGCATCCTAAAAAGAAACAGGTGTTCCACAATCAATAATTTATATCGGGTGAGATTACATAAAGAGTTCACAAATAATACTCTTGAAAAAACACATGCAATCAGTGTTTTCGTGCATTGAGTTGGAAATCATAAGTCAGGGTCCTGGTGTATGGATACGTCGGCCACCGCACCAGTACTGGACTCCCTGAACCGAAAACCGCACTCATTACCCTTAACACTATTGCTTTATAGAAAATATCAGAGTCCTAGATCTTCGGTAGAACCGACTCCTTTGATACCAATTTTTCATGACCCGTCCCCCGGGGCCCGTGCCGTGACTACCCCAAGCCCACCTTCCATAGGTCAGGGGCTGGCAACTAGCACTAAAAGGCATAATCCCTAAAACTAGGAAGGCATTGACTTTAAAACCTGAAAACTCGTGTAACCAATCACACAAAAAGATACAAACACAATAAAACTATATAACCAAAAGAGTGTTGAAAGTAAAGGGGGCTAGAAATACAAACCCAATAGTAAAGGTACAAGAAACAGAAAGTACAGGTACAACTGAATAAAAAGGAAAACAACAACAAGGTCATCCTCCAAGGTTCCTAGCTTAAGGGTAGGTAAATATCGCCTCCTCAATATTTCACTCCCACCCATATCCTCTACGTATTGACACATCATATGGTCCACCTCCGGGCATCGTCCAGTCTTGGTACTCTCAGCCTCAATCTCCACTGTCCATCGTCTGCATCCAACACAACAAGGTACTGGCATAGCCCATGCAGGGGTGAGTATAACGATACTCAGTAGGGACCCTGAGACCCTCTTGGTCTCACAAAAACCACCAAGGATAAACCAAAAAGTATGAAATCAACAGATAACCCTACTTAGGTATATGCTCATACATATACCTAAGTTATCAAGTAATCCATCTCAATAATGAGGAAAAACACAGAGATACTTACTCAGCTCACACTAGGACTAATTCTAGGTTTATTAACAAGTAAAATCTCTCGTCACATCATTGAACACCCCGAATGCTAGAGAACCCCTCCTCTATCAGGTTTAGTGTGCCTGCTGCATCACATAGAGGCACTTACCACTAATCATGGACTACTAAGATACTCCTCCTATTGAGTACCATGGTTCTGCCACGTCACACAGAGGCACTCCCCACCATGGGTCTACCGTGTCACTCAGAGGCGCTCCCCATCGTGACTTGTTGAGGTACTCCTCCTGTCGAGTACCATGGGTCTGCCGCGTAACACAGAGGCGCTCCCCACCGTGGCCTGCTTAGGTACTCCTCCTATCGTGTACCATGGGTCTTCCATGTCACACAGAGGCTTACCCCACCGTGGGTCTTCCGTGTCATACAGCGGTTCTCCCCACTGGGATTGTCAAGTCACTCCAAGTTAAAAAGGTCAGTAGTCATCAAGTCTCAGGCAGCTACTGGGTTCACACACTATGCTCGCTCGTCTCCGAGAGGATCCGCTCCACGAGCTCCTGGTCGATACTCCAACTTCCAAGAAGTCCCATAAGGAAATATATCAAAGGTTTACCACGTCATAGGGGTCTCAACGCAACATACGATGCATCAATCGAATTCCTGGTCTCAGAGTTATTAGATCTTTAGTCCTGGGGCCCGATTGGATTCATGCTCAATTCAACCTGGTCGTTCCCCATATTAATCCAAAACTCTAGTGGGGTATACTCAAAGGGACCATCTCACTCCACAATTTCCAGCGCCACTAACAGTTCATCAAATGGACGTCCGGTTCCAAAGTTATGGCCAAAAGAAAGTAAATGGGTCGTAGAGAGCTCGGGTCCGGTCTGACCCGGCCTCGGTCGACCCATTTCGGTTCAACCCGACCCAAACTATTGTGTCTAGCCCGTCCCAGAGTGCTGCCCAACTCATTGGGTTCGGCCCGGCCCTACAGGCCATGAGGGGCCGCAGAGAGTTCTGTGAGGGACCGAGGCCGCATTGCGGCTTGGATGCGGGGCGACGGTTCGACCGCGGGGTGGCGGTGCAGCCGCGGGGCGGCCGTGGGGCAGTGGGGCAGCAGTTCGACCACGGGGCGGCAGTGTAGCCACAGGGCGACTGCGGGGTAGCGGGGAGGCGGTCTGGCCGTGGGGCGGTGCCTTGGCCGCGGGGTGATGCCTCGACAGCAGGGCGGTGCGGAGCCGCGGATGGTGGCGATGGTCCAGCCGCGGGGCGGCAGTCCGTCCGCCGGGCGGCGGTCCAGCCGCGGGGTGGAGCCTTGGCCACAGGGCGATGCCTCGACAGCGGGGCGGTGCAGAGCCGCAGACGGTGGCGGTGATCGCGGTTTTCACAGAGTCTGCGGGGCGGTGGCAGTGGCCAGGGTGGAGCGCCGTTGCACCATCTTCTTCTTCGCGGTCGGCGGTGGTGCCGACCTCCATTCTCGTGCCCCAAACATGGATGGTTTCTATCCTCTTCCATCGCAAAGATCACCACAAGATTTGCAGAAGGGTCGAACCATATTGGTTTGGCACGTACCCTCTGCGTTAGGGTGGTAGCATATGGCTCATCAAGAACATGAACATGAACGTCAAATCCTATCCTCCCGCAATTATTGTTCCCAACCCGCAAAAGAAATAGAATGGGTGTACATGGTAATTGATAAAAAATAGAAATAAATCCCAACCTTGGATTTTTTGTTGACGTTGGCGCAAGAAGGAAGTTTAAGTTGTCGTCGTTCATCTCGTTCGCCACACACCTCCAATCTCGGGCTCAAGCGTTCGTTCGTTGTAGTCGAAGACGTTCCTCGTTGGAGGGTGTCCTGATGAATAAGTCAAAGTAGGCATTCTTCATTGGAGGAGAATTATTCGTGGATGAAGTGTAATCCTCCAAGGTTTCTCCTCTCTCAATTCCACCCAACAAAATGAAAGAGATGCCAATATAATTAACTTAAAAAGAGATTATATTGGCACATCCAAGTTGGCGTAATTAATGTACCACGTTGGCATAATTAATTAGTTCAATTAATTGGCCCAATTTAATGGCTCAAATTAATGGGAGGGGTGGAATATTGGGTATTTGGGAGGTTTCTCCCCATTAAGAGGGGTCGGGTGGTCCCCGCCTCTAAATTTCAAAATGGGGGTTTAGGTTCGGGTGGTCCCCACCACAATAACCTCACAAGGGAGGTTTAGTTCTGGTGGACCCCACCTCTTATCCTTCAAAGGGTGGTTTAGTTCTGGTGGTCCCCACCTCCTAACATTCACATGGGTGTTTACAATGAAAATAAAATATGATAATTTTATTTTATTATTTCCATGAAAAAACCCTAAATTAACTTTCACCCTTGAACAACTGTCGTCGAGGTGAAAGTCTTCTTAAGAGAATACAGGCTCTGCGAGTTCAACGGTGACCCCAAATCTCAATTCCAAGAACCAGTTCAAAAGTTATAAAAACTCGCTCACACATTTACTGAATGTACCTGAAAAAAAGTTTAGAAATTCATTCCGGGCACTCCGTGCCTCGGAATCACATGCCGTAAATTTTCACAGACTCGTAAATTTCGCTTATATTTAAAAACAATTACATGGAAGTTCTGGGTTATTACAAATTATATAACCCAACACATAAATAAGAAAAATAAAAACCCTATGATCCCCATAGATATCCTATCTCCCTAGATAAAACTCCACAACAATCAAACTCCAAAGGCCAATATCATCAATCAACAATGTGATTGTGACATTTTTTACAATATTTCATAATTTTCTTGTTGATGAACTATAGCCTTATAACCATTATTATCACCAACACTAGGCCCAAGTGGCATCACCCACTAGCTTCAACAAGTATATAAATATACTATAAGGTATACGATACATGACCTAGAGAAGGTGATACTCTAGGGGAAGAGTAGTAATCAACATGATACTCAAACTCCATCGATGATAGATTATCCTCCTATCAATTGATCAAAATTGACATGAAACCCCAAATCATGTTCACTTGATCCTGAACAGCCCACTTTACCTAGACAACAGGCTAGGGTAAAGCAATGTGCTCAACAAACAAGTCCCAAACTACTTCCCAAATCCTCTCGTTAATTGTACAGTGAAGTAAGAACCACATTCTCTAATGACCGTTCAATGAATTCCGTGAATCTAGAAAACCTCCTACATGAAAAAAGTCTCAAAATATTCACAAAGATCTATTGTCCATCACCAAAAATAATTGAGACAATGATATTTTAACTCGAAAACTTACTGCAACTCCCTTGGATTTGAAACTGATGATAAGATATCATCGTACATCCTCATATACACCAGATGTACTACTAAAGGAAAAAACACCTCAGCACCTCATCTCATAGAATGACTGGTGTCAACATCCTTCCCCTAAAAAGGATAAAATTATTCCCACCTTTTTGAAAATCCATCGAAGTAATATCTATTTGATACCTAGTCCCACAAAATCTCATTTTCAATATCCCTATGTTTTACCTCCCTGGCTCATTGAAGATGAATAGGGGTAACAACTATCAACAGGAGGTAAACCATACCATCATTAGGTTCCTCTCGTGATCTATCTCAAATATCAAGCACCCATGAACATCATAAAATAATAATACCATAAAATGATACAATAAGGATTAAGTATCTAGTCTATAAATATCATGATTATTTTGTTAATTAAAACTTTCCAAAAGGATTCACAATAGAATCAAAACAACCATAGTGGATTTGGAAATCCACTTATTGTGTATCCTTCCCTAAAACAAATGCTGATGATAACCTATATCAAGGTAAAACCTAAGAATCACGTCCCCCTAAACCTCAAGAACTCATCTTCCTAATGGGTGAACAACACTGGGATACCTAGGTGAACACAATGAGTCTTAGAAACCCCCTTCTCTACACACACTCTACTACACCTTCAACCGACAAAGCTGTAACGCCCCGACCCTAGTTTCCCAGAGTCGGTGCATTAATTACATAACATTGGCATGATCACAAGAAAGATCAAATCCCGAAAGACCGATTGGTTTAGTAGCTTTGGAAACACTAGATATATTCATAAGTTTTACATTACATCATAAAATGAAAAACTACTACAACAACATAATGTTTCCACAATCCACACTAATAACCCCTCATAAAAGCCCTGCAGGTCATTCATAACTTACATCTTCACTACCTGGGAAAAATAAAACATAGAAAAGGGGTGAGCTCAAATGCCCAGTAAGGATAACAATATAGTGGAAACTTTCATTAATAATAATAAACATTTAAGGCAATGTATAACTAAAACAAAAGCCTTTTAAACATGAACTTTCAACATGGTATGGCATAAATAAAATGAAATAATTCCATTTACTTATTCACATGGATATTCTACTAATCGAATAATCACATGCAAAAATCAATAACCACTTTCATAATGTTGGAATGCATAATGCCAGACTATCATAACCACATAGCCAAGGCCTCGTGCCAAGACTACAAATAAGATTTTGTCAAGGCCTTGTGCCAAGACACTAGTTTGTCTCATGAGACCTACCGATGCATCGAGGAGCTAGAGCGGGCTCCACCCGTCACTTATTAAGTCCAATGCATTCCCATATGAAAAGGTTTAAACATAACATAAACATTCGTATTAAAACTAGCATACGAAATGTCAATACTTTCACAATAAACTATGAATGGTATAAAAATAGCACATCCACAGTCAAACATATCACAAAACCTTCAATACAATATAGAAGTTTTGTATCATAATAAATCAACTTCAAATAATCTTAAAATCCATCAAAGGATGTTGACATAGATGAAATCAAAATTCTTTTTAAAGAAGTATCTCCTTTTATTTTGAAATCATTTAAGATCCATATAAAATAAAACATTTTTTTGAAAATATTCTTGTAAGCTTGTAAGGAAAGCTTCGACGATTTTATAACGGCGGAAAATAACCGCACCCGCCGTATAAGTTAAAAAAAACATTCTTACCTCAATTCTGTCGAAAAGGTTAAAAAGGACCTTGTTTTGAAAACGACGGAAAGATTCCTTTATAAACCTCTTATAAAAAGTCAAACAAGGGTATAAATGACTTTAACCCATATTCTTGTAAATAGTAAAAATGTTTTGAAATACATTTCGAAGAAACATGGATGTGGATGATAGAGAGATCCCAGTAGATTATTACGTATAATACAACCTCAGATAATGAAGAGATTGTGAAATAACCCTTACCTTGTACTTTTCCTTGGTTGGAGTAGGTTAACCTCCTGTATAATGGTTAAATAATTGTTATTAAATTATACAAGAATCATTAATATGATATCATATATGATCTTTTAACATTGATTTGTTAATAATATCTTAGAATTATCGTCGTTTCGGGTGTTAACTTACTTGTTTTCTTTTATATGTTTTGTTATGTAAGACATGTTTGTAAAGGATAGGTTGTATATTATTCATATCCAGAATGATATCAAGTCCTTAAACATCATTTTTAAATCATCAAATGATAATTATACTTGAATGGATACGATGGAGAATGAATCTCATCGCGTTCGTGGAGACGGTAGTCCGTACGTACGCACGAGCGACAATATCATTCTTTTGATATTAAAATAATATATAAATGTATGGTATATCATATATACAGAATCATTAAAATGTTATATTTATTATTTACATGAGTTACACATCATTATTATACCCATCCAAATAATAATATATTGAATAACAATTACACCACGACGTGGAGACGGTAAGCCGTACGTACGCACGTATGGTGACATGTTATTCAAAGGGTGGATAGAATACTGAATATGGTTGTACCATATTTATAATAACATCACAGTATATGTGAGATACTGGAGTTATTATTTTAGAATGGTAATAACAAAGAAAGAGGAAGTGGAAGAAGAATGGAAATTAGAAAAGGGTGGTGAAATCATTACCTCTTCTTCGGGTTCTTCCTTTTGATTTGATCAAAAGGGCTCCTTAGGTTGGCTTTCTGATCAAACTAAGGCCTCTAGGTTGTATTTAGGAATGTTGGGAGAGTATTTGGGCAGAGTTTGGCCGAACCAAAAGGCTTTGAAGGTGTGAAGAAATGAGAAGGAGGAGTGCCCTTTTATAAGAGGGGTGAGGGGCACCTTTGGAAAAGCTAGAAATATTAATTTATAATAAATTCATATTCGGTTTCCAAAGGCTCCAAAGTTGACTATTCAAAGGATGAGGTGGGGATAGGTCGAAAACAACTCATCCAATAGAATTTAGACAGGTTTGGGTACTTATATTAACCTTATCTTTAAGTATTAACTCTAAGTTAATTAGTTTCACTTTTACAATGTCTCTTTGTATTTTTATATAATATGGTTAATAAACTTACTATATACATCCAAGCGACCCCCAAGTGGTTCATTAATAATTAACCTATAATAATATAAGTCTCTTGGCCGAACCTTAGATTTTTAGGAATTTAATATCAATTAATAATATAATATTTGTTTTAAGAACTCTTTTATGTCAATTTTGACACTATTCAATAGTTGATTTTTGTGAAACTCATAACAGATTGATTACTTCGAAAAAAGTCAATTAAATCAATCCTAATATATCATATTATCCTAGAAAATTAGTTTAATTCATTAAAAGTTTCATATTATATTTATTTGGGTATTTATAATATCAATTATTTTAATTTTTCACTATTATAGTAATTACTGCATCATCATTGTGTCATAAATTAAATAACTTATTTAATGTCTAAAAATTATAAATAAAATATCATTATGTAGGAAATCGTTTTAGCGTTCTAATGAATATTTATAATCGAAAATCCAACATGTATAACCCTATGTAAAAATTGTTCTTCTAAAAGATGTAATCTTATGCCATTTTTATTTTTATTTTAACTTTATTAATATAATGTGTCATTATCACTTACAAGTGGCTCCAAGGGGTCCCAAAATTGACCCAAGGATGCCCATGGTCGGGTATGTGTACACCAATAAGGTTAGGACACGTTTTAGGGTAATTTTGTATTATTATAATATTATTTTTTAACCCTTATTTACCGGATTTACCCTTAACCATGGTAAATAAAATATTTACCGCAGTAATTATTCAAAATGTCTAAAAATAAAAGTTACCTATTTACATAATTTGGACATCCTGATTCCAAATATGGAATCCATTTTCCTAAATTCAAAACACAGAAGTGGCAGAAATTAATTTAAAATTAATTCCCGCTGTCAAAACAAAAAACGTGTTTTTAAGAGATAATAACTATCAAAAGATTGACACTTGTTTATGTTCGGTTTAATTGTAAAATTATGTCCAATGACCAACATTATATTAAATAGTAAAAATATATTCTAAATATACTTTAAAACCACTAAAATTCATAATTTATCACTATTAATTATTTTTATTAAAAAAGTTGTTTTTAATTAAAATTTAGTAATTTTCACTATTCATCAAAATATGAAAGTTATCCGAAAAGTACCAAAATTTCACCTTAGGCTAAATTCGATATTCCGAGTCCAAAAATGAAGTCCATTTTCAAATATAAAATATATATAATTTCAAAAATTAGGTATTACTATTCACAACGGCTAGTTTAATTAGTTGTGGTGTGTGTTAGAACTCGAGGTTGCGTACAACACACGCTATCGCATTATTCGAAGGGAAACGTACCGTAGAAGCTTGGGGTGTTACATTCTCCCCTCCTTCAAATAATTGCGTCCTCGAAATTTCTAGGGTATTACTGCATAAAAAGACTCGGGTGGTTCTTCATCATAAGCTCCTCGGGTTCCCACGTTGCCTCTTCCATCTTATGGTTTCTCCACAAAACTTTTACCAGACGCGTCGTCCGGTTTCTCAGTACTTGTTCTCTTGTATCAAGAATCCTGACGGGCTCTTCGCAATAAGACAGATCGGGTTCCAGTTCTAATTCCTCATAGGTGAGTACATGCGTTGGGTCAGGCATGTATTTCCTCAACAGAGATACGTGGAACACATCGTGAACTTTGGAGAGACTTGGCGGCATTGCCAATCGGTAAGCTACAGCCCCAATTCGTTCTTGAATTTCGAAAGGTCCGATGTACCTGGGACTCAATTTACCTTTCTTACCAAAACGTATGACTCCCTTCCACGGAGATACCTTCAGGAAAACATGATCACCGACTTGAAATTCCAAATCCTTCCTTCGATTATCGGCATAGCTCTTCTGCCTACTTTGAGCTGCTTTGATGTGATTTTGGATTACTTTCACCTTTTCCACCGTTTCCTCCACCAGTTCTGGGCCTACAAGTTTTCTTTCACCAACGTCATCCCAACAGGTTGGTGTACGACATCTCTTTCCGTATAACGCTTCATATGGTGCCATCTGAATACTCGAATGGAAGCTATTGTTATAGGAAAATTCTACCAGAGGTAAATATTGATCCCACATACCCTGAAAATCAAGTGAGAAAGATCTCAAAATGTCTTCTAAGGTTTGAATAGTCCATTCTGATTGTCCGTCTGTCTGAGGGTGGTAAGCAGTGCTCAAATGAAGTTCAGTATCCAGGGATTTTTGAAGACTTTTCCAGAATCTTGAAGTAAAACGGGGATCACGATCAGAAACAATTGATAAGGGTACTCCATGAAGTCTCACAACTTCATTAATATATAGTCTTGCTAGACGTTCCAGGGGTAGATCTTCTCTTATAGCAAGAAAATGTGCTGACTTGGTAAGACGATCAACAATAACCCATATTGCATCATTCCTTCTAGGAGTCTTTGGTAGCCCCATGACAAAGTCCATCGTAATATTGTCCCATTTCCACTCCGGTATGGGAAGAGGTTGCATGACTCCTCCAAGCTGTTGCCTTCCAGCTTTGACTTGTTGACAAACCATACATCTTGACAAAAAATCAGCAATCTCCCTCTTCATGTTGTCCCACCAAAAATGTTCCTTCAAATCTCTATACATTTTGGTGCTCCCAGGGTGTATAGAGAAATTGGAACTATGAGCATCATCCAGCAATTCCCTTTTTAGATCAGGTAAATCGGGAACACAAAGTCTCTTCCCGAATTTCAAAATTCCATCTTCATACACAAAGTCTCTCAATCTCCCATCATTCACAGCTTTAATCTTCTTTTGGAATTCTTCATCATCGGTCTGAGAACTCTTAATCCTTTCTAGTAAAGATGGTTTGGCAACCATTTGAAAAAGCATTGATGTTTCACCTTCCCTGGTTATTCCCATGTCCATCTTCTCTAGATCCATGAAAATTGGGTCCCTTTCAATTCTCATCATGTTCAGAACTCCATGGTCTTTTCTGCTCAAAGCATCTGCTACTTTGTTTGCTTTCCCCGGGTGGTAGTGTATCGTGCAATCATAATCCTTGAGTAATTCAAGCCATCTCCTTTGCCTCATGTTGAGTTCTTTTTGTGAGAAAATATACTTCAAACTCTTGTGATCAGTATAAATCTCACATTTTTCACCATAGAGGTAGTCCCTCCATATCTTCAAAGCAAATATTACAGCTGCTAACTCGAGATCATGAGTAGGATAGTTTTGTTCATGAATTTTCAACTGTCGTGATGCATAGGCGATAACTCTATCATTCTGCATAAGGACACAACCAAGTCCTTTCTTTGATGCATCACTATAAATAACGAACCCATCATTCCCCGATGGTAGAGTCAATATAGGAGCATTGACTAATCTTCTCTTCAGTTCTTCGAAACATTCTTCACACTCTTTTGTCCAAACAAATTTAACCCCTTTACGTGTGAGCTTCGTTAATGGGTTAGCCAATCGGGCAAAATTCTGGACGAAACGTCGATAATAACCTGCCAAACCAATAAAACTACGTACCTCAGTTATACTCGTAGGTGCTGGCCATTCTTGGATTGCTTTGGTCTTAGAAGGATCCACAGAGATTCCATCTTTAGAGACAATATGGCCAAGAAAAGAAATCTCCTGAAGCCAGAATTCACACTTGCTAAACTTCCCGTATAATTCATGCCTCCTCAGAGTCTTCAAGATAATGCGCAAGTGATTTTCATGATCTTCATAGGTTTTGGAGTATACCAAGATATCATCAATAAATACCACCACAAATTCATCGAGATACTCCTTGAAAACTCTATTCATCAGATCCATGAATACAGAGGGTGCATTAGTCAATCCAAACGGCATTACAGTAAACTCGTAATGCCCGTACCTGGTTCGAAATGCTGTCTTCGGAATGTCTTCCTTCTTTAAACACAACTGATGGTATCCAGATCGAAGGTCAATCTTTGAAAAGTATTGAGCTCCATGCAGTTGGTCAAATAAATCATCAATACGAGGTAGGGGATACTTGTTCTTTATCGTTATAGCATTGATCTCCCTATAGTCGATACATAACCTCATAGATCCATCTTTCTTTTTAACAAAAAGAACAGGGGCTCCCCATGGAGAAACACTAGGGCGAATAAATCCCTTATTACTCAGTTCCTCTAGTTGTTTCTTCAGTTCGACTAACTCTACAGTGGCCATTCTATAAGGGGTCTTCGATATAGGCCTTGATCCAGGAATCAAATCAATAGAAAACTCAACTTCTCGTTCTGGAGGATGTCCAGGTAAATCTTCCGGAAATACATCCACAAATTCTTTCACAACAGGTACATCCTCTATTTGAACATTTCTTTCCTCACCGATAGTTACTTCATTCTCTTCCTCCCCAATAATTGAATTTAGTTGAGCTACTGGGGGTGGATCTAAATAAGAATTAGGTGGTGACGATTCTGCTCTAAAAATAAGGTGCTCCTTATCATTATCATCAAGAATCGTAACCTCTTTCTTCTTACAATAAATCTTCGCATCATAGTCCGAAAGCCAGTCCATACCGAGGATTATATCAAACTCAATCATAGGTATGACGATGAGATCAGCAGATAAAGAAAATTTATGTGCTCTAATGGGGACTGATTCACAAAACTTTGTTGCAATGATACTTCCCTTAGGAGTTTTAACTGACAACTCCCTTATTAAATCAAATTGGAAATATCTAATTTTCTTAGCAAACTAGGAAGATATGAAACAATGCGATGATCCAGAATCAAATAATGCATTTGCTAAACTTGAGGAAACCATTAAATTACCTGCCACCACGTCTTTTGGAGCTTCTACCTCTGCAGTAGTGATAGCATAAGCCTGGCCTTGATCCCTTGGCCTTTTCTGAGGTAAGTTCTCCTGACGCTTAGGGCATGCATTTGCATAATGCCCCATCTCCCTGCAATTGTAGCACTGAACGTTGGTAGCTTCCTTCTTCCCCTTGCAATCATGAGCTTGGTGGCCTTTTTCACCACACTTGTAACAGACTCCCATTCCCTTCAGGCAAGCACCGGGGTGTTTCTTCCCGCACTTACCACAAGATGGATATTCAACCTTTCCCTTCTTCCCCTTATTTCCATTCCCAGATTGATCAGCAGGTCTCTTCTTCTCTTGCTTTGCTTTAAAGTCATAAGACTTAGAGAATTCCTTTTCGGTCTTGATAGCACATGAGACAATGTCTTCGTACGATGAAAAGGATTGTGAGACTAATGCTCGACGGAGAAATGGTTTTAACCCATCAAAGAAACGATCAATCTTACTTCTTGGGTTGCGAATATAATCACCAGCATACCTCACTAACCTTGTAAAGTTAGCCTCATACTTTGTGACATTCTCATCCTCCTTTTGTCTCAGACTCAGAAATTGTCTTTCCATATCTGCTCGATGGTCGCGAGGAAAGTATTTTTCTAAAAACAGATCTTTGAACTCCCTCCATTCCATATTTGACACTTCATCATCTTCTTTCGTATTTTGAATCAATGACCACCATTGATCAGCATCTCCAGTGAGGCGGTAAACTGCCATGATAACTTTTTCCCTTTCACTACTCCCCAAAGCCTGAAATATTTTCTCTAGGGAAAATATCCATTGCTCAGCTACTAAGGGATTTGTATTCCCATTGAACATTGGTGGTTGTTGCCTCATGAATCGATCTAACATTGATCCTCCACGCTGCGGATCAGGGTGCTCCATACGGGTAAGGTTATTATTCATAACCTGAGTAAGTTGTCCCAGTATGGTGATTAGCTGATCAGCACCAGTTGCATCACCAGCCCCACTATAATTATCTTGAGCAGGAGGGAAATCCCTACATGGAGTGCGTGCATTGATACGGTTTCCATTTCTTCCACTAGGCGCCATTTCTAAACAATGGCATAAACTAGATCAGTTTATGAATCAAAATACATAATCCCATACTTATAAAACACTTAGCATGAATTGAACTATTTATGGATATAATCCATAATCATAAAAATGTTTTCTTTGAGGAAGTATATACTCATAAACCCTTCATAATGATTTGTAAAGATAGTGAGAGTTATCCTAAGCATATCCCCCGGGAGTGTCGTAACCAAGAGTGCAGCAAGGCCCGTTGTCGTGCACCAGTTCTCGTTCGAGTCTAGCTCAAAGCGGTGTTTTCGGGTTTTACCCCTAGGTACATCTGTGCCAGAGCCGCCTCTACCTGCTCGTATCCAGACATGGATGTATTGCTCGGAAAACTCAAAAAATCTCTACAATACCAAAATTCTAGGAAGTTCTTCTATACTAATCCTCAAAGTTCATCTTAGGTCTACGTGCTCTAATCAGAGTTTATCTAAATCTAGCATCCAAGGTTTGTACTAAACTTCCTCTGATACCAACTGTAACGCCCCGACCCCAGTTGCCCAGAGTCGGTGCATTAATTACATAACATTGGCATGATCACAAGAAAGATCAAATCCCGAAAGACCGATTGGTTTAGTAGCCTTGGAAACACTAGATATATTCATAAGTTTTACATTACATCATAAAATGAAAAACTACTACAACAACATAATGTTTCCACAATCCACACTAATAACCCCTCATAAAATCCCTGCAGGTCATTCATAACTTACATCTTCACTACCTGGGAAAAATAAAACATAGAAAAGGGGTGAGCTCAAATGCCCAGTAAGGATAACAATATAGCGGAAACATTCATTAATAATAATAAACATTTAAGGCAATGTATAACTAAAACAAAAGCCTTTTAAACATGAACTTTCAACATGGTATGGCATAAATAAAATGAAATAATGCCATTTACTTATTCACATGGATATTCTACTAATCGAATAATCACATGCAAAAATCAATAACCACTTTCATAATGTTGGAATGCATAATGCCAGACTATCATAACCACATAGCCAAGGCCTCGTGCCAAGACTACAAATAAGATTTTGTCAAGGCCTTGTGCCAAGACACTAGTTTGTCTCATGAGACCTACCGATGCATCGAGGAGCTATAGCGGGCTCCACCCGTCACTTATTAAGTCCAATGCATTCCCATATGAAAAGGTTTAAACATAACATAAACATTCGTATTAAAACTAGCATAAGAAATGTCAATACTTTCACAATAAACTATGAATGGTATAAAAATAGCACATCCACAGTCAAACATATCAAAAAACCTTCAATACAATATAGAAGTTTTGTATCATAATAAATCAACTTCAAATAATCTTAAAATCCATCAAAGGATGTTGACATAGATGAAATCAAAATTCTTTTTAAAGAAGTATCTCCTTTTATTTTGAAATCATTTAAGATCCATATAAAATAAAACATTTTTTTGAAAATATTCTTGTAAGCTTGTAAGGAAAGCTTCGACGATTTTATAACGGCGGAAAATAACCGCACCCGCCGTATAAGTTAAAAAAAACATTCTTACCTCAATTCTGTCGAAAAGGTTAAAAAGGACCTTGTTTTGAAAACGACGGAAAGATTCCTTTATAAACCTCTTATAAAAAGTCAAACAAGGGTATAAATGACTTTAACCCATATTCTTGTAAATAGTAAAAATGTTTTGAAATACATTTCGAAGAAACATGGATGTGGATGATAAAGAGATCCCAGTAGATTATTACGTATAATACAACCTCGGATAATGAAGAGATTGTGAAATAACCCTTACCTTGTACTTTTCCTTGGTTGGAGTAGGTTAACCTCCTGTATAATGGTGAAATAATTGTTATTAAATTATACAAGAATCATTAATATGATATCATATATGATCTTTTAACATTGATTTGTTAATAATATCTTAGAATTATCGTCGTTTCGGGTGTTAACTTACTTGTTTTCTTTTATATGTTTTGTTATGTAAGACATGTTTGTAAAGGATAGGTTGTATATTATTCATATCCATAATGATATCAAGTCCTTAAACATCATTTTTAAATCATCAAATGATAATTATACTTGAATGGATACGATGGAGAATGAATCTCATCGCGTTCGTGGAGACGGTAGTCCGTACGTACGCACGAGCGACAATATCATTCTTTTGATATTAAAATAATATATAAATGTATGGTATATCATATATACAGAATCATTAACATGTTATATTTATTATTTACATGAGTTACACATCATTATTATACCCATCCAAATAATAATATATTGAATAACAATTACACCACGACGTGGAGACGGTAAGCCGTACGTACGCACGTATGGTGACATGTTATTCAAAGGGTGGATAGAATACTGAATATGGTTGTACCATATTTATAATAACATCACAGTATATGTGAGATACTGGATTTATTATTTTAGAATGGTAAGAACAAAGAAAGAGGTAGTGGAAGAAGAATGGAAATTAGAAAAGGGTGGTGAAATCATTACCTCTTCTTCGGGTTCTTCCTTTTGATTTGATCAAAAGGGCTCCTTAGGTTGGCTTTCTGATCAAACTAAGGCCTCTAGGTTGTAGTTAGGAATGTTGGGAGAGTATTTGGGCAGAGTTTGGCCGAACCAAAAGGCTTTGAAGGTGTGAAGAAATGAGAAGGAGGAGTGCCCTTTTATAAGAGGGGTGAGGGGCACCTTTGGAAAAGCTAGAAATATTAATTTATAATAAATTCATATTCGGTTTCCAAAGGCTCCAAAGTTGACTATTCAAAGGATGAGGTGGGGATAGGTCGAAAACAACTCATCCAATAGAATTTAGACAGGTTTGGGTACTTATATTAACCTTATCTTTAAGTATTAACTCTAAGTTAATTAGTTTCACTTTTACAATGTCTCTTTGTATTTTTATATAATATGGTTAATAAACTTACTATATACATCCAAGCGACCCCCAAGTGGTTCATTAATAATTAACCTATAATAATATAAGTCTCTTGGCCGAACCTTAGATTTTTAGGAATTTAATATCAATTAATAATATAATATTTGTTTTAAGAACTCTTTTATGTCAATTTTGACACTATTCAATAGTTGATTTTTGTGAAACACATAACAGATTGATTACTTCGAACAAAGTCAATTAAATCAATCCTAATATATCATATTATCCTAGAAAATTAGTTTAATTCATTAAAAGTTTCATATTATATTTATTTGGGTATTTATAATATCAATTATTTTAATTTTTCACTATTATAGTAATTACTGCATCATCATTGTGTCATATATTAAATAAATTATTTAATGTCTAAAAATTATAAATAAAATATCATTATGTAGGAAATCGTTTTAGATTTATAATGAATATTTATAATCGAAAATCCAACATGTATAACCCTATGTAAAAATTGTTCTTCTAAAAGATGTAATCTTATGCCATTTTTATTTTTATTTTAACTTTATTAATATAATGTGTCATTATCACTTACAAGTGGCTCCAAGGGGTCCCCAAATTGACCCAAGGATGCCCATGGTCGGGTATGTGTACACCAATAAGGTTAGGACACGTTTTAGGGTAATTTGTTATTATTATAATATTATTTTTTAACCCTTATTTACCGGATTTACCCTTAACCATGGTAAATAAAATATTTACCGCAGTAATTATTCAAAATGTCTAAAAATAAAAGTTACCTATTTACATAATTTGGACATCCTGATTCCAAATATGGAATCCATTTTCCTAAATTCAAAACACAGAAGTGGCAGAAATTAATTTAAAATTAATTCCCGCTGTCAAAACAAAAAACGTGTTTTTAAGAGATAATAACTATCAAAAGATTGACACTTGTTTATGTTCGGTTTAATTGTAAAATTATGTCCAATGACCAACATTATATTAAATAGTAAAAATATATTCTAAATATACTTTAAAACCACTAAAATTCATAATTTATCACTATTAATTATTTTTATTAAAAAAGTTGTTTTTAATTAAAATTTAGTAATTTTCACTATTCATCAAAATATGAAAGTTATCCGAAAAGTACCAAAATTTCACCTTAGGCTAAATTCGATATTCCGAGTCCAAAAATGAAGTCCATTTTCAAATATAAAATATATATAATTTCAAAAATTAGGTATTACTATTCACAACGGCTAGTTTAATTAGTTGTGGTGTGTGTTAGAACTCGAGGTTGCGTACAACACACGCTATCGCATTATTCGAAGGGAAACGTACCGTAGAAGCTTGGGGTGTTACAAAAGCTCAACGGGTTCCATCAGATTCATAATAGAACAACACTAGGAGATTAATGGTTATAGTCCTTGTAGAAGCCTAAGTCTCAATGTTGATATAAAAATAGAAATTACTTAAGAAAATAAATCCTCATACACCACCACCACTGCAATAAAAATCTCATAGTATCCGATGCTCTAAAGGTATCATAGTAAAACTAAAAAAAGTTAGTCATAACATATTGTACATGAACTCATCCTATTCTTCTTCATATAAATAATTATCAAAGGAGGAAAACTATATCCAAAAAAACTATAATCACCACTATAATCAATGGTGGAAACCCACTGAGTGTAGATAATTGGGAACTAATCTATATTGTGGATAACATTGTAGATTCACACCACTATTAAATGAGATTAAATGTGACACACACACACACACTCTCTCTCCTCCCAATGTAAGGTAACACTATAGGTAGAAGTGAGTATTCACTAAACCTATATATAGGGTCCTCTAATGAAAGGGTTTGAGAAAAAGGCTTCACATGTATCACTAGGTCTATTATTGGAGAAAAGTGTCTCATAACACTATGTGAAAACTACATCTAGGGTATAGAAAACAAATTTTATACCTAGAACTACACTTGAAACCTTTATGAGCTCATACTTCTTGAAACTCATCCTTTCACTTAACCAAATGTTTAACATAATCGAGTCTTTCTATCAAACCTTATAAAATCAAAAAAATCTCAAACACCCAAGTGAGATACACTCATCTACCATGCCTCATCACAATTCTCTTTGGGTGGCATTGACTTTACTGAAATGTTTTGGATCATATATTAAGAATGCATCTTTGGTGGGGAATTTTCCCTCTTCCTTTCTTGACCACAGTGAAATAAAAAATCACAAATATATGGCTTTATAGACTACTAGTTTCACCCTAGAGATGTCTCATTTGTAGAATCATCATCAAGAGGGTCCCCAACTATGCAGTACATGTGCACCATAGGATCATTATTTTCCTCCACCACCTAATAAGGGGTCTATAGCACCATGTAAACTGGGTGATCTCTAAATTCATAAATTTTGATTCATACTCAGAATAGGTGTGTCATCTATCAGTACCACCAGATCCGTCTACTACTCTAGGAAGAAAAAGAGTCACAAGTGGAGCCATCCTATTAGTCAGGGTCTACAATCTGAAAGCCCATACTATCACCTTGATCCGATTCTCCACTGCCTGAGGGTATATATCTCCATAAAACCTAAGTGTTCACATTCGATGGAAATAGAGTCACATTCTAAGTCTACACATATCATCATATTGACTTTCTGGAGCCACGGAATTCCCAACATGTCATTAAACATCCATCAGATCAATTGAATGTTATAAGCACAACTCAACAGGTTGTAGAACTACTCAGTTCTCGCCTGGAGGAAACACCTCATGTGTGGGTCCCTGAACAGGGGACTCATCACCTTATTTTTCATCATCATGAAACTATCTCAAAATAGTAGGTGGATTTCATCATGGAGACATCATGAAGTTGAAAAGACATATCATGTTCAAAGAGAATATTTGGGAAGCTGACTCATGATTGACACGAAAACCACAACCCATTCTTATATGATTAATGTACCAAATTATTCCTTGAAAAAATTTCCTATACGTAATAATTCGACAAGAAGGTTATCATAGTTATATTGAATGGATACATTAGTTTTCACACCAACATTGGACACCCAATATAGATTTCCTAACTCGAAACATTTTAATGTTTCTTCCCATTGCCCAAACCACCTCACATACAGACAAAACTCCAAGATATGATCCTAAAACTAGGTAGTGTTATAACACATCAGGATGGGTATCCTTTAATACCACTCTAGAACGACCCAAACCACTGGTTCCCAAGACAATACTACCCCATGGTACCTCAAATAGGATAGAGGTTAGGGACTAGCATTGAGAAGTCATATCACACAAAAGGGAAGGATTAACCTAATGTACTTGTACAAATTCACACATCTAAAACCCATAAAATGATGAAATTTAAACCAACTATTAATAATTTAGGCATAAATATATAATACCATAATCAAAGTGTGACAAAAATTAAAAGAAAACATAAAAAGGGGACAAATACTAGCCCACCAAAAATTGGAGATAATGTCTGAATTTCTGAAAAGGAGGGGGCTATTATCAAATGAAACAATGGTATACACCATGGTATGTCCATACTAATCTAAGCTCCAACTACTTCTAGTCTTCAATGGACTCCATAAAAACTACATCATCTTTATAAGACACAACATGTGTGGATAGATCCCATGTAAGGGTGAGTATAAAAATACATAGTAGGACACCCCAAATTCACTAAGAATAATGCATCCGGAATATTCAACACATCATAAGATATGTCATTCATAATATGAGAAATATAATAAAAAATATAGATATACTCATAGTACACACACTGTCTCAAGGTAAGGTCACAACCATAATTTCCAGCTTTCGATTTTTCTTGAAGGTTTCATATACAATCATTCAAGAGAGCACACTCCATAAGATATAATTACAATGATGAAACTCATCCCAATGTTCATGCTTTTCATTTATAGACATGAATAAGAACAAATGATACAGATAGGGTTCATCTATGAAACACACTTGATCATACTACACCTAATCAGAAAAATAATATCTTGATAAATAGATAAGGGGTCAATTCCTAGGGCTCATTGGGGGGACACCAGACCCTACTATACATATTGCACCTAGATAGAGGATCGAACCTCATGTAAAATATTGGTCAGAACAATTCAAAAAAACCCAACCTGGGGAAAATATGAAGGACATGGGGATATTTTTGGGACTCTTGGAGGGGTACATGCAATAAACCACTTAGGGGAATAGTCAAAGAAAACTAAGACAAATCAAACCACAGTAAGGGATCTCACCCATATTGCATTGAACAACATGATGATGATGAGGGGCCAGCCTCTATGTTGAGAAATAAATGCTTTAAAAAACCCTAAAATAAATTGACTAATGGGAACCGATTCAACCTATATGGGTCCATGAAGGATCATAGAATCTCACAGTGAAGCTAAATTGTGGTGAAATAGGAATCCAACCTATTCTAAAAGGAGTACATGGAATGTTCATAGGGGTACATGATATGTATCTTAATCCAATCACTTCTCTGGTCTCTCACTCACACCTTCATTCATTTTAGTAGTACACAGGATGTCCCATAAAGGTACAAAGCATGTAGTTGTCTATTTGGAATTCATCATGTCATTATTCACTTTCCAAGGCACATCTTTGTGTTCCCATGTTCTTGGTTTTTTTGAGTAAATGGATCTACACATGTACAATAATGTACTTCCCAATTACATGGAATATAGGGCAACTTGGCCACTTATGTGTGCACCCCTAGTACATGGGGAGCCATCTACCACATGATACCATGTGTGTAATTATATATAGATTCCAAGGTGTGTACCCCATATACACACTGAAATGGTTGGTTGTGGTTCACATAGTGTATTCCATGTGTCACATAGCATGTGATACATATCTCTTTGTAAAACCCTAGCACTGGATGTTTGGGAATACACAAAATTTTTTCATAGGTCTACACACCGTGTAGTCATATTTTTCATGGAACCCGTGAGATTCTTCACGTTCCTTCCACCATGCCCCAATATATTTGATCCCACTATGAAATGTGTGATTCATAAGGGATATGAGGTAGACCAAACATGTCATGAACCAAGACGGAGTGCCATCCATCCCAACACCCAACCCAGTCTATGGCATGTCATGAAGGGTATTCCTAGTCCCCATGGTCTAAAAACGGGTGCCTGGGTATCAACAATGTAACTTGAGAATTATTCCATCCATTTAAATAATCACAAAAAACCATTTGGAATAAATAAACAAAAATGAATAATCACGACCAAAAAAGGCAATCCAATTTTCTGATTGCAGATTATAATATTTACACAAAACCCAAAGAGGATAAAATAATAAAGTAACAAGACACTGTCCCAAAACCACCATGCAACAAGAGGATCCTCTTCCTCATGTCACCACCACAACACCTTCTAGGTGAAACCACAATTATCACCAAACCCCAGCTCCAAACATCTATCCTTTACCTGTTTCAAACATAACCAAGTCGACTTACACCCAAAGGTGTATGTGGTGTGTGAGCTAAAGCCTAGTAGGATGACACCAAACAAAAATATTCCATGATATAAACATTATCATATGAATTAACATGAATATTTTATAAAAAATTCTAGAAACATTTATACATATACATTTTAAAGGAAAATATTCTTTGTTTTTAAATAACTGAAAAAGTATACCATATGTTGATGGAAAGTACAATATCACTAAGGAGGACTATTCCATGGGAGATCCATATAGGAACTATTTAAGAGTGGGACCCTGGGTACATCATATCATAGTGAAACATGATATAGTAACCACACCAATAGTGTTCCCATTCATGAGCCGCTATAGAGGAAAAACATCAAAAGTTCTCGTGGTCTCTAATAATCATCAAGAATTTAGTTGGTGTTGTAATCATCATTCCCACTAGATTAATCTAGTCCAAGACACATTTGATTATTCTATAATACTAGAACTAGTCCACCCACCAAGATACCTATGATTCCATTCACGCTCAATTACAATTTCACTTGTCACATAGGTCACCAATTCACATGCACACATAAAAAAGATGAATACATACTTGAAACCACCATTTCTCATTGGACAAAACATCTTTAAATTCCATACACATAGAAAAATAAATTCTAAAACAGGTTTCAAACCTATTTTATAATTCATTAAATATATTTCAAAATTAATAAAACACATTCAAGATTCACAATAAGAGTCCACACTTAAAATACACCCAATTTCCTTTAGAAAAACCACTTTCAAGAAAAACTCATATTTAAAACCTTCCAAAATTCTTTTATCACCACAAAAATAAATCATAAAACACATTAAAACACTCAAGAAATAATATATAATTGGTCAAATAATTTTTAATCATGGAACCACCAACCTCAAGTGTAGAAATTTCTCAAATATGGCTGAAACCAACAATTGCACACAAAGAGAAGCCTATATAGGAATGATAATAATTTAAACATTAATATTAAACCCTAGTAATCAAGATCTCACCCACAATTTCACACCTATCCAATTGGAAAACAAACCCCCCAATGAATAAGGAAAGACAACTAAGAAAAGAGGAATAAACCAAAAGAAGAGGGACTTTCATGGAGAATCGAGGAGATACCCCACCAACATTACCTCAAAAATAGAGGTACCCTGGTGAAAATAGAGGATGTAGAAGAACATAGGGTAGAGGAACCTGATTAAGGAAAGTTTTGTGGTTTTAGGGTTAAAAATTAGAGAGAGAAAACATAAAAAAACCAAATTTTAATGAATGAATATTCCACAACAAAATAATAATAATAATCCCCCTAATCCCATATAAAATATACCCATACCCACAAAATGATTGAATAATGAATCAACATGTTATTCAATTAATTATCATTCAAAATTGTATAATAATACGGGGATATATATAAAAAAGAAAACATCCTATCTCAATTTTTATCAATCACATACAAATAATTGTCATACATTTTCATTGTTGGTGATATCAAAGAACTTCGATGGTGAAATAGTGCTTGATCCAATCTTGATATGATATCATCCACCAAGAACACTTTCCTCAAAATGCACTCTAGATCCCCTGGGTTATGAAGGTAAGAATGGAATATGATAATAACCACATATTTATAGGGTATAATGGGTCACTACATTAATGAAATAAAGTGAATCAATTAAATTTGTTTATTTTATTATTTGTGCCTCTATGAATTTTTCACGTAAACCTGACTACGAAAATTTTTATATCATTAATAGTGTAAACCTCACATCTTAAACTCATTTACGGTCTCATAATTATGATATGAGACTCTGTTTTTGAGTTATTATAATTTTTTAGGAAATTTACCCATGTGTGATATTAATATATTTGATATTCTTGTAATATCAATTATGGTCCCATTGGACCACTGAATCTCACACCATCTCAACTCTTGGATTTGGAAATATTTATAGAAATATCCCAAAGTATAACATAGAAAAAACCATAACAAAACAATAAACATCTCATCAGTAGATAATTTTCTTCGAATATAACAATGAGAAATATTATTAAGATATATCTCTTCCACCATGGATTCTTGAAATTAAAATAACCATGTATCATTCTCAATATAATCTTAGTAATTATGATTTTTTTAATAATGTATCATAGTCATTAGGATCCAAAACAATATTAATGAATCAATTGAAAAATAAATCGATATATTTTTTTATTTTATTAAAAAATAATAAAATTTATTCCAAAATATTTTTTTTCTTCCTTTACTTATAATGAAAAAATATTTATATAGGTCAACTTCTATAATATATATTTATATTATTTTAATCCCAAAGTATCAATAAATGAATTTTTGGATAATGGACCTCATATGGTATTTATACCTTTTTAATCATCATTAGTATCTTTTCTATCCTTCTTAGATATGCTTATTATAAAAAAATAAATGATTTTTATCCCATGCATTATAATATTATAAAAATATCTACCCACATATTCTAATTTTTGTGACATCTAATTCATGCATAGTTCAAAAGTTTATAAATTAAATATAAGTATTCTGTTTTAATTAATTTTATTCAAAATGATTATATATTTTAGAGAATAATATTCTAGAACCACTTGATTTGATAATATTTTTATAGAATAAAGAGATAAAAAACACATTGTTGAATAATTTAAATTAACCAGTCAACTTATTTTCTTCTAAATTATAATGTACCATTTTTAGTATAATTTTTTGATCAGATAATAAAAAATACTATAAAAAATGTAATAAAACATATTTTACAAAATTAATTTAATTAATTCACCTTTAATGAAAAGGAAAATTAAATTTTAAGATAAATTTACATCCAACTCACCCAGGAGACTATAATCATAGAAAATAATAATTTTAAAAGGGGTTAATATTCCTCATTGATTACTTAAATTATAATACATTGGCTTAAAAGTATGATTGATTTAACTATATAATTATAATGATGAAATATTTACCCAATAGTTTTATGTTTCATTCGATGGGATCACATTGGGATATTCCCGACACCAGGGATGGGGGAATAAATTAGTTTTGGTGACTCTCGATCAATTAAAATTGTTATCCCTTATTTTTCACTCATGATTATTTATTTAATGGATCTCCCTTTATCAATCTTCACCTTTGGTTTTCATGCACTTAAAGAAGAAAATTTTATATATTATGTTGACTTATAGTAAAATTTTCTTTTTATATAAGAAATATCAAAAGACACCAAGTATTATTCAAGGACGTGATTAAAACACAAATTATAAAAAAAAATTAAAATTAAATTGATTTCATTGATTTCATTTTTGAAACATCATAAAAAAATAATTTAGGAATGAATTAATTTATTTTTCTAAAATGAATGATTTTTATGGAACTATGGAAAATAAAGAGTTTTTAAACACTTTCATTTATTTTAATTAAATAATGTAATTTAAATTTCCCACTATATTTTTAATTTGGTATTAAAGATAAATATTTACCATTTAATTTATAATAACATAATTAATTCCATTTGAATCTACTATATTTAAGATTTTTATATAAGTTAAGGTTTGTTCTTAAAAATAGATATTTCTCAAAGTATTTTTTCATTGCATTTTATACATTTATATTAAAATTAATTTAGGAAAATTATAGAATTTGAATATAGAAATATATATACCATATTTTGAATTAGAAAGTATGAATTTTTTACAAATCCCTTTTTATTTTGTGTCATTATGAACAACAACTATGGTAAATATGTGTCAACTCTTTAAGGGTAAGATGAGTAAAACTGTGTTAAAACCATGAAATAAGGTCACAATGTAAACCCAAAACATTCCATAATTTCATTATAGGGGGAAAATAGAAAATGTACTTACCAAATTCAATTACAAATAATTTTGGTGCAATTTTACATTGATAGTGTCATTTATATTTTTTAAGTAAAGAAAATTCTAAAATATCACTCACTTGACTTTAATATCTCTAAAATATTTACATAAATATAAAAAGAAGATATTTTCAGTTAAAATTTTTTATTTTAAATATTAGTTAATTATTTTTTATAATAATTTATCATTAATAATTATTATTGAAATATTTACCTTAAACTCTTACACAATGTTGACATAATTCCTGTGCAAGCAGTAGAAAATTCCTATAAGTTATTTTAAAAATGTAGAAATATATTTTTGGTGAGTTATGGTTTGAAATGAATATAATGGATTAATATAAAATATTTAGGATTTTTTAAATGTTTATATTCCAATTCAATTAATATTTTAAGTTTTGTTTAGTAAAATTAAATGAATAGTTTAAATGTGATATTAATGACACTTTATGAAAAATAATGTATTATAAAATAATTTAAAAATTATCAAATCATTAAATAGTACAATAATGATAAAAAATTTGAAATATATAATATATTATCCATTTATGAGACAAATTTTACCTTATTAGTAAAATTATAACCCTTTAATATTTAAAATGGCATTATCAAAATTAAGGTTAAATTTATTAATAAATATGTAATGTCCATGTTCTGGAAGCCACCCAGAGGCGCCCCGTACCCGGTTGGTCACATGACCTTAAGCGCATTTCCCCAAATTCCAGAGGCTGCCGAATAGAAGCGAGGGCCTTGGTGAGTAGGTGGGGAAACTATACCCTCATTTGGTGAATTATACAGTGGAAGAACAACAAAAAACAATAGCGAAAACAATAAACAACATACAACAACTGAACTGAACAATGAAAGCAATGTATAAAATAATAATGATGCTATATGGTGCATATGTCTATGGAAAGCAGTAAACAAACCAACGTGTTGAAATACAACTGAAACCAAAATGCAAAAGAAAAACAAAGTAAACTCCTCAGCATCTCAAGCCATAGCTTGGTCCCCTGCTCTCCTTCTCCACAGCAAGTCAGGTACATGAAGTAGAAGGGAGCTTTCCCTTATCTATACCTGCAACAACATAGTCTGTTTGGGCCCAAAAGCATGACCCAAACAGGGTGCAAGACAAATTCCTAGTAGGAAATCACCCAAATATCTGTGCCTAATAGTTAGTGAATACAAGGAAGTAATAAAACAGCAAGAAGTAAACAGGAAAACACACAGCAGCTACAACCCACAGTTCTAATTTATAAAGTACACAAGAAACATCCACTGAAGCAAGCAGAACAAAAAGGTAACCTCTAGGTATTTCTCACAGCCTAACCCCTATGGTTTAACCTAAAATTACTAGCTACCCTCTGGGAAGAACACACAGTCTCACCGCTCTGGTTCAGCTAAAGAATAGACTCTCTGGGTAAGCACTCACCGTCAATTCCCTCTATAGTCTCGTATCGTGATAAAGGCTCTCTGGGGAAGCACTCAATGTCAATTCCCCCTATGGCCTGCATCGAGGATCTATTGACTCTCTGGGGAAGCACTCAACATCAATTCCCCCTGTGGTCTCGCATCTTAAAATTAAAGACACTCTGGAGAATACCTTCCATCCATTCTCCCTATGGTCCACTACACTAGGTTCTCACAGCCCAGTGAAAAACTAACATGCATAGCGCACATGTAACATCCAATTAAACCACAAGAACTACTTGGATATAATTATAGGGCTCAACAACATAACAGTACAACAGTTCCACTATCCAACAACTAGGCATGGCAACTGGAAAACGCCGAACAAGAAAACAAGCGTGGAAAAGCATCCAGAACACAACACAATTTATCCTATTCACAAGCAATGACCACTACACAGGAATATCAGTAAGGAAAGAAAACAACAAGGGAAAAACAGAGATCACACAATACCCCTTTCAAGGGTATTGGTGGAAATTGCACATAATATTCAACTACTTCCTACAGAAAGGCACAAACCACCTACCTCGAAGCTAGGAGGACGATATACTTGAACCACGATGGCTGATTCTCCTCAGAATGGCATAGATCTAAGGAAACGCACAAAATTCTCAACCCATGATATCTTGAAAACAAGGAGGAATCATGGAACAAGGCTAAAGAAGAAGAGAGATCGTACCGAGGCGATCCCAATGCAATCGACGGCGGATGGAACGGAGATCAGACGGAGGCATGGGGATCAGGGGAGAAACGTAGCCATACGGGTCTCTCTTGGACGAAGAACCTAGAGAAGGGGTGTTTTCTGTCTGTCAGGCGTGACCCCAGTTCGTTTAAATAAAAAAAAGAAAAAAACACAGTGTGTACTTTTAGAGTGCATGGCGTGTACTAGGTTTTTTCTGTACTCTGCTTTAACCGTCCTCCACCTCACTCGTACACACCGTGTGTGTGGACCGAACATGGCCAACACATAGCTTTGAGTAGGAAAAGAGTACACGGTGTGTACTCAGAAAGTACATGGCGTGTACTTCAAAAATTTCTAGAAACTCCATTTTTCTTAAAAACACCATAAAAATAAAATACATACCTGAAACGAAGATCCGAGTTCTTACAAACTTCCCCCTTAAAGAAATTCATCCCCGAATTTCCCTAACGAGGCGGAGAATGAGAAACCCCGAACAGCTCCGGCCACTATGATCGTACATCGACCTCCCTCTCCCAGGTCTCCTCCTATACTCGCCTGTGCTGCCAAAGCACCCATACTAGAGGAACAGAATGCCCACGGAGAACCTTCATACTACGATCAACAATCCAGATAGGATTCTCTTCAAACAATGCATCCACTTCGAGCTCAACTTCCTTAGGCTGAAGGACATGAGATGGGTCTGAAAAGTAACGTCCGAGCTGAGAGACATGGAAGACGTCGTGCATGGCCCGATACCTCTGAGTTAACAGCAACCGATAGGCAACCGGCCCAACTCTCTCCAATACCTCCAACGGCCCGACATACCGTGGTGAAAGCTTACCCTGTCTCTGAATCCTCTTGTGTCCCAACCTCGGTGTGACACGCAGGAAAACTTGATCCCTGACCTCGAACTCCAGAGGTCGTCTCTGCTGATCAGAATAAGACTTCTGTCGATACTGTGCTATAGCCATCCTCTTCTGAATCAATTATATCTGCTCCTAAGTCTCCTGAACAAGACGAGGTCCCAGTAAAGATGCCTCTCTTGCCTCCAGCCAGCATAAGGGTGATCAGCATGGTCTACCGTAAAAATCCTTGTAAGGCGTCATCTGTATAGTCGCCTGAAAACTGTTATTGTAGGAGAAGTCCACCAGAGGAATATGCTTCAACCAAGAACCTCCAATGTTTAGAATGTAAGCTTGGAGCATATCCTCAAGAACCTAGATCGTACGCTTAGACTGGCCATCTGTCTGGGGATGGTATGTCGTACTCATAAGTACCTGGGTACCCAAAGCCTTCTGAAGTCCCTGCTAGAACTGAGAAGTAAAGCGTGCATCCCTGTCTGAAACAATGGAGTGCAGAACTCCATGCAGACCTACAATCACTCAAATGTAAAGTCATCCTAGATCATCAACATTGAAGGTCTCCTTGATCGACAAGAAGTGAGAAACCTTCATAATCTTATCGACAACAACCCAAACAGCATCGTTCCCTCTAGGCAACCTAGGAAATCTGGTCATGAAGTCCATCGCGACATCGTTTCATTTCCACCCCGGAATGGGTAACTACTGTAAAAGGCCTGCTGGTCGTTGATGTTTCACCTTCACCTGCTGACAAGTAGAACACCTCAAGACGAAACCAGCAACATCCCTCTTCTTACCTGGCCACCAGTACTGGTGATGGAGATCCCGATACATCTTGGTGACACCAGGATGAACTGACCAAATGGAGGAATGAAAATCCCGCATCATCTCCTCGCATTTGTCTGCTGTCACCCATAAGCATCCCTGGAAATGCAAGATCTCATCCTCGTCCACTGTCCATCCAGGAAGAGGGTCCTCTCCTGACACACCCTCCCACAGGACTAAGCCTTCTGAGTTTGATAGCTACCTCATCTGTACCTGATCAAGAAGCGTAGAGGTAACAGCTATAGAAGATAGGTAAGTCTATCCCTGTCTATCGTGCACCTCCAGATGCATCTCAGAGAACAGACCCATAAGCTGACACTCGCTGCTGGCCTCCTGAACTACCTGAATCTGAGTTCTCCTGCTCAACGCATCTGCCACTGCATTTCCCTTTCCAGTCGTATAGGCAAGATCTAAATCAAAAGACTGAAGATACTCAACCCACCTATACTGCCTCAGATTCAGATCACGCTGAGTGAAGATATACTTGAGAATCTTGTGGTCGGTGAATGCCAAAAAGTGCTCTCCCAAAAGATAGTGTCTCCAACAGTGTAAGGCATGAACAACAGCTTCCTACTACAGATCGTGTGTCGGGTAGATCCTCTCATGTGGGCTCAACTTCCGAGACCTGTACGCAATGACTCCATCTACCTGCATAAGCACAAAAACCAGTTCGATACCTGAAGCATCACAATAGACTGTATAGCTCTTGCCTAGCTCTGGCAATACTAGTATTGGTGCCGACTTCAACCTTCCCTTCAGCTCTTGAAAGGCTGACTCACAAGAATCTGACCATGAGAACTTCTCTCCCTTCTTGGTCAGACTTTTCAATGGTGCTTCTAGGTTTGAATAGTCCTGAATGAAGCATCTGTAGTATCTAGCCAGCCCTAGGAAACTCTGTACCTCAAAAATGTTCTTCAGCTACTCCCAGGAGACTAAAACTCTCACTTTCTCTAGGTCCACAGATACTCCTACCTCTGATATGATGTGACCCAAGAATTGAATTTGTTCCATCCAAAAGTGGAACTTTGAGAGTTTAGCATAAATTTGATTCTCTCTCAGTGTACTCAAAACGATCTCAAGATGAGTGGCATGGTCATGTAGAGTGTGAGAGTACACAAAGATATCGTCCACGAAGACCACAAAGAAGGATTCCAAGTATGGATGGAACACTCGGTTCATCAGTGCCATGAAAACTACAGGCACGTTCGTGAGACCCAACGGCATGACTGTATACTCGTATAGATCATACCCACTCCTGAAGGCTGTCAGTGGTATATTTTATGGTCTAACACAAAACTGATGATAACCGGACCTCAAGTCAATATTCGAGAACACCCGGGATCCTCGAAGCTGATCCAAGATTTCATCGATCCTTAGAAATGGATATCAGTTCTTGACCGTTAACTGGTTTAACTTCCGATAATCCACAAAAAGCCGGAGGGTACCATCTGCATTTTTCGAAAACAGGACAGGCGAACCCCAATGAAAAGTACTAGGTTGGATGAAGCCCTTTTCCTCAAACTCCTCCAACTGCTTCTTGAGCTCTTGCAACTCAGGTGTAGCCATCCTATAAGGAGGAATGGATACTAGTGTCGCTCCTGGAACGAGCTCAATAGAGAAGTCTACTTCACACTCCAGAGGCAAACTTGAAAATTCCTCTAGAAATAGATCCCTAAAGAGATCCACCACTGGAGGAAAGTCCGACTGTGAAGTTCCCTGGTCATCCAGATAAAGACTAGCAATCTGGGTTGTCACCCTTCCTAGCCCATGATGCTCGAGTCCTGCTCGACTCGCCTGAACATCCCATTCGCCTCTATGAAGAAAATATTCAACCTCTGGTGAAACGAAACTCACTCTGCAGTGATAACAGTCGACGACTGCCTGGAAGGGAACCAACCAGTCCATCTCGAGGATGACATCATAGCCTGTCATCTCTAGGACATAAATATACCATAAGAAACGATACCCTGCAACCTTTATAGGGAACTATCTACACTGGCGTACACTAGATGTCCTCGTCCCCAATGGTGTGTCTAGTGTCAACGAGTCGGTAGAAGAAAAGATACAGAGCCCCAGTCTCTCCAAAACAGCAACAGAGATACAACTATGCGTAGCACCAGTATCGAAAAGAGCTGAAGATAAAACTGAGGCTACTAAAATCGTACCTCGAACTGTGGAAGGTCTGGGATCCTGCTCCTGATAGGTCTGCTCCACCGCAAAAGTCTGGCCTGCCCCGCGGCTCTGTGACCCTGCCTAACCACTCCGAGCTGAACCTCCCTACTAGCGCTGAAGGAATGGTGACTGACTTCCATGGCCTCGACCTCCACCTTGGCCCGAACAGCCGGAAGAACTCCAGTTCCCTGACTGGTGTGAAACTGGTGGTGCTGCTCCTGAATGAGGAGTCATGGAACAACCCCCGTCACCAGCCATTGGTGAGAACACCTGGAAGAAATGCTAAAGGTGACCCATCTTTCTGCATGATTGGCACTCCACTGGGTCTCTCTGGCACTATGTCCTCATGTGCCCTACCCTTCCACACTAGTAGCATACGACCTGGATACCTGAAGATGTATCTCGCCTCCTCGGATCACCACGCGTAGGCTCCCTACGACACTTCCTACTGTCAACCGGAGGAACACTAGATCTGGAAGTAGAACCGCCCTGGCTCGTAGCTCCAGATTCTCTCAGATTGCGCTCCTCAATCAGTGCCTAGTTGACGATGTAAGTGATGGAAGTCAACTGGAAGATATTCACCTGCGATTGGATCTTCCGCCTGAGACTATCCTCAAACTTCCTTGCTAAGAACACCCCACTTCTATCCTGGAGGGGTGTGAAACGCTGCAGATCAGTGAAACGAGAGGAATACTCCATGAAAGAAAGAGTACCCTGCTCTAGACTCATGATCTCCCGGGCTCGATCGGCCCTCAGGGTCTCCAGGTAGAAGTAGTCATAGAACACGCGCTGGAACTCCTATCAACCCATAACCTGCTGATGAACCGCCTATGAGATCATGTCCCACCACCTCTTGGCGGAGTCTCGGAGCATGTAGGTAGCGAGATTGACCTACCTCTTTGGAGGCGTCTCCATATGCTCAAAGATAGTCAGAATGGCTTCCATCCATGACTCTACAGCCTGAGGTCCTCCTTCCCCCAATAAAGTAGGAGGATGTTGCTGCTGGAAAACCTGTGTCAAGTCTTCCATAGACGTGGCAGGAGGCGTTGCTCCCTAAAAGTTCTGTATCATCCTCATAAAACCTTCCCTGAACTGCACATCAACACCTGAAACTGGTATGACAGCCGGTGCCAAGGCTAGCCCGACTGGAGGGTCGGCAGGAAGTCCCTGATCAGCCATACCGGGCATCTGATCACTGCCTGACAACCGACGCACAACCGGAGGACTTCTCAGAGGCATATCTCTGAAATATCAAAATCAGACCTTAGATTAGGAAAACAAGGATAGAGAACCAAGGAGTACAAAACGAAAATAGGAGAAGGAAACACACAATATTTACAAAACATAACCACAAGGCGTGTATAAAAACTACACGGTGTGTATTTGAACTCTATTCCCCTACCCGAGTCTCCTTGCACGGCTAACCCACACGGTCTTCTTAAACTGAGACTACATGGCATGTTCCTTGTGGACATGGCGTGTAGTAGACAAGGTGTCAATGACCCGTGCTGTTAGTTACACGACTGGGACTACACGGCATGTTCTGAACAAACACAGTGTGTACTTGAAGACTTTTCCCAACCCGTGTTGTTGGTGACACGACCAAGTACATAGCTGACCCTTACACGGCATGTTCCGAACAAACATGGCATATATAAAAAGAGAGAACATCATCCCGTTTTGTTTGTGACATGGCCAGGTACATGGAACAAGACTACATGGCGTGTTCTTTACCAACACGGCGTGTTCTAATTGAGCTTCCCCAGCCTGTGTTGTTAGTGACATGGCCGGAAACCTAGAACAGGACTACATGGAGTGTTCTTTACCAACACAACGTGTTCTACTCAAGATTCCTCGGACCGTGTTGTTAGTGACATGGCCATTGACCTGGAACAAGACTACATGGCGTGTTCTTTACCAACACGATGTGTTCTACTCGAGCTTCTCCATCCCGTGTTGTTAGTGACACGGTCGGGAACACAGCTCAAAACTACACGGTGTGTACATACCGTACACGGTGTGTTCCTGAAGGCATTTCTACAATAGCGTGTCCCTGCTCACACGGTCAGTGACACGGTCTAAAAAATACACGGCGTGTAATCAAAAAGTACATGCTGTTAATTCTGGGTTTTTCGGGGTAGTAGCTCAAAAACTGCATAGAAGCCCAGAAAACACAGAAAACAAGGAAAAGAGGTGCCAAATTCTGATTTGTGAGGCCCATACCCCCCGTGAATCAAAGATTGGAATCTCCTACATTCATTGACAAGAGAAAACAGGATCATGATCCACCAATTTCCGATTCAAGAGTGACCATAACACCTCAAGAATCAAAATTTGGCTTTCATTTAAGAAAATTAGAAAAAAAAACAATCCTCTAACAAGGAAGAAGTGATTCTATCAAGCATATATCACAACAGAATGCATAATCTACACAAATTATATCACAACAACATGAAATCGCTAATTCACCCTAGATGGCATGGTAAGAATGCATGGCATATTATTTCTACAAGTGCCTATATGATGCATGAGATGGCATACCCTCATCTCATCGGGTTGCGATATAAATAAAACCGCAATAGTCAAGACGATAACAACACAAAGCATGTGAATCACACTAGGTGAAATCATATCTACCGTAAAATCTCAAAACCAAAAAACTACAATTAACGAGGTTGTATGGCTTTTCCCTATACACGGGTTAGCTACTCCCGAGCACAGCTTAATACCAAGTACCGAATCTGTCCTATCCCTGGCTAAAGGCTACAAATAATAAATCAAGAGAAAAGAACTCCTCTGATACCACTTTGTAACGTCCCAGTTCTGGAAGCCACTGAGAGGCGCCCCGTACCCGGTTGGTCACATGACCTCAAGTGCGTTTCCCTAAACGCCAGAGGCTGCCGACTAGCAGCGAGGGCCTTTGTGAGTCGGTGGGGAAACTATACCCTCATTTGGTGAAGTATACAGCTGAAGAACAACCAAACACATTAGCGGAAACAATAAACAACATACAACAACTGAACTGAACAATGGAAGCAATGTATAAAATAATAATGATGCTACATGGTACATATGTCTATCGAAAGTATTAAACAAACCAACATGCTGAAATACAACTGAAATCAAAGTGAAAAAGAAAAACAAAGTAAACTCCTCAGCATCGCAAGCCATAGCTTTGTCCCCTGCTCTCCATCTCCACAGCAATTCAAGTACCTAATGTAGAAGGGCGCTTGCCCTTATCTATACCTGCAACAACATTGTCTGTTTGGGCCCAAAATCATGACCCAAACAGGATGTGAGACAAAGTCCCAATAGGAAAGCACCCAAATATCTCTCCCTAATAGTCAGTGAATACAAGGCAGATATAAAACAGGAAGCAGTAAATAGGAAAACACACAGCAGCTACAACCCATAGTTCTAACATATAAAGTACACAAGAAACAGCCACTCAAGCAAGCAGAAAAAAAAAGGTAACCTCTGGGTAGTTCTCACAGCCTGACCCCTAAGGATCAACCTATAAGTACTAGCTACCCATTGGGAAGCACACACAGTCTCACCCCTCTGGTTCAGTTAAAGAATAGACTCTCTGGGGAAGCACTCACCGTCAATTCCCCCTATAGTCTCGTATCGTGCTAAAGGCTCTCTAGAGAAGAACTCAACATCAATTCCCCCTATGGCCCATGTCGAGGATATACAGACTCTCTAGGGAAGCAATCAACATCAATTTTCCATGTGGTCTCGCATCGTAAAATTAAAGACACTCTGGAGAATCCCTTCCGTCCATTCTCCCTATGGTTCACTACAATAGGTTCTCACAGCCCTGTGTAAAACAAACATGCATAGCGCGCATTTAACGTCCAAGTAAACCTCAAGAACTACTTGGCTATCATTATAAGTCTTAACAACATAACATTACAATAGTTCCACTATCCTACAACTAGGCATGGAAACTGGAAAACGCCAAACAAGAAAACAAGCATGGCAAAGCATCCAGAACACATCACAATTTACACTATTCACAAGCAATGACCACTACACAAGAAAATCAGAAATCCAAGAAAACAACAAGGGAAAAATAGGGAACACGCAATACCACGTTCAAGGGTATTGGTGGAAATTTTACATAATATTCAATGAATTCCTATAGAAAGGCACAAACCACCTACCTCGAAGCTAGGAGGACGATATACTTGAACCACGACAGCTGATTCTCCTAATAATGGCGTAGATCTAAGAAAAAACACAAAACTCTCAACCCATGATATCTTGAAAACGAGGAGGAATTGTAGAACAAGGCTAAATCAGAAGAGAGAACTTACCAAGGCGATCCCAACTTAATTGACGGCGGTTGGAACGGAGATCGGACGGAGGCACGGGGGCTCGGGGGAGAAACGCAGCCATACGGGTCGCTCTCGGACGAAGAACCTGGAGAAGGGGTGTCTTCTGTCCATCAGGCACGATCCCGATGCATTTAAATAAAAAAAGAAAAATACACAATGTGTACTTTTAGAGTACACGGCGTGTACTAGGTTTTTTCCGTACTCCGCTTTAACCGGCCTCCACCTCACCCCTACACACCGTGTGTGTGGCCCGGACACAGCCAACACATGACTTCGAGTGGTAAAAGAGTACACAGCATGTACTTCAAAAATTTCCAGAAAATCCATTTTTCTTAAAAACACTAGAAAAATGAAAGACATACCTGAAACGAAGATCTGGGTTCTTACAGAATAAGGAAATAAAAAAGATAAGGTTTAAAATTATATTTAAACCTATAATTTTTTTATGATTATATTAATACCAAATCATCATTATCATTGAGTTAAAATCATTTTTTAACAATTTCACATGAGTTATACACATAATATATTTGAATATTTCATGAGTTCCAAAAAAGTTCCACTCCTCTCACTCACAAAAGGACACCCTTATATATTTTTTACACTTTCACGAGTAACCTATGTTGATAAAACCCAAAAATATTATCATATAACTTTTTTATATGTTAATTATATGTTCTATTGTTTTTAAAATACCATTCCAGGGATCCTTAAGAATGGACCGAGAAGAGGCTTGTCGAAAGAGAGGTAATTATCCTACCCCTCTTCCAAATTACTTCACCTTCTACCTCCTCTAAATAATTGAAATTAATCCTAAAATAAAAAATTATGTATCATAAAAATATTTTAATTTTATTATTATTATGTAGTCACCATTATTAACCCTCTTTTACATCAAATTGGAAGTGAAAGTATCACTCGTGTGTATATGTGGACTACTCCTTCTATATAGCGATACAATTCATTTTACATCACAATTTTCATTTATGGTTATTATGATGATTTTAAAGTTTATATATGATATTTATAAAAAAATATTATTATAATATTATAATATCATATCAGCCTTCTTATCTTCATATATGTTAGAAATTATAATGTCGCTCATGTGTATGTGTGGACTACCACATCTACGAAGAAATACAATTTTTTTAATTTTAACTTTGCATGGATGGTAATAAGTATATATTTATTTACTATATATTATATATATAATATAAAAATTATTTTTAAAATTTGAATTATTATTTAACATTCTTTCCTTCCATCCATCAAAAAGTGAAAGTAACTTCCATGTGTACGTACGACCTACGATCTCCCTGAACAATGTAATTCATTATTCTATCTCCACCTTTAAAGGATAATTAAAAATATTATATATATATATATGTGATACTTATATAATTATTAACATATTATATTTGATTTAACTATGAACATGATGTAGGGACCAAATGTTACATGAAAAATGAAATACATAACACTTAGAAACAACAATGTTAATAAAGAATTATTATTAAATGGGTATTGAAATTTTATAAGTGGATTATATATGATATTATAATTATGTATATGGTTATAGTATATAATTATATAAGTTTAAATTAACTATATTTGAGGATAAAATTATTTATAAAGTGTGTTGGGCCTATGGTAAGGGTTTATTTTACAATCAAATCCTTATTTGGGATTTTTTATGTTTAAGTTCCCATTTGAAGAGATATTTGATATTTTCTTATTAATCCCACAATTTTCTATCTTCAAGTTACTATATTTTTTAATGTATTAGTTCTATTTTTACCTTCTTAGGAACTCAAGAAGTGAAAAATAATGTTTTTAAGGAAAACTGACTTGATTTTTCTATTAGCCCAAATTGTTTTCTTCCATGTCCATATTTTCATTAAAAAAATTTCAAGAATTTTTTTAATATTATCCAATGATTTATTAAAAAAATTAAACATGTTTAATTTTTATAAAACAGTTTAAAAATAATTTTCTTATCATTTTATGAATAAGGAATATATTCCCCATGATGTGAACGAAATATTTTTTTACATAAACCGCACGAACAACTTTTTCACAATCATGCACAATCTTTTTTTATTTTAATATTCCATTATAAGTTTGTATGGTTGGTTTCTGGAAAAAATATTTTCATAAATATATTGAAATAATAATATTTTAATATGAATTTTTCAAGAATAAAAAGGGTATTTTCCTCAATAAATAATTTAGCAATATTTTTAATGTACTTTTATCTTTGTCAATGCTCTTTGGTGAATATTATAATTTTTTGGGGATGTATTATTTTGATACCATATAAATTATTAATCTAGATAGATTATTATCATATTATATTTATTGATTGGGGAATATATTAAAATTTAATAAGCTAGTTTTTGATTACATGTGTTTTTTTATTATGTATTTTATTTTTATTCACCCATTTAAAATAATGAATGAATTTGACTTAGTAAGTAACATGATGGGACCACTATAGCCCCTTGATACGTTGGTAAGTGTCATGAGGGAAACTAAATTGGGTATTTTTTGTAAAAATTACTTATTATGTATATTTTCATGGCAAATTGCTGTAATGGTAAGATTATGATGCCTCACAGTATGCATTCTATCATTATGAAACTAGTTATTGTAATCCATGTGATTATTTATGTAGTTATATTATCCATGGACTTATTCCCCTTTTATGGAATTATATATATGAAATAATTGATTATTTTTTATCCTAACCATATTATTCATGTTTTATTTATTTTAATATAGCTTATATTATAGGCTTTCTCTTACTAAGAATATGAGGTCAGACTTTATTATGTTTTCCTTTCTCAAGGATACTAAAAATGGATCTATGAATGAATCTAGGGATTTACTATAAGAGATAATAAAATTCTCACAATAATTATTATATTATATTTTATGTTCACTAATACAAATAGGGATTTTAATAGCATTGAATCCCACCGTTAACAAAATTAAAAAAGTGATGTTAATCACTGCAAAGATAAAGGGGGGTCCCCTTTATCATTTCTCAAAATAGAACTGATAAAGGGCCACCTTTATCCTTGCTAAAAAAGTGCTGATAAAGGGCCATCTTTATCAGTGCTATTTTGAGTGCTGATAAAGTCCCCCTTTATGAGCTCTATTTTGAGCGCTGATAAATGTATAATATATCAGTGCTCCAAAGAGCGCTAATAAATACCCCCTTTATTAGCACTATTTATATCACTAATATAATACACATATATCAGCACTTAATTAGTGCTCATAAAGGCCATGTTGCTAGAGAAAACCCAGAACCTGCACAACACCTGCAGACCTGAGACAACACCTGCACTCACAGCACAAACAACACCTACACACAAACAAAACATATAAGAACAAAACAGCACACACAAGAGTTTCCCAAACAACTCTACATACATTTACTTGAAATCAGGAATAAAAAAACACACACTAATATATACATTTCAAACAATTTTTAATATGGTTACAATTACAATAATCCAACAAATAGTTAAAAAAATTAATGTTTCGTCCTTTTTTCATCTGTGATCTGCTCTCAAAAATTGTCATCCATGGTATTAGTTTCCAAACAAAGAATTAAAACTCAGATGTTTTTACCTATATAAGAAAATATATATTATGTTATTAATACAATAATGAAATAAATTAAACATTAATATGAAAGTATACATTAATAAAATGTTAATTGTTACCTGTTACAACCTTTACATTCCATATTTCCTTGGATTGAATTAATATTTTAAAAGAGGATCAACATGATTCATTGAATTATAAATATTGTTTTTTTAAGATTACATGGATTATAAAATAAGAGGTAGAAATTTCAACAACAACATGGAATCCAAAAGGATTCATTTATTGACAATAAAAAAGGGAGGAATCTTCACAGGTTATACAATATGACACATACATGATGGTGTATTCAATTTCATAGGAGTATTAAATTTTAGAATAAGTTATAACATTTTCCTAGTGATACCACCATCCTAGATAGGTTAAAAACCTAATAGTTAAATATATTAGGAGCCTCTAAGAGTGTAATCTCCCATTCCAGGTAAAAGGGAATGAGTGTTAGTGCATCTGCATCATAAATCAGGTCCAACCCTGCTTGTAACCATACCACTTATGCCTATCCAAAGACCCCATACAATATCTAAGGTCCCGTTGAAGGTATGGAAGGAATGTATTTCTCAGTTTTAGAGAGGTCCTAATGAGAACCTACATAATTAGATAGCCCATGATCATACCAGTTCACTTTTCTCTTGATCACCTATTTCTTTAATGTGATTAGGTAGACCCCTCCCTCCTATCCTAGAGACAACCCCCTAGATAGCCCTCTCCCTACCCCTAGACAGCCCCCTCCCTACCCTAGGACAGCCCCCCACCACCACTCTACCTATAGCCCCACTCCCTTCTTATGGACAACCCCCTCCCTCCCCCTACATCCCCCCTCCATTTCCCTAAACATCCCCTTCCCACCTCTTGGACAACCCCATTCCCACCACTTAGACATCCCCCCTCCACTCTTGGACACCCCCACTCCTGGAAACCCCTACCACTAGACAACCCCCTCTCTACCCCTGGACATCCCCCTCCCATCACTCCACATGCATCCCCCTCCCTACTTCAGGACAACCCCTCCCTCCCCCTACATCCCTCCTCCCTTTCCCAAGACATACCCCTTCCCACCCCTTGGATATCCCCCTTCCCACCCACTGGACAGCCCCCTCCCCTCCTGGACACCCCCCACTCTATGACACCCCCACTTCTGGACACCCCCTCTCTCCTGGACACCCCCTCCGTCCTAGACACCCCCACCCACCCTCCAACTTGGAAAACCCCTCCCTCCTAAACACCCCCCTCCATCCTAGTTATTTAGTTTGATTAGACAACCCCCCCCCCCTCTGTGAGATATCCCCCCTAGACATCCCCCACCCTACCCCTGGACAACACCCCCCCCCACCACCACCACTCCACCTGCAGCCCCCCTCCCTCCCCCTTGACAACCCCCTCCCCCTTGCAGCCCCCTACCTTTCCCTAGATAACCCCCACTCCCCATGAATACCCCCTTCCTTTCCCTAGAAAATCCCCTCTACCACCCACCCTCTGGAAATAAAGTATTAGATAATCCTAAAATGATGTTAGTACTAAAGGGATGAATTCAGTGTATACCCATTAATAACTTTCTTTATCCAACTATATTTTCATCATCTATTTGATAATGGAATAAATATTATTCATACAGTATCATTAACTAATATGAATTATAAAATAAAATATAATTTTAGAAATATCCTAAGTGTACTAAATTTGAAATACTACATGTTTTTCAATATTGATCAGTCCGTAATCCTTGACAAACAATCTAACTCCACCCAACTCCATCATCTTTTTTTTCATGTACCTGAATTCCTCCATCGCATTGGTTATAACGAGTGATAGAACAAGGGGGAGATAATGGATTTTTTGAGGTTATAAATTTACATGTAGATCATTAGAGGGATTTATTGGTCTCCAAACCAAACATGAATAAAATTTTCTACCTCATCTCAATTGAATAAGATATTCAAAGTTAGAAAAAGTGATTGGAGTACTTAGTTTCCTCCCTTTGGAATTCAATAACATTGATTAGTACTCTAATTTCATGATTTTTGAAGAGATATATATTAACAAATAAAGGGATAAAACCAAAAAAATAATATATTGGAGGAATAGGAATGAAATTTCACATAACATTGACAAACATATAATTTAATAATACATAAAGAAGAAATATAGAGATCCTATGACACAACTAGCGGACGCCAATCCTATAGAAAGTGGGAGGAGGGATATATATATATATATATATATATATATATATATATAAGTATCAAGGATACATCTTCTGGAATTCAGTTTCTGGTAAAAAAAATCTCATTCCGTAGATTTCATCCACATGCCAGGATTGAGGGTCAAAATTGATTTAGTTGAGTGTGTCCTCACAAATCTTCTAGATCAGAAATTATTACTTCCATAAAACACATATATCATCAGTAATTTTTCTAGAAAATGTATTCTACTACAATATTAGTGTAGAGAAAAATTTTGTTTCTTAGAAATCTAATGAGACAAAGGTTAATGATGTATATGTTGGGACTTTATGAAATGAAATAATATATATTAGTCCTCAAATTGAACTGGAATATAATTCTTGGGCCTTTACATGGTATTGGAATTGGTTTGGTTGGTTGGAACTTTTGATGCCTCACTATGGACCCACTTTTGGATACACTAAAAGTGATCTACCAATTTTATATTATCAGTATTGAATGGAATTGAATGGATCTCTACCTAGACACCCCCTCCCTCCTGGAAACCCCCTCCCTTCTGGACACACCCATCCCTCCCCTCCTGGACCCCCCCCCACTCATGGACACCCCCTCCCCTTTGGACACCCCCTCCCCTTTGGACACCCCCTCCTTCCTGAATACCCCCTCCTTCCAAGACCCCCACCCACCTGGAGACCCCCTCCCACCTAGAGACCCCCTCCCTCCTAGACACCCCCTCCCTCTTAGACACCTCCATCCCCTTCTAGACACCCACACCCTCACTCCTAGACACCCCCTACCCACCCTCACACCTAGACACCCCCTCCCTCCTGGAAAACCCCTCCCTTTTAGACACCCCCCCTCTCTCCTCTCTTGGAAACCCCCTTCATGGAAACCTCCCTAGACACCCTCTCCCTTTTGGACACCCCCACTCCTAGACACCCCCTGGACACCCCCACCCACCCTCCCACCTGGAAACCCCCTCCCTCCTAGACACCCCCATCCTCTTGGACACCTCCCTCCCCTCTTGAACACCCCCCACTCCTGGACAACCCCCTCTCTTCTGGACACCCCCACAAACATATAAGGGAAAATAATTAGAAAATTGAAAATCCTATATTTTGGTTCCCATCAAGCTTTTAAGATGATCATGAGTGGATTGAATGAATATGCATTTGTCGAATTCCACACTATAGACCATTGTAGTCCAATGTACTATAGCCTCCTTATATTCAATTCTTAAATTCATTTGTATCATAAGAAAGAGAAAATTTCAATTAATTATGAAAATTGAGGATTTTGGGTTTAAAATGGACTTGAGTAGGAAAGGGGCACATGACTAATTAGAAATATCATATTAAGTGCATGAATTGGTCAAATTCATGTGATCACATGACCATAATAAGATCACGTGATCAAATGAACTTGGGAGATTTATAATATTACACGACCCTTGAAGCTTAATGTGATCATGTAAATAAGACAAGAATACACAAATCATGGTTCAAGTTAATTACCTTAATTGATTATGTGATTTTTTATGTGATTTGATCATGTGATGAGATCACCCGATCAGTTATCATGAAGTATTCATACAAAGGAGCTTATGTGACACAATCACATGAAGATTCTTATGTGATGTAGAGAAAAAATATAATAGTTCTCATAGAGCTATGAAATATTGAGTCATTAGTGAAATAGATTTCCCATCACCTTTGTGATATAGCAGACACCGTGTCATTGCTCTTCCTGCAACGACATGTCACATGGATAGAAATATTATAAAATAATCTAACCCTACATGGAATAAGGAAAATAAATTGAACGTTTCATTATATAATTTTTTATAAAAATAGACTTATTATATCGTAACATTACCTTTACATCTTTTCAAATGGTTTCTTTGGTCCAGATAAAAGATAATAACAAAACTAATGATTTTTTTGTACTTTATTACTGTTGGATAACTACCTCTTACCATAGAATCTAATCTAAATTTTCGACCCAACGTACTCGTGATGCCCTCATCCGACACCATATCTATGATATCTTCATTAAATGTTGACTTTTCCTTCTTTCCTACACACATTTAAATAGTAAATGGGTGCATAAAGAAAAGTAAAAGTGAATTCTGGATGATGATATCATAGATATTGTGTCATATGAGAGCATCACGGAGACGCCCGATCAGAATTTCAGATTAGATGTTATGAAAAGCGGTAGTTAACAAAAGTAGTGAAGAATCCTTAGTTTTGTTATTAAATTTGTGAATACTACACAACCAATATTATTCCAACACACTACATCAGTATAAACAACCTTATAAATGATCAAAATACAGAATATAAATGATCCATTCCATAATAGTTTAGTTCTAGTGATTTTGAAAACGTAGAAACATAAAGAACTAGTTCATAAGAGTCTCTCATTAAGTTATGCGTTACTAGAAAGACAAATCATTTCTAAAACCATTCTTCATAACCTAAAGATATAAAACATAATAAAGGGCCATCATATATTCTCAATAAGTATAAACAAAGGAGATATCAATGATCATATAAGGATGACATAAGTGGTAGGAATTAACCTTCATCCTATTTGTGTACAATATTTCATCAAGTATACTAACCATTCTTTTCTAAACACATCTATATCATCTTGTGAATATGATTTTTTGCGACAGTCATGGTTGTACTGATAAATTATAAATAAAAAATGATTAATAAATATTTTAAAATAACTTGCAATTATTTTTATAAATAACGCTTTAGGGATTCTAGTTGGTTGATGAAATATGATCTCTTTCATAAATTTACTAACATAATAACCACAATGCTTTCTATTTGTTTGTTTTGGACACTCTAGAAACATTGAGAAAAATAAGTAATTTTGTTTTGATATTTTTTTGGATATTTCAATTTTATTATATATACCAAGATACTTTTCCAGTTGTAGATCTTGTAGGCATTCTTGTCCTTAGGCCCTAGATCCATTCCATGAAGTAGATGATATTAATACATTGCCCTATCATAATAGAATCATCATTAAAAGATAATAGAAATTATATAACTAGATGTTTAGTTCTAAAATGATGAATCTGGTGTATTATAAATTAACAAAAACCATCATGTGTGGTATGTTTGTTGAATATCCATGCATTGAATCCAGAAAATAAATATTTGGAGTATCCAAATTAACAGCAATCAACATCCAATGCTGCCTAAAAACACAAAAAAGAATAAGTAATGAAATAAATGAAAATATAGTTGATATGATTAAATTATAGATTTGTATTCCTACATCATTGGTATTAAAAAGAGTATATTATCTGTAATTTTGTTTTCAAATGAATTGAGCAGGGATGACCATATCACAACCTCTTTATCAGAATCTATTTCTTTTTATGAAGTGGTGATATGAGGACTAATGAGTCCAAATTTTTTTCATGGGGAAATACCTTCAAAAGTTTTTCATATATACACCTGCAAAAAATATGAAATGTATTTAGTCATAATTATCATTGTATATCTGCTTTTGAAAAATAAAATCATGAAAACATACTTAATGTATACATTTATAAATGAAGCGCCTAGACATTCATACTTGAGGAGTTCATTAACATTTTCAGCACTAATGAAATCCAATTTTTCCTCTCCATGCATATTTTTTTCAAAATCAACTGTGTGAGTATTGTCATCTATCAACATTGTATCCACATGAGCCTGCAATTATATTAACTGTGGATATAGAATGGGTGGGGTGAAGGTTCTCTCAGTACACTGTTTTAATCGATTGGTTGATCCTTGAGATAGTTTTGAGCTGATATTTCATTTCACCCCCTTTTCTTTATTGTTTTGCAATAAAATTCATCGGTTCAGAAATTTTTTCATTAAATATTAAAGGTTAATCTTGAAAAATAAATTGGAAATGGATACCTCCTTGTCGACATGTTTTTTACAACAATTAACGATCATGAGATGAATTTTCCAACAACTTATTCAACTGTATGAATGTCGTCATCATCATTTGGAATAGGTAGCTCTACACTCAGCTCATTAGCTATGTTAATTGACACTTTGACATGATCTGTTGGAAGTTGTATGTTGTGTATCATGTTATTCTGCATATTGAACACCATTTCCCTCGCAACAAGGTGATAGGTGGGAGTTGATAGATATAAATCACAGTCATTTTCACCCTGTAGAATATAAGTACATGAAAGGTATCAATGTCGATGTGATTCAAATTTCACATAAACAATTATTAGAATATTGATTACATTATCTAAGTAAGGTTTTTTAGGGGAATGGATCACCTTAAAGCCGATAGGGGTGGGGTGGGATCTTCACACACAGGTTATTATTGAGTTGTTTCTTCTCATTACCTATCCCCTATCTAAATTGCTATCATCACTCTCTGGTGTTTTAATTAATATTGAAAATAGAAAAATTTTCTTGAATCTTTTTTATTTTTTATTTTGATCCTACGCTTGTTTTTGTTTCAAAAAATATGTTCGAGGTGTCACACCAAAACCCGCACCGCTGACTCGACCATACTATTCTGGTTGCTTCAAGGCTATTGAATGTATGTATGCATCTAATGCAGGTGTTTTTGATTACTGTGACTATGTCAGAAAGAAAATATAGGAATAATCATTGTTATGTAATAGCGATTTAATAAAAATAAAATTTATATTATGTCATACTTACACGCGTTTCCCACACTTTTTGTGTGTTTTCTTCTAAAAGTATCCCCTCTTTATTTACACGAGCCTCATTTCATAGCACATGGTCTGGGATGGATATGGATTTTGATTTTGATTCATCAATATGCATATAAACAGAGAAACATGGTTATGGTGTTGTTTTATGTCACATAAAAGTATTATGGTAGATTTAAAAGATGTGCCAATTTTTTCTCAAGTAAAGCATTCCCTATCCTTGCATTATAGTAAGGGTACGCTGGTTTTGTTTCACATTATTTATTTGCATCACTTAGTTGCTGTTTAATAAATAAAAAACAATCAATAAAAGTGATGAATACAAGAAACATCCAACAACGTATTACCACACACAATGTACCTGAAAATTATTCTCCACACGACGGTAGCTAAACGCATCCCACACTCTATGGGATATCAAGTGTGTATAAAGAGGAGGTGGGTGTGGCTTGATTTTACCTTCAGTATCTTTAATATTATATTTCGTTAAAATTGTGTGGAATCCTATATGAATCCATCCTGCAACTCTTAATACATATTCCTTGGGCGAGGAATCTACAATAAATTCACTCTACAATGGATGATGAAGAGTAAGTCAATGTTTTAGTGTTTTATTTTATTTTAAGAGATTAAAAAATGATATCATAATGTTACTGCAATATCTTCCCACATTAGTGTCTTAAGACTGGTGATAATATGGTGCCACGACTATACATCAATTGGCACATGTTTCTGAGCGATGATTCTAATGTAGCTAGTAAAGATTGCTTTGTAGGGGTTAACATGTTGGCCTTGATTATTCCTTCCCACCTAAAATTTGATTCCTTTTTCTTTTTCCGTAAGGATTTTGGCTAACACTATCAAACTATGGCACTCTTTTTTTTCGCCATCTGGGTTTTATTTCCTACCATTTCCTCATAAGCATCAACATTATGTTCCTCCGAAGCGCTAGCATCGGCACTAGGACTAGCAACAATAGGTTGAGAATCCTGTTGTACCTTAACACTTAGACCAACAATAAAAGGTTGATAAACATGTTATTGCTCTGAAATGGGACCAGCAGCAGTAGGTTGAGAAACCTATTTGTTGCTCAACATTGGGACTAGCATCAGTAGTTTGAGAGACCTATTATGTCTCATGATTGGGCGCATCAGCAGGTGAAGAATTCATTATCTTTAGAAGTGGTTTAACATTTAATTTAGATTACATAAAAGAATAAGAAAACAAATAATAACATAATGTTACAAAATGTATATTACACTAAACAAATAACCTGATTATTGAAATATTTTTTTAATGGATGAAGAAATTTGACCCATCAATCAACTAGGTAAATCCATTCACTGTGGTCTCCTATGACATACAAAACACCGTCTACATTGGGAACTCCACGAAATGATTATGAAATCCCTATGAAAGGGTCATCCTCTATTGAACTTTCATCTGAAACTTCAATTGTTTTGGTCAATAACATAATAATTGACCAGTTTCGGTTTTCAGTGTCTAAAACATAAAATACTTGTACTTCCTATTATGCCATTATAAATGGTTCTTCTTTCTCCCCTTCCATAATGAAATCAACTTTAATGACTCCCATTTCATCTATTTTAACAACACTCCTATTATCAACCCACTTGTATTTAAAAATCAGCACTAGGAATTTTGTATAATTCAACCCCCATATTTGTTTGATGGTTCCAAAGTATGACATATTTTCATAAATTGGTTTTAAATCCTTAGAACCTGAAACATGAATCACTTCAACCATATGTGTAACCCCACTATTCTGTATGGTACTATCTTCATCATGTTCATTAGTTTGGAATGTATAACCATTAACTATATAATAATTTTAAGATAATACATACACACTTTCTCCACTGACTATCCATCAAAGTCATTCTGAAACTGATTCCATACATTCATCTAAATTCTTAAAAATATGATCCAAAAACCATCCTATAAACTATCGATTACGTGTAACTGATATCCATTTTCATCCCTAGATAGATTCAAATGCCTGAGAATTTGTTTGTGGGTTCGAACATATGGGTCAATGTCGAAACTGTTATGGAAAACATAAAGGTGGGCCTATTCCCAATCTATAATATTGATTGTGTAAACCTCTCTTCTTTAAATTCCTTCACCCTCAATCTTCCCATTATGACACGATTTTGGTAGGCCAACATTTTCCACACCAGATAGGTATTTGGTACAGAATTCAATGGCTTCCTCAACAATATATTGCTCCGTAATACAACCCTTTAGACGATATAGATTTTTTACATACACCTTTAAATCATCATATACCATTCAATGGGGTATATCTATCTATAATGTATAGGACCAAATAGTCTAATCTCTCTCACCAAATGAACCATCAAAAGAACCATCATATCAAAGAATGTTGGTGGGAAAAAAATTTCCAATTCACATAATATGATGGCTATTTCCCTTTCAATAGTTTGCAATTTTGCTGAGTCTATAACTTCGCCGCATATATCTTTGAAGAAGAAACAGAGCTTCATTAATGTATGGCGGAAATTATTGGAAAAAATGCAACATAAAGCTAAAGGAATCAGATCTTGAATCAAAACATGGAATTCATGTGATTTCAAAGCCTTTAATTTTAAATCTCTCATTGACATAATGTTCTTTATATTTGATGAATACCTCTTTGGAACCATTACATCATTCAAGAAGTTGAAAAACAGATATATCTTTTACCTGGAAAGAGTGTAAGTAGCAAGAGGAAGAAATGTTTGTTTTTTACCCTTCACTGGTGCCAAATCTTCTCGTATTCCCATATCAACCATATCCAATCTAGCCTTAATTCAATCCTTTGTTTTGCTGGGTTCATTTAGAAACGTGCTGATGACACTATCACATACATTTTTTTTCAACATGCATAACATCAAGAAAATTTCAGACATACAAACAATTCTAGTATGGTAATTCAAAAAAACTGATCTCTTTTTCCAACTGGTTTTTGTAAGGTTTTTCGAAAATACTTTACCAAAAGTAGTGCCCACATATATTAATTTCTCAAACAATTGATCGCATGTTAGTAGAGACAATGTTGTACATTCTTCTGAACTTCCATCAAATGATGTCTTCCAAGATTGGTACTTATGTCATCAGGGTAGAAATCTACGATATCCTAGAAACACAATTATCGATGAATGTTTTAACCTAATTGAATGTGTACCTTGTTCGCAAACGATACACCATTGAGTTCCTTTAATGCTATATCTTATCAAATTTATATAAGCAGGAAAGACGTTTATCATCCCATACAACATTTCTTTCAAATTGAAATCTTCATTTTTGTAAGCATCATACAACGTAACACCTAAATCCCACAAAAATTTCAAATCCTTGATCAATGGAGACAAATAAATATCAATATCATTACCTTGTTGTTTTGGTTCTGATATAAGAATAGATAACATTATGTATTTTTGTTTCATGAATATCCACAGTGAAAAGTTATAATTTACCAATATAACTAGCCATGTACTGTGACTGCTTCTTTCAAAACCAAAAGTATTCACCCCATCTGTAGATAACGCAAGACAAAGGTTTCCCGGATAATTTCCAAATTTAGGACACTCATGATCAATTCTCTTCCAATGAGGAGAGTCTGTCGGGTGACATAGTTTCCTATCTTTAATTCATATATCTAAATACCATGAAAATTGTCCAATAGTCTCCTCACTTCCATATAGGTGCCTAAACCTTGGAATGATTGGGAGGTACCATACAACTTTCGTAGGACTGGAATCATCTTTCTTGTATCGAGAAGCACCACACATTGGTCATTCTTTATTTAATTTGTGTTCCTTGTGAAACAATATAAATTCCTTTGAGTAGGCATGTATTCTTTCAGAGATCATACCCATCGAGCATAGCATTCGTTTGGTATCGTATGTTCAAATTGGGAGATCATTGTCTTCTAGGAGCATGTCATTCAGGAGAAAAAGTAGTTCTGTAAAACTGGCATCACTCCACCTGTTTATTTCTTTCCAATTATACAGCTTCATTATGGATTAAAATGCTATATATTTAGTTCAACCATCATACAATGTCATTTTTTCACAACTCTTTAACTTCTCAAACAATTTTGGGTAATGAAAATGTTCATCTTCTACTGTCCTTGTCATTTATTCAATATGATCCTCATCATCATTCAAATCTATAATCACATCCTCCATACGATCGTCTTTATTGTTCATGCTTGTAATCATATCAGATGACCCATAAAACGCCATGTTATCCAAGCCACTACCTACATTCGTTTTTTCCCATGTGTATTCCAACATGTTTAACTGCAATCTATTCCATGACAGATCAGTAGTTCCTCCAACTCCTCTTGACTAATTTTTCTTGAATAACAATAACATAAACCTGGGAAAAGGATTCGAGAAGGGTCGCATGCATGATCTTTTGAAAACATGATAAAATCGTTCACGCTATCTTTATACTCTTTTATCAATCGATTGGAATTCATCCATTCTTTATTCATATTCATCCTATTCGATATAGTAATATTAATATTTAACAAAATAATTACACCAAATATGTTCAACAAGCTATGAGAAGCCCTTTCACTTGAATGCTTTAGTATCCCACATGTGATCTATATGAATTGTTGTAAGCGGGTCTTTTAGTGTTTCTATAGAAACATAATGGATCTAGTCAAGAACTATGGTACTAAACTAATATATGGTATGATTTTTAATAGAGTTCTTATGTATGGAAGGATTTATTACCTGTGTTGTTATGGTTATTTGACTAGGGTATCCATAAAGTGTCTCATAGAGTCCTCTAGTGAAGTGGTTTTCTAGGATTCAGTGGAATTGCACTAGTAACAAAGTGGTGGTGCCATTTAAATGGGTAAAGTTTGGATTGATATTCAGTAGCAGAAGAACTACAACATGTAAAACAAATGGCATACCAATCATGTCAACAACTGTAACACCGTAAAAACACACAATTGTTCCCATAATTGCAACACCATACAAACCAAACAATCACAATTTAAAATTTTACAAAGAATAACTTATTCAATTCCATTTGTTAATTTAGGGGTTATCACAGAAGTTTTACCATCCTAGGGCATTCATTAATTAGTCAAGTATATATAAAATTACAATTTTTATATTCAAATGTTCAACAGGAACCAACCAACATGCAATTAATTTAGTGCGCAAACAAGGACCACCAAAAGCCACGATTTTTAGCTGGGTGTTTAACCCATTCCTTTCACATTATAACCATCAATATAAAATAGCAATAACATGAGAACAAGAAGAAACCAATGAGTAATATTAGAAAACTCACCGTGAAGGTGTCTTTCAGTGCACGACAGAGGTGTGTTTGCAGTAGAGGAGAGGCTCGCGGTAGAGGATATTTCCTACTTAATAGAAAACATAAAATGAGAACTCAAATGTTATACCTATCCAAAATAGGTCCAATGAGATTTAGGAATGGGACATGTCTGGTTAAACAATTTTATTGTTCAATGGTGGTATTTTATTTTTCATCTATGATATATGCTTCCTATTTATTTATTTTTAACGTATCTACAATTTTTATAGATGTCCAACTTATGAATAGGACATGTGTGTATTTCTAGAGAAAGATCATTTTAAATTTACTCCAATTTAGGGGTAAAATAATCTACATTAACTGTTCCTTTTTTCTAGGGGATCATTCTTATCCTTTAGAGATCATGAACGCCTCTTAGGTTATTGGAAATCCAGTTTAGTTGTTTTTTATGATACCAGCCTCGGTTGTATCAATACAATTCCAATTATAATTAACCCATGTCCATTTGAATATAGGATTTTGGGGGAGGAAAGACACTAATATATAGAAGGATTAAAAGAGGTAAAAATTATCATAGGCTCTCTAATACAAGTGTTGAAAGATGAAACATACACCGGGTGATGGAGAACCACCCAAGAGAAGAGGAAGGGGAGGGTGGCGTAGCGTGGAGGGGTTCTCGACGAGAAAAGGAAAAAATATAGGAAAACATAAAAGGGATAAAGGGGAAGGGGGTGGACTATCCGGGGGGTAGGGGGATGCAGGGGTGTGGGGGAGGGGGAGTGGATTGTCTAGGGAGGGGGGAGGGATGCCTAGGTGGGGTTGGGGGAGGGGGTTTAGGGTGTGGGGGAGGGGTGAGTGGGCTGTCCAGGGGGGTGGGTTGTCCACTATGAAATAACCATTAGGGATCCTAAAGAGTGAATTATGAGGGGGGAAAATTATAGGGAAGAGGGTTTTGGGTGATGGGGTCGAGTGGAAAACAAGTAATAGGGGAAACCCATTAAGAAGACTAAAAAAATATCTTTTGATTTAAAGAATCGGGTACATTATGGTGTAGCCTAAGAGTCTGTTGCATAGTGAACCCTATGATGTCACGCTATTGAATTACCCCAAGTTATACACAACAACACTCATCCCCTTGGAAGAAAAATTAAATCCTCATCATAAATTGTGATGTGACTATATTACTCAAGGAATAACATCCACCCCCAAAAAAATAGTATGGAGGGCATAACATAGCCAACCTCCCACATGATTCAAACCATTACCATAAGGTGGTTCCCATGGATAAACTAACATACATAAAAGAGGACCTAAAGAGGAATAACCAATCTAACCTTCAACACTATCTGAACCAATAAAATAATTTATGGCTTTTGGAAAACAGCATATACCCCGTGATGTATAGCCAAACATAAACTTTAAAAAAATTGAATGAATGTTCACCTTGTCGGTGTATCCCTATATTGCAATCCCAAGGTCTGTAGGCCTCATCATCATCATATATATATAATAACAATTAAGATATAATGAACAAGAATTAATGATAAGCCTCATCTTAGATATTAGTTAACCAATGATTGATACCTAGCATTGAGTAATAGGATGTTATATAAGAAGCTCATACATGAAACATCCTACATAGCCTCACTAAACGTATCCATCATTAGCATATCCTATAGTTAAAAAATATATCATGATGATCCCAAGACCTATAGGTAACAATATATCAGCAAGAAATATCTTTATTCATATTTAGTTACCAACCTACACCACCCATGTGTGGATTTCCCTACCCTTAAGGTCATACAGAATCCACATTATTTTTTCCACTAATATCATAATCAACCCCACTCCATGTATTGTACTTATAAGGGTTCGAAGGGGTACTTCACAATTTCATATAACCATAAAAAATATTTTCTTTGGGATAATCAATACAAACCATGTACTAAACATGATATAATATTTAAAATAATCCTTGATATATCTCACACAATAACCTACCCACTGGTTATTCCATCACTAATACCCACCTTGGCATCCCTCCAATAAAATGGTCGTGGGATAAATATCATATGAGAACACAAATTCCATGGGAAATAAGATTATATCTCCTTACCTTCCATGATCTAATGATCACTCTCTAATCTATTATCTCACTCGGTCCAGTGGGCCACCCTCCAAATATTATAGACATACTATACAATGGTTTACACAAATTAATATCAATACCTAATCTCCTAAGAGTCCTAACACCTCAAAAATGGTGGTTAGAAATAAATAAATTAAATTCATCAAGAATCATCTAATTTGAATACATTTATAAATAAATGATCACACATTCTTAAATTCCCTAGAAATAAACATCACCTTTTTCTATCATAATAACACCACATGTATATAGAACCCACCATTTTTTAACAAAACAAAAATGGGATTAATTTGATCTTATGTATTTTATAAAAAACCATTTCTCATAATGTCCCAAATGAACAAAAAACATTTTAAGGGTGTGAATCCAAATAAAATTATTTAAAATATCTTCCAAATCTACTCTTAAGTCCAATATTATGAGTATAATTTTATAAAACCACATGGGATCCCAAAATCCCAAAGAATAACATTTTTAATAGTGAAAGTATATCACAATGTTTATAAGATATCTTATATTGGTTAACACACCCTTGTAAAATCTAACAACCACTTTAGGACACTTCAAGAACATTACACACCCCATACACATTATTTAGAAATCCATAGGTGTAAAACTCCCATATAAAATATTTTATGTAGTACTGAATTTGAATTTTTTATATATTTTCATGCATTGGAGGCCACTTGGGAATTTTTTTATATAATTGGTACTTTACCAATTCCATCATAAGGCATAAAAACCACATAGAAATCAACATTATTCTATCATATAGAACAAACATATAAACAAGATGGATAATTATTACTTCAATGAAAAGTATTAAACCAAGATAAAATATGTCCTTATAAACCATTAAGGGTTACCAAGTAGGAGAGATCATAGTGGGAGAGGGATCACAGTGGAGGCAGCGATGGTGGAGGCAGTGGTAGAGGAGGCAGCGGTGGCGGAGGAGGAGGAGGACAGTCGCAGTAGAGGATGAAGAAAAGGTGGTGGTTGTGAAGGAGGATGAGGAGGAGCAGTTTTGGTTGAGGAGGGGATGGGTTCAGCTTCTGTGAAGGCTTGAATGGGTTTGAGAGGGGAGGGGCCTTTTATTTTTTCCAATTTAGTAAAATTACCATTATCATTAATTTTTTTTGGAGCTGGTGTATAATGTTTCATAATAGAGGATGTTTAGTAGAAACTATGAGAACTAGATTTTAGGAAACAAAGATTATGGACATTAATTTATGAATGAACAAGATGATATATCTAATTATAGTGTAATATCATAAAGTTGTTAGTAAGGTATATATTATGTGGTTTTGAAAAAAATACATCCCTCTATGGATACTACAAGCAGACACAATTTTGGAATAGATGCATCTAGGGGTAATAACCTTGAAAGTGGTTGGTTGAGTATATTTTTACCATAATTTCGGTGCACGATTAGTTTTCCTTACTATACACCTATTTTGACACTCCTAGGGGATATTAATGGGTTATTTTACATTTTATTTCCAATCCAATATGAATTTTTTGAAAATATTTTTATGATTTGAGAATATTCCTAATGATACATAGCTTAGGACTCTAAGATTTTCTACAAATAATTTTTTATTTAATTTTATGTGTTTCACAAGTTTCAAAATTATAAATTATGATTTATAATGTTATGATATAATCTCAGGTGTTACATTATCTATAAATGGCCCCTAGTGGAAGAAATGGAAATTATATAAATTCACATTATCTATGCAAAGATTTCCCTTCAAGTATAGACAATGAAACTAAAGCTAAAATGTATTCTGAGCTGGAGATGAAACAATTATAACTATATTGGGGTTTATTACTTAGTTTATGAAAAATAACCCTGTTCGTATGGGGAATCCTTTTGATCTCCAATGTGAGGAAAAAATGACAGACCTCTACATTCATCAATATCATCCATCATTCAATATGACTACTAATCAATTTGTAGCTGAGCAATAGATATGTTCCATTGAGAATAAATTTCATTCTTTAGAATATAATGAAATATAAAAGGTTATGATTTTAATTTATAAAATCTAACGGGATATAAATTAGTAATTTTCATTGATTCAAAATACTAAAGATAAATAAAATATAAAAACATATAGTGGAAAGATTTATGGGTACTTTCTTGAAAAAATATTTTCCTCTTGAGAAACAATAAGATATGGAGAAAAAATTACTATCTCTAAGATAATAGGAATATGAAAATGATAATAAGTATGAAGATAAATTTACATGGTAAGAAAAGGAAGATAAATACTGCATATATAATCCAAAGAGTAAGATTTTACATTTAGTTGACAGGATAAAGATAGTCCTTTAAGGGGAACAAATCTCCCAAACATTCACATAATATGACGGTATATTATCATGTGATATCAAGAAATATAAAGAATAATCAATGAATAATGACTTAAAAGTAAATATATATAAGAAAATGTCTTTTGATCCCTCTAGAAAAGTAAATATGGAAAAAGGGAAGAAGGTAATGGTGGAGTTTTTAACTTCTAGTAAATATGGTAAGTTACATAATGAAACATGCTTAGAAGGAATCAGAGTTTTCTTAAATTATGGAGAAAAATTCTGTCAAGATCATGATTTAAAGGGTAATAAATAAGATATAATTGTCCAATGCTTAAATTGTATGGATATGGGGCACTATGTGTATTAATCTCCCATATGTCAAGTGAATTTTCCTTAGAAAATGAAAAGGTAAAAAGGCTAAGATTTTGATATCACTACAACTAATATTGATGTTCCTGAAGACATAGAAGCAGGTTTGTAAATCATATACTGAAATTTATCAAATTCGTTGTTTGATTTTGGATCTTCACACTATTTTATATATTCCAATTTGGATAAGAAAATTATTTTTTTAAAATTATGATAAACACGAATTATCATTACAGACTACTAGTAGAAATCTTACTACAACAACGATATTCCAGTCAGTTCCCATTTTAACACATAGATTTAATTTCATTGAAAACATTACTATTATACCAATGGTGAAATTTTACATAATCATTTTTATGGATTTGATATCATGTTATAATTAAAAAAATTGTTACCAAGAGAAGAAAATTAAAATTTGTGATGAAGGTATGAAATCCCTCTTCTTCATAAGGGAGACTATATAATCTAAATCATATCTAGATCCACTTACAGTACCACTATTTAATGAAATTATATAAGAATAAAATAATTCACTACATGTGGAATGGAAATCTAAACCAAGGATATAATATGTTCTTATTGTGGAAGAATATATTAATGTTACTCTTAAGGAACTACCTATCAATCCACCTGAGCATGAATTTGACTTTTCTATTAAACTCAACCCTAATAAAAACCATTATCTAGGAATACCTATAGGATATATACTATATAGATAGTGGGGTTAAAGACTCAACAACATTAGTTGAGTGATAAGGGATTCATACATCCAAGAATTTCACCATAGGGAGCTCATGTTCTGTTTGTGAAAAGGGATTATATAACTACATGGTCATGCATTGATTATTGGGAAAATAATTACATTACTAAGAAGAAAAAATATACCCTAAATCATATTGAGGAAATTATTAATCAAATTAATGGATCATTGTATTTTTCAATGACTATTATTAATTCTAAGTATCATCAATTTTAAAAAAGGAAAGAAAATGTTTCAAAGACAAAATTTAATTTGAGGTATGGAAATTTCGAGTTTATAGTAATTCCCTTTAAATTAACTAATTCAACCTCTATTTTTTATATATCTAATTGACATAGTGTTTATCTAATATCTAGATAATTTAATTTTGTTATTTATTGATTATATCTTGGTATATGAAAAATTTATAAAGTGAATAAGTGTCATTTACTAATCAGTACTCCGGATCTCTGAGAAATGGAGTAATATGGAAAATTTAGAAAAGTGTGAATTCTATATTCAAGAAGTTACTTTTATTTCCCATGTTTTCTCCATGGATGGAATATTAGTTGATCCATCAAATATAATAGTATTCAAAAATGTAATACAATAGAAAACATAACTAAGGTTTTTAGTTTCCTTGCATTAACAGGTTACTCTTAGTAATTTTTCAAAACAATTCCCAATTAGTAAACCCATTAACATATTTTTCATGTAAATTGGTTATGTTCCTATGGATAGTGGAATGGAATAGTATTTTAAATAATAAAAGAGGAGTATGATCAATGTGTTAGTGTTGAAACAACCATTGGGGGGGAATGTTTTCATATATAATGACAAAAAAAGGACTTACATGTTTCCTTATAGAAAATTATAAATTTATTTCATATACATATAGAAATTTATAGATAAATAAAACAAACTATCCAACCGATGATCTCGATATGAAATCCATAATCCTTTCATCGAATATTTAGATACATTATCTATATGGATAAATATGTGAGATATACATAGATCATAAGAGTTTGAAATACATATTTTAATATAAAAAAATCAACATGATGGAAAAGAGATGGCTAGAGCTACTCAAGGTTTATTTCTAATATATACACTACCTCCCTAGAATGTCTAATAAGGTTATTGATACATTGAGTTAGAAATATAATTGTGTTCTGACTAAGATGGGGATTGATCAGGATTATTTATTTTGGTACCGAGTAACATTGGATATAGGAATTATTAGCTAAGGGAAAATATCACTACTTTTTTCAAATTATTTAAAACCATAATTATTGGAAAATATAAATTGTTCTTAGAGTGATTATGATTGTTTTAAAAAGAAAATAAATTCCTTGAATGGGGGGATGTTTTCAAACATGTTTTATGAAAATAGTTTTCATATATTTGGAAAGTGGTTATGTGTTCCATCTATACATTATCTAAAAAGGTAATTTTTAGATTATCCACATATCTCAAATTTCTCAACACAACCTAGTAGCACCAATTTGAATAGGTATTTGAAGGGATGATTTTTGTGGGATGGTAAAATATAGGAAATTAATAATTAGGTATCAAGATACTTGGTTTTTCAATTGTTGAAGGTTGAGATACAACATCATAAATGAGTCAGGAAACCATTATATATTACTATATGGAAATGGTATGACATGGCAATTCACTTTATCATTAGATTACCAATGACTCCATAAATGGATGATACCATATGTGTTATTATTGATTGTCTTACCAAATATTCCCATTTACTTACTATAAGTAGAGATTTATATATTTATCATCTTGGATGACTCTATATTAATTATATTGCAAGACTTCATGGTCCACCACTTTCAATTTTAATTTGATCATGGGACCCGATTTAAATCAAATATTTTGAAAATCCGTTAGATTTCTATTAATATCGAGCTTCATTTTAGTACCAACTACCATCCTTAGACTATTGGGTAGTCTTAGAGGACTATTTAATCATTAAAAGATATTTTTTGGTCATTATAAGTTGACTTTAAAGGTTTTTAGGATCATTATTTTACTTTTGTAGAGTTTTTCTATAACAATAGCTTCCATTAAAGTATTAAAATGGAACCATCGAAGGACTTATATAGAAACTTATTTCATACTACAACATGATAGGATGAAGTTGGTGAAAGGAATATTATATTAATAGAACTTTTATAAGAGACAATGATGAATGTAAAGATTATCCAAACCCATATTAATGTAGCTAAATATAGTCAAAAGACCTATACCAAAAACTGATGGAATGATTTGGAATTTCAAATGGGAGATCACGTTTAATTGAAAGTATTTATGTGAAAGGTTTTTATAAGGTTTGGGATGAAAGGAAAAATTATCCTCATGTACATGATACATTTTAATTCTACAAATAATAATAATTTTTGTTTAACATTTGGAAATTTCAAGTGGCCTCTCTAAAGTACCTGATGTGAAAGATATATATATATATATATATATATATATTGAGGATGTAAATTTGAGATCCAATTAATGTTATCACATTTGAGTAAATAGAATTGGAATATTATTTGTATTACTATGAGGATCCAATCCTAAATCGGGATAGCAAAGAACAAGTGTTAAGGAATTGGATGACTCAGTTTGTAATGATACTTTGGAAAAATCCTAAGATCAAAGAGGTGACATGAGAACCTAAAGAAGTTATCATGAATAATTGTAAACATCTATTCATGAGGTAAAATTTTACAATTATTAGGATGATATTTTTTTAATGAGGGTATAATTTTACACCCCAAGCTGCAAATATAGAAATCTTTTGGTTTATTGAGACAAAAACATAATAAACATAATTTTATTTAAGAATATGATTAGAATCTCAATTATTATTTTTTTTAAAAAATCACTTAAAATAAAATCATTTTCAAAATTATTATATCAGAATTAAAAAAAGGTAAATTTTTTTGGTTTTTTCTAAAATGATTTAATTTTATGTAAATGGTGAAAAATACCAAGTTATCAAACACATTCATTTCATTTCATTAAATAACATAATTAAAAATTTATATTATATTTTTGATTTTTTATAAAAGTTAAAGGTGATTAGTTTTATTTAGAATAATATATTTCAATCCATTTTAATTATTATTTTCTAGTATTTTTATATAAGTTAATTTTTATGGTTCGAAAGACATTTTTCTAAAACCTATTTTTCAATATTCTTTATGAATTTATATTAAAATTAATTTATACCACTTATAGAAATTTAATCATGAAATATATACACCATATTTTGAATCTAGTGGTTCAATTTTGGTAAATAGTTCTCTTTTATTTTTTATCATTATGCATAGTAACTATGTTAAATATTTGTCTCCTCGATAAGTATAAAATGGGTAAACCAGGGTTCAAACCATGAAATAAGATATCAAATTCAACCTAAAACTTACCTTAGTTTCATTTTATGTGATAAATTATAAAAAATACGTCCCAAATTAGAATACATGGAATATTGGTTCCATTTTCCCTTAATAATGACATATATATTATATTATATAAATAAAATTCTAAAATGTCACTTTCAAAACATTAATATATCAAAAAAAAATTACATATGGATAAAAAGAGGATAAGTTAATTTATATGTGTTTTTTTGAAATATTAATTATTTTTTTGTTAAAATATTTTATTTTTAGTTTTTAGTGGTGAATTAATTACATTAAATGCTTACACAATGTTGGCATAATCATTGTGCGGGAAATAGAAAAATCAGGTAAATGATTTTAAAAACACTAAAAGTAATTTTTTTTGATGATTTATAGTTCATAATGAATTGTAGAATAATATAAAATATTAATTATCTTTTAAATTTCTATATTCAAATACCATTACTATCTTTATTTATTTAAAATAAAATTAAATGAATATTTCCAAAAAGAAATTATAAATATTTTATGAAAAAATAATTTTTTTAAATTATTTGAAAATAAATAAAATATTTAAAGAGTAATTTATGATTATAAATTTCTCAAAATTTCATCCATTTTCCATTTATTATCTAATTTTCATATTAAGACTATAAATATAACCCTTTAATATTGAAAAAGACATTATCGTAGTTATGGTTAAAAAAATTTAATGAAAGGGTTAATAAAAATTATATGATTTAAAATAATATCTAAAACTATATAAATATGATTGGATGATTATATTAAGACCATATTTTCATTTTTCTTCCATTTAATTTTCTAACCATTTTATAGGATTTGGACCCATACTATATTAAAGTATTTCCTGAATTTCCAAAAGTACCACCCCCTCACTTATAAAAGGAAAACAATTCTATAATTGCTTTACACCTTTATTAGATATATATATCCAAAAAACTAAACGATTCTTTTATAAAATTTACTATACATTAATTTTAAGTTTTTTTATTATTAAAATACCATTCCAAGGGTCCTTAATAAGGGATCTAAAGTAGACCAACTGAAGGAGAGGTAATCATTCAACCCGAACTCTTTCAAATTAATTCTTATTATACCTCAAATAGAAATATTCTATTAATAATTAAATAATAACATAAATATCCTAAATATTCTTAAATTTATTTATTATTATATAAAAAACATTATTCACCCCCTTTTCCATCAAATGAGATGTGAAAATATCATTCATGTGTATATGTGGACTACTGCGTCCATGTAGAAATACAATTCATATTTCATCACCGACATTAATGGTTGGTTATAATTATGGGTTTAAAGTTCATATATTATATTTAATAAATAATTATGCTTCTTGTATTATAATATAATATCAACCTTATTAAGTTCCAATCTGTTATAAAATTATAACGTCACTCGTGCATACGTGTGGAATACCACCTCAACGAAACAATGTGATTTCTTTTTCATTGCAGATTTAAAAAAAATAGGGATTTATATAATTCATATATATGATATATATAAAAAACAATATTTTTATTTTAAGTCTAATTATTTTTTACCTTTATTTCCTTCTATCCATCGAAAAGTTAAAAGAGCATTCATGCATATATATGGCCAACTGTCTCTATTAACTGCGTAATTCATTATTCAATGTAAACCATTCAAGGATGATTATAAATATGTATATAATTAATATATATGATATTTATATCATTTTTAATATATTTTAGATTATGTAACTATTATAAATATCAAGGTACCAAAACTACTGAACTGAAACTTATACAAAGAAATGTGATAACACTCGAAAACGATATTTTTAATAATGAACTATTAATAAATCAATATTGAAATGTGGTAAGTGGATAATATATGATATTTTATGTATTTATATGGTTATTTCAAAGAATTTTAATAAATTTAAATTTATTATACATTAGTCCAAAAGTACATAAAAAAGCCTGACCGAGGTAAGGGTTTATTTCATAAGCTCATCCTTATTTGAGATTATTTATGTTTAAGTTTCTATTAGAATAATTATATGATATTTTTAACCTAAACCATAAAAATTTATTAAAATATGGTTATTTCAATGTTTTTCAAGTATTATATCTATTTTTACCTTCTTGGTTACTCAAAAATAGGAAAAACAATTTTAAGGAAATTTGGATTTATTTTTTCATTTAGTCTGGAATATTTTTCTTTTATGTCCATATATTCTTTAAACAAATTTCAATAATTTTTTTGATATTATAAAATTTTTAATTAAAGAAATTATACCCATTTTTACTTTCATTAAAATGGATTAAAAGGAACGTTCTTTTTATTTTCCAAGCAAGTTACTTTTTACCGATAATGTGAGAAAAATATTCTTTTTGTGTACATTGTATGCATGAATTTTTTCCCATCATGAAAACATTTTACTACTAAGATTAATTTATATTTTTTCATGGTTATTTACAAAATTTTTTTTATTAATATATTTAAAATTTTTGTTTTTAATATAAGTAATTTAAAAATGGAATGGTTATTTTCTATAGGAAATCATATAGTGATCTTTTTAATGTATATTCTTCTATGTAAAATTTCTTTAGTGAATATTATGGTTTATCGGGGATATAATATTTTGATATCATATTTCATATTTATTTAGATAACTTTTGATTAGGTTATATTTATTGATTGTAAAAAATATAAACATTTCATATGTCAGTTTTACAATTAGGATGATTATGTTGATTATGTATTGAATTTTTATTAACCCCTTTTATAAAATGAATGCATTGGACCTAGTAAGTGAGGAGAAAAAAATCTTTATTGGGCCTAAATTCGTTGATATGTCTCGTGAGACATTCTAGTTTGTTTATTTAGAATACGCCTTACCTGGTACATATGTTGTCTTGGTACAAGGACTTGTTGGTAGTATTATGATGCTTGAAGTTATGTACTCTATCAATTTGAAACTAGTCATTGTTTTCCATGTGATTAATTATGTTGTTATGTTTTTAATAGATTTATTCCCATTTTCATGGAATTAATCATATGGAATATTTTATTATTGTTTATATCAACCATAGTATTCATGATTAATTTATATTATAGTATATTATAGTATATTCTTTCCCTTACTGAGAATATGAGCTAATAATTTATTATGTTTTCCTTTCCCCAGGATACCAATAAGGGATATATGAATGAATTCAGGGACATACTTGAAGAAATAATAATGTTCTCATAAGAAGTATTCTATTATATTACATGTTTTTTAGATATAATGTGAGATTCATGTATGTATATTGTCTACCAATACTATTAATCTATTTGATCCTTCATGATGGGATCCATTGTATATTATACTAATTAAGTATATTAACCACATATCTATGTTTCTAGAGTCATTGTGTTACATGAACTTAAATCAAAAATAACAATGGGATTTGTTAGTATTTATCACCTTTATTATGGATGACTACATCTCTAGTGTATGATGGTTTCTTTTCCATTTTCATAAATTTTCTATTTTATTATCAAGAAACAATCAGTGAAGGGTTTATAATTCGACCCTTAATCATAGAAACAACCAATTATATTGAAATTACCAAATTTATATTCATTTTAAATAATAAATGACTTGTACATTCTTGATGTAAGATCAACGATGAAGGATCATGTCCCTCTTAAAAAACATAGATATAAACTTATTACACAATATTCAACAATATTTTGGGCTACCTCAGACCACTTAAGATATTATGAAAAAATATATCTTAGTATTATTATCTCACTTACTTCTTATTTTATTATCATTTTTATCAATTGAAATAACATCAAAGTATTATTGATCTTATTATTTTACTTGTATAATGCATATGGATGATATCATAAATGAAACTTTGTATCACACAAAATTAAATACATAGGATATATAGGATGAATGTAATGAAATATACATTCATTCTTTCTCTAACTTCTGTGAATATATTTATGATATCCATGTCATATAACTTCTATTTTCTTTCTATTTTATATTTTATTTTGAGAGTCAAGTGATATTATTTCAATATTTTCATATGGAAATATATTTTGGATTCGGATTGTGTGGTCTTCTCCTAAAAAATCATTCAATCCTGGTCAACATTTTTATTCTAATATTTACACAACATAAAATTTATCCACTTCATGATCATCCCCAATAATCAAAATTCTTCCAAAAACATTAATTTATCCACAAAACCATATTCTTCAAAATCCATGTGTGCATGGAATCATGAAGTGGATTGTTCATGGTCATAACATCACATATTTTGGTTTTATACTTACTTTAATGAATCAAAAATTTAATCATAACATAAATGAATCCCCATGATGTTTGTCACATATTATACCAATCCAAATCAACTTGTTTTTATTATTCTTTTGAATATATTTTATGGAAGTTACATGATATTTTGGGTAAATTAATGATTCAAAAAAATCTGTATTACCATTTTGGACTTATCTAGAATTTATGAATGTATTAATTTTATAATATTATATGAATCTAACAATACTATATTTTCCCAGATATGTTTCATTTTACACACAAAAATTATATTTTTTAAGAGAGAAAGGTCTCATAAACTGTTTTGAATTAACTCTTATGAAGTCAGAAATAACTCTAATGAACTTTGATATTAACTCTTATAAAGTTTTATATGACTATTATGAAACCCATATTACCCTTCCATTGTATCAAATGACTCTTATAAACATACATATAGAGTCCTTTAATTTTTTTAATATTATAAATCATTTATTTAATAATGAAAATGATCATTATAATGTTTAGTCCAATCCTTATGAAGTTTTGAGTTATCCTTATGAAATTAGTGAATAATCCATAAAATATCTAAAATGAATCTTTATAACTCTTTTATGATCCTTAAAAATTATGATATCATCCTTAAAAATCATAATATGATATTTATGCAGTGATATTTTTCTTTTTAATGAACACAATTATGTTTTGAAATTAAAATTACAAATCCCCCTTTACTAAATTTCTTTCTATAATTTAGAAGTATATAACATTTATAGATTGACAAAAAACACCATTATATTTTCTCACATACTTTAAAACACATTGGAATAAATTAAAATATTCCTAAATGATTAGCTAAAAACTTTTAAAGATTAGTGAATCATGTAAAAATTACTTAAAACATTTGAAAGATCTTCCACAGCTTGCACTCAACTTCTCTAACTTCATCTAAGTTTATATTCATATATATGATAATAATTAGATTTATACTCATATAAATAATATTCTTAGTTGACTTTGTCAACTTCTTCATGGATATAATATATACAACATTCTCTAAACTCTATGTAACTCATCTTCAAACTTTACATATTCAAATATTTTAGAACTAACTCTATATATATAACACCAAGTATATTTCTCCATCCTATTTCATTTCTATGTGAGTGGATCATCAAGAATTTAAAATGACAATATATACCTTTTTCATATGAAAAAACTCAAATTATTATCCAAAAAATTGATAATTGAGACTTCCTTCCAATATATAAGGTTATTCATCACTCCACATGATGTATTCACAACAAATCACACAATTACACCTTTTCTTGGGAACTCAATCCTTATTCTCATAAACACGATTGCGAACTCTAATAAAATTAAAGGATAATCTATCCCAACACATGTTGAAATAATCCATAATAGATCTATGCTCATTGTAACTTTTTTACAATAAATAAAAAATCAAGTTCAACAATATCTCCCTTTTTATTTATTATCATTACCAATACTATAAAATGAATTTAAATATGTTCTTGTATCTTTCTATATATTTTATTTATCTTTTTTTCTTCTCCCCCTTTATCATTATATTATTTCATTTTATTCTCTCCCTCTTATTGAAAATCAATAAAATTAGATGGAAGGATAAGAAAGTGTCATTTAATTTATATAAAATGTGTATTTAATTATCATACTTCATATTTAAGTGAGATGTGCATGGTGTAGAAAATGTGGGTTGAATTTTGAAAACATAGAACTCTATAAAAATAAGAACACGATACCACTTGAAACTAATTACATGCATCTTTAGGGGATATTATACTATTTCCAAAATGACACCAAATAATTTAACAAATGTATATATAATAAATTTTAAAAGATTTCTCATGAAATTATTCCAATATAATCTTTCTACACTCATCTTAAAATGTATATTAGAAACATTCTAACCAATTAGAAGGTTAATATTTATATACTATCTTTGGAACTTTTTAAATTTTTTCACGATTCATGTAATTTATTAATTCAGATTCTCCCCCCTTAAGAAAAAACTCTATGATTTAACAACTTGGGATGAGAGAATACGTATGTATACATCAAAATGTATTTTTTAATAACTCTCCCAATATATAATGTTATATAATATACTCATTTTTCTATATATTGAGGGATGATATTTTTAATAAATTCATTGAGATTTATCTATTCATTAGATGTAATTTAGAAAAAACATGTTGAGATTTCATAAAAATAGAACATTTAAAACTGAAATATATATTTGATAGATTTCACATTTCCATTCATTTGACCCCTAATAAATTCTATCACCTTTAATTACCTAAAAATCAAAAACATATAACATAATAGATAAAGTAATAAGGTTCAATTATTTCTATCCTTTGCGAGAGCAGAAAGGATTAGAGGTTCTTCTCAACCAAAATTCTCCTTTAACTTATACTCTATATTTTAATTTTATATTCATGATATCTATTTTATTTTTCAAATATTTTTTCCTTTTAAATTGAATGGTATCATTTATTATTTATTTAATATCATTATATAGAATATTAATATTCATAATAATAGAAAATAAATCAAATGTAACTTTTGATGCATGCTTCATTTCTCTTTGAATCTCCAAATGAGATGGAAGTATAATTTAATATTCTTTAGGGATATTCTATCATGATTTCACCTAACACGCAAATATTTTTAAATTCATGTGCCATCAATTTTAAATAACCTCTCATTAAATTTTTCTTCGTCATATGTAATAATTTATTTTATTTTAGAACCAACACTTAGTTATGATAATTCCTACTTACTCTCTTTTTTTCTAAATAGCTATCAAGATAATAATATATCCTTTGCATTCACCCATCTTTGTTATTTAACATGGATTTTTTGGAATTTATTCAAATAATCAAACCCCTTCTTATTTTCATAAAAATTTATTCCATTATGACCATTATTTATTATATTAATACCAACACCCATGTATTTTATGATAAATTACATGATTTTTATTCTTCAACCATAATAGAAGTTTATATTTATTTTTGGTGTAGAATTATTCTTAATATTCATGGGTGATAACTCACCTACCTTATTCATTAAAATATTTGGAGTATTGTTTTTTATCTTTATCCCATTTCTTTCCCATGTAAGACTAAAAATCCTTAAAACATTATTATCATATATCTTCTGTAGCTTATAACATATGGATGGTAAATTTATACCAACATGATTCTTTATTAAGACACATCTCACTGTATATACCAATGATATTATCCATGATTCCATATTTTTTAAAGATTAATAGAAATTTACTTTTCATTTTATTAACATTTAATTAACTCTACCTTGCTTATTCTTGATATATGATTCATTTTCTTCCTTCTTCCTAAACCTCCCACAACACCATTAGTGGCCAACAAACCTTGATTTCTTCACATGATTTATTTTTTTCCATATTTTATTTCGTGTTATTTTTATGTAGATACACCATTATTTTGGGAAAAATATGGTGAAAAATTATATTTCACTTTCTCACATCTAATATAGATTTAGTACTATGTTACTCATCATCTTTATTCATACACAATTATACAGGTTTTTATTATGAACCTTCACTATAAAAGAAACCAAAATTTGGATAATTAAAATGATCAAATATAGATGACACCTTTTCCTTTGTGTAATATAAGTATTGATCATTATATTATCTCAATATTTTATTACCCCTAGATAAATATATTTAAAATAATAATCTTTCTCAGAACTGTGAGAGACCTCATTACTTTTTTCGTTTTTTGTGAGACTTATCTTGACCATTTTCTTTACTTGATAACCCAATTTCCAATTCAATAAATTTCATATTGATTATATTATCCTCATTATCCACTGAATTCATTCTATATCACACTCCATTTTAATAATCTCAACATAATACCCACATTCATTATTTATTTTGTTCATTTTTTAATGAATATGGTGAAGGCCTTTAAGCATCATTGATTTGAGATCTAGTTGTGCATTATTGACTTTAGTGAAAGAGTTTTGGTTTTAGTTTAATGAATATATATTTTCAAAATATATTTTATTGGCCTCTTAATTTTATTATATTTATTTTACACAATAATTTTTAAACATATATAATTTTTCTTCAAGATCCAAACTCCTTGTGCTTTTAGCCACTATTTGTTTGATATCATTTTTTCACAATAATTAATATTTAGGAATGAAATTATTTTCATATTTTGTATTTCAATAATTTGGGGGATATATTTATATAATCCATTAATATATATAAGAATAAAGTAAACTTCATCTCTTATAATACCCAATAGAAAAACTATTATGTAGTTACTTGATTCATCATATGATTTGTGTAATAATTCATCAGAGATACGATCTTCACACATCTTCTTAGTTAATCCAATAAACTATATTAATAGGTTTTTAGAGCCACCCAATTTTCATCTATGAACTCTAAATCACACGAGTTAAAAGATTTAACCTTTTAATTTAAATTTATTTCCCAAAAAGATCTTTAATATTCATTATAGATATGATATCATTGTGATTGTAGAAAGATGAAGTTGCAGTTTCTTCCACATTATATAAGAAACGTGTACTATTTATCATTCTCAATTAATACCTCTATTAATTATTTAGTTTTTTAAAAGAGATATGATTCTGAATTAAAATATTTATATCTTCTCTAAATCTACACTTTATTATGAATTTAGAAAGATATACATGGATCTTAAAAAATAATAAAATTTATGATTGTTGATAATATGGTCAAAGGTGTGACATTATGCTACGATACCAATTGATAAAATAATATTGGGGTATTCCAAACACTGTGGGAGCAGTTAATTATTTATTGTTAATATTGATCAATTAATATTTTTATCCCTTATTTTTTCATTTAACTTATTCATTGAATGGATCACTATAAATCAATCATTAACTTTGGTTTGGATGTTCTTAATGTAGGAAAGTAAGGTAGAAAATTATACAGAGGTTTATTAAAAATTTTAACCTCAAATATGGATGACTGTTTCCCAAGAATATTGTGGTTGTTATCCCACATAAAAATATATCCTCTTTTAATATCAAGAAAATTCGGGTAAGGGTATATCCTTGTATTTGTAATCTTGACACCAACCGAGTACATTAAAAACACCAACTTACTTTTCTTTAGATATAATAAATTACTATTACCTTCTTGAAGTAAGATAAATGTTGAAGGATCATGTACCAGTTGAAAAATACAAATATTATCTTTCTTCTCAATATCAAATAATCATTGGGGATTCCTAGAACTAACTAAAATCTTATGATATAGGATATTTTTTCAAGGTATCTCACTTAATTCTTCTCCGATGATTGAGATGATTTGTAGAAATAACATCGAATTCCCATTCTTCTTATTCCAATACAATGAAAAGGGGTGATCTCTTACATACAATGTTGGATCTCATAAACATCAACGCATAAAATATAATGAATGGATCCGGTGTTAGGTTTATTATTTATTCATTTATATTCATAGAATATATATATTACAGTCATGTAAAATACATTATATTTTCTTCCACTTCCATATTTTATATTGAGAATCATGTGATATTATTTCCACATTTGAATATAGAAATACTACTTAACTTTTACCATTAATAACTTCACCTTGGAACTCATTCAATCAAAATAAATGTTTTATTTAAAATATCTGTGAGATTTGAAACTTATTTAACTCATCATATTTCTCAATTATAGTAAAAAAATACCTTCTATTTAAGTAATCCAAAAAATATACATCTTCATAATCCATGTGTGTATGGAATCATATAGGAGCCAAGTTATGATCACGGTATCACTTTTTGTTGTAAAATGATTTCCTTCTTGAATAATTTCTATAATCATAACTTGAATACATATACATGGTGATTTTAACATATCATATAAACACACTATTATATTATTTCAATTCTTCTTCATAATATTTATTCTATAATTTCTTTTATATGTTGGTTATGTAACTGATTCATATGATTTAATCCTTTATAAAAATTCCAAACTATTGTTAGTTTATATGATTAAATGACTCTTGTGATCATATGTTGTTCCATGTATTTTTCAATTTCCAACATATAGTTATATTATGTAAAATAAAGATCACTCTTTCAATGTTTGGAAATTAATCTTATGAAGTTAACATGAATCCTATAAACATTCTAGATGAATATTATTAAGTAATACATGACCCTTTCAAAGTCCATATCAGACTTAAGAAGTGTTAATTGACTCTTATAAATATATATGTTGAATACTTAACATTATCAAATTTCATAAAAAAAATTATTTTCAAAGGATAAATGGTCTTCACAAAGTTCAATATTATCATTATGATCTTCTGAGTTATGATTATTAAGTCTGTGAATCATCCTAAAAACAATAAAATTATTCTTACAAACACTACAATGACCCTCGTGAAGTATGTTGTCATCCATATAAAAATTTCAATTATCTTTATGGAGATATTTTTTTTCTTTTGAATGAACCATACGATGTTTCATAATCAAACTTATGAAGTTAACATTTTATAAATCTCTATCTCTACTTAATAATTCCAAAACCTTTTCAATTTTACTTTGAACATCATCATTGATTTTCATTAATTTCAAAACAATTTTTATGGATTTAAAATATTTATTAATGATTACTATAATAATTCAAAATGCGAACAATTTTTTTATTTTCCTGAGAATATTTCATTGATCTTCCATTACCTCAACTTAACTTATGAAACTTTATCCATGTGTACATTAATCTAAATAAGAATCACTATTTTTAATAATCATAAGATGGATCATATCCACTAACTTACTTTACTTATTTATAGATATAATATATCCATAAATATCTACACTCTTGGGAACTCAACTTCAAACTTTGAAAATTCAAATATGCGATATCCAACTCTATATGTGAATCACCAAGAAAATATTTACATCATGTTTGTTTTATATGGGAATGGATGTTAAATAATATCCAATGGTATCATGTCCCATTATCATATTATAAAAACTCAATTCCTATTTCATTGAATTATTAATAATGACTTCCTTTTCAGATACATGGTTACTAATCACTTTTCATGCAATATTAACAACTGAGAACATAAGTACACATTTTCTTGGGATCACTAATATTTTCCCACAAAACTTTTTGTATACTCTAATCAACATCCATGATATTCTAAAACACATATTGAAATAATATATAATAACTCAATGATCATTGTCACATATTTATAGTAAATAAAACACAACAAAAAGTGGTTTTAACATTATTAATATTTATATATATTTTACAAAATGTATAATATCATAAAACTGACAATAAATTCATTATTTCATTTATAAGGTTTTAAAAAATATTTAAAAGTATTCAATGGAATTACAAAAGTGTCATTCCCATATTACTATATCATAATATCATCTTTTTTATGAAAATATTCTTCATATATTTATTTCATAAATTATTGTTATTCATTTCTAAATTCCAACTTACACATCAATAAGATATCAGACAAATATCTCAAATTTATCCATAAATATTAATACAATGGTCCATGAAAACCATATTATATCTTATATCACAAGAAGATATAAATTAATTATATGAAGATATAAATTCCACCATAGATTTTTATTAACCACACATTTTTTCATCATTTAAGGAAAATATCAATAGTTAAGGATATAAATAACACATTCTTGAAAGTAATTAACTTAATTATATATGAGTTAAATGAAAACAATTCCATTATAAAAATTAACCCATAAAAATTATTCTTCTTCAATGTCCAAGTAGTTTAATAATAAATAAAAAATTACAGATTATTAAAAATGGAATTAATAATTAATTAACTTGTACACCACATTTTTATTAACATTAAAATGTTATCATTCTCTCAAACAATTATAATTCTATAGTAAAACATAATAAATATTGTGACTATACACGTGTTTTTTATCATCATAAATTAATTTATGTATGATCAATCCATAATGATAATGTTAATGGAATAAATACATTTAAAGAATATTGAAAATAAATGGTGAAAATCATGACTTATCTAAATATCATCACCTTGTTTCTAAATGAGTAATAAAGAAACTTTTTCATTATATTTACATAATAATAATAGATTATTTAACTATAACATCTAGTTTTTAATTCATAATTCCAAAAATTAGATTCTTAAAAATAGTTTTCTCAGTTAAAATATATCTTCACTATAATGTTAATACTATCAAAATGATCTGATTCACATAAAATAGTATCCTTCTCCCATTTTTCAGTAAAACAATATATACACCATAAATATACAATTGTGGTATGTCTTCATGAATTAATTTATGTGTAATGAACATAATATTATACAATTAATGAAAATAAATCCAAACATAACTAGAATATACTATTATGCCTTCTAAAAAATGGTGTGGAATACATGATTTCACTAAACAATGACTAGAATAACTAATTACAAATCATAATCTAAAAACTAGAATCCAAAAAATAATATTCAAAATTCTATATAAGAATTTTATGCTAAAATTAATGACCACTAAAACTGAAATTAAGGATTTTTTTCAATAGCTATAGATTTTCATCTTATTGTTTATATGAAAAAACATTGTTTTATCCACCACTACAAAAACATATTTATTTTTATTCATTGTAAAACTCATCTATTATTTATAAAAATCAATATTTAATAAAATCAATCATATTAAATGATCATTATAATTTATACAATAATTTCAAATATTTATACTTCTATAATTTTTTTTAAATACATAAAAAAAAACAAAAAAATTATATACGCAACCACCGTAATATTATAAAAGGAACCAAACAGGGTAACATATAACCTAAAGCCTTATTATTTTGAAGTGTTATTGGAAATATTATATTATCTGGTATGGTTATATCTTGTGGCATGATAAAATATATCATGACAATACATACATCAATCACAATGTTTGATTGGGTTCTATTATTTGGAAATTAATTGTATAGTATGATTCATATATAAACCCTATTATTAGTATAGAACTGGAAATTTTAGTTTTGACATTAAATCCTCTTATATAGTGTATATCACCATGATCAATACATTATATGTAACATATGGGAGAATAAATGGGTTAATTCATGTGATTAATGTATAACCAAAGGAAACATTAACTCATACATTTGTAAACATATGATTTTTATCTTGTATAACATGGGAGTATCCCAAGTGGATATAAAAATATGTGATTACCATGAACCATCCCAATAGGGTTCTTATTGCAACACCCCCAATACCACATTTAATTGGGGAATGGTTGGTGACTAGTCTCAAGGAGGCATATCAAAAATATGGGAGGACTTAATATAGTGTTCTCACACACACACACACATATCTCCATGAACATACAATGTTGAAATTTATAAAAATGTTAACCAATGTAGGTATAAATAAAAAATACCACCATCAGAGTATGAAAATAATTATTGGAAAGAAAAAGGGCCAAATTTGATCCCCCAAAAAAGAAACTAAAAAGAAGTCCAACTTTTAAAGTGGGTAAGGACTGTTTTCAAGGTAACTGTAGGAACACACATTGATTTGTCTGCCTCACTAAGCTTCAGAAGGCCATGGTTACTCTAGGAATCTATCAAAAGTTTGATATTCTGTATAATAAATGACACTAGTGGAAATATCCCATGTAGGGGTTAGTATAGAAATTCCCAATAGGACGCCCGAAAATAACTAACCATGTAGCATAAAGAATAAATAGCATCTCATTACAGGTATATGTCAACAACACATATAACATGAATATACTGATATAAACTACTTATACACATATTCCCAAGGAAAATTAAAAATTACAATAACATTATAGGTTTCTTCTCTACGGATCCACATAGAACTCATCTAGGATAAAAAACTCCATGATTTAGATATCACTGATGATGTTCTCCTGAGATTCCATGGTCATTGGGTCTTTCTGTAAGAAGTACACATTGGAAGTCTGAAGAGAATGATAAAAAGATGGTGATCCAAACCAAGTCCATGGGGTATACCATCAACCCAATCAGGATTAACCTGCTAATTTGGGGATCAATATCTGTGTAGTTTTGATCACGATGATACCCAAAACCCCACCACATGAAATGATTATGATAGAGGATATCACTATAAGATTTATATAGGGATTCCCATAACACTATCCATGAATAATGTTCCTCATAAGGGATCACCATCCTATACTTTGGGTATGAATCTTTACCAAACCCTTGGGGAATAGATCAAGGGAATGTACCCTAACAAAACTTATCCAAGATGAATGAGAAAAGGATTGTAAATCATCTTAGAAGAAGTACAATGAATGTACTTGTAGTACACACTGTGTCTCATTCCCATTTAGTCCTACCCATGTATCATGGCTTGTGTCTATTTCTATGTATTTGTCTAAGTACATGTCATGAACAAGTCCATATACTCTTATCTATGTCTATGTACACTTTTATACCCATGTACACATAGCCTTGATTTTTCCATGTCTAAGTACATGGTGTGTCCAATTCCATGGAATCTATGCCATTTATATGTACCATACAATGTACACATTGAGATACCAGGTAAGGGTCACATTCCATGTGACAACTATCACACACTGTGTGATATTTATGTTCTCTATGTAAATCTTAATGCCTTATTCTGGGCCCCACATTGTGTGTTTTTTGATATTACATTCCATGTATATCATGATTTTTGGAACACATGTATTTATTTGATGCATCATATCCCACTCCTAAAGTCTCCAATATAACCAAGAATCATTCCATAAAACATGGATCTATTCTGGATAAGCATTTTCATTACTAATCATTAGAATATGGCCACCAAAACACATTAGAAAATGATCATCATTGGTCCTCATCATTATCAACCACCCCAATATATCCGAGGGGTCTCAAATAAATCCTCAATCAATCATCTCTGTCTTTTATCTTGATCTCATCATCAATACAAACTCGGATATGTTATACCAATCCATTGTTCCATGAAATTGGGGTATAATGATTGATTATCTAGTATTTTAGTCAAAAAAACCAGTCAGAAAAACACTTTTGATGAACACATGAAGAAAATTGGGAGAAAAAAATGAAATAAATAAAGGAGGAATGAATCTCGTCTATGTTTTAGTTTTCATTAAACTATTTCAAGTAGAATGATAAATTATGTTCCATTACAAAATAAACAAATTATCCTAATAATTACTATGGAAGAAGCCCACACCTGAAACATGATCAAACTATGAATCTATCTGTAGTTCAATTGTTTGATTTTTGTTATAGGATATGAAAATGGGGATAAATATGATAAAATAAAAATTTACTACCTCAAGATGGATCAATTTCATATGATATACTATCATGTTTAATTTTCATTGATGAGATCCTTGAATCTCATTACACATCAATCGACAATCCACTATTTGATGTTGTTTTCCAGAGAATGATATTCCAAAACTCTCTCCAATGGATCCAAGTTTATGTGTATAAAAATATTATTTCTTCATCGTCATATATTTATAGGTAAAAAAATCCTTAAAAATTTAATTTAGTAAATTATTTTCATCAATTTTTGAACTTAAAAGTTCCCCCATGACCATGCCCAACCTGACCATCTGACGCTCTCCAAGATTATGTCATACCTATGGTATAACCCACACTATAAACACAATGGAGGCAACATATTTATGATTTTATCCTATTTTTAGAAGAAATTATTCTTTTCTAGGAAAACCACACATGTGGGATATATAATATATTCTAAAATAAATTCTAGGAACATCAAGGATCATAATCTCATGTATTCTTAGTGCCTAGATCCTTAAGTAATACATTAAATATTCTAAAGTAAAATATGGAAAAATTAGAGTCATTGAATTATTTCATCCTTAGGGATTTACATTCTAGAAATCCAAAGCGAAAGGGAAATAAAGATATGTGGTTACTAAGCACGCATCTCGGTCTCCCACTCCCATGTACTTTCCCGAAGATTCAAGTGCTACCACTGGAAAAAAATTAAAGGATTCTCTCATTCACAAAGGATCCCCTCCAAATAATCTTCAATATATTTAAGGCACTCAACAATGTTAGTTCCTTCCTTAATTTCCATCTCCCCCAATCCCATAACATGAGAAATGTCATGCACGTACCTCCTCAGCTGTGACACATAGAAAATGTCATGTACCTGATCAACGTATGGTTGTAGATCTAATAGTTATGCCACCTCACCAACTATTTTCTCTATCTGGAATGGGATAATGAATCTTGAATATTTCCTACCAACTCATCCAAATTTCTAAAAAACCATATCGATGTGAGATCCTCATGAACACATGGTCTCCCTAATTGAACTCCAAGAGAATCTTTCATCAGTCCACATGGGACTTATGAAATATCTATGTAGTTCTCACTCACTCCCAAAGGATCAACACCTTCTCCGTAGTGGAGTTTACCAGCTCTATTCACATATGTTCTAACTCTCCTTGGTTAGTCTTATAGGTTCTGGGCGCAACAGAAGCATGCGATTGGTGGTGCCCAACATTTATTTTTTCCATGATAGATGACCAATATGAGATTTACACAATGATATACATCACAATATACAAAATTGAATTGATTAATATAGAGAAGGGATATGACACCAGAACCAAGAGATGATAATCACATATTGTATATAATCAATTTAATTAAATAAAGATTTATCATTGATGCAATTATTTTTTGGTGATGGATTTGAAAACAGATCTATGATGCACCATCATTGCATTATAGAAATCAAGTGTAGATTACCTATAATGGTGATCCACACATGTTCCAAAAATAACCAGACGTCATTGAAGGAATCTTCAGGTGCTATCATGGAAGACCCTTGCACTTGTGTCATCTTCCATTGATCGCTATGATAATTTCTTGTATAGAATTATCCTTGATCTTGTGGAGGAATATTTCTTTCCATTCTTTGGAGAAATCATAGAGAAGATAGATCTATATGTCCTATGAGGATTCAATAAATCTATTCTGCACAACCAAACAAATGAATTGGTCTATTGATAAAATAACATAACTGGATTTACATATCTCTAGTGATAAAATAATATAATTTCACTAGTACCCTAATTTATTTATTTAATCCTAGCAAAAAGACCATGTCAAATGATATTATTATTATTATTTCTTGACATGTGCTTAACATGAAAATTAATATTAAATATTATTTAATCAAATAATATTCAATATTTATTATTTTCTCATCAGACCAAAAATATTGTTCTATCGTTACTCCATAATATTTATAAGACTATGAATAATGTATAAATATTTATTAAATAAATATCACTCCATTATTCACCAATAAATAATTACATTTTAAATTTACTAAATATAAAACAAATATTTATATGTTTTCAAGAATATATCAATAATTATTAAACCATATTTATGAATAATTTTTATTCAAATTTTTAAATAATAAATAATAATATATTATTAAATTGAGATTCTAGATACACTTAGTGTGTGATCCTCTAGGCCTATTTCTTAGTGGCATTAGGTAAAGCAGCCTAAAGTCCAATTTTAGCATCTAGAAACATGATGAGGCACCAAAAGAAAAATAAGTTAATTCCATAGTGAAATGTTACCTCATACAAACACTTATTATGTAATATAAAACTTTTATCATCATATCTCAACTCAAGAAGGTTGCATGATGGTTTCATTAACCTATGTTTTCATTATATCTCTCTTTGACTTACTGGAAATTTAATATTCCTATAGAACACCATGGATATGGATAAATTTAGAATATATAATTTCCATAAAAGGGATGAGATATCAAATTTCATTTATGAACAAAAGGGAAAATCCTTTCTCACATTATTCATTAATGAAATATTAGCGATGACACACCAAACGTATCCTACCTCACCGTAAACATATGTCATAAATGTTTTTGTAAATAAATATATGTTCACAACTCATAATAATCATTAATAATAATCTTAATGTATAAGTACCGATATACCCATCCACAGATAGGAACATCCAATGACACATATAAATTTCTATTTCCTACTGGTGGGTCTCATTCTCATAATATACTACAGGATAATACCAAGGGTGTACCCCATGAGAAGGTTCCTCAATGTCCTATGAGTATCCACCCATGATAGAATGTATCATTTTTCCCTCATGTGATATGACTAGGAAGTAGATCATATATTTATGAATAATGTTGTAGCACTTTTTAGTTCTCATCATAATGGGTAACTATTATGACCTTAAACCGTGACTACTACTCTAGGGACATTATCACAACCTTTTTTTACATATAATAACAATCGTTTTGTAATAAGTAGTTTATTAATATTAAAAAAATAAATACATGTTATCATAAAATACATAGAATTCGGATCTAGAGCACCAAATCTAACATAATCCCACTTACACTAGGCCTTGATTGGTACTGTATCAGCCGGAACTATTCACCCGATTTGGGCCTTCGGGCCACCATTTTGGGCCTAAGGGTATCCAGGGCCTTCAGGTCATCAAAGGCCTTCGGGCCACAGGGCCTTCAGGTCACGTAGACCATAGTGTAGCCCAGTTCACACAGAACAGGCCCCAGAAGAGGATCAGAGCAACAGGAGTAGCAACCACTAGATGAAGAGCTAATCGGATTGGAAGAATGTGAGGGTATGGCAGCCACCATCGAGACCAGGCACCATGCATCTTTGTAAAGGGAAATGCTATCCTATCAGCAATTCAAGGTGGGGAGCTAGGTGATCAATGACACGGGAAGCTGGGGAGGGGCAGTTCAAGTGGGTTGGGCCTACGGGTCATGTATTGGGCATGGTATGCCTTTGGACCTTCGGGTCATGTATTGTAGGTTTGTCGGGCCTTGTGCCTTGGGCGAACGGGTCATGTACGGGTTCCCCTTCAACCCTTAAAAGAGGGATTATCCATAATAAAATAAAAAATAAGGTGTTCGAGCCATTCGGGTTGTATGATAGCTCTTACATGATACTCATGATTATGCTAAGATATGACTATAGACATTGGGTCCTCCATGCTATCTCCCATGGGAACTCAGTTTACTATAACTTCACCCCTATGATGAAAATTCCTCAAGAGGTGATACTTCGAGAGTTTTTTCTTTGTCTATTGGTGTTACCTTGATTCTTTTTCAAGATCCACCACTATGTTATTAACATACTACAATGTGATAGTATCTTTACTGCTATGTACCACATAAAGCTCTAGGAAAAAGTTATGAATACAAACAGATTCCTTGGATTCATCAGAAGTCGCTACATATTCAGATTATGCAGTAGAATCATCAACAACATGCTAGTTTTAACTCTTCCATCTCACATATCATCTATTAAGATATAAAACTAATCCTAACTATGACTTCATATCATTATTATTTATCAAAAAATTAGCATCAATATAACACCTAATTACCAGCTTCTCATCTCCTACATACACTGGGAAAATATTCTTATTTCGTCTCATATACATAAGGATATCCTTAATAGTAGAACAATTTATTCTCTTGTATATACTTAATATCTTCCTAATATTCTCCATGAATATGAAACATCCAATATATTACATAACATGGAATACATTATTGATCATATCGTTGAATAATAAGGGATATTATACATTTTACCTTTCTCATTTCCTATCTAAGGTCAAATTTTCTTAGTAACATGTAAACCATGAGACATTGGGACCAATCCCATCATGGATTGTTTGATACTAAATCTATTTATTATCATGTAAATATATATACTTTTACTTAGTCCAAGAATCCTCTTGGGTCAATCAAGAAGGATCTTGATCCCTAGAATATAGGTTTCTTCACCTAATTCCTTCATAGAGAAACATTTTTTTAATGGGAATTTAACAAAATATAACTGCTATATAATTTATAATAAGTAATATTTCATCAACATATACTACTAGGATAACAACTGCATTACCACTTAACTTCTTATAAATACACATCTCACATTCATTCTTAAAAAAAACCAAATTCTCTTATGGATTCATTGAATTGAATTTTCTTTGGCCTAGATGCTTGATTCAATTTATAAATGGAACTATTGTACTTGAAAATTAATTTTTTAGTAACATGGAGTCACAAATCCTTCAGGTTGTGTCACAAAGACCTCTTCCAGAAGGTTCCCATTAAATAACTCAATTTTGATATCCATACACCAAATCTTATAGTCCTAGTAAGACTCTATAGAAAGAATAATTACGATGGATTTAAACATGGAAACTGGTGAAATGGTTTCATCATAGTCAATTCCATGGGGATTTCTAAACCATTTATACACTAGAATTGTTTTATAGGTATTTATTTTACCTTCTATGTCAAGTTTCCTCTTAAATACCCATTTTAATCCAATGGTATCTCCATAAAATGATGCATCGAAAAGAACCCTAACATTTTTATGATACACAAAATCCATTTCAAAAATCATGGATTCATTCCATATTGTAGATTCTGATCTCTCTGCTTCCTCCTTATTGGATATACATTCATCTTTGTCAACCAATAATGAGTAACCATCTATGGTGACTATAAATCCATCTCTATTTGGTTCTCTTACCTCTCTTATGCTCCTATGTAGTATTTGTGTTTCTGGAACAGCTTCTTCCATAGGGACCTATAGAATATGTTCATGTACCAACTCTTGTGTATCTTGAACATCAACTTCATCTAATATGATATTTATCCTAAAATACTTTTTTAGAATATTCTTCCTCTCAAGAAATATAGATTTTCTAGTGATAGTCACTATATTCTCTAAGGGGTTGTATATGTAGTATCTCACTGTTTCCCTAGGATACCCTATAAAGATACACATTATGCCCCAAGGTTCTATCTTATTTCCTGAGAAGGACTTAAGAAATACATCGCAACCTCATACATGTGTATGAGACAAAATGGGTTTCTTTCCCCTCAAAAAATTAAAGGAAATTTTTTTAGAAGCTTTATTTGGTACTCGATATAATTTTTATGTTGCAGATTGTAATGCATATCCAAAAAAGGATTATAGAATATCTTCATAGATCATTATTGATCTTACCATGTCTAACAAGATACAGTTCCTCATTTTAATTAAACAGTTCCACTATGGTGTATAAGGTGGAGTGAGTTGGGGTAGAATTCCAAACTCCCATAATAAGTAGATAATCTCATGGTTAAGATATTAACTACTCAATCTGATTGAAGATTTTTAATCTTCTTACCAGGTTGATTCTATACTTTATTCTTGAATTCTGTTAATTTCTCATTGGACTCAGACTTATAACTCAACGAGTAGATATACTCATATCTACTCAAGTCATCAGTAAAAGATATGAGTTAAATATAACCACCTCATGCTTCTACTTGAAATAATCTACACACATCAATGTGTACAAATCCTGGAATCTCTATGACCCTTTCACCCAATCCACCAAATAGTGATTTGGAAATTTTTCCTTGTAAACAAGGATGCCATCTTTGAAATGGTTTTAGATCATAAGATCCTAAATAACCATCTTGATAGATACTTGTCAAGTGCTTCTCATTTATAGGAATAAGATGGTGATACAATAGTTGGGTGTCATATAAGTCATGTGAACATGATTGATTATAAATTTCCGACGCTTTTTTTTCATAATTTAATACATAAATACCACTATTTAAATACTCTATACCATAACATATGTTTCCCTTATAAATGAAACTATTTTTTTTTTCAAATTTAAAAATAAACCCACATGTGTCTAAACATGATACAGAAATTATGTTCTTGGTAACTGTAGGTACATAATAATAATCTTTCAAAACCAAAATCATTCTCATTGGAAATAAATTATGGCAGTCACCAATGGTTAGAGCAGCTAGCCCCACACCATTAACATATTGAATATCCACCTCTTCTCTTGAAATCTTTCAAAATATACTTGTCTCATAAATTTGGATATAGATGTGTGCCCCACAATCAATATCTAATACCCAATTTTTAGATTTGGAAATATTACAATTGATAATTAGAACACCTTTAGCTTCCCCTAGATTTTGGATGCAGTTACTCTTCCAGTGGTCTGGCTTACCATAGGAAAAACATACTGCCTCATTTTCATTGCTTTGCCTCTGGATCTTATTCTTCTTTGAAGGATGGTTCGTAAGATCTTTTAATTGATTATAGTACTTAGGACCCTTTTACTTGTTCTTACTTTTATTTTTCACCATAAGGGCCATATTTTTATCACACCCCAGGTCCTTATCCACCTGTAAAATCCAAGTAAGATTTTCTGATTAACTCTTTTTATTATTGCTCATATTATAATTAAGAATAAAATTGTAGAAGGTCTTGGGTAGTGATGAAAGTATGATATCTATATGAAAAAACATCAGGAATTTAATCCCTAAGATGTCTAAGAGTTCAATATAGATAATATTCATGAAAAAATGGGGACTAGCCCGTGAAGACACTTCAATCTTAGTTATAAACAAATCATTGGAGATATCATACCTCTCTTGTCTCACCTTATCTTGATAAAGATCCTGATGGTGAGACATCATACTATATGCATCCATGTCCTCATGTGGATTCAAAATCTCACTAGAAATGTAATATATAATGAAACACTAAACATCTACATCATCATTCAGTTGTTTCTCATTGACATATTTCTCTTCATCACTTTCCTTATTACCAAGAGTTACTAGAAAATGTTCTTACAATACATAAAATTTCCTTTCCTAACGAAGTATAATGTTTAAGTTCCTTTGGTACTCTTTTAAATTTATGTTGTTGAGAAGGTATCATTTTTAAGTATGTACCACATCGATATTCTTGATGTACAAATTAAAATGGGTATAATGTTAGTACATTATCAGATAAAATTCAGACAAATAAATAAATATTAAATTTATTAGTGTCCCACTATTTTATCAAAACCCAATAGCTATCCCCATTGGTTTCAAAATATCCTATTCCTCAGACATTTTAGTGCAAAGGATCCATATTAACCTTCTTATTACCCCAACATTTCTTGGTCACGCAACTTGAAGGGTTTTAGGTAGGAATTACAAAGTCCATTTTCATTAACTCTTTGTTCTCTGATCCACTATGTGGACTCCCCAATCCTAAAATACATAAATTTTATTTTCTCAACCTTTTCCTCTTAGTTACACCAAATCATGGTTTGGCAGTCAACCCTTGATGTGAATTTAGTTAATTCAAACCAAAAAATTCAAGTTATAATTCCATAATAATTTATGGCACCATAACTTTGGTTAGTGATATACTCTGGGCTATGGTTTGATTCTAACTGAAGTAGTGGAAGGATATACAGAATTAATATATAATTGATGTATTTTATCCTTTATACATAAAATTCCATGTATTATTTTTATCACATACTTAATAATATTTAGTGGATTACATAATTTATTAACCATGTCTTAGATAATATTTACACATAAGAAAATTTATTTTATTTCTATCTGGAATACTCATTAATTTGAATATTTTTTGTGATCATGAAAAAACATACATAATGAAATAACCATGCAACTAAAGGAAATAAAATAACAATGTTTTATGATCATGATCCTTTACTAGTGGTCAGTTTATCTAGAAGTTGATAAACATACCACTGACTTGGGTGGAAAAATACCTTGACCCAATTAAGGTTCATGTTACATATTTCCACAAACCCACCAATGTATCTCTCTTGGATTTGTTTCAACTTGGATCCAAACTTGAACCCCCTCCACTATATTGGGAGATCCAGCCATTACATATTCTTTTACTCACACGTAGTTAAGGAGAAATTGTTTACAATATTGAAACCAAGAGCACACATTCCCTTACATAAGAAAAGGAGAGAAGGCACGCAAGCCAACAATTTAATTTAATAATAAAATAAATGAAACAAATCACATACAATGGTGTTGTTCCGTACTCATGATCATCCACATGTATGCCAAAAATAACACATTTAATAAAACTATCATTCAATTCATAATCATTCTTATTTAAGAGAAATCATGCTCAAATAAATTAGTTATCATCTTTAACTAATAAATTATTTTATCTTAATTATCATCTGAATTTCCTTGAGATTTTATTCCATTATAATTTTAAACAAAATAAATTTATTTTAAATTAACTGTGTACATAAATGTACCTTGGAGGAAACATTGTTAATAACCATTTGGATCTACTCAATATGTATTTTACTCATATACAAGATTATTCTCTGAGATTTATAGAATACATAAATTATTGGAATCATTTTGGACATATAGTGTCAAAAAAATGATTTCTTGAATTATATAATTTTTCATTAACATTTCATGCTTAATTCTTGTAGAGTAAAAATTGTTATATAAATAATACATAATATGTAAATCCGGTCATTATGTAGTTGTTATATATATATATATATATATCCTAAAACACATCGCATAGTGTGTCATATATACTTAATGACCACACACAAGAACATGTATCTAGATTTACATAATATTATAAATAAATTTTCAATCTATATAATTTGGTATAAGTAGACAGCGTGTAAAAGAAAGCTACATGGTGTGTACATCTCTCACTATCTATCCGAGGTACATTCTTAGGGACTCACCATAAAAATCACATATCAAAAAATGGATTATATGGCATGTCTAAGGGGCTGTACACAGTGTGATATCTGAATTACATAGTCACTAGTTAGGTTGGCCATGTATGGTAATACATGTTCTGTCTCTCACTCAAAGGGTAAACATGAAGTGTATATGTTCTACATATCTTGAACACAAATTGACTGTGTTCCACCAGGGTCTGGTCAACATGTGGTGTAAGGTATTTAATAAACTATTTCTAATCAATGCACACAATTTTAATTAAATTCCATATTAATTTTGGAAGCATTGGCCCTAAGTACACATCATGTAATTCTGATTACATGATGTGTACTCCAATGTTATCTAGCCAAAATCCATGGCACCTCTAAATGAGATCATTGATTTTAGTTTATTCATAAATTAAATTGTATTGGATAGATCTATGAGAAATAAATGAGGAAGAAGCAGATCTCGTGATACGGATTAAAAGAAATATTAATCATGAATTTATAAACTAAATAAAAAATTTTAAATCACCAATGATATTTAAGTAATTATATATAATTATGTGACTGATCTGAGACAACTTGTAAGTTCTAGGTGAAGCAAAAACAAGTGATGGGAAGCACCTAACTTTTTTTTCGAGGATGGATTATCAATATGACATTTACACAATCATAAATGTAATGAACTAAAAAAATTAATCAAAGAAAATATATAATGGATATAATGTTGAAACCAATAGAGGATAATAACATATTATTTATATTTAATTTAATTAAATAAATAAAAACATTGGATGGAATTATTTCTTCTTTGATGGATCTGGAAATAGATCTACGATCTAGCATCATTGCATTATACGAATTAAATTTAGATTCCCTCTAGCGGTGATCCACACATTTTCCATGAATATCCATATATCACCCATGGAATCTTCATGTGCTGGCATGGATGATCCTTTTTCATGTGTCATCTTCCTTTTATCACTATGAGAATTTGTTTCAAAACATTCTCCATGATCTGGTGGAGGATAATTGATCTCTGTTCTTAGGGGCGTTCATGGAGAAGAGAGATCTCTATGTCTTGAGAGGATTCTCCAAATTCATTGCACATAACCAAAAAAAAGAATTTTCCTATTTAGAAAATAACATAACTAGGTTTATATATCACCATGATTAAAATAAAATAATTTCACAGTTGTACTAAATTATTTATTTAATCCATGTTAATATTTGATGTCAAATAACAATAATATTATTATTATGTCTTGATCTGCTCTTATCTTTAGAATTAATATTAAATATTATTTAATCCAAAAAATATTTAATATTTATTATTTTCTCACCATACCTAAAAAACATGGCCCATTATATCTCCATAATATTTATCAGACCATGAATAATGTCTATGTATTTATTAAATAAATATCTCTGCCTTATTCGCCAATAAATAAATAAATACTATATTTAATAAATAGAAAGTAAATATTTATTTGTGATCAAGAAGACATGATTAATTATTAAAAAACACGAGGGAATAATATTCATTTAACTTGGTAAATAATAAATAATAATATATCAACTAACTGATATTATGGATAAACATAGTGTGCAGCCGTCTATGCCTCTTTCTCAGTGGTATTAAACGAAGTAGCCTAATGTCAGAGGATAGAATCTAGCAATGCGCCGTGGAACCTATAGAGAAATAATTTAATTCCATAATGATATGATACATCATATAGATGGTTGTTGGGTAATATAATCCCTTTTTCATGATATCTCAAATCATATAGGTTACATGCTTTTTCCATCAACGTATGTTCTCAATATATCTTTCTTTGAATTACCAAAAATTAAACATGCCTATAGAACACCATGTCCATGGATTTATTTAGCCTATATCATTTACATCAAAGGGACTGATATATAAACTTTTGTTACTGAAAAAAAAAGGACAGATTCTTTATCGCATTATTCATTAATTCAATATTACGGATGGCACACCAAACATATCCTACCTCATCGGGAACATATGTCATCACAGTTTTCATCAATATGACTATGTGAGTGACTCATAATACTTATTGATAATAATCATAAATTTTAAGAACCAATATACATGCAAAAAAATATTAATATCCAATGATATATATAAATGTGGATTTCCTACTGGCGGGTATCATTGTCATAATATCCAACTGGATATTACTGAGGGGGTACACCATGAGAATGTGACTCAAATCTCTATGAGTCTCCACCCTAGATAGCCTATATTTTTTGTGTCCCTAAAATTATATCATCTAACTATATAACATATATTTAAGAATAGTTTCATATCACATCCGGGTTTCCATCATAGCGGGGAACGTCAGTTACATTTTAGTGTGATAGCTACTCTAGAGGCATTATCACAGACTATGTTACACAAAAGAACAATCATGTTGATATAAGTAGATTATTAATATTCGAAAAAAATGAATACATATTATCATAATGTATATGGTGAAATTTCTATGGTACCAACTACAATAGGTCCAACATAGTGGATACATGTAGGGTCACCCATAGAAGGCCTTGAATGATGTTATACAGATGGTGGAATGGAAGATTTTACTGCCTACAAAATTCACCAGTTGTAATTGATCCTCACAACTATGAAAAAATTCTTACATTGAATCCCATAACATGTCATCCATGAGATGAATAGTCCACTGAGTCTGGTTGTAAGTATGGGGTGAAACTCCATGCTCAAATGAAAAAAAGTACCAAAGGTATCCAATAATCCCTTCTAAACATAGATGTAAAGAGATTATCATGGTTAGAAATAATTGTCAAGGGAACTCCATGGAGTCAGACAATCTCCTGCATGTAGAGGAATCCCAAGGTCTCGATTGAACTCTTCTATTGGATAGATAGGAAGTGGGATGACTTGGTGAGTCAGTCTATGATCACCTAGATAGAATCATGTCCCTTTCACATATGTGGTAACACCATCTCGAATTCTAGGGATACCCTATCCCACTTACACTCTAGAACCTAAAGGGGATCATCTAATCTCTCTAAAACACGGTGCCCAGCCTTCAATTTCTTCAAAATGAAGGAATCAAGATACAAACCATGAAACTTCCTTCTTCATATCTGGACACAAAAACATATGTTTAAGGTCCTAGTGCATCCTTTCCACACCTAGATGTACCTTTATGGGATATATATGAAACTCAATTAGAAAAACCTCCAGTAACATAAAGAATACCACCGTTCATCCTACAAAAGTAATGACATACTTCCCACCTTTAGAAAATAAATCAAGATCATCTCTAGTGGATATCTGAGTATGTAGGGTCTCACATTCGGAATCCTTATGTTTTGCATCCCTGAATCATTGTAAAGATGGAGGGGTAATAACCATCAATTCGAGGTAATATTATTTATCCCCATCCACAAAAGATAACTATAATTATTCCAAATACTCTATCACCTCACCCAGAAACTGAAAAAATATATCTCCTATTGAGGGAACCATCTTCCACATCCCCCTTCCTAGGAGTATAAGAAAACTTGAAGTCATAATCCTGGAGGAACTCTAGAAATCACCTCTATCTCATGTTATGATCTTTATGAGAGAAGATATACATGAGAATCTTGTGGTATGAATAGATAACAAACAAGTTTTTCATCAGGAAATGTCACCAAATCTTTCATGTGAAAAATACCATGGTTGGATCAAGATCATGGATCATATAGTTCTTCTCATGTAGTCTAAACTGGAATTAACTATAGACAACCACTTTCTTCCTCTGCATTAGAACACCACCAAGCCTAGTACCTGATTCATCATAGAACCCTATATACTCGACACCCTAATCTAGAATTCTTAATATGGGAGTTCTCGTAAATATTTACCACAACTCATAGAAAGCCTATTGGCCCCACTCTGTCTACCTGAATGGCCCCCTATCTGATCAATGTTTTCAAGGTACACGATATCCTTGAGAAAATTGGTATGAATCTATGATAGTATCTTGATAACATAATTAATCACCACACCTTCTTCATGAACTTGGGTTTCTCTCAAGATAACACTAACTTTACCTTTTTCTGTTCTACTATTACACCATTTACTGTGAGATATTTTCTCAAAAAATGGACCTATTAAATTCTGAACAATAACCTTAAGATATTATCATATATTTGATTCTCTGGGAGTATACTATAAAACATCTTTAATTTTTTCATGTTATCCTCCTTGAATTCTAAGTACACTATGATATCATCGATAAAGTATACCATGAACCAATATAAGAAAGGCTAAAAGATCTATTTCATGAGTTCCATGAACACTTCTGGGTCACTCATCATTCCAAAGGGTATCACTATGTACTCATAGTGACTTTAGTAATATCAAAATTATATCTCTGGTATACCCTCATCTCATACTCTGGACTTTTAATAGTCTGATATTAGGTCAATCTTTGAGCACCATTGTGCTCCTCTCTACTGATCAAATTGGTCATTAATCATAGATAGTGGGAAAATGTTCTTTACAGTCACTTAGTTTTGGAGATGATAATCTACACACAACATCAAGATCTCGTCTGCCTCATTAGAGAAAAATACAGGGGCTTCCTAGGGTGAACATTGGTTCTGAAAAATATCTTCCTATGGAAGTCCTTCAAGTACACCCTTAGTTTTCAAATACCTATGAGAGGCATCAAATATGCTGATGAGGATTTCACGGTCAACACAAGGTGTAGGAAATTTAAAAAAACTATCTATAAATTGTGATGTAATCCTGAAATGTCCTTGGGAATGATTTCCTCATAATTTTTTACAGTTGTAGGAAACTAAAAACTCAGAGCATCTAGTGCCCCAAAGGTCATGCAATTCAACTGATGAATAATTTTCTACACCCTCCTACGCATGAGTCCATCCTTCTCTACCTGGGATTTCTTTCCTCCAAAAAAGTAAAACCTCATCCCATCATGGTGAACACACCACATCCTCTTCCTAAATTATTCTATCTAGGAATGAACAGTGGATAATAAGTCCATACATAAGATGAATTGACAATGTATCATTACTGCATCAAAGAGATACCAAAGGAAACTCCGACCTCCAAGAGTCAATTAACATTATTGGAACATGTTTGTTATACCTAAGTGACCTCCAGTAGGAATCTCCAAGTGTAAGGGTCTTCCCAAAGGCTTAATTGGAATCTTTGAGTCTCAAAATAGATATTTGGTAATTAAGGAATGACTCACACCTATGTCTAACAGCACTAAAGATAAGGTGTAAAAGATATATATCATACCTAATATCATACCTGGACCCTATGGGTCATAAGACTCAACTGCCTACAACTTCCCTCACCCCTTTCCCCCTAAGTCCCTGAGTCTTCCATGGACCACCTATGGGTGCTGGTGGAAACAAGTCATAACAATTGCCACTTCCAGCTACTCTCCTTACTCCTCTACCATGTATTCCACCCAACATAACTTCATTCTCCTTATGCTTCCTCTACCAAGGTGTCACATATACAAAATCTATTTTTACCATACATAATGTCATAAAATCTTGGAAGATATGTCCCCAACCATCACAAGAGTAACACCGCCACTCTCTGGGTTGACTAGATCCATCCTGTGAGCCATGAATCATTGAACCTATATTTTTTGAGAGCCTCCTAAAACATCTCGGATATCTAGGTCCCAATGTATGGCATTGGATACATCCTTCCAAAGACTCTCCTCATATGTTCCCACATCTGGCACCAAATATCAATATATACTCATCCAAGAAACTCTCAACCACCAAATCATGCTCCATAACACCTTCAAAGGTATAAATTCATAGAGGTATCACTATATCTTCGATATATATATATATATATACATATATTGAACTCTATTGAAGGTCTGAGACCAAAAGAACTGTTCACGTAAAATATTCATCAAGTATTAAGAGATATTTGTGAACCTCGATAAATATTCCTCCATAGTTGTACCACCCTACTAAAGCTATAGAATCTATTAGATATGAAAATCCCTCTATATAGTTTGAAAAAACTCTAGTCTAAAAAGGAACTAAAATTATTACCATTCAATAGTCACCTCATTGTATGACTTGGTCACTAATCCCCACCATCTTCCTTCAAAGACATAGAGAAGGCTCACTACCATGACCAAAATCTAATTTTTATGTGTCCTGAAAAAAAATACTCACATCACAACCTCAACTGAGCACTCAACCACCTAATGTCGGTCTTTCCTTAGAACTCAACGTGTTTGTTTCACTATAACTCATAAATTGAACTCAACATACGCACCTCATCAGTTGGTACTTCTGGTGAAATTTTCCTCTCAATGGGTGGTGGTATGACTAGTGTACCAACTAGAGGTAACACCTCCTGAGTAGGTCCCTTTATCAAAACCTCCTCACTCATGAAATCGTCCGGATGAATCTAATGTTTAATCCTTACTTGAAAACATCATGGATGCTTCTTGAAATGGGGAATTTGTATCACGATAAATGAGTATAACTGAAGATATGACTCAAGAAGGATATGGAAACCACATCCCATTCCTATAAGATTGGTATGCTGATGTTTCCCCTATAATAAGTTTCTTCATGTACCGACTCAACTATTAGGTTATCAAAGTTTTAGTGTATGGATATGTAGACTAACACACCAAAAACGGAGTCCTTGTCCTAAAAGAAAAAAATCAAAAACATAATACTATTTCTCCAAAAAAATATCATAGAATTTGATCCTACGTTAGAACTAACTCATTTGATACCACTCTATCATGAACCATACAATTGGGGCCCATTCCAAGATTACCCCAAGCCTTCCTTCAATAAGTTAGGGGATGATGACTAGAACCAAGTAGCCATATCACACACTTTTATGTCCTTATCCTGTTATATTTATACAGATACACACATCTCTAATACCATACAATGAGGGAATATAGAAAAATTGATAACCAATGCATGCATAAATTTAAAATCCCACTATCATAGTACAAAAATATGTACTGGAAAGAAAAAGAGACAAATAAAATTCCACAAAAATAAATTAAAATCAATACCTATGTGTAATATGGGTGAGGACTTCAATAAATGTAACAGTAGGAAAAAACCTTAGTTTTTTGAGATCACTATGCTCTGTCATGTCTTGGCCTCTCTATAACTTCTTCAGTGGTTTGATCTTCTACATAAGACATGGCATGTGTTGGTAAATCCCATTTATTATTGAGTATACCAATAACCATTAGGACACCCCAAAATCACTAAGCTTATAGAATCAAGAATAATAGTCATCTCATCATAAGTATAAGTCAAAAACATATATAACATGAATATCCAAATATACTCAACATAGACACTTAGTCTCAAGGTAAAGTGACAAACATAATGCCATTATTGGATTCCTTCTCAAAGTATTCACATAGCACTTGTCTGGGAGAACACACTCCATGAGTCATATAGGACTGATTGAGTCTTTATAAGATTTCATGCTCATCGATTATTGCAAAAAAGAAGGACATGATATCATTTTGAAGAGAATGATACAAATATGGGGATCACACACAAGTCTATGTGGTATACCAACAACCCAATATAGATTAACCTAAAAATTTGATGATTAAAAACCACACATTTTTTGTCACAATGTTACCATAATTCCAGCTAAGGAAATGATGATGAGAGAGGATCTCACTCGAGGCCTTGTAGAGGCATTCCCACTGATGTTCCTCATAGGGGTTCACCATCCTATGTATAGGATGTAACATCATACAAAAACACCATGGAATGGATAAAGCGAACATACCCTAATTTAACTATTATAAGATAAATATTATAAGGGATAAAATCATTGTTTGAATAAGTAAATGGTGTGTACTTGTAGTACACGAAGTGTCCCTTTGGCATTGGGTCCTACCCGTGTATCACAGCTCAGGCCCATGTCTTTATTTGTGTCTGAGTACACAGTGTGTTTGAGCCCATGTAATACTAACTATGTTGAGGTACACATATATTCCTATGTACACCTATTATGTTCATGTTCATGTATGAGTACATGGCATGTTTGATCCAATTTACTTTTAGCTATGTTTGTGTACCCTCTGAGGTACATCGTGAGCAGTGTTGTGAAGCTAACTTTCTGTGTCATAACTTTCACACACTATGTGATAATTATCTTCTCTAGGGAAACAATGGAATTATATCCAAGGACCTACATGATGTGTATTACTATATCACATGTTTTTTATGACAGAATTTTGTAGAACCCACAGAATCATTTGAAACATCTTTTACCACTCCTCTGGTCTCCAATCCAGACATTAATCATGCCAAAAAAACTAGCATCCATTCTGGATGAGTCTTTTAATATTTGATCACCATAATTAGGCCACTAAAACACATAGGAAAACAATATCCATTGGTCATTATCACCATCACATGACCATATTGAACCGAGGGTCTAAAATCCATCTTCAATCCTTCTTCCCCATCACTGTATCCTGATACCAATATTGATCTGAAGACAAATATGCAATATCAATCTATTTTACCAAGAAATAGGTGAACAATAATTGATTATCTATTATTTTATTCTAAATACTGGTCAAATGAAACACCCCTGATGAATGAAATAATAATGGTGGGAGAAAAACAAGAAACACACAATGGAGTAACAAACCACAACCATGTTTAGGATGACCTCGATCTATTGCTATTAGAATAATGAAAAAAGATCCATAACAAAATAATCAAATTATCCCAATAATCCCCCAAAATAAGACCAAACCCTCAAGATGATAAAACCGTGAATCAATTTGTTTGTTGATGGATTTTTGTTTATCCTAGGATAATAAAATAAGGATAAACACAAAAAATAAAAACATCCTACCTCAAGATATATCTATCAATGATGAAGAATAATCCTGTGTCATTTTCATTTGGGAGAACCTTGAATCTTGTTTCACATCGATCGATGATCCATGATTCAATGTCATTTTCCTAAGAATGATCCTATAACACTCTATCCAATAGATCCGGTGTTATGTATCTAACCCTAGAATTACTTCATAGAAATATATTTACAAAAAAAATATTTTAACCAAATTAAATTAAATAAATTATTATAATCAATGTTTTTTATTTAAATGTTTTCCTATGTTTGTGCCAAACCATTGTGTCTGACCCACTCTAAGGTTATGTCGTGTCTAGGATAAAATCCAAGTTTTGAACTCAATAATGGACTCATATTTCTAATCCAATATTCCATTTAGAATATATTCTAATTTTTCAATAAAACTATTCATGTGTGATATTTAATATATTTAATATATTTCAAAAATTAATTTTAGGCACACCAGAGCTCAAAATCTCACATCATCTTAGTGATTAGCTCCGTAAATAATCTATAAAATATAAGAAAAGTACATATATGTAGAAAAAATTGATTCATTATAGTTATCACTATGAGATAACATCATACAAAAATTCCCAAGACTTTCCATGATCCTTCTTCCACCCAAAGATCTCTATTCATTCTTCACCCATTTTTTATTGAAGTTCTAGCGTACTTTGGATGAGGGGATAATACCACCTGAGCATCAGGTGATTCAATAAACTTGTGGGTAGACCATTAAAATGAAAATAGGGTGGATTTATTTGAATGGTCTTCCTCAAACATGTTGATGAAGATAGAGGGAGTGGCAATTGTTAGTGCCCGGGACACAATTAATTCATTTTATGAATATACCTTGTTACAGTTGTCAAGCATGGTAGATCTTTAGAATTTTATTTTAATGATGTTTACACTATATTGATTAAATGTTAATCAATATTTATAAACCCATTAGTGGCATCAGATCATTTTGGTTTTTTTCATGAAATCATTTTTTGAAATGAAAAAAAATTGATATTGTATTGATGTTGTATTCTCTATCACAATGAATGATTTAGAAGTTTTCATTTGGATTAGTGTAATATATAGGATACTATAATCTAGGATTGTACTGTTCTTTATGAAACAAAATATTAGAGGAAAAAACCATTCAATCCTTTGGTTTTTCATCATATTGTAGCATACAATATAAAGAATTATAGTAAATGATATAGTTTTTTCATATAAAAAAATAGAGCATTATATCATTAATATGAGGAAATGTACATCCAAATACATGATAGGTGTCAAAGGGTTTTTTCTACGATGGTATTATCATAATTTGTGATAGCTTTGGGTGCAACATTATTCCTATACAGGTTGTCGAGTGCATGGTTTTTCCTATGCAATTTATATCATATGGCACAATTCCCAGTTTTTGTGGGTTTATCCTTTATAGGTCATCATGCTTAGGATGGTCCACATTTAATCTCTTTTAATGTAAGATAGATAACGGATGAATAATTTATAAATCACTTCTTACAATTTTGTTATATCGTTAAATATGATATTAAAAGAAATTTTTATTCTTATTATTTTCAATTTTGAAATGATAAGTATCATTTATAAATTGTTTATAAATTTTAGAATAAAATTTATTATGAAATATTTCTATTATTTATAAAATATTTATAAACTTTTTGATTAAAAAATTATTTAAATTAATTAATTAATTAAATTTTTGTTAAACAATTATTAAAAAAAGTTTCAAGATATTAATAATTAATATTAAAATAAATTTTTTAAATTATATGGCATGAATTATAATTTAGATATAAAATATTTATTTGGAAACAAGTAAATTTTAATGTTTTTATAAGTTAAAAAAATAAAATAAAATGTTTTATGTTTTATGTTTTAAATTATAAACTATTCATATTTATTGAATTGTTAAAACTAAATTATTTATTTAAGAAATTATTTAAATGATATCGAAATATTTTTTTATAGATCAGAAAAAAGGTTGAAATTTTTTTAATTATATAATATTTATGTTGTCTAAATTTTTTTCATGATACAATTGGTACGTAAACTATTTATATTTCATTCAATATCATATATTTAACATGATTTCCATGTGATGAATAATATGAAAGATTTAATATTATAAAAAAATATAAAATGATTATTTTTATTAATTTATTGAATATACATAATCAATGATAAATTATAACGTGTTTATAATTTTTTTATTTATGAATAGTTTATAAATAGTTGATCTCATGCTTAATCATTTGAATTGTTTATTTATATTTATTCTACTATTAATTATTCATAGATATATATTTTTTATATTTTGAATATGTGTATGACTTAGTTTGAAATGTTAAACTAATTTTATAAATTGTTATACATGTAGCTAACGAATTATATGCATGGTATGATAATTGATCTGGTTTCTTCTACCCTGACCTTAAATATTGTTAGTTTATGATATTGGTGTAAATAAAATAATTATAGTGTAAACATATTATGTGTTAAAATTTAATTTTTAATTGAGTTATTTATTGATTAAATTATTCATAGTTAGAGGTAATTTAGGACAAACTACACACTAGTATGGAGGCTTATTCCTTATAAAAAAAGGTTGGTTTTTTGTCACTCCAAGCATACTACTATTGGGATTTCTAAATTTCATATAGTTTTAATACATTACATGAATGGTTTCACTTACATTATGCATGAGATTTATTTTTTATGGGTATAAATGTAATTGGATTTTATTTTGGGTTAGTTACACAATCTTGGAGTTGTGTAAAGTGTTATACAACAATTTTATTTCAACATAATGATTTTGTGAATTAAATATAGATCCAAAACTAAAACATTATAAGTATGAATGTATATAAATGAAATACACAAGATTATATAGTGAGCTTAAATACCCTTTTAAGAATAATATGTGTTATATTCCTTCTAAAGTGGACACTTATCAAGAACTCAATCATCCAACAAGGTAGTTTTTTTAAGAATTTGGTTTTTCCTTTGAGGTATGGATCTTTTCTTTTTAGTGTGTTTTTTAGAAAACTGGAGAAAACGTGGTTAAGGGCTGAGTTTTGGGCTATTTCAAAATGTTATTGAGGGTTACATGAATTGTAATCCTTGTAAAATTCATGTAATGATGTCATCAATACCTTTTTATGACATTTAAGGAATGATGGCAGAGGAATGTAAAAACTGCCATATACACGGCGTGTATTCTCAAGTACAGGATGTGTAATTTTATTTTTTTTCTGTAATGGGAAGTAGATTTGTATTCTTCTCTTAGATAGAAACATCATGCTAGTTTTTGTACATTAGTGCCCCAGTCGACCTAAGGATAGATTTTTCTCCCGATTCTTCACCCAAACTCGGATTCAAACACCTTCAAATGTGTTGGAGTCCCCTCAGTGTGCTCTCGATTCCACTGGAGTCATTATTTTATATTTCTTCTCTCGACGTAGTTATAAATCCTTGATATTTTATGCTTATTTTGTGGATATACTCCATTTTAGATCTAATTAGAGACCTAAATTGGATGAAGAGAGTTGTAATAGCATGAGGTGGGTGGTCACATGCCTTTCTTTAATTGGAAAAGTTGATTATATGTGTAGAGTGTTTCATACTGATTTTTTGGTGTCTCCTTGATTAGTAATTAACTTATGTTATTTCATATTATTGTTTGGGTAATTGGTTATGTTATTAAAATCATTTATTAGGTTGTATTCCTTGATTAAGGGCCACAGCATGGGTGTGTTTCCCTTGGATGACCATTTATAGATGTTTAGACTAGCATGCATATGGGTATGCTATTGATTCCCCATTTAGGGATTGGTTAAGAAGAATTGATGTTAATGATTGTAATTGTTTTAGTTATGGTTATTGGAATGGTTTTTTCATTGACCCGTGTTTATGCCAATACTTTTTTAAGCTTGATTGGAATGTATTTTCTCAATTGTGAACTTTCCCATGTGAGATAAAATCAGGGTTAAGACTTGATGTAGTTTAAATTGCATGATATTGTTTTTATATGAATTGTCCACTAGAGTTTATTATTTTCAATATATTTAATAGTTTAATTTACATGTATTGATTATTATGTGAAAAGTTTCCATGTGATTAATTGAAAGGCAAAGCCTTATGAGGTTGGTCTGGTTTTTATGTGAAATCCATGAGCAATCCATGGATGTAACGGTTGGGCTCGTGGGGGTTTTACAAATTTTATTGAGTGAAACATGGATCGTTGAGGGATTACATGGATAAAATATATTTTATTTTTTTACATGTCTTGAGTGATATAAGGAGATTCCTTATAGGACTTCCAGTAATGGGATTAGTTGACATGGATTTATACCACACCTTTGTGATACCGGGATTCAAGAGTGGTTCAATAGGATGGGCTTGTAGGATGTAGATATGATTGAAAATAGAGCGATACTGGGATACTAGAGATGTTCATTGGGGATGGGCTTGTAGGTTTCAGATAGAATTTTCACCTTGAATAATACATTAATCCCAACATAGGAATGTCATGGATGGGCTCAGGTTATGAATTGAATATTTAAATGAAATGACTTATGATGACTCTACCAAGACGAAGCATAATCATGGATTCGGTCTTCACTTTACTTGTTAATATAGACTTATGAGGTATATGTTATGATTAATTTTACCCAGTGGTTTTTGGGCTTAGGCCGGATACTAAGACTTATATAATTCAATGTAATTGAATTAATTAATGAATATGAATTGATTGATATGTAAACTAGTGCTTGTAGAACTATTTACTTCTGAGTACTTACTAGATTACTACATTCCCCACTATACAATGTCTATTATATATATTCACTTACATAATTACAGAGTCCTTGGGTGGTTTTCTAGATTGATTTAGTCTCACACAATGTTTGGATCAGGTTTTTGGGCCCAGAAAGATTAAATTATTGAAGTTGTCGATAAGCGTAAGAACTCTTCTATAGGTACTGGATTTTCTGCTAAGGAGCAGGAGAGAATGAGACCATGCCGAGGCTTGCGATGCTTTAGAGTTTAATTTTCCTATTTTTAATTTTGGAACCTGTATCATGTATTAGTGTAGTGTAACCTATTTAGGTTGTTTTCCTAGAACATGTGACATGCATGATCATACTTTGTATGCTATGACATAGGGATATTTATATTTTCAGTCATTCATTGATTACATAGTTTTATGGTATTTCCACTTCTACTATATCAATTTTGTATCGACTGTGTTATACTCTACTAATGATTTAATTTTTTCCAACTATTACACCATGGCCCTTGCTTCTAGTCAGTAGCCTCTAGCATTTAGAGAAACTCACTTAAGGCCATATGGTCAACCGGGTATGGGGAACCTTTGAGTGGCATCTGGATCTAGGATGTTATAATGTCATATCAAAGGAGTATTTTATGGTTGTTCTTACTATTTGGTGACATTAGACAAGGATAGGAAGGAATTAAGGGTTGGAAATAAATTATTCTTGGGAGTAGTGACCCTGAATACAAGGAAAAGACAAATTTCCTCAAATTGACTTGTGTTTTTTGGATTTTGATTTCTTACATTTTATTCGATTTCACCCTTTAGTGAAACACATGTTTTATGTTGTTATTATTTATACCATTTTGGTTCTATTATGTTGTAACCTGATGAGATGAGGGTTTGTTATCTCATGCATCAAATAGGCACTTGTTGGAAATCGCATTCTAGGAATTATTTTCATGCCATTAAGAGATAATTAGTGATCACACATTTTTGTGATTGATTTCATTCTAGATATAAATTATGTTGTAAAATATACCATGATAGATATTCATTTTGTTGTGATAAGTGTATTGGTAAGTGTTTTGGGTTGAATTGGATGGACAACAAGTTTTAGTCCCTGAGGTGTATAAGCCCTCTTGGATTTGAATTTTTTGGATCTTGTTTCATCCTTGTATTGAATCATGTTATAATGTTTCTATATTTGGATTTCAAACATTCATTCTCAGGGAGTATGAGCCACCACAGATTAGAATTTGGCATACCATTGTCTTAATTTTAAAAAACAGAAGATCTAGGGATGTTTTAGAGGTTTACAGTCTGGAAACCCAGGCAACATGGTGTATGGTTCTATGAACACGCACCATGTGTTCTTTTATTTGGGAAGAATGAATTTTCATAACTACATACCGTGTACTATTTGTAAACGCAATGATGTAAATGACTTTGCTTCCAGATTTTTGAGAAGAAACATGGTATATTAATGGTTTTGGATAGTACACAATGTGTACTTTAGGTACACACCATTTAGTTTTACACAAGCAGACCACATGTGGCTCTGGCCATATATAAGTACATGTCCATGATAAAATAATTGAGTACACATCATTTACCACTCTTACACACTATGTACTTGGGATGGTTACATGCCCTGGTCGGTGGATGTACACGCATGGGTAGGAGCTTAAGGGTATACACCGTTTATGGTTTCTACATGGCGTGTACTCCTATTTTGGTAAACTTTGATGGTTTTCTTCTTCGGTTTAGTTCTTGTGCTCTAGAACTAAGATGTGTGCTTGACCTTGAATTGTTATTCCTCCACGACGACCTCCTGTTTTATGCCAGGAGAGTGGTGATGATTATAACCCGGAGGTGGTAGGTCATGGGCCACTAGTGGATCCTAAAGTCATGTCAGTTACAACACTAGCTATTATAATAGATGCAGGTGCTAAAGAATAGTTCCATGAAGGCTTTATAAGGTTCATGCAATCCTTTTAGGGAGAACCACAGACTGCTACATCTATGTAATAGCTAACATGAGTGTTCCAGAAGTAGCATCCACCCACATTTTTTGGTGATAGCGGACCACAAGTTGTGGAGTCATGGATGGAGTATATACTTACGATCTTTGATCATCTAGATAAGCCTATTGAGAGGAGGGTAAATTTATCGATGTATATGATGTGTGATTCCACCAAGATATGGTGGGGTGTTATCACTCAGAAAGAGCCTCATCGAGATATGGCATGGGGAGATTTTTAGACAGTCTTCTATGATTAGTTCTATCCCTGGACATTAAGGGCCAAAAGGGCTCAGTAGTTCTAGCATCTAGAGTAGGGCACATTTTTAGGGATGGACTACATGGCCTAATTTACTGAGCTCAAATTTTTTTTCTCCTGTTCTGATGGTTGATGATGTATCTAAGGCTAGATTATTCGAGGATGCTCTTAGGTTAGACATCTGATCATAGGTGAATGAATTCAGGTTTCCTTTTATATCTTCTATTTTAAATTAGGTGCTAATTAGAAAGAATAATCTAGGGGATTATGGAGGTGAGATCCAGCAAGGTTCACTACCAAGATCAGGTATTATATCTAATAGTATTAAGAAAGTGTCATCTTCAGCTTCCTCATGGTGACAGTATCATTTAGAAAGTATCTTCAGACAACCAAGGGAGGTGCTACCAGTGTAGTAGGCTTGGTAATATGATTCTGAAGTGTATGCAAGACCCATTCAAGTTGTGATCATGTATAATGATGGGCCATCTACAATTCTTCTATAGGATGCTTCCACCAGCAACTAGTGAGTGAGGGTTTGCACCAACTCCATGTTTAGAAGTAAGGTCAACATCTTCTCACCATTCAGGGAATTGGAATGCATCAGGCTGCTTTGGGTGAGGTGGTGTTCATGGTCATAGTAGGAAGACCCCAAGTTCTTAGTGATAGCGGGGTGTATCAGCTTTGGATAGCCAAGCATGGTCACAGGGCCATGGTATAGGTCTAAATGGTGGAGTGAAACAGACCCTACATGAGCAGGACACCATACCCTCTACTATCAAAGGTAAAATTCTATTCACATCCATTTTAACTTGTTAATTGTTCGATATAGGGTCTTCGCATAGTTTAATATCTTTTCCCATTGTAAATATCCTGGGGATATTTGTTTTTTTACTTCTGTTGATGTTTTGATTCTAGAGACTCTCTTAGGGATTAGAACAGAAAGTGTGTGTTAGTTCAAGGATTGACCCCTCGAGGTTTATGGGCTTCACTTATTATATGACCACTATGTATTAGAGATGAAAGGGTTTTATTTCATCATTAAAATGGAATGGTTGGTCTCCCTTTAAGTCTTTTTCAATTTCTATCACTGTTGGGTGATTTTTACATTACAACAGAGAGGATATTTTACACATAAAGGTGAATGGGATGTCTAGGCAAGCCGATCTGGACTCAAGCATCATGGGTTGGGTGGGATGATAGCTCGGTTTGTGAGTTTATGTCTAGATGACCAGGGAACATGTCATATGTATTTCCATCCATTATTTGATCGTTTCAGAGACATTTTCCCAAATTAATTTTTAGGTTTATCTCTAATGATAGCGGTGGAGTTCTCTATCGATCTAGTCCTAGGAGTTTCACCGGTAACCATTCCTCTTTACAGGATGTCTATGATGGAGTTTCAATAGCTCAAGAGGCATCTAGAGGATTTTGAATCTAAGGGTTTCATCTGGCCCAAAACATCTCCTTGGGGTTCTCTAGTCTATTTTTCCAAAAAGGTGGATAATACCCTCAGGCTATTCTTAGAATATCAAAAACTGAACCATATGATGATTAAGAACTGGTATCCTCTACCAGGAATATATGATCTCTTTTATAATCTTTGATGAACTCATATTTTCTCTATGATCGATCTAAGATTCAGTTATCATCATTTTCATGTTATGTCACCATACATACCTCACACAACCTTTAAGAGTAGGTATGGTTCATATGAGTATCTTGTTATGTCGTTCTGTCCCACGAATTCATCGGCAGTCTTTATAGAACTGGTTATCCAAGTGTGCCATTCTAATCTAGATTGTTTTTTTTTGTTGTTTTTTAGGATGATATCTTGGTGTATTATCATAATAGAAATGATCATTCCACACATATTGAGATCATTTTGAGTACACTGAGATAGCATTAGTTATATTCTAATATCACAAAGTGACAATTTTAGATGGATTAGATTCCATTATTAGGATATATTATCTCAAAGACAAGAATATTAGTGGACCCATAGAAGGTGAGAGAAGTATATTCCTAGGAGAATCCCAAGAACATCATTTAGATTGAAGGTTTGCTAGGGAAGGATGGTTACTATAGGCATTTCATACAGGACTTATCATGTTTGTTAGAATTGTTGATAGGACTAACTAAAAAGGTTGAAAAGTATGTTTGTTCTAATCCCTGTGAGATGGACTTTCTGGAGATGAAATGGGGACTTACTCTGACACTGATACTAAATTTTCTAGATCCGGGCAAGATTTACCTTGTGTTTTGCGATGCATTATGTATCAGGTTTGTAGAATTTGATAAAAAATAGTTTATTGAATATTTTATTGATAATAAATTATATAACATCCCCAAATTCAAAAAAATATGTTCAATTGTGGAATATTTGGGATTAGATCATTGATTTTCAAATTTTATGAATATTCCAGTTTTACAATTTTAAAATTCATTTTAGTTTTTAGAACATAAATATTTTTTATAAATTATTTTGACTTTAATGTTTGTAACTATGTTTCTAACTTAATTAGATAGAAATTATTTTTAGGACATGGGATATGGATCATTCATTTGAGTGTTCTAAATGGTCCATGAAGTCAAAAATGGGTTGGATTCACCAGATTGGACATTACATCAGTGTTTGGGACGTTTCTTCTTCATCCGGGCTTGTATTAGGCCCAAATTTTTAGGAATGATCTGGTACATGATTCCTCACAAATAAATATTCTATAAGGACATTCAATTAATGTGTTTCATAGGTCAACTATGTGGTACATCATTGAATAAAATATTTGGCCCAATTTTCATTTCACACTTAAAAAATTTATGTAACTCTAGCCTTCCCAAACTCAATTTAATGGGAATTTTCACTCTTTGGGAGGGTTGTTGGAGGTTTTGGGAAGATTTGGAAGAAGTGTGGTTTTTGGTAACATGTCACGACTCTTGGAATAAGTAAGGCCTTGTGAAAACATATCTTCCAATAAGGCTCTCCTCTCCCACCTCCACTTTGTTTTTCATTGTTTTCATGCTTCTATCTTAATTTTTTCTTCAATTAATATTATTTATTTCTCTATTTTAATATTCATAATTTTTTTATGTGGATGGAATCTAAGAGTGGATACAATATTTGGTGTTACCCTTTCAATTCATTGCTTATAAAAAATGTCTCCATGATGATAACTCTGCCCATGGAAGACTGATTTTGTTTGCAGTTGTTCTAATCCATACTCCCGTCCATTATTTTTTTGAATACATAAACATACTTTAATTCATAAATTGTGATAAATTAATTGAGTTTTAATTTCTATGTTACCTAGTCAACTTACACTTGACCGTGTGGTTAGGGTTGTGTAAAGCGTGTTAGTGAAACCTCAATCTCAAAATCTAATCATCATGGGATAGAATTGTAGGGTTCATGTCTCATCCATATGCATAGTTAATTCTCAAATATAGAGAGGATATTCCTCCCTAATTGAAAACTGTCCATAATTTGGATTTTGGATCACAATCAAAGTAGGGTAATGTGATTGGATGTCCCGAATAAGACTAAAGGATCAGTTTTCCAATATTTTTGGTCATGTTAATTTCCATAGGGTTCAGGGGTTGACAAGGTTAGGGTATTAAAATATAATGAATTTTAATCATATGGGATAAGGATAAATGGAATATTAAGGAGAATATTAGATTGACTATTTCTTCTCATATAATTGTTTTTTAAAAAATTGTGTCTTTGATAGTTCCATCTCATTATCTTGTTTAGTGTATTGTCCAAAAGACAAAAAACAAAACCCCCCATCCCATCTTTTTTTAATTTGTTTTCACTTATTTCCTTCTTTTTGTTTTCTTAAAGCCTATTAAGGGATTTTTAATTCACTTCCACCTTGAGAGAATGACCTAGGTTATTCATTGTGGTGCACATAGTTAAATCACAAACATTTTTGAGAGCGTGTGCAACAACACTCATTAAATTGGAGTCATTTACTGGGAAGAAAGTGATTTATTCAAGAAATTTTAGGTAATCTATTCTTATTTTTCATTTTTTCCCTCTTCTTCTCCTCCCTTTCCTTTTTAGATCTTTCTTCCCCACCACTTTTTTGAACCATCAATTGAAACCTCATTTAATGATATTGGTTTCCTCTTCTTTGTGTTTCTATATTTTCAATGATTTGTGACACAATCCCATCATGAGGATATCCATGATCTAGACCCCGATATTGAGCAAAACCTTAGGGCTTGAATCAGAAAATCTCAGTCTAAAGGAAGTGTTGACATTTACCCAATAGGGGAATTCTTCCACTATAGGAATTTTGAAATTGGAAACTCTTCTAAAAAAATATTAAAAAAAATAAAATGGATGAAAATAACAATAATGAACTCAATAGGACTATTCGAAAGTTGGTTTCACCTGATATTAATTATCAACCTACATGCATTGAATATCCCACTCTCAAATCATACCTTCAACTAAAATCTGTGTTAATTCCACTTATTCCAAAATTTCAGGGCCTAACCTGTGAGGATCCAAAAAAATATTTAGAATAATTAAATGTGGTATCCTCAATAATGAAAGTGTGAAGTTTCTTTGAAGATCAAATAAAACTTAGAGAATTCCTATTATCACTTTATGGAACTACTAAGGATTGGATATATTATTTACCACCTGAATATATAATGTGTTGGAATGATTTGAAATGTATTTTCATGAAGATATTTTTTCCAGCATCAAGGACCACTCCCATTTGAAAGTAGATCTCAAGCATCAATTAGGAACATGTGGAGTCAATGTATAATTATTGGGATAGAATAAATAAGTTTTGTTCATGCTTCCAACATCATCAAATAAATGAGAAACTCCTCATATAGTACATCTAAGATGGAATCATATCTATGAAGAAGATCATGGTGGATATCATGGCTAAAGGATCTTTGGTCGACAAAACACAAGAAACCGCATGTTAATTGATCAACAAGATGGAAAAAAACTCTCAATAATTTGGAGATCGAGGTACCCCACATGTTAGAGGAGTACATCAGGTAAGTCCATCTTCTTTTGAAAGTCATTTTATTGATACCAAGTTGGAATAATTGATAAATATAGGGAGACAGATTACATTGTCACAAAATACATCCCAACCCCCTCCTTCAAGGCCTTGTGGAATTTTCAATGAGAAAAGCCACCCAACTGACTGTTTCCCCCAACTACAAGAAATATAAGATTGTGAAAAAGTGTTTCCTGGGAGACCATATCAGCAACAACAACAACCACATCCCAAAAATAAGTTTGATTCCATTGCTCCAATATACAACCATGGGTGGAGGGATCAATCAGACATGAGGTATTGCTCTGGACAACAACAAAGTCCCCCTTTTCAACAAAACTTCCAACAACCTCTATCTTACCTGTATGGTTTCCAGCAACCCCAGAGGATATTTTAAACCAAAGCATTAACAAGACATGAACAAGGTAATCCCCCAACTAAGGTAGATTCTAACACTGATAAACTTTCAAAAAAAAATCTTAATCAATAGAATGAGATAAAGAGTAAAGGTTTGGATTTGAGAGAGTTTAAGACTCAAATGAGCGATATTTCCACTTCCCTACATGAACTGGTAAGTAAGAATTATAGAAATATACCATCCCAACTTACTCTAAACCCAAAGGGTAATGTCAGTTCCATCACATTGAGAATCGAGAAGCAAACAACCTATGTTTATCCACCTACCATTCTCCTAGGATTCATCTCAACTTTGGAAAAATCCACATTCAATAAAAAATGATGAGCATCACATAGAGAAAGAAAACGGTAATAAAAATATCGATGATGTTCCTCTTAAACCTCATCTCTTTCCAAACAGGGTTGTAAAAACCAAGAAGATGGATGAGGAGGCAATAAAAAAAGAGGTTTTGGGCATATTCAAGCATGTGAGGATAAATATCCATCTACTTGAAGACATCAATAAAATCCCAAGGTTTAAAAAATTCTTAAAATAACATTGTACCAATTGAAGAGGGTTCAAATGAAATGAGAGGATCAATCTTGGAAGTAATGTGTCAGTACTCATTACACCAGCTCTAGCAATGGCAACAAAGTGAAAGGATTTAGGGACATTCACCATTCTATGAACCATATGGGAGTTACACTTTTATGATGCTTTATGTGATTTAGGAGCTTCAATAAATGTGATTTCTCACTTCGTATTCTCTTATTTATTGGTAGGTGAGTTGAAACCGACAAGAGTAGGGGTGAAGTTGGAAAATAGAGCTACAAAATATCCAGCGGGAGTACATGAGGATGTACTTGTCTAGGTAAGATACATGATCTTTCCAGTAGATTTCCATATTCTTAAAATGGAGGATGATCAGGAAATTTCATGTGATTCAATTATCTTAGGTATTCCCTTCCTCAAAACTACAAAAACAATCCTAAGTTGCCAAAAGTGTACACTTTCCATGGAGTTTGGGGATGAAGTTGTGATATTTAATATTATGGATTCCATGAAGTACCCTTTAGAGGACCATTATGCTTTTGTTATCTCCCATTTTGAACCACCAAGTATAAACCCCATTTATTTTGATTGTCCTATGCTTGGGAAGATTATGATAATTGGTTCTAGTTTGACATATAAGAGTAATTATACACTTGTTTCTAATGCACAAGACACTCTTAGATTTTATTTTTAAATGGATTAATATTCTGATTTTTATCATTTTCAATCTGATTATGACATGGTAGTTGAGTATGTTGATGTATTTGATGAATAATTCTCTAATTTTGATGATTTTTATTCTGATACTAATGTTATTTGTGCACATATTTCAGTCCTTTCAATGTTTCCATCTATACATCACCCCCTTCATTGGAAATTAAAATATTTACACCAAATCTCTAATACTCATACTTTTTGAGTGGTGAGAGGTTACCTGTTATCATTTCTAATAATCTCACTTTTGAACATGAAGTAAATATTTTGAATCTTTTGAGGGAGAACATCAGGGTAATCAGGTAGACCTTTGTTGAAATATCATGTATTTGACCATCCATTTTCATGAATAGGATTCTTTTAGAGGATGGGGCTAAGCCATTGAGAAATCCACAAGGGAGACTGAATCCAACTCATCTGGAATTTCTCAAAAAATAAGCTGATAATTTGCTCAAGGTAGGTATAATTTATCAAATTTTAGATTTACAGTGGGTAAGTCCTATTCAGGTGGTTCTTATGAAAATTGGTATTACATTTGTTAAAAATGATAAAGAGGATTTAGTTATAATGAGGGTGCAAAATAGTTGGTTGGTGTGTATTTATTATAGGAAACTAAATCAATCCACTCACAAGGACCATTTACCCCTCCCATTTATTGATCAGATACATGAGAGACTAGCTATGAAGACACATTATTGTTTCTTGGATGGATTTATTGGATATTTCCAGGTTCCTATAGCTCCAATGGATCATGATAAGAAAAAATTCACTTGTTTGTTAAGCACATTTTCTTATCGGAGGATGTCATTTGGACTTTGCAATGCCCCAAATACCTTCTAAAGATTCATGTTGAGTGTTTTTAAAATTTTGTTGTGACCCTAATAAAGGTGTTTATGGATGATTTTTTGGTGTAAAAATACTCATTTGATGAATTTATAAATATTTTTGGAAAGATATTTAATCTTTGTATTGGGAAGAATCCAGTCGTGAACTTTGAAAAGTGTCATTTCGTGGTAGATCATGGCATTTTCTTAGGGAATGTTCTGTCAAAACATGGGATAGAGGTTGATAGATCTAAGATAGTAATTATTTAATCCTTATGATACCCATCATGTGTTCATGATATTAGATCTTTCTTAGGTCATGCAAGCTTTTATTAGCGCTTCATCAAATATTTTAGTAATATTTCCCCTCCTTTGTCGTGATTACTTCAAAAGGATTCTGATTTTGAATTTGATGATTCATGGAGGGTAGAATTTGATGAGATGAAGTAGTGTCTGACCACTCCACCGATCATACAACCCCCACAATGATAAATTCTTTTTGAGCTTATTTGTGACCCATCTAATGTTTCAGTGGGATATGCCTTATCAAAAAGGGTAGAGGGACGTTCACATGTGATTGCCTATGCATCGATGACATTGGATTCAGTCCAATCAAATAACACTACCACAGAAAAGAAGTTTCATTAAATTATATTTTCTTTAGATAAATTCTATTCATATTTATTGGGCTCTAAAGTAGTTGTTTTTTCTAACCATTCAACTCTGAGGTACCTTTTGAAGAAGCCAGATGCAAAGCCCAGACTTATCTGATGGATGCTCCTTCTTCAAGAATTAGATATTGATATAAAGGACAAGAAGGGGTCCAAAAACCTGGGGGTATACCACATGAGTAGGATTACTCCCACACTAGATGTTGACACTTTGGACTAGGTACAACTGCGGTACAGTTTCCTAGATGAGCATCTTTATTCCATCTCAGGTATTCATCCTTGGTATGATGATTTAGTGAACTACCTTGTTTCATCTAAAATCCCTGCAAATTTAAAGAAACAATAAGTCCAAAAATTAAAAAGTGAGGCTCAATATTATGTTTGGGATGATCCCTACCTCTGGTTCATGTGTAGTGATCATTTTATTAGGAGGTTTGTTCCTGATCATGAGTTTGAGTCTGTTCTGCAATTCTGTCATACACATGCTTGTGGTGGATACTTTGGACCACAATAGAGAGCTAGAAAATTTTTGGACTCTGGATTATATTGGCCTAGCTTATTCACTGATGATCATGTGTTTTGAAACTCATGTTATCATTGTCAACACACTGGAAACATTTTTATGATATATGAGATGCATCAATAAACCATATTATTCTGTGATATTTTTGATAAATGGGTCCTATTACTAGTACATTTGGTTTCCTGTATATTTTGGTTTCAATTGATTATGTGAGAAAATTGGTGGAGGCGAAGGCCACCATAAATTTATTGTTCATATGTTGTAGTGGACTTTGTCAAAACACATATTTTTTTGCAGGTTTAGAGTACTGAAGGCCATCATCAGTGACCAAGGGACACATTTTTGCAATCAGAATTTGTCTTACCTCCTTTGGAAGTATGGGGTGACATAGAAAACATCATCTCCAAACCATTTCCAAACAAATGGCTAGGTTGATGATTTAAATACGGAGTTCAGAAAAATTTTGGAGAAAATTGTGCTACCAAATAGGAAAGATTGGAGAAAGCACTTGGATGATGCACATTGGGCTTATTGGACGACATACAAAAATCACATCAGTATGTCCCCATTTTGGATTGTTTTTGGGAAATCATGTCATCTCTCTATGGATGTTGAGTATCGAGCTTATTGGGCTATAAAGAAATGCAACATGGATTTGGACTAAGCTGGAATCAAAAGGAAGATGCAAATTTAATTGCTTGAGGATAATCGATTGCCTTCATATAAGAAATCATGGCTCTACAAGGAATGATCAAAAGCATATCGTGATAGAATGATCCCGCAAAGGGAGTTTCATATTGGAGAGAAAATCCTTCTCTTCAGTTCACAAATGAAGCTAATTCCTGGTATGTTGTGTTCCAGATTGTTAGGTCCTTATATTGTATCTAATGTTTTACCTTATGGTGTAGTGGAGATCACACAAGAGGAAACTAGAAGGAGCATTGATTTCAACATGAAATGTATGAAGAAATACATCGAGGGACTTCCAACTGATGTAGTAGATTTCATCACACTGCATGACCCTGTCATAAATTGAGCATATCAGGCTATTCCTAATCCTTTAACTTTTATACTATTTTCCTATTTAAATTTTTGTCTTTCATGTGCACATATAATCTCATAGGTTCACATTAATTACAATGCCATATTTTAATCATGGTAGAGGGGACAATGTTTTGGGGTAGATATTTTGGAATCTTATTTGTGTGTTTTTTGGGTATTTTCTATTATGTTTTTATTATTAATTTTAAAAAAAACCAAAACCTCCAAAAAACATATCATGTACCATGATCATTTAGATATAGAATATATATAAAATGCATGTATCCAAAATTCATTGGTAGAATGATAAGAATGAGTAATATTTCATCATCAAGGGTTGATTTTTATAAAAATTGAAGTCTTTGATGAGATTAATGGTTGTCTCCTTATAAAACCTTTTAGATTTTGACATCGTTATTTGTGATATTTGTTCATAGTAAAGTGTGTCACTGATTTCACCACACAAATTTTCACTCAACCATGACTTGGGAAATTTTTTCTACTTAATTGAAGGTATAGTCAAGTTAGGTAAAAAAAAATCATTGGTTTATCCACATGTTTGTTTCTCTTCTGATTGGTTTCATTCCTACACTAAAATAATGTATGCATGTGTACCTGTTATCCGACTATTGTATGCCCTAAAAAATGGATTGTGTCTTGGACAGTTCAAAAAACACTTTTCCTTGACCTTTAATCTTGTAATAACTATTAAAATTAGTGTTGTGATGAGATCAAACATATGTTGAGAGTTGAGTGTGAGATTTTTTCAAAGTGCAACTTAAAAAAACAATAATAATAATAATAAATGAGGGGAGTGATGAAATGTACAACATATGGGGATATCTAGGGTGGAAGGTTAGATTTAAATTTCGGTAACGCTTAAGTGAGTGGGTCTTGAAATTCAATTGAAAAGGAATGTAGAATAGTTTCAGTGAATTAAACCAAGTAAGAATATTTTTTTACATGACCTGAATATAATGAATAAAGGGCTGATTTATGAGCTTGGAATGGTTGACACACACACGCATGGAGAATTAGTGGCATGGTAGACCCGTGAATTGTTTCGCAGTGATTAGATTTAGGAATCTCAATGGATTTTGTTTTGACAAAATTTATGAAATAATGACTATAAAATTTATTTATATTGACTCTTGATGGGATTCTGACTTTTCCAACATTTCCACTATGGACTGAGAAATATGAACATGCATATCTTGTGACAATTTTCTCGAATACATGATATGAGGTTTTTCCCCAGAGTGAAAAAGGGTATGTGTGGGGGAGTTAATAAAACACATAATTATTGACTATTTTATTAATAATAAATGATATAATTTCCTCACATTGTGGTAAATGTGTTCGATTATGGAATATTTGGGATTAGATCATTCATTTTCAAATTTGATGAAAATTCCATTTTTACCCTTTTAAAATTCATTTTAGTGTTTCAAACATAAATATTTTTCTGTAAATTATTTTGACTTATAATTTTTTAACTGTGTTATTAACTTAATGAGATACATATACAATTTAGGATATGGGAGTTGGATCATGAATTTGTGTTCTCTAAATGGGATATGAAGTCAAAGCTAGACTGGATTCACCAGATCAGATATCACTTCAGTGTTAAGGTCATATCTTCTTCATCCAAGATTTGAATGGGCCCCAATTTTGAGGAAAGCATGAAGACATGATTCCTAAAAAATCATCCATCTAGAAGTCCAGACAATTCACTCATTTTGGGGGCCAACTATGCAGTAAAACTTGGAATAAAATATTTCTCCGAATTTTCATTTCACACTTAAAAAAGTAATGTAACCCTAGCCCTCACAAACACTATTTAATGGTGGCTATCACTATTTTTAAGGGTTGTTCAAGGTTTTGGAAAGGTGTGTCCGAAATATTGGTTCTTTGAAACACCTCACAACACTTGGATGAAGTAATTCCTTGTGATAACATCTCTTCCAAGAAGGCTCTCCTCTCCCACCACCACTTAGTATTTTTTTTCTTTCATGCTTGTATCTTGATGTTTTATTCAATTAATATTATGTATTTATCTTTTGTCATCTTCTTATTTTTCTTATTGGTCTGTAATCTAAGAGTGGAGACGATATTGGGTGTTCCCCTATCAATCCATTTCTTATGAAAAACATCTCCACGATGACAAATCCTCCCATGGAAGATTGATTTCAGTTTTCATTGATCTAATCCTTACTCCATTTGTTTATTTATTTTGAATCCATAAACATAATATAATTTATAAATTGTGATCAATTTATTTATTTTTAATTTCAATGTTACTCAATCAACTTTCACTTGATCGTGTGGTCGAGCTTGTGTAATGCATGTGAGTGAAACCTCAATCACAAAATCAATTCATCTTGGGATAGAATTATAGGGTTCAAGTCTCATCCCTATGCACAATTAATTCTCATATATAGGGAGGATTTTTGACCCTAATTGACCATTGAACATAAGTTGGATTTTAGATCACAATCAAAGAAGGTTGCTGCTATTGGAATTCCTAAAGTTGACTGAAGGCTTATTTTTCAAATATTATTAGTCATGTTAATTTTTGTATGGTTTGGGGGTTGAAAAAGTTGGGTTATTAAAATTGAATTAACTCTAATCATATGAGATAATTATAAATTAATGATGACGTGGGAAGATAAAATCGACTACATCTTCTTATAAAGTGTTTTTAAAGAAATTGTGTCTTTGATTGTTCCATCTCATTCTCTTGATTAGTGTATTGTCTGAAAGTCGCAAAATCAAATGCCCACCCCCATATTGTGTTTAATTTGTTTTCACTTATTTCCTTTTTTTATCAATCATGTTAAGGGTTGTTTAATTCACTTACTACTTGATAAAAGAACCTAGGTCATTCACTGTGCTGCACTTAGTTAAATCATAAACATTTTTGAGAGCGTGTGTAACAACGCTCATCAATAGTACTTATGCAGGGGGGTCGAGTTGTTGTGTACGAGTTTCATTAGTTGAATCCATATGAGAAACATTACCACGCATGATCTCATTTTAGATGTGGTCGATAATGGTTTATGTTATTGGAGACATTACCTTCAAGGAGAGCATTGTGTTTTATACAAGGATGAAAAAATCCTCAAGTACATATTTACACAGTGTGATCTGAATTTGAGATAGTAAAACTGGGTGGAATACCTTCAGTTTTTCAACATCAAGCTTGCCTACAAGCTAAGGAAAGGTAATGTACCCAATGTTTAATCAATTTAAATTACTTTATTATAAAAATGTCATATAACCACATGAAATCAAAACATAATGAGCTACTAAGTACTATGTGACCTTTAAAAATAAGATTGTCACTTCTATGTTTAGAATTTGGAAAATATGACATACACAATTGTGATCCGTAAGTTATTTGGAGTCAGATAAGAAAAACATATTTTTTGATGAATAGTAACCTACCCTTATGAATAGTAACATACCAATATGAGTAGTTATATACCCTAATAAATATTAAACTTACCTATGATAGTATATAAATATTATTTGAGAGAATGTATGATGTACCTATATTTTTTAGTAAGTAAATAAAAGTTTTAAAACTGGTTTTTAATAATAAATTATGATTTTAATTAAATATTAATGTAATCATATTTAGAAAATTATTTTTAAAAAATGGACTTTATTTTTGGATTCTACATATTGAAAAATGGTTAGGTTAAATTTTTTAGATTTTTCTGAAATACTTGAATTTTTTATGAATAGTAAAATATGGTAATTTACCGTATATATACATTATAAGCTAAATAGACTATTACTAGAATCATGGATGATGTCACCACACTTGTTTCGAATTCACATGACCCATTTACTATTATTGGTCAAAGAATAATCTCTATTTCTAGTCTTGAAAGAAATTAATAAACTAATGATTAAAAAATATGAAAACCCTTTTCTCCTCCACTATAACCCCCTCCCCCTCACTCCCTCTTCTCTTCACTCCTCTCAAGCCTTGTGCCTTGAAAATATTCTGACCAAATAACTCCTCAACACCCTACCCCATGTACAAAGGCCCCTATTCTCTTCAAAATACCAAAACCTCTCCCATTAAAAGGTTCTCAAAGGAGGTAGACTCAAGAGGTAAATTCCTCTTTCCAATTCTTTCATTTCTTTTAAGTTCTTTTCTTTTCTTGTTTCTTTCCTCACCTCCCTTCACCAAAATGGTATGATAACTCCATTAACATAAATTTTCTGGGATTTTATTATGATAATGGGATAATTCATTATCTTCTCTCCTTTACCCACCTTTTATTTGAATAAAATGAGAACACCATTTGAGATATGTTAATTTAGAACATTCAAGGATGACTATTTATCAATTTCTATTATCATATTTAATTATGGTCATGAAACCATTTTTTTGTGGTTAAAATAGATTATTATATATATATATTATATCCTAGTTAATATTATTTAATGCTTTTTAACAAATTTTATCAAATTATAAAGAAAAACAAGTTTGTTGTAATCAAAACCCACGGATTAACCAAAGTGGTTATCACTAATGTTTTATGTAATGATTCATCATAAATAATAATAACTGAATGAATTTTTATAACCATGTAACATTTTTGGTGTTCAATAATAAAATTTAACTTCCATTGTTGAAAACCACCTTCATTATACATGTTTATCGAAACTTATACCAATCATTAAAACCAAGCTTCAAACAGACCCAAAAAATGAAATTGAACCTGATAACCAATAAAAATTGTTCTAAATGAAATTAAAATGTTTATACTAAATATTATACATATATAAGAGTTTCTAGACTTATTAATTAATAAACCTAATTTGTTTATTCAGGTCATTAATAATAAGTGGAGATCACCAACAGATTTAAGGTATGGGATCCTCTCCATTTCACTCTTAATCAAGATGTCCTATTTGCTATGACATTTTATGTGTAATCCCAAATGATGGGGATATGATTTTTAAACTCCCCCATACATCCCTAATTATTTATAAGTGATGATAAATCCCTTTTATCTCTCATAAATCCCTCTTAGGTACACCTGACACCATGCCGATGAATCGTAACGAATTCTACCCGAACCTCCTTTGTTCTCTTGGGTTTCCTTTTCTTTATTTATATCAAAATAGAGTTATCTTATATATTTATGTACATATTATAAATTTATTTTAGTTTAAAAATTCATTTATCTAGACCCTTTCATCACTCTCTTTTGGGGATATACATTTTTTTAAAAGATTCCCTACTTAGTGCTTTCTAACAAGCAAACCTATTTTAAGGGAAATTCCCAAATTTTTACCCAATTTAAAGTTCCATATATCCTATGTTTAAATACAACATTGTATTTATAAAATCATTCTATTTGTCATGAAAACCTTCTGGGTTCAATTCTGGTTTTATATAAAATATTTTCCTCTTTTCTATTTTAAAATCTATATAGTATTTTCCTTAAAATCGCAAAAAAATGTTTTAATGCTAATGTTTCCCAAATACGTTTCATATATGTTGTCACTTTTGTTCAGAATAACATACCATGTTATATGACTATTTTACCTTATGAACATCTATGAATTTTCTAATCCCTTTTATTCAAGGACACTTTCATGATATGCCCATTGATTATGCTTTATGTCCTGATTGTATTAACCAATTATTTCCATGGTTCCCCTTATGTTTATGTATGGTTGATTAGGTATGATTATTTATGTGGGAATATTATTCATGAAAATGTTGAGATGGGTGCGCCCAGATAGTGCTCCAATTCATTGGGTAAAGTTAAGTCTTAGGAGATGCAATGTGACACGAGATTGGCGGTTAGCCTTGACCCGTACTACTATGGGAAACGAGATTGGAAATTATCCTTAACATGTACTAAAGACATGTTTTATGTTTCTACAACATTTATATGATTCCATGTTTATATGATCCCATGTTTATGTGATATGATTTATATGTTCCATTCTTTTGATATCATTATTTCATCCCTCCTAACTTAGGTTCTTAAGCTGTATCCTTATGTTCATTCTCGTATTGGGATTTTTAGCTCATCCCTTTGTTCATGTGTTCCCTAGGGTACCCCATACATATGTGAGTTCTCAATGAAGTTTGGGGATTTTTATGGAGATTAAATAAATAAGTTTTTTTAACCCCATGTTTTATGTTTTATGGTTTATGTATCTAGTCTTCAATGACACTATACTTCATGATCCTTGTCTTGTACTCTGATATATAATTATGATTAAAATCATGTAATGTTATGTGGAAAAGGCTAGGGTCACTACAGTTGGTATCGTAGGATGGTTTAGTTATTTTTGGAGAATAGGAATATATCGCTTTAGTATGAATCTTAAGTATGAGACAAAGTATAAGAAAACATCCCAAAATATTGGCAAGTATATAGTAAGTGGTTTATTAAGAAAATGCATCCCCGACTAGATACAAAAAGGTAGAGGTTTCTTGGGCACAGATGTACCTAGGATTGAAAACTTTGAAAAGGTGTTGGGGCTTGACCCGAGGTATCCTGGTACACAACAACGGGTCTTGTTTAACTCTTGGTTTGACACTCCCGAGGGATATGCTTTGGTAAATTCAAAATTTTAGTATGAACCATTATTAAAGGAACAAAAAGGATTCCATAAGAATATACATTATGAGATATATCATGAATAATATTGATTGAAGCCTAGAAACACATAAGTTAAAGAGATAAGTGCAATTTGTAAGTTATCCCTTTAATGTCAATAGTTTCCCCCTCATTTCATACTCATATCCAAATTTCATTTTATTCTAGACAATGGCTGGTAATAGGATGAATCGGGTTAACAAATGATGTGAAGGGAAGTTTGATGACTTCCAAAATGAGATCCCCGATCAGATGGGAGCTCAAGAAGGACATATCTTGATTATGCCAAACCAATGATCAAAAATCATGATTAAAAATTGGTACTTTGTTGAATTCCCAATGGATTCAAGGAATAAGAATATTAAATCTCATGAAGTTTCATCTGATAATGGTGGTAAGGGAAAGAAGTCCCAATTTTCTTTGTGCAACTAGTATGGAAAGAGGAACCAATGGGAATGTCACAAAGGGACTCGAAGATATTTTATGTGTGGAAAGATTGGGCACAAAGTTGCCCAATTATGTGACTACATGTATAATGTGATGAATGGAAACAAAGCTCCACCTAAGGCATCATACATAGTATAATGTCATAACTATGGAGAAGTTGGACATTATCCAACACGATGCTCTATTGCAAGGGTGGAGAAGCATGATGATAATCATCAATCTCCATTATCAAGGGAGAAATTAAGGAGAATAGGGTGGATAATGATGGATAAATTACATGTAACCACAACTTAAAAGTAGTGTATGTCATAATGTATTTTAATTCACATCCTATTAGTATATCTTTCTTATTCTCTAAGAACATTGAGTCCCCACCGGAAATGATATTATATCATTAGGGAAGACTTCTATGAGTATTATATCAAATGTTGATGTTTATGGGAATGTTGTTCTTGAAAATATTATAAGTCTACCTTTGGTGTAATGTGAGGAAAAATTACAAAGTGATAACATACTTCATAAGGCAACTAAAAATCCAGGACCAAAACTATCCTATGCATGATCTGGAGTTGGAAGATGTGATATTTGTGTTAAAAATATGGTGGCATTATCTTTATGGGGATAAGTGTGAGATATATACTGAACATAAGAGTCTCAAATATATATTTACACAAAAAGAGCTTAATATGCACCAGTGAAGATTGATAGATCTCATCCAAGATTATGAATGCACAATTCACTACAATCCTGGTAAGGCAAACAAGGTGGTGGATGCTCTAAGTAGAAAGGATCCAAAATCTTTATCAACGATGTGAATTTAAAAAGATCAGATCTTCTTAGATTTGTAGAGGATGGACATGGGAATCATTAAGGGAGAAACATCATAAATTATTTCTCAAATGATTTATCAACCATCCCTCATGGAGAGAATAAAGGATGCTCAAAGAAAAGATGTGGACATTCAGAAAAGGGTGGAAGCTATTCGAAATAGGAAATCCTCTGATTTCAAAATTGATGAATAAAGAGTTGTAAGATTTGGGTAACGATTATGTGTACCATCCAATCCATAGATAAAGAAGGATCTTTTGAATGACACACATAGCTCGATGTTCTCTATCCACCTCGGGAGCACAAAGATGTATCGGAATATCCGAGAATACTTTTGGTGGGATAATATGAAAAGGGAGATTGTTGAATATATTTTAATGTTCCTGGTATGTCAGTAGGTGAAGGTTGAGATGAAAAATTAAAAGGGGATAATGAAACCACTACCCATACCAACATGGAAATGGGAGAACATTATCATTGACTTTGTCACTGGACGTGTAAGGACATCTATAAGAAACAATACTATATGGGTTGTTGTAGACCATCTTACAGAGATAGCTCACTTTATCATGATTCGAGAGGACTTCTCATTGGATATAATAGCATGGATTTATATCAAAGAGGTGATAAGGATACATGGAGTGCCACGGTCTATTGTATCTGATCGTCATCACAGATTCACCTCGACGTTCGACAAAAGCCTCTAATATGCTCTAAGGACTGAATTAAACTTCAGTACGGCCTATCACCCTCAAACTGATGGCCAATCTAAGAAAACGATTCAGACATAGGAAGATATGTTGAGAGAATGTTATATAGACTTCAATGGAGGATGGGAAAAACATCTTACATCTGTTGAATTATTCAACTTCAACATTTTACACTCAAGCATCCAAATGGCTCTATATGAAGCACTTTATGGGAAAAGTTACCAAACACCAGGGTGTTGGGATGATGTCGGTGAGCATAAGTTGGTAGGACCTAAAATTATTGAAGTAATGGTGGAGAAGGTGAAAATAATTCAGTATCATATAAACATATCCAAAAGTTGAAAAGAGTTATACAGATAATAGTAGATGATACCTTGAGTTTAAAGTTAGAGACATGATATTTCTACGCATATCTCCATGGAAGAAGGTCATGAGGTTTGGGAAGAAAGGAAAGCTATGTCCCATGTATATCAGCCCCTACAAGATCCTTGATAGAGTCGGAGCTATGGACTATCAACTATCACTTCTTCCTATAATGGCCAAAATACATGATTTATTTAATGTATCCCTCTTAAGGAATTACATACCAGACCCTTCACATGTATTCTCTTCATAGGTGGTACAGTTGGAGGATAGTCTTTATTTCGAGGAGAATCCAGTAAAGATATTTGATTATAGAGATAAAGTTCTATGTAACAATCATACTCACCTTGTTATGGTACTATGGAAAAACCATATATACGAAGAGGAAACATGGGAACTAGAAGAAGCAATGAACAAAAATTAAGTCCACCTATTTATGGATTAGAATGTAAAATGAAATTTGGAGGCTGAAATTTCATAAGTGGGGAAGAATGTAACGACCCACTATTTTATCAATGTAAATTACTTACTTATAAACATGTCATATAACCACATAATATCACAACATAATGAACTTTTAACTACTGTTTGATTTTTAAAAATAAGTTTTTCACTTCAATGTTTGGAATTTCAAAAATCTGACATACACAGTTTTGATCAGTAAGTTATTTGGATTCCGATAAGAAAAACATATTTTTTTAGTGAATAGTAACCAACCCTTATGAATAATAACTTACCCTTATGAATAGTCATATAAAATAATTAATAGTAACCTTACCTATGATAGTATATAAATAAGATTCAAGTGAAATTATGATGTACCTATATTTTAGAATAAGTAAATAAATGTTTTAAAACAGGGTTTTTAATAATAACTTATAATTTTAATTAAAAATTAAAATAATCATATTTAGAAAATTATTTTTGAAAAATGACCTTTATTTTTTGATTCTACGGGTTGAAAAATGGTTAGGGTGAATTTTTGATATTTTTCTGAAATACATGATTTTTTATGAATAGTAAAATGCGATAATTTACCATATATACATTATAAGATAAATATACTATTCCAAGCATCAGGGATGATTTCACCACCATGTATTCTAATTCACATGACCCATTTACTATTCTTGGTCCTTTAATCATCATTATTTCTAGTATTTAGGGAAACTAATAAACTAATGATTAAAAATTATAAAAACCCTCCTCTCCTCCACTATAACCCCCAACCTCACACCCTCTTATCTTCACTCCTCTCAAACCTTGTTCCATGCCAATATTATACCCAAATATCTTTTAAAGATCCTCCCCCACGTCCATAGGCCCCTATTAATTTGATAATACTAAAAACTCTCCCCTTAAGAGGTTCTCAAAGGAGGTAGACTCAATTGGTAAATTCATCTTTCCAATTCTTTCATTTCGTTTAAGTTCTTTTCTTTTATTGTTTATTTCCTCACCTCCCTTCACAAAAATGGTTTGAGAAATCCAGTAACATACATGAACCGGTATTATAATATGATAATGGGATAATTAATTATCTTCTCTCCTTTACCCAAATTTTATTTGAATGAAATGAAAACACCATTTGAGATGTGTTAATTTAGCACATTCAAGGAAAACAGTTTATAAATTTCTATTATCATATTTAATTCTTTTTAGGAAATCATTTTTGTTATGGTTGAACCATATTATTATATATGTAATATATCCTAGTTAAGATTTTGTAATCCTTTTGTACAAAGGGTATTATGTTATAAAGAAAACAAGTTTGTTGAAATCATAACCTACCGATTAACCCATACGGTTATCACTAACGTTTTATATGATAATTAAAATTAAATCCCAATAACCTAATGAATTTTTATAACCATGTAACCTTCTGTATGTTCAATAATAAAATATAACTTCAATTCTTCACAACCACCTTCATTATACATATTTATCCGAACATGAACTGATCATTAAAACCATGCAAGCAAATAGACCCAAACAATGAAATTGAACCTCCTAACCAATACAAATAGTTATAAATAAACATAAAATTATTATACTAAATATTCTAAATATATAATAGGTTATGGAATTATTAATTAATAAACATAATTTTGTATTCAGTACATTAATAACAAGTAGTGATCACTAACAGATTTAAGGTAAGGGATCCTCTTCATTTCACACTTAATCAAGATGTCCACTATGCTATGCCATTTTATGTGTAATCCCAAATTATGGGGTATTAATTTTAACCCCCCATACTTACCTCATGATGTATAAGTGATTATAAACCCATTTTATCTCTTATAAATCCCTCTTATGTACACCGGACACCATGCCGATAAACCGTAAAAATTCTACCAGAACCTCCTTTTCATCTTTTGGGTTGCATTATCTTTCTTTATATAAAAATGGAGTTATCTTGTCTATTTATGAAAATATTTTAAACTATGTGTAGTTGTAAAAAAATATTTTTTCAATACCCTTTAATCACTCTCTTTTGGGGATATACATGTTTTTTAAATATTCATTTCTTAGTACTTTCCGACAAGAAAACCAGTTTTAAGGGAACTTCCAGAATTTTTACCTAATTTAAAGTGCACAATATTTCCCTTTTTTTAAGACAGAATTTTCTTTATAAAATAAGTATTATTATAATGAAAATATTATTGGTTCAATTGTGTTTTTATATAAAATATTTTCCTCTTATATTTTAAAATCTCTATAGTATTTTCCTTAAAACCGCACAAAAATGTTTTAATGATAATGTTTCTATAATAAATTTCTTATATGTTGTCACTTATTTTTGACATAACTTACCATTTTATATGACTATTTTACCTTAGGAATTTCCATGTATGTTAAAATCCATTTCTTTCACGGACACATTCATGATACACCCATTGGTTATGCTTTATGTCATGATTGGGGGTACCCAATTCATTCCATGGGCACCCTTATGTTTATGCATGGTTGATTATGTATGACTATTTATGTGGAAAGAATATTTGTAAAACTTTTGGGATGGGTGCACCCAGATAGTACTCCAAATTATTGGGTAAATTTAAGTCTCATGAGATGTCATGTGAAATAGGATTGACGGTTAGCCTTGACTCGTACTACTATGGGAAACAGGATTGGTGATTAGCCTTGACCTGTAATAATTTGGGAAATGAGATTGGAGGTTAGCTTTGACCCATACTACTTTGAGAAATGGGATTGGCAGTTAGACTTGACTCGTACTAAAGACAGTTAGGCTTGACTCATACCCTTGACCCATGTTTTATGTTTTATGTGGATAGTCTTCAAAGACACTAAACTTCATGATCCTTGTATTTTACTATAATGTATAATTATTCTTAAAATAATTTAATGTTATGTGAAAAAGGATAGGGTCTCTATATGTAATGCAGCGGCTAATGATTCGAGCAGGAGGACTCAGATGCAGGTAGTAAAGGAGGCTAGTGGCGAGTGGTAGCTTATGGAGTTGTTTTCTGAGATGCATTTGGAGGTGAATGAAAAATATGGGTATAATTATATTTCATCCTAACTTGTGACATATACCCTACAAGTCATAATAAGGATGATTTATCTATTAGAATTAAAGGGCCTAGTTCTATGTGATTGTGTGGCAGGAGAGGACCCTCCTCCTGGTTGGAACGTTAGTGAGGATGATGTTCTGCATTTTGGTTTTAGCAGACATGCGCAAAGAGAAAATGTGGTATTTTCATGACCTTGTATGGGTAGTGAATCTTGGTGTTACCAATATGTATCAGGATTTACATAGTTTTTATTGGTGGCCAGGTATGAAAAGGGAAATATCTTGTTTTTTCATGAGGTGCTCTACCAGTCAACAGGTTCAGGCGAAACACCAATGACCATCCAAACTTTTATAGTAGTGACACATTCCTGAGTAGAAATGGAATTATGGAGAGATGGATTTCATGATGGGGTTACTTAGGTTACCTAGAGGTAATGATGTTGTATGGGATTTTTTGATAAGATCATGATAATTTAAAATTTCCAACCAATCAAAGAAACCTTCTGTATTGATGAGCTTGAGAGGGTGTACATTAGTGAAGTTATACGAATACAAGGGATTAATAATTATATTGTTTTATATATTTATTTCTAATTTACTTATCATTTATATCAAGGACTATAGAGAGTTTTGGGTAAATAGGTGCTTATAAGCACATTTTACCACCCTCAGACAGTTGTCCAGTCAGAATACACGATTCAGGTGTGGGAGGAGATGCTTCAAAAATGCATCCAATATTTCAGGGGTTCTTGGGAGATATAAAAACCTATGGTTGAGTTCTCCCATAATAATAGATTCGATGATACTATTCAGAATGTTCTATAAAAGGATTTATATGGTAGACCATGATGATCACCCTTGTGTTAGCTGGAGGTAGGCGAGGCAGCTATATTGGGACCTCATCTTGTCCAAGAGACCATTGAGTAGGTTCAGTTGATATGGAATCAGATGACTATTGTACAATATTTTAATAAATATTATGTAGATCACTGCAGATGGACTCTATAATTCTAGGTCGGGGATTGATTTTTCCTATCTATTTCACCAACATTGGAACACAAGAGGATTACGAGACAAGGTACACTTTCACCAAGATACGTTGGTCCGTTTGAGATTCTTGGGAGGGTAGGGTCGATAGCCTATAATTTTCAATTGGATCCAAGGTAACCAACCAAGCATTACATATTCCACGTATCTTAGCAATGCCGTTATCACTCGGACCCGTCTCAGGTTTTTCATCTCGAGGAGATTGAGCTTCAAGTTGATGCATCCTTTGAGGAGCATCTGATTCATATTATGGACAAGATAACGAAGGTTATTTGAGGCTGGTGAGTTACTCTAGTATGGGTGATATGGAATCATGGCTATTTACAGGATGAGACTTGGGATAGGGAATCCGACATACATGCTCAGTGGATGGAGTTATTTTCATATTTTTCTTCACCACCCTTGGAAGGGTAATTCATGAAAGAATTTCATTAAGGGTGAGGTTTGTAAGAACCTGTTTCTCTATTTGAGTTATGGATCTTTTCATTTAATTTTTTTATTGATAAAACAAGATAAAAATTGGTTACAGTTTGAATGGAGGGATGTTTCATAATGTGGACGAGGGTTACACACCATTTTATCCTAGTATATGCTTTGTAATGATGTCGGTAGGAACTTTTTATGATGTGTAAGTCATGTCAGTAGAAGAAGAAAGAAACTATCATATACATGACATGTATTCTCAATTACATGCCATGTAATTTTCCTCTTTTTTTCTAAAATGGGTAATAGCCTCATCTTCTCCTCCCAGATAGAAGCCTCACACTAGTTTTTAAACATCATCTCAGAGGTCAACTTGAGGATAGATTTGGCTCATAATTCTTCACCTGAACTTGGATTCAAACACCTTTAGATGCATTGGAATCCCCTCGGTGGTCTCATAATTCCTCTTGATCGGTTCTTCCTAATTCCATATCTTGACCTAGTAATTGAGCAATGAAATTTTATGTTCATTTTGTAGCTATACTCTATTATAGATTAAATTAGTGTTCAATGCATAATGGGTAGAGTCATACTATCATAAGGTTGGTGGTCTCGTGCCTTAAATTAATTGTGGAGATGATTATATGTGTCAGAGTGCCACACACCCATTGTTGGGCATCACCTTGATTAATAATTAACCTACGTTATTTCTTATAGTTGTTTAGGTAATTGGTTTAGTGATTCAAAGCATGTTTTATGTTTTTTTCCTTTATCAAGGGATTCCCCATGGGTGTGTTTCCCTTAGATGATCATTTATGGCCTTTTTCCTAGGGTTCCTATGGGTGTGCCTTTGATTCCATTTTTTTGGGTTAGTTAAAATGAATTTATGTTAATGATAAACATAAAATGTTTTCAAATTGTAATTTTTTGGTTAATGGTATTGGAATGGTTTTCTCCCCGACCCATGTTTATTCCAACACTTAATTAAGCTCGATCGAAATGTATTTCTATAATTGTGAAAAAGACTGTGTGGGTTAAAATCATGGTTAAGCCTTGTCATAGTTTAATTTTCATGATAGGATTTTTATATGAATTTCCCTTGTGAGATTATTATTGTCAATCCATGTATTAATTTAAGTTACGTCTTTTTCTAATTATGTGAACATTTCTCATTTGAGTAATTGAAAGGATGATCCTTATGCGGTTGTTATGGTTTATATGAGCATTTTGTTAACAAGCCACAGATGTAGTAGTCAGGATCATGGATGCTTTACTTATTTTGTTGAGTGAAACATGGATCATTGAGGGATGCTAGGGATAGACTATATTTGATTTGTTTATGTGTCATGATTGATACCTAGGGAATCCTTATAGGATATTCAGTAATTAGATTAGTTGATGTTGATTTATACAACACCTAATGTTGTATCAGGACTCTAGAGAGGTTTTTTAGGACGATCTTGTTGGATATTGGTAGGTTTGCACCTAGAGTGATATAGGGATTCCATAAAGGTTCACTGGTATGGACTTGTAGTTTGCAGGTAGAATTTACATCATGAGTGATACATGAATTCCAACTTATTATTTAATGGACGTGCTTGTGTTATGAATTGAATATTTAAATGAAATGACTTGTGACGCATCTACTAAGACAAAGAACAAGCATGGATTTAGTCTTCACTTTACTTATTTAGATATCCCTCTGAGGAATATGATTTTATTACTTGTACACAGGGGTCTCTGGGATTAGGTCGTATCATGATACTCATATAATTAAATGTAATTTAATTAATTATTGAATATGAAATGATTAAAATGAAAACTAGTTCATGAATGACTATTTAATTTTCAATACTTTATAGCTTATTGCTTTCTGTATTGTACAATTCCTATTATATATATCCTTTGATAGATTGGAACATACCTTCAGTGGTTTCCTACTGGGATTTAGTCTCACGCCATTTTTGAGTCGGGTTTTTGGGCCTAAAGAGATTATATTTTTGCATGTCGTGATAAGGGTAAGAAATATTCAACAAGTACTTGATTTTATGCTTAGAAGCAGGAGAGCATGAGACCAAACAAACACTTGTGATTCTTCTGAGTTACTTTTGTCTGTTTTGTACTTTTTGTTCCTGTATCATGTATTACAGAAGTCTAACCTGTTTTGGTTGTTTTCCTAAAACATGTGGCATCCAACATCATACATTGTATGCTATAACATCTAGTTATTTATATTGTCAGCATTTCAATGTTTACTTAGTTATATGGTATTACCTCTTACATGATATCTATTTTTATTCAATTGTGTTGTACTCTACCAATGAGGTCATATTTTCCCTAGTATTACACCATGTCCCTTGCAGCTAATCGGTAGCCTCTGACATTTGGGGAGTTGTGTTTCAGGCCATTTGGCCAACCGGGTATGGGTCACCTTTGAGTGGCATCCAAATATGGGACGTTACAGTATTATGATAAAGATGGTTCACCTTGGGTTATCTTATATAAGGAAATAAATTAATGAGGGGACCATAATATTTGGGTACCTTTTTTCATTTTTCTTTACTTTACAAATTGGTGTGAAAGCTTTAGTAATGATAGTAGAGGAATATTGCTGATTATATCCATATCATGGATTAGTAGAAGAGTTTACCACTAAAACATCCAATAGTCATACATGATATGATTTAAATGATGGATTTAATAAATAGTAATGTGGTGATATGAACAGAAAATAGAACTAATTACTTTATGAAATAGAGATATTTTTCAACTAATGGATATAGTGAATTTAAAATGGTTCATCATTTTAATCGGATCACATTTGATAAAAGTCCCTAATAAATGAATATAAACATAATTGATAAAATATTTATTTATAGATGAATGGAATCATCATAACCAAAATTGAGTTTTAGATGAATATATTTTATAGTAAGAAATTATTGAAATAAATTTATTATACTAGTAAAAAACATAAAATTGTTCTCACAAGTATTAAAATTATATGATTTAAGGAAATTACTCTTGTAGTAACCAGCTATTAAATTTTCTCAACACTTGAATATAGTTTAATATGAGATGTATAAAGTGATTTTCATAAGGATAAAAATAAAATTAGATGTTATTTTTTGATATTGAATTTAGTCTATACTCATATACTCAATATGACTGAGTATGATTAAAAATTTATGAGGCTAATGATTTCCTTTAATGAATGTTCTATTTAAAGAATTAATTTTTTCATCCTAGGAAAAGTTTTAACCACATGAATGTATTCAATAAATAATTACCATAACTTCTAATGTGTTTAGTATGGATGAAATACGGTATATGATATCATAGTTTTAGTACTTCCTTGATGATATAAGTGGGTAAGAGTTCAAACTAGAAGAATAAAAGTTAGTTAGAAAGTCCCATAATATTTTTTCATAATATCTAGTCAAGTTCATTGAAACAAAAAGTAAAATTCCAGAAGGAATGGAATATTTCTCATATGATGAAATTATTTGAAATAACTAAAGCAGTTTGAGAAACCACATAGAGAGTCTATGTCCCGAATTAGTGTTATAGAAACAAGTTCTTTGATTTGGAAAAGTATGTAATACTAAATGTATATTTTAAAAATCTTGTAAGTGTACCGAAGCTCAAAATCAAGGAATGAATTAATAGGGATAGTATTTTGTATTCAAACGATGAAGTAAGGAGTTATTAAATCAAATATTTGAATGAAAATAAATATTTCCTGCTAGGATGGCTCTAATTAATGGTTGATTTTTTATCTTATTTATATTAAATGATAAGGTTGGTTTTTTATTAAAAATATTTGAAATGAATAACATGATATTATTTAAAAAGTTCTTAGTTAAGGAAATTCTATAACATATTTTAAAATGAGGTAAGGATAAAAATATTTTTTCCAGGATAAAATATTTTATCTGAGATATTTACTAAAATATGGGAGAAAATATCCCACCACTCTTAACTACCATATTTTAAAGAATAATTTCCTTTAAAATAAAAATTTATAAATAAATATAATTCCATAAAATATATTTCTATAAATATTTTAATTGTAAATGTTTTCGGTGTATATAAGCATGATATTCTCAACATAATGTCTATGAATCTAATGGGATTATGTTTAGACTCATATAAGCTCAAATTTAATAAATAAAATGTTATTATAGTCAAAGTGAATGTCACATAATATCAAAAAGGTTTAGGGTATATTAGTAAAAGAATAATGTAAATAGTTTCATAATTAACCAAAATATTTCAAATAAAAAGAATTATGGAATTGGTTCCTATAATGATGATAAACTTAAAAAACATATAAATAGAAAACCAAAGATATTAACATTATAACATTGTATGTTTTGGAGTTAAATAGTACAAATACTATGTCAAAAGAGTTAAGAACCAATCATATTAATACTAAGTCTCACCAATATTCAATACGTATTTCCTTATAGATGTTTCTCAATAAATATCTTTATCAGATGGTCACATAGAGATGTGATGGGAACCACATAGATATGTAATATTTTAAAAAACCATAGAAAGTGAAGCAAAAGTAAGGATGATCTTGAAGTCTGTCGTATGTGATATTGGATAGACTCTTATATGTGGTATTGTTAATTTCTCTTAGAAGGAATGATGAATAAAAAATTTATCATGATATGTAAAAGGTAATCCCCACTTTGTAATTATTTTAAATTGCTTATATATATGTCTAGAAGGGAAGTGATAATTTTCATCTCAACGTACAAATTTGAGTTATCCCAAACAAATTCTTATCATAGAGTATTAAAGGTTTTGATGAAATGTTAATATTATCATGCGTAGGATTCTTGAATCTGTATATGAAATATACTCAGGAGGCACAAAAAAAGTTTTGTGTACTGTATCACCAATGAATTATACCACATAGGGTTCCAAAAACAATGTATTTAGTATACAAGGGGTGAATGGTTCATATTTGGCATGCCCAATACCTGAGGTTGGTGAGATACCAATCATTATTAAAATCATACTTTGATAACTATATTATCTATGAATTAAGGCATATCTAATCAAAGGATGGTTGGCTATGTTACCGATCATGTGATCTGTTAGAGCTTAAAAAAGATGTTATTTATCCACTCTTATGAAGAGAATTACATTTAGGCCCTTTATTTAGATAAAATAATGAAGTTTAAAACCATGCCTGGTAAATACATAATATGTGTTTATCTATTGGGTGAGGGGAATGTGATGTGATACCCATAAAGGTGAATGACATGTGATGTATTCTTTAATGAGGTCAGTTAATATTTAGAGATCTGAGAAGGTATTTGGAGGATAAATGGGATTGAAAAACACGATCTCCCTTAGGCACATGATGTCTTATGAAAAATGATCATATAAAAATTAATTCTTTCATATGATTTCATTTGTGGATACATGTATGGAGATATATATTTTTTATGGAGACCACAATAGATCCCTTATTTTCTTGAGTAAAATTGAGTCTTTTTTAGAGGTTTCTATTTTCTTAAATTTATTTATTTGAGATTTCATTTATGTTGGTAACACTATAAATTCCCATAGGTTCACATTTTTTTGACCAAATGGGGATTATGTTTTACCTAAAGAAATACTCTAAAAGTGTTTAGATTTTATCCAAAAAGTGTTTTGGATACATATTCATGGTATATTTCAAATGATGTGATATATGGTGACTTTGATGATAGATTTCAAAAAAACAATTTGATGATACAGAAAATTGTTTTTGTTCATGGCTTCAAAAGTTATTATATATGATACAATATAAGGTGATATGTAAATAAATATATGAGTCTTTATATTATGTGGTATATTATATGAGATATACACTAAATCCTTACACATCGGATCTGTGATTCGATTTATCATATTATATGATATTTATATATAATAAGAAGTCATATAAGATATCATGACAGTAATTACATAAATTGTAATTTGTGATTGGGATATGTCATATGATAAGTAATCATATAGTATGATTCATATAAAAACATTAATATTAACAAAATAGTGTAATGTTTTGGGTTAACATTCCATCTTCCCATACAATGGATATCATTATAAACATTACATACAATGTCACATATGGTATAATCAAAGGGTACATTCATGTGATGAATGAATGATTAAAATAATAATTAACTCTTATATGTTGAAATGTTTGATTTAATTAATGTATATAAATCAAGAGTGTCTCTAAGAGATATTAAAGGAGGTGATCAACATGAGATAGAATCAATCAATCTTTCTTGTGCCTTGGATAAATCTCCATTCCATATGAATCTTGATTTATTCTTCATATTTTTTTCTAGTGATGCACTAGTATTCCATAGATGATGGGATGATTACACATATGTGTTAGGTGATTCATCCAACCGATGATTACTCCATAGAGATATGAGTTTGTTAGATTCTGTTGAGTGATCTTCGTCAAACATATTAATGAAAATAGGGGTAGTGATTATCAACATTTCAAGGTATGTAATTTCATTATTTGATTAATAGACTTGGTTTTTATTATCATGCATGGAATATCATGTTTATTTGAGTTTCATTATGTTTCTAAAATAATTATTAAGTGTTAATAAATCATTATAAACCAATTTAATATTTGATTTACTATTTCTACGTAGTAATTATTTTTATAAGTACTTCACCATAAACATTATATATTCTAGTGTATTTGGACAAGAATTAACATTTTGGAATTCCCAAATATCTTTTATGTTTAAATTTTTTGGTAATTAGTACATAACTCTTACATAAAAACCCCATAAATTATAAATCGGACACTCTTACTCCAATTTAAAATTTCCCACAATATAAATCTTTGAAAATGAAACATGTTTTACTTTAATGATTTATTTTCATGAGTTTAATCGTGAATACTTATTTATTAATACCCAACCATAAACCTTATGATAAACATTTATAAAATATGGGATGATCACAAAAATATTAGTAAAGGATAAAAAAATAAAGAGAGAAATATGTCGGTCTATTTAAAACCATAAATCAAAAAAGAGTATAACTTAAACATTGGGATAAAATATCATTTAATAACATAGGAAATAAGTATCTCAAGCCAAATTTTTTTATAAAACACTTTATAAGAATTCATAAAGGAAAAATATTAAACATGAGGGTTTCTTAGAAATCATTAGAACCTATAAAAACACTTTCATACAGACATTCCTTTTTTTTCAAAAAAGGGAATAATCATTTCATAAAAAATATTTTTCTATTTCCTTTTGAAATCAAAATATTTTCATGAAAACCAGTAATAATGAATATAAATTTCATTTAGCTGAATTGGGGAGTCATTTTCCTAGAACCCTTATAATTGGAATATCTAAATGGTATAATTCCAATATAATTCTCCTCAGAACATAATCATTAACCAATGCATTGAAGAGATATATTGTGGTCACCCTTTAAATAAGATATATTGGGTGCATCCATCATAATGAGAAATATAATTATCACCAATTTTCATAAACAATTTCCAAATATCATATCATGAATAAATCCATTAATAAAATTATTTTAAACCCATATGAAAATACACTTTTCTATATTGAAGTACCCATTACTTTAAAAAACCCATTTTCAAAAAAGAAATACCCAAAAATAAGATTGAAGGTTTTTATTTGATTAAAACATGGAATATTATTATGGACTTTAAGTATCAAATAATGGTTATGGTGGTGGTAAAATATTTTACCACTATGTATGTTAAAATAGAACCTTCTTTTTGTCTTTCGTAAAGAAAATACAAAATGTTTTATATAAAATAAGTAAAAAAACATCGTTTTGAAACCCTTTCAAATAAAGTCAAAAGCAACATAAAATTTTATTGATAATACATACATTCACATATAAATACATCCAAAAAATAATTATAATCAAATGGACAAGGAAGATAATTTTTTATAATATAAATCTTTAATGAATATAAATTGGGGTTTGTAATGTTGTGTTTCCCTTACCTCGAGTTTGATTCTTATCGTACATTATTTATCTAACTTAATAATAAAACTAATTTAATTATTTAATTTATTAGTAACATTTTTCAAGTTAATTATTCATTTTACTATGTTATAATCAATTACATAATCAATTATGTTCAGGTCGTATGTTTTGAAGATATTTGGATCATAAATCCCAAATGAATTAGGTAGTTAGAATATTGTCCAAGAGGTCAATATTCTCTCATATATAGAATAGTATTCAGGGAATAAATATAATATTTTTATATAAATTACATTTTTAAAATCAATTATGAATCATGTTCATGAAAAATAAACTATGTTACAATCATAGAGATGGTAGGTCATATGCACGCATGAGTAAAGCCTTCGTTTTTCAATGATCATGATGGAAAGAAGGTAAATATTATTTTGTATTTAAATAATTATTATTATATAATAAATATTATATTTACTCTTTATGTAAACTTATATATGTGATATATCTGATGTGGTGATTAAAAAGGAATCGCATCGCTTCGTGGAGGTGGTAGTCTACACGTATGAATGAATGACTTTATATCTTATTCAATGAATGGAATGTTAATAAAGAAGAAGATATATAATCATTAAATAATTATTACACTTTAATTAATATCATATTTATACAATAAATTCATATTTAAATTTAGTCATGATCGGCTGTGATAGAAAATGAATTTCATCGATTCATGAGGTGATCGCCCGCCACACACATGAATTATGGTTTTGGTTTATATTTGATGAAATAAAAAGATGGATATATGTTATTACATTAAAATAATAACATACCAGTATAGGTAAGATACCTATGTTATTATACTAGTATGTTTTAAAAATATTTTAAGCATTTTTAGGAAAAAATAACACTAAAACATCTTGTTAAAAGCTATGCCTCTTATTTAAGAAATATCATTTACATTACACTTTAATCCATCTAAGGTAGGTATGTTGCCTAAAATATGACCTCCAGAATAAGGGGGAGGATTATATAATGGTATTTTTTTCATTTCTGATCCAAACGACTCTTGAATTGTGTTGAAAATGTGAGATGGGGTTCCCTTTTAAAATGAGGGGAGGGAACTCTTTCAATTTCATAAATTATTAAATTAATATAAATTAATTTTCATGAATAAATGAATTAAAATTGCTATAACATGAATATAAGATTATTATTATTTGAAATGATCTTATATAAGATAAATTGGAAAATATTAGTGGATGTTTTAACCATATTTTTTTATCCCTCCATTAACCATTTTGAAAATTATGATGATAATAAGGTTTTTTACTCTTTAATGGTTAAGAAAGACTATATTAATAGAAAATAGGCCCATATGTGGACCATGTTTTAAATTTTAAACCATATCCCAATCACTTGGGTGAATGTAGGATTTTTTTAATTTTACATCATTAAATAAAATATTATTTATTATAAAATAACATCAATTACATTTTCAAATAATTCATTTAATTTTCCTTTGAGAATTAGCTGATAACAAAGGAATTAGAAAATAATATATTATACAATCCATAATAAGTTATATTTAACTGTATTTTTTAAAACATTAACTTTACCAAATAATATTACTTTTATTGTTTTTATAATCATTGACTTGATTTTTCTACTTCTTTCACAAGCACCATGTCGAGGTTTCATATGAATTAGTGGTGTTTATTTTATCTTAAAAAAATTGTAGATAAATTATAATCATGAAATAATTATAATTTAAATAACTATTTAAAACAAAATATCATTTTTTTAATCCCTATCAAAAAATATTATATATATTAAAAGAAAGAAAGTAGCTTTTTTGGGTTTATCTTTTAATTAAATTTTTTAAGGTTAGAATTATACCCAAATAGAAATAAATGACATATATTTTAAAATTGGATGATTATAGACTAAATAAAATCCAAAAATAAAACAAATTCAACTGTTTGTGTAATTGTTTTGTCTTTACCATATTATTTTTAACCATAAATATCCATTTTATCCTTACCATGGAGATAAAAATTTATTAATGTTTCTATTGAAAAAGACCAAAAATAAAAGGGAAATATATAAAGAAATTTGAACTATTGATTATAAATATTTTATTAAATTTACAATATTCAGTTCAAAAAAATTGTAGAATTTATTTTAAAATTAAACCCACAAAACGTGACAAAAATGGTTTTTTAGGAAAATGCATTTTTTATGTATAAGAATATTTTTATACCAAATTAAAATATAAATTTCGTTACAAGAACTATAATTAGATTATATTCTAATAAAATGAAACTAATACAATTTTAAAACTAATCCAAAATAAAATATTACTTTGTAAATAATTTAAAAGAAAATACAATATTCAATAAGAATCAATATTTTCAATATTTATTGAAAAATTAATCTTTTCAAAAAATTCTCATAAAAATTCACTAATTTTTTTTATATTATGATTTCAAAAAATGAGGTTCATTTTTTCAAGTTAATATTATAAAATTTGGAAATCATCATATTAAATAAAACCATATAATATATGTTAATATATTTACTAAGAATAAACCTATTTCTTTTTTGACTAGAAATTTTACTTAATATTATTATAGTTAGTATAACTCTATAAAACCAAATCTATTAATATTAATATGTAATTAATATTATTATTAATTTTACCTAGGTATTTACATTATTCATTTTTTTTAAATTGTATATCTATAATTTTATTCGATTCTCAAACAAGTTGGGATATCTTTCCCTTATAGAATTTTCATATTTTCGTTGTGATTTTTCAACCATATGGTTTTTTTCTAAAAAACCATAACATAATTAATCAACTTATTTAGAATAAATTTCTCTTTATGGTCAGGAATATGAATAGTTTTTTGCTCATAAAAAATGTTCTCTTCTAACTAAACTACATCAGGGCTCAAAACATGAGGGTAATCTGGAAGATATTTTCACAATATTAAAACATAAAATACCTTATGTACAAAGGTTAGACTTAGAGGAAAGGCCAATCAATGGAAAAATTATCTAATATTCTCGATGATTTCATATATTCCAACAATTCATAGACTTAGCTTCCCATTTTTACCAAAATTCATACCACTTTATAATAGAGATTCTTTATGAACAACATGATCACCAACCTCAAAAGAAAGATATTCACAGTGGTTATCTGCATAACCATTATGCCTGCTATGAGCCATCGTCGTATGTTTATGAATCATCTTCACATTATCAAAAACTTCCTCTACTAACTTTGATCCTATCAACATTATTTCTCATACTTTATCAAAAAAATATGGCATATGATAACAATTTATATATAATTTCTTAAAAGGTTCCATCTATACACAAGAATAATTTTTTTGATAAATATAATTAATAAAATTAAAAATACTAATCCCAAGTTCCCTAGTAATCTCTTTAACTGGCATGAATCATGAATTCTGAGGTCTTAATTTCTTGTTCGTACTATTCATTATATTATGGATGAAATGTTGTATTGAAATTAAATTTATTACCTAATGGATTATGAATTACTTTACAAAAATTATAAGTGAATCTTAGATCCTAGTAAGATACAATGGATATAGGAAATCCATATAACCTAACTATATCCATGATATCATTTGATAATGATGATCTAATGACATAGTATCTTGAATACGAATGAAATGTGCATATTTAGTTAGTCAATAAAGAATTTCCCAAATCGTATTATTACCACAAGATTTATTTTGTAATCCTATCATGAAATCAATGGATATAGTCTCCTATTTTCATTATGGATCTTATAAAGGATAAAAAACCCCCTTCAATTATTTTAATTCTACATTAACATGTTGAAAACTAAATTATTTCATGGAAAATTCAGCAATATCTCTTTTCATTCCAACCCACCAGTAATAATACAAAATGCCTTTATATATTTTAGTGTAGCTATGATGGATGAAAAGTGGGGAACATTGAGCTTCAATAAACAATTATATCTTCAATTGGGTGTCACAAAGAGCACATAATCACATTCCAAATATGATAACTTCCCCTTCATTGATATTAAACCTAGGAAACTTACTCTTTATAACATTTTTTGTAATTTCCAATAACACACAATCCTCCTTCTGAGCCTGCTTAATTTTTTCCAATAGAAATGATTACACTGAAACCGGAAAAAATAGTGGATGTTCATACATGAATTTTTTTTGGAAACAATTCATCAAACCATTAACAAAAGTGTCATGTTAAAAATGTATCATTATTAATAAAGAAATCTATTTTTTACTCAAAGAATCATATAATTTTTTTACTTTTTCTTGTATGGTAATTAATTATATAGGCATAAACGTTAATTAATTTTATCCATCATCTCCACCAAATGTTTTAATCCTTTTAAATGAATATTTACTTCAAAAAAAGTTATCAATATATATTTCACACAATAATTTCTATAAGTGATGCCTCTAAATTTTTAAAGTAAAAAACCAAAGTAAAAAAATTCTATATCATGTGTAGGATAATTTAGTTAAGGAGGCTTCAGCTGACATAAATAATATTAATTTACCTAATCATCTTGCATCATGACATGATCAATTCCCTTAAATGAAGCATCATTATAGATGAAACAATTATTTTTTTTTGGGGAAGGGAAAAAACTAGAGTATTCACTAATATTTTTTTTAGTTCCTATATACAATCATCACACACTTTTTCTAGATTAATTTAACTCGTTTTTGAGTAAACATAGTCAATGTGGTAGATAAATATGTAAAGCTATCAACAAACCATTGGTCGTAACCTGCTAATATATGGAAATAATTAATATATGTAACATTTTTTTTATGATTTCCATTCATCAATCACTTTAATTTTAGGAGATTTAATAGTTATTCCATCTTTATGAACAATATTTACAATGAAATAAATATGTTGCGACAAAAATTCTCACTTACTAAATTTTAGAAATGAATTTTTTCTTTTATGTATTATAGAAAAATACTTAGGTGTCTTTCATATTCCCCATGACTTTTAAAATACACCAAAATATAATCAATAAACACAACCATAAAGTTATCTAAGAACTCATGTAAAATTATATTCATAAGGTCTATAAATACATCTAGTGCATTTGAAAACCAAAAGGGAATAATTGAAAACTCATAATGCATGTATCTTGTCCAAAACAAAATCATTAGGATATCTTCTTCCTTCACCTTCAACTGATGGTATCTTAACCTGAGATAAATAGTCAAAAGACATTGTGCTCAATAGAAATGATCAAAGAAACTATAAATATAAGGGAAATGATAATTTTTTATAATTGTCAATTTCATACTAGGGTCTATAATTATTGAAAAGTATTAATAAATTGTCTTTATTTTTAGAAAAAAAAAGAAGTATCCCATTGTGAAATGCTTGGATGAATAAAAAATTTATAGAATAATTCCTAGAACTAATTTTTCAATTACAAATGTACCACTTGAGACATTCAGTAATGGGGTTTTGAAATAGGTATTACATGATAACTAAATCAATAATAAATTCAATATCTAAATCATGAATAAAACTAGGATAATCATAAATAAATACATAAATATATTCATTCACTACTAGAAATCACTAATTTGGATTGTTTTTTATTTTCAACAACATGATCTAGGTTACATTAAATTATTTTTCTAATCAATTACTTGTCTTCATAGTGGGATATCAAAGGCATGAAATCATTTAATAAAATTTTCTTGGAACTATAATCTATCGTAGCATGCTAAATTGACATCTATCCCATACCCAAAATAAAATCGAAATTTGTTATGGGATGTTCAACATGACTTGCAGAAAATACTATACAACTAATATCAATATGAATATTCCTATATATCTTGGTTTCTTTAATATTACCACCAAATGTTTTCACCAAAAAATCAATATTCATTTAATATAGTGATATTTTCATTTTACTTTAAAATTTATTAGAAATGATAGAATTTGAAGATCCAAAGTCAAATCAGGCTTGTGAATAATTTGAATAAACAAGTAACATACCATTAAACAATGTGTTAGAAGACCCAACACCAACCATAGTAGTATAAAATGAATTTTCCACACCTTTTTTTTCCTTTGATATGAAGTATTTACACCATAAGTGACTAACTTCAAAAACATATTAACATTTTCCCCCAACTCCTTAAAATGAAATAATTTTACCATCAACTTTTTATTATTTATACTATAATTTTAATTGAATTCATAATCTATATTTACATTCTTTAAACATTAGAAAAACTTCCCATATTTTAAAGTAAATTTTATAGTATTATTTTTACCATAGTTTTCACAAGATAGAACTTGGGTATTCTTAACTCCAATTTTATTTCATGGATTATTCCCTATTTAATTCCATCCCATCCTTTTCTTCTAATTGATTTCATGGGATACATGATCATTGGTAAACTCGATTTATATCTTCTCATCACATCAAACACTGTTATCCTAACTTTTGAATTCATGGGAATCCAATTTCATTCAATATCTTAGTTTCAATCCTGAGTAAAACTGATTAATTTAGATATAAAGATACGAAATAAAATTTGGTGTGTAACATTCCTATCATGTGATGTTTTCATCATTTTTGGTCAATAATTATTCCTCATATTATCTAAATTACAAGAATCTATTTTCTATCCTAATTTGAACAACTAAGAAAAAATATTGCTCAAGGAAAATAGTTTTAAATTATTTCCATTTCAAGGAATCAATATATTCCTTTTTCTCTTATATTTTTAATTATTAACCACCACTAGTCATCTTATCCTTAAAAATAAAAAAATCCATTTTGATGCTCTAAGTAAACTATTACTTGGATTCTCTTCTCCAAGGATTTAATCCTTCCCCTAGATACCACTATGTCCAATGATACACTAAATGCAAGAGGGTGTTGTTTCATGAAATGCTCCAATATTGACATGTTCTTTTATGATGAAAATGGTTTTTATCTCACATTTCTACCACCGTCATTTATATCCTATGTTAAATTATCCATTAGATAAATGAACTTCCCTATTTCAATTCCAACCATCCCAGGTTGCGGATTTGGAAGGAGGATATCATCCTCTCGATGCCTTCTTACTTCAACTTCCATATTTCCTCAATAGAAAACCATTATGAATAAATATTTTTTAGATCAAGTAATATGTTAATCTTAAAATTATATAACATTATTGAATTGTAATCTCTTAAGGGTATTTACTTTCGTTACCTTAACTACTAAAAATGTCTAAAACATTTCTCTGAAACCAACTTTAAGAACCAAACCTTAAACATTACATAATCTAGTGTCTTTGGACTAGAATTCAATTTCCTTCATTCCCAGATATATTTTAGGTTTATAGTTTTAGATAATTAGGCCATAAATCTTACACCCATAAATTAAAAAGTGGACACTTCAACTCAGTATTCAATTTTCCAACAAAATATAACTTTTAAAATGAAACATGTTTTTTCCATGACTAATCCTCATTAATTTCACCATGAATTCTTCTTTATTATTACCCAACATTAAAACTAATGATTTTTTTAAACGTGGGATGAACATAAAAAGATAATTAAGGGATATAAACATGAAATAGGTAAACCTTTTTATCTATTTTTAAACTATGAAATCATTAAAATCTCTTTCCTTAAATATTGAGCTCAAAAAATCATTTACTTACACAAAAAATTAATTTTTTTTCAAATTATTTTTATTAAATACTTTATAAGAAATAATTAAGTAAATAACATAAAAATGAGCGTTTTTTTATAAATCATGATAACCTAGGAAAACACTTTCTTACAAATATACCTATATATCAAAAAACATAACCATTTCTGTAAAAAATTTGTTAGCTAACCTTTTGAAATCAAACGATTTCTTTGAAAACGTATAAGAAATTATAGAAATGTCATGTAGGTGCCTTGAGAAATCATGTCTATATAAAAATTACAATAAACCTTATATTTGGTATAATAATATTATTTAATTTCAATATAATTCTCTAAATAACAAAATCATTACCCAATACATTGGATATTTATATTGGTATCATCCATCATGTGAGTAATATCAGGTTCACCCATCATCAAGAGTTATATCAAGCTCACTAGTTATCATAAAAAATGGACAAGGACCATATAATTAATAAAATACTTTTAAAATATTTTATACCCATATAAAAAAGGTTATTGGATATCAAGATACCATTTCCTTTTAAAAATCCATTTTCAAAAAAAATATGAAAAATAAGATAAGGGGTTTTTTATGAAGAAAAAATGGTATATTATGAAGGAATATAAATAAAAAATTGTGTTTACAATGGAGGAAAAATTCATTAGCACTATATATGTTAAAGTATAAATTCTTTTTTTTCTTTTGTAATGAAATTTAAATTGTTACTATTTCGTCAGGATTCGATGTGGAAATGGGATGTGTTCTACCTTGATGGTTTTATTGAGGGGTATTTTAAGACATCACTCAATCTCATGTGTTGGATTTTCATTCTATTTTGTCTTCCCTAGAAACTCCCAATGATTCCATCCTCTATAGCTGGGTACAGACAAGGTTTCTAAAGGTTGGAGGTCATCCGAGTTTTCCAACCCAATGACTCTTGGGGACTCACATTGGTCGAGCTGATGGGAGGTCAGGCTCATCGCACCCTTTTGGGGGGGGGGGGACTTATTTCCTACTTTCTAACTCTATTATAGAGTTAATATATGTTCTTCAATTTCTTCATTAAGCCTTCACGGGACCGTTTACCCTAATTAAAATACTATATGTTAACTCTCTTTCATATTCAAAATATTGGGATCACTTTAGTTAATCCAACTGATTGTATTTGAGGTTCTTCTTCATTTTTTGGTAATGTGAATTTTCTTATATAGTAAATTCATATAACCAAATTCTTTGGAATACACTTCCTTATAAGGAAATAGTTAGCATTCTTAGGATGGTATTGATCCATTGTGACGTGTCAAATATATCATGATTATTACAGAAATCAAAACCCACATAGTTTATTCATCCTAGGGAGTTTAATGTCATGAGGTGAGGACATATGTTTTGGTACTGAATCACCAATTATTTTTTCTCTAACCCTAAGGGGGTGTCCTGTGTATCCTGAGAATAATGAAATTTAGAGTTTCCATAAATTCCGTGTATTGGGGTATCACTTATCATTATAGAGAATCATTTTAAAGATGATATGATTATTATGAATCCCTAAGCTCATGTGAGACATGCTCGATGAGAGAAACAATGGATGGAAAATGATCATTTAATTTATTATGATGTAGGTATTATGTGATGGTACTAGCCTAAGATTTTTTATTATGAAACTTGGGTCTCAAAATGAAATCATATTTATCATGATTATGGAAGGGATTTGAGACATCGTAGCTTGGTCAGTTTCTTAGTCTGTTGATGGATGAGTTAGGGAGATCATCTCCAAAGACTGATTCTGTCCCACTAGATGATATTTTATAGTTGTGAAAAATCCTTACACTTAAAGGGGTGTTTATTTGATCTCAAGACTTAAGAAGGCATCTTACATACCCTAGTCTAAGAAGGAATCATAGTATTCATTGTTTAATTTAGGTTGGGATTACAAATTAAGGTAAACCTATACCATTTCAGGGGTTTATAGTGTAGATGATATGTCCATTTCAAATCCCTAATCCCACATGATCCATGATCATTGTAAGAAACAAGGGATATAAAATAATCAATTTAATTTATTTGAATAAGGGACTTAGATGCTATGATTTCCCTAGATAATCAATATAGGGATTGAACTGTGGATAGATGTATCCTATGTATCCTGGATATGGAATGAATCAGAGTCGCCATAGTTCCCTTTATGTTGGGTCTAACACATTGATAATTCCATACTAACAAGGACTTCTTGTATTTAGGGTTCCGCATGACCTAATTGGCCTGTCCTGGGAGCCATCACATGAACTAGACTGACACATGTGGAGGGTGTATCATGCCCAGTCGGCATGTCCTAGGATCCATCACATGTTCTGGCTTGACACCTATAGAGGGTTTCACAAGAGTCTGTGTGAAGCGATCTAAAGGATATTGCGTATCTTGGACAAAACCTTTTGGGAGACCTCACAAGACATGTTTGGTGGGCATCACAAGTCCCGAATGGCCTTCCTATAGAGTGTCATAAGATCCTAGCTGTCATTCCATGGGGGAATCTTGAGAGATTTGTTATTATGGACATATGCTTTCACAGGACTTGGCTGACATGAGCAGGCGTGATTATATGAGTCATGCAATATTTCCAAAAGATGTTGAAAGTACTGAGTGATAGGCTCAGAGGGTTCACAAGATCAATGTGGTGTCTGCAGGGGGAACTGTGTTACTTGCTCAAACAAATTTGGAGTATTCTTCTAGTCCCAGATGGCATACTGGAGGAGTTTCATGAGATCTAGGATACATGTCATGTTGTTGTCATGTGTCTTTTGGTGACTCATGAGGAGCACATGAGGGCCAATAATATTGTCTTTTTTCTTAAGTATTCTACATTTAATATTTTTTCTAACCCCTGTTTTGTTATGGACTTAGGTTTATTCACTACAATTTCCATTGAGTCTCTCGTGATATAGAAGAGATGTGATATGTTATATGAAAGTCCTTCCAAAATTCCTTCATGTGATCTATGAATGATCACATGAAGAACCTTATGTGTGTAACATGATTTCTCTGGATATCCTCTGGTGTATTACCTTATGTAATGTTGAAAGTCACGTGATCAGTTTCTCTGAGAAATCCACATAGGCTGAGAGTCGAATCATCTAGAATCTTGGAGTTCAACATACATGACGACCATTCTCTTTTTATGTTGGTTTGGGGAACTTTTAGGGATCAATTCCCTAGTTATTCGACACTATGTGTGGTATATCTGGCACATGTCCATGATATACTCAGTGAAGGGGTATTGCACTACACACATTCGCAAGTCTCAGTCATGTACTACTCTGAATGTGTCGACCAATTTTTAGCGATCACGAGTCTCTTCCATCAATGATTCCTATATTGGATTATTGCTGATTAATAGGGACTTGTTTTATCCTCTAAATGTGTAGAATGACTTCCATATTGTCAGAATGACAAGTCCAAGGACATTTTTCATACCCAAGAACCTATTGGAAGACACCTGAGAGACCTTGGGTGACATGTCTTGGGGTCACTTGGGACCATGCTGGGGGTATTCTGGGTGCATCTCATGCCTTTCAACGACCATGATCACCAATATCCTCTTCACTTTTAACCAACTTAGTTTTTTGTTTCTGAGTTTGGGAGTAATGAAGGATTTCATGAGTGTTTTTAGGGTATTTCTTTTATTTTTTGGTAATTCTTCATGTGCCCAATATGGTTCATATTGCAGTACATGAGCATCCCAGGAAAAAATCTATTCGTTCATCCTTAGAGAATTATAGAGTAACCTGTGTTGCTTTTCATGGCATGGATGACAAGACAAAGTGCTCTCGTGAGGCAAAGAGGACATGTCACAAAGGACTTGCGGCTTCTTGTAGATCACCAAGGGCACTTCACCTGTCATTAAACAACCGTGAAAACCTATCTCCTTATCCCTTTCTATCTACATTGTTTATTTTATAAAGATTAGGTATTATAATAGTTTTCACAAGCAATGTTTTGTATTTTCTCTCAATTATTCGATGATGTTTCGCCTGACCAATATGGGTCATATAAAGTGTGTGCAAGAATGTAGTTGACATATCTATATTTCTATCCTTATAAAACCTATGGGGTTTCCTAGACATACCTGAGGACTTATATGTGGAAAGGATGGATATCTAAAGGAATATCGCAAGGAGAGAAAGATTTGTCGCCAAGGAATCACAATATCTCACGGGTTTCTAGGGGAGCCTATTGCGTGTACTTTAGTGACCATGAAAACCTCTTGCATCCCCCATTTTATCTCCATTATTTCATCCTAAAAAGTCTCATAAGTCTTGTGTGTTTTCCTAGACATCACTGAAGGATTTTATTCTTCGACCTGATGATATGGATTGTGATATTCAAGACCACTAGGTGTATCTACATTTGAATATCATCCCTCTTTATTTTCAAAGGATTTAGGATGGTATTTCAGGAATGTTCCAATGATAAACCATGTGGCTTGAGGGTTCTCATTCAGTTTTCTGGGGATCCTTTGTGAGAGAAGGAATTGTTTTTGAAGGGGTCTCCATAGGACTTAATGTGGGTTATGAACTATGCATGGAGCCTTTGTGTGACCTTGAAATTGTCACATGATTGCGAGTCCTTCAAAGTCTTGTGTGATCTACAGGTCCTGGTTATCCCTTTCTTTCATTCATTTTTTAGGGAAAATAATACTCATATTCAGGTATTTCTTCCTTTTTTATTTTTCTGGTGTCCATTTGTTTTGAATCGACAAATTCCCTACCTCAAGAGAGATGTACAAGGGGATGCGGAATCAGTACTCAGGAAAATTAATGCCCGATAGAGTCTTTGGCAGTGTTGTAAACCAATGCTTCAAGTGATGTTTTGTATATTGGTCTTCATTTGGTATTCTATAAAATGGACTATATATCGGGGGGTGGAGAGAAATCCATTCCCACATATTCCTCCAATCTAAAGAACTTTGGTTTTTTCCTCCATTTCAAGACCCTTCCACGAACCTTGATCATGATCCATGTCTACAATCCTTCTCCATGAGTCAGTTTTATTAGAGCACTCCTGCAAGACAAGTTCTTGATCAGGATATTTTCCACCCGATTGTGAACTGATCTTTGCTAACTTCTTAGACTTATTATATAAGGGTGATGGTTTTATTGAGGTATTTTCAAGATCTATCATCTTGATTGTATGCTCTCTTGTGACTCGCATGACCATATCCAAGTCACACGATCACAAGTATTCCAGAGGTTCATACGATTCTCATGATTCCATACTAAGGTTATGTGTCATGAAAGTCATCTAGAGATCAGACGATCCATGAACATTTTATGTGGTCTGTGAATCCCTTGTCGAATCATGTGATGTTCATGGAGTCATTAGAACATTCATGCCTTCATTTTTAATAGTATTTTATGTTCTCTTGTTTTTACATGCACAACTTAATTATTTTTATATGGATTTTGGTTCTCATCATGTTTCCTCAACTATGTCCAACTAAAGCTTCATGATCACCAGGAATCGCAATATCAATCCTCAATACCATGTACGTATTGATAAGGTGGAACTAAAGAGTTTCCTTTCATACATAGTTCAGGATTATCCATTATCTCATCAACTCCCCCAGTATGGGTACGTTCTAGCAGATGACACCACCATACCTCCCCTAGATTTCAATATTCCATGACGTGGGGTATCTGGTTCTCCTGATTGTGTTCATTCAACCATTATCGAGGATGGTCAACTGGTTGAAACTCAATATCAAGTTTTGTTTTATGTGTTTTCTAACTCCCATATAGGTTCATATGGTCATGACTTTTCTCAGCAAACTATTTCTCAATAAAATTCGATTATACTCGCCTCATCCCTAGATACACACACCCAGTGGTTTGTGGTAATCATAATGGGATCTCTATCAGGGATATAATTTTTTTGACGAATGGTTATAACCATTTTGGGTGAGGTAGATCTATTTGGAATTCTCTAATGATCTATATAGTGGTCATGAAATGAGAGAGGCAGGTCTCTCTCTCTCTAGAACCCACAGGTTCTAGGGTTTCGGCATCTTATTCTTCTCCACGATTCGGCTCTGGTTCGGCGGTACATAGAGGACCTAGGCATCGGATCTTCTTCTTCTCGGTTTGCTTCAGATTTCTGCAGTTTTTCATCCTCGGTGGTCCAGCGCCAAAGCTGGATGTCTCGGCGATTCGGCTCCAACGCCTTTTCGTCCTCGGCGTCTTGACTCCAAATCTGGAGGCCTCAGCGTTTCAGATCCAAAGTCGGGGTTCTCGGCACTCGGCTTCACTCCTCCATAAGCTCTTCGTTCGCGACGATTCGGTTCTGGATCTGTGCGTGATATTGGTTTTCCTCCCTTTATGGCTTTTCCGCACTTCTTTGGTTTCAAACGGATCGATGAGAGGCGTTCCATTGAAAGGGATGATTTCCGAGCACCATCCCGGATGTTTGGGGCTGTGCAGGAGCAGGATCGTGTGGATCGGCCTCTGACCAATGCTGCTCGGTCTATTTATGGTGCTAATCAAGGTCCATCTCGGCTGGATGTGGCTGTGCAGAAGCAGGCGAGGGCGGCTAGTCCAGTTGCTTCCCGTCCTCGAGATTTGGCTGATGCTAGGGTTTTGGTTGGAGATTCTTTAGGAGCATCACGCGGACATCGATCCTTTGCGGATGTCATAAAGACATCTGCTCCTGTGTCTAAGAAAGAGGACCATAGGAGGATCCTTCGGAAGGGATCTCTTGCCCATGTGGAGGCTAATCCTGGTGTCATTGCAGAACGACTGGCACTAGAGGAGAACTCTTTAATTGCTCGTGTTGTTCTTCCTAAAGGTGCTTCGCCATGGAAATGCGAAGATTTATTCCGAAGGATTTCGACATTGTGGGGTTTTGACAACTGGAAATGTGTCTCTCTTGGTCGGGGTTTCTTTCACTGTTTATTTCCATCGGATGATGTGAAGATGAAAGCTTGGAGCTCTGGATCTATGTTTCTAAAACCGGGATGGATTCATCTGCATGAATGGTCATTGGATTTTAATGTATCAAGTGCTAAAAATGTCTTCGCCCAGGTATGGGTTCGTCTTCATGGGCTGAATTGGGTCCTTTGGCATCCAGAAATTTTGCATGATATTGGAACGGCAATCGGAACACCCATCCGTCTTGATAAGGAGACGACAGATGTCAGGTACGGGCACTTTGCCAAGAATGCTGGTGGAAGTCGACCTCAGGTCCACTCTCATTGACACGGTAACACTTTCTATTCCCTCTGATCAAATTCTGATTGATGTTGAATATGAAAACAAACCCCTCTTCTGCTCGAAATGCATGGCTGTGGGGAACTCTTTGGAGTTATGTCGTAAAAATATTACTTGTAAAGAGTGTGGACTGCGAGGTCACCCCTCCAATCATTGTCGTCATAAAGTGAATCTAAAGGATCTGCCTGCACCAAATCCTGACACCAGGGGCAGTGATACTCATTTGGAATCTGACACTCGTGAGCTGCCGTTTTCTAGGAATGGTAAAGAGGTGATAATTGATGCTTCTCCGCCTCGATCTTCGTATCATATTAGAGATCAAGAGCCCCCCTCTGAAAAGGCTCGGAATACATCCCCTGATATTATGGTGACTGAACCTCCACAACAGAATATACAACCCTCCTCCTCTGCTTCTGAGAAAGGAAGGGCGGAGGAATCCACCCCTGGAGTTGGGGACCTAACCCTCTGCAAAAGGGGTGACTCTCATGGTGAGTCCAATGGAAGAGATATGGATGCGAATAAGATATCATATAGTGATATTGTCTGAGGAGAAAAGAAAAGAGGCTCTGACAATGAGGGTGTCAGATCTTTCCCTGTTTCAAGGAAACCAAGGAAGGACTACTCTACAGTTCCGAGGACCGTGACCACTAGGGCATCTGCCAAGAGGGAGATCGAGAAGCTATCGAAGGAGCAACTGGACAAACGGAAGTTTTATAAGAAGTTTCTTAAACAATATGAGACTCAATCGTAATGGGAATCGGCTGATGCGGATGACACGATCTGGTATGGGGGTGGTGACGATGAATATTTTTACATGTAATCTCTCTCTTTTCCATTCTGTTGTCTCTTTACTTTTATTTTATTAATAAATTTTGTGGTCCAAGATTGCTTGGATCGGACCTTCTGGCTATATTGTGGTCATCATTATGATATCATATGGATTACTCATTTTATCATCTATCACCATTCCAACCCTATTTGGTAAATGATTATCCATTAGTGTCCTGGGACCAATACTTTCCATCTTCCCTAGAGTGAGGTGGGTATCAGTTTATGTGATATTAATCAAACATTCATTGTTCCTCCTCTTGGGGAGATGTATGATGAATTCCTCCCTACTTCATATATTTGAGATGATCCTTTAAAAACTATAGTTTTCGAGAGGGAGTTGCTTGTTATTTTGAAGAAGAAATTATAGAGATCTGATGGTTCACTCATTAATTTCCTTCATGGACTGGATCCATATTTTTTTCATGGTGAAGGGGTTAGAAAAAATGTTATTCACCCTTGTTAGGGCCCTTCCCAACAAGTATGTGACAACGATGGCTCATATTGGGCCATTCTAAAAGCTGGGTACTGCACCTCATTGATTTATCAGGTGAACCCATAGGGTTCTTCAGATCTTAGCCTGGAAAGTTTTCATACTATGTTTTTGAATGGGTGGATTTTCCTAACTAGGTATTCACACTCAATATTTTTTGTTCAACACATTGGTGATGGTGGGGAAAATTACAGAAGGGAGATGCCTAAACCTAGAAGTTACAATCCTTGCATGCCTCTACCAAATTTTGGTCCATATCAAGTAGGGAATCACTTTTTATAGGATCAATTCCCCCCCCCCCAAATTCCAATTTGGATGGATAGGGGAGTATTTCCATTATTATGTGTACTACACTGGTTCCATGATCTCGTACACCCCCTCCCGTCCCTGATTGGTGAATATCCATGGGGTTGGTTCTATGTCCCTAAACCCTAATAAGGTTAGAGGTGCACTGTGACAATATTAAAATACATAATTTATTACCTTTTGTGCACCAATTGGCTCAATTATCCATGATGGAAGGGGTTAACTTTGTGAAATATCTTATACGGTCTGTCGTTGATATGGTTTCCTCGCATCCATGGTGGAAAATCTGACCATCTGCAAGTCATACACACCCTACCAATTTACTCGACAGTTTGTCTTTATTCATAGAGTTTCTCCCATTCATTTGACCAGAATTTGAGTGGAATGACATCCTAGGATTATCCACCAATTCTAGAAGATGTTATTTCATGAAGGCATCAGAGATGAGATTATGGTTCTTCCCACTAATGCTTTTTCTTTCCTTACCTAGGATTATTTTTAGTCTTGGGTGACACCTTATCCTAATGGTGTGTTAGGCCAGCTGATCAGTCATGCGTACATGACTCTTGAATCTCCAACCCCTTTATCTGTGGCATCGATGGAATTGATTGAAGTCCTTAGAGAGGGGTCAAGGAAGCGACCTCACTCTGAATATGTCCATTCAGACAAGGGATCAGATTCTGTTTAGGATATTAGTAATCTTTCATATGCTACATGCGATTCGCTTATTGAGAGTGAGGCATATGGGGATTCCTCTCCTATTTTATCATTGATTTGAATGGTTAGCCATCCTTTTTCCACATCCTCCTCATCATCTACTAAGGTTCAATTACATTTAATTCTAATCTAGTAATGTATTCTCATACTAATTACTGAGACCCACCTTGAAATATTCCACAACCATGGGGAGCGCCATCAGAAGTTTTTTCCTGACTTAGTGAAAGACATATTTGATTAGTAGCCTTTGAACAAAATTATGCAGAAGATCATCTTGAACCGAAGAGACATGGTTATTAATTAAAGGGACCTACATGATTTTTGTGAATGAGAAAATTATTTCGATGGTGGGGGAACTAGAGTAGGCCCTCCAAATGTGGTTTGAAATGCAAGCTCAAATGGATGTTTGGATTACACAAGTATAGATATATGAGGATATGATCGATCATTTGAGTTCCAACCTTTCGGCATAATCAACATTATTGGAAACTGTACATAGGATGGTTGAATAGTTAAATACTATGTTAAAATCTCTCTTACCTAAGTTAGAAGAGGAACAAGTTGGGAGAATGGTAGTCCAACGCTCCATCGATGCCTCTCGCTAGACCCTCACCGATCTTTCTAGTGCTTCTGAACATCTTTTTTCATGAATCATATTTTATATTGCACTCTATTTTTTATGAGGCTTTAGAATAAAATTAGAATGTGTATATTTCTCAATATTTTTTCATACTATTAATGGATGAATGTTCTAATATTTGTATAATATTATTCAATTTTATTTCCCTCGTGATGTGTTAGATATCTTATGACTCTTTCATTTTCAAATTCATCACCACTTCCTATCAATTGCTTCATATAAAATGAAAATTAATGATTGAAATTGAATGTTAAAATTATAATAGATTTCATTTTTAATATGTTCATGAATTCCCACTCAAATGATATTTCTTATTGGAAATATATTCTAGAAAACTTGAGATTACCTAATCTATAGAGGGATCACTCGGGTATGAGATATGTAATGGGGGAGAGTGATATATCTATTGGGAAATATGATAGGCTTGGTGAGAATATATTGATTCATTTTCATGCTTTAGTTTAGGGTCTTTTTGCTCAAATATAATGTTACTTTAGTTTAAGTTCTTTTAGTACAGACCTAATATTCCTTTAGTTTAAGGTCTTTTAGCTCAGTATTAATATTTCTTTAGTTTAAGGTCTTTTAGTTCAGACCTAAAATTTCCTTAGTTTAGGTTCTTTTACCTAGGAACTAATATTTCTTTATTTTATGTTATTTTATCTCAGACCAAATATTTCTTTATTTTAGGGTCTTTTATCTCGGACCTAGTACTGCTTTAGTTTAAGTGCTTTTAGCTTGAACCTAATATTTATTTTATTTAAGGACTTTTAACATAGACCTAATATTTCTTTATTTTAAGGTATTTTAGCTCATAACTAATATTTATATAGTTTAAACTCTTTTATATCAGACCTAATATTACATTAGTTTGTTTTTTTAGCTCTGACCTAATATTACTTTAGTTTAAGTTCATTTAGCTCAAACCTAATATTGCATTTAGTTTGAGGTCTTTTATCTCATACCTTCTATATGATCATGGGATAAGGAAAAAACCTACCAAGAATTATCCAAAACACTCTGAGGTGTTGGGTTCTTCTATGGTGTTACTAAGGCATGCGAGGATCATAATTTCCTTTTTCACTGTGACACATTTGGTTAAAGGACATAGACTCATATGTAGAATCCATGGGCATGTATGCATACTCAAGAAATAGTTACGTGAAGCTAGGTAACTTTTCCAAGATCTAGGGATGGTTTATGAAAGTAATATGGATGGGGTTGGAATACTAGGGATACTAGGCCTCCTTGGATAGTTGTATTATGGATGGTGTAAATAATAACCTAAAATTTTGATTCCATGAATATGAGATGGTTAAGACATGCCTGGTATTTCCCAAGACATTTTTGGAATTTTAGGTTTTTCTGTGATGTTGTTAAGGATCACAAGGATTGAAGCTCCTTTCTGGAAAGGAGAAGATGCCTTCGGTTGGTGGGTTGAGACCTTGTGGGTTGGTATCAGGGTGAGTGAAAGAATATCTCAACTTCTTTTTAAGGGATATGAATTATTTACAATGACTCAAACATTTATATGATATAGTTGGGTATGGGAATAAAACTATCCAGAAAGGGTTCTGGAACCCTAGGGCGGTTTAGCTCTTAATGAGAAGCTCGAGTCCTATGAATTGTTGTTTCGAATAAAAATGTGTGGGACATCAAAGGTTAGGAGATTAAAAGTCACATTCCATCCTTGAGAAAGGGTAAAAAACATGGTGATGTAACATAAAATATATAAAATCTACCTTGATTGTTTGGTGAGGTGATTGTAAATCATGATCTAGAGCACTCAAGATTGGAGAAAGACAATGGAAAGTCAAACTGGGAGTGGTTCTAACACACTGAGGTTGTGAGTTCCACCACGGTGGGGTCATGGATCATGATAATTGTAATTTACTTTTTCAAAGTAATGAATTTGGTTGAGTTTCAGAGGAGAAAATGCAAGATCCATGGGAATGTATGCATAGTCATGTGAAGGGTCCTTAAATCCGAATATCCTTTCTAAGGGCCATGGAAGGTTATTATGATTCAAGACACCCCAACACATGAATTTTTATCTGTGGAAAGTTTAAAATTCAAGGAGGGTTTGAATACCCTAAAATTTGTGTCACTACCTAGAGAACACATTCTCATGGAAATGATATGTGACAAACATTTCCCTAACTTTTTCGAGGACCATTGGGTACAGTGAGCATAGCTTGGCTATTGCTAGGAATACAAGGTAAACCCTATGAGATTTATTCCATGATTGTTTGTGCCCTAATTTCTTTCATAAACTCTGTCTATTAAGAGATTAGTGAGTAGAGACTTGAATTTTTATTAGTTCACCCTTTGTATGTTTTTTACAAAAGAAGTTTTGTGTCTATTTCATTAGAATTTTATGGCCTTTCAATTTCAACCATTATGTTCTATGTTTAATGGCTTAAAACTTCGACAAAAATGAATAGAGTTTAAGTTCATAACTGACATGGACCTAATATTGAGGATGATACACAAGAGCTTAATCAGGATATCCAAGGTCAATAGTACCCCAACATATTCCCAAACATGGGATGAAAATATTGTAAATCATGGCTCGAGTTTCTCAAGTCCTGAGTAGTGACATTGGATAGTCATATTTGGAGTATTTTTATAAATTCTAGGGTGTTTAGTTCTACCACAACGGTGTTAGGGATCACAAGGATTGGAACGCCCTTTTTCAGAGTGAGGCATTTGGTTGAAGGCCATATGCATATATGTAAGATCCATAGGCATGTATGGATAGTAAAGAAAAGGGACCTTGAATTCAGATATATTTTACAAGCTCCATGGAAGGTTATGGTGATTTTATATGCACATGATGTGAAGTATGGTATATGTATTCTAGGTTATCTTGAATGAAATTGGAATAAATCCATAGTTTGGTTGACCGAGGTAAGTCTCTCATGGCCCTTTGGTGACATATGAGAAAAGGGAGATGGTCTGCACAGTTTATTTTCATGTAGTGGGGACATTATTTGGTTTAGATTACCATCATGTAGAAAATTTTCCATATAGTTTATTTACATATTGTAAGGATGTACATCCATGAAATTTAACATCATGTGGTAAGGACGTACATCCATGCAGTTTAATATCTTATAGTGAGGACTAATGTAGACCAACCTAAAAAAGTGGTATTTTTGTGCCTAGGCCTAAGGATAGATACTTGGTAATTACTAAGTATCTCATGAGGATGAGAATCAAGCCACATATGGTTATTGAATAGTAAATAATCTACACAATTATGACCCGTATGTAGAGGTGGTCATTATTTTTATTTACGGTTGTAACTAAGACCAGGATTAGAGATACAGATGTCACTACATATCTCATGATCATGAGAATCAATCCAAATATAGTTCTGGATGTTCTATGCAATTTTACATCATGTGGTGAGGATGTAGGTGAGCCATCATGTATTGACGTGAACATTTCAGTTTGTCCCAAGTGTGGATGTCTGGGCATCACTATGTGTCTCATGATAATGATAATCAAACCACACATAGTTATGAAAATTACATGTAGTTTAATGTCATGCGTTGATGAAGAATGTGGAATGACATGAATAAATGGATATTTTGTAGTTGGGGCCACAGATGGAGACAAGGAATCACTATGTATCTCAATAAAAATGATAATCAATCCACATGTGGTTCTGCATAGCCATGCAGTTTAGCATCTTGTGGTGAGGACTAGATCCCATCAACTTAGATATGACTTCTTTGTGTGGAGATTCTTTTACAATAATTCTTTATCCCATTTCATCCATGCTCTATGTGAGAAAAAAGGTGAGACAACGGCTCGATGTAGGACAAGCGTATTTTTCATCATGTGATGGATGGACCAAGATACAAGATCGGGGCATCCCTATGTGTCCCGTTGGAAAAGATCATAAATTTGTACGTAGTTCTAGATGAATTGTGCAATTTAATGTCATGTGGATAGGATATAGGTGACTTGGTGTGAATGGGGATTAATAGCATGGGTTCATGCAGTTTTATATCATGCCTTGAAAACATTGGTCCACCCATCATGAAGGGGGAGTTTTGGGTCTGTGTTGTTTAATTTCATATGTTAAGGGAACTGGATCACCAGACCTAAAATTAATGTAATCATATATCTAATACAAAAATTATAGATTCATGCATCAATACGCATCCTGTAATGACAGGAATCAAGAAACACATAGTTCTTCGAAGACTTTGTACTTTAATATCATGCGGCAAGGATATAATCCAAACAATTTAACATCATGTGATCAAGAAACTCTTAAATTTTAATTGCATGATCTTAGGAAAGATGATATTACTTGAACATATGTGGATTCCCTATTAATAGTTAATACAATGTATTTATTAATATATCTTTCATTGGTGGTCAGTGTAACATGCACCCAATTCATTATGGCTAATGAGTAGGCTCTATTATGATAGACCTTATGTATGATGTAAGTTCCTTCCCATTTGGGATCCAGTTTCAAGGGACTTTTCCCAGTATCATTGGGGTTATTAGAGACAATGTTATTTCTCCTTGTAGGAATTAATGAAGGTGAACATGTTAATTGAAGGACCATGAAATGTGATTCTTATGAATTTATTGATTGTAAAATGTATGAAACCTTTTTTCCATATATCTGTTCCAACTCATCCAGCTAATTTTGAGATTGATAATCATCTATGAGTTGTCCACAAATGAATATTTAGAGTGAGGGATGTTGTACCTCTATGGGTAAGATTTCCTCGGTCCCATACACCAATGAGTATAGAATTTATTGTGTAGAAATATGTGTGGTGGAGTGTAAGGACCCTAAAGCATGTAAGAGTTTGTTTTGACAAGAAATGTTATCCTTGTTCACCATATTCTAGAGTATATTTGATATATTATTGTTGAATATCCTTATCTATCCATTTTTGACTACTTGATAACAAGATAAGTGATTCGAATTGATATTTTACTCCTATAAAGCTTCTTCAACTCTGTGGAATATATGTTACTTCCTTTTTCCATCAATATTGTGTGAGAGACTCTGAACATGGTGATGATATGGGAAATCGTGAATTTGATGATATTATTCATTCTGATTTCTTTGATGGGTATTTCTTCATACCATTTCGAAAACAATTTTGTAACAGTATGGATATTCTCGAACTTCTTAGCTTTGGATGGGGGATATTGTCCCATAACATCCATCCACCAAACAAAAAATGGATAGAAATATTTAGCCATATGTAGCAATTCTAGGGGCTAATAGATGGATTTTTTAAGGATCTTTCATGCATGAAATTTCTTAGTGAATTCCACATAACCCTGTATCACGGTTTTCTAGTAGTATCCCAACCTTCTCATTTAGTAGGAAAGCTTGGTTCCAAACTGATGGGTGTCACAGGAGCCTACATGGAATTCTTAAAAGGTGGTGAGAACTTCTCCTTATACTATGAACCTAAGGATAATTTTATCAATTCCATTTTTGTATATCACTTTTTTATTGTTTGGATTATCCTATAGAGTGAAGTTTTCTACCCGATACTGAATCCCTTCCCTTATTTCATGATTTTTTGGGAGAGTCTCATCTCGAAGATAACCGATTATAGGATCCATCCATCTAGGGGTGTTCATTGGTTCATCATTCTCTAGGGAGGTGTTGACTAGATTTATCTCTTCCATATCACATACAATGATTGATGATACCATTATTCAATGTGAGATATTGAAGGTTTCTTCCACCTTATTAGGATCAGCCAGTATTGTGGCTAGATTAACTAGTACATCGGTGCAAGCATTATGTGATCAGGGGACATAATGAAATGTGGAATCGATGGGGGAACTCTTCCATCAATCCCCTAACATATCCTAAGATAGGATCCAATTCCTCCTTTTAAATAGAATATTAATCATTGATCTTCTTTATCACTTGTTCTGAGTCCCCTTTGATATTCTAGTTGGCTCTGTGTAGCTATAAGGAGAGTACCATTCTAGTGATGAGGGATTCATACTCGCCCTCATTGTTTGTTCATCCTTTGGATAGTGAGAAAGAGTAGGAAAAAATTGGTTTCTATAGAGAGACAAATAAAATCCCTAGACCAACCTAATTAAGTTTCATGTTTTCCATTATTGTATCAATAGGACTTGAAGAGGTGCCATCAAAGTACATCTCCTATGTCTAGGGAGTTTTATAGCCATATAAGACCTCTTCATCAGGAGCTCGGTGTCTTCCAATGTATTTTATGGGGAAGGATGTACTATGATGAAATCATATAGGGATTATAGATTCACCAACTTCTGGGATATGAATTTAATGTCATATTTCTATAGAATAACTACCCATCGCGCTAAGTGCCCATTCAACATGGGGTGGACAAGGATGCACTTGAGAGATTCAACATGAGAGAGAAAGTGGACTTTATGGTTCTATAAGTAAGTTGTCATCTTTTTTACTAAAAAAATGAGTGAAAGGAAGTTCTTTTTGACATCATTATATAATGTCTTGGTACCTAGCATGGTTTTTATAATGTAGTATAGACTATTCTCACTTCATATATCATCTTTTGCGTGATGAGGGTGCGCAATGAGAATTCCACGGTGGCCACACATAAGTTGGGTGGTCATAATTTCATTGGATGAATAAAAATCGGTGGGTGTAGAAATTATTTCTTGAGACATTATAAGGATTTTAGGAAATCATTGTCCCATTGGTAGGAAACTCTATTCCTTAATATATTGGTGAAGGGGAGAGATTTTTTTGGCCATGTTAGATATGAATCTTTGAATGTAGGGGAGGTTCCCTTAGAGTCTGCAAAGTTTATTGAGATTGCTGGTGGTCACATTTCTATAATAGCACTGGTACTCTATAGGTGCACTTCAATGTCGCGATGGCATACCACAGAGTTGAGAAATGTTTCTAAGGTTACCTCAAAAGATAACTTTAGTAGATTCCTATATAGGTTGTGTTGTCATATATTATTGAAGATTGTTCAGAGATCCATGATGTGATCACATTAATGTTGGTATTTGGCAACAAGGTTGTCGACATAACACTCATCTCTCCTTCCTAATAATTTCTTAAATATGCGATTTATGGCGTGATGATATGTGGAACTGAAATTATTTAATCCAAAAGGCATAACCCAATAGAAGAAGATCTATTGAGGCTCTCTAAAGGTAGTGGATTTTTCATCCCCAGGGTCTATCGTGATCCGATTATACCCCAAGTACCCATCCAAAACAGAAAGGGCATAGAAGCCATCAGTTGAATCAATCAAGAGTTATCTAATAGATAATGGGAATTAGCCTATCACACAATGTCAGTTAATATATATTAATTCAATAAAGACCCTAATCTTCCCATTCTTATCCTTGATAAGGAAAATGTTGGCAACACAACATGGGTATTTCACTTCTCAAAAAATGATGGATTTGATCAATTTTTCATCTTCCGCTTCTAAATTGGTGGCATGAGAGGGTTGTATTCACCTGGCTACCTACTTCAAGACTCAATGTTAATTAGTAACTTTTATATGGTGTGTAACCACTTCTAGATTCAATCTGGGCGTTTTTGTATTGTTCCGGGAGAACAAATATCATTGATATTTTATAAATAAAATTTATATCAATTTCTCTTGAATGGGAATAGTGAAACTAATCAGATTAGGTTGCAGGTATTTTTTTATTCACAGATTTATCTGCATAATTTCATATATGGTGGTGGAGACACCTTAGTTGAATGCTAGAGGGGAGTTTTTGAGACCATCCTCATCCATTTTGGAATCCATGGAGATGTATTTATATGAATACAGAAATCTAGGGGCCACTCTGTCACTATCAAGGTTAGGGAGGCTATTAGAAGAAACATCACCATCCCTTGTTATCTAAGTAATTATAGAGAGATTTCGGAGTTGGTTGTTATAAATGGGGATAGGTGAGGCTTGTGGCTCTAGGATTAGATCTTCCACTTTGACCATGTTTATAGGAATCACATAATCAGTATAGAACATGGTCCATGGATTTACATGGGTGGTCCCTAATCCATTGGGAGGTACAACATGTATATCATCATCTGCCATTGGTTACATTCCTCCCTTCTTGTAGAAATTTTATTCAACATATGTGGCTCTAAAAGTCTCTAAGGGGGAAATGTCTCCATGTAATATGACAACCTTTCCTTTGATGGGGTACATCAGGAATTTATGGAATGTTTATGGTACCTCCAAGTGGCTATGGAGCCAAGGCCTTCCATGTAGGGCATTGTATGTGGTGTGTTGCTAGAAAACCATGAACTCAGAATCAGATGTGAGTTCCCTGAATAAGGCCTCAAGTATGATCTTACCAAGGGGTATTTTCTCTTGATCATCACATCCTTGAATGGCCATATTTGTGGGGGATAATTCCCCTTCACTATACACCATGTGTCGAAGGGTTATAACTTGTATTAGATTAATAACATATCCATTATCAATCCACACCCTTTGGATATTGACATTATTAAGTCTACTAGAAATTTATAAGGGCCTAATATTCCCTTGGATGTCCTCCTCTTAATATTGGTCAGTGAATGAGATAGAAACATGAAATCCTAATGATATAGTCTCCACTCGATGGACCTCAACTACTGTTACTTATATCTCAAGTTATTGTGGTATATGGAGGGCTTCCACAAGTGCCTCACTGAGTTTTTTAGAAATACAAAACACATCAAGTATTGGGAGATTAGTTGAGATTTCATCTAGCTATTTCAAAACATCATACTTTTGTACCAGAGTTATGATCTTCTTGATAGGGGATACTCCTGAGAATGAGGTTTAGGTGCAGGTGTATCTTAGGGAGGTGGATCTGGTGCTTTTTTGGAGGTTGAGGTAGTATCTTCTTCTATAGATGTAGGTCACACTGGCCTTCCTCATTACTTTGGTTGATCATATTGAACCTCGACTAAGTGGTCATGCAAGACAATCAATTTTGGGTGACTACAGGAGGGCTCTAAAGAACCTCCTTGCCACTTTTGAGTATGTTTTAGCACTTGGCCAAAAGTATCAACTACATATATATCTTCCATGGAGAAATTTTAGGAATATTGATTCCAACCCGACATGTGGTGTCCCCTATATCCTTGGCTCTAGTGCATGCAACCTCCCATTCCCCAGTGATACATGGGAAAACTATATCCATGAGAATAATCCTCATTAGAGAAGGGGGTTGATAAGTGCATCACATTGAAAAATATGAAGATGATTTCTTATCCAGATGAGGGTTCCATTGGGTAGGGTGGTTCCCATGATATAGATTTTGCAGGGAAAAATTTTTCAATAGTTAAGGCCTGGTTTGGAGAAGAATATGTTTTTTTCTACTCTATATCTTATTGGTTATAGTGGTAACACCCACTAGTGGGAGGAACATATGATGTCTCCCTTTTAGGTGGTGGAGTTATGGTGAGTTTGTGAAACTATGCTTTCATAGTAATGTTATCTTGATAAACAATTTTCTATAGTTATCTAGTTTTCAATGTTTTTTGCTCACCTTGCTGGAGCATTCCAACAACCTTCTTCTTCTTCTGACCAGGCGTTGGTTGTGCAAGCCACCTGCTCTGGGGAATTTTCTAATGTCACCTATCTAGATTCGACCACACCTTAAAATGAATCCTTAAATAAGAAACAATTAGGGATATTTTGACCTAGCCTTATATGAAAATGGAAGTAGTTGGGATGGTCAGTGAGGTCAAATTCATCCGATCTCTTGGGTTGTTGAAGTCTGGGTAGGTTATTATCCTTGGATTCCAAGAAATAACCCAAGACTTGTTCATTTTGGAAGGATTATACTTTATTCATACATTCCTCCGATCTCATGTGACCTCGATTTCTTTTTTCTTCTAGACAAGGGAGATTATATGGTGGTTGTTGCTCGACAGGAGGTGTTGGGTGGTTCATGGATTTCCTAAGTGCTTGGATGGGAATCGTTGTGGGCTTGAGAGTGACAACTACAGCTTCTTCTCTTCCTAGATTCTTTCCCTAAGTTGTGGGCATGAGTCCAAACATGTATCGGCTTCACTAAATAGCCTTGTCAAGACATGGTGCTATTTTAATGAGCTCTCATAACCCTCATGGATATTTCATGGGGATTAGGGGTGTATGCAACTCATCCCTGAGATTTATCGCATAGAGTTCTAATAGTTTATCCTGTAAGAGGGGGATACTGAGTTAATTTGTTAAAACTTTCCACCTTTATATTAAATCAGGCACCCTCTCATTCTCACACTACTTGTAGTTCATCATGTTGATAATCATCATTTTACTCAGTGTTTAATTGAACTAATAAAGGAACTAATGACAAATCTCTTCCCATCCTACAATAGATCCTATTAGCAGACTATTGTACCAAACAATGCCTAGCCCAAAAAGAGACTATATGGAACACCTTGTCTTGGTTTCCTCATGGGGATATTGAGGTCCTGTCATCATCCCACATCAAGATTCAAAGTGTGTGAGGCATTTTTTAGGGTCTCCTGGACCATAAAAGGTAGATAATGTGTGGTTTCTGATGTTGGGGGGAGGTGGAGTATCACTCACCCAGTCGGGATATTGCTTTCTTTTAGGTTGTAAAGGTGTGAATCACCCATCCATGGCTTCTATTTGAGTGTCCAAGGATTCAATGGTGGTATGTAACTCTGAGGGAACTGCTATTTGAGACACCTACATTCCATAGGTAGTGGGTGGGGGATGATGAGGTGGTCCCACTTTCATATCCCATTGATCCTTGATTCATCCTATGAATAAATGATTACTCTGTCGATGGATGGTTTTCTGCCACAATGGAGGGACGTGATGACCATTCTTGGATTCCTTATTTATATAGACTGGATTTCTAGATCTGGAGTTAATCTGATTCTTAGGTACTACTCTTGCTGGACGATTGGCTATGGGAGGGAGAATATTCATCTCAAGATGGAGACGATACCTAGAAGGAATATTTCCCATGATTATCACCTCATTTAGTTATGGAGAGCTCACATTTAACTCTCATATTGTGACATATGTTCTTCTGTTGTTGTTAACTGAGATGTAGTCACATATTTTACTTTTCCTTTACCAATATTCCACCAAGGAGGTGGCATCTCATTGTTTAGTGGTTCCAAATTTTGAAGGCTTCTCCAATTTCGGGTGCACAGAACCTAATTTGGTGTGTCCAAATATCCCTTATCATGGGGTACATGTTCCATGTTTCAACCCTCTATATTTTCCTCTTGATGAATGTATTTCATGTTTATAGATATTTCATTCACAGAGGAATATCGGGAAGTGGTGGTTGTGCCATTACTTTCTATGCAATTATTTGATTTCACAGAGAATCTGTTAGGGACAATATTAAAATATTTGTCCTTGTTGGACCATTTTGGCTTAAAACCATGGCAGGGTATGATTTCCTTTGTTGTACGCTCCTCCAATCCTAGCTTATGAATAGGGAATCTGAGAGAGTTTTCAGCCATGAATTACAAGTGATCCTTGACCAACGGAGGTTTGTCTTGCAATGCAAGGAATAGGTGGGATGTCGAATGATGATTTCTTCCACCCAACCTAGAGAAAATTGATTCCATCTTTAGTGATGAAGATTATGAAAAATCCCCCATCCATATGTGGGAAGGGGGGTTGTTTGTGGCCTCTATTAGCACTGTTTGGTCTTGTTTTTGAGGTTCCAATGACTTCAGTCAGGGAGTTGATTGATTTCCAGGACATACATGAAGATAAAAGTTCCCACATCCCACTAAGGTTGGGGTGATATAGAATCATATATGATGACTCTAGGGTCATCTTGGGGGACAATGAACTTCATGGTTATTATTGACATATAAATTCCCCCAGCCTAGCAGGATGGGATTGACCTACAGTTGTCGATGGTATGTCCTGAATTGTCATGGGGATTGATGATATGAGGGGTGAAGGTGGTTCATGATATTATCCTGACCCTGGGTGCTGAGTCCTCTTCTTTATTATTGTTATTCTAGATTCCACTATGGTCTAGGTGATGTAGAATAGTTGTGTTCGCATGGGATCTGGGTGTGATGGTAGCCCATGGGGATAATTTCTCCTTATGGAAAGTTTTATGGGTTATCGCAACATCAATTTCTATGATTGGAATGTCATATTATTATCTTGAGGGGACTATTTTGTAGTCATGTTGGATATCCTCTCTCCCTTCCTGTGGTGTCTAGGCACCATTGAAGAGGGGGAATTCTATTATAGTAACCAACTAGATTGAGCATTACCTAGTCCTCTGATTTCCTCGAAGGCAATAACATTGAAGAATATTGTATATGAAGGGATTTTTTGTTCCAGAGGAGTGACAAATTTTAATTCTCCATACAGTCTACATCCTCAAATATGGATTCCTGACATGGCTTCAGATATCATCTACCGAAGCATCACGATGCAATAGAGGAAAGCGTGTTGCAGATATTCTTTATGGTTTTTTTGTTTTGGATCTTGGGCCATGGAGATAACAACTAGGTCAAGATGGAAATAGAATATGTTGGACATATAAATGTGACACTCATATCCTGTATAAGGGAGGTATCGATCATTTAGTCGCTGATGAGTAGCCCACATATTTTGGAATAGGTAAGGAATGCACTCCATTTCTATATCATTTAGGATCTCACAGCTAGAAGTAGAGAGGGTCCAGAACATGATGGGGAGGTTCTTTCTAGATAACTCTCTCCGTATGTCAATGTCGGCTTCCTCATCAAAAATACATGCATATATCTCCTCAGACCATTGAAGATGGATCTGATGGTCACCTGCTAACCAGAATGGAGTTTTGTTGGAAGTTGATGTGGAACCATATATGGATGATCATAATGTTTTAAGCACATCTCGGTATGATGGTGTCAAGTTTTGGTACACCTCTCTATATATAGGTTTCAAGAAAAAGAGAGTATTTCCTTGCCCATGGGAGATATCGCTGTGGGGGAGGTTGACCACAATATATCCTAGTAGTAGAGTCCCTATGATCCATCTCTACACTAATATTGGAAAGAATATTGTGGTAATGAAAATATACTATATCTATTTTTATAGAAGAGTTGACGGACCCTTATGGTGTTGAAATTGTGTCTTGAACAACTTCAAGGACACTAACAGTGAGCATATTAGGAATATATTCCATGTTCCACGTCATGTTTAGAATATAATGACCCACCTTTTGGTATTGTGTTGGGATATGAGCCTATTGTGTGACGATTACAAGAACCTATATATAGCTGTATGATGTTGTGGGAGTATTATCCCACTACTGATTAGCTGTTGGAGTATTCTAATAAGTTGCCTCATTATAGACATGGATATGAGCCTGTCCTAACGAAATTTTACACTCTCACTTGGTGAGCCTTAGTCAAGATGATAGTATGAGCCTGATCTTGATCCTTCATAATATGTTTTTGGTTTTTTAGGGTAAGAATATGAACCCACCCCGAGGCTTGTGCCTCCCTCACTTAGTGAGCCTCGGTTAGAATAGTAATTTAAGCCTTGTCTGAATATGTATTCCCTATATAAATATGTTGACAGACCTCCAGAATGGGAGAAGGAATATGACTCTCCTCCTTTACTACAATGGAATGATTCTAACACAGTAATTCGTCAGAAGAAGTATGAATATAAACCTTGCTTTCATGATCTATTGGAGTATTCCAGGATGATTCACTGATAAGTATATGAGAATATCTCGAGGCTCATGTCATTCCCACTTTGTTAGCCTCATCTATAACATGTATATATACCAAATCTGAGATTTTTGAAGTATGTTATTGGACTTATTCGATAGGAATACGAGCCTATCTCAAGGATTGTACCCCTCCCACGTGGTGAGCCCTGACAAGAATGAGGATATGGGCCCGATATTGGGCCTTTGGAATATTCCATCGAACATTTTTGATAGGCACGTACCCCTGTCCTAAGGCATGTTCTGCTCTCACCTGGAGATCCCCAATTGGAATAGGATTATGAGGCCAACCTGATGCCTATCCCTTTATCATAATATGATGAAAATCCACCTAGTCAGGAGAAATAATTTGATATTTCTTCGATGCAACCAGTTCTTCACAATGATAAGTGTGTTGGGTTTCCCTAGTGGTTGGGATATAAGTATGATTTTGTCCCTTTATATACAATTTTTACTGAATATTTTGGTGGAGTTCATCAGTTGTTGCTAAAATATATTATCATTTTAGCAAACTGTACATAGGAATATATGCCTACACATTGTCTGTCTCCGTTATCTGTTGGCAGATATCTTTGATCGAAGAAGTGATATACACCCAAATTATTCCTCCTTTTTCCATTAGAATATGTTGATGTGCTTTTTGTGTGGGGTTTGGGATATGTGCCTCCCCATTCTTGTTGTGGAAATATGTATTAATAATTATCCCAAGATATTCTAGATATTAGCCTACTTTCTAGTTCCTAATAGAGTATTCCAGCATGCATCAATAGCATGATAGGGGATATGATTCCTCTTTGGAGTACCCAATTCCTTCCTCCCCCAATGAGTCTTTCTTTTAGCCCATGCATGGGCATCATAGGTGGTTGTGTATCGGATGGTACCCTCGGTAGGTGACTGATGGATACTGGTGGGATGGTGTTTGTGATGGTTGTTAGTAGGTCCCCGCTTCAACATCACCTGAACAGAAAGGGATCCATATTCAGCCTCTTAGTCCACCTTCATCAGATATGGAATGTTGCATTTGTCGTGCTCAAGGGATAAGGTCTCGAAATATTTGGTTGTAGAAATGAGGGCTACTTGGTTAGTTGTAGCCATTGCTGGGTGATGTTGATTCATAGGCTACCATTCTTAGAGAATATCACGAGAAGCTTCCAAGGTCAAAATCATACCATGTCCTTGGTACTCTCAGACCATCATATTTGGAACATTCTATTCAAGATTTCGAGTACGTGAGATTGCTTTGTCACCCACTGGGGTTGCAGCAAAAGATGAGTTACTTGAGAAAATTATGGATGATGAAGACATTTCATTAAGTTGTGAGTCTTTTGATGAAAGAAGTATCTACAATCACACAAACAACAAGGAACAAGGGTACCAATTAGTTCTATATCATAGACGACTCTTAATCATATATGCATGGTTAACAAAATTGTCATGTATTCCGTTTTCAGCCAGTCTTCTCCTATGGACTTTTCAATGAGAGGATGGACTTACAAGAATCATATATTATTATGGTCTTAATACATTTTATGTATATATGGTTTTCAAAAAAAAAGTGGATTAAGAGATACAGGTCGATCCTAGGAACATTTTTTAAATATGAGGATCAAGCAATAAGTCTTGATGGATTATAATCCAATTGTTTGTTATTTTAGAGATTCATGTCAGATTCACCATTTTTTCCCAGTAGGATTCAACACATATACGGAATGGGTTCCCCCTTGATATTTTGATTGAGGAGAATTTTAAGACCTTTCTCAACTACTCGCATTGATTTTTCAATTTGTTTCATCTTACCTAGAATCGGACAATGCTTCCTTCATCCACAGATGTCCATAGACCTCCAGTGACTCCTTGGGACTCAAATTGGTCGAGAGGATGGGAGGGTAGGTTCATTGCATCCTTTTGGTGGGACTTATATCCTACTCTAGGACTCTCTTATAGATTTAATATATTTTTCATGAATCTCTTCCAAATCCCATCACGGGACTGGTTACACTAATGAAGAAACTATAGGTTAATTTTCTTTCATATGAAATATTATGGGTTCTCTTTTTTGAATACATCTATATGTATTCGAAGTTATTTGTCATTTTTCAATAATGGATGGTTTCTTATATTTTGAACCCTTATTACCAAATTTTTTGGAATATAAATCCATATAAGTAGGTGATTAGTATTCCTAGTACAGGGTTGAACCATTATGAGGTGTCCTATGTATCTTTATTATTATAGGAATCAAAACCCATATAGTTCGTTCATCCATTACAATTTAATGTAATTTTGTGAGGAAATATGATCAGGTAATGAGTTGCCAAATATTTGAGATCAACCCCTAAGGGTTTTTCATACATATCTTGAGTATAGTGTGAATCAATGTTTCCATAGTTCCAATGTATTGATGTTTATTGTGTCATTATAGAGGATCGTAGTGTAGATGATATGATTATCATGAATTCTTAAGCACATGGAAAATATGCTTGACAGGAGAAAAAAGAGATGTAAAATGATTATTTCATTTCTCATGATGAAGGTATTATGCAATGGGACGTACCTAAGATTATTTATTATGGGGATTGGGTATTAGAAAGGTGTCATATATATTCAAGTTATGGAAGGGATCAGATTCAACATAGCTTGGTTTGTTTCTCAGTCTGTTGATGTATGAGTTAATTTGAAAATATTTTGAGACTGACTAGGTCCTACTAGATCAGATATTAGAGATGTGAAAATACTTAAACTGAAAGGGGTTTTTATTTGAGATCATGACTTATTAAGATACCCTATGTATCCTTATTATAGAATCAATCAGAATCATTATATTTCGATTTATGTTGGGGATTACACACTGAGGCTACCCTATACCATTTTTGGGGTTTATAGTGAAGATGATATGACCATTTCTACTCCCTATGACCATAAGATCCATTCTCTTTGTGGAAAAAAAGGGATAGAAAATAATCAATGTCATTTCAATGAATATGGGACATAGATTCTAGGATTTCCATAGATGATCAATATAGGGCTCGAACCATGGGGAGAGGTAGCATACGTATCCTAGAAATAGCAAGAATTAGAGTCACCATAGTTCTAATTATGTTTAGGGCTTACACACTGACGCTGCCCTATTGGTGTGGTCTTCTGGTCTGGAGGGTATCTCATGACCCAGTTGGAATGTCCTGGGATCCATAGCATGACCTGACTGGACACATATGAAGGGTGTCTCATGACCCATATGGAATGTCCTAGTACCCATACCATGTCCTCACTTTACACATATGGATAGTGTCACAAGTTTCTATGTGATTTGGTCCAAAGGATGTCACATATCATGGATAACAGCTTTTGAGAGACCTCATGAGACTTTTCTAGAGGGCATCGTGAGTCCCAACTGGCCTACCCAGGGGGTGTTGTGGGATCCTAGTTTTTATTCCCCAGGGGGAATCAGAAGAGAATGGTTATTATTTCTAGATTCATTTGTGAGACTTAGATGAAATGTGAAAACACAATTATATGAGTCAACAGATGTGTTCTAAAGATTCCATAAGTCATGGGTGAAAAGCCCAGGGGATTTTGAGAGATCAAATTGGTGCCTATAGGGGGAACCGTGTGACTCACATTGACATGTATGTAGTGTTATGTGTGTCCCATATGGCATGATGTAGGATTTTCATGGGATCAAGGTGATATGTATTGGTGTTATCGAATGGATTTGGGTAACTCATGTGAAGCGCACAATGGTCAGTGACCATGTCTTTCACTTAATTATTCCACTTTTAATCTTAGTTCTAACCCTTGTGTTATGAAGGCCATTGTTTTATTCAGTAACAGCTCCATTGAGTCTCATGTGATTTGGATGACATGTGGTATATTCTTCACATGTCTTGCAAGAAGTCCTTCGTGTGATCTATGAATGATCAAGTGAAGAACCTTTTTTGTGGAAGATGATTTCTCCATCTGTTCTTTAGTGTATTAACTAATGGAAATTTATTTGTCACATGGTCAGTTTCTCTGAGAAATCTGCATTGTAAAAGAGTAAAATCATCCATAGTCTAATCGTCCATATTCTCAGATTCCAACTTATGTGATAGTCATTCTCTCTTTTTGTTGGGGTGGGAAATATATAGGCCTCGACACTATGGTTGTTTGGTGCTTTGGGTTGAATATTTGGTGTGAGTTTGTGATGGAGTCAGAAAAAGGGGTCTTGCACTATTCATATTCACTAGTATATTCCATGGACTACTCTAAATTGGTCGCCTTATTTTCAGTGATCATGAGTCTCTTACATCAATGATTCCTTTATTGAATTATTGATGATTAATGGGGAGTTGTTTAATCATGAAGGAATGTCTAGCGACTTCTATATTATCATGTTTACATGTCCATGGACCTTCACAAGACCCAAGTACCTATTATAAGACACTCACTAGACCTTGGGTGACATGTCTTGGGGTCTCACTGGACTGCGCCATGGGTGCGTTGGACGCATCACATGTCTTTCATTGACTGTGAACACCACTCACCTCCTCCCTTTTGACCACCTTTTTTATGTGATAGAGATTGAGATTTATGATAGATTGAATGATAGTTGTTTCAAATATTTATTCTATTTTTTGGTGAAGCATCGCATGACCAATATGGACCATATGGGGGTGCGTGAGAATCCCATGGAAAAATCTATTAGCTCATCCTTAGAGTGTCATGGAGTCACATGGTGCGCTTCGCATGGTGGGGATGAAAATCTAAAGGGATCTCCTGAGGAGAGGCAGATGTGTTTCCAAGGAGCTGTGGGGTCTTACAATTCACGAGAGGTGGGCCACATGTTCTTCAGTAACAACAAACACCTCTCACCTCCTCCCTTTATATTTATTATTTTTATTTTACAAATGTTAGGGATTATGCAAGTTTCCATGAGAAATGTTTGGGACTTTTTCTCTATTTTTTAGTGAGGTTTCGCCTAACCAATATGGGTCATATAGAGTGTTCACAAGAACCCAGTGGAAAGATATATATGTCTGTCCTTAGAGTTCTAAAGGGGTTGCCTGAACAAACATGGGGACTTCCATGTGCTGAGGATAACAAGCCAAAGGTCTATAATGAGGTGCAGGGGACATGTCACTAAGGACATGTGGTATCTCACGGGTTTCTAAAGGATCATGTCATGTGTCCTTCAGCGACCAAATACACCTCTTTACCCCCCCTTTTATCTCCATTATTTCATCCTATAAAGGTTCAGAGGTCTTTTGAGTTTTCCTAGATTTCACCAACAGATTTTACTCTTACCAATGATGATATGGTGTGTGTGCTTCATGAACACTGGGGGTCTCTGCCTTTAAATATCAGCACTCCTTACTTTTAAAGGATTTAGAGTTGTTTTTTTTTGGAAATTTCTATTGAAAAATCAAACTTCATGAGGGAACTCATTCGGTTGCCTTATGAGCCTTCGTGAGAGAAATAAGGTTAGTCAATGGGGGCTCTAGGGGAATTTATGTGGGGTTTTCACCATGAACAGAGCCTTTGTGTGACCTTGAAAGGGTAATTAAATCAAAAATAATTTTGAGGCTCAAGTGATCTGCAGGTATCATTCATAATTTTATCCCTTTTCTTTTGCGGAGAAAATAAAACCCATATTCATGTATTCCTTCCTTTGTGATTTTTCTGATATCCATTTTTTTTCATCAACAGTTATATATAAAATATTTTAAATTATCCATTTTTAAAAATAAAATAAAATAAAAAATGCATATAATTTCCTTTATAATACATTTATTTCCATAAAATACATCCATAAAATAATTTTAATAATTTGTATGTAGAAGATTAAGATATAGAAAATAAATCACAAAACATTTAAAGAAATGTTTTTAACAAAAAGTGTTTCATAGCTCAAGTATGAATCGTCACATACATTCTTTATCTTCCTAAATAAAAAACATAGGTTAATTATTTACTATCTTATGAACGTTTTTCAAATTAATTATCTTATTTAAAATTTTATAATCAATTTAATGATCATTTAATTTAAAATTAGATGTTTTGATGATATTTGGATCATATTTCCAAAATGAATTTGGTATGTTAACTGTGGTCAAATAGTTCATTATTTCTTCATCTATAGAATAATAATCATGGAATAATTATCAAATTTATACAAAAAATTAAAATATTAATATCATCCTTGAAATATGTTTATGAAAAATGAACTTCATTTCAATCTTGGAGATGGAAGGTCATTAATACAAATTAGTAACACTTCTATTTTTCATCAATGAAGATGGAAAGAGAATACCAATTATTTTATCTTAAAATAATTATTATTATATAATAAATATAATATTATATATTTAAATAAAATCATTTATTTTATTTATATTATGTTTTTATGTAAAACGAAACACATTATTAATTTTTAATGAATGGAATGTTACAAAATTTGATGATTTATTATATTTCTAGAAAGAAAAATATTTCACTAATATCATGTATATATATATATATTAAATCCATAATCATATCTAGTTTTGATAGGTAGTGACGGAAAAAAAATTACATCGATTCACGAGGCAGTAGTCCACCACATAGATGAATGATGATTTAGTTTCCCATTTTATGGAATAAAAAGATGGATATATGTTATTAAATTAAATTAATAACATATAAATATATTTTATATACCTATTTTATTATATCAGTATGTTTTTTTAAGGAGGTGTAAGAAGAAAAAAAACATAAAAATTTGATTAAAATCTATATCTATTCTTTAGAAAATATTCATTTCATTACACCGTATGCCTTATAATGATGGTATTATTCCAAAACAATACCTCTAGAATGATATGAATTATTATTGGAATGTATTTTTCTAGGTATTCGTAGAAAAAAATTACTCATTAAGTGTGTAGATATTATGGAAGGGGTGCCCTATAATAATGTGGGGAGGGACATTCTTGGAATTTCATAATGTATTAAATTAATATAAACTAATTTTCATGTTAAAATGGATTAAAAAAATTATATTATAATTTAATTTGAGTATGAGTTTAAATAATCTCATTCAATAAAAATTGGACAATTTTAGGTGATGTTTTCACACAAATCTTTTTGTTTAAACAATCTTTTAACCTTATTTATAATTACGAGGACAGTGAGATTTTTTTCTCTTTAAGGGTGAAGATTTTTACTATTAAAGGAAAAAAATTGTAAGTGATCATGGTTGACAGTTTAAACCATATCCCAATGTAAGAACTCGGGATTTTAGAATGAGTCAAAATCCCGACCCTGTTTGAATTTTTGACGAGTTTCTGAGGAAACTGGAGAAAACGGGAAGTTTCTAGAAATTTCCAGACTACACGCCGTGTAATTTTAAGTACACTCAGTGTATATGCTAAGCGAGTGTCGGCCGTCTGCTCACCAAGTACATGTCGTGCGATGATCGTGTATAATTTTCTTACTACATGGTGTGTAGTTTTAAACACGCTGTGTAACCCCGACCATGTGGTGGCTATACATGGCGTGTAGGCCTGTTGGCTAGGTTGAACTAGGTGCACGCCGTGTTCCCCTTGGAAATGCTATGTAGTCTAGCCGTGTATGCGGAATATACATGGCATGCGGGTAAGTCGGCGAGGAAGAGAAGAGAAACCTGATACATGCTGTGTACCCACGGGTACACGTCGTGTATTCATGTTGGTAGGTCGGTAGAATCCCAGCCACCAAATGAATAGTTAAATGATCTATACACGACGTGTAGTCATGAATTACACATCGTGTACTTTCTTTTTTTTTTTGCTCTAAAATGGGCAGTAGCCTCATTTTTGAGGTAGAACACATCTCTTCGTCGGGTTAAGTGGGGAGAGTCGAGCGAACATATTTCCTTCTCCCAATCGTTCGTCCGAGACCCGATTCAATCACTGATTAGTGCGTTGGAACCCCCTCGGGAAGGACTCAATTCCTCTTTGGACATTTTGTCTGATTTTCATTCTAGAAAAAGTTATAGGGGTTTGAACGGTATTGAATATTTTGTAGATCTACTCCATTTTAGACCGAATTAGAGACTGTTACTGGAGGAGTAGCATCGTACGAGTTTCAGGTAGGTGGTGCATACCTCATTTTGTGTTTTCGTGGTTGTTTGGATGACGCGGCCTTCGGCGCGTTTTTTGGTATTTTGAGCTGGACCCGTTTTATCTGCTATTTCATAATGAATTTTTTATTGGACCTATGGGATGCCTTTGGGTATGCCCTGTTACCAGTTTAGGCGAGCGGGTCAGGTGAGGGGTCGTGGATCATTGGGTCATTTTTTTCGGGGAATGCCAAAATGGTTTTAATTGAAGTATTAAAGTGTTAAACTGTTTAGTTTAATTTATTAAAGCCTGATATAAATTTTTAGCGGCATTTAAGACCTCAGTGCTGGTGTGGGACATCACCTTGCATAGTGAAATTCAATTGTTTAGTTTGTTTTTCCGGTTTATGTTTTCTGTTTAAACATGTTATATATGCAATTGCTGAATTGCATCTGCTGGACCCTTTGGGTGGTGTTGGGCATGGCCTGGTTATTCTTGAGTGATGCGGATCACAGGTTGGGCTTGTCCTAGGTGACCTTGGGTGGTTTTGACCATGGGATTGGGCGTCATGGATGTTGGCTTGAGGCAGTACGACTATCAGGTTCGGCATGGCTCAAGTTACTTGGATGGCGAGGCCATCGGACTTGAGCAACATGGTCATAGGGACACGAGATGTCAGATGTGTGGTGGCTTAGGTACTATTTTGGTGATTACCGCTCACCCGAGACTTTGAGTAGTGTGCACACAGAGATACTCCGTGATGAGGTGGTTTTGACCACTCATGTGGTTAGAGTCCCCCGTAGAAGCGGTTAGGTATTTTGGTTGGGGGTTCTTGCCGTAGAAATCCACGTGGGAGGTGAGGAGCCTTCAGGGGATGGGAGTGCCTTCGGGACGTCGGTACTTGAGACACGAGGTGTCAGGAGGCACATGGTGCCGGGTTGTTACTTATTGGGCGTGCCTTCATGAAATTGGTACTTGAGACACAAGGTGTCAGAAGGCACATGGTGCCAGGTTACTATTCTTGGGTGTTCCTTCGGGATGTCGGTACTTGAGACACGAGGTGTCAGGTGGAACATGGCGTCGGGTTACACAATAGAGATTCCAGCGTTGGCCGAAGCAGGTGACACTCCATGGTGGCTGTTGAGAACCAATGGAGTTTGTGTTTATTTTTTCAGTGTACGGATTACTGCTTTTCTTGTAAATGGATGGCTGCTTAAACACATATATTTGGTACACACCGGTGGGTGGTATCCTACTGAGATTTGTCTCACACCCTGCACGGGCCCTTCGGGACACGTGCAGACTTTATGGATTTACATGCTGGAAAGAGGCCATCTTCAGGAGCTGGGCTACGTTAGTTGTTGCATGGAGATGGTATGGTCCTCGAGGTCATTCCTAGATGGGTTTTACTTTGTTTTGTTTACTTTTTTGTATCGGCATGATTACATGTTGTATCTATTATTGGTTAGCCATTGGTGCCCTTTTTATATTCAGTTGTGTATGACCTTCTTTGGATGCATGTTTTACTATTCAGTAGTAGTTACATGTTATCAACATGTTGTTGTGTTTATTTCCTATTTTTTTTGTATTTACTAATTCTGCTTTTCATCCATATTGATTGTGCTTCTGCTCTGCGGGTCTGGTTCGAGTATGCTGAGTCTTCCTTTCCGCTGCATCTTTACTGTTATACTTGGACTAGTGCCCTTATTATGATCCTCTGAGAGGGTATAACATACCTACTATACCTAACAGACCCTCACTACTAGTCATAAGCCTTTGGTTTTCAGGGGAGGTGCGCCTAAGGTGGTAACACCCGACCCGTTTGGCACTTTTTGGGTGGCTGGATGGGTCCGGGTCGTTACAAAGTGGTATTAGAGGAGTTCTTGACAAGGATTTAGTAGCAGTGTTTTTCTGGCTACTAATGAGATCGAGACTTCTCTTTTTATTTCTTCTTGTTTTACTATTTGGGATAGGGTAGACTGAAGATAGGTTGTTGTTACTGAAACTGGGTTTTTAGCTTGTGTTTCGGTGCCTGCAGACCTAGGTATGAGGGATGGACCAAGTTGCCATGGGTGGGAATTGCTATTTTCTTTTTTTCTCAGATTACAGTTTATATGATTTCCACCTCGGTGGCTCACTTGATGTGTGATGTTCTTGATTATGAGATGGACCCTTGACCCGGTATGGTAAGGGAGAATTGGACCTTGTCCCAGTATGGCGAGGCTTGGTTGTTTGGCTTTTGATAGGCACATTTTTAGGGTATTTTAATTTCATAATTGCATGTATGCTTCGTGAAGTGATAATTCCATATGAAAAAAAATAAATTTCCATGCTTTATATGCTTTGAAATATGAATTGGTAAAATCCCTGATAGAATTGCTAGTTGTGAAAATGTTTTTGTCATGCTGTTTATTTTTGTACAATTGCATGTTGCGGGATATTTGGGTCTGGATATTATGAGAGAAGACATGTATTATGACTGAGGAAGTGTAACTGTCAGGATTGGGCGACTCGGTCATCGGTTTGAGGCAACGTGAGTTGTCGAGACGGGCATGGCCCAAGGTACTTGTGATACTTGGCTCTGTTGAGGGTGGGTAAAGGGCCATGAGGCCGGGATGCCATGGGGCATGGGTTACGGTGAGGGGGAGTAATGGTAGTTGTTATGCACTGCCTTTTACTACATTCCTTATCTACGTAGAATATATATATATATATATGGGTTGTCTAACCATTTATGGTATTCAACGGGTTACTTCTTCATGAATCAATGGAGCGTCAGGCATGAGATGATACAGTGTCACAGGATCAGGGTCAGAATTCAGTACAGGAAGAGCACGAGTCATAGGTATAGGCTCAGGGATAGGATCAGGTTCAGGATCCAGTGTAGGCTGGACAACAACCGAGTTTGGCAACATTCGGACCATGGCTCAACGAGAAGCTCTGAGCGAGCCTGGTACGCGTCTTGCAGGGGATTGACAGAGGCATGCAGGGTACAGATCCTTCTATGGCGTATCTGACGTGGGAGTTCCAGTCGCAGCACCCGCCACTTTTTCAGGCTGAGGGTGGTCCACAAGCAGCTGAGAACTGGATAGAAAGCATGCAGATGATCTTCGAGAAGCTCGAGATGCCTCCAGGGCAGAGGGCAAAGTTAGCGACGTACATGCTGAGAGGACCAGTGATGCGTTGGTGGGATGTACAGATACATGCTCGTAGGCATGAGGGACTGGCTTGGAAGGACTTAGAGGACAGGTTCTTTGAGCACTTCTATCCAGAGACACTGAGGGCAGAGAGAGCTTGGGTGTTCTTGAGTCTTCAGCAGGGAGATATGTCTGTCATGGACTATGCATCTACCTTCACAGAGTTGTCTCGCTTTGCACCTAGTATGGTGAGCGATGATGCGACTAGAGTGTGGCGCTTCGAGGATGGATTATGACATGCCATTCGGGTCCAGGTGAAAATCTTCAGGTTGGGTTCCTTCTCTGAAGCGATGAATCAGGCGCTCATAGTCGAGGGAAACGAGAGAGAAAAATCTCGCTTGGGCAGGGTGATAGCTTCAGGTGATAGTTTGTACAGCAGTAAGCGAGGCCAGGATGAGTTCCAGCAGGGCAGTCAGGCCAGGGATTCAGCTAGACTACCCCGTGGTAGTTCTTCGGTGATTTGCTTCTAGTGTGGACAGTCGGGACATGTTCGGGCGCAGTGCGATAGGCCTCTGAAGGAGTGCCAGGTATGTGGAAAGTACAGGCATATGGAGAGGTTTTGCAGGAAGACTTCTCAGATAGCCAGCAGGCAGGGACCAGGACAGACTATAGCGTCTGGAGTTGGTTCAGGTTCGGTACCTGGAGAGGGTACTCAAGGTTCAGCTGTGCGCGGAGATCGTGACAGAGATGATGGGACCTAGCTGAGGGGTCAGTGGCTGGTGACTAGAGCTGCATCGGGAGGTCAGGTGTCAGGAAGCCATGTTTCAGGCCAGGTGCACGCCGTGGAGCTACCAGAGGCTGAGCAGGCTGGTGAGCCGATGACGGTTAGAGGTACACTATAGTGTGGCCGTGATCTCCATGTTTCCTTTTTTGGCATGACCTATAGAGGCATGTCTGTTTTGAGTGCATGTCATGCACAAGATCTATGTGGACTGACTAGATTCAAGTCGGTGGGATTGCCACCATATTGGGTGCGTGATAAATTATATATGTTATGTATGAGATGCGTAGCATCAGGGCATCGAGGATGCAGGTTACTTGAGGTTCCTTGGGCATCAGGGCATCGAGGATGCAGGTTACTTGAGGTGCCTTGGTCATCGGGGCATCGAGGATGCGGGTTACATGAGGTTTCATGGTCATCGTGGCATCGAGGATGCGAGCTATTTGAGGTGCTAGGCACCAGGACCTCGTGGAGACGGACACCGATGCGGTGCGGGATACATTGGGTGTCGGAAGCGACACAGGAGAACCAATGGGGTGCAGTAGTGACGATGCGTCATGGGAGGACTATGCGTCCAGAAAAATAGGTTAGTTAACCTTGTTTACTTTAAGTTTTGTTGGGTTGAGACCGGGTTAGGCGATTCCTAAGGTGGGGAGCCCCCTTGAGGAATTTATCCAGGACTGTTGAGATCAAGGAAGTCTGGGTTACTTTGAATGAAGTGGTATGTTTGGTGCCATCTTCGGGTTTCGTTTGATAGATCGGGGACGAGCTATGTTAAGTTGGGGATATTGTAAGAACCTGGGTTTTTAGAATGGGTCAAAATCCCGACCCTGTTTGAATTTTTGACTGGTTTCTGAGGAAACTGAAGAAAATGGGAAGTTTCTAGAAATTTCCATACTACATGCCGTGTACTTTTAAGTACACGCCGTATATATGTTAAGCGAGTATCGGCCGTGTGCTCTCCAAGTACATGTCGTGTGATGACCGTGTAGAATTTTCTTACTACACGGCGTGTAGTTTTAAACACTCCATGTAACCCCGACCGTGTGGTGGCTATACATGGCGTGTAGGCATGTTGGCCGGGTAGAACCAGGTGCACGCCGTTTTCCCCTTGGACACACCATGTAGTCTAGCCATGTATGTAGAATATACATGGCAAGTGGGTAAGTCAGCAAGGAAGAGAAGAGAAACCCGGTACACGCCGTGTACCCATAGGTACACGCCGTGTACTCAGGTCAGCGGGTCGACGGAATCCCAACTGCCAAATGAACAGTTAAATGATATATACATGGTGTGTAGTCATGAAGTACACTCTGTGTACTTTCTTTTTTGTTTTTGCGCTAAAACGGGCAGTAGCCTCCTTTTTGAGGTAGAACACATCTCTTCATCAGGTTAAGCGGGGAGAGCAGGCCGAACCTGCTTCCTTCTCCCGATCGTCCGTCTGAGACCTGATTCAATCTCTGATTAGTGCGTTGGAACCCCCTCGGTAAGGCCTCGATTCCTCTTTGGTCATTTTGTATGATTTTTGTTCTTGAACTAGTTATAGGGGTTTGAACGGTATTGAATATTTTGTATATTTATCGTGTTTTAGACTGAATTGAAGGTTGTTACCGGAGGAGTAGCATCGTTCGAGTCTCAGGTAGGTGGTGCATACCTCATTTTGTGTTTTCGTGGCTATTTAGGTGACGCAGCCTTTGGCACGTTTTCAGGTATTTTGAGCGGGACCTGTTTTATCTTCTATTTCATACTGAATTGTTTATTGGACCTATGGGATGCCTTTGGGTATGCCTTGTTACCAGTTTGGGTGAGCGAGCCGGGTGAGGGGTCATGGCTCATCGGGGCATTTTGGATGGGGAATGCTAAAATGGTTTTAATTGAAGTATTATAGTGTTAAACTGTTTAGTTTAATTTATTAAAGCCTGATATAAATTGTAAGTGGCATTTAAGACCTCAAGGCTGGTTTGGGACATCACCTTGCATAATGCAATTCAACTGTTTAGTTTGTTTTGCTGGTTTATGTTTTCTGCTTAAACATGTTATATATGCAATTGTTGAATTGCGTCTGCTAGAACCTTTGGGTGGTGTTGGGCATGGCTCGGTTATTCTTGAGTGATGCGGATCATAGGTTGGGCTTGGCCTGGGTTACCTTGGGTGGTTTTGACCACGGGATTGGGCGTCATGGACGTCGGCTTGAGGCAGTATGACAGTCAGGTTGGGCATGGCCCGGGTTACTTGGATGGCGAGGCCATTAGAATAGATTGACATGGTCGTAGGGACATGAGGTTTCAGATGTTTGGTGGATTTGGTACTATTTTGTTGATTACCTCTCACCTGGGACTTTGAGTAGTGTGCACACATAGATACTCTGTGATGAGGTGGTTTTGACCACTCGTGTGGGTAGAGGGCCCCGTAGATGCGGTTAGGTATTTAGGTTGGGGGTGCTTGCCGTAGAAATCCACGTGGGAGGTGAGGAGCCTTCAGGGGATGGGTGTGCCTACGGGACGTCGGTACTTGAGACACGAGGTGTCAGGAGACACATGCTGCCAGGTTGTTACTTATTAGGAGTGCTTTAGGGACGTCGGTACTTGAGACACAAGGTGTCATGAGGCACATGGTGCCGGTTTAATATTCTTGGGCATACCTTCGGGACGTCGGTACTTGAGACATGAGGTGTCAGGTGGAACATGGTGCTGGGTTACATGACAGAGATTCCGGCATTGGCCGAAGTAGGTGACACTCCATGGTGGCTGTTGAGCACCAGTGGAGTTTGTGTTTATTTGTGAATTGTACTGATTACTGTTTTTCTTGTAAATGCATGACTGATTAAAAAAATATATTTGGTACGCACAGTTGAGTGGTATCCTACTGAGATTTGTCTCACACACTGCATGGGCCCTTCGGGACGCGTGCAGACTTTATGGATTTACGTGCAGGAAAGAGGCCAGCTTCAGGAGTTGGGCTGCGTTAGTTGTTGCATGGAGATGGTATGGACCTCGAGGTCATGCCTAGCTGGGGTTTACATTGTTTTGTTTACTTTTCTATATCGGCATGCTTAATTATTGTAGCTACTATTGGTTATCCATTAGATCCCTTTTTAAATTCAGTTGTGTTTAACCTACTTTGGATGCATGTTTTACTTTTCAGTAGTAGTTTCATGTTATCATCATGTTGTTGTGTTTATTTCCACTACTGTTGTTGTATTTACTGCATCTGATGTTCATCATATTGATTGTGCTTCTACTCTGCGGGTCTGGTTCGAGTCTGCTAATTCTTCCTTTCCGCTGCATATTTACTATTATACTCTGACCAGTACCCTTATTATGATCCTTTGAGTGGGTATAGCCACCCCACTATACCTAACAGACCCTCACTACTAGTTAGCATCCTTTGGCGTTCAGGGGAGGTGCACCTAAGGTAGTAACACCCGACCCGTTTGGCACTGTTCAGGTGGATGGCCGGGTCCGGGTCGTTACACCCAATCACTTTGATAAATATATGATTTTTAGTAATTTTAAATCATTTAATAAATAAATTATTTGTTATAAAATATCATTAATTCCATTTTTGGAAAAATTAATTTAATTTTAATTTGAGAAGTACATGAAAACAATGTAATTATAATTTAATTCATTAAATCATCAAAAATATGTTATATTCACATATAAAATTCATGGTACATAATAATTTACTAAAAAAATTCTACTTTTATATTTTTTTAAATCATTTACACACAATTTTTACCACTTTCATAAGCATTGTGTTTGCATTATGTAAGCATTCAGGGTAATTATTTGTTTACTAAGAATTAAAAATAAATTACACTGAAAAAAACAATTTTTTTTAAAATTACTATTTAGAACTAAACATACTTTTTTTAATCCCTATCAAAAAATATTCAAAATATTAAATGAATGAAAGTTATATTTTTGGATTTTATCTTTTCCCTAAAGATTATAGTGGTCAAAATCATAGATAAATAGAATAAAATGGTCATATATTCGAAAATTGGATAATTATGTATTGAATATACTTATCCAATGAAATAATAAAGAAATTTATAGAGTCATTTTTAGTCTCTATCATTTTATTTTTAAATTTAATTACTATTTTTTGCCTTACCATGGTGATAAAGAATTTCAAAGGATTCTCTTCAACACGACAAAAAATAAAAGGGACTACTAAATTTTTTTTGGACCTAACGATTCCAAATAGTAAATAAGTTTTTAAAAATTGAATTAACATAAAATTAAACTTTTAATTTAAATGTAAACCTAAAAAATGTGATGAAAAATAGTTTTTCAGAAAAATTATTTTTAACTTTTAAAATGTTTTTATAAAAAAGTAAATTATAAAATTATTTCAAAGAAATATAATTGGATTATTTTTAATAAAAATAATATTTAAAATTTTAAATATATCCAAAGTATAATATAAAATGTTATATACTTTAAAATAAAACATTATTTTGAACAAAAAAAAATTAATTTTTCAATATTCATTGAAAGATAATTCTTCTTAGAAAATTAAAAAGAAATCCGACCTAAAAACATGATTTGATGTATTGATAAATAAATTTATTTTTTACAAATTTAAACTCTAATTTTATTAAATATTACTTTAAATAAAACCACATATTTTATTTGAATAAATTTAGTAAGATTAAATCTATTTCCCTTTTGACTAGAAAATTTACATCATATTTTTTAGTGGGAACAACTCTATAAATCATAGTCAATGAATATTAAGAATGAATGAAAATGATTGGTAAATTTACTTGGGTTTTTATCATTTTTAAACCACATAAAAAGTTATAAGTAAAAGATTAAATTTCTCTGGCCATGTTAATAATGTTCACCTTTATTTTCAGCAGCTTACCCAATTAGAAATTGATAATTATGTGTTCTTGGCTTGGAGACGTGTTAGGATGGATCAAATCTTATTATTTTTCTTATGTTGTGTGGGAGTGATGACAAATAAAACTAAAAAAATCTTTTGGCCTATGTGTATAGTCATTAGTTTAATAAGTCACTATTTGAGTGGTCAGTTGGGCTGATATATGGGAATAGAGATGTTTTTGGGGAAACTGGATGTTCCAAGATAGCGATTACAATAATAAAATATGGGATATAAATGGTACTTGATTTATTCTATGGGTATTAGTTATTAAATAATTTTACTTTTATACCTGATAAGAGGTTCAGAGGTGCTACATATGTTGGGCATGTGGGATCCATATATATAGTGTCATTATTTTGGGTGACAGTAATATCTGATAAAAATAAGACTTAAAAGACTAAATGTTACTACACATTTCAACAAGGTTCTCCTTTTTTTCTGGAGCCTACTTAATTAGAACACCAATATTAATTTTTTTTCCTATAGTAGTATCACAATGGGTGATCTCTATGGAATTTTCCCAGAGTTTGTGTTATTGTGGAAATATAACCTTGAAAAAATTTAGTTGGAATGTGGGGTTAGTTATTAGTTAGAAAATTTATTGTTTGGGAATGTGTATGGGGAAAATATAATGTACAAAACATGTTTTTGGTTAACTAGTGTTGTCTGGAAGTCTTGTACCCTATATCTACATTATGATGAGAGTTTCAGGGCTTCACAGTTGGGTCTAATTATTACATTTATAATATTAATATGTAAATTTTATAACCATTAGATTATATATATTATTGTTTAATATTGACCAAAATTATATTTATGTATTTTTTATTTTGTCTTGATGGTCAATATATTGGAAAATAGTAGGATATATTATTAATATATCCATATACACATGAATATTGTTATCTAGATTTTTAGAATATAATTGTGGTGATTTCTTAATAATGAAAAGTGGTATTATCTGTAGAGGTTAAGATAAAATAAATAATTTGTTGGTGTCTATATGATTTCATTGGATACAAAAACTAATAATATATTTCTTGGATTATGTAAAAAATTAATAATTTACCTTTTGTTAATATAAAAATATAAAATTATTTTTGAATAGAGGAGCATCGCAGGAATCTTCATCTAGTATATATAGTAATGGTAGATGAGTTTCATTTGGTGAAATCTCATTACCTTAAGATTGGATGTTATCAATGTTAGTGTATATATATAATCTATAGAATATGAATATTGTAGAGATAAAATTTTATAATATTATTCATTCCCTTTTATCTTTCATAGATAATGAGATCTATTGGGATTTTTGATGAATATTGTCATGCAAACTATTATGTAGTTATATATTTCTTCTTATGATAAAATATTAATGATCTTTTCCATATATCTTATTGCATTTACATATCAATGTTGTTTCTTTCTATTATTTATCAGTATATCTTCATGTATATTTATATCTACAAGGAAATATAAATTTTTTTTTCATGACCATAAGTTATGTATAATGATGTAATTCACTTAGTAATCTATTTTCTAATTCAATATTTATGTTTTTAGATTTGGTTTTGGATAATTCACATTATATTAGTTTCTAATGATGTATAGTAAAAAATGAATAGTTTCATTTTATTTTTTTATTCCAATAAATTTATTACATGAACTTAAATTTATTTCTTTGTGATTTTTATTTTGAGGATTAAATTACTAACTATTTTTTAGTTGATCACTCTAGGATAATTTATTTTCTATGTCTTCTATCAATGGATTCAATAATTTTTTATAATTGTGGGAATACTATATCACACTATTCTTGCTGTCATAATTTAATATTTTAATGGAGAAATGTTTTCGGGTAAATTGATATAGAAATATAAAACTTTAATTTTCATATGTTTATGATATTCTAAGGGAATTTTTACTATCTAAAATTTGAGAAAAAATAATAATATTAATAATGATATTTAATCAATTTTAAATTTTAAATTTTACCATTAATATTTATATGAGTTGTATTCCCCATAACATGAGTCTCATGTTAATATGTGATAATTAATTTTTATGGCCATTTAATTGGATTTGAACCATTATAGGAACTTGCAATAAATTTAGAAATATCTTAAAACCTAGACATGACCCTCTAGATATTTCAAATAGTGGATTGAAATAATCTATTTTTATAAATAATCATGTTTTCAAATTATATATATATAATTTTAATGACCTTAGATAGGTTACTTTCTCAGTCTCAGTTCATTCTGCATGTTCATCTCATTTTATTTCTATTTTATTTATTTTAGAATTTATTTTGATCAATGTTTCTCTTTATATTAATAACAATAATAGTATAGTGATCTAAAAATCAAAATGAAAATAAGAGGTATAACTATTATCATTACAAGTTTTTATTTAGAAATTTAGGGATTTATTATATTAACCAAACTTAGGAAAAGTCAATATATCCAAATATAATCTCCCATAATATGTATGGTGTGACCCCAAAATGCTATAGGGTTTCAACAAGTGCCAAGGGGTAGTATTTATTTGTTTAGTGAAAATTTTATTGTAAAAATTGTAATCCATAATATATAAAAAGAACAAACAACTAAATAAATGAATAAATATGTATAAAAATGTTGAAATGTTGTTAAATCAATGTAAATATAAAATTCATATTTATTAAAAATACATATTTAATTATCTATAAATGTGGTAAGAAAAAATACTTTTACACATAAACAACTACACATAACTAGAAATAAAAAACTTTTTATGTAAATTAATTTAAAAATATATACTTTCAATCATCTATCCATAAAACTCAAATCATTGTATAATGTTGACCATTTATTTGAGAATACATAATTGAAATTTTTCCTAATTTATTTCACCAATGATCAATTCCGAAACCTATAATTTTTAAAACTTTTTGACTTATTACTTTTTGTTTCTTGGGATTCTAGGTCTTTTGAGGAGGTTTTTAGGTGTACCTGAAGGGTAAAGATGAGTTTTGGACATTTTGGGGGTCACCATGTTGTTGCAGTGGGAAAGGTTTTAGCTATTTAAATGTACATAAGGAAAAAAATATAATTTTCATGACTTCTGTAAAGTTCAATCAGTATATATTTATTTTACTTGAAGGTATCATAGGTTTTCTTCTCCAGGAATGTAAAACACCTTAACTTCATGTGAGATGATACTATGTAGAAGTAGGTCCACTTTGTGATCGGATGAAACAATATAACAAAAAATATCTTAAGGATACCATTTTGTGAAGACTAGTTGTGATTGGTTTTTAGTAAGTCACCCAATGAAAAATAGGAATTGTAGAGACCAGTACATTATGGATCTGAGTATTGTGTCTTGCGAGATTTTTTTGGAGTTTATCAGAGTACGGAGCAGGGAAAATGGTGACTTGAAGATTAACACAAAATCATCCAAGACAAGGTGAGGTGAAATAACAAGTCACTTGGTACTGTGATATAGTGGTTGGTCATGGAAGATGTTGGGGTTAAAACACCCTATACTTGATCATTCCATAGGTTGTGGTGGTATTCAAAATTTATTGATGTGGGTTTTAAACCTACCATTGAAATTAGGGGAGTGGGCCATTTAGAATTCTAAAATTTTAGATCTCCTTTGAATGTTTTTAACACAACTATTCCAAGGTATAATCATGTTAAAGTTTTACTATGCTTAAAGGTCAAACTATCTACCTATTTTGACCTAGTTTCCATCATTATATCCTTGAATGATTATAGATCCTCTCGTAGTTTCATTTTCTTTCTCTTTTGGATCCTTTTATTCTGGTTTAGATTGATTTCTTCCTCTTTTAATTTATTGTTAAAAAAAATATTTTGGTTTCACTGGTTCTCAAGTTCATTTCTTCTCTACTAAAGGATCTTATCTTCTTAAGGTAGGGTATTTATAGACTCCCCTTTTATCTAATAGAATAATATATTTGAATAGATATATTTTGACTTCCTTTTATTATTATATTCATGTTCTCATATAGTGATAATTGATGTAGCTCAATGGGTATCCTTGTTTTATGGGAGGGTGAAAAATTATATGAAACACCATAAAGAAGAATGAAATAAAATGATGATGATGAACTAGAAAAGTTGAAAATTGTGAGGGAAAATCAGGGTGTTAGTGCTATAGATTTTCCAAGATATTCACTATACATATATTATTATAAATTGATTCCTACTTCAATTATTTTATTGTTTCCAATGATTTTTGGATGATTGAATGATAATTATTAATAATAAAAATATATGAGAATGTATAGAATGAATATAATAAATAATGAATGAATAATTAAATTCAATGAGGTTTGAAATTTTTAATCGATTGGGATGAAAGGCACTATGTGATATATGGTTGTTATGTTGTGGATAGATTTTATAGTTAGAGAAGAAGGTAAGCTATAGGGAACTTCAATTTTATATAATTTTATTGTTATTTATCTTTCTACCTTGTTTTAAAAAGTACTACTTGATATATGGTTTTTATTTTGTGGGTGGGTTTAATATAAGTGGTTGTGGAGGAAGGGATGATATAATGAAACATATCTTTATGGAATATTATGGCTCATATTGGTTACATATTTTCCTTGGGTTGTAATGGATCAAGGTTGGTATGATCATGAAGGGTGTGGTAGTGGTGTGAAAAATACCCAATGAAGAATTGATGATGGTATGAAAGATACATAGTTGGGGTCATGCAATGTTGGGTGAGGGAATGAGGTTTATTCTTTATATAATCCCAAAACAATATCATGATTAATATGATACAATTATTATGATTATATGTGGGCGATACACATGGAAGGAGGAGAAAACAAGGTTGATTTATTTCGTGATTACATTTCCCTACCACTTTTGTTTGGGAAAGTTGATACTAAAGAGATGTGGATATGGAAACATGATAGGTTTGTTTATGTAGTTTTTAGGTTTCCCTTTTATGAGATAATTTTATGTGGATATTTTTTCTGATAGATGAGGGTCTATTCTAACATTTCTGATCAGATAGAGATGTCCCCCAATCAGTTAACTACTCCTTAGAGGGTACACAACACTTTTAATAGCTAAGAGCGGTGACAGAAATTACTCGTCATAGTGAATGAAGAGTCATGGTGATGATTGTAAAAAAAATTTCATTTTCAATGGTGTTTTTTCTTGAGAATTTGGAGGAAACAATACATTTTTTTGGATTCTAAATTTTTTACTATATATTTTATTCCTTTCTGATATTTGTATCCCTTAACTTATCCCTATTCAAACATTATTTTCTACTAATGATTATGTTTTAATTTTTTTTCATAGTTAATTATCACTCATGAATACTATTTCATACTCATTTTACATAGATGTTGATTTTTTATAACGATGTTCCTACTATGTTCCTCTAAAGTTCTCACCCAACTATAGTATTCTAAGTGTTTGAAATATAGATCACTAGATTTGGAGTTTCTTTTATGTAGCATTGGTGGAGTGTTTGGTTTCTCTTACATATTCTTTTTGATGTCATGAATTTGAAATGGTATTATCATTTATATTATTGAAAATTATTTATTGGAAATATCTTGGTGTTGAATGGTGAATATCCCATTATCCATTATCCTTAAATTCTATTACGATGGTAATACATCACATATGTGTGTTTTACACCCTTCATGAAAGTCTTCACATTGTGGCCTATTGTTGGTGGGATTAAATGGTCTATCCACTTATATTTTATCCTAGTAAGGGTACCAATAGATGGGGTTCATGAAAAAGTGATAATAGAGATAATGGTTTAGAGATAAATGGGGGTTAGAGCTATGGAAAAGTGAGGATTTTATGGGATTGGTAGGGTAATAATGAAACTCAAAGATACCATGTGATGTAAACCAAAGGTATTGTCTTGGACATAGATATTATAGGACCCCCTATGATATTATTTAAGGAATTTAAAAACCTTATGAAATTTTTAGGTGAAATTGTAACCATTGCATTTTATAAATTATAGGGATATATACACATCATGTAATTGGTTGCCTTAGTATTTAATCCCAATGTGTGATTCAAGGATTTATCTTCTATGATAAATTTCATTTTTCCTTCTAGTTTGAAATCATTACCATAATGGTAATATTAAAATGGTATTTAACTGAAATATGATATAAAATTTATTTTTTTTGGAATTGTGATGTTTTATTTCCAAGATTTATATAACATGTTTCTTTTTAAGTGGTTTATATTTTTACTGGTAAAGTGTGTAACATATTGATCTATCCCCCATGCAGTTTATAGTTATTAATAAAACATCTATTTGATGTTATTATTATATAAAAATTATTATTTTAAAATTATTTATAAAAAATTATTCTCCTTAATTAATTCCATGTTTATAGAAAAAAATTAATAGTTGTAGACACTTACTAATAGATATTTTAAGTCTTATACATGTTTTTATTCCCTTTGTTACCCTCCTCTCAAGAGACTTCGAATGAATTAAAATTTTATTTTAACACTATATTTTGATGGTTTTTTAATACTATGGAGATGATAATTAATCTTGGTAATAACCTTTTTATTTGGAAACATATACATGAATAAAACATTACACATTTTTTTAAAAATGGATATGGTTTCATGTTGCTGAAATATTTGTTTCTTACATGTTAGGATGTAAATTGAATTTCATGTGTAATTGTTAAGAATTTGATATGATTGATTCAAAAAATGTTATTAGTTTAAGAACCAAACATGTGACATGAAGAGAAAATTTGAACTTCATGAGGTGGATGATCATGTATAAGGGTAAAAAGGTAGATTATTTTATTGTTGAAAGCTTGTGTAGGATTGAAGTATGTTTTCATCAATTATTTTTCATAAGAATATTGTGTGTTGAGGATAATATAACAACCTAGTTAATGATAATAGTAACACAATTTCATGAATTTTTAATATTCATGAATTGTATTTTATATTGTTATATTTATTATAAAAGTATTATTTAAGTTTTCAATCATAAAGTAAATTGTTTTATTATTACTAAATTAGGTTTCTTGAATTTTATAATATTATTTAATAGAATAATTTTCAAATTTAAAAAATTAATTTTAAAAAAGGGTATCCTTTTTTATATCCTCATGACCAAATTCTATTAGGGTGAATTTTTGGTAATTTTCTAAAAAAATATGTTTTTTGAGTGAATAGTATAAAATAATGATTTTTTAAGTAAAATATATTTCTCTTAATGTATTTTGAAAAATAAAAATCTATTATGGATTTGTTTTAAAAAAAAATAAGTTAATTTAAATTAAAAATAATTTGATAAATTTCATTATAATCTACGTTACACTTTATTTTTGTATAAAAATATTTGTATACAAAATAATTTGTTTTTATGGAAAACTTTTTTTCAACTCATTTTATAGGTTTATTTTAAAATAAATTTCTAAATCTTATTAAAAGATAATTTTATAAAATGGATTCAATATTTCGAATCAGAATTTAATTTTTATAATGATTCCAATTTCATTATTGATCATTATGAATAGTAACATTGGTAAAAAAAAGTTAATTACCACTATAATAGATAAAACGAGTTAAAAGGGTTAAATCTAACATGGTAAGGGTTAAATTAACCTAAATTTTATATATATACTATTATATGATCATTTTAAGATCTTATATAATCTTTTATTATAATATGAGTCAATGTGGAGATATTCTTCTTGAATAATACATTACTACATTTTATTCTTTTGAAAAATTACAAGTGTGTCTACGCCCTCACTTATAAAAGGAAACCCCCTTGCCTATCTTATACACAGTTCAAGGGCATATTATATTAGACAATTTTGGACCAAATACCTTCTAAAATTAATTTCCCAAGTTCTATATTTCTTTGTTTAAATCACAATATCATCTTATGGAGGATTTAATAATAAACATGTGGTGGTTGTGTGAAGAGGAAGAATAGTTCTTAACAAAGTTGTATCTTTTTTATTTATTATTTTACATCCTTAAAAAATATTCTATAAATTTTAATATAATATCATAAGTATCTCCCATATAATTAATTTTATTTTATTTTTATAGTATAACTGGTTTTCATCTCATTTTCCATTTAATTAGAAATGGAAACATTGTGAGTGTGTAAATGTGGACTACCACCTCCAAGAAGTGATGTGTATTTTTTTCATAACCTGATTATATAGTTGGTTAAAATGATGAAAAATGAGTATATATATATTTTTTATAGTGTATCCATGAAATAATTATGATTCTATAAAGAAAATTTACCATCTATTTTCTTATCTTTCCATCTATTGATAAATGATAACGTCATTTGGGCATGATTGTGGAATACTATCTCCATGTGGTAATGTGATTATTTTTTTGTTTTTAACTTCTAAGGATGGTAATTAGTATTGAAATAATAAATAAATATGAAATTTATAAAATAATTATGATTTTATAACATTAAAATATCTTCTATTTTTTTCTTTTACAACTATTACGAAAATGAAAACATCATTCAAGTAAACTTATAGACTACCATCTTTATGAAATTATGTAGTTCATTTTTCATGAAAAAATTACATGGTTAGTTTTAAAAGATTATATAATGTATAAATATGAAAAATATAACATTTTTATCATTCTCAAGTCAAAGTAAATATAACACCTTTTACCATGGTCAATACACTGATGTGGTTTGGAGGGTATAAAATGAATGACACTAAAACATCCAATGTGAACTTAAAAAATTTAGTAACTAAATAAAACAAAGTAATAAATTAAATAAAATGAATAATAATAAATAAATTAAAAATAAAAAGGTTATTCATAATGTAAATAATTTACATAATCTTTTTCTAATTAGGAAGATAAATAAGGTACATGATAAGTCAAACATAAGTTAATGGATACATTAACTTAAAACTTTATTTTAAAATTTTAAAATTTTAAAATATGGTAGTTAAAATATTTATTTCTCATGTAAAAAATCAAAAAAAAAATAATTCATTGTGTATAAATAAATATATAAATTAATTTAAATTAGATATTTATATATCAAATTACATTCTTTAAAATTTATTCAGAAGGAATTCTTTTATATATTTTATATGGAATGTTTTGAATTTATTTAAAAAATCCAATGGGATGTTATATTTAACTTATATAACATAAATTAATTTACCCACCTTCTTGACTATAATTCGTTATTTGGATTCTATTACAAGCTTCAATGGGTTTTAAAATAAAATTATTTTCCCTTCGTTTTGAGTTGTTTTTTAAAAAAGGATTTTAAATGGAAAGGGTATTTTGATAATCAAAAGAGATTTAGATATGAGTTAAAAATAGTTTTTCACTGGATTTATGATAAAAATGTTCAATATTAATGTAGTTTAATCATGATATGGTACTTGATAATTATATATGATCATGGTTAATCTAGATATAACTAATATTATGGGTGATCCTAATTCATCTTATAAAATGGGTGATGTTCATATAGATCTCCAATGCATTGGGTAGTGTTCATTATATTCAAAGATAAAAAATATTGATTTAAATTATGAGGGTTATTTTATATGTTTTACTGGGCTCCAGTCATTTATAACAACAGTAAACAGTAAACATGGGATATGAATATAATTCTAAAAAATTCCAACCCATGTTTCAATTTTATTAATATGGGGTTTAACGGTTTTCTATGAGAAAAAAGTTTATTCACCATATGGATATGATTTATTTTATACACTTAAATTATAATGTGAATAAAGGTAACCCCTTTATGGGATTTCATGTTTTAATTGGACTAATGTATTTCTTTATTTTATATCCATTACTGAAATTTTTGTTCTTATACCACATTTTCGAATTATTTTAATCTTGTTTAAGGATGTGTAAGAATAAGGAAAAAATCATGTTAGATGTCTTAGAGATTTTCTAGGAAAATAAAACGTTTTATGTTATAAAAGTTTTATATTATATGATGGGAAAGTTAAGATGTTTCCAATGTAATTCTATGGGGAATCATTTGTTTGAACACCAACATATTCATCATGTTTCCCATTCCACAATGGTGAGTTTGAAAGGGGGATGTCTTAGTAAGGTATTAACCCTTTCACTGAATCCCTGATAATTATTTTTTTTATCAAAATCATTATGAACATTTTTTATATTTTTTATGATTTAAAATTTAAAAATTTCCTCTAACAAAACCATGTGTCTATGTTATTTTGAAATTTTTCAGATTTGAAATAATTATTCTTATCTTGAAAAATGGTTAAAGTGAAAATGGTTCTTAGTGTGTTGTTGGATATGTGTTGGGGTGGGAGTTGATATGTTATTATAGTAGTGTTTTTATTCTTTGAGAGGTATAGTACCCATGAGTATGTTTTTGGTTTTTTATTTCTCGTAATTTAATATCTTGATCCTATAGTGTGGTGGTCATGTTTTTGTTATAGTTGTATTTCCAAGATATATCTCCAAAGGTGGTAGTTTTCACCTTTCCTTTTCTTCCATCCTCTCGAGGTTTATTTTTAAATTATCAAGCATTATAATTGAATAAAAGTTATTTTATGTAATTTTCTAGGCCTTTCCAACCCATTAATTTGTGTTTTTTGGGAGATAGGGATATTTTGAGGAGGTTTCAAGGTGTTCCAGGAGTCTAAAGATGATTTCTATGCATTTTTTGGTTTACTATATCAATGTAACCTCCCTAATCCATGAACTTGTTTATCTAACCCTATGGATATCCTATAATACCTTAGTTTCATTCCCAACATACCGTAGTATAATACCCAAAGGTCCACTTATTAAACTAATGATTTTCCCGACAATCCAACACATGTTCTTTCTGTGTGATTTTTCCTCACTCATATAAACCCCAGGAAACTTCATAGGAGGTCTCCCATCTTAAAAATACTCCAATACATTCATATATTAACTGTAGAGTTCTAATCTGGTAGGATTTGGAAAATAAATGTATACATTGTTTTTAGGGGTAGTAACATTTATCCTTTTAATTATTACTTGAATTGGGGTGATACACCCCCCCCCATAAAGAATAATTCCCTCATTATAGACCCCATGCCTTAAACCTAGACTGTACCATGGGCATTGAACCTGGTCATCTAACCTTGTTTACCTCATGTAATACCTTTTTTTCATTCCTAGAACACTACAAGATATTACCCAAAATAGTCCCGTATCAAACCATTGACTATAAACACATGATAACATATTTTACTTTAGTGTTATTTTTCCATATTCACACACATGTTAGATAAATTTCGAGCAAGTCACCCATTCATACATTACTTCAAGCCATGCCTTGATTAACTATGGAGTTTAAATCAGTAAGTCTTCTAAAAAAGGATAACCTTGTTTACATGGGTAGTATCATTTATCATTTGAAGTGTCACTTTCTAAGGAGTTTTATAGTTACAATTTTGTAACAATGGGAGAGGTGTTAGATAATTTGTTCTACAAAATGATATGATCCAATTATCATGACTTGTGTAATGGTTAGATGGGATTGTTTATTCAATATGGTGGTATAATATTTTTATTAGTTGAATAAATGTTAAACGGTACAGCTTCATGTTAGATAATACAATGAAGAGGGAGGGAAACTTGTTGATGATCTACACCAACATGAGAAAAATGAACTAGGTAGAATATTTTGAAAATTCTAGATTGGAATTGTGTTTAGTGAGTCACCGTGTTAGAAATAGGTAGTGTGAAGACCACCATGCCTTGGGGCTTGGCATGGTGGCGTATGAGGTTCTTGGTGGAGTCATGTAGGACAAGGAGAATAGAAAATGGTTATTTGGATCTCACCATGTAATATTCCATGGAATACTGATGTGAAATCACTATTCTCTTGGCACAACATCATAGTGTTTAGTTGTGGTGTATATTGGAGATAAAGCTACCTAGACTGCACCATAGCCTAGTCTTTGGTGGTAGTAAAAATTGTTTGATGTTGGTATTAAGACAACCTAAGAAATAAGAGGTGGTATGAAATTTTTAATGTTGTAATATCAAATATCCTTTGACTATTTTGAATGACATAAAAATCAGGTGGAGAATTTTATTTTTTCTCTACGAGTAATGATTGACCTATCTACCAGGTTTAACCTAGTTCCCTTATTTAGATTATTATCCAATTCTAGAGCCTATATTAGGGTAATTTTACCATTCTTTATTATTCTTTATCATCATGTTTTATATTGATTGGATCATACTTTAATTTTGATCTTAAAGAAGCATAATTTGGTTTCATTGGTGCTCAAATTTAATTCTCTTGTATTATAATATCTTTACTTCACGAGGTGGAGGATTTATAGACTCATATTCTATATTCTATAATGATATACTTGAATAGTCCTTTTATGATTCCATTCTATTATTATATTCATGTTCTTCTTCTATAATGACTAATGTTTCATAACATGTGTCATTGGTTTATTAGAGAGGGAAAAATATCATGAAACACATTAAAGAATAATGAATTAAAATCAATATGATGAACCAAACAAATTTGAAATTGGAAGGGAAAGTGGGTAGTGCGTGACTTATTTTTTCCATGTTATTTCCTATATCTTTATTCTTATCAAGTGATTTTTACTATTTTGATATTTTATTACTAATGATTTATAGATGATTGAGTAATAATTATTAATAAAGGGAAAAAATGAGAATGGATGGAATTAGTATGATGAGTGTTTAATTAATATTAAAATTCAACAAGTATAGATGTTGTTAATCAATTGGAATGAAACTAATATAGAAATATGAAATTTTTATTTTGTGAACATCATTTTCTAGAGCCTTATTTTTTCTATTTTTCTTTATCCCTTATTTATATGTATTGATTGATATATGTTTGTTATGATGTGGATGGATTTAAAATAATTGTTTGTAGAGGATGGGAAGAATATGTGAAATATCTCCCTATGGATTGTGATGGCTTGTAGTGGTTACGTATTTTCCATGAGCTATAATGGATCAAGGTTGGCATGATCATGAAATTTGTGGGAGTGTCATTTGGAGAACCTAATTGTGTTTTGATAATGTGATGCTAGATACACGATAGGGATCATTCATGGTAAGGTAAGGGAATGAGGTTGATGCTCTACACATTCATGATACGCACTTATAATTAGGGTAATATAGTGATATTTATTATATTTGGGGGTGTACATAAAAGAAAGATGGAATGAGGTTTATTTCCTTGGTGTTTATATCACCATACAACTTACATCCAGGTAATTGGATATTGAGGATATATGGATTTGGATACGTGATGGCTATGGTTATGTGGTGGTGACATTATAGTTATTTGTGATGATGATATATGAGGATTATTTATGGTTGATGTGGATCTATTAGCACATTATTTATTAGATGGATAGAGGCAATCTATTGGTCATCAGCCTCTTAGTGTATAAATGTCTCTACATAATGGTTAGAGTGATGATAAAAATTACAAAGCCTAGATAAATAAGTGTTGTGGTTATGATTATAAATATTTTGGTTGGTTATTTATGGTGACTCTTTTTGAGAATATGGTTGAATAATAAGAATAGATATGGATTGTTAATTGATTTTTATATATTATGTATTGTTGATGTCTATTCCATTTGAATTTTTTACCATGATCAATATATTTTATACTAGTGATTATTTTTTGACTATTTTTATTGGTTGATTATCACTCATATATACTCATTCATAATTATTTCACGTGGATTTTGACTTTTTTATAATGATGATATTACAAAGTACTCGTAATGTGATTACCCTGGCATAATTTTCTATGTTTTCTTAGGATAGATCTTCAGAGGTGGAGTTGATATTTAGGTAACATGGAGGATGTTTTTAGTTTCCCTTTTATATACATTCATTGATGTTGTGAATTTCAAATGTCAATATAATTTGGATTATTATAAATTATTTAGTGGAAAAATCTTAGTGTTGAATGGTGAATCTCCCCTTATTTATTATCCTTAAATTCATTTATAAGGGAAATGCATCCTATATGTACATTTTACACCCTTGATTCTAGAAACTACCTTATGGTCTATTTAAGGTGGTCTTTTGAGATTACTCATATTAATTTATGTCCTTTTATGGGTACCAATTGAGGGGGGGGGGGGGGTCATGAAAAATTGATACAAACCATCTCTATGAATAAATAAAAACTCCAGAGTAGTGACCACAATTTTCCTGTAAAAAATAATTTTCTCATTTCATAGTTTTGGAGACATGGGACATTATAGAGGGTATAATGGTAACTTACCCTAGTAAATGGTCATATAAATACTTTCTGATGGTTTTTTTTGTTTTCGGGATGTGACGTTTTCCCGTGGGAAGGAATTTGGTAAGATTTTAATCCATGCATATTATTCAAGATATATAATATTTTTTAAATAAATATTATTTAACTCCAAATATGAGAAAATAAATATCTCTGGAATAAAGATATGGATAGATATTCTAACTTCATGATTGAGTATGGAATTAATGGTTTTAACTAGGTGTGGTATAAATATTGTTCACGTTTTGAAGTTGTGTTTAGGTATTTATGAATAATTGTTTTGATTTTATTTCCCCCCTCAACATGTTCTCCCCCCCCCCATTCACCCATGAGGGGAAGGGAAACCCTTCCCCTCATTGATGACTATACATCGAAGGGACGGGGGGGATAGGCCCATGATTGAGGAGGAGGCTCAAATTAAAACTAAAACATTCTTTCCAATGAGAATGGATCATCAGTGTGTGAGATTAAAGATTATTTAATTCTCATTGAGGTAGGGATCATTATTTTTAATTTACATCTTATCCCCATTAATTTTTACTTATCAATATTTATTAAGAAATTTGGGTTGTTGTGGGCTGTTGAGGGCTGTTGAGGGTTTTTTTTTTAGTGAAACCTATGATTTGGGCGGTACACAAGGTGTATGTGTTTGGAATTCCTAATCACACAACGTGTTGTTATATAAAAACACACTATTTAATTCATAAATTCTAAACAGGGTTGAACATGGCAATCACATGACATATAGGACACAACCACAAGGTATGTAGAAATGTTGGGTACATGAACAAATGTGTGTCCTTGTACATAGTTAGACACCACATGTGAGTTAAATGGTGTGTAATGGTGCATGCTATGTTAGGATTTATGATATGGATTGATAAAAGTTCCTAAATAGATAACATATGCAGATTAATGATCATATATAAAAAGTAGAAACACCCTGTATTTGGGGAATACATACTGATTCAGGATGTGGTACATTCCTAGAGTGTGATGTTGGGTGAACAATCTGTGTACACCAGGGTACACACTATTTACCTTCTCCTTTAAGGAGTTTTTGAGTTTTATCATCCTAGAGAAATATTTTGATGAGTTGGTTTTCCATTATGTGTATCATTAAATTTATAATGTGATGGTGGTGCCCTCTTTTCTATTGAAGGCTATTTTCAAGATGATTTGGGTCTATGTGTGGGTATTAGCCCCATAGTGATGAAGATAGGTTCTAAGTGATCATAAAAGTTAGGTTACAGGATATTAAATACCCTTTAAACACTATAAAATTAGATCATGGAACCCTCACTTGTGTTAAGATACCTAATTCCTTTAAGAGTTTTTTGGTGGAGGTGGGTTCTCATAGTATGGGGAGTCAGGAATGTAAGAGTCTGGGATTTTCATCAATAGTTCCTTCTCATAAACATGAATCCAGATGGGTATTATTGATAGATATGTAGCTTAAAATGATTTATCTCCTTGTCATTTACCCTAGTGTTCGAGTTAGTGAAAGTGATTTGGATTTTAGGATATATAATTCAGTTGTTTTCTTATTTTTTTTATTGGCCTTTATGATCAGCATTCATTGTAGATGGTGGATATCTTCTCTTTTCAACATTTCACCTTAGGCTAACTCTATTGGATATATAAAGTAATGAATATGGAGTACCTTAGTGTATCATTTAATCAAATTTTGGTTTTCAATGACTTTGTAAAATAAGAAGTTTGAAGACGGAATTTGGGTACTCCCTCTAGCATATTTCATGAGATGAGGTGTGGGTTATCTCTTTCATTGAAGAATTTGGTACTCCACTAGAGATGTGGGGTGAGGGTCCTCCATGTGAGGAAATGTTATCTTAAATATCCCTTATTGATGCATGGGTTTATTCTTTTACAGTTGGAGATAGTACTCCCTTTTGATGATCTTGGACTTTGGTGAGGTGTAGAGTCCTTTGTGGGGTGAGTAAATCCCTCAGTTTTTTATGTTCCATGAAGAGGTGAAATACCACTATTGCAGTATGGAATCAATAGTGTGACAATATTAGTATTTGATATCTATGGATAAAATGGGTTCTTTGGACATGTCATATATGTTGTGCACTTGGTTTATCCTCTCAAGTTTACTAATCTAGTGGACTTGGTCTAAGTGATTGGGTGATAAAATGTGAATTTCATGAAATTATATCTATAAGTCATATACTGATTCCCTCAAATAAAATCAAATACAAGGTTTTTATAACATGTCTTCCATTTTGAAATGAAATTTTGAAATAAATAAATTTTTGTTAATATATGGTTTTTAATGATAAAATTGTTTTTGTCCTTTTAATTTCAAATCATGGATACCATATTAATACTTAGTTCGATGATAGATATGTTTTTAAATTATTAAATTTGAATCATAATTCGTAATATTTTTTATTGAATTTTAATCATAATTTATGACTCCTAAAGAAAATTCTATTTTTTTATTATTTCATGAAGATGATAGATATAAATAGTTTTCCCTAACCTAATTATAATATAATTTAATCTTTCCCTTATAACTGGTCTAAATTAGATTTGGATAAAGTATAATTTTCATATTCTAATTCTAATTATTTTTGTTCAATTATTTATTTTGTGTTCTCTTATCTCTCAGATCCTTATGTTTTTTTCAATATCAAGGAAGTCCTTGTGATCTCAAACTCTATAATAATAGAGAACTTACCCAATGAGGGTTATATGTGGGAAGTTATAAATGGGTTCCTTAAATTTATTCATTCCATTTCGTAATATATTTCTTCCTAACACTGCATGAAAGTGAAGGTGAAGAGTGAAAGTGTGGTTGTAATTCTATTCTCCCCCAACACTACCACATCCAATTAATTATTATGCACCAAAGTCTCCATAGAATCTGATCAAAATTCATACCAGTGGTCCTGTGTGGTTTCAAAATAATAATGGTTTGTTATTTTTCCTAGGTGTGATTAAGTCCATTTACATTTTTGAGAAGTGTGGGTTCCTATTCACTCAAGAGAACAAATGATATTATTAGTCTGATTAAATATTCCTTTAGTAAATTATTGGTTCCATATAAGGAAATTGTAATGTATGATTAGATGAATGATATTGTGTATATTCATTGAGTTAGGTGATTTATAGTTAATTTATATAATGATTAAACCTAGTGAACTTTATCTTGGATCCACGACATTTCTTCCTGATCCCATTTGTGTGTTTATTGTATCCATTAATTTTAATAATTTTAAAATTTCTAAAACCAAAACATTAATGAATTTATTACATTTATTAAAACATATAAATGAAAAAAAATACATAACTGATTGAGATAGTGAGGGATGGGCCCCATGAATCCTTGAGTACAACCCTAGTCATTCGAATAGACCACATCCTATGTTAATAAATTTTTTTCTTGACCACAACTAATGATATACACACTACTAACATGGTTCCTTTACCAGGGAGTTGGTTAGATATCTCATTATTTCTTTAACACAATGTAAATAATTAACAACATTCAACAAAAATATAATAAAAAAATGGACATTATCTCACCCTTGGAATATATCGTTGCACGTTTTCACATTTCCTGTAAGTATTATATGGGAGGGATAGAGGAGTAGTGTGAACCATCCATCTTCTTGATTGAGAAGGATCTCAAGGGGTAAATTTCAAGACCATAGTAGGTTAAATATTCATAATAATAAAATGGGTTGGAGGGTGGAAGATACTAGTACCATGAAGAATATCAATATAAAAATTACATGGACCCACACCATAAGAATTAATATAAGACTAAAATAGAGGAAAAACAAGGTTACATGAACACTCGTTTATTGTAGGACCATGAATATAAGAAACACCAAAAAAAATGGATGATTTTAAGGTAGTGACAACTGTAATATTCACCACACTCTAAGAACTTTTGAGAGAAAATGATAAAATAATAATAATATGATTTAGTAACTATTGTCTTTTCATAAGAACAGATCCAAGAGGTAGAGGAACTATTTGAAAATACATCTCACCCTTACATTTTTTAGTTATTACCCAAGGAGCTCATGGATCAACAAATTATACTAACAAAACCATTAAAGGGGTATGATCAAGAATTGAATTAAAATGCATTAATTCATTTTAATATTTATTTGAAAACTCACTCTTTTTGATTTTAAAATGAAAATTAAGTACTTATGGAGTATACTTTGGAGGAGGAAAATGGATATTTCAGGATTCAAGGAAAATGTGGTAGAACAATTTCCCACTCTTGAGGATTCAAGTTTGGATTCCATCAATAAATACCCTGACCCCAATTTCCTAATTTGGAGCATTAATTTATTAAATTAGTATAATAAAAAATGAAGTCACATCCTAGAGGACCGAATAGTTTAGTAGTTTTGAACAAACAGATACAAAAATGAACATTACATTACAACATGAAATGAAAAATAACATATAAACTCCATTTGAAACACCCACAAACTCATATATTATCCGTATAAGTCATTTATAATAAATATTTCACATCCTTGGGAAATATAATATAAGATACTGTTGAGATCAGATGCATAGTAAGGGTAAGTAATATAGTTGAAGATAATATAAACAATAAGGAATGTTGAATGCCTAATAACACATGCCATTAGAACATAAACATGAGCATTATATGGAAAGAATAAAATCTAAATAACTAATTCCATATAAATTGTAACATCCCGAAACGATACAAGGTTAAATGACTAAATGATATGACTCATGTCAACAAGGCGCACCTTCCTTTTCAGGAGCCTCCCTAATTAGAACTCCACAGTTAAGCATGTTTGGCCTAGAGTAGTGATCAGGATGGGTGACCTCCTAGGAAGTTTCTCAGGGTGTGTGTGAGTGAGGACAAAACACACTAGAAAGGATATGTGTTGGCCTGTGGGGACTTTCATTAGTCAGATAACCTGTTCAGGCATGTGGGTGGACCCTGGGCTGGGCCCCACATGTGTACGGGGCAACTAGTGCTACCTGGTGGGCCAGGACCCGATAGCCATGTTAAGGCGAGGTGTTTGTGCTGTCACCGGGACCCGGTTGTCACATTTGGTATCAGAGGTGGTACCCAGCCTTAAGTGCGGTGCACTGCCTGGGTTGAGATGTAGAGCCCACAATGAGGATGTTGTGCTATAAAGGGGGGGTGATTATAACATCCCCAAATGATACAGGGTTAAATGACTAAATGATATGACTCATCTCAACAAGGTACACCTTCCTTTTCGGGAGCCTGTTTGATTAGAACTCTATAGTTAAGTGTGATTGGCCTAGAGTAATCATCCGGATGGCTGACCTTATGGAAATTTTCCCAGGGTGTGAGTGAGTGAGGATAAAACACACTGGAAAAGACATGTGTTGGCCGCTTGGCCTGGAGTAATGATCAGGATGGGTGACCTTATGGGAAGTTTCCTAGGGTGCATGTGAGTGAGGACAAAACACACTAGAAAGGACATGTGTTGGCCTGTGGGGACTATCATTAGTCAGATGACCCGTTCAGGCATGTGGGTGAGCCCCAACATGGTGGGGACCACGTGTCTGCGGGGAAACTGGTGTGCAGGGCCCAGTTGTTACATTTGGTATCAGAGGTGGTACCCAGCCTTAAGTGCGATGCACTGCCTGGGTTGAGATGTAGAGCCCATAACAAGGACGTTGGGCTCTAAAGGGAGGGGGTGATTGTAACATCCCCAAATGATACAGGGTTAAATGACTAAATGATATGACTCATGTCAACAAGGTACACCTTCCTTTTTGGGATCCTATTTGATTAGAACTGTACAGTTAAGCGTGCTTGGCCTGGAGTAATGATCAGGATGGGTGCCCTTCTGGGAAGTTTCCCAGGGTGTGTGTGAGTGAGGACAAAACACACTGGAAAGGACACGTATTGGCCTGTGGGGACTATCATTAGTCAGATGACTCGTTCAGGAATGTGGGTGATCCCCATGGTGGGGACCACGTGTCTACAGGGAAAATGGTGGGTGGGGCCCAGTTGTTACATAAATAATCACAAGAAACTTAACCACTGATATTATGAAAGTCAAATAATCATAGGATTTATAAATTAATAATATCATAATGAGGGAATGAATATTCTAGACATCATAAACATACTTTCGAGGCCCTATTGAAGTCTTCTGAAAATAAATGGGTAAGGTCTCAACCAAAATTCATTTATGTCTAGTCTCATGAGACCTACAGATGCATCAAGGGGATATATCAGGCCTTGTCTATCACTTACAATGTCTAATGTATTCCTCATATGTCTAATAAATAGATATATTTAAATATTACTTCTCTATTCCACTTTTAAATATTTTAATCATAATCATAGATGAAAATACTCTTATAAAATCTTTGATAAATTCTTGAGGAAAATAATCTTTAAACATTCTAATGTGTCCCATAACACTATGAAACATTTAAACCAAAATCCCCATGAAGGAATAACATTAAATGAAACTCAAAATATCTTAATAATAATAAGTATCATGATATGATATATCCAATGAAACTACAAATTTCACATACAATGAGTAAGTGGTGAATAAAGAATATATCACACAGAATTAAATGTGAGACGATAAGATCATTTTTTTTACTTTGGATAGAAGTGTTATTTTGGAAAATAATTTGTATTTATAATAAAATAAAATTACCAACATTTATATCCCCTAAATTAAAATTTAAGGATTATGAAATTATATTTTAGGAATAAATTATTTCTAATTAAAGTGAAAAATGCAAAAAAAGTGTTCAACAAACTTTATAAATGAGAATCTTTAATGTTATTTAAGGAATATATTAAAGTGTTTTTAAAGTGAAAAGGGATTACTTGTTTATATAATACCAGATATTAAAAAATATATCATTTAATGAAAAAAAATTTGATTTTATATAAATATTTGTAGATTAAAATAGATTATGGGTTGTACTGGAAATGGGGTAAGAAATTGTATGGTTCCCTTAAATCGGGATTTCCTATCAGGATGTATTGAAATGAGAACCTTATAAAACATGTATTCTCTAATGAAATAAAGATGAAATGATCTGTATATATTATTTTTTAACATATAAATAGAATTTAGAATAATTATATTAAAATAATGAAGAATTAAATTGGGGTAAATAGAGATAAAGCATAACTTGAAAGGAAAATAGAGGTTCTGGAAGAACCCTTACAAATTTGAAAATAGTAGAACCATATGGCCAATTAAATTAACGATCATAAAACAAGACATTTAATAACGTGAATATAAATAGATTCATGATATGATACATCAATGGGAAGTATACATACACCACAAAAAACATAATGGTGAATAAGGCATATCTCATAGAAATAATGGTGATATGAGAAATCCCATACCTTTTATCTAAAAGTGTTCTGCACATGAACTTAATATCATGGATAATAAAATTAAAAGCATTAATTAATTGATTAAAAACCTTTTATAATTTTATTTGACTTAATATAATTTCATTAAGTCCATTTAGGGTCTTTTGATGAGTTATACGATTCAATTTTATCATTTGGGAATGTTTGTTTCCTTGGTTTTCATGATCGGTTTACTTATATACATGTCTAGAAAATAATGTAAAATGACAATGGATATGTAGAATTGAAGTAATAATATATTAATGAACATAATTAATATTAAATTGTCAAAAAATTTATTTTTTTGGAGAGTATGAATCATTAGATAAGACGTTAGTGATAATCTATTAGACTAATTTTGGCTCTTTTTTTATCATCACAAACTAGCTTTGTTTTATTATTTAACATCACATATATAAAATGTTTATATAAAATTAAATAGTATTTAATAAATATATTATAATTTTTTTAACCATAAAATGGTTGTATGACCAACCATGAAGGCGTTAATGTAAAATTAAAATGCATCATCCATGATGTCGGTAAATTCACAGATTAGGGGCGATGTTTTCATTTATAGAATAAAATAGAGAGAAATAAGTTTGATGAAAAATATTTCATTAAAATTATATAATTATAGAATAAAAATGATAATATAATTATAGTATATATTTTTTACTATAGAGGTGATTTAATGATAAGAAAATAAATGAAATTGAAAAGAACATAAAATAAAACAAAGAGGATTTTTACCTCTTGAAATCTCTTCCTTGAGAACCTCCATATGGGGGTTGGTTTTGGTATTTTCTATAGACCAGTGGATATAGGATTTGGGGGAGGGACTTGAAAAGAGTATTGGGTAGAAATTGTACAATCATCAAAGCATGTAAGGTGTGAGGAGAGTAGGTCATTAGGGGTGGTGTTTATAGTGGATGAGAGGGGTGATTTTTGAATATTTTATTCACTTATTTATTATTTTAGCTCAAGAATATGGATATATTAATAATTATCACCAAATATATTAAAATAATGGGTAATATTTAGATATTATGGGCTTAAATCATCCATAAATCAATTATGACTCCATAATTCATGTATTTTGTTAAATACCATAAATTACTGTATTTTACTATTCATAAAAAATCCAACTATTTTAGAAAAAATTAATCCTTACCATTTTTTGATGTGCAAAATTCAAAAATTATCTCCTTTTTAGGAAAATAATTTTATAAATATGAGAAATTTAATTTTTAATTAAAATCATCTTTTACCCAAAAAATATTTATTTTAAAATTAAAACTGATTATATAACACCTTAAAGAAACAAATAAGGTCTTACAAAATTATCTTATAGTCATAAGACAAAAAATATAAATTTTTAAATCAATTTAATGAATATATATTTTATTTTAAATGAATATATATATTATAAAATGGTAAATAAACATTTATGTTTCACAAAAATACCAATACTTAATTTATCATTTTTAAAAGAATTATTTACGTATTGAGTAATATAAATATATTTTATTTTCCTTAATAATATACCTAAATTTTATTTATAATTGTATAGGTGATTTTACTATTCTATTGGTCATATTACTATTCCTAATGGTTACGTTATTATTCCAATTGTCACATTACTATGCATCAAAAACAGAAGTTGTCAAAAAAATACAAAAATTTAGCCTAAGTAAATTTTGATATAATTCTTCCCAAAATATTGTTTTTTAACATATATAATTTATAAAAATGACCAAATTTATTTTTAAAACATGTGATTCATTAAAAGGTGGTAAAATTGGATTTTTAAAAAATTTTGATTTTATGCTAAAAATGGTTTTATTAGTATCTCATGATTATAAAAATAATTTAATAAATTTAAAAATAGTTGAGTGAATATATAACTTATATTTTCATTAATATATTTAATTAATTATTTGTTAATTTAATTTATTAATACAAATTGTCATTATGAAAATACAAAAAGTTTTTTTATAAAGATAGATTAGTTCAGCTCAATTGGTTTTCATTTATAACTAATTTGTAACCAAAGAAATGCGATATAAATATGTGTAATCATAATTTACATAATCTCATTTAGACATGTCATTCCCAACATCATAAAACATAATATTTAATCATCTGTTAATACTATTTTCTATAAATGAAGTTAAATTTAAAAGGAGGCATACCATAAAATCTTAGGGTGTTACAACATCATTTAGAACCTGGATCATGAGGATGATCTTTGAAATAGTGGGTTCCCTAGAACCAACTATTTAGTGATTTTTATTACCATATCATGTGTACAGTTAGCTATACATGATGTAATTTGACCATTATAGTGTAGACTTTACTACATTCGTTATTGAAATGGTAATGTCCAGAGATTAATTATTCTATCAAAATATTGTAGAACATCCCAGGATATAATGAGAACCTCTATATACTGTGAAATTAATCTTAAATATATGTTCTATGTTCTAGATACATCTTTTAGATATGACACAGTAGATTTTTTACTATCAGGTTATGTGGGTCATAAATGTTGAGACTTCTTCTCATGAATTTCACACTTGGTGATCTCTAGTAGTTATATCATGAGGACCGACCTTCCAATAGAAACACCACATGTTTTAGGTGTCATTGGATGTTCCTATCTATGATCATGTGTAATGGTCTCCTAACTTGAGACCATTTCCAGTTTATGCCAACTGATCATATACTTTGATGCAGGATGAAAGCCATGATGTTGAAATCATGGCGAGATAGTTTTTATTGGGTGTGTCATTGATGACATGACCTTGGTTGAATAGTTAAGAAAGGATTTTTCACTTATAGGTTATGAAAGTAATATATCTCAGAACATTTTGATAAGGATGGTAGTACCTTCATAAGACCATGGCCATGACATTCGATGGTAAGTCCATCTAGTTGTATCTACAAATAATAAAGTAATAAAAAGGGTGATGACATGTACGTACGTCTTTGTTTCATAGGTCCTTGAAAGGTGATATTCTAGATTTAAGAATCCTTGTTTCCAGGTGGTTTCTATTGGATTTATTCATGGAACCGGAAACTTCCAACAGTTCTTTATCCCAAGAGGACCTGATTTCTAAAGCCAGGTGTTCATTATGTTTTAAACTTTAAAATACTTAAGAACATGCATTGGTCGAGAGGATGGGAGGTCAGACTCATCACACCCTTTTGGGGGGAATTATTTTCTACTCCGTGACTCTATTTGAAATTAAAATATTTTCATTAATCCTTATTAATTTACCAAGTATATCATAAGTATAACTTGGAATTTAAAATCACTTATTTAACATGTATAAAATTTTAGAATTATCAGTATTTATTCAATGTTTTCAATCAATGGTATACTCTAATATAGTTATTAGAGATTATTTTAATCATCATTTATGATGATACTAGTTTTAATCCTCTCAGTGGGGCACTCTGGAGTTTATTGTCATCCAGGGAGATAAAGGTTTGTTTTGATCTTGGGATCGTGATCATAAAATTATCTACCTATGTATCCTTGTGAAACGAATCAGAACCCTCATAGTTCGGTGCCACTTAATGGGACATATCATACCTTTTAAGGTCATGTGATAAGGACCTATAAGGGGAAGGTGATTAGTTACAACTTAGTGTGGGACTTATGTTAAAATAGCCTAAGGAACATTGGAAAGTAGATAGGTTTCCAAATAGGATCAAACCCTATTGGTAGTATGGACCAAAGAGAATAGGGTTGATTTGAAGTGTTGGGTTTGAACCACAAGGAGGCTTCCTACGTCTCCCATATGGAAGGGAATCAAATCCTGCATAGTTAGATGCATCTCATAGGATAATATAGTCCTCTGAGAAGGATGATTTTGGGCTTACTTCCTAAAAAACATGCCTTGATGATTTGAGGATTGAATTTGGGGCTTATTTCCTAAGGGGGATGCCCAAATTGGGGGAATTAGGGTTGGATTCCTGAGGAGGATATCAAGTGAGCTCAGGCCCTGAAAGGGCTTCCTATGTATATTAGATTGAATAGGAATCAGTTCTCATAGTTTATTAAAAATGAGTGTTAGTGCATATGTTGTAATCGTCATGTATATCTAAGCTCACGTGAGTCATGATCAGTGTGAGAAACAAGAGGATGTGAAATATTCAACAATGAAACCTCTCACTTTTCCTCCTCCGCTGATGGAAGAGGGTGCGTTGACCGTGGAAGAGGGCGTGGCAATGATCCTTCCCTATGTTCTATTTACATTTGAGAAGGGTACACTATAAGGAAGAAGGGTTGAAGGTGATGGGATTATACCAGGATGGTTGCACAAAAATTGGTTCTGGTAGGGGTGGGAGACTTCTCCTATACTTGCGCGGAATGTCAAGTGTGAAGTGTACCTTCCCTACCAGAGAACTAAGGTCCCAGGTCACCTCTTTGAAAAGGGAGAGATTGGAATCCCACCATCTTCTAAACCGGGAACTTCCCAACATTGTTTCTGGGAGAAAAGTACATGTGACTACGGATATACAAACCCACAAACATCCCATGAATCTTAACCCCATTGTGAAACAAATGTGAGAAACCTCTGACTACGGAAATACAAACCCAAATAAGGGACACACTGATGTGCCTTATCCAACGGTTTGAAAAATCATGAGGTTTTGGTGGAGGTTCAACTTAGCTCTTTTTAGATACGGAAACCAAGGAAGGAGATACCCTACCATGAATGGATTTAAATAAGGATATTTGAGTTTGTTGTGTAGGTACCTCGTGCAGGTATGTCACGTAGGTACCTTGCGATGCCCAATCGCATAGGTATGGAGTGAAAATTTACCGCACAGTTGTACTATGCAGGTGTACCGCGTAGGTATGAATGGTGACTGAAAAATTTGAAGAACTTCAAAAACTTTCCTATTCTATTTAATTATCCCTTATCTAAGTTTAGAGAACTACCTGTGACCATTTGATAGAAATAGGCGAAAGAGCTACGCAATGGGAGCTTCATAGAGTCTTTCAAAAAAATTCAGTTCTCAAATGGGGAGCCCAAGGGTCCTATTTATAGGCACGGATGGGCCTGGCCGAAGAAAATTTGGTCACGCAGATATTCCACATTGTTCCACCGTGTAGGTGCTCTGCATAGAGGCATCCCAAATCTTCTCGCTCGTAGTTCAGATGCGTAGCTTTTTCGCAAATCTTGGTCACGTAGCCCTGTCGCGAAGCTAGGCCACGTAGCTCTTTCGCGAAGCTCGGCCGCAGAGCTCTCTTGCGAAGCATGGTGGATATTTGTTGATGTATCCTTTGAACTCTTTGAATCTTTTTAAGTAGTGTAAAAAAAATCCCCCTCCCTCCTCAGGATTGGATCCGAAATATACAAAGAGGGTCAATTCCTGAGGTGAAAGTCTGGAAAAAAGATCATGATGGATTAATGAATAGCACAATTGTGCCGCGCAATAATTTCGCGCAAAAATGTCATGCAGATAAGTCGCGTAGATAATTCTCATAGATATGGCACGTAGATACATCATGTAGGTACGACGTGTATATATTTTTCTCTCCTATAAATAGGTCTCAACCTTTCGCATTTTTTTCTTCACCTGCGCTTTCCAAAGTTTGGATCTCTCGTTGCATGGCTCGTTCGTTCAGCTGCATCACGTTGTGATCTCGTGTAATTCTCTTGAAATTTCTTCAAGGTAATATTATTTATGTGATAGAGCTATGCCAAAAGGACTTCACCGATGGATTTTCGATGAGATCTTTGCCGAAGGGCTTACACGACTGACTTTGTCGAAGGACCTTGTCGAAGTACCTTGTCGAAGGACCTACGTGAAAAGTGTCCTTTGCCAAATTTCTTACTTTATTCTTTAGAAATATAATCTTTAATTTTGGTCATTATTTTGTAGGAAAGAATGAATCATCTGATGACCCATACTGAGGAAGTTAAGGCTCACCAAAGTGAAATGATGAGGATCATTGGGCCAGATTATTATGACACTGTTGAGAGTACTCTTCATGGGCTATGAAAGGGTCTAAATCCGTACCAGTGTGACTATCCACAAATTCCTTGCTTACCTTTGTATGGGCATGGTCTTTTTCGAGATTCCCATTTTACATATTTTAAGAAGTACTTTCCAAAGAATTGGTTTCTTCGGTATTCCAACTATAACTGTATGAATATTAGTGCAAGGGGGTTCCAATACAAGAAGGAACTATCCCTATTAGTTGCATCCTTCATCACTGCGGTTGTACTCCAGATATGAAGGATCATGTTGTAGAATCAAGACCAAATTGTTATGATTCCACTTTCTAAGCTTCTCAAACAGATAAATTGAATGGTTGGAAAGGAGATTGGGACCTTCGTTCTAGAGGGGGTGTGAAACCTCGGTGGATGTGGTCATTCTGGGTATGTCGGACTTGTACAGAATTCAGAAAAGAATTATCGGACATTCAAATTTATGGAGCTGTCTGGATGGGGCAAACTTATGTTTACAAAAATGAACTCATTCCTGAATTATTGAGCCGATGGAGCCCACAAAAAAACACCATTCATTTCATGCATGGCGAAGTTGGTATTGGTCTGGGACATTTACCATATAGATGGAATTCCTATTCTTAGGGAAATTTATGATGAATTCATCCTGCCTACTTCAACATAGGGTGATGTTACTAGAACACCACCGCTAGCCCATGAATTATTTAAGATAGCGAATAATTTACCCCATGATAAGAAAGATATTCATGCTAGAGTGTAGATGGAAGCTTTCCTAGAATCATCAACAGAGAAAGGTCCAACCTGTGGACATCCTACTGTTTTTCCTTCCGCAGATAACCGAGGTAGTTCAAGAACATATTTGACTACACTGGAAAGAGGTGATTACAAGCACTGGGGTTATAAAGTCAAACCTGATATAGATTCAAATGTATGCTTAGCTGCCTTCTTTGATATATGGCTAAGTACATATTTGCTTCCAGTCCGTGAGTCCGATGGGAGTGTAAGATCAGGGACTTTTTTAATTGTCGCTAAATTGGTAGAGGGGAAGTATATTGAGCTAGCAACCCCTATTTTGGAAAACATTTCCCATCTCCTACTACATTTATACAATGGGAAGGCTCCATTTAGAATTATTGGGCCATTTTAAGTGTTGTGGGGTGGGATTGCAGCACATTTTTCTACATACTCAGTATTGAACCCAGTCAGAGTTCATAATGGTCAATTCACCTTGTTTTTACATAATGTTTCTGGTATTTAGCCTCTGAACTTGAGACCTGGTGAGGTAATAAAGGTATTGAATTTCTCAAGAGAATTCAACTTATTTCCTTTTGATAATACACCAACTGGAATATTTATTGATGATGGTAAAGAAGAGTATGAGCTGAGATCTTATATGATGGCATTTAGGTATGGTGTACTATCAACCAGGATTTATGGTGAAATTATATGCAAGGCTTATGTGCCCTATAGGTTTTCTCGTCAGTTCAGGTGTCTTCAACAATCAAGCACATTTCCACCCACATATGTTAGACATGTGAAGCACCCATTGGTAGCACGAAAATTATGTATTCTCACAACTTTAGAGGTATCCAAAATGTCAATTACATTACCTCTACCAGATGCATCAATCGTATTGGAATCTTGGAATGACAAAGCTTGGGTTTCTTCTTATCCATAAGGGTCTTTGACAAAAAGAGTATATCGAGTAGCAGCTACAACAACTGTTGCATGTGGTAATCGTGTCAAGAAGTACAAGGCCAAAGATGTTACAAAACATTCAGAGGTTTCAGAGCCCTCGAATCATATTTTCAGGAAGTACACCTGGAAGACCAAGGCTAAATAAGCAATACCTCTAATGCCAAGGCGATCTAGTCGCCGCCATCAAACAAAGATTCCTACTCCACATGTTGAATTTTCTGAGGAAGAAAGGATTGAATAAGATCTTCAATCATAAGGTGTTGAACCTCTTCCATGGTCAACCAGGACAAAATCAAATTATGTGCGGCCTTTGGCCATTCATCAATGGGAGAGTATAACCCACGATCTCAGGGATTCCCGGGCATTTCTTCAAAATGGAATTTGAATACCAGATATTGGTGATATCAAGGCACCTTCTGATTTAAATCTGGAAAATAACATAGCTAAAGTAAAAAAGTATATTGTGGAGTTAGAGACTTTTATATATGCAACTGATGAACAAATCCCAGCTTCTAAACAAGTATCTCATATGCTGGACTTAGGAGTCCTTGAAGGGGTAATTATCAACTCTGAGGAGGAGTGGGATATTTATGTTAATACTGAGAATGTATTTCCCTTTTTCTTTTATCTCAACTCTTCTTTTATCATTTTACATCATTAATATTGATGAAAATGTATTTATGGAGCTTTAATGTAGAGAAGGAATACCTGGAACGATTCTTGAATCACCTCGGTATAGTCCTGCAGGTTCTCCCATTGGCGCAATGAATAATCCTCCCAAGTCGCCGGAACTTCCTCCAGGAGAAAGAATCATGACTAGGGTAATGGTGATAGATAATCCTCAACCATTAACTCAGGTTTCCCCTACTAAGAGAAGTGTTTCAATCTCTCCTTAAGATTTTGAACAGAAACGCAAAAGAGTAATGAGATTTCTTTGAAGCGTTCGTCGAAAGAGTAAGTATTTATACAATCTTCAGAGCATAAAATTTTCTCAATACTTTCTAGTAATAATGATTTATCCTCTTGTAGGATCTATGTATCTTTACTCTCTCCAGGGATTAAGAGCTGATGCTCCACAACCAGAAAAAGAAGTCCTAAGGGAAACCTAGGTTCAGGCTGACGTATCTATACCGTCAAAAGATTCAGCTATACCTGCTCTTGGCTCTGTTGAGAAAGAGGAAGGCCATGGTAAGATTAAATGCATTCCATAGTTAATTTTGTCAAAGGTTCCTGAAAATAATCAATAATGATATTCCTATTGCTTCAGAAGAAAGGAATAAAGATCTAGGGAAATCTGAAACCAATGCTGAAATTAACCCAAACCTGGAAAGATCTGATGCTGGAATTCCAATTGAATATTCAGTAGAACAAAATTTCAGTGGAGCCAATTTGGTTATCAAACAATATTTTTTGGATACCTTAAATGTTGAGGATGTTGTAACATTTCACGTCGTATATACGGAAATAATAGACACCCTTAATTAGAATATTGATATTCTAGGATCCATCAAGGAGTTTCAGGATTTAAATGAGGAATTGCATGGAAGTAAGTTCATATTCCTTTATTTGACATACATAATTTTTTCTTCAACTTGATTATTTAAATAAAAATTTACCTTATGCAGCTTTATCTGCAGAAAATGTCGCAAAGTCTCTTCAGAAACAGGGTGTTCCACTTTATCCTTATACTAGGGATGAAGAAACACTTACATAGGATCCTTCATCAGGAGACATTTCAGAGCCTCCAAATGTCATATCTGAACAAATTCAACCCCCTCCTCAAGAAATACCTGCTCAAAACACCGAAGATGAAAATACAGGGGATGAATCCAATCAAGTGGCTGACTTATTGTTGGGTAAATATAGTCATCCATATGAGTCATATTTGTTTCCTCTATTTTAAACTAATAATGACCATGATTTATTATTTAGGGTTTTCATCTCCTAGATTAGAGGGTGAAACTTCTTATCGTCCCAAGAGAAGTAGAAAAAAACAATTCTTTAAGCAACCTGTTTCCCGAGTACATTTTACCTCATGGTAGTGACTCAGATTCAGATTTAGAGATGTAATATGCTCTTAGCATGGAATGTAAGAAGACATGGCGGCAGATTGGGAACATAATTTCTGAAAATCCTTTAGATGAATTATCGTCCCATTTTACAAAACTTCCAGCATTATTCTATGTGTTGGGCTTTAGTGGGTTCAATTATCGGTCGGTCTACGATGCCATGAAAGAGACTATTCGCCGACGAGGGCAGGAGCATAAGCTACGACAAGATTTTGAAGAGGATAAACGAATCGTCAATATTAAGGGATTTCAAGCTAAAGTGGTTGAGGTGGAGGCAAATCATAATAAGAAATTGCTCGAGATTAGCCAACAAATCAAAGAAGCCACGAAGGAGTTATTATCTCTTCAAAATCAACTGGATGTTGTTCATAAAAAATGTGAGAAACTGAATCAGGAATTAGGAGAAACCCAATTGGGGGGGATAACTACCATTTCAATAGCTAAGGAATCACTTCTTCAGGTAGAGGAGGCTGGAGCTGCTCAATTATCTCAACTTCAACAGGTAGCTGATAGAGCTTATGAAGCAGTTCAACAAATGAAAAGTCGTGTTGAAAGTTTATTTTAAAACATGATAGAGAGGCTCTAGTTTGTGGATGGACCTCCATTTTCACATGAATGAAAGAAATTTTGTTTCCAATCATATACATGCCTTCATTCCTGTTCTTCTTTCATGATTACAATATGAAAGGTAAATGATGATAGGGATGAGGTGCTTAAAATTTTCTCATTAAGTTGAGTGATTTAAGGATCATAATTTGATTATTTATAGGGTTACATGGATAACCCAACTAATTTTGTATCTTTTGACTTTTTATTTCTCAATATTACCTAAATCATACAAAAAATGTATATTTAGTGAGTTAGGACTCGACTTTTGTTCAGAGCGCCCTTTGTGGGTTCTTAGTCTGATGAGTATCAAGTATTTTGTTACTGACAGTTTAAATTCATGCATATTGTACTATAAAGTGCTAATATTTAGGGTCGAATAGATTTGGCCATAAATTTTGAATTATATCCCAAACAAAACTTCGTGGATAAAAATTGCTTTAACATTATTTTAATATTTCCAAGGGGAATTTTGGGCCATGAGTTTTTATGGATACCAAATATTAAAACCTGCATCACCATAATGTGTGACTTTTCCATGAACGAAGTTACAATTACTTGAAAAACCTGTTATGGGGGATACATTATGTAGGGCCAACTAGGGAATATGATGCATAGCCAAATAGTGGCATCTTTTGACTGACAGTCCTGTTATATAGGCAACTTATGCAAGGCCGTTTAAGGGAATGTGCTGTATAGTCTGTAAAAAGATCTTTCAGAGAGTTTGGTTTATGGAGAAAGGTACCTAAAAATGGAAAGGGTATTTCTAATCAAGATATCCAAAGAATCAGAGGAATAAGACTTTTACAATGGTCTAACCCAAATGTAAAAGATATGGTGTATGTAGTTTTAGGTCATACAACTAGGACCAGAAATGGAAACAATATATAACATACGGTCAAGTGATTTCAAGATTATTTCATAATGTATCGAGCACAAGATGGGGGAAATGTGTAAACCATGGTCTCGAAGACTTTCATATTGTGAGAAAGATAACAGGACAAGTATACTTGAATGACTATTTTAAAATACAGATTCTTGTATATTTCCATCAAAGATTAAAGGGGACAAAGATACTATAACCAAGAACGAAGTTACCATTATTTGACAAACCCGTTATGGGGGCTGTATTATGCAGGGCCAACTGGGGAAAATGATGCATAGCCAAATAGTGGCATCTTTTGACTGATAGGCCTATTATGTAGGCAACTTATGCAAGGCCGCCTAAGGGCATGTGCTGCATAGTCAGGCAAAAGAGCTCTCAGATATTAGAAACCTTATTTCTAGAAACCATAAGGAAGATTATGAAAATCAGAAAAAAATCAAGATTAAGAGTGTGAAATATGGAAGGAGAGTTTATGTTCAATGTTTATGAAAAATATTTAAATCAATATTGACCATGAATTTGACGTCCTTTACATAGATCTGACTCATATGTAAAAAAATGGATACCTTCTTTGTTTCCTTTGAATGAATATGGTAATGTGCAGTTTTAAGTCATGCAGTTAAGACATTATACTATGCAGTTTTGAGTCATGCAATGAGGACATTGGTACTATGCAGTTTTATGTCATGCAGTAAGGACATTAAACTATGCAGTTTCACATCATGTAGTAAGGACATTAATAACCCCATAACAAATTGAAAACACCCTATTTATGTAAAGAATCCATTTACCCAATTCCTAAGCCCACGTGAGCTATGCTCGATGTGAGAAACAAGGAGCAGTAAGGGTTTTTTATAATATAAAGGCAATACAAGTGATAAATAGGGGTGTTAAATTTCCATGCAGTTTAACGTCATGCGGTAAGGATGAGAATGAACCAATATGAAAGAAAATACACATTATAATTGGATTAAGGAATAAAGCCTAAATGTCATTATGTGTCTTGTTAGATAAAGAATCAATTCATGAATAATTCTTAAAACATTTCCTATTTAGATTTGATTCTCATACAAGAAATAAAGGTGGTTTTTTTTATCACGATTGGGTCCAAAATTGGAGATTTAGGCCTCTCTATATATCTCATTATAAAAATTAGAATCAAGCCATACATAGTTATTTAAACAATCATTCCTCATGTTAATCAGATTTGGAATGAAAAATTGGGGCTTTTAACACATTCTAAGAGAATGGTAAATCTTAAGACATAAAATGGTATACGGACCAAATCATATATCTTAAGGAAATACACTATATAGTTCTAATTCTATTACAGGAGGAGAAAAGAAAATAAAATTTTGTGATTGTGGCTGGGCCCCGAATTGGAGATTCAGGCGTCTCTACATATCTCATTGGAAAATGAGAATCAAGATGTACGTAGTTCTTGAAACATAGTCTCAATGCAGATCTGACTCTGACATACTCATGTACTATTAAATAGTAATGATGATTTCAATGATGCTTTCTTATGGAAGATTTTAGCGTTTTATAGAGAAAATGTTAAATGGTGTTATGCAGTTTAATTTCATGCAACAAGGATGAAAATGTTGTGCACTTTAACGTCATGCAGAAAAGAAGCTTATGGTTATTATGCAGTTTAATGTTTTGCAACTAGGACATGGGGGTTGTATAGTTTTAAGTCTTGCAGCAAGTATGTGGTACCGTGCAGTTTAAAGTCTTGCAGTGAGGACTAATTATGCAAAACTATACAAAGTATTTCTTCAAAAATATTGCATTGGTTGGGGTTGTGATGATCTCTCCATCCATTGAGATAAAGGCATATGATCCATTTGAATAAACCTTATGTATGGAATAATGTCCTTCCCACTTTGGCTCAAGTTTTGGAGGTTTCTTTCCTAGTATCATTGGAGTTTTAAAGACCAATACAAATTCTCCTCAAAGGAATGAATGAAGATGAACTTTCTTATTAAAAGATCATGCAATTCTGTTCTGATAGACATCTAGATGATGAAAAGTATGCAATATTTTCTCATCTAATCATTCCAACTCATTGAACCGTTTCTGAGACCTTTCATCTGTAGATAATTGATCACAGATTGAAACTCTTAGTGAAGGAAATTGCATTTCAATTGGTAAAACTGCTTCAGTTCTATATATCAATGAATAAAGAGTTGATTGGGTGGAAGTATAGATAGTTGTACGATAATCCCATAAATAATTCAAAAGTTTATCAGGCCATGATTTTTTATCTTTATCCACCATATTTTGGAGTATATTTGATAGGGTTTTATTGAAATCCTCTATTTGTCCATTGTCCGCTGCATGATAGCTAGATGAATGGTTGGATTTGATATTATATTCCTGATATAACTTTTCTACTTCAATAGAACAAAAATTGGTTTCATTGTCTGTCAAAATAGAATGTGGGATGCCAAATCTGGTGATGATATTGGTTTTGACGAAACTAATGATGTTTTTAGCTCTAACTTCCTTGAGAGGTATTTCCTTATCCCACTTAGAGAAGAAATTAGTAGTAGTGAGAATGTACTTGAACTGCTTAGCCGTGGCTAGAGGATAAGTCCCTACTACATCCATTCCCTATGTGGTGAATGGCCAAGAGTATTTAGTTGTATATAGTAACTCTGGGGGTTGATGAATGAAGTTGTCATGCACTTGACAAAGATGAATTTTTTTTGTGAAGTCTATACAATCTTGTGTCATTGAAGGCCAAAAGTATCCAAGCCTTCAAATCTGATAAGATAGTTTGTGCCTAGATTGGTGGGAACCACAAGATCCTAAATGAACTTCTTTCATGACATTCGTGGTTTATTCTCCATCAATACATCTGAAGAGAATCCCATCAAATACCCGCTTATAAGGGATCTTTCAGTGATTTGGACCATCATAAAGAGTAAAATTAGCCGCTCTTCGCCGGATCTGTTCCTTCTCAGCCTTATTTGGTGTAAGTATGTCATTTTTATGATATTCCATGATGTATGTTCTTCATCTCGTGTTATGACTATATGGCTTAGAAATTGGGAAAATTTCATTTATTTCCTCCCTCATGGTTTGAACAAAAGTTGAAACCATGCAGCGATGGGCTATGCTGATAACTGCCTCAACTTGATTTGGATCTGCCAAGGCTGTAGCTGCATTAGCTAGTGCATCTGCTTGGGCATTTCGTGATAACGGGACATAGAACAATGTTGGATCTGAGGGAAATTCAGCCATTAATTCTCTGACGTAATCACACAAAGGTATTAACTCTTCTTTTCTGATAGAGTATTCCCCATCGATTTGTTTTATTACCAATTCTGAATCATATTTTACCTTTAAATGATCCATTTGCACCTGAAGGGACAATTCCAAACATGCGATGAGAGCTAGATATTCTACCTCATTGTTGGTACCACCTTCTGATAATAAAAAAGAATAAGGCAATGCTGCTTTTTCTAGGTAAATAAGGACTATTCCTAATACAACCTTGTTGAGTTTAGGATTTTCCAGTATCTTCCCTGTTGGACTTCTAGAAGCACCATAAAAATACATTTCCCATGTCTAGGAATTATCTTGAATAGAGAAGACCTCTTAATCAGGAAGTTCAATATTAAATGATGTATCTTCTGCGGATGGATGCACAACAAGGAAATCAGTCAGGTCTAGACCCTTTATTGCCTTTTGAGGCACAAACTGGATATCAAACTACTGCAAAATAAAACCACCCATCATTCTAACGTCCTGTAAGCATAGGACGACTGAGGATAAATTTGAGTAGGTTATTTTGAGATACCAATTGGACCTCATGATGTTGTAGATAATGCCTCAATTTCTGAACTGCATAGATTAATTCCAGGTAGTACTTTTCAATATTTGAATACTGAGTTTCTGCATCAACCATAGTGCGACTGAGATAGTAAAGGTTGTTTTCACTCCCCTCATCATTCTTTTGGGTGAGGAAGGTACCTAGTGATTGCTCTAAATCTATCACATAGAGAATAAGTGGTCTTCCTTCAACATGCGGCATTAATACTGGTGGACTTAAGAGATATTTATTAAGGGTATCAAATTTCTCTTGGCAATCTTCAGTCCATTGGTAGGTAACTCCCTTCTTCATTAATCTAGTGAAGGGTAAACATTTTCCTGCCAAATTGGCGATAAAGCGCCGAATATAGTCCAAGTTTCCTTGAAGTCCTCTTAATTCTTACAAATTTTATGTGGTGACATACCAAGGATTGATTTTGTTTTCTCATGATCAACTACAATACCATAATTGCGTACAAAAAATCCAAGAAAGTTTCCCAAGGTTACCCCGAAAGCACATTTGAAGGAGTTCATCTTCAAATTGTGTTGTCGAAGTTTGTTGAATATGATTTCCAGATCGGCCAAGTGATCATAAAGTTGTCTATATTTAACCACCAAATCATCAACATAACATTCAACAAATTTCCCTAAATTTTTTTTAATGATATGGTGCATGGAACGTTGATACATTGCACCTATATTCTTCAGGCCAAAGGGCATTAACCAATAGCAAAACACACCTTGAGGAGCTCTGAAAGCTGTAGACTCTTCATCCTATGGAGCCATTCAGATTTGATTACACCCAGAATATCCATCCATGAAGGAAAGTTCTTCATATCTAGATATTGGATCAATTATAAGTTCTATAATCGAGACTGGAAAATCATCTTTAGGACAATGCCTGTTAAGATCTCTAAAGTCAATGCAATCTCTAATTTGTCCATTCTTCTTTTTCACAGGGAAAATATTATCCATCTATTTGGGATATTGAACTTCTCTAACGAAGTTAGCCTTAATAATATTATCAACATTATCTTCGATTTTGGAGGTATAAGTTGGGTGTGTTCTTCTTGCTGCTTGCTTGAATCATGGATGTTCTTCTGGAAAAACCAAATGATGAGTGGAAACATCCAGAACAAGAACCAACATATCTGTATAATTCCAAGAAAATACATCTCGATTTTGTTTTAAAAATGAAGTATACATTTCTTTCTCTTAAAGATTCATGGCTGCACTAATTAAATTGGGGTGTGGATCTTTATTTGTACACAGATTTATTTCTCTGAGTTCATCCATAGTGGTAGAGATAACCTCTTCAAGTGCTGGAGGAGCATCCCAGAGATCTTCCTCTTCTTCTTCAATATGTGTTACTTCTTCTGTTTCTACTCACATAGTATACGACAAAGCAGAATTTCCATGGTTAGGGGAGAAGTTATAATTTGAACATCTTGAAGAAGAGGCTGCCATTTCTGACCCTATTGATAATGAAGGGTCTTCCTGAGGTGATAGAGAGGAGATGATGGATTTATAATTGACATCATTTTTTTCCTCTGGTATTGTTATACCTTCTTATAGCCTGGTTGATGATGTATAGAATTTCTAGAGTTCAGTGGATGAAATGAAGACATCTCCATTTAAGCTTTCACTGCTTGGAAAATCAATAATTTCTCTCATGCTGTCTGGCTTGGTTGACGTAATTGACATTATGGAAGTTTCTATAAGAGTGTTTGGATTTAAGTCTATCTTGTCAATTTGACTAATAGGCAACACATATTCTGTACTCACATGTATGAATGGGTTTAATGTAATCTTTTCCAAATCATTTGGAGCATTAATTTTGGTAACCTACTTTGCCGTGGATTTTTCTTTCCTTCTATGTGATAGAATTATGCCTCAATGTATTGAGATTCACATGTTTTAAATGGGGATTTATCACCATACAATGTCCCAATATGACCATTGAAATAATATTTGAGACATTGATGGAATGATGAAGGTATGGACGCATGTTGATGTAGCCAAGGTCTTCCAAGAAAAATGTTAAAGGCTGTGTCATGACGAACAACCATGAAATCTAAATTATACAAAAGGTCTCCAAACTGAGTTCTAAGTGTAATCTCGCCCAGATGTTCTTGTTCATTTTTATCATATCCTTGCAACATCAAAGTAGAAGGAGATAAATCAGATTCGGTGAAGCCCAATCGATGAAGTGTATGAATAGGAATGATATTGACTCCTGAGCCATTATCATTGAAAGCTCGTCGGATGTCTATATCATTGAATTTTACAAATTGATACAAAGGTATGATATGTTCATGTACAACATCATCTTCTCCATCATCTGTAAAAGATACTACTGCATGGAATTCTATAGGATCATTCTCTATATGGTATACCTTAGCCGCATCAATTTTAGTTTCGAATTCTTGAGGACTTGACAAAGCCTCAATAAGTGCCTACCGAAGATCTTTTGATAGATTCAAGGCATCCAGAATTGATAACTTGGTCGGTACATGAGACAAATATTTCAATACATCATAGTTTTTCTCCAAAGGTATGCATTTCCCATCATGAAAATGTGGTTTTGCAGGTGCCTTGGAAGTTTATGCTTTGGCAGTAGATGTATCGCGTATCAGGGAAGAAATTGGAAAAACTCCTGGCTTCGGTAGATTAGACTGACTAGGTCTATCTATTTGCTGAGAGGAAGAAGGTGTAACCTCTAATCGGTCTTCCAAAATAACTGTCAGGACCGAATATGCCATGTGTGGAAGAACTTTCTTGTTCCTGTTCATCCCGCTGAAGGGCTTTGCCATGAGTTTCTACCGCATATACATTTCTGAAAGGGTAGGATTGAAATAATGGCTTCTGGAATATCCACATATTCCCCGGTATCCTAGACCTCTGTCTCTTCCTCTAACTCCAATTTTAGAAATAGGGAACTAAGGATCATCATGGTTGAAACTGTTATTGGCATAGGTATCCGTTAAATGAATCATGTTAATAGAGCCAAATATCAATTCTTCATCTGATGAAGACTCTGCCTGATGAACCAGTTCAGGTTGTGCCGTTTGGTGGGATGGTGCCCATGATTTTGAAGCATATGGAATAAAATCTACCAGAGTCAAAGAAAACTTAGGCTTTTACACGAGCTCATCTTCTTCTGACTGCTCTTCTTTATTCAAATTACGCTGCTTCTTTGAGGATTTTCCTTCTGATGAAGGGGGTTTTTTTGTGGCAGAAATAGTAGAAGACACAATTGGTTGATTCAATTGTGTTCGAAAAATCACATGAGTTCAGTTGATCATTTTCCGGACCATCCAATCATTATATTTTTGCGCATTTTTAATTTTGAATTCGTGCCACTCACCCTCTTCCTCTAGATCAGTAGTAGTAACACATGCTACCTGGGATGAAGAACCTTTCAGTTTTACTTTTCCAGAGTCCACCATATTTTGCAGGAGATCTTTGAAGACAAAACACTCCTGAATGGGATGCCCCAACATCTGATGAAATGGGAAATTGTTGGGGAGGTCTTCATCTCCTTCCTTGTTCGGCATTTTGGGCCTTGGAAACTGAACCAGATTGTTTTCCATAGCCGAGATGAAGTAACCAGGAACTTGTTCATTCCGAAAAGAATAATCTTTTTTATTTAAATCATCAAACTATTTTCACCTTTGATCTCTTTGATCATCATGACGAGGCGGCCATTATTGTTGATGCACATGAGGTGGAGATCTTCGATATGATGAAGGTTTTGAAGTGAAAGTAGGTACAGGTGCTTGTTTAAGTGTAACTGTAGCAGTCTCTACTTTCCCTGTTCTCCTTCCTGTAATTGATGGAATTACATGAGTTTTAGCCTTAGTCTTTATAAGAGTCTTCTATCTTCTGATCGATTGAAGTAAGGTATTGAAACCCTCCTATATATTTCACAAGGATCAACGGTGTGTGTAATTCATCACGTAGATTTTCCACACATATTGGCAGCAAACCTTCTTGAGGGAGTGCTAAACTTAAGGAATATGTTAATCCCTTCCAGCTAGTAATGAAATCTGAAACTCTTTCATTATCCCTTTGTTTACAATTGTTAAGATCAAAAATTGTCGTTTTTGGTAATGTTGAGATAAATTGAAGAAGGAGCCTTTGACGGAGATCTTCCCACCTAGTAATTGACCGAGATTGAAAAGTTGTATATCATACAAAAGCAGGTCCTTGTAATGACTGCACAAAACACCTGAGCTTAACTGCTTATTTTTGTTGAGGAGTTCCCATCATAGGATCACAACGAGAAACAAAATGTGTTAAGTGGTGTTCTAGATCTCCTGAACCATTAAAAATTGGGAATGTGGTATTCAAAAAATTTGATAGGGGGGAAATTTCATCCACCCATTTAGGGTAAGATCTTTTTTTTGGTTTCACTTGTGCACGTTTTCCTTCCATAGCTTCCAACCGAGTTGTTAATGACTCAATGGTAGTCAATAGTTTTTGAGATACATCTGGTTGAGCTTTGACCTGAGAAGGTGCAATAACTAGAGTTTGGATGGGTGTGATGACCAGTACTACAACTTAAGGTAGTATTGGTGATTGTTGTCACATATGATCCATATGATTGGACCTATGAGGGTGTAATTGTATAGGGGGATATTCTTGATCCATCCCAGTAGCTGCGAAAAATTCCTTTGATTGATTTACTCCATCATGCTTAAGAGGAAGACTACCTTGAAGTAGTTCTGCATTTAACCTCCTTAACTCCTTCATTTCTTCTTCTTTTTGTGTGAACCTTTCCTATAATGAGATTGATTGGCCTTCTCCAGAGGTAGGCTGGGATGTAACCTGACTTTTACCCTTTTCCTTGGCATATGCCTTTCTGGAGTATGGAAGGGCATTACCCGAAGGAATGTCTTGCCTCTGGGAAACCCTCTAGCTTCTGGTACACACACCTCCTTCATTTGTTTCCATGTGTACAACCTCTTGAACATGAACTTCTTCATCTGATCCCTCTTAGTGAGCCTCATGTTCTAGGGGATTGGTGACAATGGCATTAATGACATTTATCGATTCATAACGCATTGATGGCATTTTATCAGTTCTTATGCTAGATTGTCACACTTTGTGTCTTCTATGAGACTATGTTCTCCTATATAAGGAATTCTTGGGAACTTTTTGGTGGATAGTAATCTAAAGGGAATCATTAGATAATTCATTCATACGCTTTCCTTGTGTCTTCTTCCCTAATCGGAAGAAAACTGACTTCTGCTGAGGAGGAGATTGAAAATGTGAAAAATCCCCCAACCTTGTAGGTTGGGGTTGTTCTTGTTCTTCTTCTTCAAATCTTTGAACTTTGTTTAATGAATTCAATGATTGATTTAGATGATCCCCCAGGCTTGAAAGCTGGGGTGATTCTTGAACTGCTATAGCTGAAATCTGTTCAACTTCTCTTCTGATTATGCGGATTTTTGTTCGAATATTGGCTAGATGCATTATCTAACCATCATTTACACCACCTGTTTCAAAATATCGCTATGCTATTTTAGACATTTTCATCCTATGACATCTGACATCGTCTAAACGAGATGCTTACTCAATATTCTCATAGGCTTGATGTAAAAGTAGCTCAATAACTTTTTTCCTTTGAGCCTGATTGTGATGAGAACTGGTTGAGGCCTGTTCTCAAGCATACATTTGATAACATACAAAATCTATTAATTGGGGCCAGTTGTGGGCAATAACATTGAAGTGAAATGAAATGCTCCATATTCACCCCATCCTCTGATGCAAACATTAGATAGGGAATCAAAAATTAATTAGCATAGCCTCTTCAGAGAATTAAGACATGCACGCTAAAGGGTTCTCTATTGTTTTTCAACCCTCAGATGTTGGGAAACTGAAAGAGATGCCAAGTCAATTTGGCGCTGCAACCCTTATATTACCTTTATATGATTTTAATATTCATCATATGGTAAGACTTTGGTTTTCAAATGTCAAAGAGTTTTCCATAAGTTGAAAAGAATGTCATGAATACAATATTTTGTCATCAATTCTGGAATATCAAACTTAGAATTTATTGAATGCTAGAACATGACTGGTATTTATCATTTAGCTAATTGTTTCCTCATGTTCAACACATCTTCATCATATTCTACTAGAGTTTTCTCCACTTGGTCTGACCAAAGTGGATGCTCTACATTTGAGGATAAATGACCCAAGGGAGGTTCGGAGAATGACCATTCCCTTAAGATATCTTTTGACTGAGAAAGTGTTTCACCCGTAAATGACAAGGCATCAGACATGATTGTTCTTGTGTTTTCAAGTGCCTCGAGATATGAGGACTTTCTTATTACTACATCGTCAATTATAGAATTGTTTTGAAAATGAGAAATACAACTACGGAGAGGAATTTCGTAGAGAAATCCATCATGGGGAGGATCACCATGGTGGATTACAGCAAGGGATAAATCTTCTTTCTCCTTGGTCTTCTAGCCACATGGAGGGTTGTTGTGGATCTCATCCAAAGATCGGCACTCTAGATTGACCGAATTTTCATGAATAAATTTTTCATGATGAAGTGTATGATGATAAGCTTCATAATTACAACTACTATTCCCAAAATTTGGTAATGAGAGGGTAGGATCTTGAGCAGTAACAGATAAATGCCTGAGGGATTAAAGAAATCCAGCATTAAGAGGAGATAAATTACAGCTTGACTCTTGACTTTCCAATGGTATTTGGTAAGATTTATTCTTGGATGTTCTCTTATACTTAGTTGGGGCCACTTGCTGGGAAAAGTGGTTATCATGGGCAGGTATATGTGCATGTCTTGGATTAGTTACCGAAACAGACTAGTTAACTCCAATTGGAAAGGGTGTATTTTCCCAATATTGTTGTCTGTGTGATATGGGGGAGTATGCCCTATGACCCTCATAGACTAGAACAGAAGTGTGTATCTGCGCTGGGATGGCATGCCGTTGTGTCATCCCATGTGTCGAGACATATTTACATGTCTGTTCCTCTGATACTGCTGAAGTAGTAGTTAAAATATCCTAACATTATTCTAAAATATGGGCATGGATATGAGTCTGCCATTTCACCATTGACAAGATGTGTTTAGTGACTTCAGCGGCCAGAACGGGAATATATGTCCATTCCATATCTAGAGTAGGTGTATATGCCTACTCCTGTCCTCCTTTTTCTGTCAACAGATATTGACAGTACTTATGCATAGGGGCAAAGAGTTGAGACTGCTCCGAATTTGTCGTCGGAGCATTCTTACCGACTTCTCTGGGTCCTACCAAACGGGACTATTGGAAGACTTGATGAACATTGGAAGGAGTATGTGTCTGCTGTATATTCTTCGTCAAGTATGGTTGAAGGGTTTCCTTCAATGCTGGAAGATGAGACTATTGACATAATTAGTGATTATAAATAGGTGTATGTTCCTGCTTACCGGTTGCCACCATATTAGATTGGCGGGGTCTCATTAAATGTAGTCAGACGAGCCTGCTGACTGGCTAATAAATTGTAAATAGGTGTATGTGCATATTCATGGTACTCCACCAGGTTTATCTAGTGGGATTGGTGGGTTTCAGTCAGATGAGATTACTGAGAAACAAAATTAGGACGAATGGGCATATGTTCATGTTTGTTGTTTTCCATCAAGTTTGATCGATAGACTTCTCCGGGGGAGGTAGAGGTTAGAACCTACTTCCTATTAACTGGATTTTGTCCTTGGCGGTTTTTCTTATGTGCCCAAGTCTGTGAGACTTGGGCCAAACGTCCATAAGAAACATCCCCATCATGTTGGGGATCTACTACCACATGATTCTGGCGGCGATTGTTAGTGGGAGTCATCAAGAAGGACTCTTGTATTCTTGAAGTGGGGCCTTCAGTGACCTCTTGATCTACCTCCCTACAGTATGGGAAAGATTTATTGTTGCGTTCTGGGGATAAAGACTTGAAATAGTTTGAAATGGTGGTTGGCACTATTTTCTTCTTGATCATTTTTCGTTTTTGGCCAGATGATCGAGGATTATTGTTGACCTGGAGGGCTAGTCGAGCAGCCTCCAAAGTCGGAATTGTACCGTGTTGGCGATATTCCTTTATCTTCGCATTGGAGACCCAACGTTGAAGATGTTGGGTTGGTGATAACGTCCTTCCCGTGGATGCAGATCCAACTTGAGTAGTAGTAGGGAAGTTCACAGATGTTGTTTTTGAGAAAACCATTCTTTATATTCAAGGGAATTCTATGGAAAACTGAGAACAACAAAAAAATTATATTAAAGTGACATCTTGTCAGATAAATACATGCATGATTAATTCCTTTTTCTGGCCTTCCTTTATCAATTGATAGGGGCCTAACATGTGTGTAACATTATTAACATTGTTACGGATTCACATTGGGTTCCCCATTTTTGTTTCATAGGTCCTTGAAAAGTGATATTCTAGATTTAAGAATCATTGTTTCCATGTGGTTTCCATTGGATTTAAATGAAACTCAAAATATCTTAATAATAATAAGTATCATGATATGATATATCCAATGTAACTACAAATTTCACATACAATGAGTAAGTGGTGAATAAATATTATATCACACAGAATTAAATGTGAGATGATAAGAACATTTTTTTTTCTTTAGATATAAGTGTTATTTTGGAAAATAATTTGTATTTATAATAAAATAAAATTACAAACATTTATATCCCCTAAATTAAAATTTATGTATTGTGAAATTATATTTTAGGAATAAATTATTTCCAACTGAAGTGAAAAAATGAAAAAAAAGTGTTCAACAAACTTTAGAAATGAGCCTCTTTAATGTGATTTAAGGAAAATATTAAAGTGTTTTTAAAGTGAAAAGGGAATACTTGTTTATATAATACCAGAAATTAAAAAATATATCATTTAATGATAATTTTTTTGATTTTATATAAATATTGGTAGATTAAAATAGATTATGGGTTGTACTGGAAACGGGGTAAGAAATTGTAAGGTTCCTTTAAATCAGGATTTCCTATCAGGATGTATTGAAATGAGAACCTTATAAAACATGTATTATCTATTTAAATAAAGATGAAATGATATGGATATATGATTTTGTAACATATAAATAGAATTTATAATAATTATATTAAAATAATGAAGAATTAAATTGGGGTAAAGAGAGATAAAGCATAACTTGAAAGGAAAATAAAGGTTCAGGAAAAACCCTTACAAATTTGAAAATAGTAGAACCATATGCCCCATTAAATTAATGATCATAAAACATGAAATTTAATAACATGAATATAAATAGATTCTTGATATGATACATCAATCGGCAGTATACATACACCACAAAAAATGGTGAATAAGGCATATCTCATAGATTTAATGGTGATATGAGAAATCCCTTACCTTTTATCTAAAAGTGTTCTGCAAATGAACTTAATATCATGGATAATAAAATTAAAAACACTAATTAATTGATTAAAAACCTTTTATAATTTTATTTGACTTAATATAATTTCATTAAGTCCATTTAGGGTCTTTTGATGAGTTATACGATTCAATTTTATCATTTGGGAATGTTTGTTTCCTTGGTTTTCATGATCAGTTTACTTATATACATGTCTAGAAAATAATGTAAAATGAGAATGGATATGTAGAATTTAAGTAATAATATATTAATTAACATAAGTAATATTAAATGGTCATAAAATTTATTTTTTTGGAGAGTATTAATCATTAGATAAGACGTTAGTGATAATCTGTTAGACTAATTTTGGCTCTTTTTTTATCATCACAAACTAGCTTTGTTTTATTATTTAACATCATGTATATATAATGTTCATATAAAATTAAATATTCTTTAATAAATATATTATAATTTTTTTAACCATAAAATGGTTTTATGACCAACCATGAAGGCGTTAATGTAAAATTAAAATGCATCATCCATGATGTCGGTAAATTGACAGATTAGAGGCGATGTTCTCATTTATAGAATAAAATAGAGAGAAATGAGTTTGATGACAAAGATTCCATTAAAATTATATAATTATAGAATAAAAATGATAATATAATTATAGTATATATTTTTTACAGTATAGGTGATGTAATGATAAGAAAATAAATGAAATTGAAAAGAACATAAAAGAAAAGAAAGAGGATTTTTACCTCTTGAAATCTCTTCCTTGAGAACCTCCATACGGGGGTTGGTTTTGGTATTTTCTATAGACCTGTGGATCTAGGATTTAGGGGAGGGACTTGAAAAGAGTATTGGGTAGAAATTGTACAAGCCTCAAATCATGTAAGGTGTGAGGAGAATAGGTGGTCAGGGGTGGGGTTTATAGTGGATGAGAGGGGTGATTTTTGTATATTTTATTCACTTATTTATTATTTTAGCTCAAGAATATGGATATCTTAAGACTTATCACCAAATATATTAAAATAATGAGTAATATTTCTATATTATGGGCTTAAATCATCCATACATCTGATATGACTCCATAATTCATCTATTTTGTTAAATACCATAAATTATCATATTTTACTATTCATAAAAAATCCAACTATTTTAGAAAAAATTAATCCTTACCATTTTTTGATGTGTAGAATTCAAAAATTATCTCTGTTTTATGAAAATAATTTTATAAATATGAGAAATTTAATTTTTACTTAAAGTCATCTTTTACCCAAAAAATATTTATTTTAAAATCAAAACTGATTATATAACACATTAAAGAAACAACTAAGGTCTTACAAAATTATCTTATACTCATAAGACAAAAAATATAAAATTTTAAATCAATTTACTGAATATATATTTTATTTTAAATGAATATATATTTTATAAAATGGTAAATAAACATTTATGTTTCACAAAAATACCAATACTTCATTTATCATTTTTAAAAGATTTATTTACTTATTGTGTAATATAATTATATTTTATTTTCCTTAAAAAGATACCTAAATTTTATTTATAATTTTATAGGTGATGTTACTATTCTATTGGTTATATTACTATTCCGAATGGTTACGTTATTATTCCAATTGTCACATTACTATGCATCAAAAATGGAAGTTGTCAATAAAATACAAAAATTTAGCCTAAGTAAATTTTGATATAATTCTTCCCAAAATATTTTTTTTAACATATATAATTTATAAAAGTGACCAAATTTATTTTTAAAACATGTGATCCATTAAAAGGAGGTAAAATTGGATTTTTTAAAAAATATTTTATGCTGAAAATGGTTTTATTATTATCTCATGATTATAAAAATAATTGAATAAATTTAAAAATATTTGAGTGAATATATAACTTATATTTTCATTAATATATTTAATTAATTAGTTGTTAATACAAAATGTCATTATGAAAATACAAAAATATTTTTATAAAGATACATCAGTTCAGCTCAGTTGGTTTTCATTTATAACTAATTGGTAACCGAAGAAATGCGATATAAATATGTGTAATCATAATTTACATAATCTCATTCAGAAATGTCATTCCCAAAATCTTAAAACATAATATTTAATCATCTGTTAAGACTATTTTCTATAAATGAAGTTAAATTTAAAAGGAGGCATACCATAAAATCTTGGGGTGTTACAACATCATTTAGAACCTAGATCATGAGAATGATCTTTGAAATAGTGGGTTCCCTATACCCAACTATTTAGTGATTTTGATTACCATATCATGTGTACAGTTAGCTATACATGATGTCATTTGACCATTATAGTGTAGACTTTACTACGTTCATTATTGAAATGGTAATGTCCAACGATTAATTATTCTATCAAAAGATTATAGAAGATCCTAGGCTATAATGAGAACCTCTATATACTGTGAAATTAATCTTAAATATATGTTATATGTTCTAGATACATCATTTAGATATGACGCAGTAGATTTTTGACTATCAGGTTATGGGGGTCATAAATGTTGAGACTTTTTCTCATGAAGTTCACATTTGGTGATCACTAGTAGTGATATCATGAGGACCGACCTTCCAATAGGAACACCACATGTTTTAGGTGTCATTGGATGTTCCTATCTATGATAATGTGTAATGGTCTCCTAACTTGAGACCATTTCCAGTTTATGTCAACTGATCATGTACTTTGTTGCTGGATGAAAACCATGATGTTGAAATCATGGAGAGATAGTTTTTATTGGGTGTGTCATTGATGACATGACCTTGGTTGAATAGTTAAGAAAGGATTTTTTACTTACAAGTTATGAAAGTAATATATCTCTGATCATTTTGATAAGGATGGTAGTACTTTCATAAGACCATGGCCATGACATTTGAGGGTAAGTCCATCCAGTTGGATCTACAAATAATAAATTAATAAAAAGGGTGAGGACACGTACATATGTCTTTGTTTCATAGGTCCTTGAAACGTGATATTCTAGATTTAAGAATCCTTGTTTCTAGGTGGTTTCCATTGGATTTATTCATGGAATAGGAAACTTTCAACAGTTCTTTATCCCAAGAGGACCTGCTTTCCAAAGGCAGACATTCGTTATGTTTTAAAATTTACAATACTTAAGAACATGCATTGGTCAAGAGGATGGGAGGTCGGACTCATCACACCCTTTTGGGGGGAATTATTGTCTAATCCGGGACTCTCTTTGAAATTAAAATATTTTCATTAATCCTTATTAATTCACCAAGTATATCATAAGTATCCCTTGGAATTTAAAATCACTTATTTAACATGTATAAAATTTTAGAATTATCAGTATGTATTCAATGTTTTCCATCAATGGTATCCTCTAATATACTGATTAAGGATTCTTTTAATCATCATTTATGATTATACTAGTATTTAAGCCACTCAGTGGGGAACTCTGAAGTTTATTGTCATCCAGGGAGATGAAGGTTTTTTTTATCTTGGGATCGTGCTCATAAAATGATCTACCTATGTATCCTTGTGAAAGGAATCAGAACCCTCATAGTTTGGTGCCAATTAATGGGACACATCATACCTTTTAAGGTCATGTGATAAGGACCTCTAAGTGGAAGTTTCTTATATACAACTTAGTGTGGGAATTATGTTAAAACGTCCCAATGAAATTTGGAAAGGATATAGGTTTCCAAATAGGATCAAAACCTATTGGGAGCATGTCCCAAAGAGAACAGGGTTGATTTGACGTGTTGGGTTTGAACCTCAAAGAGGCTTCCTACGCATCCCATATGGATGGGAATCAAAGCCCACGTAGTTAGATGAATCTAATAGGAGAATATAGTCCTCTGAGAAAGATTAGTTTCGGCTTACTTCCTGAAAAAGGATGCCTTGATGATTTGAGGATTGAATTTGAGTCTTATTTCCTAAGGAGGATGCCCAAATTGGGGGAATTAGGGTTGGATTCTTGAGGAGGATATCCAATGAGCTTGGGCCCTAAAAGGGATTCCTACGTATCCTGGATTGAACAGGAATCAGAGTTCTCTTAGTTCATTCAAAATCAGTGTTTGTTCATATGTTGTAATCGTCACGTATCTCTAAGCCCACGTGAGTCATGCTCGGTGTGAGAAATAAGAGGATGTGAAAGATTCAACAATGGAACTTCACACTTTTCCTCCTATGCTGATGGAAGAGGGTGTATCGACCATGGAAGAGGGAGAGGCGATGAGCCTTCCCTCTATTCTATTTATATTAGACAAGGGTCCAATGTAAGGAAGAAGGGGTGAAGGTGAGGGGCTTATACCTGGACGGATTCCCTGAAATTGGTTTTGGTAGGGGAGGGAGACTTCTCCTATACTTGCACGGAATGGAAAGCGTGAAGTGTACCTTCCCTACCGAAAAACTGAGGTCCCGGTCACCTCTTTAAAAAGGGAGAGGACGGAATCCCACCATCTTCCAAACTGGGAACGTCCCAACATTGTTTCTAGGAGAAAAGTACATGTGACTACGGATATACAAACCCACAAACATCCCATGAATCTTAACCCCATTGTGAAACAAATGTGAGAAACCTCTGACTACTAAAATAAAAATCCAAATAAGAGACACACTGATGTTCCTTATCCAAAGGTTTGAAAAATCAGGAGGTTTTGGTAAAGGCTTCAACTTAGCCCTTTTTAGATAAGGAAATCAAGGAAGGAGATACCCTACCATGAATGGATTTAAAGAAGGATATTTTAGTTAGTCACGTAGGTACCTCAAGTAGGTATGCCGCATAGGTACCCCGCGTTGCTCAATCGCACAGGTATGGCGCGCAAATGTACCGCGCAGTTGTAATGCGCAGGTATGGCGCACATCTATACCGTGTAGGTATGAATGGTGGTTAAAGAATTTGAAGAACTTTAAAAACATGCCTATTCCCTTTAATTATCCCTTCTCTGAGTTTATAGAAATAACTGAGACAATTTGAGAGATATAGGCGTAAGAGCTATGAAATGGGAGCTTCAGAGAGTCTTTCAAAAAATTTCAGTCCTCAAATGGGGAGCCCAAGGGTACTATTTATAGGCACAGATGGGGCTGACCGAAGAAACTTTGGTCGCGCAAATATGCTGCGTAGTTCCACCACGCAGGTGCTTCGCATATAGGCATCCCAAATCTTCTCGCACGTAGTTCTGATGCGTAGCTATTTCGCGAAGCTCAGCCGCGTAGCCCTGTCACGAAGCTGGGCCGCATGGCTCTTTCGCGAAGCTGGGCCGCGGAGCTCTCTTGTGAAGCATGCTGGATATTTGTTGATGTATCCTTTCTAACTCTATGAATCTTTTTAAGGAGTGTCAGCAGTCTTGCATTATGAGATATTAATGACAAAGAGATTATATTACCCAGTATGTGTTCGTAGGTTGGTTGTCGTTGTTGTGACAATTCTCATCTCTTCGGGGGCCATGATGGGTTTCTAGATCCCACTCTTGGTCTGTGATTACTATTCAATGTTGTAGAGATAAGGGTCTAAAGGATCACACATAATAGTGTATTCGAAAATCATCCATATTCAGTTGAATAAGAGATTTGGACATGGTGGGCCCCACCACTGGGGTCCAAGATTTTTCCAAGGTTAAACGATCACCAATTCAATAAATAAATTATTTCATGTTATGAATAAAGATTATTGAATTTATTTATTAATTGTATTTACATGTTTTAAATAAATACATGAAAAATATTATTTGAACTGATATTAATATATTTACAATTCAATTAATACTTTAAGGAGTACGAGCTAAGTTAATGGATCGGGTATTATCACATAATATATTTGTTACAGTTAAATGATAATAAAATTAATAATATTTATGACTCAAGTTTAGTGTTCAAAATATTATTTATAGTGTGATCAATAATTTGGGGGCTAGGTGGGAATTTTTGGGTAATTTCATTTCACTATATAAATAGAGGAGGATAGGAGTTTTCAATTATTATTAAATGCCTCTCTCCCTCCTCCTCTCTCTCCCACATCTTAGAGAGAGAGAGGCTCTATATATAAGGGGCTCGGATGGGTCTCTCTCTCAGGCATCACAAGAAGAGCAATGTGGTGATCGTCGGAGTGTCGAAGGAGTCGTCATTGCTCTGCAGTAGAACCCGGATGACAACAATCAGTACTCCTATAGATTCCTTGAAATGTTTATGGCTGATCTAGAGGAATTCAACTTTGGATTCTTCATGCAGTGATCGAAAATGATGAGCAGACGTCATGCGTGACTTCGGACTTAAAATATGTATTTTTACTATTTTATTTTGTGCTTAAAATTCTTCATGTGTGATCACAGGCTTAAACTGGGATACTATTTTCCAACATCGACAAGATTTTGTTGATTTTCAGTGATTTTTTTATAATCCCACATGTTTGGGGGTTCTTCTACATGTCCGGTTTCTACAAGTGGTATCAGAGTAATGCATGATGATTTTATGTCAATTAAAAAAACATTAAGCTATGAAGAGGGTGTCGATACGGTACCAACACCACAGACCACACCTTAATTTGAAATTGGATAACTATTCTGGGGTCATCTGATGTTCTATGTTCGGATTAAAACTGGTAGTTTAATGAGGTTTCAATTTATTGAACCATTATTTTATTATTTAAATCTATTTACAATGTAATGTTTTTTTCCATTGAGGATTGTTAATTATTATTGTTATAATAATATTAATATAATAATAACGGTTTAATTAAAATAATAATAATTTATAGGTGACCTGCTTTGTAGGTCATGACAAAAAAACAATTTTTTTGTGGTTGAGCGGCCCCCCTGTTGCTTCATCTCCCTCCTGGAGCCGCCCTAGGAGAAGCAGCCTCCACCCAGCAGCACATTGCATCGCCTTCAGCCTCCACACCGTGGCCGCCCCTCTCCGGGCACCTCCCTCCCTCCTCTCCACAACACACCATCCTGTATCACCCAGCGACGTGCCACCACCAGACACCCCACGACGCACTATGCTGCCTCCCCTGTTTTTCCTCTCACCTCAACTCAGGCACCGACAGCGTGCCGCCCCACACCGGACACAGCCGGTCGGACCGCCTCCCTGCGTCGGACTGCATCGGCTGCCCACGACCGACTCCTCCCAGCAGTGGATTTAATTAAAATTAAATTAATTAATTAGTTTTAGTTTTAGTTTTTAAATTAAATTAATTAATTCGGATTGAACAACGTATTTATATCGAATTAAAATTCGAGTGAAATTTTAATTCAAAATAATAATTCCCTCAAATTATTTAATTAAAGTCTAATTTTTATTCTGCATTTAGTTTATATACATGAGTTAATACGTATACTGATCATGCACTGGAAACTGACCAATGCTTGTTCTGTGCTTGACTATATGTTAATTTTATTTATTTAGTTATTGCATGGTTCTGTAATAATTAGTTTATTTTAATTAAAAGATGATATTCATGTTATCTCAGAGTCGTCATATGTATAAGGTCCTGCGTACCCATTCTCAGAATTATATTTTCATACCTCGAGACCCCCTCACATATGTGTGAGTAATGTTGTATAATGACGAGATGAGTGATGCAGTTCATGACATGTCATGGCGATATACTAAACATGAGATATCAGGCATTGGAGGGGCATACACTTTATTTTGATTTGTAGGCAAAGCGACTCAAGGTATATCCCATAGGGTCTAGGTTGGTCTGTTATTCACTCAATAGACCATCCATTAGTACTAGCTCAAGATCAGGTGGTCATTTTGTTTTTAATGGTTTATTATTTTTTTGAATGTGTAGTTAATGCGTGATCACAAAGTATAATAATAAATAATAATACAAGATAAATTGAACATGTGACGTGATATATTTTTCTATTTCATGCATGGTCAGTTGTGAGTGCGATAACATAGTACATTCTTATAAAAATAGAAAATTATTTCTTTCATCACACTAAAAATAATAAAACCTGCAAAGTATTATTATGCTATCACCATCTTTTGTAATTCAAATTTGAAAAAAACCGGGTGTTTGGTGTGCCGATCATGCAATTGTTATGGGTGCCTCTTACTACTAGGGAGTCCTTATAAGAGTGATGGGTTGATTTACTAAAGTTATAGTAAGGATTATCCATATCTAACTTCCATTAATTTTAGAGGAAAGCTTTGAGTAAATCATGTTCTGATTTTTTAAGCTAGAACTTCACTTAACATATCAAGGAACCGTGAGTTTATGCGGCTGGCCAGCCAAAATCCAACCTTGAACCCTCCATGTAGTGGCATAGCCATATAATGTAGACTATAAGGGGTGGTTTATGGATCCTTTCCACTAGAATACTAACGCTTCAGAGTATTCAGATTCTAGCCCAGAGAATTCATAGAACCTGTTAAAATAGTGGGAGACATTAAATGATTTATGTAATTAATCAAAATTTCTTAACTGGTAATCCTAGTAAAAGAACTAATATATTAAAATTAATTTTTGTTGAAAAATGAAAAGTTATACCATAAGTTTAAAAACTGTGATATTATATTGGATGAAGTAAATTTTCAAACTGGTATGAGTATCCAAGAATAATACAGGCGCTTGCACATAGTATTATAATATAAGAAACTCAAGGTACAAGTATCCCCAACATTGTTAAACTACCTTAAGAAGTGAGGGTGAAGTTTCTTACATGAGACTAATGTACAAAGCATGTGAAAGTTATATCATTATGATTTCATCAATATCCAGTGTCAGTTGCGGTTGCTACACTAGGACATGGATGATATAACATGAAGTCTCATCTCCAAGATATTTGCAAGGAGAAAACGAAGCAATGATATGAATAAGGTGATGGTTACACCGGCATGTGTAAATTGGAAGATGGATCATGATCTTTAAATGGATCCCTTTCTCATATCAATTTCAACCATTTACTCACGTTTCATTTTAAATTATAAAATGAACAATTATTGAGTAAACACTTCATTACCTATCCAGGTAAGGTTCGCCAAGTGAATAAAAATATCAAAGACAATTTTTTCTTTAATTCTTATGGAAAATAAATTGAAATATAGGGAAAAATGTCAAAAAGGTAATGCTAATGGCACATTCACAATGCCATTCAAGGAATGAGGTATTAACAAAGGTTATTTTCATTTCATATTATAAAATAATGCTATGGATGTTTAAATGAAATTAACCGAATTAAAGAAGCAAGTTACCCGCTTCTTCTTCAAGAATATTCATTACTGTAATGTTTATGTTTTACTACATGGGTATTAAATACAATATGCCGGTGACATATGTGTTCTAATATGGTAACCATGTAAGAATAGAAACCTTACTGGAAGTACATTGTATTCTCTGAGTGGATGAGAAAGGGTGATACCTAGGCCAATGGTGAGAAATACATTGCTTCTTAATTTCCAAGTGAAGGATTCATGTAGAACTATTATTGAGTATAACGACAAACATTAATCTCACGTGTCCTTAGACACAAGGAGAAATTATTCTAGTTTTTGGAATTAATGTTGTTTTGGGTATTTCAAACTCAATAAGTAGTTCAATAATACATGAATCATAGGTAATGAGTGATGAATATAAATGTAATACTTATACCCTATTATGGAATGGTAATTTTTTGTCAAGTAATACTAAAAGTAGAAGTCAAGAATATACTAAGTATGAAATTTAGGCTCTGCCCAGCTAAATACTTTTCATATTATCCACATTATTAGTTTGGATAATGGAACCTTTAAAATAAAGGTAAGTCACAAAGCTTTTGGAAATAGTTCAATAAGTAAACTTGTACCATTCCAAGGTTAAAATAGAGGTGTATATATACTTTTTAAATTTTTTTAAGTAATTCCATGGTTAGAAGATATGAGTTGTTTCGGGTTGGCATATCAAAGAATATCGTAACTAATCATTCATAGATCATGATAATGTAGAGTAGAGTAATTCCTAAATGCACATTACCATATCCACATCACGACATTGATGTTAACGAGGAAGATCAATGATGAATTATTACATGTTAACATTGATAAAAAAATATAGCGTGGAGTAATTTCTAAATTCACATTTTATACATCAGAGTAATGATATGTGGAGTATCAATGTTGCAATTTGTAGAAACTTCCATTATATTTCATGATGTGGCTTGAAAATAACAGAATTATCCCATAACAATATGCCAACTATAATGACAAATGAATACCATACAATTAATTGTATGACGTAAATCCATTATGTCATAAGGACATGTGTTTGGATGAAAAGAGTTTGTTAGGACATAAACAAATTTGCATCAAGAGAAACACATTGTGATTTTAGTGTAATAATCCTAATAGTTGCTTAGGATGTTAAATAAATCCTTAAGATAGAGAAGTAGGTAGTCAAGTAATAGACTACACTTCTATATAAGGGTGCACATCTCTATTTGAGATAGTGGGAGCTATATTGACTTGTGTTTAGTCAATTCTCGTGATGTACAAATAGTTGGCATAGGAACTAGTTCCATAAGCACATGTGGAACATAGTATGTTATAGAGACACATACTGCATAGGAATGATAAAACCATGGTGATGGTTTTTATATTCACCATGGTCAGTGATATATTATTCAATGTGAATAATATTTCCTACTTGTAAACAGTGTATTGAAATTAGCTAAAATTGATAAGACCAATTAAAAATTCAATTAATGAATTCCATGTATCAAAGTGAAAAGGGGATTATTATTTTGAATATTGCAGTGGGTATTCAAGTGAGTTGATACATGGATGGTACAAGGGTAGTACCAATAAGGAACGATTGGTCTGACCAAGTCATTTTTCCTAAATCTGTTAGAATTTTTCCTATCACAACTAATTTTTATGAACATATTATTTTGTATTTGATGTCATGAACACCAATCATGGATGGTGACTATATGATTCCACAAGAAAGTGATGGTAAGTTCAAAAAATGCTAATAAAGGTTGCAAGTTACTTAAATTTGATTTTGGAATAATGTAAGCAACAAGATCATAGAATAAACATTTTCAAATAATGTTTTCCATGTTTCTACAAGAAGATAATTAGAGCACAAAGGTTTCCCAAGAAAATTATGTTTGATAACATATGGAAAACAGACAATGGTCTTATAGTTATATAAGACTATGATGAAATCTATTCTCCAGTGATTGACTTAAAGTAGAAACCTATGTTCCAGGGAACAAGATCTACTGAGCAAGATCTAAAGGTTGCATGAACCAAGTCAATAATACATATAGTGACATTTTATTGAAAATGTACAAGTTGGAATAATACAATAGATGAATTGTTTCCTATGTCACAAGGCATAATCTCACAAAGTTGACATGTCCAAGACATAGGAGGAGATAAACATGATGATTTAAATCTATATATCGATGTGATGGATCAATCATGTGTGCCATGATATGTAAAAGAACTGATATTTCAAAGGTATATTTTATTGTAGGAAAATATTAGTTATATCCAGGAGAATTGCAATGGATGTTGTCAGAACTATCTAATTTCACATCGTCAAGTAGAAAAGATATGTACATGGTATGTGGATAAGAAAGGATACTATTTTTCAGCAATAAAAACTATTCTTCCATAGATCAATGTGATCTACTATTGTAGTTCGGCTAAAGATGATGAGTGATTCAAGATCATATAAGCTAGTAGTATTCATACCTACTAAGACCAAGTACGTTGCAACTTCTAAGGAAGTTAAGAAGAAGTTAAATGCAACAATATGTTCCATTTTGTGGAATCACACCTAGTTAACAAAGGATTATCATAATATAAACTATGAAATTATTTCTAGCCAAGATATCATGTTATGACAGTGGAAAAGTGGGATATACTCAGGATACCATTTCTTGAGAAGTTTTACTCAATGAGACTAGGTCGCAATAGCAGAATAGACACATGGTGGAATTGTGGTAGACCAAGTAGCTAAAGTCATTACTCAGGAGAAACATGATATTCATCATGTGAGTATCTAACAATCTTGGTTAGCAAGTTGGGTCTATTTCAAGTGGGAGTGTTGAAATAGTGGGCTGCCTATACCCAACTATTCAGTTCTTTTGACTTCCATATCCCATATAAAGTTATTTATACATGATGTCATCTTACCATTATATAGTAGAATTTTATGCATCCACTTTTGAAATGGAAATGTCCAAATATTAATTGTTGTATCAAAATGTTATAGTAGATCCTAGGTTATAATGAGAACATCTAGATACTGTGACATTAATCTTAAATATATTTTTATGGTCTAGATACATCTTTCGGATCAGACCCAATAGATGTTTGACTATCAGGTTCTGGGGTCTTATAAGCATTTAGACATCATCCCATGAAGTTTTCACTCAGTGATCACTACTATTAAGATCATGAGAGAAAACCCGCCAATATGAACACCACATGTTTCAAGTGTCATTATATGTTCCTATCCATGATCATGTGTAATGGTATCTTGATATTAAATCATTTTCAGTGTATGTCAGTTGATCATTTAATTTGATGCAAGATGAAAACCATGATGTTGAAATTGTGGAGAGGTAGTTTGGGTTGGGTGTATCCTTGATGGCCTGACATTGGTTGAATGGCCATGAAAGTATTTGTCACTTATAGGTTATGGATGTAATATATATTAGGACATGTTGATAAGGATGGTAGTACCTTCATTAGACCATGGCCATGGCAGTCGAGGGTAAGTCTATCCAGTTAGATCAAAAAATAATAAAGCAAGAAAAAAGGCGATGACACGTGAGTGAATCCTGCTTTATGAGATATTAATGACAAAGAGATTATATTACATAGTATGTGTTCATAGGATGGTTGTCTCTTTTGTGATCATCCTTATCTCTTCCGGGGCCATGATGGGTTGAAAGATCCTACTCTTGGACTATGAATAATAATCACTGTTGTCGAGATAAGGGCCTTGAAGGTCACACACAATAGTGTATTCGATAATCTTCCATGTTCAATTGAATAGGAGATTTAGACATGGTGGGCTCCACCACTAGGGTCCAGGATTTGTCCAAGGTTAAATGATCACCAACAAAATAAATAAATTCATTCATGTTATAAATAATGATATTAAATTTTTTTATTAATTATATTTACATGTTTTAAGTAAATACATGAAAAATATTATTTGAAAGAATATTTATATATTCAAGGTTCAATTAATATTTGCGAGAGTATGATCCAAGTTAACGGATTGAGTATTATCATACAATATATTTTTTATAGTTAAGTGATAATAAAATTAAAAATATTTATGACTTACTTTAGTTATAAAAATATTATTTATAGTGTGATTAATTGTGTGGGGGTCGAGCTAACATTTTCGGCTAATTTCATTTCACTCTATAAATAGAGTAGGAGAGGATTTTGCCATTACTTTTCACTATCTCTCTCTCCTCCTCTCTCTCCCACATATTTGATAGAGAGGCTCTGGATCCAAGGAACTCGAATGGAGATCTCTTTCAAGCATCGCAAGTTGAGTGATGCAGTTATCATCAGAATGTCAAAGGAGTCATCTTATCTCTATGATATTACCCTGATTAGGATGATCGACGCCCTCACGGATTCTTGGAAATGCGTGTGGATGATATAGAGGAATTAGACATCAGATTCTTTGAGCAATGATCTCAAATGACGAGTAGACATTGAGTGAGACTTTTTAATTAACCCAGATATTTTAAGGTTTTATTTTGTGCTCTAAACTCTTCACAGTTGATCCTCATCTTATACTAGGCTTCTATTCGCTGACTTCAACAAGATTGCATCGATCATCGGTGCATATTTTTAAAATACCACCTATTTGGGGCTTCCTCTGCATGCCTGGTTCCAACATGAGCCACCCAAGAGAGTAAAAAATGCCATAAAATAAGATTTTATTAATTTTTTACTAATTTATCTGATCTATAACAACCATTTCCTTTAATTTAAAGGAGTAACAATGAAAAATTTAGCCCTAGATAATTAAAAAATGAGGTTTTCATCATTGAGGACAGAATGGTGACAAAATTTAATGACAAGGCTATCTAGAATATAGATTTTGAAGAGGAAGAGACACATTAAGAACATTAGGTTGATCATATAGAGGGAGGTATGGAAGAATAATAGAATACCTTATATTCAACCCTCATAATTAACGTTATTCTATAATTCTATTATAACGTCCCATTTTTGGAAGCGGCCCAGAGGTGCCCTATACATGGTTGGTCACATGGCCTCAAGCGCATTTCCCGTAACGCAAGAGGCTACCAACTAGCAGTGAGGGCCTTGGGTGTGATAGTGGGGAAACTATGCTATCATTGGCAGAGTAACACAGTGGAAGAGAAATAGATATACAATACTAAAAGTAGTAATAATTTCAAACAACAAAAAACAACAGAAGACTGATGAAGAAACAACCGGAGCACACATATATAAATGATGCATGATACATAGGTCTAAGAAAGTATCCAAACATGTCACAATGCAGGAATATAGTACTAAACCAAAGTACAAAAGAAAAAAATAAAACAACTTCTCAGCATCCCAAGCCTCAGCTTGGTCCCATGCTCTCCAGCTCCCAAAGAAGTTAAGAACCTAAAGTAGAATGACACTTTCCCTTATCTATACCTGCAGCAATATAATCTGTTTGGGCCCAAACGCATGACCCAAATAGGGTGTGATACTAAATCCCAGTAGGCAACCACCAAGAGATCTGTGCCTAATAGTCGGTGAATATATATGGAAGGTAATAAAAAAAGCAGCAGTAAACAAGGATGTAATCAACATTAAACATCCCTACAGTTTCAAAGCATTCAAACACCACATACCAAGTAAGTAGATAAAACACAAATAGGTAACCCTCTAGGATGTTCTCATAGCATAATCCCCTCTGGTCCTACCTGGAAAACACAAGAAACCCTATGGGAAGTACACACAGTCTTACCCCTCTGGTTTAGCTTTAGTATAGACTCTCTGGGGAAGAAATCATCGTCAATTACCCCTATAGTCTCGTATCGGTAACTAGAAGGTGCTCTGGGGAAGCACTTATGTCACATTATCCCTGTGGCCCACATCGAGGAACTACAGAAACTCTGAGGAAGCACTTACACCAATTCCTCATATGGTCTCGCATCGTAAAAAAAATAACGAACACTCTTGAGAAGACCTTACATACATTCTCCCTATGGTCCACTACACCAGGTTCTCACAGCCATGTGTAAGTCAAACAAGCATAGAAATGCGTATCATCCAAAGTAATCCTAGAGAACTACTTAGCTAACAGTATACAACATAACATGATGGCAGATAAATAAAATCACCCCATCCTACAATAATAGTAATGGAAATCAAACAACAACCTAAAAAAAACTCTACTAAACGGTCATAAACAAAATATTCATGGGAAGACCCTTTTAAAGCATAGAAATTAACCCTATTCTCATTCAATTTAGCTCTACTCAAGAATACAAGCATAGAAGGCAATTAATAGATCTAAAATAGTAAACACGTAATTCCCCATTCAAGGGTATTGGGAAATTTTTCACATATAACTCAAATACATTCAAATATTAGGCACAAACCACCTACCTTAATGTTTAAGGATCATTATACGTGAACCTCAAACCTTGAATCGCCCAAGAACACCATAGATCTAAAAAAACATTAGAAATGTTAAACCAGAGATAACTTGAGAAAGAGGAGGAATCAGGAGACGAAGCTCTTAAAGAGGAAAGAGCTTAACGAGGCGATCACAGTGCAATCAAATATGGTCGAATCGGAGGACAGAAGCTGAGTCGAGGGCTTAGAGAAGGATCGCGGTCGTACAGACGCTCTCAGATGAACCAAACCTAGAAGGAGATGGTTCTGACTGTCAGACACAACCCTGGTGAATTTAATGAAAAAAATAAAGTACACTGCATGTACATTAGAAGTAAACAGCATGTACTTTCCCTTACCGGCCCCCACATTAGGTGGTCTCTAGGTCACCACACACGGTTGTGTGCAAGGATGCTTCAAGGCCAGCACTCAGCTACCCGTGGTAACCAAGTACATGGTGTGTACCCATAAAGTACATGGAGTGTACTTATAAAATTTCTAGAAAATCCTCTTTTCCTAAAAAAAACCAGAAAAACAAAAACATACCTGAAAAGAATATCCGGGTTCTTACAAACTTCCCCCCTTAAAGAAATTTATCCCCAAATTTCCCTAGCAGGTCAACGTTGAAGAAAAATCCTCAAACAGCTCTGGCCACTGTGATCGTACATCAGCTTCCCTCCCCCAAGTCGCATCCTGTACTCATCTGTGCTTCCATAGCACTCATACCAGAGGAATAGACCGACCATAGAGAACCTTCGTACTGTGATAAAAAATCCGGATAGGATGCTCCTCGAATGTTGTGTCCACCACTAACTCATCCTCCTCGGGTTGAAAAGCATGAGACAGGTCTAAGAAGTAACGTCGAAGCTGAGAAATGTGGAAGATATCATGCATATCTCGGTACCTATGAGGTAACTGCAACCAATAGGCAACCGTACTAACTCTCTACAAAACCTCAAATTTCCCGACATACCTTGGAGAAAGCTTACCTTGTCTCTTAATCCTTTGGTGTCCCAACCTCAGTGTGACATGCAGGAAAACCTGATCCCCGACCTCGAACTCCAGTGGTCCTCTTCGCTGATCATCATAAGACTTCTATTGAGACTGTGTAGTATCCATCCTCTTCTAAATCAACTCTATCTACTCTGTGGTCTCCATGACAAGATGAGTTCCCAACATAGCTGCCTATCCTACCTCCAGGAAACAAAAGGGCGATTATCATGGCCTACAGTATAAGCCTCATAAGGTTCAATATGAATAGTTTCTTGAAAACTATTATTGTAGGAAAACTCCAAAAGAGGTATGTTATTCTCCCACGAACGTCCAAAATCCAGGATGCATGCTCGATGCATTTCATCATGCACCTGAATCGTACGATCAGACTGGTCATCTGTCTGGGGGTGGTAAGTTGTACTTAGAAGCACTTGTGTACCCAAGGCCTTCTGCAACCCCTTATGGACCTCAGAAGTAAAACGGTCATCCATGTCTGAAGCAATAGAGTGTGTAACTCCGTGTATACATGCTATCTCGCGTATTTACAACTTTCCCAACTCTTCAACACTGAAGGTTTGCTTAATCGGCAAGAAGTGAGCAACCTCCGTGAGTCTGTCAATGACAACCCAAACAACAACATTCGCTCGAGGCGACCTTGAAAAACCTATCACGAAATCCATCATGACATCATTCCATTTCCAATCGATAATGGGTAACAACTGAAAAATCTTGGATGTTCGCTGATGCTCTGCCTTCACCTGCTGATAGGTGGAATACCTCATCACGAAACCATCAACATCTCTCTTCATACCTAGCCACCAATACTGACGGTGTAGATCACAATACATCTTAGTGATGTCAGGATGAACTGCCCAAACTGAGGAGTGAAAGTCCCACATCATCTCCTCACGTATGTCTGCTGATACCCATACGCACCCATGAAAATGCAAGATCTCATCCTCACCTACGGTCCATCCTGGAATAGGGTCCTATCCGGACACGCTTTCCCGTAGGACTAGGCCTTCATAATCTGATAGCTGCCTCATTCACACTTGATCAATAAGAGTGGAGGTAACAACTATAGAAGAATTAAACGTTTCCCCTTCCTATCATGCACCTTCAAATGCATCTCAGAGAATAGAGTCATAATCTGCCACTCACTACTGGCCTCCTAAGATGTCTGTATTTGAGTCCTCGTGCTCAGTGTATTAGCAGCCGCATTGCCTTTCCATAGCATATAGGTAAGATCAAAGTCAAAAGATAGAATGTACTCAACCCACTTTCACTGTCTCAAATTCATGTCATGCTGAGTGAAGATTTACTTGAAATTTTTTTGGTCAATGAAAACCAAAAAATGATCTCCCAACGGATAATGTCTCCAACAGCGTAAGGCATGAACAACTGTAGCCAACTCAGGATCGTACATCGGGAAATTTATCTCATGTGGCCCCAACTACCAAGACCCATAGGCAATGACTTTTTCTTCCTTCATAAGTATATCTCCCAGTCCGATACCTAAAGCATCACAGTAAATAGTGTAGCTCTTGCCTAGCTCTAGAAAAACTAGTATTGGTGCTGAAGTCAACCTCCTTTTTAGCTCATGAAAGGTTGAATCATAAGAATCTGGCCACAAGAACTTTTCATCCTTCTTTTTCTGTCTCGTCATTGGCACGACTAAGCATGAAAAGTTATGTATTAAATCTCTATAGTATCCAAACATCCCTAGAAAACTCTGTACCTAAAAGATGTTCTACGGCTAATCCCAGGAAACTATTTCTCTCACCTTATCTAGGTCTACTGATACTTCTGTCTCTAAGATAACATGACCTAATAAGTGAAGTTGATTCATCCAAAAGTGTAATTTTGAGAGCTTAGCATATAATAGATGCTCTCTCAATGTACTTAGAATGATCTCAGGATGGGTATCATGGTCGTGTCAAGTGTGAGAGTACACCAAGATATCATCCACGAAAACCACCACGAAAGAATCCATGTATGGATGGAACACTTGTTTCATTAGTGACATGAAGAATATAGGCTCATTCATGAGATCGAAAGGAATTACCACATACTCGTATAGACTATACCTGCTTCGAAAAGATGAAAGATGTATATCAGATGGTATAACTCTCAACTGATGATAACCAGATCTCAAGTCAATCTTCAAGAACACCCAGGATACTTGAAGTTGATCAAAGAGATCATCAATCCTTGGAAATGGATATCAGTTCTTGAAAGACAACTGGATCATCTTCTGATAATCCACAAAAAGTCAGAGAGTACCGTCCGCCTTCTTCGCAAATGGGATAGGAGAAACCCAAGGATAAGTACTGGGTTGGATGAAACCCTTTTTCTGTAACTCCTCCAAATGCTTCTTGAGCTCCTGTACCTCTAGTGTAGACATCCTATAAGGAGGAATGTACACCGATTCCACTCCTGGCATGAGCTCAATAGAAAAGTCTACCTCTAACTCTATAGGAAAACATGAAAATTCCTCTATAAATACATCCCTAAAACAATCCAGAACTAGGGGAAAGTCAATCTGAGAAGTCCCCTAGTCATACAGATAAAGACTAGCAATCTGGGTTGTAACTCCTCCCAACCCATGAAGCTTAGATCCTGCTCTGCTCTCCTTGACATCCAATTCTCCCTTATGAAAAAATGATCTTCCCCTTGGTGATGTGAAACTCACCCTACAGTGATAGCAATCAACAAATGCCTAAAATGGAACTAAACAGTACATCCTGAGAATGACATCATATCCTATCATCTCTAGGACCTAAAGGACCCTTATGAGGTGACACCCACCAACCATGAGAGGTCACTCATTGAACTGACGTACACTATTTGTTATTGTTCCCAACGGTGTGTCCAACGTCAAGATATCAGCAGAAGTAAAGACACAAGGCCCAATGATCTCCACAACATAAATAGATATAAAGATATGGTAATCCCCTTTATCAAAAAAAGGAGAATCTAAAACTGAGGCAACTAAGATCGTACCTTGAACTATAGAGGGTCTGGGATCCTACTCCTGCTGGGTCTTCTCCACTAAAAAATTCTGACCTGAACCATGGCCTTGTGACCCTGACTGACCATTCTGAGATGATCCACCCTATTATCGTTGAAATCCTGGCGACTGACTACCATGGTCGCAACCTCTATCTTGTCCTGAACAGATGGAAGAACTCTAGTTCTCATACTGATGAGAAACTGGTGGCACTACTCCTGAATGCGGAGTCATAGAAGAACCCCTATCACCAGCTGCTGGTGAGAAGATCTGATAGAAATGCTGAAGATTCCCCACCTTTCCACAAGATCAACACTCCACTGGGTCTCTCGGGCAATGTGGCCTCCTATGCCCGCTCTTCCTTCACTGGTATCACACCACATGGATACTAGAAGAAGTGTCTCTCCTCCTTGGATCACCGCGAGAAGACCCCCTTAGACACTTCTTATTATCATTAGAAGGGATACTAACTCCAGATGTCAAACCGTCCTAGCTCAAAACTTCATAATCTCTCATATTTCTCTCCATGATCAGCGCCTGGTTGACAATAGAAGTGATGGAAGTCAACCTAAAGATGTTTACCTGCCATCGGATGTCATGACTCAGATCATCCTCAAACTTCCTTTCCAGGAATAACTCATCACCTCCTGGAATAGGCGTGAAGCGCTGCGGCTCTGTGAAACAAGAAGAGTAATCCATGACTGAGAGAATACCTTGCTCGATACTCATAAAATCTCGGGCTTGATCATCCCACAAAGTCTCTGGAAAGAAGTAGTTGTAGAATTCAAGATAGAACTCATCCCAAGACATAACCTGCTGGTGTCCCGCTTGTGATATCACATCCCATCATCTCTTGAATAAATCCCAAAGCATGTACGTGGCAAGATTGACCCTCCTCTCTGGAGGCATCTCTAGATGCCCGAAGATGGTAAGCATGGATTCTAACCAAGAATATTTAGCCTGAGGTCCTCCTTCCCCGGTGAATGTGGGAGTATGATGCTGCTGGAAAACCCACGTCAACTCTGCCATAGAAGGGGAAGGATTCGGTACTCCATGGAAGGTCTGCATGAACCTCATGAAGCCCTATCAGAACTATGCATCAAAACCTATGTCCAGAATGAAGGTTGGTTCCAAGACTGGCACTATAGAAGGATCTACTGGAATCCAATGATCATCCATGTCCAGTGTTTGATCGTTTCCCTGTAATTGGCGTACAATCGGAGGGCATCTCCATGGAATGACTCTGTAAGGTCAAATTTACACCATAGATCAAGATTATCAAGGACTGAAAACTAGAAGAGTAAGGCGGGAACATGATAAAGAAATCATTCATGTTTTTTAAAACAAGGATACACGGTGTTTATATTTAACTACATAGCGTGTTCCTATAATCCATTCACATGGGAATGTACTTCTGCCAAAACTGGTCTTGTAACAACCCATACATGACATGTTTTCCTTACACACGGCATGTACTTGAATCATGTTATCCTCCCTGATTTACCTTACATGGCTAGGCCACACGGTTCTCCCAGAACGGGACTACATGGTAAGTCAGTACCAGACACGGCATGTACTAGACAAGATTCATTGATCCGTGTTGTTAGTGACACGGCCAGATACATGGCTCACACTTCATGGCATGTTCTAGATGGAAACGAGGTGTACTAATAAGATGTCGTCGACCCGTGATGTTAGTGACATGGACAGATTCTCGTGTTACACTACACATCGTGTTCCATATGGAAACGACATGTATTAGAAAATACTCAACCGACCCGTGTGGTTAGTGACACAGCCAATTACATGTTTCTATAACGCAATGTGTATATCTGGTACACGACGTGTCTTACTGAAGACTTCCAAACCCTGTGTTTCTTCCCACATAGTATGGGACACGGTTGGAGACTACAAAATGTGTACATATTGTACACAGCATGTACTTAAGAAAAACAGTTTCTTCCCAAACAGAAGAACACATGGCATGTATTCAACATTACACGACGTGTATTCTGGGTTTTTAGGACCGTAAGCCTAAAAAACTACTCTAGAGCCCAAAAAACACTGAAATGAACATTAAAGTTCCAAATTCTGATTCATGAGGGCCCATACATCCCACGAATCAAATCTTGGCATCTTACACATGTCATAAACAAGCATAAAAGATCAATGATCCACCAAATTCCAATCCATGAGGGACTATAACACCTCAAGAACCAAAGTTTGGTGTTAATTCAAAAAAAAACTTTCACAACCAATACCCTATCAAATAACAGTTGTTTTTGTCAAGGCATCTATCACACCAACATTCATATCTAGCACAACACGTATCACAACAACATGAAATCTCTAATGCACCCTAAATGGCATGGAAAAAATGAATGAAATGTGATTTCTAGCAATTTCCTATATGATGCATGAGATGGCATACCCTCCTCTCATCAGGTTGCAACAAAAATAGAACCTCAATAACAACAATAATAACATCACAATACATGTAGGTCACCCAACGATGAAAATCTAATCAACTGTAAAATTGCAAAACTAGAAAGCATGCAATAAACGAGGTAGAATGGCTTTTCCCTGTACACGTGTCAGCTACTCCCAAGCAAAGATTATTACCAAGTATCTATTCCTTCCAATCCCTGGATATAGGCTCAAAATAGTTAGTCAAGATAAAATAAATCCTCTCATACCACTTTGTAATGTCCTGGTTCCGGAAGCCGCCCATAGGCGCCCCATACCCGGTTGGTCACATGGCCTCAAGCTCATTTCCCCTAATGCCAGAGGCTCCTGACTATTAGTGAGGGACTTAGGAGTGATATTGGGGAAACTATGTCCTCTTTGTCTTTGTGACACAGTAGAAGAGAAAAAAATATACAATTGCAGAAGTAGTAATAATGTTAAACAACAAGAAACAGCGGAAGACTGATGAAGAAAAAACTGGAGCACACATATATAAATGATGCATGATACATATGTCTAGGAGTGAAGCCAAACATTTCATAATGCTGGAATATAGTACTTAACCAAAGTACAAAAGAAAACATGAAAACAACTCCTCTACATCTCAAGCCTTAGCTTGGTCTCATGCTCTCCAGCTCCCAAAGCAGTCAAGAACCTGAAGCAGAAGGGCGCTTTCCCTTATCTATACCTCCAACAATATAATCTATTTGGGCCCAAAAAGATGACCCAAAAAGGGTGTGAGACTAAATCCCAGTAGGAAACCTCCAAGATATCTGTACCTAACAATCAGTGAATATATATGGAAGGTAATAAGAAAAATTAGTAGTAAACAAGGAAGTACTCAATAGTAAACATTCCTACTATTTCAAAGCATTCAAACACCACATACCAAGTAAGCAGATAAAACATAAATAGGTTACCCTTTGGGATGTTCCCACAGTTGAATCCCCTCTGGTCCTACCTAACAAACACAAGCAACCCTCTGGGATGTACACACAGTCTAACCCCTCTAGTTCAGCTTTAGTATAGACTCTCTGGGGAAGCACTCAGTGTCAATTCCCCCTATAGTCTCGTATCGGTAATTAAAAGGTGCTCTGGGGAAGCACTTACTTCACAATCCCCCTACATCCTACATCGAGGAACTACAAAAAATCTAAGGAATCACTTACATCAATTACCCCTATGGTCTCGCATCGTAACAAAAATAACAGAGACTCTGGAAAAGTCCTTACATCCATTCTCCCTATGGTCCACTACACCAGTTTCTCATGGCCCTGTGTAAGTCATACAAACATAGAAATGCATATCGGCCAAAGTAAATCTCAAGAACTACTTGGATAATAGTCTATAACATAACAACATGGCAGATAAACAAAACCACTTCATCCTACAATACTACACATAGAAAACAAACAACATCCTAATTGGAAAACTCTACCAAATGGTCATAAACGAAATATGCATGCTAAAACCCTTCCAAATCATAGAATTTAACACAATTATCATTTAATTTACCTCTACTCAAGCATACAATCATAGCAGTAAATTAATAGGGCTAAAATAGTATGCACACAATACCCTGTTCAAGGGTATTGGGAAATTTTGCACATATAACTCAAATAAATTCAACAGAAAGGCACAAACCACCTTCCTCGGCATTTCAGGATTGTTATACATAAACCTCAAGCCTTTAATCACACAATAACATCGTAGATATACAGAAACTTAAAAAATGTCCAACAAGAGATAACTTGAGAAAGAGGAGGAATCAGGAGATGACTCTCTAGAAGAAGGAAGAGCCTACTTAGGCAATCCTATCGCAATCAATGGTGGTCAAATCAGAGGAAGAATGCTCAGTTGGGGGCTTAGAGAAGGATCGCGACCATACAGATGCTCTCGGATGAACAAGACCTAGAAGGAGACGAGTATGCCCATCAGACGTGACCTTAGTGCGTTTAATGAAAAAAAAGAAAGTACATGGCGTGTACTTTAGAAGTACACGACGTGTAATTTCCCTTACCCGCCCCCGAATTAGGTGGTCTCCAGGTCACCACACACGACCATGTGCGTGCCGGCTACATGGCCAACACCTGGCTACCCGCGGTAACCGAGTACACGGCGTGTACTCAAAAAGTACATGGTATGTACTTAAGAAATTTCCAAAAACTCATCATTTCCTAAAAAACACTAATAAAAGGAAAACATACCTGAAAAGAAGATCTGGTTTCTTACATCTATGTGGATAAATGAGTTCTATATTTCCAAATAGGAACTATAGGTAGAGGATGCATCTATGAAAGACATTGGAGAAAGAAACATTTAGTGGTTCTTAGTGTACAATACTAACCCACTTGTATATTGTAAATGGATCATGTATAGTAAAAAATATAAATAGAATAATATAAATCACATATTGGGGGGGGGGTCCCAAAATTATTTCCCTTTCCTTCCACTTTTTTTTACTTTTAGTTCTACCATTTCATTTTGAATAAACTATTTACCTTACATTGATTTTCATTGTTGGTCATAGTTGAAAAATATCTCAAATACATTCTAGAAGTATATTTGAATATAATAAAAGAGAGAATTTATTATTCTTAGTACTTTTAAAATTAAAGGAATATTTTAATCTTGGTTCACCTCTTCTATACACTTTTTTCATGATATCTTATTCTAAATTCTTCTTGAAATATGCATTATAAATACCAAGTTTCATTGACGATATGACTGAGACTATGTGTGATGGAGGGGGAGTCTCGTGGATGATTTTTTTATTCTTTATTATTTATTAACGTTTTTAGTTGTTTTAAGTGAATCTATTTTCTAGAACATAAAAAAAACTAAAAACTTGTTCTATTTTGAACATGTATACAACTTTTTGTATAGTTTTTTGTTGTGTTTTTTTCAAACATTTCATTATTTGAATGTTATTCTACCTAGGAAAAACACAATTCTATCATATAAAGAGTTCATTATTTCTTATATTATGATAGTTAAAGGAGTTTTGAGTTAATTTGGTCACTATTTTAATGTAAATTTTTTTTATAACTAGGAAAATAGAGTGAGTGAAATGATTGGTGTTCAATTGAAATTATATCATCGGGAAAATATAATTTTCAACTTAATTCAAGGTTCCTTGACCATTATGGTGAATTACATCTCCTTGATTTAAATCAAAATAAATTGATATAATTCCATTGAAACTAGTGTAAAATGGAAAATTGAGATTCTATCATGAAGATATGATACACTATGCATTGGTCATGTGAGTAATAAATTCCATTTGAAAACTCAATATGTTCTTTTCATATACATGGTTGGGAAAAGTTCAATATGTTCGTAATTATAATAATGGAATTAATTTATTTGAGAGGAATATTAAACCCAGATTAAGAATTATAAATTGAGTTATAAAAAATCATTTGATATATATCAATAGATTAGAAATTGGAACATTAATTTCAAGAACTATGGAGAAAGGGATAAATGGAACTTCCACTTTTTAAAAAACAAAATCCACTAAAATCTATCTATTTCACTCTAGAAACTAGAACATGATCTTAATTGAAGTGAGGTAATGAGATTAATTTATAAATGTGTCTTGAGGATTCATACAATGGGTAAATATATAAAATCCTTCTTTTTTTGGTTGTGCTCTTATGTCTCGGTAAGAAATATCTCTTTTAATAATTGGAATTAATTTCTTTTCTAAGAAGTAAAACATTTTATGTTTGGGGGATTGATATAATATTAATTTTATGAAAATTTTATCTACATTTCACTTCTTAATTCCACCATATCATATCAAATACATGGGATTTATTTTATTTTTTCATTTTCATATGATTTTTAAAATAAATAAATATGGGGTTTAATTAAAAAAATTGAATTTTTAAGTTCAGTTTATATATTCCATATTTACACTTGGTTCTGAGATATATATTTTTTTAAGTTTTTTAATTTGTATAATAATTAGTAATTTTTTATAGATTATGAATTATAATTTTTTATATCTAAAATAAAATATTGTTTTTTTTTAATTATTTTAATAAAATGATGGATATAAAAAGTTTTACCTTCCATAAATATAAAGTATTTCAAACTTTTCATTAATATGATTCTTGATTATGTTATGGTTTATTATAATTTCTACATTTTATTTCTAATTCATTTTTCCTAAATTTTCATATTTTTTCTCTTCTTGTCTAGTTACACATGTTTTTATCAACCTCTATGAAGTTTCCATGATATGAATATTCATGATTATGGAGAACCAACCTATTACATGTGATCTTAAGGGAGTTACTATGGTGTTTCTTGAATTTATTCATTCCATTTTAAAATAAATTTCATCATGATTATATGTGACAATGAAGGTGAAGAGTGAGATTATGAATGAAATCTCATTATCTATCAGCAATACCACATCTTTCTAATTTTTGTGAACAAAATTCTCACTCCAATCTGATTACACTTCATATTAGTGGAGCTATGTAGATTAAAATGAATAATGGTAGATTATTTTTTTGAGGTGTGTGAGTAAGTCTATTCACTCGGTTGAGGAGTGTGCACACACACTTTCCTAGGGGGAAATGGGATTACTAGATTTCGTGAGGATTCCTTGAGTATATTATTGGTTCCATAAAAGAAAAAAATGGAGGATGAACTATTGAATAATATTGAGTCTATTTATTGAGTATGTTGATTTATAGAAAATTTAAATATTGATTGAGCCCAGTAGAATTTGTCCTAGATCAGCTACATTTCTTCTAAACCCCATTTAGGGATTTTTTTTTAATTTTATAAAAATAATATAAAATTATCATTGATTTTACTACGTAATTTAAAAAATAGAAAAAATATATATGTGATTCAAATAGTGAGTAACTGACCACATGCATCCCAAATAAACACCCTTGTTATTCCACTAGGAAATATTCTTGGTTAATAAATTTTTGTTTGTTCGCAACCTGCGAAAACCATTCAACCAGTGAGGATTCACATTAAGTTGGTATAATCTCCCTCTTTAAGTGTATCTAGGTTATAAGACTGCCTTTTTGGATCCTATAATGGATGTTGATGTGTCTTCTCTCTGTTGGGATGTTGTAAGGAACTACCCCATGGGATGATGTGTGGGTAACTGATTCATGGGGTTGGTAACCACACTAATAATTTTATTATTATCAAGGTGGAGTCACCATATTTTGTTATATTGAAGATACTTGATGAGTAATGTGGGATGTTCATATGTTCCTTCTATGTCTAGAAGTATTTTTCTTAGAATGATAATTTATTAGTTCATTCATCTGCTTAACCTATGTGACAAGAGAGTGATTATGTGGGTTCATGAGAAATTTCTATTTGATGATGAGCCCCATCATCATGGGATATTCCGGGTTAGATTCATTGGTTTGTTGTGTTAATTTCATTTGTAGTACCCTCGTGCTAAATTATGTTGTATTTTATTCAATTTTATGGAGGGGAAGGGAATTTTTTACCCCTAAAACATATGTCGTATCATTAGAAAATGAGTTGGGATGTGTTTTATGGTAAGGTTTCTGAGAAAGGAGGTTTTAATCAAAAGGCTTATGATCAGGGTAGTGCTTTCTCCTGAGGTATGAGAATTTCTAGAGACCTCATTTCATTAAAGGAGTTAATTCTTAAGGTTTTCCCTGAAATATTACTTATAAGATCGTGTCAGGTTTATACTAGGAAGTATATATATAACATCTTCCATAGTTCGATTTCCCCTTGTTTGAGTTGGGAACATATACAGTTTAACCATTGATCACATATTGACATATATAATTTTTTCCATTTTTTTGGGTGACTTATTGGGTATTTTTATACTCACCCCTATATAAGAATTGTGTCCACACTTTTTTTTCTATGTAGATAATGCACAAGTTTACCGTGTTATCAATGAGTGTGGATCTATTAGATATAGTGGTTCCAATGATTAGTGGAGTCGATGTGATTCAGAGCTATTAGTGCTCAGATGGATTTGGTGTAGCCTAGTAATCCCCTTATAAGGTGACATTCCTAAATATAAATTCATGTATTTTATCCCACTTATATTGGAATTTGAATTGTATACCCATGAGATGTTTAGTAGATATACCCATAAATTTTTCCAATTTTGTTATATATGTATAACCAATGTGGTTTTGGAAACTCAATATTGTATGATGATTAATATCTACTATAATTTGTATTTATTGATGCCAACCATTTATATTTTATGACTTCATGGTTCTAGAAACCAACCCCTACCCACTTGAAGGTGGTCTTGGGGTGGAACCCCTAGCTCACCATCGGTTCAGGTGGGGATCTGATGGGTTGGTTCATACCAAAGTGGTATCATAGTTGGTTTATACTAGTTTCAAAGTATTAATATGGGTGCATCATGAGTTTATTTAAATTATGTGGGATTAAAATACTTGAATGTGATAAGGTTTGTTTATTAGACCAGTGAAATTGACTAGGATTTGGTGACCAATACATTCCTATAAAAGGATATTTATAATTATATAAATAACTTGAGTACTTAGGAAATTGGTTTTAGGTAATTTTGAGTAGGTCCATATATCATATAGTGGTCAATGTATTGTTGGTTCCATAGTGTGATATCATGATTTTTTGAGATTTCATCATGGAATGAGAAAATTGTTTTCCATCATGGAAATTATTTCTCTAGAGGTGTTATATATGCATTATATAGATGATGGAAGCCACATTATTACTCAAGAAAGTGTGAGATTACTGGTTGGGGCTATATTTATATTCTATATAGTTTTTTTCTAATTGGATTTGGTTGTTTAGATCCAATAATTAGGTTTTATTGTGAATATAAGACTGTTACTGGGGCCATTACACTCTCAACTAAGGTGTTTTCTAGTGAGTGGTGGTCCTCCTACTATCCTTAGTCGTTGGATTGAAATATAGATTTTAATGTATATAATATGGAACAATACTATTGGGGGTGAATTGTAGGTATAAAAACATTTTATTTAAACTTTTAAAAAGAATATTTGTTTTAGAAATCATAAACTAATATAATTCAAAAACAATACAAATGGTCTAACTGGTCCTGAATTCGATAGATATAATATTATATGATACCATATGTAATCAATGACAATTGTATTTGAATTTAATACAATGATCATAGTATAAAAATGTAAATGATTCTATTATATAGTGTATAGAATCTCTTAATACAATAAGTAATGAAAATATTGTAATTAAGACAATTACAATAGGAACGAAAATGAATAGAAAGAGGAAATAAAATGATTCCCTTTATATTACAAATAGAAGTAGAAAAATAAAAGGTATTACAATTATTTTATCCCAAATAGTAGGGTATCATTTCACCAAGGATAAAAGGTTTGTCTTACCACCACCTAGGTAAGCCCTCTATAGGAAGATCGACACGTCTGTCTTCCTATCTATGGACCCCTCGATTAAGAAGGTAATCAGAATCTCTATATTTCAAATACTTGAAAGCCCTCTATACAATGATCAGAAACTCTTTCTTTATATCCCTAGAATCCCTCGATCGTTATCACAATGATCGGTCACACACAAAAAAACAAAGCACTTATTGAAATACAAGAACTAGGAACATGTTGTTCATGTCATGTATCTTCAAGCATTTTCCCACGAAGCAAGAGAGATATCACACAGTATCTATCTAAATCATGTAAGATAAAAACATTGATATCTATGGTTATAATGACCTCTTATTTATAGGCCCCAGTTTCTAATGGTCACAATTCCTCCAACAGTCATATTTCTTCGAAAGATTCAGAGGGAATTGGACACTAGGCATTATAATGATGAAAACAAATAGAATACAAGATTTCATTTTTATTGGTATATAACTAAATTTTTGACATTTTTTTGGTTAGAAGATAGTAATTACAAAATTATGAAATAATGAGTATGATGAATTACATTGAGAAACATGTATGTGGTATTAGAGTAAAACACAAGTATGATATATAACTTGGTTACAATGCCTATCTTAGATACAAAACCTAGCATAGTTACAATGAATAACATGACTACGATGTGTAACATAATTATGATGTATATCATGGATACAATACAGATTTATGATGCATAACATGAATTTGATGCATATCAATATTATTATGAATAACATGGATATATTTCTTGGTTATAATGCATAATAATAATTCGATGAATATTATGATTACAATGCATAAAAAGGTTTAGATGCATGGTTATGATGCATAATAATAATTCAATGCATATTATTATTATGATGCATAACATGGTTATGATGCATGGTTACGATACATAATATGGATATAATGCATAAAGTGATTACGATGCATATATTGATTTATGATACATATTGTTATGAAAAAATCATATGTGGTTACTATTGTAAAACAATTTATGTGACTACGATGAAAAAAAATATGTGATTACGATGAGAAACAACATATGGGGTTATAATGGAAAACAAAATTATATGATTACGATGTAAAACAACAACATCCGATTATGATTTAAAACAACAACATATGATTACGATGTAAAACAACATGAAATTTTTGAATTCCAAAACCAAAATATGAATGGTAAAGTCAAAACACATTTAGACTCAACAATATCCCCCTTTTTGGAATGCAAAAATAAAAAAAAATAAAGACATATCTCCCCATGAGTTTAGTAACTCTTCTGAAAGTAAGGGTTAATACAACTAATTCCACCTAAGGATAAATATTATCTCTAAGGATTGTATTCTCTTTACTTTTACATGTGAGTTCTCCCCCTTAATATGGTATTCACCCTTTTTCCTTTCTAATGAATGTGATTTATTTTCTTCCAAATTATTCTCCCCCTTTGTGGTTTTCAAAATGTATAAGGGAAAGAATTCTTTTCCTACAAGGAGTTAAAGAAACAAAGTACAAAACAATATAAATTACATGGAATGAAATAAGTTCTTATTACAATAAGAGTTCAAAAATTCATTCTTTCTCATTATGTTTTTCTAAGATGTTGAACATAGAAAGATTCATCTTCTAAAACTATTTTATATCCTTTATTAATTTGTAAATTGATTCTTTCTAAGCCTTCAACTTCACATCCTATTCTATAATAATCCTTTCTTGTTTCTGAATCCTTTATTCATGAATCTGATTGATTTCATCCTATTATTTGAGCCTTTCTTACTAGGAATTTTAATCCTACATTCTAACCCTAAAGGACTTCTCTAAAATTATAACTCTATTTGAGATCAAAACACTCTCATTACATCCAATCTCTATTTTAGCCTTAATATGTTCAAGATCTTCTGAGGATATCCCTTTTGAGGTTCCCAGACCTTAAAAGGCTTTTAGTTTTTCATTCAAATTAGTGAAAAAATTTTGGTATAATGAATTTAGATCATTTAAATGCTTCACCAATTCCTCAATCTTGTCCACAGGATACTTGATATTTTTCATCAATGTTGTATGACCACTTGAAAACCTTGTTACAAGTGTTGCTTTGCTCAGCAGCACATTATTTGAATACTTTGAAATCAGCTTCAAGATTCAAAAAACTATCTATCTGAGTCTTGAAAATATCCATTCATTCATTATGGATATTTGAAATGATATCAATCTAGGATTCCATGTTTGAAAATAAGGGGATAATCTTTTCCAATCTGTTCAAAGATTGTTCAATGTATTGAATTCCCTTCACTGTGATTGTACTTTCTGAATCTGTATCTTCATTATATTATAGGAGATCACCTAAATGAGTTTCAGTGTCGACAAAAGTATATGGTTGATTATGATTCTTATTGGTTTCTTGTAATTATTATGTATCTGAGATCTGAATGACTTTCTTCGAAGAATTATTTTGAGAAACTCCTTTACATAGCTGAGGATCAGGAGACGGAAAATTAAAAGATTGAACTTATGAAGATTCTGCTAAATGATTTCTTTTATTTTAATCTTCATTCTATTCCACTTATTATTTTTTTCTTTGTTTTTCTTCTATTTTTTCTTATTCTTCTTTAGTTTCTTGATTGAGACTTTGTGTAGCCGATTTATCAGATTCCTGTTTCTCCTTCCCTTTCTCTACTTGATCTGATTGAGTTTCAACAGGTGGTTCCCTTATGAAAATTCTGGTTATATATTTCTCAGTTATCTTAGGAAGACTATCAATATAAATATATTGATACTTTCTCTTCTTCATTATATTCTTCCTTTCTTATTCTCTTAAGGTTTCCCCGGTTCTTATTTTCAGTTCCAGGGCTTTAGCTAGATCCAAACCGAAATGAGGATCACCTTCCTTCCTTTCTTCCTTATTTTTCCTCCACTTTACCGCAACCTCATCCGAAACTACTTTTTATTTCTTTTATTTCATGGGAGTTATAGAATTATCTATCTTTCTTTTTGTTGATTTTTATTTGGATGGATTTGATGGGGTTTCACTCCCTTCATCTACTTCTTTTCTTTTATCAACTTCTGAATCTTTCTCAAACATTTTTTATTCAGGATTGAATCGTAACTTGAGTCTCCTGATCATATCCTTACTGATGAGAGGCTCTTTGAAAGTTTCCATATTTTAATTAATTGATACATTTCTAAAACATAAGAACTCTTTCACAAACAAGCTTAGGATGGTGGGAAACTTGATCAGCTAAGACTTGATTTCCCTAGACTTAATGTTCTTTTTGTCATGAAATTGAAACCCATAAGATTGAACATCCTCATATTTACTAGGTAACCAATCACATAGACATCAAGAAAATTAACGGTTTCTTTATCACCCTTTATCAGTACTATAAAGCATTGCATCTTTAGAGCAATGAGATGATTTTCAGTTGATAGATGATTAAACTTCCTCTTATAATCATGAATATCAACAAGAGATTCCTCTTATTTCCTTTTATCAAAAGTCTCATCAAGTTCTGGTAATTTATGTGAACTAAAAAGAGCATATCCCACAGAAGGAACTCCTAGGATATAAGCTTATTATTTTATTAAGGATATATATTTCTTATCATACATCATAAATGATATCTTGATACCATTATCAATCTCCATTATTTTATATAATTGTAACACTTCCTCATAAAACACAAAGTCTTAATCTGATTCCAGTCTTTCAACACAGAGGGATTCACACCCTTGGAAATTTATTATCCTTTTCAAAGATGAATCAAAAGACTCATAAAAATATCTAGAGACTAACCTTTAACCTATAAATTTCATAAAAGATAAATATTTTAGATAAATTTTCCTTGGAGATAAAATAGTTGACTCAGACATGAAAGACTTGAAGAACAATCTCAAACACTGATGTTTTTCCTTGTTACAAAATCTACAGACTTCTCTAATTACGAAAACTAATGTAAACTCTGATTACAAGCCATATTGGGTTTTTATAGAGCATCATAACTTTTGAGAATATAATAAGGATTTCGATGTGGGATGGGTGGGTAGGGATTCTTTAAAAAATAAATTTGACAGATAAGATTATATCTAAAAGATCCAATGGTTGATAATGACTTCAAACTTTTGAGGGTTTCCTTAAATGAAAATTGTTTTCATAATGAATCTGATTAGGGGTTAAAATAAATAATTTAAATACCAACAATTTAAAATTAAATGGAAAAATAAGGGTTTAGAAGTTGTACCTATCAGAGTATCATGAAAAATAAATTTGTTTCAGTATATTTTTCTTGTGATAATAACAGAAAAAAATTGTAATACCAAAAAGCATATGAAACCGATAAGAATTATAAATCCAGAAAAACATTCCAATACCGATAAAATTATCTAATACTGATAAAATATGAAACTAATAATCACAAAACGGATAAATTCAGAACTGATAAAATGTAAAACTGATAAAATAAAAAACCAATAAAATGTAAAATTTATAAAATGTAAAAATAATAAAATGTAAAACTAATAAAATGTAAATATGATAAAATTTAAAACCGATAAAATGTTGAACAGATAAAATATTAAACAGAAAAAATGTAAAACTGATAAAATGATGTATACTCCCCCATTGAAAAGGAGTAAATTATTGTAAGAAGATGGTTTAAACAATAATAAGATGTGAATGATTATATTATAGTGATCATTTATAGTATCTATTCAAAGTATTTAAATCTATCATAAGATAATGATTTTGTGAAAATGTCAGCAAGTTGTTCTTGTGTTCCAATGAATTATAAAATAATATCTTCTTTTTGTGTGTGATTTATAAGAAAGTGGTGTCTATTATCTATGTTTATTGAACAATGGTGATGTTTAGGGTTTTTAATAAGAGAAATGGAACTAGTGTTATCACATAGTATTTGAGTTTTGGAAAAACTCGTGCTATAGTTAGTGAGTGTGTGTTGAATCCTCAACACTTGAGCACAACAACATCTAGCTGCTACATATTCAGCTTCACTAGTGGAAAGTTCTAATTAATGTTTTTTTCTTGAACATGAAACTAATGAATCTTCTAAGAAATGAAATGTTCCAGATATACTTTTTTTATCCATTCTACAACCACCAAAGTCACCATCTGCAACACTTTTTAAAACAAAATCATTTCCAAAAGATTAAAATAGTTCTTAATCCATGATTCCCTTTAAGTATCAAAAAATTCATTTTACTTCATTTAAATGAGATTCATTTAGATTATATTGATATCTTGAACATAAGCATACTAATAACATTAAGTATGGACAACTAGATGTTAAGTATAAGAAACTTTCTATCATCCCTCTAAAAGATGATTGGTCTACTGGTTTCCCAGCTTTATCAAGATCAAATGTATTTGAGGTACCGATTTGAGTGCTTATACATATAGTGTTTTTATATACACACTTTTTCAGTAGATCTTTCTTATACTTATGTTGAAATATATAGGCTCCTTCAGGTTTTTGAGAGATTTGAAAACCTAAAAATAATGTTAACTCACCCATCATACTCATTTTGAACTCAGATTTCATGAGATTCGCAAAGGAACTAGTTAGATATTTCTGAGTTGATTCGAATATAATGTCATCAACATAGATTTGGGCAATCAAAATATTTTTTTCCATTTTTATGAATAGATTTGGATCTACAGTTACTTTTGCATAATTTTATTGTAAAATAAATCATGTAAGTCTACCATACATTGATTTGGGGGATTTTTTATGACCATACAAAGCTTTGGTATGTTTGAAAACATAATCAGGATGTTTTGAGTCTACAAAACCTAGAGGTTGTTCTACAAAAACTTCTTCTTGTACAAATCCATTATGAAAATAACCTATTACATCTATTTTAAAAAGTATTATGTGAAAGAATGTTGCAAATGCTAATATAATACAAATAGATTCAATTATTCCTACCAAAGAATATTTTTATTTATAGTCTCTTTACTCTTTTTGATTACAGTCTTTGAAATAAATCTTGATTTATTTTTTATAATTACTCCATTTTCATCTCATTTGTTTCTAAAAACCCATTTTACCCCATTTAAAGTTTTTTATTTAGGTCTTTCAACTAAGGTCCAGACTTTATTCCATTTAAATTAATTTACTTCATCTTTCATTGCTTTGATCCAATCCATATCACCTATGGCCTCGTTATAAGTTTGAGGTTCAATTTGGGATAGAAAAGAACGATGTTCTATTTCATTTCTCAAGGAATTTATATTCCTTACGGGTTGATTTACATCACCAATGATATTATCACTAGGATGATTCCTAAGAAACATTTGATTTGGGTTTTCTAAAACCTATTCATCAAAATAATGTAGAAAGTCTTCGAGGGTAAATATTTTAGACACATTTTCATGAGTATTTTCCTTTTTAGAAAAGTTTTCAATCAAAGGTTGATAATCAGTTTGTGAAAACACATCTGTTGATGTAGGTAGAGGTTGTTTAAAAACAATAGGATTAGTTTCATCAAATTCAAAATTCATTTTTCCCTCAATAGTACAAGAGTTTTTGTTAAAAAAATCAATATAAAATAGATGTAGTTGAATAACCTAGAAAAAATCGATTATTGGATTTGGGTAAAAAGTTATGTAAGTTTTTTTTGTATTCAATATGAATTATTTGCATCCAAATACTCTAAAGTAAGAAATTTTCAGTTTTTGGCCAATCCATAATTCATAATTTGTTTTATTAAGAAAGGTCCTAGATAAAACTCAATTTATAGTACAACAAACAGTACATATAACGTCATCCCAGAAATGATTATCAATTGAGTATTCACTCAATATAGTGCTTGTCACTTCCTGAATAATACGTTTTCTTCTATCAAAAACACCATTTTTTGAGGGGTTAGTGGAGCAGAAAAGTTGTGAGTAATTCTTTTCTTATTAAAAAAAAGTTTCAAACTTTGAATTTTGAAATTCTCTACCATGATCACTTTGAATAGTTATCAGTTGTTGGTTTTTCTCATTTTTTACATGGGATCTAAATGTTTTGAAATAGAAAAAGGATTCAGATTTCTTTTCTAGGAAATAGATCCATGTAAATATGGTGTAGTTATCAACTAAAAAAAGACATAGTATTTTCCTCCAATACTTCCAATTTGTGTAGCACAAAAAAGATCTATCTGCACCAACTATAATGTAGTAGAATTTGAAACTTATTTAATTGATTTAAATCTATTTTTATGTCTCTTTCCATATTGGTAAGGGTCAAAGACTTTTGAAGAATCAATTTTGAGATCTGGTAGATCCTTAACATGTCCTTTTTTGAGAGTTTACAAAGGTTCCTAAATTTATAGTGTCCTAACCTTCTATTCCATAACCATGATTGGTCTTCCATTCCTCATAATAAAGGTATGTCTTGGATTCTAAGGTCTCTTATGTTAAGTGTGTATACATTCTCATGCCTATGGGCAGAGAGAATGAATTCATCCTTGGCATTGTGAACTAAACATTTATCATTCCTAAAATTCATAGGGTAACCTTCATTACATAATTAATTTATGCATATAAGGTTGTTCTTAAGACCTTTAACAAACAAAACATTAGAAATTAAAAATTTTCCTAAAATAACAATATTACTTGTACCAATGATATTTCCTTGAGAAATATCTCTGAAGGTCACTCTTCCGCCATTAATTTCAATGATATTTTCAAATAAATCCTTATTTCTAGTCATATGTTGAGAACATACACTATCCATGTATCAAATATTCTTTTTTTGGTACACATTTGTTTTCCTAAAAAATAAAACAATTAGATTTTTTGAACCCAAACTTGTTTGAATCTGAAAATTTTAGATAAAAGAACATTAGGAATCCACATTTGTTTTAAAAAATGAGATTTATGAAATCCTAAATATTGGGATTTATTTGAAGAATAATTTTTCTCCCAATGTACACAACATTAACATTTCGTGAAAAAAGGAGCACTTTGGGGAACAAAATATTCATTACTAAAAACTATTTTTGAGTGAGTATAACCAAATCCAAAGTTATTCCTAAGAGGATGATGTTTTGAACACATTTTATCAAATTTTTTCCTTATAGAAGGGAAATTTTACAAAAAAAAATTTAAGAATTTTTTTTCATATTTTAGTCTAAAGACAAAATTTTTATTCTCACTAGAAATTGTTTTTATTTTTTTTTCAAAATATTTTTTCTCCAACACATGTTTTTCAATTCCCTTAGAAAGTTTATCCTTCCCAGAATTTAATTCCATAATGTTTTTAAAGATATTTATTAAATAAATTGTTTTCTGATGAAGATCTTTTTAAATATTTGATTCTTATTTTGTAAGGATAGATAATCTAGAATTTACCTTATCAATATTTTTATTGAGTTTTAAATTCTCATTATCAAGTAGTTTTCCAAATCTAGATACTTCTTCAAAAGAAGGTAAATTATCCTCTACTGAGGAAGATTATTCATCCAAAGATTAAGAATATTTTTCATTATGATATCTTTCATTTAAAGATACATTTATATGAGAATATGTATTTTGTACCTTAGTAATGAGACAATTATTTTCAATAGGTATTCTGGCTATAATTCCAATATTATTCTAACCATAATATTCATATTTAGAAGATTCACCTGATGAATCACAACCACTTTCACTCCAAATATCATTTTATTTCAATAAGTTCATAGTCTAATACTATTAATACTTTTTCTTGTTTCTTTTAGAATGTTTATCCTTCCGGTCTTTTTTTAGCAAAGGAAAATCTGGTCTAATAGGAAATACTATTTTACATTCATAACATGTTACTTCTAAGTCTTACTCATCATTTCTATCCATCTGTTTGAATCTGTACTGAAAATATTTCTTTCCCACAATCTTGTTCATTCTTCAAGCAAGAAGGGATAATTCATTCACTAAATTATCACTTTCACTGGATTCTGATATAAAAATAGCTTTCTTAGATTTGGATCATGTTACCCCTTCTAGTGTCTTGGCTCTAAATGTATTAGTAAAATCTACAGTTCCATTTCCATTCTTTTTCTTATTAAAATCAACATCTATTTTCATTCTTTTCTCGAGATGTAAGAGAGAACCAAATAATTCATCAAGAGTTATTTGAGTAACTCTCCAATTCTCATCAATAGATATCCTTTTTTATTCCCACTCATTTTAAATTATACTAATTATCATGTCTAAAAGAACGTCATCATCAAGAACCTTTTCTCCCTTATAATGAATACCGTTAACAATTTTCATAAATCTTTGTCGAATCTTGCATACCGGTTCTCCATAGGGGAAAACAAAACCGTGATATTCTGGTCGAAGCATGACTTCTCTAGTTTTTATAACTTTAGATATACCAAAATGTGTGACTTCCAATTTCTTCAAGATATAGTTGGCTTCTTCAAATGATGATATCTGACTATATATATTCTTGTTCATTGAACATAATAAAGTATTGCATACCTTGTTATTTAGTGGATATTCTAGTTTATCATGGTTGGTAAAGGTTCTTAATTCCTTGTTTGGAATTTTGTAATCTCCAATGAGCATAAAAAAATTATCTACTCTAGTATTAATAACAAATGTCTTCATTAAATATTTATAGTACTCATAATCATTCCCATCAAAAATAGGTGGTCTTGTTGGGTTTAGATTATCAATTTATCCTATAATCATTCATTCCATCTTATAAAACAACACTTTTCAACTCCACGCGTTAGGGTAGTAAGTAAATATACATAAAGGGATAACAAAAAATACAATTATCTTACAGAAATAAATAAATAAATTAAAACAAATTGGTGGAAACCTTCTCTCATACCAATTTTTGGATCAAATATTGATATAAAGTTATATGAGATGGAACAATACAAGAGGGGGTGAATTTTAGGTTTAAAAACATTTTATTTAAACTCTTAAGAAGAATCTTAGTTTAATAAATCTTAAACAAATACAATTCAAAAACAATAAAAATGGTGAAACTGGTCCTGAATTTGATGGATATAATATGATATGATACCACAAGTAATTAAGAATAGTTGTGTTTGAATTGAATACAATGATCAGAGTATAAAAAATGTAAATGATTATACAACATATAATATATAATCTCTTAATACAATATGAAATAAAATTAATGTAATTAAAACAATTACAATATAAAAGAAAATAAATAGAAAGAGGAATAAAATGATTCCATTTATATTACAAATAGTATTGAAAAAATAAAAGGTATTACAATTATTTTTTCCCAAAGAGTAGGGTATCCTTTCACCAAGAATAAAAGGAATGTCTTACCCCCACCTAGGTAATCCCTCTTTACGAAGATCAATATGTCTATTTTCCTATCTAAAAAAACCCTTGATTAAGAAGGTAGTCAGCAACTCTGTCTTTAAAATAATTTAAATCCCTCGATACAATGATCAGCATCACCGTCTTTCTATCCTCTGAATCCCTCTATTGTTATCACAATGATCGGTCACACAAAGAAATACAAAGAACTTACTAAAATTCAAGAACTAGGAACAAGATATTCATGTATTGTATCTTCAAGGATTTTCACACAAAGAAAGAGAGATGTCACACAGTCTCTCTCTAGAACTTGGAAGTTACAAAAGTTAATTTCCCTTGTTTGAAAGACTTCCTATTTATATGCCTCAGGTTACAATGATCACATTTCCTCTAACGGACATATTTCTTCATAAAAATCTGAGGTACTTGGACACCTGGAATTGTAAAAGTCAAAACAAACAAAATACACGAAATCATTTTGATTGGTATATAACTAACTCCATGACATAATTTTGGTTAGAAGATAGTAAGTACAAAAGTATCAAAGAATGATTATGATGAATTACAATGAGAAACATGTATATGGTATTAGAGTAAAACATGAGTACAATACATAACATGGATGCGATTCATATCATATATATGAATCATATCATAGTTACGATGCATAATGTGATTACAATGTGTAACGTAATTATGATGGATATCATGGATACGATGCACTGTTAAGATGCATAACATGAATTCGATGCATATCATGATTACAATGAATAACATGGTTACAATTTGTGGTTAAGATGAAAAATAAGAATTCGATGCATATTATGATTATGATGCATAAAAAGATTATGATTCATGGTTACAATGCAAAAAAATAATTAAATGCATATTATGATTATGATTCATAACATGGTTATGATGCATGGTTACGATGCATAATATAGATATAATGTGTTAAGTGATTACGATGCATATCATGATTACGATACACATGGTTTTGAAAACATCATATGTGGTTACGATTGTAAAACAATTTATGTTACTATGATGAAAAACAACATATGTGATTATGATGAGAATAAATATATATGGTTACATTGGAAAACAACATCATAAGATTATGATGTAAAACAATATCATATGATTATGATGTAAAACAACAACATATGATTACGATGTAAAACAAAATGAAATATTTGATTTCCAAAACCAAAAGATGTATGGGAAAGTCGAAATACATTTAGAATCAACATTGGTTAGGGTAAGTATCTCCCCCTGACAAAGGTTTCTTCCATTGGGGCATGTGATTCTCTACCTATGAATCAGATTAGGTTGGTATCCCTCCCAAAAACTTATTATAGGATATCCTATATCTAAAATGTCAGGATCCACAATCTAAATGCTTATTTGGGGAACAATATCCTCATTGGAGTCCCCCACACACTTAACTGGGCCACATGATCCTGCACTATAGTTCTAGAGAGGTTATGTTCATATTGTGTTATGTATCCCTATATATACCTAGTAATGAGATCTTCTATATCATTCTATGAAGAGAGTTGGTATTTGCACAATATAAGAGAGCTCAAATTACTCTATATAACCCTATAGGAAACTCAATAAATCCATTAGAAATAGGGTGTGAGTCCTCTTTAAATAGAGGATATGTGGTGAAGATTCACTACTAACAGGATCAGTTACATCTTAAACTGATTCATAGAATCTCTGTGAGGAATGGGTCTGTCGTCATAGTTAAATGTTTTGGTAGGATTTTGGAAAATGTGTAGTATTTTATTATATTCTTGTAGTTGAGATTTTATCTTCAGGATAATCTATCGATAGGGGTTTTTCTATCCTATCATCCCTTTTCATACGAAGGGTGATGAATGGGATGTGTAAAATGTCAGTTTTGGGATCCTTTTATGGATGGTATTTTCCTCCCCATATGTTAAATATGTTATTTATGTAAATATATTTTATCATGGGTGGTACTAAAATAATTAATAATGATTATTTCATATTCTATGTTAATGAGGGATTTGATCATGTAGTGTCTGATGTAGCCCGAGGTGTGATCTACTACCTTTTTATTTATAGATCATATATGTTATCACCCGTATGTTTTATTCTCCCAAAATTTTATAGTAAAATGGGGGACCATATATCCCATTGTAGTGTTAAAACATCATGGTATTACAAGAATCTTATAAGAGGCAATAATATGCCCTTGTTACTGCTTTTAGTGTGAGATGAAATTATCATAGAGGGTCATCCTAAGATTCTATTATAGTTGAGAGTTCCCCAATGGTGATATTGTTCATAATGGATAATCACCCACAATTGAAAATTATGTGAATGGACTTATTTTTGTGGTGGTGTTAAATTGGTTAAATATGTCCAGGTCCACTTTTAATGGGAAGTGGGTCCCAAGCGATAAGTTGGGACAACACTTAAGAAGTTGAAAATAGTTTCTTCAATGGTTGGAGAGCATAACTTCATGCATTATGGTTAATTTATAGAATAAATATTATATATGTTGGTTGTGGTTTCTAATCCTTTCCCTGAGATATTTACTAATGGAGCTCTGGGAGATGCGTACTAGGATTATGGGAATTTTATAGTCTCTGAGTTTTTGAGGATCTTTGGTAGGCATTGATCAACTCTCATATTTTATGTTTTCTTGGGAATAGATACATGTGATTAAATATCAATGAAATCCTTATAATTGGGCTTGACTATGTTATATGATGTAGATGGGTAGACAATATCATTATTCCTATCATGAGTATCTAACTAATCAGTACTCATTCATCTTTGCTGGGTGGCCAACTGGATAGTTTGAAAAGTTTTATTTGTAGATAATTAATGGTGACTCATAATGTGTAATGAGGTGGATAATTTTTAATGTTTATGGGTATGATAATTCAAGTATTGTTAAATGTCAACTTTAGATCCAAGAGTTATGGATGGGGCCATATGTAGTGGATAAGAAGATTACTAGGGATATTGGTGTTGGTGTGTTTCTCCTATGGTGGTTGGAAAGGTGAGTATGTAAGGATTATAATTTCCATTTAACCATGATCCAATTTTTTTTATTAACATGATGGTCATATATTGGTGCATATTGGAATTGTGGCTTTCTCATATTATTCGGGATGTGATGTTTGTCATTGAGATAAAATTTAGTGATTTTATTATTCATCTCTATTATTTAGGTTATTTAGTATTTATTAAATAAATATTATTTATCCCTAAATGTGTGAAAATAAATATGTCATAAAATAAGCTTCATATTGAGATTCATACTTCATGTATGATTCCATAAAGGCCAGTTTTACCTAGGTGGGGAATAAACTCTGTTTCAGTTCTAGGCCTCAAGTAGGGTATTTGTGGGTATTTTATTTTTTCCCTATCTACCATGTTCTTAACCCCCCCCCTCCACTTCATACATGAAGGTAAGGGGGATCCTTCCCCTCACTAACAAATCTAGTGTCATGGGAGGAGGTAGAGGGATGTGGAACCACATGTGAGGAGGCTAATAAATGCCGGAATGAGACGCTCCAACCGTGGAGGGTAAATTATTTTCATCCATCCTTCAGGAATTGGTTATTCAGCATGAGGTAATGATTCAAATTATAATTTATCACTTCATCATCAATTATTTTTCATTTTAATTTACTATTATATAATTTGGACAACTACGGGATGTATGATAGTTTTTGAGGATTGATTTTCTGGGAAAAGGGTGACCCGGGTAATAAATAGTGTGTATGTATTTAGAATAATTGATGAATTGATGTTTATTTATATTAACACACATTTTTTAGTTCCTTAGTGATGAATAGACCATGAGATATTAATCACACTGTGTGTAGGCTAAAATCATATACCATATAGGTTAGTTGGGTACACGACTGGAGGTGTGTCCATGTATACGACTAAACACCATGTTTGAGGCACATGGCACATATCACTAGAAGCTCTGTTGGGATAAAAAATATTAATTGAGAAGAGTAAAAATATTGATACCCAATATAGATTACATTTCATGTAAAGGAATTAAAAACATCATTTATTTGGGGAATACATGTTGAGTCAGGTCTAGGTACACACCTAGATTGGTTGATTGGGTATAGAAACCATGTACACCATGGTACATTCCATATACCATCCCCTCATAGGGTTTTTTATTAATTTTTTTTAACAAGGATTAATATTTTGATCAGTAGGTAGTCTATTTAAAATATAATTACTTGTAGAACAAAATGGTTGGTTCCTTTTCACTATCATAGGGAATTTGAAAGTTTATTTAGGTCTAGTTGCTGTTATTATTCATGTAGTGATGAAAAGTAACTTTAAGTTATCATCTAGGGTTGTTTATAGAATTGTAAACCCTTATAAAATACTATGACATCAAGGAATGAGACTCTCGTATCTGTTCAAATATCAGAATCATATGGGAATTTGTTGGTGGGTGTGGGTCTTCAGAAGATGGAGAGTGACTAATGTGGGATTATAAACTTGTATTTGGTGGTTCCCTCTTACAAAAGGGCAATTTAATGGGGTACTATATATAAATGTTAAATTCTAGGATATTTTCCCATTTCTATTCACCACTGAGTAAGCTTTTCTACATGTGGTTTGGATTTGAGGATGGGTGAGTTGGTAATTTTCACCCTATAGACTTGTACTTTCCAGACAATATTTTTTGAAAGTAGTGGATATTTCTATATTCCATGTTTTACCTCAATTTGAGTCTATGGGAGATAGAGGATAGATAATATCATGTATCATTAGTATCCCATTTCATTGGATAATGGGTTTCGATGAACGTGTCATGTAAAGTACAGAGATGGGATTTAGGTACTCCTTTAAGATTATATCATGAGATTGTGTGAAACTCATCCCTTACATTTCTAGAATTGGTTCTCCCCAAGAGATATAGGTGGGGTTCCTCCATACTATGAGATGTTTCTCAGATCTCCATTGATATGAAACGAGCTAATTCTTACATGAATAGAGATGGTATTTTCCTTAGTTTATCACGGCCTTTTGTAAGGCATGAGTTACTTAAAGTGATTGGTAACTCCATAACTTAGTCTTCATACACTGGTGAGGTGTGGGACCCTCACTATGACTTGAGATCAATGGTGTGATTTATTAGTATTTGAGCTATATAAATAGCCTAGGTTATTGGGAATTTTGGTGCATAATTTTCACCCGGTTTCTCCCTTATGTTGTGCCACTTTTTTGGAGTGGGATGAGTAGGAGGGGATTCAATTTATAGTTTTTTGATCTCCCATTTTGGTATATCTAAGTCAGAATAATTTTTTGGAATCTAATTTGAGTTAGGATATATCTCTCCTTTGGTGGGATGATCTATGGAGATACCATGTTGTATGGGGTGCAGGTTACTCATCCATGGGGCTAGCAGCCCCCCTCCCTTGAGTTCCATATCATTCATAGAGTGTGTTATCAATATTTAGTTAGACCATGTATCCTTTATATGGTAAGTGGGATCTTTAAATATGCCTTTTATGGATAAAGGGATTATTCTTCACATAATGATTCACCAATTCATTTCACTACTCACCCTAGGTGATCATCTAGTGATGATGCAAGTGCATGAGGGATCATGGATGATGATCCCTATAGGTATGGGTTATTTCAAATCAGATATCATGTGTTCAATGTGGTAATTTTAGTTATAGTCATATTATGTTGACTGATGTGGTTTGATGGTTTGATCTTCTATGTTAAAGATTATCTAGGAGGTGTTTACCCAATTGACATGTGGGGAATGTATCAAGGGGGAAAAAGTGGTGTTTTCCCATGAGAATTATGGTTAGGTTGGTGATTTATCACAAGGAATAAACTTTTTTGTGGAATCCTTATTCCATATAATAAGGTGACTTTTGGGGTATCCCAAGTATATTCTCTATGATATTGTATTTTGGTTTTATTATAAAGTGAATCCATAAATTCTTACCTAGATAATGTTTTCCCTCTTAATTGAGTTTGAAGACTATTTAGTTGGACCTTGGTTGTGTAATAACCTAGAAACCTATCACCCTTTTTCTTTTAGGACACATTACAAAGTATTTTTATACTCACCCATGCATTGTCCTTGTTCATACACTTGGTTAATCTGTGTATATGACACAAATATAGATAACATTGTCAGTGGGTATGGAGCTAGTGGGGACAGTAGAGCTAGTGGTGGATGAGCTTAGTATAGCTAGAGGGATTTGTTGTTGGTAGAGATCAGATAGAGTTAGAATTGTGTTTTGATCCACTTCTTCCCAGTTTCTTGAGATCAAATGATATTCTTAGATATTGGACTTATTATTTTCCCCCTTATACTAGAATTTATTTTTCACACCCATGGGGTGTTTTGTTTATGTATTCATTCTTTTTTTCATTTTAATTATTATGTATATCTGATGTGGCTAGGGATATTTCTTTTTATATTGTTTTGTATATCTACTATAGGTTGTATAAGATATATTCCCTAATATGTGTTTTGGTTCTTCTTTGTGTTGGTCACCATCCCATGGCTGATTAGTGGTAGGCTTGTGAGGGAACCCTCAACTCTCCCTTGGCCCATGTGGGGCCCTGATGGGTTAGTTCATGTCATCCACATAGCTATAATTTTCCCCCTATACCTTCTCATAAACCTAAATGACTAAATAATATCCATCAATACATTATTAGAGACCATGTTATGCACTTATAGTGGGTATGTATGATTTTATAGTATGATTTTTAATGAATTACCTCAAACTATATACTTTTATTTTATTGTGTATTATAGTGATCATGTCATGGATAAAATAAAATAATGTATCCTAATTCATCATGACCAAATAGAAATAAAATCATGGAAATAATCATAGGAAAAAATAAAATAAAATTTAAATTCTCATACCATGAGGAGGGAAATAAAATGCCTTTTTACAAGGGAAATATAATTCATTCATAGATCTTTTCTCAATAAATATCATTTTGGTAATCATAAATTCATTAAACTACTATATCAAATTATATAACACTCAATATCACATCATTTTATCATATAATTGTGATGTAAAAGGAATTTTCCCACATATTTACATGGAGGGGAAAATATATGGTTTATTTTCCTCATGATTTTGGAAAATATATAGTAACATTATCTCAATTAGAGGTAAATATACATATAATCACATCCTTAATAGGAAAAAACATAAGAGTCTCAATATATTCCATACATAGATAGTAACATCTATAATATTATTATCTCATGGTCTAAAAAATGACACACATGTTTAATTAGTTTCTAATCACACCATACTACAACATGATCCTACAAACCAATTAAATAAATATAATAATGTAAACATGTAATAATATTTATTAAAAATAAAAGGCATAATTGATATAACATAAAACATGTATATAATAATTTATATGAAAACACACTTAATTTTATCCAATAATAAATAAATCATAAAAATTGTATCTTTTCACATTGGTAAAATACCAATAAATCATTAACCACAGTAATAAATTCTCATATCAGAAATAAAAAATTCTTTTATCATTTAAACATCATTTAATCACACATTAAATCATCCCAAATGTATAACCCATCTCCATAAAAATTTTATCATATCTCATTTGTAAAATACCAATAAATCATTAACCTCAATAATAAATTCTTATATCAGAAATAAAACATTCTTTTATCATTTACACATCATTTAATTTCACATTAAATTAACCCAAATTTATAACCCATGTCCAACCATAATTTTATATGTTTACCCAAAAAATCATGAAAATTTATAATTCAAAACAATAGTTTTTTAATTTCTATTTTTAGAGAATATTATGATTGATAATTCAAAATCAATTTTAGATTCAACTTATATCATGGTTTTCCCAAATAAGACTTTTAGTGGGATATATTACTACCCGAAAAAAAATATTTTATCTTCCTCTTACATCAGCAAAAAATCAAACTAAATTCTCATTAAAACCAATTTATTTTACACTTTTCTATTTTTATATACTAAAATAAAAACTTATTTATCTAAATGAAACACCCATCAAAATTACTTATATAAATTTTTTCATCTAATTATTAAAAAATAAATTTAATATTTTATATATAATTTCTAGAGACAATTACTTAATTAATAACATACAAATTAAAAATTAAAATTAAAAATAAAAATTTTATTCACAACTACATATTTAAATTATAGAATTGGGGTTTTTATAACCTCCATACCACAAACCTTTTCATCATAAAAATTCTTCATAATGTGTATTAATATAATAAATATGAACATTTATAATTAATGAACTTCTGATGGATCCATGTTAATTTTTGGAATCACCCTTTGATTCTAGACTAACTAGAAACCTGATATCAAACGAGTATTTCAATTATTTATTTTTTTACATAAATGACATATTACATTATCATAACATCAAGTTAGTCACCAGAAATAGTTCAAACTTTTTTGATAACCCCAGTACTCTAAAAATAATTATTTTAGTTTATTATATATTTAAGACATCAATTTTTTAATTCTTATAATAATTCATGATTCCCAACCATATTATTTTATGTTTAGCAAATAAAATCATGAAAATTTACAATTCAAAACAATAGTGTTTTAATTTCTATATTTAGAGCAGATTATGATTAATAATTCGCAATCAATTTTAGATTCCACTTATAAAATTTGTTATTGATGGAATTCAGTTCCTAGAGAAAATCATTAGTATTATTTTAGATATAAATACACATATATGTATATATATATACATCTTGAAATATAATCTAAATGATAACATCATTATAGACATTTATTATCAACGTTCATGTCCTAAAATGTGTAACCCATCAAATAAAAATACATTTAATTATAACATTTGTGCATTGATTTTGTTAATCAACACTTAAATAACATTAATACATAAGGTGGAATAATAACATATTATAGTATACAGTTTCTTAATAACATATATACTTCCTCAAAAGCGGTTATATAATATTCTGATGGTTGAATCCATAGGGAAAAGATCCAATGAAATTACATAGGATTTTTATATTGTTCCACATATAAAAATCATCATAATAAATTATAATAATCATAATAATTTAATTATTTTTTTATTGAACTGGATCAATCATGAAATTCAAATAGGTAGGTTCAAGTAATAACTCATTGAAAATTGAAACACTTTTAAATTAGTAACCTACATAATGGTATACTTTCCAATGATTACGAACCTGCACCCTGCTTTATTTATCTAGATATTTTTGTTAACATATAATAATTAGATATTTAATATAATTTCATAGACTATATTTATCTATTTTTAATTCACTAAAAGATTTATTGATATGGGTATTAAAAATCCCAAATTTCAGAAAGTAACTCTAAAAACATATAACCAACCACCTACAAGGTAAACCCAAAATTTCTTATATAGTCCCAAAAATAGAATCATGAAGGGGTGTATCAATAATTTTTTACTCTATATATTTTATTAAAAATTGTTCTTCCTCTAATTAAGGATTAGATAAATGATATTGGATTTTATTTTTAATGTGATGAGTAATGATCACAATAAACAATCATGGACATTATAATATACATGGTTCGCCATTCAAGAAGAATGAATATATCCTTTTTATGACATTAAATACTCAAGAGTCAAACTATATACTAGTATAATTTATTCCATACAAAAAGTAGCGTATAAACATATTTTCATTAAAAATTAAGAATCCCAATTTGATATCTTCTCCCAAATATATATAATGATTTAAATAATGTCAAAGAATAAAGATTATCTTTTCACCACTTATTTTTTATTGAAACACGTAATTAATATCATTAACACATCTAAATCGCAATATATAAATCATTCAATCACTATTACTCATATATTAATACTTTTATCTCTTCATTACTAACAAAAAAAATCCAAATTTAATAAAACATAACTTTATATATGACCTTCAAGACGTCACTATTATTCATTTATTTTAATTTTTATTTATTATATTGTGTTTTTTGATACTGAAACAAGAAAATATAAAAATTTAGAGGATTTATTAGGTTCAATTATTTCAAAATAGTCCCAGAGATAACACATTGAAACCATGATGGGGGGAACATGATCTATTGGTATTTAATGGTTACTACATAATTTTGGTGACTCCATAGTTAATAAATTCAAATTCCCATAAATTTTATATTTTATTATTTCTATTTCTATTTAAAGATCATTTATCTTATTTATTTCCATGGTATTTAGGAGGGTAATGTGTGAGGTGGCCCAAACTAATCCCCTTTCCATATATATCCATGGTTCGCTTCTCTTTATTCATTGGTGATCTCTATCTAGTTAATCTCTTCATTATCTATTTCGTTATTCTCTTTGTCCAATATTCTCCTCTTATTATTCATTTTCTTGGCTCAATACAACCATAGTTAACAAAATTATGGTTAGAGTATTTTAAAATCATGGTGGTTTTTATGCATATGTTTTGTGAAGCTTCTCCCTTATTCTAATCACAAATTATTCCATGAAGGCATGCTGATTCCAATGAATTAAGTAATGTGTCTCTAAGTTATTACTTTTATTTGACAAATCACTTGATGATTTTAATTGATAAATGTGTTCATTATCAAATTACAACCTATAAAAATATAATTCATGAAATTATATATTTTTTACTGTATTTATAACTTTTTAATTTTATATAAATATGAAATTCAGTCGAATTTATGTATGTTTATTCAAAATATATATTTTATACAGATAATGTTTTTAATAAAAAAAGTCGAGGACTATTTTTATTCAGATGGATTTATAAATTATAAATTATATTTTTTATAAATTTTATTTAATGTGATTAAGTTTTATTATTCCTAGTAAAGTTAGTTTTATTATAAGTGATATTATTATTTATTATTTGATGCTTTCTTTATGAGGCCCTATTTTTCTATTGATTTAATTTAAAAATTTAATGGTATTGATCATTATAATATGGTTTTTATAAAGTTTATATTTATTTGGAGAGTGTTTTTAGGAGTCATGGGGGTTATTTACATATTTGATCGTCTTCTTAGTATTTAGGCTTGGTTAGACTTATATGTGAACCTTGGTAAGCTATATGAGAAATCAAGGATGTGTGAAATACTAGTCTATGATTATTAAATGGATATTTTCCCTTTCTGTATTTCATTTCCTAGTCAAGGGGTTATTACCTAGTGATAATTATGATTAAAATTTATTTCTATGTCTGCAGTAACACATAATTTCTAATCAAATGGTTCTATTAAGAATTGTATTATATTTTCTATGAATACTGAAGGTAGTTATACCATGTCATTATTTATTTTAGGTCATGATTTATTTTTGGTTTTATACTATGTGAGTCCCATATTTTTTTTTATTATTTTATGGTTCTATTTCTACAAAATCAAGGTAAACTTTAAAGAAAAATGTACAAGAAAAAATTTCATTTATTTTCTCTAACATTCATATATTACAAAAAAAATATTACATTTTTTTCAAACAAGAATTTTTTAGATTTCCTTATAAAAAAATTTCAATTATTCATAGTTATATCTTTATAAGAATTAACTCAAACCTATATTTGAACTGTTGAGTATATGTATAATTATTTTTATATGACATAGGATAGAAGATTGGTTCTTCCCTAATTGGCGGTGTTCTATAAATTCCTTATTCATGTTTTGATGATGAAAATTCTTGGGTGGTGACATTGGATCCCATGGAGGTGGTTTATGTGATATTTTGGGACTTGGTGATTATGATGGGATATATTATGTAAGGGTCACATAAGTCATATAATTATAATTTACTCTATTTTATATATTGAAAAATTATACAACACACTATATTTTATTTTATTGGTAATGACTTTTTTATTTCTGTATATGATTTTTTTAATTATTGCTTATTTTGTATCATTGATAAATTAGAAAGTGTTTATTATATAGAATGTTTTCAAAAAATATGTAAACTTCAAACCATAATCCTAGTAAAATTATCCCATTTCACTTAATTAGTTTTTTTTGTGAAACCATTTCGAATGTGTTTGTTTGATACCCCTAATAATGGTTGTCAACCTATGGTGACTTAGAATATGCTTTATGATGTATGGTGGGACAACTTAGCTGAAATTATAGGCTAACAAAGGTTGATTCATTAAAAAATAATATTAAATAACTCTTGTTATTTGGTAAGTAAATATAGAATAGATATTGGATTATCATCACTCAAGGGGTTGGTTGTAGAGTCTTTCCAGCCAACACTTTATTATGATGTTCCTTGTGTAACCATGGGTGTTTTAGATATTTATTTTTGAATTAAGATTTATTATTGATCTTTATTGATATATTTCCATTTAAATTAATGCAGTTTTCTTTCTAATAGAATCTATATTGGTTTTTTCTTTATAAATGTTTATTTTATGGACTTAAAAATATTGGGAAACCATAGTTTTTAGGGTCAATGTGAAGGGATTTTAAAACATGCAGGGGGTTATATAGAATAATATGAAGACTCACATTGGTGTTTATTGACCATAACATAGTTTCAAGACTACTCATACGAGACCATTCTTTTTTAAATCCCTCTATTTTTGTTCATTTTTAATTTTTTAATGTCTTAGAATTGTTAATATTATAATTTATTACATATTTAGGATGGGTTGGAAAGATTTTCATAACATATTAATGTTATATTATTAGATAAAGTATATTATTTTATGTTATAATTATTTAGGTATATGTTTTTAATTTGATTTATGTTTCATGATTATTATAAGAAATTACTTCTAGAAGAGAATCAATTATCTATAAAGATGGATCTATAAATAATTTTCCAAAAATTTACTATCTTATTGATCTAAAACATGAGGATTTTTTCATTTTTAAAACCTAAAAAAAAGGTAAGAATTTTATGGGGATCCAAATAGAATGATGGATTAATCACTAGAATTCACCTAGATGAATTTTCCAAATTTCTATAGTGATCAATGATATAAGTAAAACGTGTAGTGATAGGAACAAAATTAATTACTCATTTATTTTATTCAAATACATAATAATTGAAATTTAAATTCATTTACCTAAGTGTTCAAAGTCCTATGATAGAAATGGTGGGAGTCAATTTTTTAGTACATTCTACATAGAGTCCTCACCTGAGAAGGTTTAAATGTTATATTTATTCAAGAGGTCTATTTTGTAACCATAGAGATTGATTTTGCTAAGAAGTTCATGAATACTTATTATATGAAAATTCAGAGATAAAATATTCTTAATATTATTAAAATCTATTCTAATCCAATTACAAGGTAGTCCTAAATGACACTATAAATGCTCTTTAGTTGGAGGTTAAATTATGATATGATATTCAGTAAATGGTTGTTCTCATTATCATGTAAATATATGGCAAATTAGTCAATAAGGTGATGATGTCATAAACTGATATGGAAGGAATTGTTAGTGTAACAAGATATTCAAATTTAACTATTGTAATCCATAATTCTTTTTTAGATGAAAATTGAAATGACTTGGAGTGTTAAAGGGGAACTAGAAAAATCCTTCAATGTCCTTCTGATCTAGTTTACTTAGTTCCATTGAATCATATAACATAGATATTATTTTAATGAGGGATATATTTCTATTTAAATTTTTATTTCATGTTACTATAAAATAATTCCATTAGTGTGGTTGATTCGGATACATAAAGTGAATCTATAAATGTATTAATCCTCAAGGTAGATGTTTTGGTTTATCTTATACTATAATCCCATTGATGGAGTTAGAAGAATTTATGGAATAACGTATATTATATTTTATGATATATTAATTAATCCATATATTGGATGAATCTAATTTTTTCTAGAATTATCAGAATAAACACAAATCAGTGAGGCTATATATAATAGAGCACACTACTATAGAATTGGAATATGTGTTTGTGATGGTTAGAGGTTATATGATTATATCTTCTTTTTTGTTTTTGGATTTTTTTAATATAGGTTCCTCATATTCTTTTATCTCATTTAAATGCATTTAATAATTTATTTTTTTATTTATGATTATGCATCACATTATTGGGATCACTACTCCTTTAGGAAAGAATAAGGGGAAGAGATTCAAATGTCCTTATTATCATTTATTTATTGTGTTTATTGAGGTTATATTTGATTAATTTATCCTCAATATATTTATTTTTGGTATATTTACTATAATAAATGATATGATTTTCAAAAAATATCATACTGATTTCAATCATTGGATGTTCTAGTTTCGTCCCATTGAGGGGATCACTATTATCTTTAAAGGTGAGTGGAATCTAATATAAAGTATAGAAGGACCAATATTTCCAAATATTACAACAATTTCATAATAATTATCTATTTATCTCTTTAATTCTATTGAAATTATTTTGGTGATTGACAATTTATTGTGAAGATCATGTATTTTTAGTTCTTTCCTATTTATTTCGCTGGTATTAATCTAGATATAGATGTATAAATTTCTATTAATCTAAATTAAATAATAATTTCCATCTCATTTACTTTGTATCATATATCCTTGGATGATATAATAGAATTAATATTCTATCTTGACAATTTTGGGAGTAAGGTTATCATTCTGTAGAGTGTGCCACCATAGGGGCTCAAATTTTAAATATATAGAAGTTTAAAATATGTATCAAAAATTTTATTGATTAATAAATTTATAACTATGTGATTGTAAAAAATAAACACACATTTCCTTAAATTGATAATATTTTCATTTAGAATAGGGGGTCAAATTGACTTTAAAATCAATCATAGGTCTGAATATCACCAATTGAGAGTGAAAGAAAATTATATTTCTATGACCAATTTAAAGAGTTTATATGGAAGTATGAATATATTGTAATTCCATTTTTTCTAAAAAAATTACCCAACTATATTTCTTAGCATCACAAATTGTTTTATCTATAGGTACCTCAAAACATTTTGTTATCATTTATGTGAATGATAAATTAGTTTAATATAAGATAATGGAATACCATGCTGTAAATCTTCATATTGTTTTTATAAGTCTTATATAACGTCATATATATGGAATGTTATCTAAATAGGAGTTCTAGATTCCAGATGTCAAGCTCTTAGGGTCATGTTATTTTTGAAAATGAAATTTGTGTTGACCCTAAAAAGATTTTATCTTTGATTAATTTAGAGAATACCAAAATTGCATTTGAATATATAAGTTTCCTTTCTCTATCTAGATATTACAGATTATTTAAGATGGGTTTCTCCCTGATAACCTCTCTATTAAATACATTGACTTGAAAGGAATTTAAGTTTGAATGGATAAATGAATGATATTGATCCTTAGATGATTTGAATAATAGGTTGGATTCCACTCTAATCTTGTTCCCTCATTATCCCATTGAGAATTATATGTTGTATTTTGATTCCTTGGGTATGGGTACTAAGTAAAATTTATATCAAAATTATTTTAATCTCAAGTAGAGATATAGGGTGAAGTATTTTTACATTTTGTATTTGATCTATCTTATACCCTATTTAATTTTAAAATAGTTGTAAAAACTATTGGTGTTGCCGACATATGCAGTGAAAGAACCTAACATTGAATTGTTTTTTATGAGCCTCTTTGTTTAAATAAATACAGCTATGAATAAAAATGATTGTAATATGTTCTTTCCTGGTATAAAATTCCTAAAATCTCTAGATGTTATATTTTAATTGAAATTGGTATCTAATCCAACATATTATAAAATTATAGTCATTATAAATGATGGGGAAACCATTGGTGATTGGTCATAGTCTCAAGATGGGGATTGTAATTTCAGGAGGATATTGGTAGTCCCTCATTCATTATGATGTGAGGTTACAAAGGATTTCCATCATTATATTTTTTATAATAAACTTATGTCCATTAAAATAAATTTATGATATCATTCATAGATTTTTATGGCTTGGGAAAAAGAAGGTATCACTTAGTTAGTGTATCTTTAAAAAAAATAGAATGTAAAGACTAATAAAAATACAATTAAATTATTACGATAAACACCCATTCCTATTTGGAAGTGGTATAATATTTCTAAATATTTTATCATAAAAAATTATTGATTTCCTTTTGGAAATAATTCCATGTGTTTTATCATTGAACAATTGACTAAATTAACCCACTTTTCTCAAACCAAAGAGAGATTGATGGTATATGATCGTATAAAAATTTATATATAGGATATTATGATTTTTTTGGACTTACATTAGAAATTTTTTCAAACTAAGACCCTTGTTTAACTTCATGATTTTTAATGTCTATTCAATAAATAATGGTAATACATATAAAACATAACATGGAGTATAATCTGTAGACCAATGGTTAGATAGATTAATCTATTAAAATTCATGATGATACTCTTGGTGTTTTCATTCATGAATTTAGAGGTTAATAGAAGATACAATTGTTATTAATTATGTTTTATTATAATAATAGTAAAAAATCATAAAACATGATGAATTTTTTAGTATCTATATATGGTAGTCCCTCCTAATACCCTATAAGTTGATTTTTAATTGGTGAAATATCTTTATTAGAATAGAAAATTTATTAATATCTAAAATTAAAATTCATCTTATCTGTAAAAGGTTGTCAATTACTTAGAGTCGTCATAAATAATATATATGTAATCATCAACATGCTCTTGAGTTTTAGGTGGGTGAATTTTTATTTCTAAAAGTACACCATTTTTTTGGGACATCAAAGTAAGGGAAATTTGGGTATGCTATCACAAATATATTATATTCCATTTAATATTATGGAATGATAAATAATAGTAGTATAAATACTGGATTTTTACTCCTCAATTGAACAAAAATCGTTATATATTTATTATAATTTAGCTGAAGAGTTTCCATCCTAAAACCTGGAATTTTTTTGAAATGAATTATTTAGATTTGGAACTCGATGATTCACTGATTGAGAAACATGTTCAGATTATAAATTATCATAAAAATTCAATAATTAAAAAATATTTTCTATGATCATGTGACATTTAATTGTAAAACATACATCTATGAGATGTGGGAGAGTGATTCCTTGATAAGGATGAAATTTTTAGGTTTTTAAGGATTGATTAGAACTCAATCAACACTGTAGAAATTAATTAGAAGTCCATGAACCCAATATCTACCACAAATGATAACTGAATCCATGCTATATATAAAATTAAAAACTCATGCGCCTTTCACTAAAGAGTTTCACCCACTATATTTATTAATTATTAATAAATATCACCATGAGGTAGGCTCTCCATGAGGTAACAGTTAGACTCCACCCCTTTTTGTATCCATGAGCTATATTGTATCACCCATCACATGGGAATGACACACCTTAAAACCACGATATACTTGTATATCATGTAAGCTAAGGTAATATAGGTATGAGATGTTTATGGATAATCCAAGGAGTATTTTTTAGGTATGATCGATAACCAAAACGTGGTTACCACTTCTTTATATAGACCTCATGGATTCACCCATTTTTTCCATGTATTAACTCATACTTTAAATAATGTTTAATTTAACACCCCAACTATTCGCTCATCCATAACATTAATGTATTGATCCCTCTTATGTTTAATTTTAAAAAAAATATTTAATGATGATATCTTATTAGTGGAGGTGATTAAAATGTTATCATATAAAAATTAGTTTCCCAACAATGTTTTTTCCGTGCTAAATAAATCATAGTATATGATTCCTGGAAATGGAAATGGTATATTATCACTAGAATATTCCTTATTATATGTTAAAAATAATGTATATGATTTACCTTATAACCAAGAATGTCAAAACACATGAAATGTATTGATTTTATACTACAATATATGTTACAAAAAATTATATATGTATGGGATTTTTGGGATATCTCCTTTAACCACCCCTTCTATAGAATCCTCGTATACTTTGCACCATTTCACCTTATATTGTTTTATATAAAATAATTTTTGAAAAAATATCCGAAATTACTCTTGGATATCTTATAAAACAAGTTTGGATAACTATCATCAAATTTAAAAATCATATAAAATACCTTGTGAATACTCAACCAAAACTCCTTTTGGATAAACACTGAAAATTTTAGTGCAGCCCTCTAATAGAAACTCAATCCTTATTCATTAAAATAAATATTGTGACCATAAAAATCATTATATCATTAAAAAAATATTGATTTTATAATTTAAAAATATTAAGAAAATATAAGCCTCTATAAAATAAAATAAATACTTATGTTACAAAGGGATCTTGTATTATCTCCATCAAACACATGTATCTCTATAACTATGTCCACTAGATATATCATATAAAAGAATGAATTTTCATATGATCCCTTTTTCAAATACATTAATTGACCATGGGAAAAAAGTATTTCAATTCCATATAAATAATACATAAATTATGTACTATTTGTGTATAAACTTACTAGGTCGATGAATACATCACATTTCATTCACCTTTGTAGATGAGCACAACACACACCCCTCTCCCGGTAGATAATAATTTCATATTTTTTATGTTTTTATGACTATAAACTTCCCTAATCTATCTCAATAATAGTCCCTAATGTCATACTTTCCATATGAGAGGAAAATCATATCTTAGTTAAGATTAAATAGATGACACGATCAACAACATATCCAAACACCCCTTATTATCTAAACTCAAGGATTGCATAAGAAATTTATAAAGGCATAAAGATTTTAATTCTCAGTATCTCATAAACCATAGGAACTGGGGACTCTAAATATGAACATTTCACCCCTATTATTTAATATAAATACTGTATGAAACTACATGTGGTATATACTTTGTGGGTTATCCAGTACACAAAAAATATTTTTGTTTCATAAGTAAATTTTTAATCCCAATATAAACATCCAAAACTAGATAACCATAAAAATAAAATCACAACATATAATATTAAATAATGAACATATGTTAGGGATAACTCAATTTTATACATTGGTAGGTCAATTATTATTTTAATTTATGATATAAATATAAATACACAAATCTATATTCAACATTAAATAATGATAATATGGGTATTTCATTTTGAATAATTTTCTGCATTTTATATTATTAATTTTTTTAAAGATTATTAAAATAACATATATGAGTTCATGTCTTATCATATCACATATGATAAACTTCTAGATCAGCCTTATGTTAACTATAATATTTGGTTTTTTTCAAAATCATTACATTTATATATAATTCCATATATGTCTCTATGTGACTATTGGATAAACCCAACCCACTAAACTCTTTATTTAGAAAAATCTATGAATATAATTAGTTTTAATAGTTTGGAGATTTTGGGATCATATTCTAAATGTTTAAATCCTTGAACATATTAAAACACCTTAAGTCTACCACATAAAATTATAGTTTGTTAATAACTTCTCTTTTTTATTAATAAATTTTTATGATTTTATCATCTTCGTAATATTTGGACCCTATTACATTGAAATTTTCCCTTAAAATATTTTGAAAATTATTATAATTATTTACATTAGTACTTTACAAAAACATTATAAACTTCTTTAGATATGATGTGATATTTACTTTTACTAGAATAATATTTTATTTATTAACTTTAAACATCTAAAATTCCAAAAAATACTCTCATTGGCTACTTAGACATCATATTCTTTTGGGAATACCATGTTAAGATACATAAACTCTTTTTTGTTAATAAATAAATCTTATTTTCTTAGTGGGGATATTTAAAAAATAATTATTTACATTTGATATATGGTATTGGATATGTTTGGATTATCAATTGAAAAAAACTATATATTAAATTATTACACTAATTTTGGTGTGATGATATCTCTTATATTTTAACAAATGCCTCAATTAAACTCATTTATACATAATAAAACAATTTTATTCTTATCATTTTATAAAGTGTGTTTTAGAATATTTTTAATCATAAACAAGGTGTATCATAACATATTTTTTTATAACAACTCTTCCTTATAAAAAAAATCATCTCATCATATAATAGAAATAAGATAACAATATATATCCTTTACTAATATCAATATTAGCTCGATATATTCCATTTCATTAAATTCTAGGAATTAGAAACCCTTTTCTTTATAATTTCAATTGAAATTGCATGATCTGTTAATTATTTCCTTGATTTTTAAATCCTCTATACTAACAATATTTTTAAGGTATACATTTCGTATACAAACCCTTCAAAACTGTTGAATTAATTTCTATAAAAATGATACCAAACATGAAAATTCCATGGAGTTTAAAAAACTGATTTAGGTTCCTCAGATAATTACAAAAGATCGAAACATTAATCCTTCATAATAACTATAGGTTTCAAATATTCTAGACTGACTACTTGATGGTAGATTTTTTTAATTTCAAAATAACTTTTCCTCTTATAGTTTGAAATTTTCCCAACATGTAGTATTTATACAATATTATAACCAAGACGTTTAATTCATAGTTTATATATCCTAAACATGTTAAAAAAATAGTGTAAAAACATATTTAACTAATTCACAGTTTTAGTACGATTCCATTGATTACAACAGTATGAATTTATTTACTAGTATAAGCCTTAAAGAAACCTATGGTCACACCAAGTCCTTAATAAAACAAATTATATTGATTATAAGACAGGAAACAAATATTTATTTATTTATCTTGAATCTAATTCCTTTAAAATTTCAGTGAATAATTATATTATTATCACAATAATCTAGATAATGTTTTTGAACTATTTTAATATTTTATTACTCAGGATGGTATTTCTCTGAAACATGGAAAAAAATTTACATAAGAGTTATTCTTATGATTTCTACCATTCAAAAAAGTATCTAGAAATAATCGTATATTTTTTGTAGGTTTGGCCTCATTTTTAAGGATTATTTCACCATTTATATATAAAAAAATCATTTATTAGATAAATATCATGTTTTATATTTAACTTAGAAAGTCTTTTATTAAATGTGTTCCTTCTCAAATGTTAACCAATTTTAAAAAACATCATATATAGTAGTTGGAAAATATCAATATTTCACTTAGAAATGAGTCTTATTTGGTGGTAATCTAAACAATTTATCTATCTATGTATGATATTATGCCAATCATATCATATATGACTCTTGGATGGTTGAACGAACTACTCTTTTTATACTCTTCTATATAGAAAAAATCAACACCATTCCACTAGTATCATAACTAGAGGACATAAAAATAATTTTAACCCAAATATTACAATTTTATTTGGTTATATAACTCTTAGTATTATCAATTTATTCAATGAATTACACAAGATAATCTATGGTAACTTTACTTTGGAGAAACCTACCCGGTTGAATAATCGAGTTATTTGAATGTTTGGAAGGAATATAACACTCAATATTTTTATTGTATATTTAATATCACCATATTGTAACTAGTATACTTTTTTTGAAAGTGTTCATAATTTTAAATATTTATTTTGGAATCTAATTATTTTCATCAAATCAATATGTTCAAATCTTATTGGCGTGTGACAGTTTAAAAAAATCATAGCATGTGTTACTAAGCCAAATTAAAATTCAACTATATTAATAAATATCCAAATGCATCAAATGAATAAGGTATATTAAACCATTTCATGTAAAGTATTAAAATTATATTAATACAATAATCCCCAAAAGAGTGAGCTCTCATAGAAAACTATTCAACTGGCAAATTTCTAAATAAGGCATAAGACTCCAGGCTAGTGAGCATCTTAACACAATGTACCATTACCCAAGGTTAATTTATGTAAGAAAAATAAATATTTCATAACTATTCAAACTCATAATAATTTTAAATTATAATCAACCTCTATATTCATGCTCATAATCTAGTATAAGCTAAAGTCAAGGAAAAATAAAAGTAAATCATTTATCATGTCTATCATGTTACTCCTTAGAATAATGTACGGAAATTTATTGAACTAGTAGAAATATTAAACTAAACCATACAATCTTTCATAATATAAACAATTTATTATTATGAAAATAATAGTAAATTAATTAAATAAGTACATAATTAAAAAATTAAACATAAGAGAAATTATTTGTGAACAATTTATAAGTAATTCCAATTACAAATAAATTATAGTTTACCTCCATATTATGAAAATTTCATAATTTAAATAAATATATATAATTTTTATTTATTTTCAATTAAAAACATTTCATATCATTCATTATATGAATTTTACATTAAATTTAGGAAATTATTTGAAGTATTTAAATTTTATATTACAAGTATATTAAGTAAAAATATTACATATTATAAATATTATATATTTAAACCTTATTAAACCTTGATCATATCAAGTATCAAAACTCATTTTTGATATGGTTTAAATAATCCATTAAACAAATACCTTCAACATGAACATTTAAATGAATTATTATGAAGAAAAACCATAATATTAAATATAATTTTTTTATATTTTTTCTTATTTTTTAATTGATACACTTAATAATTTTCCCTAATAATATACATATAAACCATTTATATATAAGATATAATTAATTCTATATAATTTAAGAAATGTATTATAATAGTAACAATTAATATTTTGGAATATTTAATTAATAAATTTTTTATAAACATTTATTTGATTAATTATAAATATTTTATAATAATTAAATTTATAAAACCCATTATAAATTAATTCAGTATCCTAAAAAAATTAAATAATTTAGAAACAACTATAAATTATATAAATCAACTCATTATTGAAATTTTAAAAAATAATTTTATACTATATTTTTTAAATGATATATAGGGAATCAAGTTTCATGACTCAAATAAAAACTAAGATTGTTCCATAATAAATGCATGTCATAACATACAATTAATAACATTCTATGTCAAAATAATAAAGTGTGTAAGGGTTTTTTAAATTAAACGATGCGGCGAATTGGATATTTATACATATAATCCATCCCCATGTCAAAATAAAATGGTGTTAAGTGTTATACATAGGGTTAAGTCCTCAGGTGTCAATTGTCACTATTTATGATATACATATGAGAAATAATAAACTGGTTCTTAGTGACCTGTTTGTGATTAAATTGAATCTTGTGTCTATCAGGGCTTATGAAAAACACCTGTGTAATATTAATTCACTCTAAGAAGATATATTATACGAACAGAATCAATGTTTCTCTAGGTGATACGATGATCGATTTTTTGGAATTACTATGGTACCAGGAAACTGTATGAATGACATGTATCATGCAATTTAAAAAAATTAAAACACTAGTTCATACACTATGATACAACATATTATATAATCTGCCTATTTCATGAAATAGGATATCACAAGTCGTTTTTACACCTACATAACACAATATCACCGTATTTTATGAAAACTAATATGACAATAAAGATATATCACATATTTTCCATTTCTATATATGATTTCAATAATAAAATATTATGGTAATTATTTGATACCATTGTTTTGGTTTTAAGTATTAATTGAAACTTGATTAACAAAGCATAAAAAAATTTAAAATCCCTAATCCCAAGATATATAATGATTAGTAACTGAAGCCATACTATATATAAAAGGAATAAATCATGTCCCTTTCACCAAAGAGTTGCAGTCACAGTCATCATCCATGATTGATAAAAATCACAATGAGGTAATATTACTAAGAGGTTTCTATTGGACCCCCACCCCACCCCCTTTAGGTATCCATTTTCCACACTAACACACCCAAAACCTGAACATAACCCTCCTCCAAACCATAATATGTTAGTATCTAATGAAAGCTAATGTAGTAGAAGGAAGAGAGATATAAGAATTATTTTAGAAGGATTTTTTTGAAATGATGAACAAAAAATAATGAACATATTCTTATATAACCCTTATGAATCCACCCAAGTTTTCAATAGATTAAATAGTACATTAAATAACATATGAGTTAATCTCCCATCTATTCTTGCATCCATCACATTAATATTTTGATCCTACCGAGAATTTAATTTTCAAAAATTGATTTAAAAATGTTATATTTTTATTTTAAGATATATGAATTTCATCATATAATGTTTTATTACCCAATAATGTTGTATCCTTTCCAAATTAAACATAGTATATTATTGATGGAAAAGATAGTTTCATCTATTCTCTATAATATTCCTTATAATTTTGCAATATTTAGGCTTATAATATGTATTAAAACCATGAATGTCATACAATAGGATATGGATAGATCATATACTAAAATATAGTCCATGAAAAATCTTATGTGTATGGTATTTAAGGAATTTCTCCATTATAAATATCCTTATCAATTCTCTTGTTTGGATTTTTGATGACTTTCTTCAGGAAAAAGTTTCATGGTTGGGAGAATTTTGACACCCATTATATCACAAGACAAAATTTATTTTATGGTTTATTTATTCCAAGGATTTTTTACATATTTGGGAAGTAAAAGGTTATATTTTAGAGTATTTATCAAATTTTATTGTAAATTCATAGTCCATAAAACTAAGAAATGTAACCATTCATGGGGTAAGGTAAATATAAGGGAAATTTTAGGAACATAGAAACTATAGAGTTGGATTTTTATATTTTTGTATATTTTATAAATTGTAAAAAAAATCCAATTTTAGAACAATTATTTTATTTATTTTTAGGGCCTTTGGGAGTATCATGTTTCAGATGTTTTGGTTGACTCCCCTATTCCACCATGTTCCATGGTTTTCTCCTCTAGATTTATGGGTGATATCTCTAGGTAATCAGTCAATTATCTCTTGTTACTACTTATTTTCAACAATTATTACCATTTTCACTATTTTATATTCCCCATCCAACCATGGTAGATGAACCTATGGTTGGTTCATTTGTAAATTATAGTATTTTGATATATAATGTTCATTAAGACTCTCTATTATCAAAATAATTCAATATTAGAGTAAGGTGATTTAATTACATTTGATTTAGGTAGGTTATGTTTGTAATAACCCAGACTCCAAAAACCCAGATCTGGTAGTTATTTTACAATAGTGGTACAAAATAAAGGACTTACCATAGGATCTAGTAATTTAGTTGTATTGGGAGACTAGATGCATAAATACAATATATTCGAAAACATAAGATATAATATTTACACATTGTGAGAAAATTATTATCCCTTCCTTTATATATGTGAAAATTATACATTGTTATCCACTAGGATTCCTAGAGAAAGGAAAAAAATGGTGAGATTAGATTCTCATTAAGGAGTAAGAAACAATAGAACCTATCATAACATAAACATCGAAAAATTGATATGGTAGGAAAAATTAAATAATATGAATCCATAAAAAAATAAATAGAGATAATTCTATATCCATGAAAATAAATGAAAACAAGGAAATATAATCATTGATTACATACTAATTTAATTTGTAATACTGAATATTAAAATTTATTGCTAAGGCCTTGTTCCATGACACTATACTGATATATGGAAAAATATACACCAAAACCAAAGATATTTTATCTCATGATATATATCAATGCATTTAGGGTATACATAATTTAGGTCCCCACCCGTCACCAGATTATGTCCAATTCATTCACCATAAGATTCAACATTACATTTGATACCATTCCCTAAGGAACCTCTAACTATATAAGAGCATAATTATCTATATGATGAAAAATATGGAAAATAATACTTCATCATTCAATGGAATATTTTAGATTTCTAGGAGAACATCCCTTAATAAAATTAAAATTTATAGGTATCAACAGATTAATATGAAGTGCATTTATCAAATAAATATAGTGGTGAGGGTGCTTTCAATGTTCTAGGTTAGCCCTGGAAGAAATTAATTGAATATAATAGATTGAATTGTTAATAGGATAAAGAAAAGTTATGACAAATCCTTCTTTATGGTTCATAAAAATCATAGTAATATTATAAGTAATATCATTTGTAATTTTATATCTGGTTGTGTAGTCTTAGGACCACTGGTTGTGCATAAGGGTGATGGTTGAGTTAATGAATCAACCAACACTTTTCAGGGTGATTTCCCCTAGATGAATCTATTTTTTATTCACATATACATTCTAGTATCCAAATAGGGATTTTTTTTCTAGTAAATTACTCACAAACTTTATCAAAAGTTGGGATAGGTTTTCCACATGGAAAAGATTGAGTTTTACAATGGGTTTGGTAACTATTGAATCAAAAGAATATGAGGGTGTGATAAAAACATAGACATGTAATTCCCATGAAATTTATTATTAATATTTTAAAAAAATCCATGGTAATTTATTTACCATACAAAAGGAAATAATTGGTGAATGTAATATAAGTCATAAATAATAAAAATTGACATTGAAAAAACACTTATAGATTTTACAGTAATTCAATAAAAACCTCTTGAAATAGTGGTATTAAAATTGATCATAAAATACCATGAATAAAATTAATTTCCAAAAATAATATCTCAAATAGTTTTTATAGAAACAAAATAATGTTAATTATTTTGGTAATACAAAACAAGTGTCAAAGAGAGGAATTTGAGACAGAAAACCCTTAATTTTAATCCTGGTTAGCCGAATGTTTACTAACCTCTTGTATAATGAAAATAACATATTTAATATCCTAATTCATAATTTTAACCTTTCTAAAAAATTACCTATAATTTTACTTTACATGTATATTAGTCAGTTATTATCGATTTTCAATATCAGGTGTGAGTAATCATGATTGTTTTGAATTGGTTTCATAATTGTGATGTTGTTATTTAATATTTTAAAATCATTAATCATACCTAAATACAATAAGGAACTATAATAGATAAATTTTATTTATTTATAAATCTTCTATCACACTCCATTGGTTTTTTATATTTTTTGTGTGAAAGTTGAATTAGTGTCAGATTATTTCATTAATTTTAGAGACATATGTTGATATTTTAATAATAAGTAAAGTAATTAATATAAACATTATAGAACAATTAAAAATTAAATATTTTTTTATTTTTTTATAAATATTAGTATTTAAGATCCTATATTCATCCATGATATAGTCTTATAGCTCTTTTCATGTAGGTTTACAGACTAACCTAGGCATGAACATACTATAATTAATGGATGATTATGATTATAAAGGTGGTTTATTTTTGACATAATATCATTAATATAGGAGAATAATGATATTATTTAGATATTATTAATGTTTTGATTCATATTTAAAGAGTTTTTATTAAATAATAAATAATCTATATGAAAAATGTGATATGTTACTTCATGGAGGTGAGAGTCCCCACAATTCATAGTTTAAATTTTAATTTCTCAAGGAATGAGTGGGAATTAAGGTATATAATTATTTACATTTAATAATAATAATTTAATTATAGATATAATATTTATTTCTAAATCTAATCATTAAGACCATATATTATTTGTTGTATAGAAAATAGAATATGTCTATTAATGGAGGCTATTGTCTGTGCAGACACACTAACAACATTGTTTTTCATAATGGATGGATAGGAATGACCAATGGTTTTTTCATTAATATAATACTATCTCAATAAAATAATTATAATTATTTCATTATATTTATATAGACATAATATGTTATCCAGAGTAATATTAAGAAGAAATGTTTAATAAGAAGGTAATACTTCCATCGTGAGGTTGAGTTTACTCTTGGAAACCACCTTAGAAAAGGATGAGTTAAAATAAATAATGGTAACTACAAGCCTAATGAAGTAGAAGAGGGTTCCAGTAGGAAATAATGGATGATTTTATAGAATAAATTATATGGGATAGGTTTGGTAAAATGTGTAGCTAGTTTTTCTATTTTATAAGGGAAGTAAAAGTCACTTTTGTGAATACCAATTACTTTCCAATGATAATATTACACTATTCACAATTCAATCATACCAAAAGTTTAAAATAATGTATTGTGAGGGTTAATTTGGTTTAAAAATCCTCAACCAATAATTTAGAATCATGTTTTAATAATTTTTTTAGTTACTTACCATTAGTTTTTTACTTTTTTCAATTTGGTTTATACCCTGTAATGTGTTTTCATAAAGTAAATTTATATTTTTAGAAAAATATTAGGTACCCCATATTTAAAAAAATTATTTCAATGAAACTAAACTTAAAATCAATTCAATTCAATTATAATTCAAATCCTAAACTTTTGATTTTAAGAAATTCCTCAACAAAGTGTCTTTAGAGTGCACCTCGAGCAATAGTTTCAATATGCAGTGTTTACCTACAATAGTAGGTTATATGGTTTTACATTATCTACTACTAGAAATAATTTCATCCTTAAAATTTGATACATGTTGGATACATGAAATCTATGGGTATTCTATCATCATAGGTTCTTCATGATCTCATGTTGCCTCCTTTGTTTTGTGATTTATCCAAAGGACTTTTACTAGTCGAGTTGTTCAATGTTACAATGCATGATCTCTAGTGTTAAGAATCTAGAATGGTCATTCATTATAACAATGTTTTTTTTCCAAAATATGTTCCCTTATATGTGATTATATTATTTTTATATTCCTTTTATTTTTTCAATAGTGAATCATAGTAGATATCATGTACTTTTTCAAGGTTGGAAGCATAGCCAATCAATAAGATACAATTATAATTCCTAATATACCTAGGTGTTAATTTAACCATTTTAAAAATTATTAAAACTCCCTTTACATGATAAACCTTCAACAATATATGATTCACCACATGAAATTCTAAGTCATTCAATTTATTATTAGTATATATATATATTTTTTATTTTGTGGGAATTATTAATATAGTCTTGAATAGTTGGTATTTAAATAGTTTTATCCTATAAAAGATTTAAGACAACTATATTTATTTCTCTATCTTCTTCCTAATAGGTTGGAGTTAAACACCTCTTCCCATAAAATACTTCATATCCTTTCATCTGGATGCTTGAATAGAATCCATTATTTTAAGAAAATGTAAGAACCCAGTTCTTGTTTTTGAGGTACGGGTTTCTTCTTTTACTTTTTTTCTTAAGTGTTTTTGAGAAAATAAGGAAAATGGGGAAAAAATCCCAAATTTTATGGGTACACACTGTGTACTATTCCACACACCATGTACTTTGGCCGTGTGGGATGATTACACAAGGCGTGTAGGACTGCCAGTGATGAAGGGTGTAAAATGACTACATGCCATGTACTTAGTATTTACACGCTATGTAATCAGTCGACAGGTGAATAGTACGGCAGCAGAGGCAGCTGCCAGCTGAGTGATAGTACACGCTGTGTATTCAAGAATACATGCCGTGTACTCATGTCGATTTATGAATAGTTCCACAGTGGAAAGAAGCCTCTAGGGAAACAGTTTAAAAAATAAAAAGTACACACTGTGTACTTGAGAGTACACGCTGTGTAGTCATGAATTTTCACTTAAAACAGGTTGTAGCCTCCTCATTCGAGAGAGGAGTTATAACCGTCGTTTAGAGCTCGGGAGGATGGCCAAACCTTGGAGGATTACCCAAACACGCACTGAGAATCCGATTCTGCCTTCGTCCATCACGTTGGGACCGTACAGGTAAGCCCTTCCCTCTCCTTGTGCTATTCATACCAATTATTTATCTAAGGGAAGTTATTTACGTTTGAACAAGATTTATTTTATCCCAGATCAATGTTGTTCTTGGATGATTCGGGAGGCATCGTTCACGTATACCGATCAGAGATAATCGAGGTAGGTGGTCTGATGTTTATTTCCAACTATTGAGTTGAATTTGTGTATCTTCATGCTAATAACTCATGTTTTGGGTGTTTTATGGCTAAGTCCTTTGCTGAAATATATCTAGAATTGCATAAATAAACTTTTGATAAGTTAAAACTGTTGTTCAGGATCACTACTTGGATCCAGGACCACCCGAGGGTGCATTCCTCTGTTTAGTTGTTTGGCCAGAATACCTATGGGTATACCGTGGATTTCAGCATTCTTTGAATTGCCTTGAGAGGAATTGTTTATAATTTCTTGGTTATGTGTTGGGCTCGACCCGATTACTTGTATATCCTGAGAGCAGTGTTCGTTTATCCTACGTGCAACCTTTATGTGCTTGTAGGTAGTAGTTTCTATTCCTGTGGGCAACACCTCGTACACCTGTGAGAAATATTAATTATGCCTGTGGGCAGACCCCTATAAGATTCGATTCTGAATACCTGAGGGTAAGGATTGTATGTCTAAGGACTGTGTTATCATGAGTATTCACCGTGGTGATTTTCATATGTTATACCTGCCAAGTTAAATCACTGTCTTGGCATGGTTAAATGAATATTAAAATGGAAATATAACTGGTAGAGTTATTTACTTTTGAGTACTGATTAGTTTATTGTATTTACTCTTGTACACTACTGCTGTGCATTTTCACTGATAGTTAGGCACGGGCCTTTGGTGGGTGCCTACTGGGATGTATTTCTCATACCTTGTTTGGGTCATATCTTTGGCCCAAAATGATTATATTGCTACATCTATCGACAAGGGAAAGGGTCCATATATAGGTACATGATTGTAGCTGAGGAGTAGGAGAGAATGAGACCGAGCTTAGGCTTGCGATGCTGCTGCGTTCTATTTACTCTGCTTTGTTTTGTTTAGTTGTACCTTTTACTTTGAGTTGTATTGTATTGTATTGCAGTGTGAATTGTTCTAGCTGCTTTTAGATAATTAGTGACATGCTGCATCTTTGTATATATGACTGCTGGTCCTCTTTTACTCTGTCGTCCATTTCAGTTGTATATTTTTACTGCTTCTGTTGTGGTATGTTATTTTCTTTTCTACTGCGCTAAAATTTGAAAAATGAGGGCATAGTTTTCCCACTATCAGACCTGGGCCCTTGCTGCAAGTCAGTAACCTCTAGCATTTGGGGAAATACACTTGAGGTTATGTGACCAACCGGGTTTGGGGCACCCATTGTGTGGCTTTCGGATCCGGGATGTTTCAAAGTTATATCAGAGGGGTTCTTTTCTTTGACTTACTATTTGGATCCTTAGTCAGTGATAGGACAGAAATGGTAGTTGGTAATAAGTTGTGTCCGGGAGTAGCTAACCTGTGTACATGAAAAATCTAGTCTACCTCGTTATTGTAATTATTATTGGTTTTAAAATTTTACCATTAATTTTATTTTCACTGTTGGGTGACGGACTTTTGATTGTGCTGTTTATATGTTATACATGGGTTCTATTTAGTTTCAACCCGATGAGATGAGGGTATGCCATCTCATGCATCATTTAGAAACATGTTAGAATCACATTCCATGCATAGTTTCCATGCCATGGAGGTGTATTAGAAATTTCAAGCTGTTGTGATAGATGTGGTGCTATAAAATCATGTTGTTGTGATATCTGCTTTGATAAATACCTGCTATTTTTTAGGGTATTTTGGTGTGAGGTTTTGATATAATGAATGCCAAACTTTGGTTCTTGAGGATTATGAGCCCTCAATGACTGGAATTTGGTGGGTCATTAATGTGTTTTCCTTGTTATAACATATATAAGATTCCAAGCTTTGATTCACAAGGAGTATGGGCCCTCACGGATCAGAATTTGGCACATAGGTGTTTGTTCCATGTTTTCTAGGACCCGGAGTAGTTTCTAAGGCTTACTGTCTGGAAAAACCTAGAATACATGCCATGTAGATTTGATTACACGCAGTTTAATCTTCTGTTTAGGAAGAAATGAAAACTTTTTTATGTACACGTCGTGTAACCTAAGTACATGTCGTGTAGTCTCTTACGGCTTCCTAGGATGTGTTCACAAAGACATGGGATGGGAAAGTTTTTTTTGGGGGGGGGGCACCCAGTGTACCGATTGTACATGTCGTGTAGTGTCGACCCGATATCCGCCTGTGTAACTAACAGCACGGATGGTGGAACCCTAAGACATACACACTGTGTCGGCCTTGAACATGCCGTCTAGTCTAACCCAGGTACCCGGCCGTGTCACTAACAACACGGGTCGGTGTTACCCTACCTTTTACACGCCGTGTGCCTATGGGACATGTCGTGTAGTGTCAGCCGTGTAAGCTGACCGTGTAGCGAGCAACACAGGTCGGTCTGAGACTTCTTTGTACACGTCGTGTCTTTTTGGAACACGTCGTGTAGTGTGACCTGGGTACACAGGTCATGTCATGAACAACACGAGCTGGTGAAGAGCTTTTCATGTACACGCCATGTTCCCATGGGACATGCCATGTCGTTTTGTTTTAGGAGAGCTGTGTGGATTAGTCGTGTACAAGGACTCGGGCAGGGAAGGAGGGTTCATGTACATGTTGTGTATTCAGAAGACACGTCGTGTGTTTGGGTTGTTACATGACCAGTTTTAGCTGGAGTACACGCCCAAGTGGATGTCCTGTTAGAACACATCGTTAGTATTTATACACGCCATGTAGTCAAGTTTTGTAAATATTAAATTCTTTCTTTCTCTTGTTCCCTTCTTGGCCTCCTCATTTTTGGTCTCCGATAAATCTAGATCTAAGGTGTGCGTTTGACCTTGTAGAGTCATGCCACCAAGATGACCACTGGTTGATCTCCAGGAGAGCGGTGATGATTATACTCCTAAGATGGTGGGACATGGGATACTAGTGGATCCTCTAGCAGTGCCAAATGCGGCGCCAACCGTTTTACCAGACATAGGCACGAAGGCATATTTCAGTGAAGGCTTCATGCAGTTCATGCAGACCTTCCAGGGAGCACCACAGGCCACCACATCTATGGAAGAGATGAAGCGTATCTTCCAGCAGCAGTATTTTCCTACGTTTTCAGGGGATAGTGGACCAAGGGCTGCAGAGTCATGGCTGGATTTGATGAAGATGATATTCGAGCATCTGGAGACACCTCCTGGGAGGACGGTCAAGCTCGCTACATACATGTTGTGCGATTTCTCCAAGAGGTGTTGGGATGTTACCACCCAGTCTGAGCACCACCGTGAAATGACATGGGAAGATTTTTAGGCAGTCTTATATTACTTCTTCTTCCCAGAGACGATGAGGGAAAATCGAGATTGAGAGTTTATGAATCTATAGTAGGGCGCCATGTCAGTGATGGATTATTATGCCCGCTTCACCGAGCTTCATCATTTTTCACCTGTTCTAGTGGGTGATGAGACGTTGAGGGCTAGATGCTTTGAGGATGGTCTTCGATATGACATCCGAGCACTGGTGAATGTTTTCATGTTGCCTACAGTGCATGCTATCGTGAACCAGGCACTGATTACTGAGTGGAACCTACGGGAAGCGAGTGGTGTGGGCCAGGGCGGTTCGACACCAGTTTCTGGTACTATTTCTATTGGTAAGAGGAAGAGGCAGATGAACTTATTTCATGGTGGCAGTACTATCCAGAAGAATACTTCAGGTGGCCAATTCATGTGCTACTATTGTGGTAAAGAGGGGCACAAGAGACCGCAGTGTCCACGTGACCCAGTGGAGTGCTGAGTTTGTGGCAGAATGGGTCATCTCCAGTGTTTTTGTAGGGAGTTTCCACCAGTATCTAGTGAGAGAGGTTCTGATCATACTCCACGTGCGGGAGCTGGACCAGTAGCTTTTTACCAGTCGGGAAATTGGGGTACGTCAGGACGTGCAGGCAGAGATGGTGGTCATGGTCGTGGTAGCCAGACACCAGGATCTCAGAGGCAGCAGATTAGGTCAGCTCAGGGTAGTCAGGCTATGTTGCAGGGCCGCGACACTGGGCAGACATATGCAATGAAACATACCCAACAGGAGCAGGACCCGAGACATTCTACTGTCAGAGGTACTATTCTAGTAGCTTTTGTTTTGTCTTCTGTACTTTTTGATATGGGTGTTACAAAAAGATGTATATCTGTGCATATTGTGGAGAGCATTGGGCTTTGTGTTTCTTCTTCTTCTGATGTTATGATTCTAGACACTCCATTGGGAACTAGAACGACTAATGTGCGTCAGTGTAGGGAGTTCCCCCTAGAAGTTGGTGGGTGTCACTTTCTAAGGGACCTCTATGTCTTAGAGACGAAAAAATATGATTTCATCCTCAGGATGGACTAGTTGGTACCATTTCGAGTCTTTGTATATTTCTATCGTCACAGGGTGAGTTTCGCATCACCAGAGGGTGGAGAGTTTCTATACAAGGGCTAATGGGATGTCCAGGTGAGCCAAGCTGGACCCAAGCATCATGGGAGAGGTGGAGTGATAGCCCAGATTGCGAGTTTATATCTGGATGATTGAGGGACTTATCAAAATTATTTCCCCTAGTATCTGATCGTTTCAGGGATGTATTCCCAAACGAATTTTCAGGTCTTCTTCTGGAGAAGGAGGTAGATTTCTCTATTGATCTAGTTCCAAGATTAGCATCGGTGTCCATTCCTCCTTATAGGATGGCTACACCAGAGTTACAGGAGCTCAAGAGGTAGTTAGAGGAGTTGCAGGAAAAGGGTTTTATCTGACCTAGTACTTCTCCTTGGGGTTCGCCGGCCCTTTTTGAGAAGAAGGCGGACAATACCCTCATACTCTGTGTGTATTATCAGAAGCTGAACCAACTGACTATTAAGAACCGATATCCCTTGATAATGATTGATGATATTTTTTATCAACTTCGGGGAGCACGAGTGTTCTCGAAGATTGACATGAGATCATGATATCATCAGTTACGCGTTAGACCATCGAGCATACTGCTTACAGCTTTTTAGAGTAGATATGGTCTATACGAGTACTTGGTTATGCTGTTCGGACTCACGAATGCGCTAGCAGTTTTTATGGCTCTGATGAATCGTTGGTTCCATCCTTATCTGGATTCTTTTGTGGTAGTTTTCATGGAAGATATCTCGGTGTACTCTCACACTCGACACGACCATGACACCCATCTTGAGATCGTACCGATTACACTGAGAGAGCATCAACTATATGCTAAGCTCTCAAATTTCCACTTCTGGATGGACCAGATTCACTTCCTGGGTCATGTTTTCTTAGAGGCAGGAGTTGCAGTAGACCCAGAGAAAGTGAGAGTAGTAGTTTCCTGGGAGAATCCTAAGAACATTTTTGAGATACGGAGTTTCTTGGGGCTAGCTAGTTACTACATGCGCTTTATACAAGAATTCTACCGCTTAGAAACACCATTGACCGGTTTGACTAAGAAGGGTGTGAAGTTTGTTTGGTCAGAAGCTTGCGAGACAACCTTTCAGGAGCTGAAGAGAAGGTTGACATTAACACCGATTCTGATACTTCCAAAGTAAGGGAAGATCTATACAGTTTACCATGATGCATCAGGTGTTGGGTTGGGAGCAGTGTTGATGTAGGGTGATCGAGTTTTTGCTTACGAGTCTCAACAGTTGAGGCCACATGAGAGGAATTTCCGGACGCATGACCTCGAGTTGGCTGTAGTTGTTCATGTGTTGTGTTGTTGGAGACATGTTCTCTTGTGAGATCATTTTGTGGTCTTCACCGACCACAATAGTTTCAAATACATATTTACTTAGTGGGACTTGAACCTGAGACAATGAAGGTGGGTCTAATACCTTCAGTTCTTCGACTTTGAGATTTCCTATACACCTCGTAAGGGTAATGCAGTAGCTGATGCACTGAGTAGGAAGAATCAGACACAGGCAGTGCAGGAGGCCAGTGGTGAGTGGCATCTTATGACTTTGTTCTCTGAGATGCATTTGGAGGTGCATAATAGTCAGGGACAAACCTATCTTTCTTCCTTAGTTGTGACTTCTACCATCTTGGATAGAGTGAGGATGAGACAACTATCGGATTCAGAAGGCCTAGTTCTACGACAGTCGGTGGAAAGTGAGGACCCTCCTCTAAGATGGACGATAGGAGATGATGAGGTACTGCGTTTCCATGGACGAGTGTGGGTTCCAGGGGATACACATGAGGAGATGATGTGGGAGTTTCATGCTTCAGCTTGGGCAGTGCATCCCGGAGTTACCAAAATGTACAGTGACTTGAGATGTCAGTATTAGTGGCCGGGTATGAAAAGAGTGGTAGCTGGTTTTGTTTTGAGATGTTCCACCTGTTAGCAGGTGAAGGCTGAGCATCAGAGGCTAGCCGGACTATTACAATAGTTACCCATTCCGGAGTGGAATTTGGATGATGTCGCGATGGAATTTGTGACTGGGTTTCCAAGGTCACCTCGAGGTAGTGATGTCTTGTGGGTTGTTATGGACATACTTACAAAGGTAGCTCACTTTTTGCCAATCAAGGACACCTACGGTGTCAATGAGATCAAGAATTTGTATATCCGAGAGGTAATACACCTTCATGGGGTCCCTCGTTCTATCGTTTCAGATAGGTATGCCCGCTTTACGTCTCATTTCTGGCAGAGTTTTTAGAGGGCACTGGGTACAGAAGTTCTTCTGAGCATAGCTTTCCACCCTCAAACCGATGGCCCGTCAGAGCGTACGATACAGGTGCTATAGGACATGTTTCATGCCTGCATCCTAGACTTTGGGGGCTCTTGGGAGACACACATACCTCTGGTCTAGTTTTCTTACAATAAAAGTTTTCATAGAACTATTGAGATGGCACCTTACGAGGATTTATATGGTAGGTCATGCCGATCACCCTTGTGCTAGTTGAAGGCAGGTGAGGCAACTTTATTGGGGCCACATATCATGTAGTAGACTTCAGAGAAGGTCCGGTTGATTCAGAAGTGGATGGATACCGCACAGTCTTGAAAGAAATCTTATGCTAATCGCCGCAGACGACCCTTGGAGTTCGTGGTCGGGGATCAGGTTTTCTTACGTGTTTCACCGAGGATGGGTCACAGACAGATCATGATACAGGGTAAACTTTCACCGATGTATGTGAGGCCGTTTGAGATTCTAGAGAGAGTCGGTTCAGTTGCCTACCGGTTGCAGTTACCATAGCGGTACCGGGCCATGCATGACATCTTCCATTTATCTCAACTGTGCCGTTATCACTCAGACCTGTCTCACGTCTTTTATCCCGAGGAGGTTGAGCTTCTGGTCGATGCATCCTTTGAGGAGCATCCGATTCGTATTGTTAACAAGAGCACGACGGTTCTCAGAGGCCGGTCAGTTCCTCTCGTTCGGGTGCTATAACAGCATGGCCGAGTGCAGGATGGAACCTGGGAGCGGGAGACCGACATACGTGCTATGTGGCCGAAGTTGTTCACAGTTGTATCTTCACCACCCTTGGAAGGGAAATTCGGGGATGAATTGCTTTAAGGGGGGAAGTTTGTAAGAACCCATTTTTTTTGATGTACCAGTTTCTTCTTTTCCTTTTTCCGAAATCTTTTTTGAGAAAATAAGAAAAGTGGGGGAAAAATACCAAATTTTATGGGTACATGCCATTTACTTTTCCACACGCCCTGTACTTTGGCCGTGTGGGATGAGTACACAGAGCATGTAGGACTGCCAATGATGAAGGGTGTAAAAACTGACTACACGCCATGTACTTAGTATTTACACTCCGTGTAATCAGTCGGCAGGTGAACAGTAAGGCGGCAGAGGTAGCTGCCAACTGAGCGACAGTACACGCCGTGTATTCAGGAATACACGGCTTGTACTCATGTAGACAGATGAACAGTGCTATGGTGGAAAGAAGCGACCAGGGGAACAATTTAAAAAATAAAAAGTACACACCGTGTACTTGAGAGTACACACCGTGTAGTCATGATTTTTTGCTTAAAATATAAAGTAGCCTCCTCATTCAAGAGAGGAAGCATAACCACTATTTGGATCTCATGAGGACGACCAAACCTTATAGGATTACCCAAACGCGCACCGAGAATCTGATTCCGCCTCCTTCGATCACGTTGGGACCGTACGGGTAATCCCTTCCCTCTACTTGCGTTGTTCTTGACAATTATTCCTCTAAGGGAATTTATTTATGTTTGAAAAGAAATTATTTTATCCCATATCTATGCCGTTCTTGGACGATTCGGGACGCGTCGTGCACATATACCGATCAAAGATGATCGAGATAGGTGGTCTGGTGTTTATTTTCAACTTTTAAGTTGAATTTGTGTATTTTCATGCTACGAACCCATGTTTGGGGTGTTGTATAGATGTGGCCTTTACTAAAAGATATCTAGAATTGCATAGATAAACTTTTGATAAGTTAAAACTGCTGTTTGGGACCACTGCTTGGATCTAGGACCACCCCGAGGGTGCATTCCTCTGTTTAGCCATTTGGCCAGAATACCTGTTGCTATACTATGAATTTTAGCATTATTTGAATTTCCTTGAGAGGAATTGTTTATAATTGCATGCATATGTGTTGGACTCGGCCCGGTTACTTGTATAGCCAGAGGGAAGTGTTCGTTTAGCCTGCGGGAAACCTTTCTGTGCCTGTGGGTGACACCTCATACGCCTGTGGACAATATTTGTTATGCCTGTGGGCAGACCCCTGTGTGATTCGATTCTGAATACCTGAGGGTAAGGATTGTATATCTGAGGATAGTGTTATCATGAGTATTAACCGTGGTGATTTTCATATGTTATACCTTCCAAGTTAAAGAACATTCTTTGGCATGGTTAAATGAATATTAAAATGGAAATATAACTGGTAGAGTTAGTTACTTTTTAGTACTTCTTAGTTATTGCATTTACTCTTGCAGATTTTCACTGACAGTTGGGCACGAGCCTTTGTTGGGTGCCTACCGGGATTTATTTCTCACACCCTGTTTAGGTCATGTCTTCGGCCCAAACAGACTATATTGTTGTAGGTGCTAACAAGCGAAAGGGTCCCTATACAGGTACATGATTGTAGCTGAGGTTTAGGAGAGCATGGGACCGAGCTTAGGCTTGCGATACTGCTGCGTTCTATTTAATCTGCTTTGTTTTGTTTGGTTGTACCTTGTACTTTGAGTTGTATTGTATTGTATTGCAGTGTATCCTGTTCTAGCTGCTTTCATAGAATTAGTGACATGCTACATCTTTGTATATATGACTGCTAGTCCTCTTTTACTCAATTTTCCATTTCAGTTGTATATTATTACTGCTTCTGCTGTTGTATGTTATTTTCTTTTCCGCTGCGCTACACTTTCACAAATGAGGGTATAGTTTTCCCACTATCAGACCTGGTCCCTCGCTGCTAGTCGGTAGCCTCTGGTGTTTGGTAAAATGTTCTTGAGGTCATGTGACCAACCGGGTTCAGGGCACCTGTTGTGTGGCTTCCAGATCCGGGACGTTACAAAAAATTTCACAAAATTTATATACTAGTCCCATATAGCATGAAAGTAAAGATAAGATGTTCACATCATTTCTTCCATTACTTGGATCATCCTTTTATACTACCCATCAGTTCTGGGATGATAATAAGTTCTTCCATGCTTCTCAGTGTTAAGATACATTTGAAGTATCCTCTAAAATTTTGATGTGAACCATGGGTCACAATCAGAAACAGTTGATATATGTTCCCCATCGAACCTTATGTTTTCATTCATAAGATTTGGGAAAGGTGTTTAAGGGGTATATCTTTTCTTATAGATATGAAATGATAATACTTAGTAAGGTGATTAGTAATGAACCAAATATAATTATTATTCCTTGGAGTCTTTATAAGTCTAACGAAACATTCCATTGTAATATTGTCCCACTTCCATATAGTTATTGTCCAAGGCTGCATGAATCCCTTATAAAGTTGTATGTACACCTTTAGCAAGTAGAAAACCAAGCATCTAGACACATCTTCCTTGATTTCCCACTTCATACTATCCCACTAGAAATGTTCTCTTCAATCCCTTTACATTATTATGCTACTATGGTATATAGAAAAATATTATCATTGTTCTTTATCTATAAATTCTCTCATCATCTCTAGTTTGGATGTAACACGTATCTAGTTTTAAACCATTAAAAATTCATCTATATTTTTGATTTCTATCTATTTATGATCATTTACTGCTTTAATATTCATTTGTAAGTCCTCATCAACCTTCAATGACATCTATATCTTATCTAGAAAGGATGTTAATCAACTTATTAGAAAAGGAATGATGGATCCCCTTGACAAAAAATCACCATATACATATTTATTAGTACTTTATATATCGATTCCCTATTTATCCTCATCATGATATGAATTCCATGGTCCCTATAACTCAAAGCATCGTCCATCTCGTTTTCCTTCCCTCGGTGGTAGTATATCGAGGAATCATAATCTATGAGTAGTTATAACCATCTTATTTTCCTCATTTTGAGATCCTTGAAAGAGAATATATACATCAAACTCTTGTGTTCTATATATATATATATATATATTGCATCTTCCTCCATAGAGGTAGCGTCTCTAGATCAATATCATGTGTTGGAAAATTTTATTCTTGAATATTCAATTATCTTAATGAACAGGAAACCACTCTATAATTATGTATAAGGAAACAACCTGACCATTTTATTGATGCATCAATAAATATTATAAAAATTAGAATGGTTTTTCTACCATGGAAGATATTGATTTTTATAATGGTTTTGGTAACTCTACAACTAAAATAATATGAGGTGGGATAAAAATATATACTTGTTAATCCCTTGAAATTAATTGGGAATATGATAAAATATGGTAAAATGTAATCTATGAAACTATATACACCATAAAAAAGGAAATAAGTTATGAATATATCATGAGTCCCAAATAATGAAAATTGAAACAAAAACCCCAATTAATGATTGGGTATAAATTCAATAAAAAACTCTTTAAATATAGGGCTTAAAAAATATCTTTAAATACCACGAATAAAATTATTTTCATGATATAACATCTTAAATATCTTGTATAGACACCACATAATAGAAATTAGATGAATAATTCATAACATATCACTAAGATTGGAATTTGAGATATAAAACCCTTACCTTTGATCATACTTTTTCAGCTATGATCTAACCTCCTGTATAAAAAAAAATAACTATCTTAATCACTCATTTGATAAACTTATTCATAACTATAACCTTTTATAAACATATTAGTCTCATAATAAGAGTGTCATTATTTGTTTTCCCCCAAAGTATATCGTTCCATGAAAACATAATGTACTAGAATAGATAACTTTTCAGATTAATAAAATTCTTATCTCATTCCATTAGTTTTTTTAGTATTTTTGTTTGAAAGTGGAATTCGTGCTAGCTTATTTTGATAATCTTAGCGATCAAAGATGATATTTTAATAATAAGACAAATAAAAAATCAAAAATTTACATAACCATTAAAAAATCAATATTTTCTTAATAAATTATAATAATATTTGTATTTATGTTCCAATAATCATCCATGACTGGGTTTTATAGCATGGTCCAAGTAGGTGGTTAGACCCACCCAAGCATGAACATACAATAATTAATTGATGATAATGATTCTAAAAGTTGTTTATTTTTTGACATAATATCATTACTATTGAAGAATAATTATATTCTTTAGATACTTATACAGTGAAAAGTTACATTTAAGCAACATTTAATAAATAAGAAACAAACTAGATGTAAAACAAGATATATTGCTTCGGGCAGGTAGTAGTCTACCCAACACACTTTTGACATTTTCATTTAAAAAAAATGATTGAGAAATAATTTATATTACCTTTTTAAATTTAAAAATAATATCCATGATATATATTTAATATTTATTCAACAATCCCATCATTAAAACCAACCATGAGAGGCATTATGAAAATGAGAAGACATCGATTCGTGAAGGCGGAAGCCCATACACATGCACTAATGATGCTCTTGATTTTTTTCTTAGTGGATGAAGATGAGTAAATAATGGTTGTTGTATTAATATAATAAAATTTAGATATAATAATGGAACTTATTTCATTTTATTAGTATGGATATAATATTTTGGGAATAATAAGGTTAAGAACACTACGAGAAAAATAACCTTTTGCGACGGGCTATTTGCGACGGGTTTCAGTGGTCCATCGCAAAAAGTTGAAGCGGTTCGCGTGGAAAACCACGGGAAGGTTATTTGTGATATGAGGAATATTCCCGTCGCAAATAGTTCGTCGGTTGGAGGTAATTGCGACGGGTCCCGTTGCAAATACCCGGCGGCGGTAAATGAGTTTTTGGGACGAGAAGGTTATTTGCGACAGGGGAATATCCCCGTCCCAAATAGTTTGCCGCTCAGAGGGTATTTGTGACGGGACCCATCGCAAATACCCGGCGGCGGTAAACGAGTTTTTGCGATGGGATGTTGCCCCGTCGCAAAACGTGTGTCGGCAGGTAGCTTTTGCGAGGGGCCTCGTCGCAAATACCCTTTTAACCGCCGATAACAATTAATGCGGGCAAAGATATTTGCGACGGGGCCAGTCACAACAAAGACCTGTTGCGATGGGAATACCGTCGCAAAAGATCCTGTCGCAACTAATCTAACCTATACATACCCCCATCCGTTTTTTCAAATCCTCTTCTCTATTTTCACTTTCCCTCTTTCTCTCAAAGATATTTTCAGAGTGAAAATTTGTTTGAGTTGGTTTTTTTTATGAAAAAGTTTTGAAGCCGTCTACATCAATAGAAGATCAAGTTTAAAGGTATTTATATTTTATTTAATTTAATATTTTTTTTATTTTTTTATGTAAATTTTAATAATTTTTGATTAGTATTAATTTAATTAGATTCAAATTGTTTTGTTAACAATAATTATTTGTAATAATAAAATGAAATTGTTAGTACTAATTTTTAATAAATATGAATAATTAGTAACAAATAAGAATAATTAGTAATAAATTGGAATAATTAGAAATAAATAGGAATAATTAGTAATTATTAGGAATAATTAGTAATTATTAAGAACAAATATTTATAATTAGCAATAAATAGGAATAAATAGAAATAAATAGGTATAATTAGCAATAAATATGAATAATTTGTAACAATTAGTAATAATTAGAAATAATTAGAAATAAATAGTAATAAATAGTAATAATTAGGAATAATTAGGAATAATTAGGAATAAATAGTAATAATTAGGAATAAATAGTAATAAATAGGAATAAATAGTAATAAATAGAAATCATTAGTAATAAATAGGAATAATTACCAATAAATAGGAATAATTAATAATAAATAGGAATAAATAATAATAAATACTAATAAATAGGAATAAATAATAATAAATACTAATAAATAGGAATAATTAGTAATAAATAGGAATAATCAGTAATAAATAGGAATAATTAGTAATAAATAGGAATACATAGTAATAAATAGGAATAATTAGTAATAAATAGGAATAATTAAAAATAATTAGTAATAAATAGGAATAATTAGTAATAAAAAGGAATAATTAAGAATAATTAGTAATAAATAGTAATAATTAGGAATAATTAGGAATAATTAGTACTAATTAGTAATAATTTGTAAAAATTAGTAATAATTAGTAAAAATTATTAGTAATTAGTACTAATTAGAAATAATTAGAAATAAATAGTAATAAATATGAATAATTAGAAATAAAAAGTAATAAATAGGAATAATTAGTAATAAATAGAAATAATTAGTAATAATTAGTAATAAATAGGAATAATTAATAATAAATAGGAATAATTAGAATTAATTAGAAATAATTTGTAATAAATAGTAATAATTAGGAATAAAAAGGAAAAACTAGCAACAAATAGGAATAAATATTAATAAATAAAAATAATTAGTAATAAATAGGAATAATTAACAATAAATAGGAATAATTAATAATAAATAGGAATAAATAATAATAAATACTAATAAATAGGAATAAATAATAATAACTAATAAAAAATTGGAATAATTAGTAATAAATAGGAATAATTAGCAATAATTAGGAATAATTAGTAATAAATAAGAATAATTAGTAATAAATTGGAATAATTAGTAACAAATAGGAATAAATGGGAATAATTAGTAATAACTAGTAATAATTAGGAATAATTAGGAATAATTGGTAATAATTAGTAGTAATTAGTAATAATTATTAATAATTAGCATTAATTAGGAATAATTAGAAATAAATAGTAATAAATAGGAATAATTAGAAATAAATACTAATAATTAGGAATAATTATTAATAAATAGGAATAATTAGAAATAAATAGTAATAAATAGGAATAATTAGTAATAAATAAGAATAATTTGAAATAAATAAGAATAATTAGTAATAAATAATAATAATTAGTAATAAACAGGAATAATTAGCAATAAATAGGAATAATTAGCAATAAACAGTAATAAATAAGAATAATTAGTAATAAATAGGAATAATTATTAATAAATAGAAATAATTAATAATTAGTAGGAATAAAAAGTAAAAATAGGAATAAATAACAATAATTAAGATTATTAGCAATAATTAGGAATAATAAGCAATAATTAGGAATAATTAGTATTAAATAGGAATAATTAGTAATAAATAGGAATAATTAGTAACAAATAAGAATAATTAGAAATAAATAGGAATAATTAAAAATAAATAGTAATAAATAGTAACAATTAGTAATAAATAGGAATAATTAGTAATAAATAGGAATAATTAGAAATAAATAGTAATAAATAGGAATAATTAGCAATAAATAGTAATAAATAGCAATAAATAGTAATAATTAGGAATAATTAGAAATAAATAAGAACAAATAGTAATAAATAGGAATAAATAGGAATAAATAGTAATAAATTGGAATAAATAGTAATAAATATGAATAAATAGTAATAATTAGGAATAGATAGTAATAAATAAGAATAAATAGCAATAAATAGGAATAAATAGTAATAAATGGGAATAAATAGTAATAATTAAGAATAATTAATAATAAATAGGAATAATTAATAATAAATAAGAATAATTAGTATGAAATAAAAATAAATAGTAATAAAAAGGAATAATTAGTAATAAATAGGTACAATTAGTAATAAATAGAAATAATTAGTAATAAATAGGAATAATTAGTAATAAATAAGAATAATTCAGAATAATTAGTAATAAATAGTAATAATTAGGAATAGTTACAAATAATTAGTACTAATTAGGAATAATTAGGAATAATTAGTAATTATTAGTAATAATTAGTAGTAATTAGTAATAATTATTAATAATTAGTACTAATTAGGAACAATTAGAATTAAATAGTAATAAATAGTAATAATTAGAAATAAATAGTAATAAATAGGAATAATTAGTAATAAATAGGAATAATTAGTAATAAATAGGAATAATTCGTATTAAATATGAATAATTTGAAATAATTAGAAATAAATTGAAATTATTTGTAATAAATAGAAATACTTAGAAATAAATAGGAATAATTAGAAATAAATAGTAATAAATAGTAATAATTAGTAATAAATAGAAATAATTAAAAATAAATAGATATAATTAATAATAAATAAGAATAAATAATAATAAATAGGAATAAATAACAATAATTAGGATTAATTATCATTAATTATGAATAATTAGCAATAATTAATAATAATTCGTAATAAATAGGAATAATTAGTAATAAATAGAAATAATTAAAAATAAATAGGAATAATTCGAAATAAATAGTAATAAATAGGAATAATTAGGAACAAATAGGAATACCTAGCAATAAATAGTAATAAATAGAAATAATTATTAATAAATAGGAATAAATAGGAATAAATAGGAATAAATAGGAATAAATAGGAATAAATTATAATAACTTGTAATAACTTCACTCAATTTTTAGTTGATTGATGGCACTCCTTTTCCTCGATGACTCTTCTGCTTTCAACTTTCATTAATTCAAAACATTATGAAAAGCATGCTTCTACATATGCATATCCAATCTCATATGCAGGAGTTTGAATATGCATTCGAAGGACCACATTTTTTATAATGTTTTAAGGTGGTGATAATTGTAAGATGATGAGTCATCGACAAAAAGGGTGCTCTTTTGTCCGACAACTCATTTACTTGCATCTTTCTCAAACTGAAATCACAATGAAGAAACTACTCGGAGGTACGTTTATACATTCTCGTACGCACAAGAATGAATAAGAGTACCTCTAAGAAGATTCTTCATTATGATTTCAGTGTGAGAAAGATGCAAGTAAATGAGCCGTTAGACAAAAGGGTAGCCGTCAATGCACTGGAAATTGTGCCACCTAAATTTAATTGTAATTATTAAAAAGTAGTTGTAATTATTTATATTCTTTTTTTAGATAGTGTTTTTATAATTTCAAATTATTCAAAAATAGTGATGATTTATATTTTGTAGAAAAATATGGAACAAAAAAATCGACATCAGTCATTATTAGATGATCACGCATGGATAAATCGGTGCATAAATCCAAATGGTTCTAGTTTAAATCTTGTCTATATTGAGGGTGTTGAAGCTTTCTTATCATTTTCATCATCAAAACTAGAATATGATTCAGAAGGAAAAATTAAGTTTCCTTGTAAAAAATGTGCTCTGAGAACGTTTGACACATTTGACAAGGTTGGGGGATATCTCTTGCGGTTTTTCTTTCAACCAGATTATGTTTTTTAGTATCAACATGGTGAACACAGTTCCAAAAAATATACTAATAACATGATTCTGGATCCATCACGGTTTCAAAATTTAGTACATGATGTTACAGGTCCATCTGTTCAACAAACTAAAAGTCAAGATAATAGTGATTTAACTCCTGAGTTGGCACCATCCAAATTTTATGAGTTGTTTAGGTTTGCTGAGGATACATTATATCCTGGTTACATGATAAGAAAATTAGAAGCAGTTGAAAAATTTATGGCTATTAAATCAGATACTACAATGTCAAAAAACTGTTTTGATCAGATATTTTCTTTGGTTAAAACACTATTACCTGAAAGAAATGTGTTGCCTGAAAATTACTAGGAGAGAAAGAGGCTGGTTTGTAATCTAGTCCTTAGTTATTAGAAGATTCATGCATGTCCAAATGATTTCATCTTATATTCTGGTGAAAATGATTCATTGGATAGTTGTCCCACATGTGGACAATTGAGGTATAAAGAAGCTCAACCAGAGATGTCTGGATCTATTTTAGTAAAATAGTTGAGATATTTCCCCCTTACACCCAAGTTGCAACATTTATTTATGTCCCAGAACACATCATCAATGATGTCCTGACACAAAACCAAGATTTCAACTGATAAAATCTTGAAATATCCATCTTATGGTGATTCTTGGAAACATTTTGACCGTATGCATCCGTTATTTGCTTTAGAAGACCGAAACATGCTATTGGGTCTTTCTACTAATGGTTTCTGTCCGTTTGGTTCTTCTGGTAGTCAGTATTCATGTTGGCCTGTATTTATAACTCCGTACAATTTACCTCCATGGATGTTGATGAAGGATACCTATATCTTCTTTGACTCTATTAATCCCAGAACATCCGAAAAATAATATTGATGTTTATTTGAAGCCATTGATTGATGATTTAAATGCAATGTGGAGTGATGGTGTTAGTACATATGATGTTTCTACGAAACAAAATTTCATATTAAAAGCTGCATTGATGTGGACGGTTAGTGACTTTGCAGCATATGACATGTTATCTGGATGGAGTACACATGGTCTAAAATCATTTCATTACTGTATGAAAGAAACAAAAGCCTTTATTCTCATTAATGGAAAAAAACCTTGCTATTATGAATGTCATAGTAGATTTCTTTGAACTGATCATTCTTTTCGAAGTAATAAATCTCATTTGAGAAAAGTTACAATTGAAAGGGATGAACCTCCAAAGATGTTCTTAGGTACAAAGTTAAAATTGGTTGTATTTTCATTACCTCCCATCACATTTGGGCCAACAGTAAACCAACAAAAAATTGATGGCTTTGGGAAAGAACACAATTGGAGAAAATGAAGATATTTTTTGGGATCTTCCATATTGGTCTGATTTGTTGGTCTGACACATGTTAGATGTCATGCATATTGAGAAGAACTGTTTTGATAATTTATTTCATACAGTTTTGGATACACCAGGTAATACCAAAGATACTTTAAAGGCACGATTAGATCTTTCCCAAATTTGTAGGTGACCAGAACTTGAACTATTTTAAAATGTCATATCATAGAGGTTAATGAAGCCAAAAGTATCTTATACACTGACCAAAGAGAGTCACTTATTATTTTGTCAGTGGATTTCATATTGGAGACTTCCAGATGGTGGTGCTTCCAATTTGGGCAGATGTGTTAAGAATGGTCTTATTATTGGATTAAAAAGTCATGATTATCATGTTATAATGGAGATACTTATGCCGACTAGATTCAGAGGATTGTTGAATTCTTTGATTTGGGATTCTATAACAGACATATCATATTTTTTTCGATACATTTGTGCAATGACAATAGGCTATGATGCCCTAAGAAAACTGGAAGAAGATGTTGCAGTAATTAAATGTAAACCGGAAAAAATATTTCCACCGGCTTTCTTTGACTCAATGGAACATCTGATATTACATTTTCCACATGAAGCTAAATGTGGATGTCCCGTACAGTTTCGATGGATGTACCCATTCGATAGATGCATGCAGAAATTGAAGAAAAAAGTATGTAACAAAGCATCAGTTGAAGGCTCAATTGCTGAAGCTTATTTGTAAGAAGAAATTGCTTTTTTTTTCTGCTCTCATTATTTTGAATCTCAATATCCCTAAAAAAATCGCATGGGATGAAACGAGGGGAATCTTATTGATGAAATGGACAATCAGTTATCAGTTTTTAATATGCCAAATCTTGGTTTTGGGGGAGTTCATGAACAGTGGATTTCAGATGATGAGCATCACATAGCTCATACATATGTTCTACTCAACTGTGAATAAATGACTTCAATTGTGCTCTGAGTGCTTTTACTTATTCTATAATTTATGTTTCAGTATGAAAACTTATTTTATTTGTAGGTTATATTATTATCATATCAAAAAACAACTTCCACAAAATACAGCAGCTGCTCTTGAAGAACGCAGACAAAAAAAAATTCTCAATGGTTTCAAAAACTAGTAGCATAAATTATTGATGGTTTAATATCAATTCCATTTATTATTTATCATATTGATAATTGTTTTACAAATTTTCAGGTGTCTCAACATGATAATAAAATTGATAAGCGATTGTGTATATTGAGTAACCCACCATCCAAAATGGTTAAATATTATAATGAATATGTGGTGAATGGTTTTTGATTTAATACACGTGCATATGGGGAATCAAAAAAACAATTAACAATGGAGTTTTTTTTAGAGGATCACATCACAGAGAAACTAAAGTTAACTTTTATGGAATTATGGATGAAATTATTGAGCTGTGTTATCTAGGACAGAATTACATAACGATGTTTAAATGTCAGTGGTTTGATACTGAGAGAGGCTTGCATGTTCATCTAACTCATGGAATCGTCGAAATTAAATATAAAAGTCTTCTGGAAGTAAATGAACCATTTTTACTGGCTCAACAGGCACATCAAATTTATTACACAAAGTACTATGCAACTTCAAGATACTTGAGTTATTGGTGGATCATAATAAAAATTAAATCTTAGGAAAATAAGTTTACTCATACTGAATGTGGTTTCATTGAAGAGAAAGGAATTGAAAATTTTCAAATGACTGCTCAAAATCCATCTTTTTCACAAAGATACGTGAATATCGATGATGACACCCCACAATTAAGGATCGATGATAATGAAGATGTTAATGATGTTACAAATGAATTTGAAATGATATGAGATGATGAAACTGAAACTCATATGGATATTGATGGAGCTGAGGAGGAAGATGAAGACATTGACATGGACCACTATGAAGATGGTGACGAAGATGGATATTGACACAGTTAAATGCTGGTTATAATCATAACTAATATTTATCTATATATAGTAGTTATTTTCAACTATCTGCTAACAATAATCATTTTGTGTTTCAGACAGATCCTGATATATTTTGTTAGTTGCAGGAGGCTGATCTATCTTTAGATGAGGGGGATTTTGGATCATCTGACCCTCATCCTACTGGCGATTTAGGGGGTACGTGGATGGGGCGCGGTCTTGTGAGATTGAGGATTCCTGACCCTATCCCTGAGCAACATCCACAACTTGGCTTCGATCCATGCACACAGAGGTATGGTAACCTGTATATTTTAGTTAGCTTTCATTAATTTATATATATATATATATATATTAATTTTTTGATTATTTATTCATTTTTCATAGTTATGTGCATGTAGCTATTGGATAGGGGAGCGCTATCTTGCAAAATTATTTTTCTCAGCCATGGATTACATGGGAACATATTCTCATTGAAGTACCGTGCGACATATTCGATCATTGCCTGGTACGCAAATAAAAAATATTTATTTTGAAATTTATTTTATTAAATACTAGATATTATAAATTATTTGTAGGGTTTATGGTATCTCATTGATGATAGCATGCGAACGCTATCCACATGGCATGGTAGGTGTCTATGTGTGACCGTTTTCATCAGTTTTTTCACAATTTGAGAAGACCATCCATTAAGAAAGTAGGAGTGACAGAATTTGATGAGTCATGTAGAGCCCACCGACCATAGTACATTTCATCTCACATTTGGGATGGATTATGTTTACACTGTTTGGGTGGTGGATTTCAGAGGAGATCTTCAGTGGGACGACAGAATCGGGGGATACATGCGGTGACACATCGAGCTGGTATCCATACATTCAGTACACATAGAGAGTATCTTGTAAGTATATATTTTAAATATTTTACATAACTTTAAATATAACCAGTTTATTTTATATTTATTTAGGCAGTTGAGCATCCCAATATTACATAGTTTGACATCTATTGGAGGATGTATTGTGATCCAGTCACTGGAGAGATTAGAGGTGATCGCCAGTACTAGATTGTGGTTAGAAATTTTTTTTTTTTTCAGTTTAACAATTAACTGCATAAAATATTTTCAACATTTTAATTTCAAATTGGAATTGAAGGAGTCATATGAGGCTGCAACCTCTCAGACACAGGCTGAGAGTTAGGACGAGACAACTGAGCAGACCAGTGCCCACAATTTCGATGAGGCGACATGAATGTAGGAAACTCAGTATGGCTTTGAGAAGGGCCGAGTAGTCATTATCATCTCTCATTTGACTCATGGTACTTATTATGGTATTGTTGCGATGCCAACGTCCAACTCGAGAGGAGCTCGTGGAGAGGAATCATCTTCTGCCTCACAGTATCAGGAACAGTTGCGAACTCAGGTTGAGCTTATAGAGATTTTGAAAAAGCAACATAAAGAGATGTGTTGGTGGCAACAGTAGCAGCAACAACAATATGAGGAGAAGATGCGTCGATGGGAGCAGCAACGGAAGCAGTAGCATCACGAGCAGAAGGAGTACATGCACCATATGACTCGTAGTTTAGGGATGGAGTTTCCTCTACCATCTCCTCCACCTCCTCCACCTCCTCTAGAAGACGACCCCCCCAATGACTTTTTTTTATACTAAAAACATTTGAATTTAAGATTTATTGTAATATCAACTATATACAGTTTTTGTCTTTTATATTGGTTCAAATATTGCATAATTTAATTTTTTAATATTTTTTTATTTATTATTAGTATTATATTTTTAATATTTGTTTATTTTACTAATAATAAAAACATTTTATGATTTTTTATATTTTTTTTGTAAATATCGAGAATTGTAATAATTTTTTATTTTTTTATTATTTTAAATAAATTAATATTAATTTTTTATTAATCATAATTTTATTAAATATATTTTTTTATTATTATATTTTTTAATGTATGTTTATTTTACTAATAATATTTTTTTTATTTTTCTATTATTTTAATAATATTAATATAATTTTTTGATTAATCATAATTTTATTAATTTTTTTTATTAATTTTAGTATTTGCGATGGGACCTTTTATGATGGTCTCTCATCGCAAATAATTTAAATATAATTTATTATTAATAGTATTTGCGACAGGAGGATGGGCCCGTCACAAATACTATTTACAACAGGCCTATCACAAAAGGTTATTATATATAATGTATATAATCAAAGGATTAGTGGCGCCATGGAACTGCCTCATCGCAAATAGTATTTGCGACGGTCTATCACGAAAGGTTTATTTATATATGTAATGTATATAATCGGAGGATTATTTGTGACAAGATCCTTTTCCATCGGAAATATTATTTTTTGCGATGGGCTCGCCATAAAAAATAATATTTCCGACGTCGTTTTCTGCAATGGGCTATTTGCGACGGGGTCCCGTTGTAAAAGCATATTTGTGACAGGATCCCGTCGCAAATATCCCATTTTCCAGTAGTGGAAGAAGGTAATAGTTATGTCATGAGCTCTTGTTTTCTCTAAGATATCACCTCAGAAAACGAGAACGTAAGCTAACTAATGGTTACTACAGGCCTAATAAAGTGGGACAGTAATCTAGGAGGAAATAAATTACATAGTTTCATGAAGAAATTATAAGGGATTGGATTGATATTAAGTGGAGGAAGGGTGTACCATTTATAACTGAATAAAATGTCACTTTTGTGAATATCTGATTCTCTTCAATGATATCACTACACTATTCAATGGTTTGTGACTATAAATGTTAGAAATAATTGATTTAGGGTTTTTTTAGTTTATAAAATCTTAAAAAATAATTTACACACATTCATTAAACATCTTTTTAATTATTTAAATTTTTTTTTCAATTTTTAGAATGTTAAGTAGATTTTATGTAAGTAATTTATATTTTTTTTAAAATATTAGGTAACCAATCTAACCAAATTTATTTGTAAAGAACCTATATTTAGTATATATTTAATCCAATTCTAATTCAAATCCTAAATTTTAAATTTTAAATAAATTCTTGAATAAAATTTCTTTAGAGTGTGAATTGTGCAATAACTTAAGGATGCAATGTTTACCTGCTATAATAAGGTCTTGGGTATTACATCCTCCCATATAAATAATTTATTCCTCAAAATTTGATACTTGTTATATACTAAAGAACTATAAGAATTTAAATATATCTTCCCAAAATACTTATATATATACATATAAGATATATGTATATATATATGATATATATATTGCATGAAAATTGAGATTTTCTTGCGTGGTATATCATTCCATGAAAATTAAATGATAAACCATAATAATTTATTTTTATCCAATATTATCTATCATTTATTAAACTGTTTTGTAAGATGAAGCAGATGAGGGATTACATGTATATAATGCATTCTTTCATCCTTGAACCATCCATGGAATCTATTCATGTGGTTAAGTGCATTAATAAATGATACAACAATTAAGGAGAATCCTTATTTTATTATTTAAACTAATTCCATTAAATGGTAGTGTTTATAGTGGATCTAGATCCCCATGCTTTGATGGTACTCACTAACCCTTTTCTCTCTTCATCTCCCTCCTTTTCACTATGAGATGTGAACATATTGTGGAGGTTGGTGGATCCCACTCAAACATGGAGTGATTCAGGAACAATCCATGGATACCTACAGAGGTGGGATAATTTCATTTTACACTTTTTTTATCTTTATCATCCTCATTAAATTAAGATAAAATGGTTTTAATGGATCTTTATTATAAGGAAAACATATATACAACATGTTCTGTATTTCATTTTTAGTTAGGTTTTATATTATCTTGCATGAATATCCTTGTACAAGTGTACTAATCACTTCCTCTCATTATTATAATTGTTATTAGACTCTAACAAAACCCTTCAATGATATTAGAGTTAATAATGATTTATATCTATGAAATCTTTTGATGAAATGAAGAATAAAACCAAAAAAGAGCTAAATTTTCATTTTCTGGAAATCCAGTTTTTAAAAAGGATTACCCTTACATAGATGGGTTATGTAAAAGTAAATAAGGTTTTACCTTCATTTATATGTGATTTGTAATAGTAGAAAGGTCATTCCCCATATAAAGATCAATTACATAAGGGTAGCAGGGAATTACCTCTATATAAAGGGGTTCATGTAAGTGTTTTCTTACCTTACCCTTTTGTAGATCAGTCTACGTAAGGGTCACCATAGCTTACCCTTACACATAAGGATATATAATAACTAACATTAGGCATATAATATTTGTGTAAAGGTCATATGGAGTTATCCTTACAGAATAAAACATGTGAAAGGATTATCATATCTTTCCACATGGTCAATGTAAGGGTTATGCGATACTTACCCTTATATAGAGTGGTTATGTTAGGCTAATAAGGTGTTTTAAAAATTTATTTCATGGTAGACTTGTATTTACCATTATGTGAAGAGTTCACATAGAGGTAAGACCTTTTATACACTAATATAGTGCATGCTATGTGAGTGTTATGGACATTTACCCTTATGCAAAGGCTACAAAACCATATTACCCTTACACAGAGTATCTACATAATGGTATAAGGAGGTTACCCATACATGGAGTTTCTTCATAAGGGTATAAGGAGGATACCCCTATAAAGAATAGTTATTTTTCATAAGGGTAATAATTTAAAAAAAATAAAAAAATATTAAATGGTATAAATGGTTTATAAAATGTTCATAAATTATTATAAAATTTATTTTTTGAATATTTACTTTTTTAAGGGGTTATAAATTAATTGAATAATTGAATATAAATGGTTTATAATTAATAAAATAAAATTTTATGAAGCTTTTTATCTCAAATATTAAATGATAATACTTGAAATAACTTTTAACCAAATTCTGTAATTATTTAAAAATGATAAGACATAATCTAAAAAAGCTTATAAATTATTAAATAAGGTAAATATTTAATATCTTTGTATTTAAATTATGAATTTTCATTAGATGTTTATTTTGAACTGTTTAAAATAAAAGGGGGCCTTATTTAGCTACTATTTAACCCATAAAAAATGTGTTTTTATGGTTGGTATGATCAATGTTTAAATAATGATTATGTTTTGGATATTTATATTTTTTAAAAAAAAATTCATAATTAAAATTACATTATAAATAGTTTATAATTTTTATAATCATATATTTAAAATTAAAATTTCATATAATTATAAATATGAAAGAGTTCATTTTAGGAGGAATATAAAGTGTTTACATTTAAAAAATTTAAATGAATATACAATTCTGATAATAAAAATTATGGAATGTCTTTAGTGTTAAAAATGAAAATTATAAAAGGGATTATCATTTAAATTGATTTATGAGTTGTTTATAAATTTTTATATCATGATTAAATATTTTAATTTTAATTTTATTTAAAATTGTATTCCTTTCTATATTTATGTTTAGTATATTGTTTAATATATGTGAATATTTGTTTGCTTGATTTTGAAATGTTATAAAAATTCTATAATAGAGCCTAATATTTGTATTCTTTACATATTAGGTAATGTTAATTCAATTCCCCAAAATTATATAATAAGGATATTGTATTTGATTTCTTTTATGGAATGAATCACTAATCTTATAAAGGAATATAACAACCAGAGACATTATGATATATTTATAATTAGATAAATTGAATCTTTCCAATATAATATATTACACACAACACTATTTCTAAATTTCATTAAAAAAAAACATAAATTTTATATTTCTCTACATGGAACATGAAGGTTATCTTTTTTACATTAAACAATGAATTTCTTTGATGGATTTTGTTACACTCAAGATAGAGTTTTACCAAATACTATTACTATTATTATTTAAAATGAAAATTAACACCTAGATGTTAAATTTAACGCTATGAATAAGATTAAATAACATATAAAAATATATGGTTTACAAAAATATAAATTAATTCATTGGTTATAAATTAATTATAAATGAAAATGAAAAACCAATTGAATGTAAACAAAATGTTTTTATAAAAAACTATTTTTATGCACCCAAAAGCATTTTGTCCAAATAAATTAAATTAATTTCTTTTAGTGAATGATATTACAGAAAAATATATATTATTTATTTAATAAATTGATTTTTAAATTCATATAATAGGTTTTATTGACAAAATATAAGAACAAATCCATTTTTAAGAATAAAAATCAATGTTTTTCTAAAGGAATTTTTGGATCCATTTAATGGTTCACGTATTTGAAGACCAAATTTTAGAATTTTTTTAAATTTTATATGAAAAAATTTACTTAATTTTTTGCAATAAAAAATAAAAAATTATCTTATGGTGAATTTTTTGTGTTTTTCTATGGTGTTTTATTTGCAAATTAATAGTGAAAAACACTGAATTTAAATAGAAAACTAAATTTTCATCTAAATAATATGTAGTGTTAAATTTTATTTTTAATTTATTTAAGTATTATTAGATAAATTATACCTATATTAATGCAGTTTATGTCTTTGTAATCATATTTATGTTGAATTTAGATATAAGAACATACTGAACTTTTGAACATTTTCACATTACAACCCACTTTCCCATCAAGTCTACAGGATTAATTTTAAATGAATTTATTCCAATTATGTGATTTTAATTTGTTAAAATGGATTTAATATTTTGAATAATATTAATTTATAAATTTTAGTAAGTCGATATTAGTTTTTTATCATGTTTATTAGTGAATTAAATTTAAATTAATTAAAATGATTAAGAGAAAACTAGCTTAACAAAGGACTAAATCTTAAACTTAACTGAATAAAAGACATATAAATGCATCCAAAACCAATTTTATGGATATATTTAGGCCATATAATCTATTTTAATGATTGTTTTTCAATATTTGAGGAAAAATATGTAAAGCAGACCTCCCAATATTGTTTACCATTTTATATTTAAATGAATGGCACTCATCCTCCATTATAAAAATTCACTCATTCCTCCCACTAATCAATGCCTCTAAGTCTTACTGTGTCATACAAACCATTAAAAAATAGGCTCCCATAATCCCTCCCCTAATCCTATAAGCCTCAATTTTTTCAGTAATCTACCCAAAGAAGGCTTTTGGTATAAACCAAAAGGAGTTACCCAAATAAGAGGTTCCACTCTTCAATGATCACTTTTGATTCTTTTCTTTCTCCATCCCTTAAACTATTTATATATATTGCTTATATAATAAAATATGTATCATAAATATACTTATATGTTATTATATTAAGGTTCCAACCTAAACCTACACACACATCCATAAAATTGGATACACAATCATCGTTCATGTGTACGACAGACTACCACCTCGTGAACTGATGTCATTCATTCTTCCATTACTGGATTTCAATGTTATAAATAATGACAAATTTATAGTTTATATTTGAAATATATTATTTATAATTTCTTTATTATTCTGTTATATTTATATAACACATACCTTTATGCTTTCTATTTTTTGGGAATATGATTACATCATTTTTGGACTTGTGGACTACAACGTTCTCAAAGCGATGTCATTCATTCTCATATTTCATGGAATGTGTTAAGGATGGTTTTAAAAAAATGTGATATATAAATATATAATAAATATGATAATATAATTATATTTTAAATATATATATATATCATAGAATTATTAAAAACATCAAGGAAATGAAAGTAGTGTTCATGCATACATGAGGCCTACCGTCTCCAGGAACAGTGCATTTCATTTCATATCTACAAATTTTATGGATTGTTATAAATATATATATAATGAATATATAAGATATTTAAATAATTTACTATATAATTTGTATGATTAAAGCTGGATCTATATAATAATAACAAAATATCAAGTCAGAACAAGCTGGAAAAACATGATAATTAAAACCTGAAATGATGAAAATAATGAAAGATCTTTAACAAACGAGCAATAAGATTTATAAGAACGTCATATATGATATTATAAATTTGATTATGGTTCTGTAATAAGTTGATAAAACTTTTAAAACCATTATAAAATAGTTTAAATGGAGTTAAAACAAAAGGGAGTGTATGGTGATGGATTTTCATCTCAATTTTTACATCTTTGAGATAAATGTCATATTCACCACTTGCTTATTTTGTGTGGAGTTTTTTCTGAACATTTTTATATATTATATCATTAATTAATTGAAATTATCTTTATTTAAATGTTTTATTTGATTATTATTACTTTTTATACTTCTGATTCATATATTACAATAGTTCTTGGGGGGTATCTAGTCTCACTTTTATTTCTGTAAGATTTATTCTATTTTCACCACTCATTTATTTTGGGTTGTGTAAATACTAACCTATAAAATTTTATATCATGAATATACTTGTTCTATGATATTTTATGTTTAATTACATATTATTCCTTCATGGGTAATATGATTCAAATGTTTCAAAGTGTTATGAGACACTTTGGAATGTTTAAAGATTATTTTCCCCAATAATGTTTTTAAATGATCATTTAATGGTACTATTATTAATCAATGAAAACTACAATTATTATTAATATAATGGGTATACATCATACTGTAACCATTACTATTATTCCTCTATATGTTTCATGATTATTTTTACCATGGATAGTATTGACATTCACATTCTTGATTCATTTTTAATCCCCTTGAAATATTTTCTAGACATTAAATCTCCCTTAATTATATTTATCATTTATCATAGATATTATTATTTCTTAAACTATACCACATTTATATATATGGTTTTTTAATTTGAAATATATTTTATTGACTGGGGAAATATTTAGAAATTTGTGTCCTTTACTCAATATAGATATTTGATATCGCACAATGTTTATGAATTAAATTAATTATTTAATATACAAGGAATTATTTGGTAATTCCTGACATTAGTTGGGGACCGGTTATTCCAATCCCCATGATTTATTGGTAGTCTCATGAGACAAATCATTTTTCCAATCAAATGGGTATCTACCCAATATGTTATAAATATTCTTGTGAAAGGTATTGACGGTAAAGGTACCATGAACCTAGGAAATATAGAATCCAATAATTTAGAATTATCTTCCTTCCTATTTAGTTATTATTTATCCATGATATTTTAACATTGAATTTATCTACGGATTTAGTTCATTCTCATTATTTTGATTAAATGTAATGTTTTTTAGTTACTTTCCTTTCTATATTAATTTTTCCTTATCGAGTTATATAAATTGAATGTGGTCTCAGTTATTAACCTTTCAATGTTTATTATGCTCATTGATTCCTTACTGCATCTGTTCTACTTACCCTTACTAATAATAAGATCTCACATTTATTTTTTCTGATCCCTAGGTTATAAAGGAGAAATATTTGAATGATCTATCAAGGATTCTGTTCATTTAATTTTATTATGTATCATTATTTATTTTCTACTTCTCAATGTAATATGGTATCATATATGTAATCTAATTTACCAAAACTTCTTAACTAATTTTTCCTTTAGGGTTTTATTCCTTGTAATCATGACAACAAAAAAAGTAATGTATCAGTTCCAAGATTTTGGAATTAGGTAGTTATAGTTAGTATCAAAGGAATTTTAGTAGAAACCATTGAAACAATATTTAGGAAAACCTATACTATGGAACATAACACTAAGATAGACATTTGGGATTAGCATGGACGCACATATGTCTTCATTAACTTAAGAGTTATGGTGTCACACACCGACCAAATTTTTCATTTATTTGTATTTATATATCAATGTATGACATTTTGGTTGAGGTTTGAGTTGAGTGTACAAAAAAATTATTTTTTATTTGGTGGTTTTAGTTTTATTCTAGCCTTGTGTATGGTTATTGTGAACGGTACTGGGATAAAGTGGCATGGTGGGGAGTTTATGACACCCATGGTACCACTACATTGTGACTAAATCATTAAAGGATAATTAGGTAGGAATTCCTAGTGTTTGGGGTGTCATTTCATGGATTTTGGACAATTTCAGGTCACATGGTTTTAGATTGATTTTCCCAAACGGTACAACATAAACATGTAGGTTGCATGAATTTTTCTACTATCAGTTAGAATGATTTTCACATAGTTTAAAAAACTGTACAGTTAAACTATACATCCCATTAAAACCTAAATAACTATTTTTTTGAAAAAACTAATTTAAGTGATTCCATCTCTCATTTGAATCCCCAACTGTGGGGAATCGAACAGAGGGAGCCAACCCTTCATTTTTCTTATTCTTGTGCTACTTTTTGGGTGATTTCTAATCAAATGTTAGTGATTATTTATGGTTTCATCATCAAATATTTCCCTTTCCTTGTATTATCCACTCCCTATCATAGTTTATTGGTTTCTATTGCCTAGGATCCATTATTGTTGAACCATAAGGTGTGGGTAGGTTGGTTTGGGTCGATTTCTTTAATGCTAGGGTATGTAGTTAGTTCCTTGTTCATTTTCATCCATATCTCAATGTTTGGTTGTGTTCGAATGTCGTTGAGGTAGTTGTTTCAATTATTTTATTTTATGTAACATTCTAATAAATTCTTGAGCTTTCATTGTTAATCTAATGTGATTTAATCTTGATGTTATGTGTCAATATAATTTTTTTTGTTCTTTTTAGGTTGGAAATTTGGTGTGAAATGACTTTCTAAAGGGTATCTTCAATTATGAATTTATTTATATTCAAAAAAGGTATTTGATAAAATTTAAATTGAAAATTTTAAGAAATTTTTATTCTTTTGAGTGATTTTTTCCCTTGGTTATGTTTTATTAATGTGGTTGGATTCTGATTTGGGTGTTGTAACAAGAATTTGGTGACCTTTATGTTGTGACACATATGTGTGACTTATTGTGTTGATTGAAAAGAATGATGATTAGAAACTAAATGGGGATAATATTAATTGTTAATAAATATAATATTCATGTGCTTTATTATTCATAAACACCATTTTAGTGCATTTTACACTTTGAACATTATTTCACATTATGATTGTAATTCCTTCTTAAAATACACTATTATGTCGTAAATTTTTTAACATCATTTAAAGTACCCAATGATCTTGATTTTATTTTAATATTTAATTTTAATGTTTATAATTATATTTGGAAAAATTCATACTTGTGAAGTGTTGGAAGATTCACATTGGAAGACTATAAAAAATGGTTTTTCATGCAAACAATTCTGGAGAATGCAGATTGGGCATCAACCCACTGATGAGAATGTGGGGCCCAAAATATAGGCCCAATGAAGCCCAAATTTCGTGGGATTCTAGAAAACATAAAAAGGAACAAATAATTCTTCACTAGATAGTCCTAATTATCATTTCATGGTGGTTATTAAGGCGGCCCAGTTTGGAGATAAAAGTTTGGGCAAGATTTTGAGGCCCATAAAATCATCATACCCATTTAATCTTATCATGGAAACCACATATTATTTTGGGATTTAATATTACATAGATCTCAGGGAAATCAAGATCTTCATTTTTTTATTCTATGTCTCACTCCAATTCAGCCATCTAGAAGGTCTTCAAGGCGCTTATGTTCGGTGGAAGCAAGCTGGCTGCCACCTCGGGTCAAGGGAGGAAAAGTCTACTCTCTCTTAACTTTCCACCCACCTAGGAATACCACCATTAATTGAGGTGAATTCCACTATTTTAGGATCTACCCAAGGATTCAAAATTTCCTATTTAAGTCAGTGGTGGTAGAGGAGTTGGGGATCCTTGGAGCTTTGGTTTCATTGTAATGTTATTATGTCGATTTGGATTTGTAACGTTCTTTTTTCTCATGTAAGTTGATCACACCACCTTAGTTCTTAATAAAATTTCTTCCTTTCATCTTATTCTATTTTTCATCTTATCAATTTTATATCTTTTCTTTAAGGTTTGAATTTATTCACACCATACCTTGTGATATTATTCACACAACAATGGAGTGATTTCTTTCTTTTTATTATTTTTTTACTTCTCCATTTCCTCCCTCATGAGTCTACTTTCTGCTTCCATTGAAACCATAGCATAAATGGAGGAAAAAATATTTTATGGGTTGATCCAAGGGAGAATAAAGGGTCTGGTTTGGATGTTATTTCTCACTCCATTAATTTCTAATCACTTATTTTAATTGAGAATTTTTTTGAAGATATTTAAACTTCTTTATCCTTGTTGAATTTAAGACCACACACTTCATGTGCTAATACAAACCTTTACCTTGAAGGGCTCAAAACTTTTATCCTTCAAGTGTATAGGTGATTAGTATTAAAGGGTGTAGGTATTAAACCTGTAAGTGATGATGTTGTTTGATCTTCTTAAATAAACCCATCTCAAATATAAGAAATTGAAATCATTAAAAAAGGGATTCATCCAATCCACCCCAAGCGATAACCTAGGATCAACTCATTATCTTAATTTGAATTAACATAAATCTGTTAGTGATACCTTAAACCCATCTAAAATCAACCCAAGTTGGACACTTCATATCCAAAAACAATCCATATAATAGACATGTTTGTAGGTTACTTCTTAGGTCTCTGAGGATTCGACAACCCAAGCTAAACTAGAAGGACCGCTCTACCTTCATCTCTTGGGTAAATTTGAGCGTGAATCACATGGTGTGGTTCTTTAGAAAGGGTTTTTAATACCTATATAGATTTCATGTTTGTTCTTTTAGATGTCAAAAAAATGATAATAGAATTTTCTCAAAATAAAAACCCAATTAAAAAATACTTATCCATTTCCCTCCCTACTACCTCACTTCTCTTCAAGTATCCTTGTTTTTAATGGTTCCTTCGTTTCATAGTGAATTGAATATAGTTTTAATTTTTTTTGTCTAAAATTATGTAATGTTTGGTATCATGGAAAATTTGGTTAGTTTCTAAATGGTATAATGTCCTGTTTGAAATTTGGGTGTGTTGTGTATTTTCATATTGCTATGAAAATGGTGTTAGAAATGAGATTTGTTTTAAGAAATGTAAGGAGTATTTGGAACCTTGATGTGAGTCATGTATCTTGGCTTGATTTTGGATTTTTTTGGGAATATTGGTAAATGTATTTGAATGAACATGATGTAAGGATTGTTTGGTACTATATGATTTTTGGAGAATTAATGTGGTTTCTTAAATGTAAATACTTAGATGGAAACATAGAATCTCTTGAGAAATGGTTTTGGAACTCAAATGATGTGACAACCTAGCTGGAAATTATTAATGAATTTTTGAATGACAGTAACCCCTATGGAGGATTTCCCTATATGGGTTATTATATAGGTGGTGTTAGTGTTTGGTGTAGGAATGTTCAGTGATGGTAGGTAAGGTCAGTCACACATGCATATGCCTCCTACATACAAATTTACTACTACCATGGGATTCATGGGAGTCTTTTAGAGGGTTGAGTGATGGTTTATTTACAACATCATTTACATGGGTTGGTGCCCCATTGAAATGATAGTGATTGGTGGGATGTGCCACTATATTTTCTAGTTTAGGGAGGCCAATTGGTTATAGATTATGTAGCCTCACCATATATTGGCATGTAATCCTAACACGAGTACATTTAGGGATCACTTTAGGGATTTTTAGGAAAATTACAAGGTTACTAACTGTATATTTTTTTATGTTTTTGTTACATGTTTGATTTAGTCATTAGGGTTTTATCTTCTTGTATTATTTACTGTTATTTTATATATTACCCTATTTTTATTACAATAATATATTTGGTGTTTGGGTTTGTTTTTATAGAAAAAGTGTTTTTAAAGAGAAACTAATATTTGAACAGGGAAACTGTATGTGTTTTTTAAAATGGGAAATATTAAAAGTTGTTATTATTTTCTTAAAATGAACAAGAGTCCTATTTTTATATATGTAATTTTAAACTACAGTTTTTGGGCAATTTTTGGAAAGGAAATGTATCGATTCTGCGGTGGATGCGTACTGATCTGCTAAGATGAAACCCTACTGGTACCATTCAATGTTAGTTGACATGATCTTTTATAAACACTACTGGAAATTCGGGCTATAGCCACGGTTTGAGGAACCGTGGCTAAGTTTGGTGTGGCTATAGGCCCAGACCTATTTCCACGGTTCCAAACCGTGGCTATATACCTAAAGCCACAGTTTCAACCGTGGCTATAGGTTTATAGCCACGGTTCAAATCGTGGCTGTATACTTAATGCCACGGTTTCAACCGTGGCTATATTAGACACCGGACAATCTTTATAGCCACGGTTGGAAACCGTGGAGTTAGGTCTATAACCACGGTTAAAACCCGTGGCAATAAACCAATAGCCACGGTTTAAAACCGTGGCTATAGGGTGTGCACATACATAAAAAAAATACCCCCAACCCCCTGGACACCCCCGGGACACCCCACTGGACACCCCCTGGAAACCCCCCTGACACCCCCTGACACCCCCCTGACACCCCCCTGACACCCCCTGACACCCCCCTGGACACCCCTGGACACCCCCCTGGACACCCCCTGAACACCCCCTGGACACCCCCCTGGACACCCCCTGGACACCCCCTGGACACCCCCCTGAACACCTCCTGCACCCCTCCCCTATGCCTTGCAGACCCCCCCTGCCCTCCTCCCCACTGCCTTGCAGACACCCCCCCTACCAGTCCCCCCTTCCCCCTGCCCCCCTGCCCCCTGCCACCCACCTGCTTGTCCCCCTGCTTGTCCCCTGCCAGCCCCCTGCCCCCTGCTAGTCCCCCCTGCCCCTTGCTAGTCCCCCCTGCCACCCCCCTGCCAGCCCCCCTGCCCCCTGCTCTCTGCTAGTCCCCCTGCCACTCCCCTGCTTGTCCCCCCTGCCCCCTGCCCCCTGCCACCCCCCTGCCAGCACCCCCTGCTTTTCCCCCTGCCAGCCCACCCCCTGCCCCCTGCTAGTCCCCCCTGCCCCCCAGCCCCCTGCTAGTCCCCCCTGCCACCCCCTGCCAGTCCCCCCTGCCCCCTGCAACCCCCAGTCCACCTGCACCAGCCCCCCCCCCCCTCGCAACCGATCTGCACCAGCCCCCAACCCCAGCCCCCAGCCCCCAGCTGCACTAGTCCACCCCCAGCCCAGCTGCACCAGTCTCCCCCACCCTCCCAAGCCCCCTGCACCCCCCAGCCCCTGCCACCCCCCCAGCCCACCAGCACCAGTCCCCCCCCCCTCGCAGCCCACCTGCACCAGCCCCCAACCCCAGCCCCCAGCTGCACCAGCCCCCCCAGCCCCCTGCTACCCCAGCCCACCTGCACCTGTCCCCCTCCCCAGCCTCCCTGCACTGGCCCAAGGATCCTACATTGTTTCACTAAGGGGATACATGGTTTAGACTTGGCTATGTGCAACTCATGCTAAAAAATTGTGTGCAATTCAAAATGAAATTAAAATTATCCTCACGAAGGGAGGTCATACTATTTTCCTCAAACCATGCACCTTAACCATGAAGAGTATGGAAACCTCAAAAATTTCCATGTTCTGACCTGGAACTCCATGGAGATAAAAACCAAAACTCTACTTAACCAAATAACAATAAAATAACTTTGTAGTGACATAGGGGCTATCATAAACTCCCCGCCATGCTACTTTTCCTCCTAGAATTTCCTTCGTCAAAACTAGAGACAAAGGAAAAGAGATGAAAAGGAAAACAGAACTAGCACACTGTGACCAGAATTTTTGTAGTACATTGTATCTTTTACTGCCTCTCTAAATGTCTCCCAACTTTGTGCAAGTCTTACCACTTCCGATCTACGTATTCACGTTACACATTAAGGGGTGAAACAAGATAAAATAGAACTAGCACAATAAACTGAAAATAAGTGAAATCTTGGTGTGAGGTGATGTAAAAGTAAAAAATCCCACATTGTTGTGCCCTATGACACCCACTAGACCCCCTGGACACCCCCTAAACCCCCCTGGACACCACCTAGACCCCCCTGGACACCTTCCACTGGACACCCCCACCCTTGGACACCTTCCACTGGACACCCCCTACCCCATGCTAGTTCCCCCCTACCACCCCCTGCTTGCCCCCCTGCCAGCTAGCCCCCCCTGCCACCCCCTGCTTGTCCCCCTACCTTTCCCCCCCTTCCCCATGCTAGTCCCCCCCTGCCACCCCCTGCCAGCCCCCCCTGCCCCCTGCCCCCTACTAGTTCCCACCCTGCCACCCCCTGCTTTCCCCCCTGCCAGCCAGCCCCCCTGCCACCCCCCTGATTAATGAATTTTCATTTTTTTTAAATTATTAATTTTTTTATTTTCAAAATGAGTCACCTTTTGGAATTTTCTTAAATAGTGGGAATAAAATATATTGTTCATTACTTACATAGAATGAATTGAAATTACCATGATCCTAAAAATTAAATTCATTGAATATTTCTCTGAATCATTCCATAGTTTTGATTATTATGTAATTATTAAAGTTTCCAGACTGGTTCTTTTCCTTAGTTAGCAGTTGCATGGAAATTCTACAGAGCTTTTGTTCACTACTTGGTACATGGCTGGGTGAATGCTGTTGTTCAGCCCTACACCGAACCACAACACCCCCCTGCCCCTGCCCAGTCCCCTCCCCCCCTGCTACTTTCCCCCCCTCCCCCTGCTAGTTCCCCCCTCTCCCCTGCCAGTCCTGCCCCCCCCCCCCAAACCCCCCAGGACAGACCCCCCAGACCCTGGACACCCCCCAACTGCCATCCCCCCCACCCAGGACATACCCCCCAGACCCTAGACACCCCACCCAACTTCACTCCCCCATGCACCCTTGCACACCAGCATGCCCCCCAACCTCAGCCTACCCCTCCCCCCCTGTTGGACACCCCTCCCCCCTGCTGGACAGCCCCCCCTGCTGGACAGCCCCCCTGCTGGATAACCCTCCCCCCCTGCTGGACAGCCCTCCCCTGCCGGACAGCCCCCCTGCCGGACACCCCTCCCCCACCCCCCCCCCTGCTGGACATCCCCCCCAGCACCCCCTGCACCTGCACCCCTTCCCCCTGCCCCCCTCCACCCCCACCCCTGCCCCTGCCCCCTGCCCCCTGCACCCCTGCCCCCTGCCCCCTGCCCCCCTCCCCCTTCCCCCCTGCCCCCTGCACCCCCAACACCCCCACCCCCCGCACCCCCTGACCTTGCCCCCATCCCCCCTGCCCCCCTACCCCCTGCCCCCCTCCCCCAGAACCCCCTGCACCTGCACCCCCTGCAGTACATATACATGACTGGGGATTTGGCTCCCTCTCACTCAAGCCAGGTGCAGTACATATACATCACTGGGATCAGAAATTTAACCCATATGAAATTGGTAAGACCTCAGTTCAGGTATGGGTTAAAATATATGGCTTAAAATGGGTTTTATGGAATCCTAGAATTCTATATGACATTGCATTAGCTGTTGGAGTTCCAGTTAAGATGGATTGAGAAACTGAAATAGCTCGATTTGGCCATTATGCTAGATGTCTAATTGAAATAGACCTTTGCTCCACATTAGCAGACAAAGTTTGTTTATCAACTAATGAAGAGGAGCTGGAACTTAGTGGAATTTGAGAACATACCAAAATTTTTCCCAGATTGTAAGGTCATTGATCATGAGGTTAAAAACTGCAGAAGATCTGTTATTTTCACCCTTTGTTCTCAACGAGGACATGATCATAAATCATGTTACAACCTTGATTTCGAGAGGAAAAAAATACAAAGCAATAAAGCTTTCACCTCTGGTTCTGACAACCCTGTTAATAGGCAGTTTGCTGAGCCTGTTAATTAAGGGATGGTTGTTTATGACTCCAAGAATGATAATGAGAAGGTCTGTACACCTAGCCATAAAACATGGTCTGACATTGTGGAAGAAGTTGTGGATCCTGTACTTGTTATCCCTGTTACTACTACTGTCCATTCCTATGATCAAGTGGTTTCTCAAAGCAAGGAACCCAGGCCCCCTTCACTGTGTCAATCTGATTCTGCTCAGATTGACACTAGTAAGGAGGTTTCCTCCTTGGCTGGTGTGGCCAATGAAAGTCTCATGGCACAAGATTTACTTTCTGCTACCTCTAGTGATGCCTCTAGTGCACAGGTAAACATAAATCTGAAGGAAGATGGACAAGACACAGTGAAGGAGGCAGATATTGTTAATAAACAAAACCAGCCTGCCTCTGTTTCTCATTTTTTTGAATCTGGTAATGTGTAGTGTGGGATTCCTGCTTCTGCTGACCATTATGTTGATGCAAAAGCTGCTACACCTGGTTCTGAAGAAGTATGTATACTTCTAGGGGAGCCTTCTCTTGATCAGACTACTTCTTCTAGTGTGCAGGTGGTGTCAAAATCAAAGACAACAAAGCAGATTGCTGAACAGCCCCGCCCCCTGCCGGACACCCCTCCCCCCTGCCGGATAGCCCGCCCCCTGCCTGACAGCCCGCCCCCTGCCAGACAGCCTGCCCCCCTACTGGACAGCCCCGCCCCCTGCCTGGACACCCCTCCCCCCTTCTGGACACCCCTCCCCCCTGCTGGACACCCCTCCCCCTGCTGGACAGCCCTCCCCTGCTGGACAGCCCTCCCCCTGCTGGATAGCCCCACCCCCTGCTGGACAGCCCGCCCCCCCTACCGGACACCCCTCCCCCCTACCGGACACCCCTCCCCCCTGCTGGACACCCCTCCCCCTGCACCCAGCCCTATATCCATCCCCCACCCCGACACCCAGCCCTATATCCAGCCCCCCCCCCCCACTGGACCCCCTAGACACCCCATGGACAGACCCCCCAGGACAGCCTCCCCCAGACCCTGGACACCCCAGGACAGACCCCCCCCCCCACTGGACCCCCTAGACAACGGATGAATGTCATGGGCTATTGCTAAAAGACCAAATTCGGCTGCTGAAATCAGCAGTAAGTAAGTAGAGGTAAATGAAGAAAAATGAATTAAATTTTCCCAATATACTTGGGGGCAAGCATGAAGGAAACTAAGTTGGACTGGATTTTAAGTAGGCTGCTCTTGTTTTTCTGAAGTGGAAGGGCTGATTGGGTCAAAAATAAGTGAGTTGGAACAGGAATTTAGATGAGGGATTCAAATGTTAAGGGGACTGGTTTAATTGGTTAGAATTGGGTGAGGTTTAGAATGGTTTTAAAGTGGGATGCCTGGTGAAAATGTGGGGTTGGTGGCTTAGAAGTTGAGAGGTGGGTAGGCCTGATTGGTGGTCAAGTTGTGGATGGGTTGCCTAGGTGGATTGAAAAATGGTCCGGGACTGGAAAGGAGTTCATAGTGGCTAAATTTAAGTGGGAGCTTGGAATTGTAGTAGGGCTTGAGTTTGGATTTTTTAGTGAGAGTGGAAATGGCCCTAGAATAGCTGGTTTGATTTTGGTGGGTTGGCCATGGGATTTGTATAGTACATCGAAAAAGAGTCACTAGCAGGGCTTGGTTTGGTGTGAAATTCAGTCAAACGGTTGTGGGAACCATCATGGAAGCAACTACCAAATACAGACCAGAGCTAGTCTCCTCTACAGTGAAGACCCTTCATGGAAACTCTTCAAGAAAACCAGGTCTCCAGTTGCATCTTTGTCCATAACAAACAAGCCCTGTTTGCATAGGCCCAAACAGACCTCCCTTTGCTAGCTTGTGGGGGAAATGTGGGAACTCCAGCATGAAATAGGCCCTCAGAATAGAACAGCCTCTTTGTAATTGCATCAAACAGATTTTTTGCAGCCTTTAAAACTCAACTTGGCAGTGATCATCCTCCTCCAATGAGTGCTACATGAGATGATGGAATTATGGAAGGAATTTCATCTAAAAAAGCCAAAATCAGACATTGAATTTCCATCACAACAGGCTGATCCGGTTTAGACGACATGTACAGAGGATGAGGATGATCTGGTTCGGAAAACATGTGAAGAGGATGAGGAAAAAGAAGAATTACCGAACAAATATTATGTGATACATGTACAATAAAATATGGAAGACAATTCCAAACCAATGTTTTTAGTTGAATTGAGCCTTTGTACCACCTGATATGCACGTTTTGTGGAAATATGGATGAGAGGTAGCGCTGAGAGGAGATATAGTTTAGGAATGAGGAAATACGAAAAATTATAGAGCTAACCATTCAATGTTTCTCTAAGGAGGAGTAACCGCCGCAGGGTATCGTCCTGGAGCAGGGCCAAATCACGGCGTGACCGTGGCGTGACCGCAGCATGACCGTGGTGTGACCGCAGCGTGATCGCGGCATGACCGCGGCGTGACCACGGTGTGACCGCGGCATGACCACGGCGTGACCGCGGCATGTCCACGGCGTGACCGCAGCGTGACCACAACGTGTTGGCCCGGTCCAGCGACATCCCCCCTGTCTAGACACACCTCCCCCCTATCTGGACACCCCCTACCCTATCTGGACACCCCCCTACTATCCCAAATCTAGAATCCCACTTACCCTAAAAGACAAGAGAGACCCCAAAAAGAGATTTAAACTGAACTCAAAAATGAGAAAATTCAATCTAGTACATAACATCGATCATTCTATCTATTCAAATAATAATGTCAAATACCTCCAGATCATGTACTAAGAGATCCCACACCACCTCAAAGTTGGAAACCATCACATAACACACATGAAATTTAAAACATTACATGGACCTCTTTACTAAAGGCATGTATGGATCCAACAAGAATTATATAGTATTTGGATTTAAGAACTACATTTCAACTAAAATTGACGATATAAAAGAATGAGTAACTTCAATACCAATTAACTCTAACAACATAGAGATAAAAAATAAACATCATACCTTTATAGTAGCTGGACATGGTATAGATTCTTATAGTGCATACTCTACAATATAAAGAAATTTAGTATTAGCTCCCCCTCATCACTCTTGCACCAGCCCCCCCTGGCCCCCTGTTACCCCAGCCCCCCTCCCCACCCCCCTACTACCCCAGCCCCCCTTCCACCCCCCAGCCCACCTCCACCCCCCCCCCCCCCCCCGCAGCCCACCTGTACCAGCCCCCAACCCCAACCCCTAGCTGCACCATCCCCCCCAGCCCCCTTCCACCCCCAGCCCACTAGCACCAGTCCCCCCCCTCCCCCCCCCCTCGCAGCCCACCTGCACCAGCCCCTTCAAACATGTGTCTATTTTTAATATTTAATATTTAACCATTTTGAGATAAGTAAGAAAATTAATTTGGTCTATCTCTAACAATTTCAATGCCTAAGGTTTTATTAGCTATGCCTATGTCTTTCACTTCAAACTTACCATTATTTTGTGATTTTACAATAATTATGAGGCTCATGTTCTTACAAATTGTAATCATGTCATCAACATAAATCATCAGATTTCATGTAGTACTGCATTAAACAAAACATTGGAATTATGATTTTAAATAGAGTTACCAGATTTTATAGCACCGTGCTCACTATCTATAGGTGGTGAAATAGTTATACCTGGTGCCTGTGAAGTATCTTTGGGATGTTTTATGATATTTTCTAGATCTGGACATCACTGCATTTTCTCTATAGAGACATTCATAACCTGCATGGGCTTAGGTTCCTGGACAGCCCTCTTACACCCCCTTGCAACCCCCTGGACAGCCCCCTTGAACACCCCCCTGCACCCCCCATGCCCCCCTTAGTCCCCCATGCTCCCCCCTACACCCCACTGGACAGCCCCATGCCCCAACTGGACATCCCCACTGGACAACCCCACTGGACACCCCCTGCACCCCCTGGACAGCCCTCCCCCCCTGCCGGACACCCCTCCCCCTGCTTGGACAGCCCCTCCCCTGCTGGACACACCTCCCCCTGCTGGACACCCCTGCCCCCTGCACCCTGCACCATGCACCCCACTGGACAACCCCCATGCCCCAACTGGACAGCCCCAATGGACACCCCCTGCACCCCCCGGACACCCCTCCCCCTGCTGGACCCCTCCTGCCGGACACCCCTCCCCCTTTCCCTTTATACACCCCCTGGAATGTGTTTCTATTGTTAAAAATGATCATATTATTGAGGTATGTTTTGTATTAGAAAATATACCAAAGTACAATGAGCATTGCAGGATGATAGGCCATGCCACTAATAAGTGCAGAATTGTACAGAAATTCTGCAAGCCATCCTCTATTAATACTTCGTTGAAAGATGCTCTGAAAGGGAAAAATATTAATACCACGGTGTGACCGCAGCGTGACCGCGGCGTGACCACAGCGTGTTGACCCGATCCAGTGACATTCGTGGGGCAGCATCTTCTGGCTAGGAGCGAAGTAAGCAGGAGGAGGCTGGAATGCTGGTGGAAGGGGGATGGTTGTAGGTGTTGAGGGGATGGTGCAGGCATATTCGAAGGTGGCAGGGGGGCTGTTGCGGGATGGAATGCTGATGGCAGCGGGCTGAAATGAAGGTGGAAGGGGGCTGGATGTGGCTGGAGCAGGGCCAAATCATGACATGACTATGACGTGACTGCGGCGTGACCGCGGCGTGTCTGCAGTGTGACCGCGGCGTGACCGCGGCGTGACCGCGACGTGACCGCGGCGTGACCGCGGCGTGACCGCGGCGTGACCGCGGCGTGACCGCGGCGTGACCACGGTGTGACTGTAGCATGTTGGCCCGATCCAGCGACATCCGCGGGGCAGCATCTTCCAGCCAGGAGCGAAGGGAGCGGGAGGAGGCTGGAATGCGGGTGGAAGGGGGATGGTTGCAGGTGTTGGGGGGATGGTGCGGGCAGATTCGAAGGTGGCAGGGGGGCTGTTGCGGGCTGGAATGCCGATGGAAGCGGGCTGAAATGAAGGTGGAAGGGGGCTGGTGTGGGATGGATGTGGCTGGAGCAGGGACAAATCACAGCGTGACTGCGGCGTGACTGCGACATGACCGTGGTGTGACCACGGCGTGACCGCGGCATGATCGCGGCGTGACCGCGGCGTGACCACGGCGTGACCGCGGAATGACTGCGGCGTGACCGCGGCATGACCACGGCGTGACCATGGCGTGACCGTAGCGTGTTGGCCCGATCCAGCGACATCCGTGGGGCAGCATCTTCCAGCCAGGAGTGAAGGGAGCGGGAGGAGGCTGGAATGCGGGTGGAAGGGGGCTGGTTGCAGGTGTTGGGGGGATGGTGCGGGCTGATTCGAAGGTGGTGGGTGGGGGGGGGGTGTTGCGGGCTGGAATGCTAGTGGCAGTGGGCTGAAATGAAGGTGGAAGGGGGATGGTGTGGGCTGGATGTGGCTGGAGCAGGGCCAAATCACGGCGTGACCACGGCGTGACCGCGACATGACCGCGGCGTGACCGCGGCGTGAACGCGGCGTGACCACGGTGTGACCGAAGCGTGACCGTGGCCTGACCGCGGCGTGACCGCGGCCTAACCGCGGCGTGACCACGGCGTGACCGCGGCCTGACCGCGGCGTGACCGCGGCGTGACCGCGGCGTGACCGCGGCGTGAACGCGGCATGACCGCGGCGTGACCGCGGAGTGACCGCGGCGTGACCGCGGCGTGACGGCGGCATGACCGCGGCATGACCACAGGGTGGGTGTTGCGGGCAGGGGGATGTTAAGACATAAATACACCGACTAAGATGCTTGGATAAACCAAGACTCCATTGCTCGGATAGAGGCGATCTAGCAATACTTCCGCATGTAGTAACTATCAGAAGGTTATAATCATAGATGAAATGGTTCAAGATAACCAGACACAGTATGAGAATTTTAATGTAAAACAACCAAATGAAGGGGTCGTGCAATGACACAAATGTGCAGAGTGAGAATATCGGATTGATCATCAGATGGAGTACACTGCAATCAGAGGAAAGAATATGCGCTGTGAGAATACAATATGCAATGGAGGATCATCGGATGGTCCAATAAAATTGTATGCTAAGTAGACACCCTATGATCAGACGATTCAGGTATAACATACTCGGTAGTAGAAAAGTTGAAAGACTATGATATGAATCTACATACACAAGAGTTGGAGCACCAAAAAAAATGCAACTACTGATGATCATGTGATAATAATACAATCGAGCTGAGTAATAAATACAATAAACATCTAATAATCGTATAACTCCCTTGAAAGTATAGAGAATAGTTTATGTTCAATGTATAAAGAATTATATGTTAGATTTGGATGCATGGAGAAATTAAATTGCATAAGATAAAATTATATTTTTCATTAAGAGAATATTTTTAAAAGCACATTTACAATTTTGTAATTTGAATAAAGAATTCAGAGTATATAAAACAAAAAGCATGATGGAATAAGTTATTACATTCCGTTAGGTACAATGATGACATTGATATAGTACCTGAGTCAGTTGTTTGGGATCTTGCACCAGAAGAAGCACCCTATAAGCAGATAAACGGTAATGTCAAATTGAATGACTACTCATATATTGAACATAGGTGGCTGAAAGAATAAAAATGGAATAAACCTTACCCAAATATTGAACTCATTGTCTTCGATGGTGGTGGATAGAACCGGCCTTATCATAAGAAACCACCTATAAGAAAATAGTGGGAAAATAAATGAGATATAACAACTTCTTATATATATGTGATCAGTGTGTCAACTGTAGACAGAAAAAAGGACACATTTTACACGATTTAGGTAATTATACAAATTTTCCAAAGATTAAATCATCTCAACAAATGAAGAAAAATGGATTCTTGAAGCTACTAGATTGAACAACCTTCAATTACAGGACATACCTGACTATAGAGACTTTGAGAGAGCTTCCCAAGCAGGAATTTCAGAATGAAAAAATAATAGGGACCATCCTCAATCAGGATCATTCCTAAAACCGATGAAGAGTGTAGTCCTTAACTTCTGCAATACCATAAACTACTTAATAACTAGACAATTCATAACTAAATATTAGAATAATACATGAATGATTGAAGAAAGGGACAGAAAAAATAGGCATAAACACTTACATAAAACTGTATGGTTCCAAGTGTAGAAGTAAAGAAAATAGATGACACGAGAACTCATCCAGCCATTCAGAAATTTGGATCATTGGCATGAATTATAAACCATCATTATCATCTTCCGGGAAGCTATCTGTAACAATTCTCAAATGAAACAGAAGTTTTCTTCTCCATGTAAAAGCACATATATCATGTTTTTTTATGAAAGCTAGTTCTTATATTGGAAAATATGGAACCAATAAATTTCATGGTTGCCAATGTTTTAGGAGGATCATTGGCATCCATACCAAGCAAGGAATTGGATAATAAAATTGTCAAGAGATCAATGTATGCATCAGCAACAACAGAATCATCTATCTTTGCATAAGAATTAGACAAGGAAGATAAGAAATATGATCTCCCAAAAAAGGCCACTCATGTTACATGAGTTTTCAACTAGTGATTGGTTGTAATATATGAGAAGCTACATGGCTACGATTTCCAATGTATGGTTTTAAAATAACATGAAAAACTCATTTAACTCTTAGATAATTGAATATGGAAGAAATATTAGTTGGTGCTTATACATGGAAGTGACAGATTATTTATATATTAACTCTGAATGTGTGAATATATTAAAGAGGAGATCCAAACCTAGAAATATTGATTTAAATATTGACATCTCTAAAGATTTTGACACTCTTAGTTAGGATTTCTCTTTTTGAGTACTTGACAGTTTTGGTTTCTCAACCATATTTATTAAGATTATTTAAGAACTTATCTACAAATCAAGACTATATTTCATTATTAATGGGTCTCACAAAATATACTTCGGTCATACCTAATGGGTGAGATAGGGGTATCCTCCCTCAACTTTTTTATTTGGAATTATCAGGGATTAATATATGAAATGCCTCCTAAAATCTATAGATTATGGGGCTTTATCACCAGTTAAGGCCACTAGAAAGATAAGAGCACCCACCCACTTGTTTTATGTTGACGAAATTATCATTTTTGTCAAAATGATGACCGATCACTTTCTTTCATCAAGGGGATTTTCAAGCATTATGAATCTCTCTCAAGACAAGCCATTATTTGGAGGAAATCTAAGCTTTATTGTAGAAAGGACATGCATGTTTCCAGCCCCCAGCCCCCTGCCCCCCTCCACCCTGCCTCCTTCCCCCCTCCACCCTGCCCTCTCTGCCCTGAAAGAATGCTTAGTCTCCCCAATGAAGTTCACTTGAATCTACACAACATACATAGGGAGAAGACAAATCAAAATCATACACAAAAAAATCAAAATAATATAAAAGAAACGCTTGTTCAATTAAATAAAAAACTTCATTAATTTGGTCATCTTGCTCTTTTTAAAGAAAAAACGGTGATCCTAGGAGTGTTTCTAAGTTAGAAGTGATTTATTCAACCTCCTCCAACCTCTTATCAAAACAAAAATCCTCAATTTTATAATTTTTCTAAGTAAAGGAAAGGGTATCTTTAATCGGTTCATCATCTTATGATTTCACAAGAATTTTGAAAGGATTATCAAGAATATCCCACTACTAAAAGACCACCTTGGAGAGGTGGGTTACATTCCTTCTATTTGTCCTTTGACATATTCATAGACCTAGTCCCCATTGGTAGAGAAAAATATGAGTAATCCCTTTTATCTTTCTAGTTGACCCTCTCTATCTTACTCTTCTCATACGTGGATACATTTAATCCTGATCCTAGTCCTCTAAATCACCTAAAAAGTGGAAAGAACATTGGACACCCCTCCCCCCTGCAGCCCCCAACCCCTGTAAAGCCCCCCCAGACAGCCCCCTGTAGCCCCCCTTCCCCCTGGACACTGGACACTGGACTCCCCCCGGGACACCTCCCCCCCTTCCTGGACAGCCCCCCCTCCTGGACACCTCCCCCCTGCCTAGACACCCCTCCCCCCTGCCTAGACAGCCCCCCCTACCTGGACAGCACCCCCCCTGCTGGACACCCCTCCCCCCTTCCTGGACAGCCCCCCCCTGCCTGGACAGCACCCCCCTACTGGACACCCCTCCCCCCTACCTAGACAGCACCCCCCCTGCAGGACATTGTTATCATACCACTATATTTATCTCATATGATCATTGATGAATTTATTTCACAATATCAAAGTCATGATGGTCTACTGAGTACACAGGATAATCTGAATATTTAGAGTTATGCTTTCATGGACTATGACATCATCATATGGAAGAAAAACCAGATTGGACAGTTTAATACTAGAGTTTACTACAGGATGGAATGAAACAGCCCAAATAGACCACCAAAATAGCTTATAGACTTTAGATCACCATTCATACATTTATCCAGATTTTTTATTCTCTATAAAATATGAAAAAAATCAAATTGCAACTCATGATTAGCTTAAAAAACCAGGGTCGCATATTTTTTCTGGTTGATCTATTTACTTCCAGGATAGAGAAAACGATCAATACTTATTTTTTAGATATAAGTTTGACCAGAAACTATAGGAATATGCTGGATTTCTATTTGGGATGTCATTTAACACTCACCTATAGGTACCCAAGTTGCTTGAGCAGGTCTCCAAGGCTAGATGTAGTGAGCAGGTATAGAATCTTCTTCCAGAAATAGTGGAATCATTTTTTTTATTGTGTGTACTACAAGGAATTCAAGGTTGTTCAATAATCAAGAACTAATTTTTCACCTCATCATGACAGAGCTGCTTATGGATTGAGTCTGACTCAGAAATTGCTTCCAAGACTTTGTAATCAAGAACATGGAATGTCCCATAGAGGTTTATTACTCATTGGATCGAATATCTCAACAATATCACTCGACTCAATCTAGTTATTTCACCTGAAGAGGTGAATTTAACAAGCATTCTCAACTTTAGGAATCAAAGTGATAAATTGGGCATTGAAACCATGGGGATGCACCCCTGAGGTAAAGAAAGAAGAGACCAGCTTACAAACTTCCACTTTAATATCCTCCCAATACTTTAAATAAAAAGAATTTCCAAATCCATCCAGACTAGGGGCACTACCAGCATTGAAACTGAAGACCGCATCCTTAATCTCAAATTCATGGGGGGTGCTTGTGAGAAAAAGATTATCCTCATCAGAAACCATTGAAGGAACAATACCATCCATTAAGGTCCCCTCCATTCCAGGTCCATTGAAAAGATTAGTGAAATAGTCAACAACATGTTCAGCGATTGCTTCCTTGTTATGAAAGATGCATTATCCAGTTCTAAGAAAAGATAAAGGCCAGTTGGCCCTTCGAATTCATTGAAGAGAGTTGAAGAATTTTGTGTTCCTGTCCCCATCCTGTATCCATTTGATTCTGAAAGTTTCCTTTTGAACACCTTCCCTATTTGTAATAAGAGAGTTCAGCCTGGATATAACACCCAATTCTATTGAAATGTCCTAACTAAAATCAAAATTAGTAGATTAATCTTGAATATGTTGGAGAGTCGACTCAAGAGTGAGGATATCTTTATCCAACCCACTCTAATTGGCCTTGCTCCAAATTCTCAGTTGGGACTTTAGTAACCTCAAATTGTAAGAGAAGGCCGATTCACCCCAGCTACAATTCATGCTGAACCAGAAACTTTTAATAAGACTGTCACATTCAGTCTGAAAAGACCAAGCATTATTGAATCAAAAAATAAGAGGCATTTGTTCTTCTTTACTCTTGAAACTAACCAGAATTGGATGGTGATCTGAAGCAAATTTAGGAAGAGAAACGCTGGAAATTGAATCACATACATTCAGGAGATAATCTGCTCATCAATGGTAATAACTTCAACCTTTCCGAATGAATAATGAGAAAAAACCCATAAAAGATTCCCATAAATAGTGGAACCACTAGCAGCAACCAAATTAAAACCAAATTTATTAATTCCAACTAAGCCTATTAAAAAATAAGCTTTAGGTTCAGAAATTCCAAGAAGTTTGGGCTTGTGAACCTGATTGTGCCTGTGCAAAGCATTGACTGTCACAGAAATTCCTCACATTCAGATTTTTTATTTTCTCTCTTGTTGTACCAGTCCCCCCACTCTCCCCACCCCCCAGCCCACCTGCACCAGCCCCCCCCCCTCGCAGCCCACCTGCACCAGCCCCCAACCCCAGCCCCCAGCCCCTAGCTGCACTAGTCCACCCCTAGCCCAGCTACACCAGTCTCCCCCACCCTCCCCAGCCCCCTGCACCAGCCCCCCCAGCCACCTGCTACCCCCAGCCCCCCTGCCACCCCCAGCCCACCTCCACCCCCCCCCCCCCCGCAGCCCACCTGCACTAGCCCCCAACCCCAACCCCTAGCTGCACCAGCCCCCCAACCCCCTGCCACCCCCCAGCCCACCAGCACCAGTCCCCCCCCCCCCCCCCGCAGCCCACCTGCACCAGCCCCCAACCCCATCCCCCAGCTGCACCAACCCCCCCAGCCCCCTGCTACCCCAACCCACCTGCACCTGTCCCCCCTCCCCAGCCCCCCTACACTGGCCCAAGGATCCTACATTGTTTCACCAAGGGGCTACATGTTTTAGACTTGGCTATGCGCAACTCATGCTAAAAAATTGTGTGCAATTCAAAATGAACTTAAAATTATCCTCACGAAGGGAGGTCATACTATTTTCCTCAAACCATGCACCTTAACCATGAAGAGTATGGAAACCTAAAAAATTTCCATGTTCTGACCTGGAACTCCATGGAGATAAAAACCAAAACTCTACATAACCAAATAACAATAAAAGAACTATGCAGTTACATAGGGGCTATCATAAACTCCCCGCCATGATACTTTTCCTCCTAGAATTTCCTTGGTCAAAACTAGAGACAAAGGAAAAGAGATGCAAAGGAAAATAGAACTAGCACACTGTGACCAGAATTTTTCTAGTACATTGTATCTTTTACTGCCTCTCTCAATGTCTCCCAACATTGTGCAAGTATTACCACTTCCGATCTACGTATTCACGTTACACATTAGGGGGTGAAACAAGATAAAACAGAACTAGCAAAGTAAACTGAAAATAAGTGAAATCTTGGTGTGAAGTGATGTAAAAGTAAAAAATCTCACATTGTTGTGCCCTATGACACCCCCTAGAAAATGGTGCATGGGATTATAGTATCTTATCCTCAATACAAAAACATGTCATCAGTTTGTATGATGGATATGTGGCATGGATGTCATTACCAATTAGAGGATTTATTTTTGGAATTGTATACACTTTCTACTAATTTCTATGAAAGGGGAAAATAAAAGCCCCCTGGACAGACCCTGGACACCCCCCACTGCCCTCCTGCACCAGTTGAGAATCACTGCATTGCACTGTATCCTATTGAGACGTAGTGTAAAAATGTTTAACAAACTCAAGTGAAACTGAAAATGCAAATTCTTGGAGAGAACTACAAATAATTCAACGAATATATGAGAAAACACCTGTTGTGAATCATTGCATTGCACTGCATCCTACAAATTTCAACATTATAAGAAAGAGCCCATATGATAACCTCCTCCCTCATCCCTAAATCGTTATAAATGATAAAACTAATTAATGGAACACAATAGAAAAATATATATTATATATGATATTAACGAACATAAAATAATGAGATGAATCCATCAATGCTTGATAAAATAAAAAACCTCATAAAACTAATACAATGACCCTACATAAATTACATATGGTTCCCTAGATCTATATAAAACTATTAAACCATCCCTTTAGAGCCTTTAAATCCACCACATACTGACCTCCTAGATAATTTATATATCCCAATCTACTAGAAATCACTAACTATGCTTACAATTCCTTTTTAAAAGTAAAATTATAACCGACACTCCAACCATAATGAAAAATCATTAGAAGATGGCCCATATCTACATGAGTGATACTTCCTAGGGTCAAAATGGAAGACCATCTGAGTGTGTATATTTATTCCACATATAAAAAATGAATCCTTTGACTCTAGAAGAAGGGAATGATAAAGTCTTTCCCTAACCAATTGATCGTCATCCACAACTTGTAGAATAATCTCCTTTCCTATTCTTACTTCTACTAGATCATTATGATCCTGTTATCTCATAATTATTCACCTCAAGTTCAATTTAAATAAAAAGATACATTTTATATCCTTCATAATTAGGAAGAAAATGTGATAAAACTTTGAAAGTATGTCTAACATCAACCCATACTCAAACCGATGATACATAGAATCCTCATCACCTCCCAAGGTTAGAGAAAATTTCTGCAACTCCGTGAACTAGGAAGAATATTATATAATTCATATGCTTACATACATAAAAACTTGCCTCGGCGTCGGAAGAGAGGAGTCGGGGAGGAGGCGTCGGGGAGGAGGCGTTCGAGAAGAGGGTCATGGTGAGGAGGAGGGTCGCGACGAGGAGCCGTCAGAAGAGCTGAGTCGAGGAGGAGGGTCGCTGCGAGGAGGCGTCGGGGGGGGGGGGGGTCGCGTCGGGAAGGAGGGTCACGGCGAGGATCCGTCGGGGAGGAGGGCGCGGCGAGGAGGGCGTGGCGAGGAGGCATCGGGGAGAAGGAGGGCGCGGCGAGGAGTCATCGGGAAGGAGGAGGGCGTGGCGAGGAGGCATCGGGGAGGAGGAGGGCGCAACAAGAGGGCAGAGGAGGCTCCTGATGATAATTGGGAGAAAAAAAACGGTTTATGATTTAGCCATGGAGAGGGATATGAATCATGGCGGTAGAATAGATATAGCCACAGACCTATAAAACCGTGGCTATAGGTCCGTGGCTATAGCCCAGATTTGTAGTAGTGAAAGGTCCAAGTTTCTAGTTTGAGTTCTCTTATAATAGGTTAGTTTGTGTATGATGTGAGAAATAGGTTATGTGGAGACTGTGGTAGTGTGTTTCAGTCATAGATTTTTATTTATCTCCTATTTTGTTCAACTGTATTAACTAAATTAGTTTTGTATAATTATTTTAGATTCATTAATGGTTGGATATTCCTCTTTTCCAGTTACTTTACTTTTATCGTGGTTTATAAGTCTAATTTGTTCTCTTTATATTATCATTGATTCTTGGAACTAGTTTCCAGCCCGTGGGGATTAGGAAATCACTTTGGGCCATGTATCAGACCAAGTTGGATGGAATCTGAGCATGGTTCATGACAAAATGGTATCTTAGAAGACCCTTTTTATTTGGAGAGTTAGGTATATTAGATTTTAGGACTGTCAGGACTTGAGAGGTAGGTATGGGAAGAGTGATACGTACTCTTTCTCGTTCTGATCCTCGAGTTTATTGGGGTAGTTTGGCTCTAAGTCTCTTGTTTTGGTTTTAGTATTCAGTGGAAGAGGACTAACAATAGAGGTGATATAGTGATATTTCATGATATAACATGGTGTAGTGACCCATGTGGGGTCTAAGTACAAGCATTGTAGTCTTATAAGTTGTTGACTCTTACTTGGGGTGTGTCTCACTACTATGCTACTAGGTTATTAATAACCACTATTTCCTCATTTTTTCAGTTTGGTGTGAGTTGTGTTCTATTTTGGTTTTGAGTAATGTGAGTGGGATTTCAAAATGAAAATGTATTTTTAAGTGGAAATTATTTCTTTTAAATGGTTTAGGGTTGGAAAATAGTCTTTAAATGCGAAAATATTCGGTATTGAGAAATGGGGGAAATCTTGGGTTTGGTGATGGAATGTTTCAAGTCACCATTAGTGTTCCTTAAGTACATTCTCATATGTTTATGTATGAATAGAAGATTAATTTGGAATATAGTGAGATGTAAACACATGAAATGGTTCATAGAATTTCACGAGTAATTGAAATCTAATATTTTACTCGATTTTTCAGGGTGGTTTTAATTATAAATACATTTGAAAATTGGTTTCACTTTGAAAAGTGTGTTCTTGTTTTATAGAGAATGAGTTTTTTTTAATTTGTAAGTGTCCTTAGAATAAGAAGGTTTAGAAAATTAAAATGAAAAAAGATATATTTTAAAAGAGTATTTGTTTTTTTTTTTTGAAATATTAGGATTGCGAGCCCATTTTTAGGACTTAGATGGTCTTTAGGTTGAGTTTTGATAGGATGTTAATTTTGGGCTTTGTGCTTGATATTGTTGTAGGCCTCCCAAAAACAACCCCATAGTTTCTAGTGAGTCCCATCATGTTATTGGTTCTTCTCAATGGTTTCTTGTATTCTATTATTATTGAGGTATATTAGAGGCTATAGAATTGATTGAGGATGTTGAGGTGTCTTTATATCATTGGGAGCTCTTGAATATGTGATAGTTTGTATAGTTTTTGGTTCATTTAGAGGTACATGTTTGGATGAGTGGATGGTGTTTGTCCTGAAATCATTCCAAGATAGGAGGTTTTCGGAAGTCATTAAGACCACTTTCATCCAAAGGTTGATACCTATGGATGTGATGGTGAGGAAGGTGGTAGATCTGTTGAGTATTTAGCAGTACTAGTGGTTAGTGAACCAGATCATAGGTAGTTGTCTATCTGGTGTCTCTTGTTTCTCATGAGGATTCCCTAGAGTGAAGCTCTTCATGAAGTCATTAATCTCCCGGGTTGTAGGGAACCTTGACCCAGTTTTTTCTCTAACAAGGGTGGGAGAAAGTTTTAAGCTCCTTGTTATAGTTTATATTATTGATAGTTCTTGATTTCTTAATATGTTTTATGGTTTTTTTCTTTTATAATATGGATAGTTTTTTATTTTATTTGTGGACTTTTTTGGGTTTTATTCTTCATTGTGTAGAAAATGATGAATCATGGTATTGTTCATTGTTTGGGTTTGGTATCTTCTCTGGGGTTTCCCCTTAATGTGGGATGTTTCTTGAATGTGTTGGATGTTCCTATGTTAGTTGGCCCATTCTGCACTATTGAATATTTTCATTTTTATGGGTCTAGGATTTGGAGGTTTTAGATTGATTTTTGGCCTATGCATGGTTTGGGAAACTGTGCGCCCACACCCAAGAAACCACGAGGCTTGAAATTTGGGGCATGAGGCATGATAAATAGCAAACACATATGTGGGGAAACCATATAGAAAGAATTTGGTGAGGATCTGGAATCCTGTAGTGTAACTTTTCATGGTTGAGTATGTTTCTTCATACTATGCTGCTAAACCCTATTGGTTTCCCAATTTATTAAAAGTTGTAAATTTCCCCTTTTCCCTATAATTTTTTGACCCAGATTCAGGTTTCCCTTTATTCTAGGGGTTCATGGTGTGTGTTAAGAGTTTTCAATTTGGGCTAGTCTAATATACTTCCATGGTGTCATTCAGGTTCTTATAGTGGGGGGAAGCCTCCTCTTTTCATAGTTTTTTTTCATTGTGGTTTTCCGAACAGTGGGTCGGGTGTGACTTGTAAAGTGAAAGGCCACAAAAAATTTCATGGTCTCTTTTTTTCTTTTAAACAAGGGATATAATTTTTGTATTGTTTAGCTGGGTGACTTTCCAGGGACATAAATTGTTTATGGTTGAAAGAATTATCACACCCTGACCAAAGTTTTCATTTAATTTTATTTATTTCTCGATGTTGGATATTTTGGTTGAGTTTCGGGTTGATTATCTGACAAAAGTATTTTTTGTTTGGTGGTTTTGGTTTTCTTCTATCCATATGCATAATTATAGTAAACAGTATTGGGAGAAAGTGGCATGGGGGAGTTTTTTACACCCATAGTGTCACTGCATTGCATTTATATGACTAAATAATCATTTGGTTGGATTTCCTAGTGTTTGGGGTGTCATTTTAGGGTCTTTGGATAATTTTTTAGGTCACACAATTTGAGCACTGTTTTCCCAAATTGTGAAACTTAAACATTCATGTTTCAACAAAATTATATAGTAATTGCTCATTTTGAACACGGTTTACAAAACTATGTAGAAAAACCATGCAAACCATTAAAACCTAAATTATTTTTATTTCAAAATCCTGATTTAAGAGATTACACCACCCAATTGAATTCCTAACTATTGGGTATCGACTAGATGGCTCCACACCTTCATTATCATTCATCTTGGTCTAGTTTTGGGTTATTTATCCCCAAAGGTTAGTGATTATTCGTGGTTTCTTCATCAAATATTTCATGTTCCTCTTATTATGTTCTACCTCTCATTGTTTCTTGGTTTCTCTTGGATTGGATCCATCATGGATGAACCATAGTGTGGTTGTTGGCTGATATGGGTTGATTTATTTGATACTAGAGTGTGTGGTTCTTTTCCTTGTACCTTGTTCTTCCTTCTACTAATGTTTGGTTGTGTTCGCACGTTGTTGAGGTAGGTGTTTCAATTATTTTCCTTCCTAGTACATTCCACTAAATGATTGAGCTTTCCTAGTTTCTATAAAATGATTTAATCTTGTTGTTATGTGTTATTGTAAATTGTTTTGTTGTTTTGATGATGTAAATTTTGTGTGAAATGGTTTTATAAAGGGTTTCATAAATTATTCCTATATATATGCACATAAGGTGTTTGGTAAAATGTCAATTGAGCTTTTAAAGGAACACTTTGTGGTTTTAGTGGGGTTTTCCAATGGTACTATTTTATTAATTTGGTTAGATTGTGATATGCGTGACTTATTATGTAGATTTAAAAGCGTGTTGTGGTTCTTTAGAATGGTTTTTGAATCCCTATTGATATTTCATGTGTGATCCATTGGATGTCAGCACACCCATATGTCTATAGGGTACACGTATGGATGTGAAACAAATGACAATTGCCTTTTTCAAAATAAAAACCTTGTTTTCTAATAAATATCCTTTCCCTCCACTCTTAATCACTTCCCTTTAAGCCTCTATGTTTTTCAAAATGGTTCTTTGGTTTCTAATTGAATTTAATATAGTTTTAAATGTTATGTCTAAAATTATGGCCCGTTTAGTACCTTCAAAAATATTTTTGGTTTCTAAATGGTAAAAGGACCATTTGGAATTTGGGAGTGTTGTTTATTTGCATATTTCTCTTAAAATGGTGTTGGAAATAAGATTGTTTTTGGGAAATGTAAGGCTAATTTGGAACCTTGATGTTATTAGTGTATCCTAGCTTGGTTTTGGGGATTATTAGCGAATGATTCCAAATGTATTTGAATGAAAATTATTTAAGGCTCTATTGTAACATTATGATGTTTGGAAAATGAATATGGTTTTTTTAAATATAAATGACCAGTTGGAAACATAGCATGTTTTTAGAAATGGTATTACAACTTAAATGATGTGATGAACCAGTTGGAACTTTTTAATGACTTTTTGTAGTATGAGAACCCCTGTAGAGGATTTCCCTATATGCATTATCATATAGGTGGTGTTAGTGTTTGGGGTAGGCATTTTCCGTGATGGTGGGTAAGGTGAGTAACGCATGTGAGGGCCTTCTACTTACACAATATACTATTAACATGAGATTCTTGGTTGGATTTTAGAGGATCGAGTGATAGTTTCTTGTCAACCCCAATTATAGGGGTAGGTACCCCTAGAAATGATAGTGCTTAGTGGGATGTGCCACTACATTGGTCAGTTTACGACATCCTGTTGGTTATAGACTATGGATCTGCACCATATGCTGATAGGTGGATCCAACTCGAGTATGTCTAGGGATCACACTATGTATATTTAGAAAAATCCCATAATTACTAGCTATATTTTTATGTTTATTTTCATACTGAATATTTCATATTAGTCTTGAAAGTTTTATCTTCTTGTATTGGTTCCAATTATTTTCTGTACAACCTAATTTCGGTTACATGAATGTATTTGGTGGTTGGGTTTGTTTTTAAATAAAAATAGTCGTGGAAATTGAAAATAATTTTTGAAAAGGAAAACTGCATGTGTTTTATTAAAATGGGAACATGTTTCAAGCTGTGTTTTTTTTCATAAAATGAACTATAGGCCTATTTATATATATTTATTTTCAAAATAGTTTTTGATATCTATTTTAGGAAAGGAAATGTATGTATTTTGTGATGGTTTCCTTTTGAGATGTTAAGCACACACCCTGCTTTTACTATTAAGTGTTAGTAGACCTGAGCTATTCTATAGGTTTAGGTTTCTGGTTCAAGTTCCTTTACATTAGATTGGTCAGTTTATGGTGGTGAAAAAGAGGTTACATGGAGATCATGGTAGCATAGTTCAGTCTCAGATTTGAATTTAGCTTCTGTTTTTTTCTGCTATTTTAACCAAATCAGTTTTTTTACAGTTATTTGAGATTAAGTTCTGGTTGTATCTTATTCTTGTCCAGTTATTTTATTTTGATCTTGGTTTCTAAAGCTAAATCATTCCCTCTGGATTATATTTGATTCCTGACACTAGTTTCATGGCCTTGGGGAATGGGAACACCCTTCAGACCATGTCTCGGACTGAGTCAGATATCAGGTTCGATGGAATCCCAGATTGATTCTTGATATATGTATACTGTAACAAGATTATGAGTTTAGGTTGATCATAAGTTCTAAGTATTAATTTCCATTTTTTAGGTTTTATGTAATGGGATTCTACTATGATTAAGGAAATTTTGGAGAACTTAGGGAAAGAAAATTTTTTAGTAGAAAAAATTATTTTATGAATAATTAATTTTTATTATATATATATATATATTGGTATTGATAACAATTAGGGTTCATATGATCAATAATTACATCATATTTAAGGTAAAGTAATATTTATAGGCTTTGTAAAAAAATATGGTGTGTTGAAAACCATATAAAAAAGGTTATTTAAGGATCAAATTTAAATGATTTCCATCACATTTTGGGGATATCGTAGGAATTATATTAATATATTTTTGAAAAAATAAAATATACATGAAATGTGACAACTTGTTTTGTGAAATTATATATCGGGGCTTGAACCCATGACTGAAGGATGATAACGGTTTTACACCGACCACTGGATTACACAATTTCCTAGTAAATATGTTATTGTTTTTAGTTAAACAATTCGATGAATTGTTATTAATGATGACCCAATAGTATTACTATTTTTCGGTTTAACGATTAAAATAGTAGCCTTATTATTTTTGGAAAATAGTTAGAGAGATATATAAATAATGTTTTATGGTTCTTACAGCACATTAAAAGTGAATTTTAGTGCTTTAGGGAAAAAACTTTATTCATTTTTTAGAGTAAAGGGATAAATTTGGAATTAATAGAACCACAACCAAAGGTAGGAATTATGTTTATAAAAATATATCAAGAAATTATATTTACTTATATACATAATAAATAAAATGATTACTCAACATTAGGAAAATGATCTAAAATCTTTTATCCTAATACGCTAATATTTTTTGAGCTGATGGTCATCTAAATCATCAAAGTTTATTGGTTTTGATGCCCTAAAATTCAATTAACCATTCACTTACTTGTGATCAATAACCAAAATCACTCCCTATAATTATTTATTATTTTATTCTAAGTCCATAAACTCACATTCCATCGATTTTCTCCTATATATAACCCTAGTAATGTGCATTATTACTCTAATTTCTCTCTTATTAAGATTTGATTTTATCAACCCTTCTCACAATGTGGGATTTCAAGGGTTTTATTTTCAAATTTCAAAACCTAGATTACCACGATTGAGGTTAAATTATGAGGACACAATTTATTTATGGTGGGGAGAATGTAACAACCTGAAAATCTAAAATAAAGACATTGTATTTGATGTTATGATTGATAGAGAACACCAAGTGTATAAAAGAATGTAACAAATAGATAAATTATAATATATTCTTATTTAGATAAATTCAATCATTCTAATAATATATATTACACATAACATTGAGCATGTATTTAATTACATGTAATATAAATTTTAGCTTTCTCTACACCAAACACCGAGGATATCTTGCATTACATGCAATAATGACATTATTTGATGGCTTGTGTTACACACAAGACCGAGTTTTACCGAATACTATTGATATTTTTATTTAAAATGAAAATTACCTCCTAGATGTTGAATTATACATTTTGGATAGGATTAAATGACTTATGACTGTTAATGGTTTACATAAATATAAAATTAAATAATAGGATATCAATTAATTATATATGAAAATAAAACCCAATTGAATGTAAAGGAAGTGTTTTATAAAAAAAATCACACAAAGTAATTTTTTCTTAATAAATTAAATTAATTTATATTACTAAATTATATTAATGAAATATATATATTAAATTTAATTTGTTTCAGTTACATACATTTCTATATTTATTTTTCCTTATCCAGCTATATAAATGGCATGCGTGCTCAGTTATTTACCTTTCTATGTTTTTTATGCTCATTGATTCATTACATATTTTATTTTACTTAACATTAATAATAAATTAAGCTCACCATTTATTTTTTATATTCCATAGGATATGAAAAATAAATATCTGAATGAGATTTCTAGGAAACTATTCATCTCATTTTATTATTTTTCAATTTTTATTTTATACTTAAGAAAGTAATATGGGTATCATGTATGTAATCTAGTTTACTAAAAATACTAAAATGATCGTTTCTTCAAGATTTTATACCTTATAATCATTCCAATTTAAAAAAGTAGTGCATCAGATCAAGTCTTTTGGTTTTGGGGCATTACAGTTATTGAATTTAGTTTTTCATCTACCATTGAACTTGGTTTGTAATTTATGTTGTTATCTTGATTTTATTTTTTCAATATAGTATGTACATATTTAGTGATTATAGTTATGATAAATTGGATTCTCTATGGAGTAAAGTATCTGAGGGTATAGGTACTTTTTTCAGACTACCTACTTACCTAGAAGCATATACCTTCTTTGGGAAAGTAAACGAGGATGACCATTTTTCTCTCCTTGCTTACTCATATGGATATTTTCAATTTCATATAATCTTATTCCATTACATAAATTTTTTATATTCCTTATACATATGATGCACACACACACACATATATATATATATATATATGAATATTTTTAGCTTCTATTTTTGGGAGATTAACACAAAATTGTGGGTTATGTAATGAGTTACACATCAATATAGTTCAAACATATTGGTTTGGTAGAGGAAACAAGATTCCAAAATAAATTTCTAGAATCACGTGTACATAATGATAATAACATGAGATAAGATGGTAGGATTAAAATACCATTTATACACTTGATGTAATATTCCTTCCAATGTAGAACTTGTTAATAACTTGGTCATCCCACTACTTTGGTCATGATAAAGCTGGGTTCCCACAGATTATATTGTGTGTAGAAATAAAGTAATAAGTGACTATGGAATGTCCTTCTAGGTAGTTCATGCTAAATCTGGATTTCGTTGGATTATCTTTTATTATCTTGTTTTTGTCATTTACTTTAGGTTAACTTAATTAGGATATACTAATAGGATTATGTTACTAGAGGAATATAGTTGTATTTATCAATATGATATATTAAAAAAATAATTTTTGACTAAACTATCTAAGAGTCACAACTATATTTGATTGGTGTGATTCCTTACCTAAACAACAGTGGGATCAGAGATATGTTAAAGTGACATAGAGCTTAGTGAAAAAATAAATATTGACCCATTGACGGATATGATAGATTTTAAAAATAGGTCATAATTTTACTGGGATCCAAATTAATAAAATTCGTTATTAATTGGAAATAATAACTGATAATAATCTGATAAAATCTTCTATTATAGGTAATATCATCGTTATAATCAAGATAAACAATTTGTTCAAATACTTGATATGGAAAATCATAATGTTAGTTACTCCTAAGACTAGTAACTTATGAAATGTTCGTAAGAAAAATTGGTGATTTAATAAAAATTTGTATGGAAATTTTTTGGTGTTAGAATAGTTCCATCCAAAGTAACAAAGTGTTGTAGTTGTTAAATAAGTGAATATAGATTTTTATAGATGAATAAATAGATTCATTTATGGTTTCAATGATATTAGATACATAATTAAGACATGGGTATTAGTCTCCACTCATAGATTCAATATGATTGTGTATATTAATTATTTTAGTTTCATATACACAATATGATTGGTCATGTTAAATAATATTCAATATAATTGAATATTCAAAATGACTTAGGGAGACTAAAGGTTTCCCTTAAAATTTGTTAGTTATAAATACAAATTCAATTATTTTGAAAGATGTATGATATCAAATATATGTTTTAAAAAGTTATATAAATATAAAAAATATTTATGATATAAAGAGTTGGATCATGAAGGTTTATTTTATGTAATAGAGAAAATAAGTTGCTTCATTGATTACTTGCATAGTTAAAGTTTGGATTAAATTTTCATAAGATGTGTTTATCACATATTTCAAAACATTGAACTTATCTTTTTTCCATCTACGGAAATTTGGAATAAAATTTATTCAATTCAAAGATTTTATGCATAATATTATCAATGTATTGAGAATATATGAACTAGGAATATGATTTCTTGGTTATAATGTATTGTTCAAATAGATAATGTTGGTAAAAGTTCAAATTGGAGGAATAAAAATTGGTTGAAAAGTTCAATAATATTTCTTCATGTTAATAATGGTCATTAAACCTAGGGTTTTAAAAAAGGAATATAAATAATTCAGTAGGATTGGATTAATAATGATATACCTAAAATAGTCTATGAAACTCTCTAAAATGTCCATTTTATGTATGTGTGTTATAGAAATTAATTTTTATAGGTATGTGACACCAAATATATTTTCCATAAAGTATTATTTTCAAATAAAAATGATCCAAACACATAGAATACAAGATATTCTATAGTTTATTTATGTAATATTTTTACTTAAATGAAATAAATGCTAATTATTAACAAAAAGGGGATTTTATCTTAAGACGATAATTTGAGGATAATATAATGTAATGACCCAGAAATTATAAGGGTAGTTTTTTATTTAATGATTATTTATGGATTTTTTATATTCAAAACAAACTAAAGTATAATCTAACATAAAATTATATATATTTTCCAAATAATTTTAGATCTTGTAAATAAAATATGATGAAATATAATATATCAATTTTTTACCAAGAAATAATATTTGTATAGTTTCATTAAAATATATTAATTCTATATTATCCATTAAGTAAATTTATTTTCATAAAATTATGTACTTATAGAAAAATTTTCCAAAATCTTGTGTTTTAATATAATATGTTTTTATTATATTATTATTTTTGAAGAAAAAATATATTTATATGAATAATTTTTAATGTTTTTAAAGATCTCCATGTCGAAATTATTATATAATTCATAAGTAATAAATAATAATAATTACTTATTTGGTTGATTTTAAGTTAAATATTATTTTCAATTTATAGTATCTAATATATTTGATTTAATAAATATAAAATTATAATTATTTGTACCCTTATATTATTCAACATTGATTATTTTGGTACTTTATCCTAAAAATTACTGAAATTTGGATTATATAAAAATAGAATAAATTATTTAGAGATGTAATTCCTTAACATTATAAATTATAATTTTAAAAATTAAGTTTATTTTATTTAATATATATATACATCTATATGTACATTTACATATATATATTTATATATATATTAAAAAAAATTTCATTATAAATAATAAAACACAACGAATATAAAAAAAATGATCTCAAAGAGGGTGTCATATCCCCCACCGAGCTCCCCTGAAACCCTCCTAATGTTGATTCTGGGCCCCGCTAGAATTTTCACCACCGTCATCTTCTATAACTACGGAATAACTCTTCGCACACCCGCCATTTGACACCAACCACCACTGTATCCCACTATCGATGTTGCAACACCTTATCCAAACCAATTCCCCCTATCTCAAGGTTCATAGATCCTACTAAATCCGTCCAACCACTATTCATCGGCTTCACCCACAAGCCATGATGAAGAAAAAAAACATCCAACTATTCCTATGAATATTCATTGCTTCCACAGCATACTAAGCTAATTTGTGTTTCCTTCTTTGATGGGTGTTGAGGGACCCCTTAGATTTCCATTCACCCCTCGGAAACACCACTATGCCCCTACTCCAATATTAATTTTCCAAAAAAAATAAGACCCTAGATCTTCAAATACATAAATTATTTTATTTTGATCTAATTTCTTCACACTACGATAATATTACACATATACACATGTTCATTTGTTGATCCGATCATTTTTATTTTAGATGAAATAGTTTTTCTTTTTTAAACCAAGCATCCTTCAAAAGATACTTCTCAGTTTTGTGTATATATATATATATATATATAATTTATTAGGTATAAACCCTATCCATCATTTAGCAGCCTTACTAAGGAACTTTCCTCCCCTATTTCCCTAGTTCATGTTTTTCCCAAGCAGATAGTCTGACCAGCACATTTGGTAGTGACCACTACTGTTCAACAAATAGGTAAGGGGATACTTTTATTTAAAACTAAAATTATAATAAAGTATTAGTTATTATATTTTTGAACTCAATATCAGGATATATATATGTATATATATTACATTTTTTTAAAACATGAAATGTTTTCAATTTCAAAATATTATTGCTACTCGAGAAAGTGTTATTCTAATTATCTAAGGAGAATTCATTCACCAAAAAATATTATGAATGAACTATTTTCAAATTTAAGATCATCCACTTCATGTATGTGTTTATATATTCAATTTTTGGTATTGAAATAATTTTTAAAATTTTTTATTATGAATAGAAGTGTTTTGAATAAATGTAAGGTGACTATTTACTTTTTATTTAAAACTGTTATGTACATATAAATTATTCTCAAATTTAAGTTCACATAATTAATTTATGTGTGAGTTTATATATTCAATTTGATATGTGTATTGCCATAATTTTAAATACTCTAATCATGAATTAAAGTGTTATTTCAATGATGGAAATAATTATTTTCAGTTTCAAAGTTATATTAGTCAAGTGCAGAAATAATATATATATATATATATGTGTGTGTGTGTGTGTAATTTACATGTTCATAATTTTAGAATGTACATTCATGATTTGTATATATATGTAATTTTTATGTTTATTCTTGATATATATACATTTAATTGTTATTTATTATACTATATGAATATATATATCAAAATTATGTAAGTATTTTTATGGGTGTATTATATATATGAATATATTATACAAATATATATATAAACATATGATTAGTTCAATGTTTAGGATTTTTTGATTTTAAAACTTCTAATTTCATGTTTATATATATATACATGTGTGTGTGTGTGTGTTTGGATACCATTTCATGATTTCAAATGAATAGGTAATTCAATTCAAAACATGATACCATCAAATTTATTATTTTTAAATTAAGAAATAGAGAACTGTTTGTTTTAAAAATGTTTCTTATATAATTTTTAGTTCTGTTATATAATTTTTCATTCAAATTTATATGTTAAGGGTATATATGTGTTTTCTTATAATTTTTCTTGAAAGTAAAATTATATACACATGTTAATAAAATTATTTCAGGGGAATATAAATTTTATTTTATATGTGAAGGACTCATACTCTCAAAAAATTATTTAATGATCTTATATTTTATGTGACAATGAGACTAATAATAAAATAATAAGAATGTTATTATTTTCATGTGTGTGTGTATATATTCATATATATAAACCACTAATTATCATTGCATGAATTCAGTGAATAAGGAATTCATTACAGATAATTAATCTTACATAATTTGATATTTTCTAATTATGAATAAATTAAATTTTTAATTCAAAAATATTACTTATTACAATTTTATGTGTATTATATTATTAAATCCACAATTATTCTAAAAAATAAAGACTATATATCTCTTATTTTAGGAGAGTTTAAATTTATAATCTCTATTATTTTAGGTGAAATGTGTCTATATTTACCCCTATATTTTATGGGTGAAAGCATCAAAATTTGAATTATGAAAATGGATTATTTAATAATGATTTTAAATGATAAATTTTATAACATTATATATAATTTATTTCATGAGTTGATGAATGAAATTTTGAATACATGGATATTCATTATTATTAACATTACATGAAATGGTTAAATGACATGAGTTTTAGTTGTACCAAATCTCGCAATTAATTTCCAATAAAAGTTCATATTTTTATATAATTATTTATATATAAATAATAGAGTGTGTTATTATGTATTTAATGAAAGATTATGTTATTAAAAGACTCTGGTGAAAATTTTTATATATATAGCATGATAAAACTGTTTTTATTAAAATTGGAATTTGTGTATTATAAACATGAAAGATGGGTGGGAAGTGAATCCATTACTAAGGAATTTGGGTTGGCCTAGAAAGAATTCAATGTTTAAAATTGGCCCTATTTTTTCAAAATAATGATTAATATTTTCTAAAAGGAAATCACTGGATTATTTTAAAACATTTTCAAAGAGTAAGAATTTTCAAAAAGTAATATAATTTTTTGAAAATCATAACTATTTTCAAAGGCATTATAGAATTTCCAAAATCATAATTATTTTAAAAAGAATTGTTTTATTATTTTCAAAGGAATAATTATTTTCAAAGGCTTTATATAATTTACAATTATGTATGTATTTTCAAATGAATGTTCATATTCATGTTTTTAATTTATTTTCAAAAAGAGTTTTTAAAAAGAAATAATATTTTGAAAAGTGTTTTCAAAATTATGTATCTAAAATCATATGTATTTTGGAAGGATTTTGAAAGGGTTTTCCAAATATATTTTTCTTAAAATTTATTTTCAAGGATATTTTCAAAAGGTATAAGAATTTTCAAATATGTTTTCACTGTATTTTTAAAAAACCCCTTACTTGAAAAATTTTCTCCTCTTTTGTTTTTATAAAATATTTTCAGGTTTGTTAGAGTTTTCATGGAATTTTTCATGAATAAGAAGTTAGGGTGAGAAAAGTATTATCACTAACTTTTTATTAAATGATTTAATAATGTTAATATGTAGTAATCATATTTTTTCTCCAAATAATAAATCATAAAGTATCCTTAGTTGAAAATGTATGTGTATTGTTTTGTTAATTTATATGAAAAATATACATCATTTTTGTAACAAATATGGAGGTACCAGTCGAGGGCTTCACAATTCGTACCAAAGGACTGTTTTAGATAACTTTGGATATTATGAAGTTTTATTAAAATAAGTTTAGTTTCTAAGTATACTATTTTAATAAAATTATATTTTCTAACCTTTGAGATTATAGAAAAATATAAGAGTTAAAAATACACTTTTTAAATCCTTGGAAGTTATGTGGCATTTAATAATAATAAGGATAGTAATTATAGTTTTCTAAATATGAAAATAAAATTTGAAAATATTAAATAATAAGGATAAAATAATTTTGAGGATGAAATTCTCTTAAAGGGGGTAGAGTGTAATTCCCCATAAATTAAAATGGTAGTATTCTTTTTAATAAAAGATTATTTATTGATTTGTTTTAAATTAAAAATCAATGAAAGTATAATATAACATAAACATAGGTAAATTTTCTTAATAATTTTATTTCTGGATAATAAATTATGACTAAATATTATATATTAATTTTATTTCCAGGATATAATATTTTCATGGTTTTATGAAAATATATTAATTCTATGTTATCCATTATGTAAATGTATATTCATAACATTCTTTACATAAAGGAAATTTTTTCAAAGGCTCATTTTTTAACATTGTATATGTTTATTATATTATTATTATTGAATAAAAACAATTTTTATATGAGTACTTTTTCAAACGTATATATATCTCCCTGTCAAACTTATTATAAAATTAATAAGTAATAATTAATAGTATTTACTTTATTTTTTAAATTTTAAGTTACATATTATTTTCAATTTATATTATCTAATATATTGGATTTATTTTAGACACGATTAAAATTAGTTGTACACTTATATTATTCAACACTGATTTTGTTTTGTACTTTTTCTTAAAAATTAATAAAATTTGGATTATATAAAAAATAGACTAAATTATTTAGGGATATAATTACTTAGAATTATTATTTATAATTTTAATAATTATGTTTGTTTTATTTAATATATATATATATATATAACTTTATACATATATGTGTATATATATATATATGAAAATTCGTTTCATTATAAAAAAATAAAGTGAGTATAAAAAATCTGGATCTCAAGGAGGGGGTCATCTCCCCTGTTGAGCCCCCATGAAACCCTCATGATGCCGACACCGAGATCTACTAGAAGATGCACCACCATTATCCTCCATGACCACCGACCAACCCTCTACACACCCTCCAGTCATAGTCGACCACAACTACAGTCTACTGTCAAATTCACACCACCTTATCCAAACCAACACCTCCTACCTCACTGTTCATTGATCTACCACCCTCTACTGTTCATCAGCATCACCTGCAATCCACACTAATTCAGAAAAAATGCCACCAGATCCGATGACTTTTATTTGCTTCCATCGAAAGATAATATGAATAGCATGTCCATCTTCAATCAGTACCGAAGGACCCCTTCCATTTCCCTTCACGCACAACAATACCAGTGAGGCCCTACACTGCATTAGATTTTCTTAAACCAAAAAATATAGGATCTAGGATCTTTGTATCCATACATTTTTTTGTTAGATATAATTTATTCACATGTTGAAAATAAATGATATATAGACATCTTCATGTATTGATCTGATCATTTTTATTTTAGATTAAATAGTCATTTTTTTAACCAATATTACTTTGGAATCAAATTCCAATTTGTGTGTATATTTATATTTTATTTATTAGGTATAAACCCTCTCCCAAATTGGAAATCCTTTCTAAGACCCTTTCCTTCCCTATTTCTATGGTTCGAGTCTTCTCCCCAAGTAGGAAGTCTGAGCACCAAATTTGGGAGTTACCATTAGTGTTCAACAGAGATATAAGGGGATTTTTTCTTTAAAAAACTATTTATTTTCAAGTATGAATAATTATATTTCCCTACTAAATATCAAGTTATATATATATATGTCAATATATATATATATATTAAATGTTCTTTAAACATTTAATGTTTTTAATTTCTAATTATAATTTCTACTTAAAAAAGTATTTTTTCAATTAATTTAAGGATATTTCTTTAACATAAAACTATTGTACATAAAATATTTTAGAATTTAAGATCCTTCTCATTATGTATGTGTTTATAAATTCAATTTTATGTTTTAAGATCAATTATAATAATTTTAATTATGAATATAAGTGTTTTATATTTATGTACGGGGACTATTTTTTTATTTAAACCCATTATGTATGTATATATTATTCTCATATTTAAGTTCATGTTCTTCATTTATGATTTTATTTATATATTCAATTTAATATATGAATTTAAATATCATTAAATACTGTAATCATGAATGAAATTGTTCTTTTAATAGAGAAAACTATTATTTTAAGTTTCATAGTTATATTACTCAAGTACACACAAAACTAATATATATATATATATAAATGTGTGTGTGTGTGTGTAATTTTCATGTTTATAATTTTAGGATATATATTAAAAAGAATTATATATCTATATATAATTTTTGATTTTATGATTTATATATATATTTAAGTTTCATTTTTCAAATGTTGTGATTATTTAATTAAAAATCTTGTAAGTATTTTTATTTTTTTATTATATATATGTATATATTATACAAACATATATATATATACCTAATTAGTTCACTGTTCAATATTATTTAATTCTAAAACTTATAATTTCAAGTTTAAACACACAAACAGATATATATATATATATATATATATATGGACATCATTTAATGTTTTGAAATGAATATATAATCCATTTCGAAACATGATATCATCCAATTTAATGTTTTTAAATTATGCAATGAATAATAATTTATTTTAAAATTTTTCATCTTATAATTTTTATGTGTGTTAAATAAATTTTCTTTCAAAATTATAAGTCAAAGGTATATTCTCATTTACTTATAGTTTTTCATGAAATTAGAATTATATACATATTTTAATAAAATTATTATTATGAGAGTAATAATTTTATTTTATCTATGAAGGACTCATACTCTCACACAATTATTTTATGTTCTTCTATTTTATTTGACAATGAGTGTAATATCAATGTTTCAATAATTTTATTCTTTTTATGCCGGAATATATATATATATATACATCTATATACACCATTAATTATCATTTCATGGTTTTAATGAATAAGAAATTCATTACAAATCATGTATCTTACTTAATTTGATATATTCAAATTATACATAAATGAAATGATTTATTTAAAAATATTACTTATTATAATTTTATGTGTATTATATAATAATCCCATAATTATTCAATGAAAGAAATATTATATATATGATATTTTATGTGATTTTTTATTTTACAATCACTATTATTTCTTGTAAAGGTTTTATATATTTACCTAAACATTTTACGTGTGAAGGAATCAAAATTTTAATTAAAAAATGATTTATTCAGATAAGAGTTTATTTGAAAAAAGTTACTAATTTATATAAAATGTATTTCATGAGTTGATGAAAGAAATATTGAATACATGGATGTTAATTATTATTATCATTCCAGATAAATGTTAAATGACATGAGTTTTGGTTATACCAAATCCTGCATGTTATTTCCAAGGAAAGTTCAAATTTGAAAACAAATATTTATATATAAATAAAAGTTTGTATGTGTATTTAATGCATGATTATGTTTTTAAAGAAAAAACTCCCCTGGAACTATATATATATAATAGAAGATAAACATGCTTTTATTAAAATTGACACTTGAACATTATAATCATGAAAGAGGGGTGGGGAGTGAACCCATTCCTTATGAAAGTGGGTAGGCCCATATAGATTTCAATGTTTAAAGTGGCTCCACTGTTTTCTTTTCCAAATCAAGCTGAATATTTTATGAAATGAAATCCCTGAATTTTTTAAAATAATTTTCAAAGAATTTTTATTTTCAAAAATCACTATAATGTTTTCAAAAGCATAAGTGTAACACCCCAAGCTTCCACGGTACGCTTCCCTTTGAATAATGCAATAGCTTGCATTGTACACAACTTCGAGTTCTAACACGCACCACAACCAATCAAACTAGCCGTTATGAATAGTAATACCCACTTTTTAAAATTTCATCTTTCAAAATGGAATTCATTTTTAAATTCGGAATATCGAAATTAGCCTAGGGTGAATGTTTGGTAATTTTCTGAAAACGATTAGTTTTTGATGAATAGTGGAAAAACACTGAGTTATAGTTTAAAAACAATTTTTTTTAAATAATTATTTATTTTATTTAAATTTATTTTAGGTCAAAATAGATATATAATACCTATATAAGTTCAATGTAATCAATTGGAGTCAGTTTATAATAATTTTAGATATATAAAAATTTTATTGAACTTTCACCGTCTTTTACCCATCTCCTAGGAGAATTTGCAAATTCACATAAAACATAATTTCACCACTTCTGTGAGTGGAATTTCGAAAATATGAGAGACACGGTTAATATCAAGGAGTATAATGTGGTTCAATAAGATAAAAATAATTTTTTGTGAATAGTAACTTTTTACTTTTATTTACCACAGTTAAAAGTAAATAGGGTAATTAATGGTAAAAATGATATTATTATTACCCTAACACATGTCCTAAATCAATTGGGTAAGTATAATTTGACCAAAAAACAACCATAGAAATAAAATATGAACCTCTTTGGTCCACTTGGATTAGATTAGGACATTTATTATTATTTAATTCAAAGAAGAGCTAAAAGAGATAAAATCAAAGTTAAATAACTAAAAAATCTTTAATATTGGGTTATACGTAAGATAAATTCTATTATAATTATTAATTAGAAATCTAAAATGATTTCCTACATAATTATATTTTATTTATAATTTTTAGACATTAAATAATTTAATTTATTTATGACACAATGGTGATGCTGTAATTACCCGACAAATAAAATATTAAAATAATTGATATTATAAATATCAAAATAAATGTAATTTGAGAATTTTTATGAATTATAAAAATTTTATAGATTAATATAACATATTATGGTTAGTTATATTAATTTTTTTATAAGTAATAATGCTGTTATGAATTTAGAAAAAACAAAATACCAAATAGTTTCAAAATTGACATAAAAGAGTTTTTAAAACAAATATTATATTATTAATTCATATTCTATTCCTAAAAATATATGTTTTAGTAAAAGGACTTATATAATTATAGGTGTATCATTAATGAATCTCTTGGGGTTCTCTTGGAAGTATATAGTATCTTTATTAACCATATAATATAAAAATACAATGAGACATGGTAAATGTCAAACTATTTTACTAAGAGTTAAATATAAATGATAAGGTTAATATAGTGACCCAAAACTGTATAAAATCTATTGGTTTAAAGGATTTCGACCCATCCCCACCTTATCCTCGAAATAATTCACGTTGGATCCATTATAAAAATAATATTAATTTATAATAAAATAATATTTCTGGCTTTTCCAAAGGTGCCTCTCAGCCCTCTTATAAAAGGGAACTCCCCCTTCTCTCTAATTCACAAATTCAAAGCCTTTTGGATCGGCCAAAACCTACCCAAATATTCTCTCATATTCCCTCAATTCAAACTAGTGGCCTTATTTTGATCAGAAAGCCAACCTAAGGAGCCCTTTGATCAAATCAAAAGGAAGAACCCGAAGAAGAGGTAATATTTTCACCACCCTCTTTCAAGTTCATTTCTTCTTCAAATTATTCTTTATTTTTTATTTACATTCTAAAATAATAACTCAAGTATATTCTATATACTGTGATGTTATTATAAATATGGTACAACCATATTCAGTATTCTATCCATCCTTTGAATGACATGTCACCATACATGTGTACGTACGGCTTACAGTCTCCACGTCGTGGTGTAATTTTTATTCAAAACATTATTATTTGGATGGGTATGATAATGATGTGTAATTGAAGTAAATAAAAAATATAACATTATAATGATTCTGTATATATGATATACCATCCAATTATATATTATTTTAATATCAAAAGAATGATATTGTCACTCATGTGTACGTACAGACTACCGTCTCCACGAACGCAATAAGATTCATTCCCCATCATATACATTAAAGTATAATTCTCATTTGATGATTAAAAACAATGTTTAAGGACTTGATATCATTATGGATATGAATGAGATACAACCTATACATAACAATCATGACTTATGTAACAAAACATATAAAAGAAAACAAGTATGTTAACACCCGAAATGATGATAATACTAAGATATTATTAACAAAGCAATGATAAAAGATCATATATGATATCATATTAATGTATATTATTCTTGTATAATTTAATAACAACTATTTAACCATTATAAAAGAGGTTAAACTACCCTCAACCAAGTAAAATTACAAGGTAAGGGTTTATTTCACAATCTCTTCATTATCTGAGGTTGTTTATACGTAATTATCTTCTGGGACCTCTTTATCATCCACATCCATGTTTCATAAAAATTTATTTCAAATAATTCTTACTATTTTACATACTATGGGTTAAAGTCATTTATAACCTTTTTTTACTTTTTATAAGAAGTTTATAAAGGAATCATTCTGTCATTTTCCAATCAAGGTCCTTTTTAACCTTTTTGACAGAATTAAGGTAAGAATGTCTTTTTTAACTTATACGGTGGGTGTGGCTATTTTACACCATTATAAAATCTTTGAAGCTTCCCTTACAATCTTATAAGGATATTTTAAAAGTAAATGTTTTATTTTATAATTATGTGAGTTTTAAATGATTTCAAAAAAAGAGATATTTCTCTGAAATATTTTTTATTTCATCTATGTCAACATCCTTTGATGGATTTTAAGATTATTTGAAGTCGATTTATTATTATACAAAACTTCCATATTTTATTGAAGGTTTTGTGATATATTTGACTATGGATGTGTTATTTTTATACCATTCATGGTTTATGGAGAAAGTATTGACATTTCGTATGCTAGTTTTAATACGAATGTTTATGTTATGTTCAAACCTATTCATATAAGGAATGCATTGGACTTAATAAGTAATGGGTGGATCCTGATATAGCTCCTCGATGCATCGATAGGTCTCACGAGACAAAATAATGTCTTGGCACAAGGCCTTGAAAAAATCTTATTTGTAGTCTTGGCACAAGGCCTTGACTATGTGGTTATGATAGTCTGGCATTATGCATTCCATCATTATGAATGTGGTTATTGATATTGCATGTGATTATTCGAATTGTAGAATATCCATGTGAATAAGTAAATGGAATTATTTTATTTTATTTCTGCCATATTATTCTTAAGTTCAAGTTTAAAAGGCTTTTGTTTTAGTTATACATTGCCTTAAATGTTTGTGATTATTTATGAAAGTTTCCACTATATTGTTATCCTTACTGGGAATCTGAGCTCACCCTTTATATGTTTTATTTTTTCCAGGATGTGAATAAGTATTTTTTGAATGACCTGTAGGGATATTGTGAGGGGATATGAGTGTGGTCTATGGAGACAAGATGTTGTTGTAGTCTTTCACTTTATGATATAATGTAAACTTTATGAATATATCTAGTGATTCCGAGGCTACTAAACTAATTGGTATTTCGAGACTTGATCTTTTTTGATCATGACAATGTTATATAATAATGCACCAACTCTAGGTAACTGGTGTCGGGGTGTTACAGTTGGTATCAAAGGAAGTTTAGTACAAACCTTGGGAGCTATATTTAGATAAACTCTGATTAGAGCACATTGCCCTAAGATAGACTTTGAGGATTAGTATAGAAGAACTTCCTAGAATTTTGGTATTGTAGAGATTTAGTGAGTTTTCCAAGAAATACATCCCTGTCTAGATATGAGTAGTTAGAGGTGGCTCTGGTACAGATGTACCTAGGGGTAAAACCTAGAAACACCGCTTTGAGCTAGACTCGAATGGGAATTGGTGCACGACAATGACCCTTGCTGCACTCTTGGTTACGACACTCCTGGGGGATATTCTTAGGATAATTCTCATTTTATTTTCAAACCATTATTAAGGGTTTATGAGTATATACTTTCTTAAAGAAAATATTTTTATGATTATCGATTATATCCATAAACTGTTTGATTTATGTTAAGTGTTTTACAAGTTTGGAATTATGTATTTCGATTCATAAACTGATCTAGTTGACGCCATTGTTTAGAAATTGCTCCTAGTGGAAGGAATGGAAACCATACCAAAGCATGCACTCCATGTAGGGATTTCCCTCATAGTCATGATAATTATAGTGGAGCTGGTGATACAACTGGGGTTGATCAGCTTATCACCATACTGCGACAACTCGCTCAAGTTATGAATAATAAACTTACCTGTATGGAGCACCCTGATCCGCAGCGTGGAGGATCAATGTTAGATCGCTTCATGAGATAAAAACCACCGAAATTCAATGGTAGTACAAATCCATTAGTGGCTTAGCAATGGATATAATTCCTTAGAAAAATATTCCACGCTTTGGGGAGTAGCGAAAGGGAAAAAGTTGTCATGGCAATTTACCGCCTTACTGGAGATGTTGATCAATGGTGGTCATTGATTCAAAACAAAAAGGATGAAGAGGAAGTATCAAATATGTAATGGAAGGAGTTTAAAGATATTTTCTTAGAAAAATACTTTCATTGTGACCATCAAGAAGATATGGAAAGACAATTTCTAAGTCTGAGAGAAAATGAGGATGATAATGTCGCAAAGTATGAGGCTAACTTCACAAGGTTAGCGAGGCATGCAACAGATTATATACGTAACCCAAGATGGAAGATTGATCTTTTCTTTAATGGGTTAAAACCATTTCAACATCGAGAATTAGTCTCACAATCCTTCTCGTCGTACGAAGATATTGTCTCATGTGCTATCAAGACAAAAAATGAATTCTCTAAGTCTTACAACTATAAAGAAAAACAAGAGAAGATGAGATATTCTGATCACTCTGGAAATGGAAATAATGGGAATAAAGGAAAATTTGAATATCTATCCTGTAGTAAATGTGGGAATAAACACCCCGGTTGTTTCTTGAAGGGAATGAGAGTCTGTAACAAGTGTGGTGAAAAGGTCCACCAAGCTCGTGATTGCAAGGGGAAGAAAGAAGCTACCGATGTTCAATGCTATAATTATAGGAAGATGGGACATTATGAAAATTAATTTCCTAAGAGTTAGGTAAACTTACCTCAGAAAAGGCTAAGGGATCAAGGCCAAGCTTATGCGATCACTACTACTGAGGTTGAAGCTCCGAAAGATGTGGTGGAAGGTAATTTAATGGTTTCCTTAAGTTTAACCAATGCTTTATTTGATTCTGGATCATCACATTGTTTCATATCTTCCTATTTTGTAAAGAAAATTAGATATTTCTAATTCGATTTAACATGGGAGGTGTTAGTTAAAACTCCTAAGGGAAGTATCATTGCAACAACATTTTGTGAATCAATCCCCATTAGAGCACATAAATGTTTTTATCTGTTGATATCGTCATCATACCCATGATTGAATTTGATATAATCCTCGGTATGGATTGGATTTAGGACCATGATGTAAAGATTTATTGTAAGAAGAAGGAGGTTACGATTTTTGATGATGATGATAAGGAACAACTTATCTTTAGAGAAGAATCATAACCACCTAATTCTTATCTAGATCCACCCCCAGTAGCTCAACTAAATTCAATTATCATGGAGGAAGAGAATGAAATAACTATGGGAGAGGAAGTGAATGTTAAAATATAGTATATACCTTTTGTGAAAGAATATATAGATGTGTTTCAAGATGATTTACCTGGACATCCTCCAGAACGAGAAATTGAGTTTTCAATTGATTTAATTCCTGGTTCAAGGCCTATATCGAAGACCCCTTATGGAATGGCCACTATGGAATTAGTTGAACTAAAGAAACAACTAGAGGAATTGAGTAACAAGGGATTTATTCACCCTAGTGTTTCTCAGTGGGGATCCCCTGCCCTTTTTGTCAAGAAGAAAGATGGATCTACGAGGCTATATATCAACTACAGGGAGATCAATGCTATAACAATAAAGAACCATTATACTCTACCTTGCATTGATGATTTATTCGACCAAATTCATGGAGGTCAATATTTTACGAAGATTGACCTTCGATCTGGATACCATCAGTTGTGTCTGAAGAAGGAAGACATTCCGAAGACAGCATTTCGAACCAGGTACGGGCATTATGAGTTTACGGTAATGCCTTTTAGATAGACTAATGCACCCTCTGTCTTCATGGATCTAATGAATAGAGTTTTCAAGGAATATCTCAATGATTTTGTGGTGGTATTTTATTGATGATATCTTGGTATAATCCAAAAGCTACTAACATCATGAAAATCACTGGTGTATTATCCTGAAGACTCTTAGAAGACAAGAATTATATGGGAAGTTTATCAAGTGTGAATTCTGGCTTCAGAAGATCTCTTTTATTTTCCATACTGTCTCTAAGTATGGAATCTCTGTTGATCCTTATAAGACCAAGGCAATACAATAATGTCCAACACCAACTAGTATAACCGAAGTACGCAGTTTTATTGGTATAATAGGTTATTATCGGCATTTCATCCAGAATTTTGCCCGATTAGCTAACCCATTAAAAAAGATCACACGTAAAGGGGTTAAATTTGTTTGGAAAAAAGAGTTTGAAGAATGTTTTAAAGAATTGAAGAAAATATTATTCAATTATCCTATATTGACTCTACCATCAGGGAATGATGGGTTCGTTATTTATAGTGATGCATCAAAGAAAGGACTTGGTTGTGTCCTTATGCAGAATGATAGAGTTATTGCCTATGCATCACGATAGCTGAAAATTAATGAGATAAAATATCCTACTCATGATCTCAAGTTAGCAGTTGTGATCTTTGATTTTCAGATATGGAGACATTATCTCTATGGTAAAAATGTGATATATATACCAATCACAAGAGTTTGAAGTATATTTTCTCAGAGAAAGAACTCAACATGAGGCAAAGGAGATGGCTTGAACTACTCAAGGATTATGATTGCATGATACACTACCACCTGGGGAAGGAAAATAAGGTGGAAGATGCTTTGAGCAGAAAGGATCTTGGAGTTTTGAACAAGTTGAGACTTGAAAAGGATCCAATATACATGGATCTAGTAAAGATGAATATGGGAATCACCATGGAAGGTGAAACCTCAATACATTTTCCAATGGTTGCCAAACCATCTTTACTAGAAAGGATAAAGAGTTCTCAAACCAATGATGAAGAGTTTAAAAAGAAGATTAAAGGTATGAATGATGGTAGATTGAGTGACTTTGTGTATGAATATGGAATTTTGAAATTTGGGAAGAGGATTTGTGTTCCCGATATACCTAATTTAAAAAAGGAATTGTTAGATGATGTTCATAGTTCAAATTTCTCTATACACCATGGGCGCACCAAAATGTATAGATATTTGAAGGAACATTTTTTATGGGACAACATGAAGAGGGATATTTCTGATTTTGTGTCACGATGTATGGTTTGTCAACAAGTGAAAGCTAGAAGGCAACAACCTGGAGGAGTCATGCAACCTCTTACCATACCTGAGTGGAAATGGGATAATATTACGATGGACTTTATCATGGGACTACCAAAGACTCCTAGAAAGAACGATGCAATATGGGTCATTATTGATCGTCTTACCAAGTCTGTACATTTTCTTGCTATAAGAGAAGATCTACCACTTGAACGTCTAGAAAGACTATATATTAATGAAGTTGTGAGAATTAATGGAGTACCCCTATAGATTATTTCTAATCGTGATCCCCATTTTACTTTATGATTCTGGAAGATTATTCAGAAGGCCTTGGATACTGAACTTCGTTTGAGCACTGCCTACCACCCTCTAAAAGATGGACAATCAGAACCAACTATTCAAACCTTAGAAGACATGTTGAGGTCTTTCTCACTTGACTTTCAGGGTATGTGGGATCAATATTTACCTCTGGTAGAATTTTCCTATAACAATAGCTTCCATTCGAGTATTCAGATGGAACCATATGAAGTGTTATACGGAAAGAGATGTCGCACACCAGCATGTTGGGATGATGTTGGTGAAAGAAAACTTGTAGGCCTAGAACTGGTGGAGGAAACGATGGAAAAGATGAAGGTAATCCAAAACCACATCAAAGCAGCTCAAAATAGGAGGAAGAGCTATGTTAATAACCGAAGGAAGGATTTGGAATTTTAGGTAGGAGATCATGTTTTCTTGAAGGTATCTCCATGGAAGGGTGTTATACGTTTCGATAAGAAGGGTAAATTGAGTCCCATGTACATAGGACCTTTCTAAATTCTAGAATGAATTGGGGATGTAGCTTACCGTTTGGAAATGCAGCCAAGTCTCTTCAAAGTTCACGATGTGTTCCACATATCACTGTTGAGAAAATACATGCCTGACCCAACGCATGTACTCACTTATGAGGAAGTAGAGCTGGAACCCGATCTGTCTTATTGCAAAGAGCCCTTCAGGATTCTTGATAACAGAGAACAAGTGTTGAGAAATCGTACTACTCGTCTGGTAAAAGTTCTGTGGAAAAACCATAAGATGGAAGAAGCAACATGGGAACCTGAGGAACTTATGATGAAGAACCACCCGAGTCTTTACATGCGGTAGTATTCCAGAAATTTCGAGGATGAAATTATTTGAAGGAGGGGAGAATGTTACACCCCAAGCTTCCATGGTATGCTTCCATTTGAATAATGAAATAGCTTGCATTGTACGCAACTTCGAGTTCTAACATACACCACAACCAATCAAACTAGCCGTTATGAATAGTAATACCCACTTTTTGAAATTTTATAAATTTTATCTTTCAAAATGGACTTCATTTATAGATTCGGAATATCAAAATTAGCCTAGGTTTAATTTTTGGTAATGTTCTGAAAACGTTCAATTTTTGATGAATAGTGAAAAAACACTAAGTTATAGTTTAAAACCGAATTTTTATTTAAATAATTATTTATTTAATTTAAATTTATTTTAGGTCAAAATAGATACACAATACCTATATAAGTTCAATTTAATCCATTGGAGTCAGTTTATAATAATTTTAGATATATAAAAATTTTATTGAACATTCACCGTCTTTTACCAATCTCCTAGGAGAATTTGCAGATTCACATAAAACATAATTTTACCACTTCTTTGAGTGGAATTTCAAAAATCCGAGAGACACGGTTAATATCGAGGAGTAAAATGTGGTTCAATAAGATAAAAATAATTTTTGGTGAATAGTAACTTTTTACTAATATTTACCACGGTTAAAAGTAAATGGGGTAATTAAGGGTAAAAATGATATTATTATTACCTTAACACATGTCCTAATTCTGTTGGATAAGTATAATTCGTCCAAAAACAACCTTAGGAATAAAATATGATCCTATTTGGTCCACTTGGATTAGATTAGGACATTTATTATTATTTAATTTAAAGAAGAGTTAAAAGAGATAAAATCAAAGTTAAATAACTAAAACATTTTTAATATAGGGTTACACAAAAGATAAATTAGATTATAAATATTCATTATAAATATAAACAGATTTACTACATAATTATATTTTATTTATAATTTTTTGACATTAAATAATTTAATTTATTTATGACACAATGGTGATGCAGTAATTACATAATTAATGAAATATTAAAATAATTGATATTATAAATATCAAAATAAATGTAATTTGAGACTTTTTGTGAATTAAACTAATTTTCAAGGTTAATATAATATATTAGGGATGGTTAGATGATTTTTTTTGAAGTAATAATGCTGTTATGATTTTAGAAAAAACAAAATACCAAATAGTGTCAAAATTGACATAATAGGGTTTTTTAAAACAAATATTATATTATTAATTCATATTCTATTCCTAAAAATATATGGTTCGGTAAAAGGAATTTGATAATTATAGGTGTATCATTAATGAACCTCTTGGGGTTCACTTGGAAGTATATAGTATGTTTATTAACCATACAATATAAAAATACAAAGAGACATGGTAAATATCAAACTATTTAACTAAGAGTTAAATATAAATGATAAGGTTAATATAGTGACCCAAAAATGTCTAAAATCTTTTGGTTGAAATGATTTCGACCCATCCCCACCTTAGCCTTGAAATAAGTCACGTTGGAGCCATTATAAACCGAATATGAATTTATAATAAAATAATATTTTTGGCTTTTCCAAAGGTGCCCCTCACCCCTCTTATAAAAGGGCACTCCCCCTTCTCTCTAATTCACACCTTCAAAGCCTTTTGGCTCAGCCAAACCCTATGAAAATATTCTCTCAAATTCCCTCAATTCAACCTAGAGGCCTTAGTTTGATCAAAAAGCCAACCTAAGGATCCCTTTTGATCAAATCAAAAGGAATAACCCAAAGAAGAGGTAATGTTTTCACCACCCTCTTTCAAGTTCCTTTCTTCTTCAACTTATTATTTCTTTGTTATTTCCATTCTAAAATAATAAATCTAGTATCTTATATATACTGTAATGTTATTATAAATATGGTAGAATCATATTCAGTATTCTATCCAACCTTTGAAGAACATGTCACCATACGTGCGTACGTACGACTTACCGTCTCCACGTCGTGGTGTAATTGTTATTCAAAACATTATTATTTGGATGGGTATGATAATGATGTTTAATTGAAGTAAATAATAAATATAACATTATAATTATTCTTTATATATGATATACCATCCAATTATATATTATTTTAATATCAAAAGAATGATATTGTCGCTCGTGCATATGTACAGACTACCGTCTCCACGAATGCGATGAGATTCATTCCCCATCGTATCCATTCAAGTATAATTCTCATTTGATGATTAAAAATAATGTTTATGAACTTCATATAATTCTATATATTAATGAGATACAACCTATCCATAACAATCACGACTTATGTAACAAAACATATAAAAGAAAACGAGTATGTTAACACCCGAAACGACAATAATACTAAGATATTATTAATAAATCAATGTTAAAAGATCATATATGATATAATATTAATGTATATGATTCTTGTATAATTTAATAACAACTATTTAACCATTATACAGGAGGTTAAACTACCCTCAAACAAGGAAAAGTATAATGTAAGGGTTTATTTCACAATCTCTTCATTATCCGAGGTTGTTTATACGTAATTATCTACTGGGACCTCTTTATCATCAACATCCATGTTTCTTAAAAATGTATTTAAAATAATTATTACTATTTTACAGACTATGGGTTAAATTCATTTATATCCTTTTTTGACTTTTTATAATAATTTTGTAAAGGAATATTTCTGTCATTTTCTAAACAAGGTCCTTTTTAACCTTTTCGACAGAATTAAGGTATGAATGTCTTTTTTAACTTATATAGTGGGTGCAGCTATTTTCCACTATTATAAAATCTTTGAAACTTCCCTTACAATCTTATAAGGATATTTTAAATGTAAATGTTTTATTTTATAATTATTTGACTTTTAAATGATTTCAAAAAAAGAGATATTTCTCTCAAATAGTTTTGATTTCATCTATGTCAACATCCTTTGATGGATTTTAAGCTTATTTGAAGTCGATTTATTATGATACAAAACTTCCATATTATATTGAAGGTTTTGTGATATGTTTTACGGTGGATATTTTATTTTTATACCATTCATGGTTTATGGAAAAAGTATTGACATTTAATATGCTAGTTTTAATACGAATGCTTATGTTATGTTTAAACCTCTTCATATGAGGAATATATTGACTTAATAAGTGACGGGTGGAGCCCGCTATAGCTCCTCGATGCATCAGTAGGTCTCATGAGACAAACTAGTGTCTTGGAACAAGGCCTTGAGAAAATATTATTTGTAGTCTTGGTACAAGGCCTTGACTATGTGGTTATAATAGTCTAGCATTATGCATTCCATCATTATGAAAGTGATTATTGATATTTCATGTGATTATTAGACTAGTAGAATATCCATGTGAATAAGTAAATGACATTATTTATTATTTATTTCTTCCCTATTATTCTGAAGTTTATTTTTAAAAGGCTTTTGTTTTACTTATACATTGTCTTAAATGTTTATTCTTATTTATAAAAGTTTCCGCTATATTGTTATCCTTACTAGGCATCTGAGCTCACCCCTTTCTATGTTTTATTTTTCCTAGGATGTGAAGAAGTTTTTTATGAATGACCTGTAGGGATAGTATAAGGGGATATGAGTTTAGTCTATGGAGACAGGATGTTGTTGTAGTTTTTCACTTTATGATGTAATGTAAACTTTATGAATGTATCTAGTGATTCCGAGGCTACTAAACTAATAGATATTTCGATAATTGATCTTTTGTGATCATGCCAATGTTATGTAATAATGCACTGACTTTGGGTAACTGGGGTTAGGGAGTTATACTAAGTATTTCAAAGGCTTCATAGCATTTCAAAAAGTTTAAATATTTTCAAAATAATTATATTATTATTTTCAAAGGTATTAGTATTTTCAAAGGATTTATTGAACATTAAAATATGTACGTATTTTGAAAGAAAATTTCAATATCACTTTTTCAATTAATTTTCAAAAGTGTTTTCAAAAATCTATTATGTTATGAATTTTTTTTTCAAAATTATGTTTTCAAACTCATAAGTATTTTTAAAGGATTTTTAAAGGTTTTTCCAAATATATTTATTTTAAAAAGTATTTTAAAATATCTTTTAAAATGGTGTGTGTATTTTCAAAAAGGTTTTTCACTTCCTTTTTAAAAAACCCCTAAATGGGAAATTTTACTCACCCTAAGTTTTTATAAAAAAAATTCAAGTTCTTTAGAGGTTTTATGGGTTTTAGTTTCAATAATAAGATAGAATGAGAAAATTATTATCACTACAATTTTATTTATTTATTTTACTTTGATAATATGTATAAATAGTCCTTTTCAATAAATTCCTAACAAGAAAAATATCATAAGTTTTAAATGTATGTATATTTTTCAGTTAATTTTTATAAAAAAGATATACATTATTTTTTGAATTGGATCCGAAGGTGTTGGTCTGGGGATTCACATATAATGTCTCAGTGGCTAGTGGGGTTATTTTTGGATGTAAATAATTTCAATGTCCAAAGAAATAATTACACAATGTACGTTTAAAGGTAATTTTACTTAATATCCTATGAGAGTTAGGATATATTGGTAAAAAATAATGTAAGTAGTGACATTAATTCACCGAAACTTTTGGTGGAATAATGTTCTATGGATGATGATGATGAACATAGAAAGAGTTCTATATAGACAAAAAAGTTTATATAATACCATTTGATGTTTTGAAGTTAATAAGTTTGAATATTTTCAAGAATATAAATATATATGAATATTATTCCAACATCTCAACATTATTTAAACTAGATTACTTTATATATTTTTCTCCCTAAAGATTTCAGTGAGAGATTTTTATCATATGGTCTCATAGATATGTGACAGAGATTACCTATGATGTAATGTTATAGAAAAATATTGAATGATTAGAAAACATAGGGTTGATCTAGTTGTTTATCAAATATGATATGTTAAAACAGTAATTATTTTGGGTTTGTTAAATATTCATAAAGTGTTCAAGAATATTAAAATGTATCAAAGTATAAGGTAACCAAAATTTTATCATTTAATCACATTAGTGACATAAATGTATATATGGATATACATTTTGTGATGTGTAATTATAATTGACCTCTTAATGTTTGACATTGAGTTTATCCCTAACTAATTTTTATCATAGATTATTATTGGTTATGATGAAAATTTTTGGTTATCATGAGTAGGATTCTTGTATAGATATATAAAATATTATAATGAGGCATAATACAAACAACATGATTCTATGTGTGCACTGGATGACCTAATAAGTATACCTCATGGAGTTTCATATAGATGTATTTAGTATACAAGGAATGCATTGATCCTATTTCATTCTCAATTACCCTAGGTTAGTGAGATAACTAGATTGAGAAACTTCATACTTTGATATGATACTTACACAAGTCTACATATTGACTTAGTTAATATGGGGATGGTTGGGTATATTGTTGCTCATGTCTTCAGTTGGGGTCTAAATAAGATTATATATTTTTTCTCTTACATAATGAGTTTAACAATAGTTACCTCAATTGGGATAGGATTTAAGAGAGAGTGTGTCTGTATATTTGTTACATTAGTTTAACTTTCTTCAGGTTCTTCTTGACCCATTTTTGTTTCTCCTATGGTTGGGTATTATTTCCTCATGTTTCAGGAGAGATTTGGAAATATTTTGAAATAGTTTTGGATGTTCATGGTTGGACATGGTTTACTAAAACCTTGTGCCCCAAAGTGGAAACATTTCACCCCAAATAGTATTGGGTGCATGGTTGGGGCATAGTTTTCCAAACCATGTTCCCACCTAGGGTAAACTATGCATCCTAAATCGTGGGTTTGCATAGTTTTAAATTTTTTTTACCCCTCCAGTAAACCATTCATGTGGTATTTAATTCCTCTAAATTTTTAATTAAAAATCTTAGGACCATCCTTTAAGATTTTAATCACCTCATTCAACCCTAAAAAAAATACTTGATCTTTAGAGGATCTCGATTGGTGGATTAACTCATCCAACCTATTCTATTTGGGGATCGATGATTCAGTGATCTCATTAGATCAATTTCCAACAAGTGATTCTCCACTCGTGTGGTTTCTTATGATATCCAATTATCTTATCTCTAAATATTGATAGACCATCATGTCATTGTTGGATCTAATCTCCATTTTGATCGAACATGATTCTAGGTTGTGTTACCTCATCTCTTATTCCATCATTCTTCATTGATGGATTCCACTATGAGTATTTTTATAATTTTATCCCATAATAAAATGTAGGATGTTTCAGGTGAATTTTCAATAAAATTAAAACATTTTATTTCTTGATTGCTTTGAAATTAGTTTTTAGAATATTTAAAAACCTATAATTGAAATTATTATTTTTTATTTTAAATAGAATTGAAATTGGTAACCCCCCCAATTTTAATGATATTATAATTTTGGGATGGATTTATTGAAGATAGATTGATTTGAGAAATTTATTTAATGGATTGATTTGAGTAACTGGAATGATTGATTGTTTATTCTTAGGAAAAATGTCTTAAGTTAAAATATTTTTTAGAAGGGAATGAATTTATAAAAATGTACGATTTGATTTTGAAATGAGAAAGGTATATTGAAAAATAAAATTAGGAAATTTTATTTCAAATTTATTTGAAATGATTTATTTTCTCAATATTGATTGATTGATTTATTGAATCAAATGTAATCTTGGGTAGCTACTATGTGACTCAGATAAGCATGCTAGGAATATGTCTCCCTAGGAATTGATTGATGATGAAAAAACTATCTAAAACTAGTTCAACATGATTTCCCATGATGTGTCCTCTAATGGGGGTGTTGATTGATTATTTAGATAGCCTAATACAAAGGATATGTGCCCACACATCTTGATCCATGTTGACAAATGAGATGTGTTAGTATCTTATTACTTGAAACTATCGTACAATATGGCTTATTTCAGGGTGGTATAATATGATTGATTTAATGATTAGATGTTATTGGTTATAAAAATATTTTATTCATGCCAATTTTTTGATATAAATAGATTTATATAAAATTTTCATTTCAGTTTATTTTGATATATATTCCATATTTTGATAAAAATCATGTTTTTTTGGAAAATGTATAAATAACATTACATTCCATGTTTTATTTAAATTTAAAGAATGTATGGTATAGTTTTATGTAATTGATTATGAAATACATGGTGAACCCCTCTTAGTATTTATATATCATGCCCTAACTTTTACTTAAGTAATTTTTAGATTAACTATTTCTATGACTAAGAAAAGGGAAAGAGCCACTTGGAGGTCATGGAAATTATTGATCATAAGGACATGGAGTGATGAAGGTGGCTAATATAGATGTGATCCACCTGTTTTATGGGATATATCTAAACTTTTACCTTGTAAGGTATTATGACTTTTGATGATTTATTGTTCAGGTTTCGTTTTACTTATTTGATTTTGGTACTTTCACCTATTGGAGTGTTGAGTATACTGACTTGTATATTTTGTCTTCCACTATTTTTTAGAAAAAATACATTACCTCTTGATTTATGAATGATGTATGGTGAAAGTGACCAACATTTGTGGACAGAGAATGTACTTTGGACCATATCCGAGTTGACTCAAAAATTAGGGTACCAAGGTATATGAGCTAGTTCAAAAAATTTGGTATTAGTGGTGTAGGTTGGGCATCTTTCATTGATGTTTCTATACAGTTTGGTTTTTCATAGTGGATAAGGGGTAAGAGTTTTAGGACTTATGAGGTAGACATCAATAAGTTCCAGGATAATACTCCCCATAAATATCCTTAATAAATGATGAGAGTTTAGGAAAAGTATCTTAGAGGAGTTCTATTATCTAATTTATAGTCTATTCTGAATTGATATGAGTTCTTTGATATTCTTATGAATATTGATGGAGTTTTTTATCTATGTATCATTGAGGGTGTTTTCAGTGTTTTATATTGATGTTGTATAGGATCATGCCTCCAAGAATAAATTTTAAAAGTCCACAAGTGGGGAATGTTTTGGTGAAACATAGTAATAAAATCCACCAGTTGATAAAAATATTAGTGATATGGTGGTGTGTGTTATCCATGCTTTGGTATAGGTACCTACACCTATTTTGGTTCCTGCTATAGTAATGGTGCCCTAAAGGGAAGAATCATTAAATAATTCTTAGTAATATCTTCTCTAGAAACCAAAAGAGTTCTATAGCTCTAATTATCCTCAAGCTGCTAAGTATTGGACTTAAATGATATAGATGCATTTTTTGTTTTTGGAAACACCTGATTTGTTAAAAGTAAAATGTTATACCTTCAAGCATGGGGGTCCATGCTGGAGATTGTGGGATTTTATAGTGATGGTGAAGAAGCATGAGGACTTGATGTAGAAATACTTAATATTACTTTTCACTAATTATTTTTATCTATATTTTATGGTGTTAGTGAAATCCATATAATTTCTTAGCCTTGGGCATGATGAAAAATCATTGACATGATATGTGGACCTTTTTATTAAAGTTTTTCGGTTTTCTCTAGAGGTAGTGATGAATGAGAAACTGATGGATAAAAGGTTTAATATGAGACTTCAACCTGATATTTGATCTCAAATATTATTTTTGAATCTCACTTATTATTATGACGTTCTTGATAGAGAATTGATGGAAGAGTTTGACCTGGTTGGCCAGTCAAGGCTGACGGGGGTTTCCTTTTCTCTCAGTGGAAATTTAGTGAGTTCATTTAAAGTAAATAGAAATTTTAATGAGTATCATTGTGTATCATGATATAAGAAATTATATAATCCTATTTGGTTTTTATTCATAGCCCTTTTTACTTACTTCTAGTGTAGCAAGGTTGGGTGTTCAAAATGGGATTTCACTGAGGTGCCCAAGATCTTTATTTTGTTTGAATGGTAAAGTCATTAATAAATGTTTTTACGTATCATATATGCTCTTAAAAATGAAATGGTATCATCATAACTAAAAGGAACCATGGTGAAATAATATTCTTCAATAAATAATGGGTTCCATTTGTAGGAATCTGGAAAGAAGATTCTTCACACAATGGAATAGTCTCTCGAGGAAGCGAATGCAGGTCTAGTGACTGTGAGATGTACCATCACTATATCATTGTATTTAGTGAATTCTTTATTTAATATAGGTGATTTTCACTCATTTATATCAACTTGTATTATGATCCTTCTAAACCTTCCTAGGGATCTTGTGTCTTATGTGATGGATAATATTATTCTCCTTGGAACAAAGAAAAAGTAAGGTATTTATTTCCCCTGTTACATTTTCTCTTTATTAGAGACTGAGAATGCCTAGAATTTTATTGTTTAGTATATGAAACCTCTTGAAATAATTTTTGGGGTGGATTTGATAATTTACTAGAATTCCCAAAATTATTTTTATCTAAAACAAGTATGTTATATTCTTCCTAATGGGGTATGTTGTATCTTTTAGGAAAAATGAGACCTGAGTTTGAGAAGATTAAGAACTTCCTTTATAAGATTGGGTAGGGTAATATAATTGTTTGGTTTTTACTAGGAGTTTTAATGGTTAAGTGACTATATTCCTTTATTTATTGTATAGTTTCTAGACATTTTTTCTTCTGATATCCCTAAATTTCCATCGGTAAGGGAGGTAGAGTTGTCCATTGATTTTGTACCTAGTACTCAGCCATTGTCCTCTCTATCTTAATATATAGAACCATCAGATTTGATATAGTTTAAGACATAATTGGATGATCTATTAGAGAATGGTTTAACTTACCTGATAGTGTCACCTTATCAAGTTCATGTTTTATTTGTGAATAAGGTTGATGGAAAACTTCTTCTATGTGGTGATTATCCAAAACTCAACCGAGTTTGTTAAAGAATAAATAACTAGTTCCTAGGATTTATGATCTATTTGACTTTTTAAAAGGGGAAAATTGGTTCTCAAAGATTCAACATCTATTTAGTTGTCACTAGTTGATAAATTAGGAATATAAAATTTTAAATATCACCATTTAATGTAGTTATGGCTATTATGAGTACCTGGTTATGACATTTGGTATATCCAATGGTCATGAAGTATTTGTGGATTTGATTATAAGAATATTTCATGAGTATCTTATTTTTTTCATGGTGGTATTTGTGGATTACATTATGGTTTACTCTCTATCCTAGGAGGATAATGTGTTTTATCAGATATAAGTTGTAGAAATGTTTATAAATTATCAAATCTATACCAATTTATTGAAATGTGACTTTTGGATGAGGGAAGTGATGTTATTATGGGACGTGGTCTCTGAACATATTCTTTCAATTAATTATATGAAATTTAAAGATTTTATGACATGGTATTAATCTCATTATAATATCTAGATTCGTTGATTCTTGGTCCTTGTGGTGTATTACCATAGGTTTGTTAAAGATTTCTTGAAGATGCCTTCTCTTGTAAAAACAATCACTCAGAAGGGAGTAAAGTTTACCTAGGATGAGAAATTTAAATATTCATTTCTAGATTTAAAATATCTTTTTAATATTTTGTCAGTGTTTACTCTCCCATAGGTTGGGTAGGGTCTTGTGTTCTTTTCTGACGCATCAATTTTGGGTTTGGGAAATGTTCTCGTGAAAGGTGATCGTGTGGTATCTTATGGTTCCAAAATACTTAAACCAAATGATAATAACTATATGACCCATGATCTTAAACTAACAGATATGATAAATTATCTTAAGAGATTTTGGAACTAATGTTTTGGAGAAATGTTGATAGTTTATTCCTACCACAAAATCTTGATTTATATCTTTTCATAAATATTTAAGAATCTATGAAAGAGGTTCTGGGTAGAGTATATGCATATTTTTTATTTCTATATTTACTACACCCCTATTAAGGGGAATTTTGATGTTGATTATTTGAAAAAAACATCCTGGGCCATGAAATATTCATTAAAAGAGTGGAACTTAATGGTTCTATTTTCCTAATTGCATTTGGAATTATATGAGAATAAATATGAGGTTGTTTGGGTGAGTGTGAAGTGGACCTCCTCTATTATCAAGATGGTTCAATGGGAGGATTATCTTGATGATTAATTCCATGGAATTAAGAACACTATTAATAGTGAGTGACTATTAGTGAGTGTTAAATCTCTTCAAAGTGTATCCTTTTTTTTGAAACTGTTACACTGTACCTTTTCCTATGAGAAAGGTGGTGATGGAGAACTTCTATAGTTCTTAGAGGGTATTGTACCCTAGAACCACAAAGATGTTCTATGATATTTGGTGATAATTATAGTATCTAGGCATGAGAGAAGAAATTTTTTACTTTGTGTCTCGTTGTTATAACTACAAAAGGGTTAAATTCAAGAACCAGAGACATTCTAGTTTGCTTCATCTACTTCGAGTTCTGACATGGAAGTGGGATTAGATTTACATGTACATTGTGGTTAGATTTTTGTGGGTCCTTAAAAATAATAGTTCAATATGGTTTTTGATCGATGGGAATAACAATTCATTTCATAATGTTCCTATTCAAGATACAACAAATTTTGAGGACTTGGAAAATCTCTATGTGAAATAGATTGTCTATTTTCATGGATTTGATTCTTTTTTAGTCTCTGTTAGGGATCCCAATTTAAAATATCAATTTTATAAAGAAAATTAAGAGGTTATGGGTACTATATTCGATTGAGTAAGTCATATAATCCGTAGATAGATGACCAAACAAGAAAATTTAAAAATATTCTTGAGGACATGCTATGTTCTTGCATTCTTAACTTTGGTGGAGATTTGGATGACCATTTGGGACTGGTTGAGTTTTCAGGAATCAAAATTTATCTGTATACTATCAGGATGGATCCTTTTGAGTCCTTGTATTCTCATATGTGTAAATATCTTCTTTTTTGGTTGAATATTGGTGAAAGTTTCTTGGTTGAAACAAGTTTTTTTGAAGATACAATAGTAAATATTTAGTGTATTCATTAGTTAATAGTATTAGAAATACGATGGTATAAATCTTATGTTGATCTCTAAAAACATAAATTGTAGTTTTCATCTAGTAACTATATGTTATTGATCATTTTTTCCTGGCTGGGTCACCGAAATATTAGCAAAAAGGGAAATCTTATGTTGATTTTTATGGGTACTTTTTAGAATGTTGAGTGGGTGGGGAAAGTGTCTTACCATTTCGTAGATACATTATAGTTGACATCTATCCACAACATATTTCATGTATCAAGTCTTCAAAAGTATCTTTCTGACCCTTCTAATGTTTGGAGCTAGGACTATGTTGATGTTGAACCTAATTTATCCATAAATCAGAAACCAATCAGGATTATTGATTTATAGAAAAATATTATAAGTGGGAAGATGATACCTTTGGCTTTTGTTCTATGGAAATATGATTCTAATTTTCATGAGACTTGGGAGAGTGAGGTACATATGAGATAGTATGATCCCAATACTTTCTTATGGAATCTTCTTGAAATTATTTATTAGGATAAATATTCATTAGGGTGGGGTGGTTGTAACATCATGTTACCTTCTTTTAGGTTCTTCCCGATCCTTATTTTCTTTCCCCTTTGATTGGTTCTTGTCTTAGGGTGTTGTAGGAGAAATTTGTAAAATTGTTGAGACTTTTTGGGAAGTGCACAGTTGAATCATGGTTTTCTCAAATCATGCATACCCTAGTGAAAATTATGCACCATATATAGTAGGGGTGCATGGCTGGTGCACAGTTTCCCAAACCATGCACCCACATAGGGGAAATCGTGAACCCAAAATAGTGGTTGTTCAGGGTTAGGGAACATAGTTTGTCTAATAATTCACAACCCTCTACTAAAATATAGCACATGGTATTTAGTTCCCCCATCCCAACATTAATTAAAAATACTTATACACAGCTTTAATATGATAATCACTCACATTTGACCCTAAATTGATTCCTTGGTCTTTTAAGGCTCTCAATAGGTGGATTTTAGTCCTCCAGCCACTTCTCTGTGGATTGAAGTGTCAGTGATCTAATTCGATCTCATCCAGGTAAGTTATTCTCCCCTAACGTGGTTTCGAAAAATATTTTCTTATATCCACTCTAAATATTGATAGATAATCATTTTACTGATCAATCTAGTTTCCATTTTGATATATCTTGATTATAGGTGGTGTTTCTTGATCTATTATGCATTTGTTCTTTATTGGAGGATCCCACTATGGGTGTTGTGATCATCTGAACTCCCAATAAAACATAGGTTGTTCCATTTGATTTTTCACCGAAAATGAAACCTTGAGTTTATTGAGTTTTTTAAATGATTTTTCAAATGATTTAAAAACCTAAAATAGAAATTTTTTGTCGTTTGATTTGAAATGGTATGTAAATTGAGAAAAAACACCATAATTTCAATCATATTTAAATTGTGGACTACATTGGTCAAATATGACTTGATTTGAAAGATTTATTTGAGAAATTGAAATGATTAAATATTGATTCTTGAGAAAATTGGATTAAATTGAAATATGATATAAAAAGACATGAATTGATAAAAACCTATCATTTGGTTTTGAAATAATAAAGGCATGTTCAAAATGATATTGATTTTTTTAATTGATTTTAAGTGACTGATTTCACCTTGATTTATTGATTTATTGGTTGAAATTCATGTAAATCTAGGTAGTTATTGAATAACATGGATGATAATTCTAGGAATATGATTCCATATATATGGATTGATGATAAAAATGCCAATGAAACCTAGCTCAAAATGATTTCCCATTATGGGTACCCTAATTTGGTGTTGATAGATTATCCCAGTGGCATAACCCTAGATATTTGTAAACACATGTCTATACCCATGTTAATGAATGAGAAGTTTGAAGACCCTGTTACTTGAAACTAACATACCATGGGGTTTATTACATGGTGTTATGATATGTTTGATTTTGTAATTACATTACCTTAGTTATATAATATCTTTATTCATGCCAAATATTTTATATAAATTATTTTATATAAACATTTTTATATAAAATATTCATTTAAGAATGTTTTGATATATCTTCCATCATTTCATTAAAAGTAAATTTAGTTGAAAATGTGTAAATTACTTTACATTCCATGTTTTATTTAAATTGAATGTATACCTGGTTTATTATTATGGAATTGATTTTGGAACACTTATTGAGACCCTAATGGGATTTATATCTCACACCCAACCTTTTCCTTTCCGAGTTTGTGGATTATCTTCTTCTAAGTATAGGAAAATGGAATGTTCCACTTGTAGGTGGTGGATGTTCTTGATCTTTGGGACCCATAGTGATAGGGGTGGTTGGTGGAGCTGTGATACACCAATTTCATGGGATATATCTGAGAATTTTCCATTGAAAATGTTGTTTCTTTTGATGATGTACTATTTGGGTTTTGTTTTACCAATTTTTTTTTGTCACTTTATCCCTTCATAGTGTTAATCATTCTGACATATATCTTTTTTCTTCTGTTGTTTTTTTGAAAAAATATTCCCTATTTTTTCTTTTATGATTTTTTTGTTAGTTTTTAACATGTGGGGATCCAGAACGCCCTTCAAGCTATTTTAGATCTTTCTTTGTTTTCAGGGTATTAGGATATACAATATAGTTCATGAAACTACACCTATATTTTAAAAAATATATTTCTTGATAAGGGACATGTGATGTGGTTATCCAAGAGGATGAATGGCATGTGATGTATTCATAAATTAGTTTTGTCTACACTCAAAGGGTAAAGAATATATGATTTGGCTATATGGTATTGACATGTTCCATTTACTCTGGTCATTAGATGTCTTGAACAAAGGGAAAATTTGAGAATTCATATTTTCATATGATGTAAACTGGTGAACATAGGTATGGATATACATGTGTTTGAAAAATATCAATCCAACTCCATTTATATCTTGAGTATCATTGCCACTTTTCTAGAGAACCCTATTTTCTTACATATTTGGGTCCAAAGATTCATATTTTTTTGTCAATATTGTAAAATCCTATTATGTAAAAATTTATTTTTAACCAATGGAGGGTTCAATCTTACTTAGATAGATACACTAAATGTTTTTATAGTTAATTCAAAAGTGTTTTTGGATGGGTATTCACATGTTATTTTATAAGATGAGATACAAGGTGGAGTTGATGATATCTTTCTAAAACTATTTTAGAAGATATCCAAAAGGAGTTTTGTAAATGATTTTATAAGTTACTATATATAATATAGTATAAGGTGAAATGAAACAATGTCTATTAGGCTTTAATGTAAGTGGTATATTGAAATACATATTCCCTAAATCCTTGTATATATAAGTTATACATATTTCATGAAAATTATGATTCACATCCATGGTATATCATTCCATGTAACATAAAAGGTAAAATTTTATCATTTATTATTCTACCATATTAGCTCTAAACTTTTTTACAATTTCATAACATGAAAAACTAAGGGAGTACATGAATAAGATGCATTCATGTGTTCATGAATTAGAAATAGTATTTATTCATTTTCTTCAGTGAATGTATGAATTAGAAAATAACTAAAGAGAATCCTTAATTTCTAATTTAATATAATATCATGAGATGGTGGTGTGTTCATTGGATTTATATACTCATCCTCAGTTGATACCCCAAAACCTGTTTCACTCTTCATATCCCTCCACTGTACTATAATATTCTATCACATCATGGAGGATAGTGGATTCCACTAGAACATTGAGTGATTCCTGCACAACCCATGGAGACCTATAGAGGTGGGATGCTTTTGGTTTCCAATTTTGTGATCTTTATCAAACTCATCAAATAATGATCAAAAGGTTACAATGACTCTTTGGTGTAAGGTAAACATATTTACAACATGTTCCTCATTTTAGTTTTACACATTTTTCATATTATCATGCATGGAGATCCTCCAACAAGGGTTTTAATAGCTTCCAATCATTCTAATAATAATTTCTATTAGACTCTAAAAAATCCATTCATGAATTTCCCCCTCATATATCCTTCATACTCACATGTTTCCTCCTGTACTTTGTGATTTCTCTAAAGGAATTTTACTAGTCAAGTTATTTGATTATGAAACACTTGATTTTTAAAATCAAGAATAAGAACATTCTCTTCATTTAGAGGATAATTTAGGTTCCAACTATATTCCCTTATAAATACATTAGATCTGTATGTATTTACTCAATAATGAAACATGGAATACATTGTTTACTTTTGAATGTGTGGGAGGAATATCCAATCAGTAATCTTCAACTCCAACTCATTCAAGTATTTCAAAAGTCCCAATGTACCTAGGGATTAAATTACTATCTTTTAGAAAATTTTACAACACCCTTCCATGGGTAAATCTTCAATAATACATGACCCACTCTTGAAATTCCAATTGTTTTCTTTTATTATCAACATAGATATTTTTTTTTACTATGGTATGCTTTAATATGATCTTGAATAGTTCATACATTAATAGTTTTTTCCTTCAAAATCTCTAGGCCAACAATATTTTTATCCCAAAATTCTTCCTTATAGTTTTGAGTATAAAACCTCTCCCTATAAAATGATTCTTATTCTACCATATATATTCTTGAATGGAATTTATTATTATATGAAAATTCCACCAAAGTCATATATTATTACCACATACCTAGGAAGTGAAAATAATATACTCTAAGTATTTTTAAAAATGATTGGGTAGTCCTTTACTACCACCCATTTTTTTGGGGATGATAGGTAGTGATTCAATATATCTTATTTTCCAACTACATTTGATTTATCTTCCTAGATTTTGATGTGAACTGACTACAATGATATACAATTGATAGAGGATCTCCTTAATGGATTGTGATTTCATTGATAAATAACCAGAAAAGGTGGTCAAGGGGTTTATATTATCTTTTCACAAAGAACTGATTAGACATTGTAAAGAGACTGAAAATTACCCATATATCATTACTCTTCTTTAGAGTCATCTGAAGTGAAATGAAATTTTCTATTGTAATATTTCCCCACATCCATATAGGTATAGAATTTGGTTTTATTGATCCCTTGGGATATTGTCTTTCAACCATTACATGTTAGAATACTAAGATTCTAGATCCATATTCCATAATTTTATTCTATATACTATCCCTCTATAAATTTATTCTTAAATACGTATTCAATTTTCTACATCCAAGGTGTATGTAAAAAATTGATCTATATGCTTCGTTGATAAATTCTTTATTAAATTATAGTATTAATGAAACACATTACCACATTCCAAATATCAATAAATCATATACATAGATTATTTCTAAAACTTTCCCATCATTTACTGATTTAGTCTTCCTTTATAAGTCCTTATAATCCATCTTGGATTTCTCTATATTTTCTAGTAAGTATGGTTTAGAAATTTATAGAAATAGGTTGGATTTCTCCCCTTGACTAAAAATTTTCATATGCATCCTTACTAGATATATATACACACATATAGGATCTTTGTTAATTCTCACCATGGTCATAAATCCATGTTACCTCCTTATAAATGCACCATTCAACTTTTTTTCCATCCTAGTGTGGTAGTTTATCGAATAATCATAGTCATTGAGTAGTTTCTAACCATCTTATTTTCCTTATACTCAACATGTTCTATGAGAATATATACTTCAAGTTCTTTATAGCCTTTATATATATATCAAATTATTCACTATACAGTTATTTTTTTATATTTTCAAATAAAATATTATGTATTCCCTATCTAGATCATGAGTTTGATAATTATATTCTTGGATCATTGATTTCCATGATTCATAAGAATCTAGTATATCATTCTATATAATTATGAAACCCAATTATCTCTTCAATGCATCACTATATATTACAAAACCATCCTTTATCCATAATAAATTCAATATTGGTTCATTATTTAGTCTCATATGATGGTCATAAAAACATTTCTCACATTCCCTTGACTATGTGAATTTAACGCCTTTACAAGTAAACATGATTACTATGTTTAAAAATTGAGAAATATTTTTAAAAACCCACTAATAGTAACCTACAAACCCAAGGAATCTATGTATCTCGATTATATTTATTAGTTTAAGCCATTATTTGACAATATTTTTATTCAATGGGTCAACATTTATTCCATCCCTATAGAAAAAATGTCCTAGAAAAGAAGTATCATTGAGAAAAAATTCACATTTACTATGTTTCCCATATAGTTCCTATTTTATGACATCATTTAGAATTATTTGTAGATAAATATCATGCTCATTATAAATATTAGAGTATAACAAAATGTTGTTAAAGAATACCACTAAAAAATTATAAATACATTCCTAAAAAACTTGTTAATCAGATCTATAAATATAGATGTTTCATTAGTCAATCCAAAGGAAATTACTATAAAATCATAATGTTCATACCTTGTTTGAAATGTCATCTTAAATAGATTATCCTTATTCACACATAGCTGATGATCACCATATCAATGATACATATATGAAAAGTAGCGGGATCTTTGTAAATGATCAAATAATTCATCAATACATGGAAAATGATACATATTATTTATAGTAATGACATTGATCACCCTTAAATTGATTCAAAATCTCATAGAATCATTATTTTTTCATGAATAAAATAGGGGATCCCTAGGGTGAGAAATAATGGAATATAAATCCCTTATTACACAACTCTCATAGTTGTTTATTCAGCTCCAACAACTCAGTAGTTCCATCTTATAGGGTGTTTTATATTTAGGTCTTATGTCAGGAATGAATTCAATGGATAACTCAAATTCACACTCAAGTGGATGGAAAAGTAATTATTTTGAAAAAACATCAATGATTTCTATACCATGGTTATATAATCTATTCTTATGATATCTTTATTATCCATAAAAAATGATTGATATTCCTCCCTTACCAATATTTCATTGAGGTGACATAATGGGGGAGGATCTAGACTTTATTTATATGATGGATTCTCCCCTCTAATGATAGTAGATTCTACATAAACTTTGAAAATCATAATATCATTCTATTGAATTTTTTCACATTATAAAATAATTCAAAACAAGGATTATATTAAGTTCAACAATAGTTGTAATAAAAAAATTTCAAATTGGGTACTTCCGTACATAATAATTGGAACTGATTGATATATATTTATTTTAATAAAAATTTTAATTGGTGTCATAATTGAAAACTCCCTTACTGTGGTTATGGGAAGATATTTGATGTTTTTATAAAACAAGGAAGATATAAAATAGTTTTAAGATACATAATAAAACAAAACGTTTTCTAACCTTAAATATATTATCAAAATACCTTCCACAATTTCATTTGGATCTTTGACTTCAGTTGTGGTAATTTCATACATTGTGCCTCATTCCTTGGGCCTTTTGTGAGTTAAATTCCCATGACATTTGAGGTATTGGTTCTTATAATATACCTTCTCTTAATCATTAAACCATTGAACATAAACAAGTTATACCTTTCATTTTCATTCCCAATCTTGATATACATTTTATTTTCACTTGTAAGAAAATCATATTATATTATTAAAATCCCCATGGTGTTTCTTCCTGTAGTTATCAAATTTAGTAAATTTAATACTTCCCTTCTTCCCCTTTAGAACATTTTTCTTCCCATAATTCTATTCCAAAATCATATTCTCTTGATTTTTCTTGAATATATACATCATGGATAACTCCTTTTTTATCTTAATGGCACTTGAGACTATATCCTCATATGATGAAAGGGCATAAGAGACCATGGACCTTCGAAGGGTTGACTATAACACATTAAATAAATGTTAAATCTTTTTTCTAGTCTACATAAATAGTCTGTAACATGTCATGTTATCATCATAATGTTATCCTAGTACTTAGTAACATTTTCCTCCCCATTTTTTTCAAGATTAAGGAAATTTTATTCCATTTATTCTCTTTTCTAATGAGGATTTTATTTTTCATAGAATATGTACTTGAAGGTTTCTGAATCTATAAAAGTCATATCCTATTAATATTTAGTGTTTTGAGTTAACAACCACCATTTATCTATATATCCCTTCAAATGACAGATTAACATGATTACGTTTTCTCTTTAATTACATCCTAATGTGAGAAATATTTTATATAGGGGCTTGATCAACTATTTAGCTAAAAATAGATAGTAGTTCCACCAAATGTAGAGTTTATTGTAATATAATGTTTCAAAACATAGTTACATGATTTTTCCAAAAAATATCATTAAATCTACTAGAAGAAACAAATTATAAATTTATTATGTTCCTAAACCACAGTAACAACAAAATAAAAGTAAAGTGGAAGTACGATGTCGATCCCACATTGAGAGGGGAACACGAAGATGACTTTAGACCAAAGGTCAGGTTTCCCAAAATTCATTTTGATTTTATTCAATTTTTTTTTCAGATTTAATAATTAAAATATTAGAATAATGATAGAAAATATATAATAGAGAGGAAAAAGGGTAAATTTCATGGTTTAGGGAATAGAAAAATCCTAAATCTATCTTAGGATAGACCTATGTATTAGGATAAAAAAAGTGAAAAGTCCATAATTGATCTTGATCCAACCAGCAGGTTATATTTAAGATATAAAATACTCAAAGTTCTAGATTAATTGACAAACAAAGAACATGAAACATGGTTTCAAGGAAAAAATAATAATAGGTTTTGGTCCTACCCGGATCAACTCTAACTATTTCATGGCCATTTAGTTACACCTATGATTGTTAGAGTATATGAAATCAAATGAGATAAAAAATTGATTTAAATCTGGTTATTGTCCATAGGGTTTCCATATTTTGATTATATATATTCACTATATTTAATTATAATCATACTATCTAACCCTATAGATTTATCCAATAATCATTGGGTGATCGTCAATGACAAATAAACAATATTCTATAGGTAAGAAATATGAAGAGAAATAATGAAAAATAATGAAAAGAAATGAAAGTAAAATTAGACTATTGAGAAAACCAATGTCCCATCAATGCATGAAAAAGAAAATAAAAACAAAACAAAGACCTATATATAATAACTCTAGGTCATAACACTACAAAAACCTCCCAGTAGTCAATCCTCTTCTTACCTGGAATGAAATCCTTCTCTCCTGGAAAGAACCCTCAATTTATAATCTTTTATATCTTCCCTTGTATTTTTTGGGTCGAATATTGATTTTGATGTCAATTCAGATCAAAATGTAAATTCTACCATTAAATAAAACATAACAAATTAGTTTTTTTACTCTATCTCGACATTTAATATTTTGTAACATCATTACATGATGTGTATTGTGTAGAGATGGATTTTATCCTCTTCATAGCCTATAAATGGTTCATTACATGGAAAATTTAACATTGAGTTATGAGTACAAGATGTGTAAAGTTTTTTTTCCACCATACAGTCACTTTTTTCATTATTTATTTAGTTTTGAATCATTGATGCCTCCCATGGTCATCCAACATCATGTGAACCAATTATTAGATGATTTTTTTGGTCTATTTGTCTCTAATCACCAATCCAGGATTCAATAATTAATTTTCATTATTGCACTGAGTTGTGAAGTAGCTCGACATGATGTGACTTTATGTTCTTAAATTCCCATTCTTCCCTCTATTTTTCAATATGTTGTCCCTACATAAGAATACAAAAAAATAATATCATGAATTTATTATATATTTAATAAATTAACAATAAATGAATTCACATAAAAGGCCCATATATATATATAAAGTGATATCATTAAACCATGTTGTGGATCAGTGGGTTGGTCTTCATGGGAGATATTATTTTTCATAGCCTGGGTCAACTGCCATAATATGGTTATGATCAAATTATCCTCAAATTAAGATTTATTAAATTATTTAGGTGTGAATATATGTGTATTTAACATAGGTGTTGATATGGTTCTAATTCCTCCTATTAGTCTTTGTATCTCTACAATGTCTTACACATAATTAGATTATGATATTGAATTGTAAAATATAATTCCAATTATGTTTTATAGAGTTTTATATGTAAATATTGAGGGTCTTTCATTATATTTGTGCTCTCTAACTAGGATACTCTAAGTATAGCCTCAAAGGTTTCAACTGAACTTCATCTCATAACAAATGTAACAAACCAGATTACAAAAAACAAAAAGAAAGTAGTTATATTACCTTATTAGTATACAATATAAGAGTCCCTATAGGTTCCAAAAACATAGAAATATTAGAATAATATATACATATATTAATAAATATATTTCATTTTAAATCATAAGATATAACATGAAAACATTAAGAGAAAATTATTATCCCTTCCATCATATCCAAGAAAATTATAAACTATTCTCTTCAAGGTTTCATTGTAAAGGAAAACAAATAAGGGTCTTATTAGATTCTTAGAAAAAATTAGAATACAATTCAATATATCATAACATAAACATGATGAAAATGATATGTTAATAATAAATAAACTACATGAATCCATAATCAACTAAAATAAAATATATTCTATATCCTTGAAATTAAATTAAAACATGGACAACAATAATCATTGATCTCATACTAATAGAATTCATAATTTCTAACATAAAAACATGTTTTCAAGGCCTTATTCAAAGACACTCTACTTATATAGTTAAATGTATTCACCAAAACCTAATTCGTCTTGTCACATTAGAGCAGTTGATGCATCATGGGGATATATAATTATCGACCCCACCCATTATTTCTTTTAGTCCAATTCATTCACCATATGTGTCAATAAAACATATAATAAAATTCCATTACCATACTACTCTTGAATAAAAACATGAATATTTGTATGATTAAAAATATAGTAAAATAAATACTTCCCCATTCAATAAAATGATGTGGAATACTATGAGAATATCCCTTATTCAACTTAGAAGTTGTGGGTTATTGTCAATGTAACATGAATTACCCTTATCAAAATAATATAGTGTTGAGGGTACTTTCATTATGATAGGTTTTACATGGACGAAAATAATTGGGATCAATATTATTAATTGGAAGAATACTATAGAAATTGTTTGAAAAATCTATTATCATAGTTGATAAAGACTGTGAATATTCCAATATATATCCCCCGTGAGTTTATAGCTAGTTCTATAGTCCTAGGTCCATTCATTGCGTATTAGGGTGATGGTTAATTAAATACATCAAAAAACCATTTTTGTAGTGATTACCCCTAGGTTAATTTTTTTCATAGAAGCATACACTTTCTAGTATCTAGAAATGGATGTATTTTCTTGTAATTTATACATTATTTTACATTACCAAAACCTAGGATGGTTTTTTCTACATGGAAATGATTTAGTTTCAAAACTGTTTTGGAAAATATTTAATATGTAAGATATAAGGGGTGGATAAAAATATATAATTTTATATCCCTTTATATTAAATAGTAATATGGTAAAAATTCTACCACGGAAATAAATGCACCACAAAAAAGTAAATGTGTGGTAAATATAACGCGGATCCCGAAGTATGAAAATTGAGATGGAAAACCCAACTTATGGATTAGGTATCAATTCAATAAAGACCTATTAGAAGATATGAATTCATTTTGATCTTAAAATACAATTAATAAAATTAATTTCATGATATAAAATCTTGAATAAGAAATATATGGACAATATAATGAAAATTAGTTATATAATACAAAAATTTTCTAAAAGAGATGAATTTGAAATGAAAAATACTTACCTTTAATCCCACAAGGAATAATGTCCTCTAACATATGGTGTACCTAAATAACTATCTTATTCACCTATTTAATAACCTAATTCATAATATAAAAAAAATCAACTTCATCAGTTTTCATTCTCTACATGAATATAAGTTATTTATTATCCATTTTAAAAATTTGGTGTGAGCAATCTTGACTTTTTTGAGCTAGTTTCATAACAATGGGGGTTCGATTTATTCTTCTCTGAAAATTAATCATTACAATATAACATAAGGTACTATAATATATAAATTTCAATAATTTATAATTCCCTAATATCATTCCACTAGTGCATTATTTATGTTTCATGAAAGTGGAATTTTTGTCAGCTTATTTTGGTAATTTTAACAATCAAAGATGAGATTTTAATAATAAGTAAAATACATAATTTATAATTTTTGGAACATATAAAAGATAATTATTGTATTATTAACATATTATAATATATGTATTTGAGTTTCAATAAACACCCATGATAGTTTTTTAAATCATTATTCAAATTGTGGGTTATACCGACCCAAACATGAACATATTATAATTAATTGATGATTATGATTATGAAAGTGGGATTTTTTTTAAATAAGATAATTATTAAAAGAGAATAATGTTATTATTTAAATAATTTAAATTTTTTGAGTTATATTTAATTATTTTTATAGAAATCAATAAAGAAACTATATGAAGAATAAGATACATTACTTCATGGAGGTGGTAGTCTAAACAACACAATATCAACGATTTCATTTTGTGAAGAATTAGAAGGAATTGAAGTATATGATAATTTGACATTTTAAAATCATAATTATATTAAATATATCATATTTATTAATCATAAACATCATTAAATAAAACCATTATTGGAAGTATGACAAATTAAAGACGATGACTCATGGAGATGGTAGTCCACACACATTCACTAACGACACTTTTGTTTATGGTTAATGGCTTGATATAAATAAATAATAGCTATTAAATTCATATAATAATGTATCAGTATAACTATGATACCAATTTTATTATATTTTTAGGGATATAATAGTTTTTTAAGAGTAATATTAAGAATATAACAATAATAATAAGGTAATAATTTCATCGTGAGTTTGAGTATTCTCTTACAAATATCCTTGTAAATGGAGGCCTTAATCTAACTAATGGTGGCTATAGTCCTAAGTAAGTGGGAGAGGGTTCTAGGAGGAACAAAACAACATGTTTGTAAGAATAAATTATAAGTTTTATGTGTGGTATGAAGTCTAGGAAGTGTGTACTTTTTATAAGTTATGAAATGGGAAATTTTGTGAATACCCTTTACTTTTCAATGATACCATTACACTATTCCTAGGTAAATGAATATAAAGTTAGAAATATTGGAGTTTCGGGTGTCCTTTGTTTGATAAGTCCTCACCTAATAATTTTCACAATTTTTTGAACATTTTTTAGTTATTTTTCATTATATTATTTCATTTTTTAATTTTGGTTTTTACCTTGAAAACATGTTCTTAACTAAGTAATTTATATTTTATAAAAAATATAATGGAACCCCTATTAAAAATTTTGGGTGTGATAAAGCTAAATTAATCCACTATTTAATATAATTAAAAATTAAATCATAAAATTTAACTTTTAAATAAATTCATGAATATAGGATCTTTCGGATGTACCTTGTGAAATAGTTTCCAAATGAATTGTTTTCCTTCTATAATAGGGTATAAGGTTATAAATTATCCCCCTTATTAAATAATTTTACCCAAAAAAATTGATACATTTCATCTAATAAAAAAACTATCTTTATTCCCTCTTCATATAATCTTTAGGATCCCATGTGACATCCTCTATTTTTTTATTTCTCTAAAGGAATTTTACTAGTAGAGTTGTACGATTTCCCAACACATTCTACCTTATGTCAAAAATTAGGAAAATATCTTCATTTTGAGACGTGTCATGTTAAAAATCTATTCCAACATATGTGAATATATGAATAGTATCTGACATGTAGTCTCTCAAGAATGAAACAAATAATATGTTGTGTACTTTAGAAATGATGGGTAGCATATCCAATCGATAAGCTATATATATAATTAATTATAGTATTTCAAAACACCCATTATATATAGTGATAAATATTACCTTTTAAAAAATATTATAACCCTCTTATTTGGGGAAACCATCAATAATACCATAACCCTATGAAATTCTAATCCATTCTTTTGATTATCCACATAACTCTTTTTTACTCTCTTGTATGCCTTTATACAATACTAAATAGTTCGAATATTAGTAGTAATCTCCTACATAATATTTGGGACAACTATATTTCATTATCCAACATCTTCCCAATACTTTTTATTACAAAAAAACTTCCCATGCAATGCTTTATATATCTTCATCTAGATGATTGAATGGAAGATTTTTTTCACGAAAGTTACAAAAAAGGTAGATATTGATCCCACATACCATGTAAGTTAAGAGAACATGATATAAGAATATCTTCTATTCTTTGTATAGTCCTTTTAGACTATTAATCAATATAGTGATGATGGGTGGTTCATAAATGAATCTTAGTTCTACGATCCCTTTGGAAAATATTCAAAAATTTCAGTGCGAACTGAGGATCATGATCAGATATAATTGATATTGGTTCCCCATGAATCCTTATTATTTCATTGATATAGATCCCAATAAGGTGTTCAAGGGGTATATATTCTCTTATCACAATAAAATGGGAAGACTTGGTAAGGTGATTGATAAAGACCCATATAACATCATTCTTCCTTGGAGTCTTCAGAAGTCCAATAAAAAGTCCATTGTAGTATTGTCCCAATTCTATATATGTATAGGCATTTGTATCATGACTCCCATAGTAATTTTTATTTTATAATTTACCTACTAGCATAATAAGAATATATACACATATTCTGTACTTTCCTTACTCATATCATCCCACCATAAATGTTCTCTTAAATACATATACACCATTGTGCTACCAGAGTTTATAATAAAATTTCATATATTCTTTTATTATATAAATTCTCTATTAAACTCTATTATAGATAGAACACCTAACTTATTTATTAACCTCAAAACACCTTCTATATTCACAGAGGTTTTAAATTTCCAATCATAAACTAAAATAATCATCCATTGTATTTCTACATCATCCCACATGTACTTCAATATCATTTATAGTAAATATGTCTCAGAAATATCTTTAAAAATAAATGATGGAACCCATTTAAAAAAAATAACCATATCAATATTAAATAAGTCATTGTATATAAGATAATTTTTTAATCCTCATCATGGTTATAATTCCATTGTCCCTCCAACTCAATGCACCAATTACCTTGTTTTCCATCCTATGGCCGCAGTGTGTCGAGATATAAAATTACTTGAGTAATTCAAACCACCATTCCTTCCACATGCTTAAATCCTTTTTAGATAAGATTTAAATTAATATTATTATCCTATATATATATATATCACATTTTCACCATATTTTTTGTGTCTCAGTATTTTTATATAAAAGATTAAAAATATCATCTGAAGACCATTAGTTGGATCATTATGTTCATGAATAATCAATTTCCTCAATGCATAAGAAACCACTCTATAATTATACATAAGAATGAAAACCATTTTTTTATTTGATCCATCACAATATATCAAAAACCATTTTTTCTTAATAATAAATTCAATATTGGTGCATCAATTTTTCTCCTCCTTGGATCTTCAAAACATTCCTCATATTCCATTGACAATTTGAATTTAACCCCTTTACAAGTAAACATGGTTAGTGGATCAAAAAATCGAGTAAATTTTTTAATTAAAATAAAATATATTAATATGATAAATCAAGGAAACTATTTATATTGGTTTTATTTTTTATTGTAGGACATTATTTTAAATCATTTTTCTTAGATGGATCAACAGATATTCCATCCTTGGAGATAATTTGGTAAAGAGAAGAATCTTCATTAAACAAAAAATTAAACTTTCTATATTTTCCATATAATCCCTTTTTTATAATGAACTTCATAATTATTTTCAGATAACCCTCTTTCTATTAATATCTCTTAGAGTATATAAATATTTAATCAATTAATACCACAACAATGTTTTTGATGTAATCCATGAATACCCTCGTCATCAAATCCTTAATTTTTGAAATTTTGTAGCTTAATTTAATGGTAATTATAATAAACTCTTAATTTTCATACCATGTTAGAGATTCCATCTTCGATATATCATCATTCTTTATAATTAGATGATTACAACCATAGAAAATATCAAAATTTTAAAATTATTGATCTCAATGAAGTTGATTAGTTAAGTCATGAATACATGGTAAATGATTATTATTATTTATAATAGTGGAATTCATCTTCCCATAATCGACGAAAAATATCATAGACCCATCCTTCCTTTTCATGAATAAAATAAGGGCACCCTAAGGTGAAACACCAAGGTTTATAAATCCTATATCAAAAAACATTTTTTGTTATTTTTTGAACACCACTAACTCAATTGGTTAAATCTTAGAGGGAGTTTTAGATATAGGTAATGCATTTAGAATGATTTCAATAAAGTACTCAACTTCATAATCATGTGGATGATTAGGTAATTATTATGGAAAATCAACAATAAATTTATATACCATAAGGAAATCCTCTATTGTTAAGACTTCTTCCTTATCCATAAATTTTTCTTGATATAACTATCTTCCTATAATTTCATTAAGGAGAGATACGAGGGTGATCCAGACAAGATTTAGATGATGAATTATCCCCTTTAATGATAAGATATTCCACCTCACCTTCTCCAATCATAAACTCCTTCTCTTTGAAATAATTTTTTTCCTTATTATGAAAAATCCAATCCATACCAAGGATCATATAAAATTAAAGTATATGTATAATAATAATTTTTATAAATAGGGTTAATCCATGCATCCTAATTGTAACTAGACAACATATCATTGTTTCCATAAGATTTCCTCTAGGTGTCTTAATTGTTAACCCAGTTACTAGTGTGATAGGGGAATATTTGATGTTTTCATAAAACATGATAGATATAAAAGAATGAAGATCTAGAATCAAATAAAAACATTAGTAAACCTTGATTCTACAATCAATGTATGAACCACCATGCCATTAGAAACATAAACATCATCTGTCGTAATCACATAATCTTGAAATTATTCCCTTATCCTTTTTTGAGATAAATTTATGTGATGTTTGGAGAATTAGTTTACATAACTTCCCTTCTCCTACTAGTTACATCATTGAGAATCAATAATTTCTATCTTGAATTTTCATTCGTGAGATTGATGTAATTTTTCTATGAACTTGTAACAAACTCTTGTTCTCTTCCTTAAATATAAAAGGTGTTTCTTCTTATATTTTTACATATGTGGTAAATCACATCATCAATTTACACCCTTTGCATCACTTCATTTCCCATGATTCGAAACCGACCTATTCTTCTCCTAATTTACTTTGAATACATACATCATAGAGAAATCATTTTCTATATTAATTGTGCTTGAGTCTATATCCCCATATGATAAAAATTTCTAAGATACCAACACTCATAGAAGGATTGGATTTAACCCATCAAAGAAATAATCAAAAATTATTTACTACAACATCCTAACTTGGAAGCCAATGAATGGTGACCCATGTTAGTGGATCACATGAAGTCAAGAATTACACCTTGTATACCAGAGGATTCTAAATAGTAGTGAGGGTCTAGAGTGTGTCTTTTAGCAGACTATTACCTTATGTTAGAGTATATGAAAATCATAACAATCATATAGGTGAAGAAGATAATATAACTGAATATTAGATAAAATATAATGTATTTATGACTTTAATAATAACATATCCAAAAGTAATGATTCATAAAATATGATGATCATGTCATGTATCTATAAAAAATGGTAGGAAATACAAGGAAATATGCATCCAGTACAACACATGTATCAAAATTCAAATAAAAACAAAAGGAACAATATTAACCTCAAATAACATGCCAAAGAAATTTCTATACTCTCATGCTCATATGAAATGGTCAAATAAAGAATATTATAATGGGTTCCTCCCCTATTCCATACCCAGATCCCTAATTTTTTTTCGAGTAACCAATAGTGGCCCGAAGAGTGTGTGTGGTAACACATAGTTGGAAACCACAAATGCTGTCGAAAACATGTCCATTCTATGTAAAAAACCCAAACATTGTCAAATTTATCACAAGTATAATAGTAATTGAAATAAAATTCCTAAATCATTTATGATCCTGTCCATCCAAACAGAGCTCCCTATAAATAATAACCAACCTTGCATTTACATGGTATTCTGTAAATCATAGAAAAAAATTAATAACTCCCATGACATTTATCAATTTTATAACATCCAAAACATCCTATGTTGTGTAATATAGTGTTAAAACATGAAAGGGATTGATCCAAGGTATAAATACCAAGGTATCCTCATCGAATCCATAGATAATTTTGATGGAAATCTGTTAATGGATTGGTTCGATTCTATGGAGCATGTCCATAGTGATGTCCAATGTGATTCCAAGAAAGTTGGTTCCAAGGGGTAGATTTTCCCTTAGAATCCTATAGAATTAGAATCCTGGGAGTATAATTGCCCCAATATTGCACTACCATAATCAATATGAATCCATGGAGTGGAAATGTCAACCAAATCCTATGGAATTTAGATCCTAGGATTAGAAATTTCCACAACATCCACTACCATAATCGGGATCAATGGAGTAGAAATATCCATGGAATCCAATATAATAATTGGGTTCCATGGAGTATAAATGTCCATAGAATCCAATGGAACCAAGATCCAAGTAGTATAAATGTCTAAGTAATGAACTACTATTATAAATACATAATCTCATTTCACAACCCATTTCATTACTATTCACAATCCATTAGTTCATCCAATACATTATCACATTTTCGATTTAAATCATTATACCATTAAAACAACAAGTAATCTCATTTCCTGGGGGAATAACCATCTCTTAAACCATTTAGTTAAGTAAAATTTAATTCAAATAGGCTCCCAAAATAATTTTCAATCTCACACTCACCTAATGGTTTGGTATACCATAGGGAAAATACAACTACACACCTCACATGTGGTCAAACAGTATGATAAAATGGAAATGTTCACCCCATGAGTGGATCTGGATGAGGAAGATGGCCTCCAGCTATATAAAGGCAGTAGGGGAGACCTAAAAAGGTCCCAATCGAAGTAATAAATATATTTCTTTAATTTTTGGGAAACATTGGAAATTTTAGTGTGGAACACAACAACAACAAGGCTTATAAAGAACCAAAATTTCATGTAAAGGTATATGCCACCTACCATATACCCATGGTAGAACACTTATCTATTATCAACCCCAATTTTAGTCTAGATTATAAGAAAATAGAATAATGAATGGATGCCCTAAAAATAGGGCATATGATCCTACGCCAAAATAACTTCTCTGAGAAGAAGATTAATAATGAAATGATAATGAGGAATGTAAAACTTACTGGCACAAATCCAATAATACGAATGGTGTTCAATTCCAATTCTAGAAATAAAATGACAAAAAATCCTAGGAGAGGCTTCCATGGATCACTTTTTAAAGAAGTAAGGGGGGAGTGAATCAATCAATAAAAAAATAGAGGTAATTCCACTTATATTAAAAATGGACCTTGGGAATTTACATGACATCTAAATTCTTTACATGTCCTAGAAAGTTCAAAGTATTCTCCATATGAAAAACCATTTTTGTGTCATGAATTTTCCTAGATAAGACATTACATTTCATGTACTGAATACAAATCCTAAAAAAAATTCATTTAATTAGAATATAGAAAACCTATATCCTTCCTACCTCTTCCTTTCCAAAAAAACCCAACTATTAAATGAGCTTGGATTTAGGGTCTATAACAAAAAAAGAACATTAAAAGAGTTTTAACTGGAAATAAAAAGATCTATACCTCATTAAAAAATCCAGGATATTAAAATATTCTCCCCATAAACAATTTCATTACCAATTTTACCTTTATAGGGTGGTCATGAATCATTAGAGAATAAATATGGCCATCAGGATTGTACTTCGATGTCCTGCTCCCAAGTCACATCCTATACATGGGCATACTTCCCTTGCACATGTACTAGAGGAAATGACTATCATCATAGAGCCTTCATTATCCTGTTAATGATGTTTATATAATGATCCTTGGAGGACACATCTACCAACATCTCAACCTCATCTGGTTATAGAATATGAGAAATGTTTGAATGATAACAACCCAACAAATATTAATGGAAGAAGTCGTGCTTGGATCAGTACCTCTGATGTAACTGAAACAAATAGGATACTATCCCAACTCTATCTAGAATATTTAATGCAAAGACATATAATGGTGAATGATTTCCTTGCATCATAATCAACATGTGTCCCAATATTTGAGAGACACAAAAAAAACCCAATCCCTGACCTCGAACTCTAGAGGTCATAGATGGCCATCGATTTATGACTTTTATCTAAACTATACAATATCCATCTACTCCCTAATCTAATGGACCTACTATAAGGTATCATGCATGATATTTTGTCTATGAGGTGATAACTCGCCTCCTTTTAACCATCATAGAGGATATTGGCATGGCCTACCATAAGAAACGTCATAAGGTTCCATCTGTATAGCCAACTAATAGCTATTATTGTAGGATAACTAAACTAGGGGTTTCTTCCTCTACGAATATCCCTTGAAATAAAGTAAACATGATATAATAATATTCACATGTACCTATATAGTGAACTCTATTTCGACATTAGTGTGAGGGTGTTATGTTGTTCTCAAAAGTACCTGTGTGCCTAATGCCCTATGAAAACTCTATAAGAATTGAGATGTAAACTGGGAATCCCTATCTAATACCACAATCTAAGGAACACCATGAAGGTGAAAAATCCCATGGATATAATGTCTCCCTAGCTCATCTATTGTGAAGGTCTCCCATATTGGTAGTAAATGGGTTACCTTCATTACCATGTTAACCACAAACCTTCTAGAATCAATACGTCAGGGTGACCTCAGATAACCTATAACAAAATCCATCATAGTATCTTACCATTTCCAATATGGAAAGGTTAATTACTGTAAAATCCTATATAGTCACTGGTTTTCTTCCTTCACTTTCTGATAGGTGGAACACCAGGTGAATAATGTAGCTAACACTCTTTTCATAACCAAACACCAATACTGGTGACATAAATCATGTTACATCTTGGTAAAGATGGGATGTACTACCCAAGATAATGAATGAAACTACTACAACATATCCTCATGTATGTATACTAGAACCCAAACACAATAATGTATGAACGTGATTTCATCCTCTCATACAATCTAACCATGAGGTGGGACCTCACCTACCAAAATCTCCTATAGGACTAGGCCCTCGACCTTAGATAACTTCCTCATCTTCACTGTATATAGAAAAGTGGAATTCATGGATAATGATGTGATAAATTATGCCCTTGATGATCCTAGACCTCCATGTGCTTCTCAAAAAATAAGACCATAAGATTTCACTCACTACAAGCCTCCTAAATTGATTTCATCTGACTTCTCTTTCATAGTACATTAGCGACTACATTTCACTTTATGGGTGTATAGGAAATATCAAATTTGAAATAATTTTTGTATTCAAACCAAGTTCTTTTCCTAAGATTCAATTAATGTTTTGTAAATATATATTTAAGGCTATTTTAACCTGTGAACACCATAAATTACTCTACTAGTAAATAATGCCTCCAAAAACAAAAGGCATAAACCACATCTGCTAGCTCAAGATTATATAGTTGGTTGTCCCTCCCATGTGGCCTCAATTGATGAAACTCATATACGATAACTCATTCTTATTGTATAATAACTTCTCAGAGCTTGATATAGGATGCATCAAAATACACAGTGTAACTCCTACCTAGATTTAGAAGAACTATTATTGGTGTTGAGTTCGGTCTCCCTTTCTTCTCCTAAAAGGTTTTCTCATGGGTATCTATCCATACAAACCTCACACCCTTCTTAATAAATCTCATAATAGGTGATTATAATTGTGAAATGTCTTTAATGAATTGTTTGTAATACCCATCTATCCACAATAATATCCATACATTAAAGTAATTTTTGGGATACTCTAAGGAAAATACAACTGCCACATTCTTTGGGTCAATTGATACTCCTCTATCTAAAATAATATGAACTTGGGAGTGAATATTATGCATCTAGAAGTGGAACTTAGTGATCATAGAATATTAATAATTTTATCTCAGTGTATCCGAAACATACTAAATATGTTTGGAAAGGTCATATTTTATTGTGATAATACACCAAGATATCATCCACGAATACCACCACAAAAGAATCTACATATGGATGGAAAACACAATTTATCAGTTCCATGAACAGTGTTGGCTCATTCAAGAGAATGAATGGAATAACCAGATTTTCATATAGACCATTCCTGCTACCAAAATATATATGAGGCATGTTTTCAAGTCAAACATGTATATGCTGATAACCAGACCACAATTAAATTTTTTAGAAAACATGATCTCCTTAGATATGGTTGAAGATATCATCTATAAGTGCAAAGGGATACCGATTCTTAACCATCAAATTCTTCAATTTTTGAAAATCTAGATATTGAATTTGTGTTTCCACTTCCTTTTTCGCAAGAAGAATCAGGGAACCCCACATAAAAGTACATGGTAGTATAAAACCCTTAACATATAATTCCTATAGCTTCCTCTTGATCTCTATTAACTCCATATTAGCCATCCCATAAAGAATAATGGATACAGTTGAAGCTCTTATAACTGGATCAATAGAGAAATCCACCCATATCTCTGGAGGTAAACCATAAAAGTACCCCAGGAAAACATCTCTAAAATGATCAACCACTAGAGGTAAATATGTTGGATGTGTTTCGTAATCATCCTTTAATGCCCTGAACCTAGTTACCTAGAGTCGGTACATTATTAGATAACATTGGAATGATCACAATAGATCAAGTCCCAAAAGACCGATTAGTTTAGTAGCCTTGTAAGTACTAGATACATAAATAAGTTCTATATTCCATTATCAAATGAAAAACAACAATATTCTGTCTCCTTTGGACACTCTTATAACCCATAGCCTATTCCTACAAGTCAGTCATAATTTACTTCTTCACATCCTGGTAAAATTAAAACATAAGAAAGGGGTGATCTTAGATGCTCAGTAAGGATAACAATATAGAGTAAACTATCATAATTAATCATAAACATCTAAAGCAATGTATAAGACTAAAACAAAGGCCTATTAAACATAAAATTCAACATAATATGGAAAATATAAATCAAATAATGTCATTTACTTATTCACATGAAGATTCTACTAGTCGAATAATCACATGTAATATCAATAGCTAATTTCATAATGATGGAATGTATAATTCTAGACATCATGACCACATAGTCACGGCCTCATGCCAAGACTACAAATAAAATTTTTTCTAGGCCTTATTACAAGACAATATTTTGTCTCATGAGACCTACCGTTGAATCAAGGAGCTATAGTGGGAACTACCCGTCATTTACTAAGTCCAATGTATTCCTCATATGAAAAGGTTTAAACATAATCTAAACATTCGTATTATAACTAGCGTACAAAATTTCAATATTTTAACCACGAACCATGAATGGTATAAAAATAGAGAATCCATAGTAAAACATAACTTATTAAATACAATATGGAAGATTGTATCAAACTCAATAAAGAATAATGAAGGATATTGACATGGATGAAAATAATCAGTAAAATTATTTGAGAGAAATATCCCCTTTTTCTTGAAAACATTTAAAAGTCTCACTATTTATCAAGAAGCTGTTAAAAATAGATTTTTGAATAAATGTGTCCATACCAATTAGAAACATTTAAAAGGAATTTTAATTTTAAAACATTCATGTCTATATAAATAAATCCTTAAAATAATGTTTAAAACATGTACATTAATGAGAAAGATTTAGAAGAATAAATATTTAAAACATTTAAAATGATATTTCAGTTAGAGTTCCTAACCATAAGAGATACTTTTGAATAAAAACAATTGAGGTAATATGAACTTTATAATATCATGAGAATAAGGGGATTCATGATATACTATGTCAAAGGACAATATATACACCTTATAAAAGTGAATTGGTGCATAACAACAAAGAAGTCTCAATAGAATGTAAATTGAGATGAAATACCTTATAAAGATCGTATCCTTAGGATAAGGATAAATCAATTAAATAAATACATGAGAAAAATATAAATACACTAAATATGATTTTATATTCAATATAAATCAATCAGAGGACATTCACACATATTATTGTAACAACAACAACACTAACTTGGATGTTTAACTCAATGAATGGAAATTGAGTTAAGATTACTCTTATCAAGTTCATATCAATGACTTTATAATTTACAAATAGAGTGATTATGTGTATAAAAAGTATATCCACAGAAATGGGAGTGGAAATTACTACATAAATAAATATTTATTTATTTCATACATAATATTGGAGTAAAATAATCAATGAAGTATGCATAGAACCTAATGAGTTGAAATTGAAATTAGAAATTCCCTTACTGATTTGGTAACTTACGAAACATACACCCAATGAAAGAAGGATCATACAATGAAGATTTAAATACCCATAAATTAAGTTATATTACACCAAGAATACAACTGTGGGTCGTACATACACCACACAAAAGGATATAGTTGCAAATATAGCATGAATCTCACGGGAATAAAAGTGAGATGAAAACCCTTTACCTTGTACTTTTCCTTTTTCATGGGTACATTAAACTCCTGAATAATACTTAAATCATGGTTATTAAATTATACAAGAACTACATACATAAATATGATATCATATATGATCTTCTAATATTACTTTGTTATTAATATTTTAGTAGTATCATTGTTTCAGGTGTTAACTGATTCGTTTATTTTATATGTTTTGTTATGTAAGTCATGTTTGTTATGGATAGGATGCATTTGATTAATATCCAGAATTATATTATTTTTTTAAAAATTATTTTTAATCATAAAATGAAAATTTTCCTTGAAAGGTTACAATGGGGAATGATTCTAATCGCGTTCGTAGAGATGGTAATCCATACATACGCACGAGTGACAATATCATTCAATTGAAGGTGAAATAGTATATAATTAGATGTTATATAATATATAGAGAATAATAAACATGTTATAATTATTATTTACATCAATTATACATCATTACTATACCAATCCAAATAATTATGTGTTGAATAATAACTACACCACGACGTGGAGATGGTATGCCGTACATACGCACGTATGGTGACTTTGTAATTCATAGGATGGATTGAATAATTAATATGGTTGTATCATATTTATAATAACATCATAGCATGTATAAGGTACTGGATTTATAATTTTTTTATGGAAGCAACAGAGAAAGAGGCAGTGGAAGAAGAAGATAACTTTGAAAGAGGTCATGAAATTATTACCTCTTCTTCAGGTGCTTTCTTTTGATTTGATAAAAAGGGATAATTAGGTTAAATTTTGATCACATTAAGGCCTGTAGGATGAATTTGAGGTAGTTGGGAGTATATTTTGTCAGGGTTTGGCCGAGCCAAATGGATTTGGAGGTGTGAAATTAAGAGAATAGAAAGATCCCTTTTATAAGAGAGGTGAGGGTCACTTTAGGAAAAGCTTGAAATATTATTTTATTATAAATTCATTTTCGGTTTATAATGGTTCAAAATGGATTTATATAAAATAAAAGGTTGTTATGGGTCTAAAAAGACTCATCCAATAGGTTTTAGGGAGTTTTATGTCACCATATTAACCTTATATTCTAGATTTAACTCTTAGTTAAATAGTTTGACTTTTACCATGTCTCCTTGTATATTTATATTATAATGGTTAATAAACATACTATAAACTACCAAGAGAACCCCAAGTGTTTAATTAATAACATATCTATAATTATATAAGTCATTTGAACGAAATTTATATTTTTAGGACTATTATATAATTTAATAAAATAGTCTGTTTTTTTAAAACTCAATTATGTCAATTTTGACACTATATAGTCATCGCTTTTTGTAAAAGTCATATCAACTTTATTACTTCAAAAAAAATCTTTAAATCAACCCTAAAAATTCATATTAACCTATAGAATTTTTTTAATTCATCAAAAGTTTTAATTTACAATTATTTTAATATTTATAATATCATTTTTTTAATCTTTCATTAATAAGGTAATTACTGCATCAAAATTGTGTCATAAATAAATTTAATTATATAATGTCTAAAAATTATTAATAAAATACCATTATTTAGGAATATTATTATATTTATATTTAATACTTATAGTCTAATTTATCTTATGTATAACCCTATATTAAAAATGTTTTAGTTATTAAACATTGAATTTAACTCTTTTAACTCTTCTTTAAATAAAATAATAATAAATGTCCTAATCTAATTAAAGTGGACCAAAAGGATCATATTTTATTCCTAAGGTTTATTTTGGTCGAAATAAACTTGTCCAAGATAATTAAGACTTGTTTTAGGGTAATTATAATTTCATTTTTACAATTAATTATCCTATTAACTTTTAATCGTGGTAAGTAAAAGTCAAAAGTTATTATTCACAAAAAAATTGTTTTCATCTTATTGAGATACATTTTACTTATTGATATCAACCATTTATCTCATATTTATGAAATTCAAATCAAATAAGTGGTAAAATTATGTTTTATGCAAATTTGCAAAAGTGCCTAGAAGGTAGGTAAAAGACGGTAAAAAGTTTAATAAAATTTTATATATCCAATATTATTATAAAATGAATCCAATGAATTAAAATAAATTTATATAGGAATTATTTATCTATTTTGACTTAAAAAAATGATATAAAATAAATAATTATTTAAATAAAAATTTGGTTTTAAACAGTAACGCATTGTTTTCACTATTTATCAAATATCAAAAGTTTTCTGAAAAATACCAAAAATTCACTCTAAGATAATTTTGATATTTCAAATTAAAAAAGGATGTATATTTCACCAAATTAAAATCACAAAATTTATATTAATTAATTTTTAAAAGAAATCCCTTTTTCAAAACTAAAAAGCGGGTTTTTGAGAAGTAAAAACAACCAAAAGATTGATATGTGTTTGTGTCCAATTTAAATGTAAAATTACTTCCAATGACCAAAATTGGATTAAATGATAAAAATATAATCTAAATATAACTCAAAACCATTCAAATATATAATTTAACAATATAAATTATTTTTATTAAAAAAATAGTTTTTAATTAAAATTTAGTATTTTTAACTATTCATCAAAATATGAAAATTATTAGAAAAGAACCGAAAATTTGTCCAAACTAAATTTTTATGTCCCTCTTCTAATGAATAAGTTTATTTCATCAAATTGAATATATAAAAATTTCAAATATTGGATTTGAAAATGGTTCGCCATTAAAAGGTGGTAAAATTGCATTTTTGAAAAATACTTATTTTATCTGGAAATTGAATTTCTTCTTATATTATGTTTAATAAACACATAATCTGGATGGTAAAATTATATTGAGTATGTAAAATTCAAAATTCAGTTAATAATATTCATAACCGCTTTTTGAACGGCCAGTTTGGTAAGTCGTGGTGCGCTCGAACTCGGTGTTGCTTGTAGAGCATGCTACAAAATTTCATTAAATAAAATAACATACAATGGAATATTGGGGTTGTTTCATTCTTCCCTCTCATTTGAAAATTGAATCCTCTCAATTTTAAAATTTGGATTTGGAACTTCATTAAAAGTCCTACATCGGAAAAAGAGTCAATAAAACTATCACTTCAAAAGAAAGGAAGAGAAGTAAAAAGGTCACCCAAGATGACCCATAATATGATTTTGTGTAGGAAATCATGGATATAGAAGATAAAATAAGTGTCAAGTTATGATGGGGAGTGATAGAAAATGTGATCAGGAGAAATCTAAAAACAAAAAAACCACAAACTTGTGATGGGTTAAACAGTCATTAGCTTCCCAGTAGGAAAAGTAAACAGACAACAATTTTTTTTAAGTTCTATTTCATAAAGTTAAGGAATTTATTTATGATATTTACAAAGAATGTAAAGAGATATGCTTACTTTTTAAGTATAGTTTCATACTTTAATAAATTTATACCACTAACTCATCTTTTCTCCAAACGATGAGTATTCTAGATGACTTGGTCACACCTGAAGCACTATAATCAACTTCTAAAGAATCACATAATCCACAAAGGATGAACTATATATTTCCCTTGTCTTTAGAGATTAACCAAACCAAATGGTTAGTACAAGATCAGATGATCCCCAAAATAGATAATCCTTTATAGAAAGAAATACCAATCTCAATTACCAAAATTGAACAAACAATACCCAAAGTAAAATTAAGAGCTTTCAATTAACAATTGTCCTTAAAATACTTCAATATAATCCAAACTAATATTGAAACCCAAAAATAACAATAATTTAATCACATAGTCTTTTATAGTAAATCTTAACATTTATCTCTAAATAAAATCAACTAATCTTAAAGTCTCATGCATAAGTGCAATTAACCAAATCACATATTCTCTATGATAGGTTAATCATTTCCATTAATAACTTGTATCTCTATAAAAAAATATTATAAAAAAATACACCACTACTCCTCAAATGAAATTCCATAGTATTCTATTTTCCATAGGCATATATTGTTCCCAACAGAGCGTACATCTTCCAAAATAACATTTATCACATAATCACCAAATCATTATCTTATACTAAGGATATCCATTTTATAAAACATAAGACCCCAAATAAACTTATTATTAATCAATAAAATAATTTAACTAAAAATAATTAGTCACACTAACCAGAGACTTCACGTAGTCCAGTGGTAGGCGATAAATCCCAATCGCACTTTGGTTGTGGGTTTGATTTATGAATCTTTGTCTGATGTGATGGGTTGTCACATGGTATGTGTGTTGTCATTTTTCAAAAAATATATTTTATAACATACCAAAAAATGAGATAAATTCTTAAAAATAACCATAACATAATTTAACCACAATTGTTATCTCATATCTCTCATTTTCATCCTAAAAATTAATAACCTATAATTACCTCAAATTCAAGGATTATATAAACCCAAATGGTTCTTCATAACTATAACCACAAAAGAAAAGATAATTCTTCCACAAATAGCATTTTCACATAACAAACTACATGGTTACACATACAAGAGAATAGTCTTCCAAAGTAATCCCATAAAAAAAGATCATTAATACTTTTAAACATTCTTCCATCCATTTATTTACATAGAGTTTCTTCCTTGACCTAGAGGCAATTCTATAGAATAATGCATTTAATTGGGTAATTCCAAGGTCCCATACATTTATGGCAAATGATTATAATTGGATTCTTAGGATCACTTTTATTTTCTTCCATAATACTCTTCAATTTTCATCGAAAATTATTTAATTTATGTCCTTCTGTCACACACATAAATCATTTATTTGTGCCATTGAGACACTTTCCAGGGTGTTTCCTTCCACATTTATAGCATGAGGGACATTGAGCTTTCTTTTCTCCACGGTTACCACTACTAGAGCTCTTATTATTCTCCACCTTTATCTTCTTTATTGATTTTGAGAGTTGGTTAATGTATATATTAGTGATCATATTTTTGGAAACCTTCTTTGGCATGGACATGATATCTTTTACTCCTATAAATAACCCATTTAGTTGCCCATTTCCATAATCATTACAACCTTTTACATCATGTTCAATGTTACTATAACTTCCTTGGAATCCAGCCATTGAATAACATAAGAAGGAATAGTGTGGGTCATAAAATCATTTAGAGAATATCACGACACCTTATTTTCAATCTAAAACACCTTAGGATTGACTAAGGTTATTTATCATCATCTAATATTAAAATCCTTCAAATCGGTTTGTAATGAAAATGTGAATTATCCTAAGAATATCCCCTGGGAGTGTCGTAATCAAGAGTGCATCAAGGCTGGTTTTCATGTAACAAGATACCCTAGGTCAAGCCCAAAACTCCTTTTCAGAGTTTTCACTCCTAGGTACATCTGTGCCAGAGCCACCTCTACCTACTCGTTTCTAGACAGCTATGTATTTCTTGGAAAACCCACATAATATTTACATGACCCAAAATTTTGGATGTTCTTTTATACTAATCCTCAAAGTTTATCTTAGGGTATTGTTTTCTAATCAGAGTTTTTCTAAATCTAGATTCCAAAGTTTGTACTAAACTTCCTCTGATACCAACAATAACACCCCGAACCGAGTTACCTAGAGTCAGTGAACTATTACATAACATTGTCAGGAACACAATCGATCAAGTCCCAAAAGACCGTTTAGTTTAGTAACCTTGGAATTTCTAGATAAATAAATAAGTATTACATTACATTATAAAATAAAAAAACAATATTGTGTCTCCTTTGAACACTCTTATATCACTTAGCCTATTATTGAAAGTCAGTCATAATTTACTTCTTCATATCCTGGTAAAAATAAAACATAAGAAAGTGGTGATCTGAGATGCTCTGTATGGATAAAAATATAGCGAAAACTATCATAAATAATCATAAACATTTAAGGCAATGAATAAGAATAAAACACAAGCCTTTTAAACATAAACTTCAGCATAATATGGCAAATATAAATCAAATAAATCCATTTACTTATTCAAATTTTTATTATACTAGTCTAATGATCACATGTAATATCAATATCTAATTTCATAATGATGAAATGCATAATTCTAGACATCATAACCACATATAGACAGCCACGTGCCAAGACTACAAATAAAATATTTTCAAGGCCTCACGCCAAGACACTAGTTTTTCTTATGAGACCTACGGATGCATCGAGGAGCTATAGCGGGCTCCACCCATCACTTACTAACTCCAATTAATTCCTCATATGAAATGGTTTAAACATAATCTAAACATTAATATTAGAACTAGCATACAAAATGTCAATATTTTAACCACTAATGATGAATGGTGTAAAAATAGAACATCCACAGTCAAACATAACTCATTCAATACAATATGGAAGATTGTATTAACCTCAATCAATAATAATGAAGGATATTAACATAGATGAAAATAACCAGTAAAACTAATTGAGATAAATATCCCCTTTTTCATGAAAACATTTTAAAGCCTCGTTATTCATCAAGAATCCGTTAAGAATAGATTTTTGAAAAAAAGTTCCCCCAAGAACTTTGAAACTTTTAAAAGGTATTTTAATTTTAAAACATTCATGTCCATATAAATGAATACTTAAAACCATTTTTAAAACATGGACATTAATGAGAAATATTTAGAAGAATAAATATTTAAAACATTTAAAATGATATTTTAGTTAGAGTTACTAACCAAAAGTGTGACATTTGAATAGAAATAATTGTGTAAATATAAACATTATAATATCATGACAATAAAGGGATTCATGATATACTATGTCAAAGTATAATATATACAACATATAAAAGTGAATTGGGGCATTGCAATTAAGAAGTCTCAATAGAATATAAATTGAGATGAAATCCATTATAAAGACCATATCCTTATGTTTAGGATAAATAAATGACCTAATTATGTGGGAATAATATCAATTAACTAATATTAATGGATATTCAGTGTAAATAAATCAGAGGACATTCACACATATTCTTGTAACAACAACACCAATGAATTGGATGTTTAACTCAATGAATGGAAATTTAGTTAAGATTACTCTTATCATGTTCATATTGATGACTTGAGAATTTATCAATTGAGTGATTATGTGTATCAAAATTATATCCACATGAAGGGGGGTGTAAATTACTACATAAATAAATAAATTTCAATTTCAATCATAATCTTTGAGTAAAATAATCAATGATGTTTGCATAAAACCCAATGAGTTGAAATTGAAAATAGAAATTACCTTACCAATTTGGTATCATAGGAAACATACACCCAATGAAATAAGGATCATACAATGAAAAGGTAAATACCCATAACATAAGGTATATTACATAATTAATACAACCATGGGTAGTACAAACACCATACAAAAGGAAATAGTGGAAAATATAGCATGAATCTCATGAGAATAAAAATGAAATGAAAACCCCTTACCTTGTAATTTTCCTTTGTCGAGGGTACGTTAAACTTCTGTATAGTAGTTAAATATTTTTATTAAATTTTACAAGAACTATATACAAAAATAAGATATCATATATGATCTTCTAAAATTACTTTGTTAATAATATTTTAGTAGTATCATTGTTTTGGGTGTTAACTGATTCATTTTCCTTTATATGTATTGTTATGCAAGTCATGTTTATTATGGATAGGATGTATTTGATTCATATACATAATTATATTATGTTCTTAAAAATTGTTTTTAATCATAAAATAAAAATTATCCTTGAATGGTTATGATGGGGAATGAATCTCATCGCGTTTGTGGAGATGGTAATTTGTACATATGCACGAGTGAAAATATCATTCAATTGAAGGTGAAATCGTATATAATTGGATGTTATATCATATATATAGGATAATTAAAATGTTATATTTATTATTTACTTCAATTAGACATCATTATTATACCCATCAAAATAATCAAGTGTTGAATAACAACTAAACCATGACTTAGAGATTGTAAGTTGTACGTATGCGCGTATGGTGACTTTTTCATTTATAGGAAGGATAGAGTAATTAATATGGTTATACCATATTTATAATAAAATCACAGTATTTATAAGGTACTAGAGTTATTATTTTGGTATTAAAAAAACAGAGAAAGAGAAGTGGAAGAAGAATATAACTTTTAAAGGGGTGATGAAATTATTACCTCTTCTTCGGGTGCTTCCTTTTGATTTGATAAAAAGGGATCCTTAGATTATATTTTTGATGAAATTAAGGCCTATAAGATGCTGTAAGGGTATTTGGGAGGATATTTGGGTAGGGGTTGGCCAATAAAAATGTCTTTGGAGGAGTGAAAATAAGATATAGGGAAGTAGCCCTTTATAAGAGTGGTGAGGGTCACTTTAGGAAAAGATAAAAACATTATTTTATTATAAATTCATTTTCGGTTTATAATGGATCCAAATGGATTTATTTTGATGATAATTTAGGTATGAGTCGAAAAAATCTCAACCAATAGGTTTTAGATAAGTTTATTTCACCATATTAACCTTGTCATTTAGATTTAACTCTTAGTTAAATAGTTTTACATTTACCATGTCTCCTTGTATTTTTATATTATATGGTTAATAAACTTACTATAAACTACCAAGAGAACCCTAAGTGGTTCATTAAAAATATATATATCATTATATAAGTCTTTTGTATGAACCTTAAATTTTTATGACTATTTTATAATTAAATAAATTAGTATTTTTTAAAAAAACTCAATTAGTTCAATTTTGACACTATTTAGTATTTTGTTTTTTTTAAAGTCATATCAACTTGATTATTTTGAAACAAATTCCATAAATCAACCTTAAAATGCCATATTAACCTATAAATTTTTTGTAATGCCTCAAAAGTCTCAATTTACATATATTTTAATATTTATAATATCAATTATTTTAATCTTTCGTTAATAAAATAATCACTGCATCATCATTATGTCATAAATAAATTTAATTATTTAATGTCTAAAAATTATAAATAAAATACAATTATGTAGGAATTTTTTTTGTATTTATAATGAATACTTATAGTCTAATTTATCTTATGTATTACTTTATATTAAAAATGTTTTTTGTTAAACTTTGAATTTAAATCTTTTAACTCTTCTTTAAATAAAATAATAATAAATGTCTTAATCTAATAAAAGTTGTTCAAAAGAATAATATTTTATTCCTAAGGTTTATTTAGGTCTAAATACACTTTTATAATAGAATTAAGACATGTATTAGGGTAATTATAATATCATCTTTACCATTAATTACCATATTTACTTTTAACCGTGGTAAATAAAATTCAAAAGTTACTATTCACCAAAAATTCTTTTCATATTATTGAACTAAATTTTACTTAATATTGTCAATCGTGAGTCTCAGATTTTTTAAATTCCAATCACAGAAGTGGTAAAATTATTTTTTAGGCAAATTTGCAAATTTTCCAAAAATGAAGGTAAAAGACGGTAAAAAGTTCAATAAAATTTTATACGTCCAAGATTATTATAAAATGACTCCAATGAATTACATTTAATATATATTGGTATTATTTATCTATTTTTACTTAAAATAAACTTAAATAAAATAAATTATTACTTATATAAATAGTCAGTTTTAAACAATAACGTTGTGTTTTTCACTATTCATCAAAAATCGAAAGATATCCAAAAAATACCAGAAATTCACTCTAAGATAATTTTGATATTTCAAATTCAAAAATTATGTACATTTCACCAAATTAAAAACATATAAGTTGTTTTAACTAATTTAAAAAATATTCCCGTTGTCAAAACCAGAAAGCGGGTTTTTGAAAAGTAAAAACTATCAAAAGATTAATATGTGTTTATGTCCAATTTAAATGTAAAATTGCATCCAATGACCAAAATTGAATTAAATGATAAAAATATAATCTAATTATACTTCAAAACCATTGAAATATATAATTTAACACTATAAATTATTTTTATTAAAAAGTTGTTTTTAATTAAAATTTAGTATTTTTAACTATTCATCAAAATATGAAAGTTATCAGAAACCATCGATAATTTATCCAAACTAAATTTTTATTCCCCTATTCTAAAGAAGAAGTTTATTTCATCAAATTGAATATATAAAAGTGTCAAATATTGGATTTGAAAATGGTTCGCCATTAAAAGGCTGTAAAATAGCATTTTTGAAAAATACTTCTTTTATCTGCAAAATTGAATTTCTTATTATATTATATCTAAAAAACACATCATATGAATGTTAAAATTATATGGAGTATATAAAATTCAAAATGAATTTAACACTATTTATAACTTCTTTTTGAACGGCTAGTTTGGTAAGTCGTGGTGCGCTCGAACTCGGTGTTGCGTGTAGTTCATGCTATTGAATTAATTTAAAGAAAATAACTTATAATGAAATATTGGGGTGTTACACATAGAGATAAAAACAAGGAATTTGGTCTCTCATCCTACCTAGACCAAGATACTTCAGTCCAGCTCAGATCATTTCGACATCTCATTAACCATTTTGAATAAAAAATCGGCCGTCAGGTGATGTGAAAATCAACCTATGGTGATAGAAATTGACATGGGTATGGTAAGAAAGTAGTCAGTCTATCCTGAGCATGAAGTAAAACCCATTCATATGAAGGAAAACGAGATCCCATATGACTTTATACCCACTTAACATAGGGGGAACTTCGTGAAATGGAATACACCCTCCATTATGATCCCCAACAGAGAGTATCTAAAATCATAACACCAACATAAAACTAAAAAATAGCATAAGTATCTCCAAAATAGGTATAGATAAGATTCTATGTTATCCACGTATATCAAAAAGGGAATATTCTAGAGTAGAGTCTATTGAGATCATAATTCTCACCATAGATGGAACAACGCTCTGTTCCTCAAGTGTAGTTTATATAGAATATTTCTATCATGAAACATGGTGCTGTGAAATAACATCACTACATTGAGAAATCCCACTCAACAGTCTTGGTAAAACTAGTGCCTTGATGCCTTAGACATGACCACCACCTCATCCTGAATGATCAAAACTACACTAGCTCTTAACCTAACATGGAGATATGAATCCTTCTCTTAAACCTAGATTCATATTTTATCACCTTTCAATAACCACTAGAAGGAAGGTCTTGTATAAATGTTGTAAATTGACCATTCTTCCACATGCTAAGTACTCTAATTGTTATCTATAATACTGGTTTATCATATTTCCTCTCCTACCACACTAACGGAAGAAGATAAAACTGCCATCACTAATATCCTGGTTAGTAATCCCTTCACGAGAATCCATAAAAAATGATTCTTGCTAACTACCATTGAACTACTTGGTTGAGAGGCTGAAATACAGATATCTATGCCCTAAGATTCCCTTATGTTATTCTCGGTAATAATTTCTTGATTTAGAATCCCTGTAACAATATTTAGCTAAAAATATAATTATCTAAAATTGAACAACATTCTTGAGACCGTCCTCGAATCTTCCCACCCTCAACAGCTCATCAACAAGTCAAATACATGAAAAGTACACTGTAAAACATGTCAAATACTCCATAAAGATCTCATAACTTACTCCAGACACATAGACATACCATCCCTCTCAACTATCAGGGTATCAGGAAAGACTTAATAAAAAACATGGATTGGAAATCCCACCAAACTATATCCTAAAGTATATCAACCATGTTCAAAACATCCCAAAATTTCATAGGTACTCGCCAAAGCATACATGTTGTGAGATTAATTTCCAATAAAGAGGTGTATCCAAATGCTCAATGGTAGAAAATATAATCCATATCCATATCTCATTCTCATATGGACTTCCATCCCCTAAAAATGTGGGTTGATGCTGCCATTGGAACACACTTGTCAACTCTACCATGGATGAGGAAAGTTGTGGGGCTCCCTGAATAGTCTGCATAAAAGAATTAGAAATCCTCAATGAAATGAGAATCAGCACCCATGTCTGGTATAACAGCTGGTCTTGTAACTGGAATTATGGTAGGTTCTACTAGTATCCTTGTGACCACCACCTCTGTAATGTAGTTACCACCACCCTCATAGTGCATGACTGGAGGTCTTCATGGTGGAATGTCTATAGTATTCCAAACACAAGCCTCAGAAATAATTAAGTAAAGACCAAGTCATCGATATAAAATAATAGGACATTTCAAATCCATCCTATAAATAGGCCACACCCTCTTCCTACTCTTAAATCCAATACTTTGGAATGAAAACTACTATAAAAATCCTCATAGACACTGCCTACTACCCACTCTAAAGTCATGTCATGTTAATGATATTTGTTTCACAACACATGTCCCAATATATATATCTATATAATGGTGAAAATTTCATTTGATTTCAATTTCCTTTAAATTCATATTTTATTGTAATTTTTCATTAAATTTGTGAACCAATTGGGTCATCAGAGCAAATCTATAAGGGCCCATAAACTATATAAATGAAAATATGTCATCCATTTAATCATTACCATAACATGTTCTAGTCCATGTGACCAATGGACCATGACTCAACATTACATAATTGGATTCTTAGGGTACCTAATATAGCCTATGCAGTAAGAAACCATTTAGGATACGAAGGCACTCTAAGTACTAATTAGGTTTCTCAATTTATTATAATAATATTTAGTCAATAATAATTCTATAACAAAAGGAACCCATATTAAATTTCATGCAGTCAAGTGATGAATCCTGTATGGAATTTCATATGAATGGCATGTGAATCCACTAAAGTTCATAAAATGATTCTAGACAAGAAATACCACCATTCCATCTGGAAATAATAGAATCCATAATCATAAGTAATATAAAACTTCAATTGTGTTTCTCAATAGTTTAATCAAATCAACTCTAATAGGAAACATCTAGAAAAACATGTCCCATTTTTGGAAATTTGGATTTTTTCAATTCATGGGTCATTTAATCCTAGGTACAACTCATTTACAAATTAAAAAACATCCTAATATCCAATATATAGTCTAAAAATTGTAAATAGAGAATACAAAATACTCTGATGCCAGTTTATAACATCCCAATACCAAAGCCACTAAAGAGTGCCCTGAGTAGGTGGGTCACATGGCCTCAAGATCACCTCCCCTTATATTAGAGGATTTAGAAAAGAAACAAGGGAAAAGGGTGTGTATGTAGGGATAATTTTCCCTCATTCATAGTTTACGACTATAGTAAGAATCATAAAAATTATGTATTATAATAAAATAATATAACAAAAAAGTATACAGAAGATAACATCCAGAAGATTGTAATAATAATAATCCATGAATTTGTGTCATGTGAAATATGATGATCATGTCATGTATATATACAAAATTGTAGGAAATAATAGGAAACATGAATATATTAAAACACTAGTATCAAAATAAAATATGACAAAAAAGGAACTATATTCATGTAGCATCATATCCAAGCCTAGTCCTATGCTTCCGTAACCCTACGTAATAATAAAATCATGCATTGTATACTAGTAACTTTCCCTGGTCCCTACCTACATCCATGAAGTCTATATAGGTACTCAATGGTGGTCTAAATAGGGTTCGAGATAACACTTAGTAGGCCACCACCAACAGTGTCTATAACATTTCCAATCTATGTATAAATTCTTATATAATGTACAATGTATATTATGTATAATATAAATGTAAATAATGTTCCAAAATCATATATGAACTTTTCCAAAAAAATCTATATCCTTATAAACAATAACTAAGAACCCATATAAAATGTGATACTGTAAAGTATAGAAAAAATCCCCAATGTCTGTGTCATGCATCAAGTATATAACATCCATAATGGAATATGACATGTAATCCAGTGTCAGACCAAGAAGGGCCAAATACAAGGTATAAAATACCAAGTAATCCATGTTGATTCCATGGAGAATCTTCATGTAAACTCTATAATAACTTTGGTGGAGTCCAAAGGCCTTTTCCACTGATCATGTCCAATGCGAGTCCAAGAAATATGGATCTAAGGGGTTGCAATTCCCTTGGTATCTTATGGAATCATGATCCCAGGTGTAAAAAGTCCCAATCATCCACTACCATAATCAATATAGATCCATGGAATGGAAATTTCTATGGAATACTATGTAATAAAGATCTACAGAGTAGAAATTTCCTTGGAATACACTGCCATAATTAGTATCCATGGAGTTGAAATTCCCATGGCATCCAAAACCATAATTAGGATCCATGGAGTAGAAATGCCCCTAGAATCCAATGGAATCAGATCTGAGGAGTAGAAATGTCCATGGAATCAACAACCGTTATCGATAATTCATCTCATTTCATTACTCATTTCATTATCATTCACAACCCATTATTTCATCTAACCCATTCCCAAATTTTCCATTTAAAAAATTAAATCATTAAAACATCTTGTAATCACATTTCAAGGAAGAATAACCTTCTCCAAAAACATTCATTTAATTTAAATTCAACTGAACTAGACTCCCAAAACAATTGGAAAGATCACTCTCACCCAATGAGGTGTTATAACATAGAGAAAATATAACAACCCACTCATATGTGGTCAAACAATATTAGGAGAGGTCACAATGGCCCCCCTTGATGGATTAGGCTTAAGTGAACATCCTCCAACTATATAAATTCTCTAGCAGTAAACCTAAACAAGTCCCAAAAAAACTAATCAATGCATTCATTTAATTTTACAGAAACACCAAAAAATACAGCATGTAGAAAAGTGTAAAAAAGGCTTATAACACACCAAACATTACAGGAAAGGTATAAAGCACATACTATATACCTATGGTATAATAATCATATTGTATTAGTCTTTGAATTTGTCTAGATCAGAAGAAAATAGATGAATGGATGAATTCCTTGAATATAGTACATAAGATCCTTCAAAGAAATAACTCCATCAGGGAGAATAAAAGTTTTGAATAGTGAAATTTGTATGAAAAACTTACCTTCGTGGATCCAATGAGATTAACATTTTTTATTCTAAAACTGGATAGAAAAAGTGAACCAGGACTTGGTTAGGATCTATAGATCTCTAGCACAAGAGAGAAGATAGGGGTGATGCCTTCTCTCAAAAAATAAAGTTCCTTCCTCCTATTTTAAAAACATGACCCAAGCATTTACACATTTATTAAATCTTGGGGTATTTTCCCAGGGAAAACCCTTTACATGTCGTGAATTTCCCTACATGACCATTACTTGTCATTTATTGAATACAAGACATGTAATCCAAATTCACATCATGTAATTTCCCTATAGACAACCTACATACCTCCTACCTGTTCCTTTTAAAAAACAACACAATTGTTCCATGGGACCATCACTAGGGTCAATTCAAAAAGGTTTACTTTACAAGAGTTTAAAAATAAAATAAAAGGATCCATACTTCATTGAAAAATCCTAGATCTAACAGTTTTTAGTCTATGAACATAGTACATATCATGTATACATTACCTTGTAAAGTTATCCTCATATTCAATAATATTTACGTTCTCCTTTTGTCTAAGATTGAGAAACTTATGCTCTATTTTTTTTTCTTTTCTCATGAGGAAAATATTTTTTCATAGAATACCTCCTTAAAATTTCCCCATTACATGCACTTTATCTCATCTTACACTTTAGTGTTTTTAACTAGAGACCACCATTATTCTAAGTCTCCCTTTAGGTTATATACTTCCCTGAGGACATTGTTCCTTTTTACTATTTCCCAAAGTGAGCATGATCTTATCTAGGGACTTAATAAAATGTTCATATACTAATGTATTAGTAGTTTAATTGAATTTTTTATGTTTTTTCCATATTAAGTAGTCTAAAAAATGAATTTTTTTTGGTTCATTTGGTCACTCCATAAATATAAGATTATGTTTCATAACCTTGGTCTACATTCCAAAATGGTTATGTTATGATTAGCCTAAACTCAAGCTATATTGAATTCTTCAGGGGAATATCCCTACGTTGACTACAGGTGTTAATATGGTTCTCATTCCTCCTGTCAATATACATCTCTCTATACTAGAGTACACATAATTAGATCAAGATATTGAATTGAAAAGTGTAATTCCAATTAATTTTTTATAGAGTGTTCCCATGATATCCTGAGGGGTTTTTATATTACGTATTTAATCTAAATTGGTTTCTCTTAATATATTCCCCAAGGTTCCTACTAAAGTTGAACTAATATCGACTATAAGAACTAGGACTCCAAAAACATTGATTTGGTAGTTATGTTACATTATTGGTACAAAATACAAGAGATCAATAGGATTCATCAACTTATTTGTCTTGAAAGACTAGATATATACATACATTACATTTTAAAACATAAGATACAACAAGATCATATTGTGTGAATATTATTATTCCTTCTATTATATCATTGATAATTACTCAGAGTTCTCTTCTAGGATTCTTGGTGAAAGGAAAACAAATAAGGGTATATACTCAGTAAGAAGTATCATAGAGTGGAAGCTATCGTATCATAAACATGGATCAAGTGATATGATAAGAATAAATAAACAATACGAATTAATAATCAATTTAAACTGAGGACATTATATATACATGAAAATAAATAAAAACATGGATAATAATCATAATTGAAATCATACGGATGGATTTTATAATATCATACATAAAATCATGTTGTAAATGCCCTTTTCCGAGACACAATACATATATGGGGAGAGGCATACCACAAAAACCCAAGATTCTTTATGTCATGAAAACTTTTGGTGAATTAGAGGGCTATATAATTCTAGCCCCCACCCTTAAAATGATTAAGTCCATTGTATTCACCATAATATTAAAAAATACTTTTAATATCATTACATAAGGAAACTCTAGATGAATAAAGACATGGATATCTATTGAGTAAAAATATGGGAAAAAATATTTCCCCATTCAAGTGAATAATTTGATTGTCTAAGAGAATATCCCTTACCCAACTTAGATGCTATGGGGTATCATCACTATAAAAAGAGGTTCCCTTATCAATGAAATATAGTGGTAAGGGTATATTAAATGGGATAAGTTATCCACGGAAGATATTATTTTAGTTAAATAGTTTTAATTGGTAAGAGTATAAGAATATGGTTAGAAAAAAACATCATCAGGGTTCATAAAGAGTATTTGAATATTCCAAGGCATACACCCTTAGAGTGTCTAGATGGTTCTGTTGTTTTAGACTCACTTATTGTGAATTTGTGTAATGGTTGATTCAATGTTTTAACCAGCCTCTTTCTAAGTGATTTCTCCTAGTCTCATATATTTTATATACACGTCAAATTTATAATATCTAGGCATAATTTTTTTTCAATGAAACTACATACACTTTTAGTTTACCAAAAATCTGGATGGTTTTTTACCATGGAAAACGTTGAGTTTTACAATGGCTTTGGTAAAACATGAACCAAAAGAATATGAGTGATGAATAAAAATATAGATATCAAAATCCAATAAAATTTATGTGGAATATGGTAAAAAATAATCCTTTTCAAAAATTTTACCACACAAAAGGAAATAAATGGTGAAAATAGCGTGATCCCTAAAGAATAAAAATTGAGATAGAAATCCCCACTTATTGATTGGGTAACAATACAATAAAAATCTTGAAATAGATGTATTAAAACTAATATCAAAATACTAAGAATAAATGTAATTTTATGATATAACCTATAAAATAGGTATTATATACACCATATAAAGTAAATTAAGTGTATCATAAAATACATTCCACAAAGATAAAAAAAATTGAGATGAAAATTCCTTACCGATTACCTAGCCCAGATGAATGTGATATTACCTCATGTATGACAAAAATAACTATATTATCCACATATTTAATAACTTCTTTCATAATTATAACATGTTTTCATCTTCATTTATAATTATTCACTACATGTATAACAGTTAGTTATTATCTATTTTAGATCTTGGGTGTGTGTAATCATTATCATTTTGAAAAAAAATCACAATAGCAATGTTTTTCATTATTATTATACAAAATTAAATCATTACTAGATAAAATAAGGTTCAGGAATATATATATATATATTAATTATTTTTAAATCTATTATTGAATTACATTATTGTTTCTGTTACATTGCATGAAATTTGAATTGGTGTAAGCTTATTTTAGAAATTTGAGAAATAAAATGTGATATTTTAATAATAATAAAAATACATAATATATCTTAAAAGTATGCATTAAAATTAATTAATTTATTATTAAATTATAATAATATAATTATTTATGTTCTCATAGTAATTAAAGAAACATTAGTATAACATCATTCAAGTTCATGGTTAGACTGACCCAAACATGAATGTACTATAATTAATGGATGATTATGATTATTAAAGTGGTTTATTCTAGAAATAATATAATTATTAGAGTAAAATAAATATATTATTTAGATAATTTTATGTTATTTTTATTTTTAAATAGTTTTTAATTAATAATGATGAAAATAAATAGAAAATGAGGTATGATACATCATGGAGGTGGTAGTCTGCACATCACACAACTAAAATTTTCATTTCTCAAAGAATGAAAAGTAATTTATTTATAGGGGAATTTGACCTTTTAGAATATTTTTTATATTATATATATCATATTTATTTATCAGTCTCAACATTACAACCAACCATGGGAGCAGGTATGAAAAATGGAAGCCATCACTTCGTGGATGTGGTAGTCCGTGCACAGTAACTATGAATGTTTTTTTATTAATGGATAGAGAGGAAGTAATAATAGATTTTATATTCATATAATAATATATTCTTATAATAATTATATATTTTTTCATTATATTGGTTTACATATAAGAGTTTATCAAGATTAATTTTAAGAATAAAATATTATATTGAAGGTAATACTTACGTTATGAGCTTGAGTTTTCTCAAAGAAATCGCTAGGAAATTTAGAATTTATGCTTAATAATGGTGAAAATATTTATAAGGAAGTGTAAAATAGTTCTAGGAAGAATGAAATTGATTATTTTCAAGATTAAATTAGATTCTATAGGTTTGTTATTAATTAGAAAAAGTGTTTCCCTTTTATATGTGATGGGATGGGATCATTTGTAAAATCCTTTAACATTTATATGATATCAATACAATATTAAATGTTAAATAACTGAAAAAAAATTAAATAACAGATTGAGGGGTTCCCTCACCATAAAAAACACTAAAACAATAATTTCGACGTATTTTTAAAATAGTTTTTTAGTAATTTATCATTAAATGTTTACTGTTTTTTCATTTTTTACCTTGGTAAAAAGTTTTTAACTATGTAATTTATATTTTATTAAAAAATTATGGTAAAAAATAATTCCAAATTCGGTTTTGATGAACCAAAATATACCCTATATTTAATAGAAATTATATTTAAATCCTAAAATTAAACTTTTAAGTAAATACATGAATAATGGCTCTTTAGATTTTGTATTTTGCAATAGTTTCGAGATGTAGTGTTTACCAACTATAGTTAGGTCTTAGGTATTACATAGATCTTCATTTTATTTTATATATAACTTAATTCTTTTTTTTAAATTATTTCGTTGAAAAAATAGTAATTCCACAAATTATATTTGATGAAATTACAATTGGATATCATTGACTTTGTTACATTCATGTTTGATATAATGGGGGATTCTGATATAATTTATGTGAAATTTTTCAAAGCCTATACTTTATAAACATAAGGTTCATGGAATTTTTTTTGAAAGATTAATTTTTTTAAATGGTTTTATAATTTATTTTTAATATATTTTTTATTTTTAGAAGTGTAATTTCATGTGTTTACTCTATATTATTTCTTGTAGATGTAGAGACCCAACCCCAGAAAGCATGGAGTTGGTACCATGTTGTAAATCCCCAACACTAGTTTCCCAGAGTCGGTTCATTATTACATAAAATTTTCATGATCATAAGAGATCATGTCCATAAGGGACGATTATGTCAGTATACTTGTAAGTACTAGATACATACATTACATTATGAAATGACAACAATAACAACATTGTGTATCTTATGGACACACTCATATCCCTTAGCCTATACCTACAGGTCAATCATAATATAATTCTTCGCATCCTGGAAAAAATAAAACTTAATATAGGGGTGAGCTCAGATTCTTATTAAGGATAACAATATAGAAAAAACTATTATAAATATGAAAAAGCATTTAAGGCAATGTATAAGTCCAAAACACCATCCTTTTAAACATAAAATTCATCATAATATGGAAAAGATAAATAGTATAACGACATTTACCTCTTCACATGGATGTTATACTAGTAGAATAATAACATATAATATCAATATCTAATCTCATAATGATGGAATTCATAATTTCGGACTTCATAACCACATATTCAAGGCCTCGGGATAAACTAAAAATATAAATTTTTTCAAGGCCTTGTGCCAGGACACTAGTTTGTCTCATGAGACATACCATTTCATCGAGGGGATATAGTTGGCCCTGCACATCACTTACTAAGGCCAATGCATTCTTCATATGAAAAGGGTGAAACGTAAGTTAAGAATTCGTATTAAAACAAGCATACAATATGTCGATACTTTAACCACAAACCATGAATGGTATAAAAATAGCACATCCATAGTCAAACATAACTAATTAAATAAAATATGGATGATGGTATTATATATATACATCTCAATCAGGAATTAAATAAAATGAAGGATATTGACATAGATGAAAATAATCAATAAAACTATTTGGGAGAAATATTTCCTTTTTCTTGAAAACATTTAAAAAGTGCTTTATGTATCAAAGAAGTCATTTAAAAGAGTTTTTTGAATCAAATGGTCTCATACAACTTTGAAACTTTTTAAAGGAATTTTAATTTTAAAAAATTCATGTCTATATAAATAAATCCTTCAAACCAGTTTTAAAACATGGTCATTAATGAGAATGATTTAGAATAATAAATCTTTAAAATATTTAAACAATATTCTAGTTAAAGAGTTACTAAACAAATTAAAGACACTTGAATAAAAATAATTGAGGAATAACATTTATCAAAATATTATAATATCATGAGAATAAATGGATTCATGATATAATATGTAAAAGTACAATATATACCCCATATAAAAGTGAATTGGGACATAACAACAATGAAGTCACAATGGAATGTAAATTGACATGAAATCCCTTATAAAGAGCGTATCATTATATTAAAGATAAATCAATGACATAATTATTTGTGAAAAATATAAATATCCTAAATTTTATTATATATTCACTGTAAATAAATCAGAGTATATTCACACATATTCTTGTAAAAACAAAACCAATGACTTGGATTTTTAACTCAATGAATGGATATTGAGTTAAGATTGCCCTTATCAAGTTCACATCAATGACATGAGAATTTATAAATGGAGTGATAATGTGTATCAAAAGCATATCCACATAAAGGGGAGTGGAAATTACTTCATAAATAAATAAATAGTGATTTCTCCCATAACCTTGAAGTAGAATAATCAATGAAGTGTGCGTAAAACCCAATGAGTTGAAATTGAAATTAGAAGTTCCCTTACTGATTTGGTAACTTAAAAAACATACAACCCATTAAAGAAGGATCATACAATGAAGATGTAAATACCCATAAATTATATTATATTAACCAAATAACACAATCATGGGCAGTACATACACCACAGAAAAAGGAAATAGTGGAAAATATATCATGAATGTCACGAGAATAAAATTGTGATTAAAACCCCTTACCTTGTACTTTTACATAGTATAGGGTACTTTAACCTCTAGTATAATGGTTAAATCACTGTTATTAAATTATACAAGAACCACATACATAAATATGATATCATATATGAACTTATAATATTGATTTGTTAAATATATTTCAGTAGTATCATTGTTTCTGGTGTTAACTGATTCATTTCCCTTTATATGTTTTGTTACATAAGTCATTATTTTATTAATAGGATTTATTTGATTCATATCCAGAATTATATTATGTTATTAAAAAATTATTTTTTATCAAAATATTAAAATTATTCTTAAATGGTTATGATGGGGAATGAAATCTCATCGTGTCATGGAGACGGTATGATGTACGTACACACAAGCGACAATATCATTCAATTTGTGGTGAAATATTATGTAATTGGATGTTATATTATATATAAAGATCATTAAAATTTTATATTTATTATTTACATCAATTATACTCATTATTATACCCATCCAAATAATGAAGTGTTGAATAAAAAACTACACCACGACGTGGAGACGGTAAGCTGTACGTACGCACGTATATTGACTTTTTCATTCATAGGATGGATAGAATAATGAATATAGTTGTAACATATTTATAATAACATCTCAGTATGTATAATGTACTCAAGTTATTATTTTGGTATGGAAACAACAATGAAAGAGGAAATGTAATAAGAAATGATCTTTGAAAGAGGTGATGAAGTAGTTACCTCTTCTTTGGGTGCTTCCTTTTGATTTGAACAAAAGGGAAACTTATGTGGGATTTCGGATAAATGTATAGCCTCTAGGTTTAATTTAGGGTAGTTGGAAGGAGATTTCAGAAGGTTTTGGCTGATCCAAAAGGCTTCGGAAGTTTGAATTTAAGATAAGGGGAAGAACCCTTTTATAAGAGAAGTGTGGGGCACTTTAGGAAAATCATGAAATATTATTTTATTATAAAATCATTCTTGATTTCTAATGGCTCCAAATAGATTTATTTCTAGGATAATGTGGGTATGGGTCTAAATCATCTCAACTAATAGGTTTTAGACAAGATTAGGTCACCATATTAACCTTATCATTTAGATTTAACCCTTAGTTAAATAGTTTAACTTATACCATGTCTTCTTGTATTATTATAATACATGGTTAATAAACTTACTATAAAATTATAATCGAACATAAAGTGGTTAATTACTAGAATATATATCATTATATAAGTTCATTGTCCGATCCTTAGATTTTTAGGTCTGTTATATAATTTAATAAAATGGTATTCCTTTTAAACGCTCATTTATGTCAAATTTGACACTGTTTAGTATTTGGTTTTTTTGAAATTCATAACTACATGATTACTTAGAAAAAAATTCATTTAATAAATTCAATCATGCTACATTAACTTATAATATTCGTGGAATGCATAAAAAGTCTCAATTTACATGTATTGTAATATTTATAATATCAATTATTTTAATAATTATTTAATAAGGTAATTACTGCATCATGATTGTGTCAAAAATAAATTTAATTATTTAATATATAAAAATTATAAATAAGTTTACATGAATTAGGAAATATTTTTATATTTAAAATTAATATTTATAGTCTAATTTATCTTATGTATAACCCTATATTAAAAATGTTTTAGTTATTAATGTTTGAATTTAACACTTTTAACTCTTCTTTAAATAAAATATAATAAATGTCCTAATCTAATACAATAGGATCAAAAGAATAAATTTTTTGTCCTAATGTTTATTTTGGTCTAAATAAACTTATCCAATTGAATTAGGACATTTTTTGGGGTAATTATAATATCATTTTTACATTTAATTACCCTATTTACTTTTAACTGTGGTAAATAAAATTTAAAAGTTACCATTCACCAAAAATTATTTTCATCATATTGAACCACATTTTACTTAATTATTTTAAACCGGTCTCTTGGATTTTTGAAATTCAATTCACAGAAGTTGTAAAATTATGTTTTATGCCAATTTATAAATGTGCCTAAAAGGTTGGTAAAAGACGCTAAAAAGTTCAATAAAATTTTATATATCTAATCATATTTTAAAATGACTTAAATGAATTAAATTATACTAATATAGGTATTATGTATCTATTTTAACTTTAAAATAAATTTAACTAAAGTAAATAATTATTTAAATTAAAAGTTAGTTTTAAACAATAATGTAGTGTTTTTCTTTATTCATAAAAAATTAAATGTTTTTAGAAAAATACCAAAAATTCACCCAAATCTAATTTAGATAGTAAAAATTCAAAAATTATGTCTATTTTAACAAATTAAAAACATATAAGTTTTATTAATTAATTATAAAATAATTCCCATTGCCAAAACCAGAAAGTAGATTTTTGAATGTAAAAACTATCAAAAGATTGATATGTGTTTATGTCCTATTGAAGTGTAAAATTACAACTAATGAAAAACATTGGATTAAATGATAAAAATATAATCTTATTGTAATTCAAAATCATTAAAATTAATTTAACACTATAAATGATTTTGATCAAAACGTTATTTTCAATTAAAATTTAGTATTATTCACTATTCATCAAAATATGAATGTTATCATAGAAGCACCAATAATTTATCCAAACTAAAATTTTATGTCCCACTTCTAAATAAGAGGTTTATTTTGTCAAATAAAATATATAATAGTTTAAATAATGGATTTATAAAGGGTTCTCTATTAAAAGGTTATAAAATTACATTTTTTAAAAAATGCTTCTTTTATTTGAAAAATTTAATTTGTTTTTATATTATGTATAAGAATCAAATAAAATGGATGTTAAAATTATATGGAGTATATAAAATTCAAAATTTAGTTAATACTATTTAAAACATTATTTTGAATGGCTAGTTTGGTAAGTCATGGTGCGCTCGGACTCGGTGTTGCGTGTGGCACAAGATATTGAATAACTTTAAAGAAAATAAATTGCTATAAAATCTTGGGGTGTTACATTCTTCCCCCATTTTGGAAATTTCATCCTCAAAATTTTAAAATTAGTATTGGGAACTTCATTGAAAGTCCCAAATTGAAAAAAGAGTCAATAAAACTATCACTTTAAAATAAAGAAAGAGAAGTACAAAGGTCACCTGAGAAAACCCATACTAGGATTCCATGTAGAAAAACATTGATATGGAAGATAAACTAAGTGTAAAGTTGTTATGAAGAGTCATAGAAAGCATGATCATGAGAATGTTAACAATAATAAAACCACAAATATATGATGGGTTAAATGGTCATTGGTTTACCAGTAGGAAAAGTGAACAGACAATGTTTCTGTTTTAAGTTCCATTTCATAAAGTTGAGGAATTTATTTATGAGATTTACTAAGAACATAAAGAGATATACTTACTTTTCAAGTATAGTTTCATCCTTTAATAAATTTCTACCACTAACTTATCTTTTCTCCAAATGATGAGTATTCAAGATGACTTGGTCACACTTGAAGTGCTAGAACCAACTTTTAGAGAATCACATTATTTAAAAAAGATGAACTATATATTTCCCTTGTCTTTAGAGATTAACCACAATGAAAATGGTTAGTACAAGATCAGATGATCCCCAAAATGGATAATACTTTATAGAAATAAATACTAATGTTAATTTTCAAAGTTAAAAAAATACCCAATGTTCAAAAAATACCATTCAATAATCAATTTTCCTTAAAATTCTACAAAATTATCCAAACTAAGTTTGAAACCCCAAAATTCAGAAATATTTGATCACATAGTCTTCCATGATAAAAAATACACTTATCTTCAAATAACATCAACTACTCTTAAAGTCTCATAATTAAAAGTAATTATCCAAATCACATATTCTCTATGATATGTTAATCATTTCCATAAATAACCTAAATCTCTATATGTCCACAATAAAAACATAGATTCTTTCTAAATAAAAATCCACCATTACTCCTCAAATAAAATCACATAGTATTCTATTTTTCTTAGGAATATTGTGTTCCCAAAATAGGGAACATCTTCCAAAATAAAATTTATCACTTAATGAGCAAATCATTTTCCAATAATAAGGATATCTATTTGATAAATCATAATTTACCAAAATCAACATATTATTGATCCATATAATCATTTAACTAAAATAATTAGTCATACTAACCAGGGAATTCACGTAGTCCAGTGGTAGCCAATAATTCCCAGTATCACTTTGGTTGTGGGATCGATTCCCTTAGCTTTGTTCGACGTGATGGGTTGTCATGCGGTTTGTGTGTTGTAATTTTTCAAAAAATTATAAAATTTTATAACATCCCAAGAAATGAGATAAATTCCTCAAAAATAACCATAACATATTTTAACCACCAATGTTATCTTATAACTCGCATTTTCATCCCAAAAAGTAATAACTTGTAATTGCCTCAAATTCAAGGATAATATAAACCCAAATGGTACTTTATTACTATATCCAAAAAAGAAAAGATAATTCTTCCTCAAATATAATTTTCACATAACAAACTGTAGTGTTACACATACACGATAAATGTCTTCCAAAGTAATCCCATCAACAAAGAGAATTAATAATTTTAAAAATTTCTCCATCAATTTATTTCCACCTAGGTTCTTCCTTGACCTAGTGGTTATCCTATAGAATAGGGGATTGACTCGGGTAATTCCCATATCCCCTAAATTTACAAAAAATTCCTACAAATGGATTCTTATAATAATTTTTATTTTCTTCCATATTACTCTTATTTTTTCTGCAGTAATTCTTTACATTATGTCCTTATTTCTCATACACAAAGCATTTCTTTGTTCCATTAAGACACTTTCTTGGGTGTCTTCTTCTACATTTCCTACATGATGGAAATTGAGCTTTATTTTCTCTACAGTCTCCACTATTGGATCTCTTACCATTCTCCTCCTTTATCTTCTTTGTAGCATTTGAGAGTTGGTTAATGTATATATTGTTGATCATATTTTTGGAAAAATGATTTGGCATGAACATGATTTCTTTTATGCCAATCAACATTACATTTTGTTGCTCATTTACACCACTGTTAAAACCTTGTACATCATTTTCAATGTTACTATGACTTACTTGGAATCTAGCAATTGACTAAAACAAGAAATCATAGTGTGAGTAACAACAGTAATAAAATCATTTAGAGAATATCATGACAACTTATTTTCAATCTAAAACACATTAGTTTTATCCAAGGTTATTTATTATCATATTATATTAAAATAATTCAAATTGGTTTGTAAAGAAAATGTGAATTATATTAACCATATCCCTCAGGAGTGTCAAACCAGGTGCAAAATATGGCCTATTTTCGTCTACCAGGATTCCCCGAGTCAAGCCCGAAACTCTTTGTCAAATTTTTCACTCCTAGGTATATTTGTTCCAGAACCACATATACTTGTAGTATCCATAATGGGATGTATTTTTGGAAAACTCACAAAATCACTACATTACCAAAATTCTAGGATGTTATTATATACTAAACCTCAAATACTATCTTAGGGTAATTTTCTCTAGTATGATTTTTTCTAAATCAAGTTTCCAAGGTTTTTAATAAACTTCCTCTGATACAAATTGTAATGCCCCAACCCTAGTTTCATAGAATCGGTGCATTATTACATAACATTGGCATGATCACAAGAGATCAAGTCCCGAAAGACTGATCAGTTTAGTAACCTTGGATGTACTTGATACATACATTACATTATGAAATGGAAAGAACAATATTCTGTCTCCTTTGGACACACTCATATCCCTTAGCATATACATACAAGTCAATCATAATATAATTATTTTCATCTTGGGAAAAATAAAACATAAGAAAGGGGTGAGATCAAATGCTCAGTAAGGATAACAATATTGAGGAAACAATCATAAATAAGCATAAACATTTAAAGAAATGTATATGTCTAAAACACGAGCATTTTAAACTTAAACTTTAGCATAATATGGAAAAAATAAATCTAATAATTCCATTTAATTATTCAGATGGATATTATAATAGTAGAATAATAACATTTAATATCAATAGCTAATCTCATAATGATAGAATGCATAATGTTGGACATCATAACCACATAATCAAGGCCTCGTTCTAAGACTACAAATATAAATTTTGTCATGGCCTTGTGCCAAGACACTAGTTTGTATCATTAGACATACCAATGCATCAGGGGTCTATAGTGAGCCCTTCCCATAACTTACTAAGTCCAATGAATTCCTAATATGAAAATGGTAAAAAATAAACTAAACATTCAAATTAAAACTAGAATACAAAATGTCAATACTTTAACTTCAAACCATGAATGGTATAAAAATAGCACATCCATAGTCAAAAATAAATCATTAAATACAATATAGATTATTGTATTATAATAAATCTACCTCAATAAAGAATAAAATACAACGAATGGTATTGAAAGAGATGAAAATAATCGGTAAAACTTTTTGAGAGAAATATCCCGTTTTTCTTGAAAACATTTAAAATGCACATTATGTATCAAAGAAGTCATTTAAAAGAGATTTTTTGAATCAATGTGTCCCATACAACATTGAAATTTTTAAAATGAATTTTAATTTTAAAACATTCATGTCTATATAAATAAATCCTTCAAACCATTTTGAATACATGGACATTAATGAGAATGATTTATAATAATAAAATTTTAAAACATTTAAAATTATATTTTTGTTAAAGAGTTCCTAACAAAATGAAAAACACTTGAATACAAACAAATGAGGAATAAAATTAACCAAAACATTATAATATAATGAGAATAAACGAATCCATGATATAATATATGAAAGGATAATATATACACCATATAAATGTGAATTGTCGCATAACAACAAAAAAGTTTAAATGGAATGTAAATTGAGATGAAATCCCTTATAAAGACCATATACTTAGATTAAGGATAAATAAATGACATAATTATGTGTGACATATATAAATACACTCATTATGATTGTATGTTTAGTGTAAATAAATCAGAGTGCATTCACACATATTCTTGTAAAAACAAAACCAATGACTTATATATTTAACTTGATGAATGAAAATTGAGTTATGATTACCCTTATCAAGTCCATATCAATGAATGATGAATTTATAAATGGAGTTATTAGGTGTATAAAAATTATATACACCCAAAGGGAAGTGTAAATTACTTCATAAATATATAAATAGTGATTTCACACATAATCATGGAGAAAAATAATCAATGAAGTGTGCATAAAAGCTAATGAGTTGTAATTGAAATTAGAAGTTCCCTTACAGATTTGGTGACTTACGAAACATAAAACCCAGGAAATAAGGATAATAAAATGAATATGTAAATACACATGAATTAATGTATATTGAAAAAATAATAAAATCATGGGAAGCACATAAACCATAGAAAAGGAAATAGTGGAAAATATAGCATGAATCTCACGGAAATAAAAGTGAGATTAAAACCCCTTACCTTGTACTTTTCATTATTTGAGGGTAAGTTAGCCTCATATATAATGGTTAAATAATTTTTATTAAATTATATAAGAATAACATACCTAAATATGATATCATATATGATCCTATAATATTGATTTGTTAATAATATTTTAGTAGTATCATGGTTTCAGTTGTTAACTGATTTGTTTTCCATTATATTTTTTGTTATGTAAGTCATGTTTGTTATGGAAAAGATTTATTTGATTCATATCTAGAATGATATTAAGCTCATAAAAATTATTTTTAATCATATAATTAAAATTATTCTTGAATGGTTACAATGGGGAATGAAATCTCATCACATTGTGGAGACGGTAAGCCGTACGTACACACAAACGACAATATAATTATTTTAGTGGTAAAATCGAATGTAATTTGATGGAATATTATATATTATGAATCATTATAATTTTATAGTTTTTATTTAAATCAATTATACTCATTATTATACACATCCAAATAATGAATTGTTGAATAACAAACTACACCATGACGTGGAGATGGTAAGTTGTACGTACGCACGAATGGTGACTTTTTCATTCATAGGATGGATAAAATAAATAATATGGTTGTACCATATTTATAATAACATCTAATTATGTATAATTTACTGGGGTTATTATTTCGGTATGGAAAAAAATGAAATAGGAAGTGGAAGAAGAAAATAAATTTGAAATATGTGATGAAGTAATTACATCTTCTTCGGGTGCTTTCTTTTGATTTGAACAAAAGGGATCCTTATGTTCGCTTTGTGATAAAATTATAGAATATATGTTTAATTGAGGGTATTTGGAAAGATATTTGAGTAGGTTTTGGCCGTGTAAAAGGTGTTTGGAGGTGTAAATTTAAGAGAAGGGGAAGTACCCTTTTATAAGATAGGTGAGGGGAACTTTATAAAAAACTTGAAATATTATTTTATTATAAAATCATTTTCAGTTTATAATGGATCTAAATGGATTTATTTCGAGGATAAAGTGGGGGTGGGTCTAAATCATCTCAACCAATAGGTTTTAGGAATGTTTTGGTCACCATAGTAACCTTATCTTTTAGATTTAACCCTTAGTTAAATAGTTTAACTTTTACCATGTCTTTTGGTTTTATTATAATACAAGGTTAATAAACAAACTATAAAACTCCAAAAGAACCTCAAGTAGCACATTAATGAAATATATTTCATTATATAAGTCTTTTGGAAAATCAATAGATTTTTAGGACTATTATATAATTTAATAAAATAGTTTTTGTTCTAAAAACTCATTTTTGTCAATTTTGACACTATTTAGTATTTGTTTTTTTTTGAAAGTCATAAAAACATGATTACTTCAAAAAAAGTTCATTGAATCAACCATAAAATTCCATATTAACCTAGAAAATTAGTTTAATGCATCAAAAGTCTCAATATACATTTATTTTAATATTTATAATATCAATTATTTTAATCTTTCATTAATAAGGTAATTATTGCATCATCATTGTGTCATAAATAAATTTAATTACATAATGTCTAAAAAATATAAATAAATTAAAATGATGTGGTAAATATTTTTTATCATTAAAATGAATATTTATCATCGAATTTATCTTATGTATAACCCCTATATTCAAAATGTTTTTGTTATTAAAATTTTAATTTAACAGTTTTAACTATTCCTTAAATAACATATAATAAATGTCCAAATCTAATAAAAATGGGTCAAAAGAATCATATTTTTGTCCTAAGGTTAATTTTGATTGAAATAAATTTATCCAATATAATTAGGACATGTCTTTGGGTAATTATAATATCATCTTTACCTTTCATTATCTTATTTACTTTTAACCATGGTAAATAAAATTCAAAAGTTACTATTCACAAAATATTATTTCCATCCTATTAAGCCACATTTTATTTACTAATATCTACCATGTCTATCAGATTTTTGAAATTCAATTCATAGAAGCGGTAAAATTATATTTTATGAAAAATTTGCAAATGTGCCCAGAGGGTGGGTCAAAGATGGTAAAAAGTTCAATAAAATTTTATATATCTAATCATATTATAAAATTAATTCAATGGATTAAATTGGAATAATATAAGTATTATATATATATTTTTAATTTAAAATAAATTGAAATAAAATTAATTATTATTTAAATAAATTGTCAGTTTTAAACAATAATGCAATAGTTTTCACTATTCATAAAAAATTACATGTTTTCAAAAAAATACAAAAAATTCACTCAAATATAAATTTGATATTTCAAATTCAAAAATTATGTCTATTTTACCAAATTCAAAATATATAAGTCGTTTTAGTTAATTTAAAAATAATTCCTATAGTCAAAACCAGAAAGTGAGTTTTTTAGAAGCAAAAACTATTAAAAGATAAATATGTGTTTATGTCCAATTTAAATGTAAAATTACTTTTAATGACAAAAATTGGATTAAATGATAGAAATATAATATAATTATACTTAAAACCATTCAAATGTATAATTTAACACTATAAATTATTTTGATTAAAAAATTTGTTTTTAATTAAAATTTAGTATTTTTCACTATTCGTCAAAATATGAAAGTTATCATAAAAGAACAGAAAATTGATCCAAACTAAAATTTTATGTTTTTCATTTAAACAATAAGTTTTCCTTTTAAAAATTAAATATATAAGAGTATCAAATTTTTTATTTAAAAAGGGTTTTCCATTAAAAGCCATTAAAATTGGATTTTTGGGAAAATACTTCTTTTATCTGAAAAATTGAATTTGTTTTTATATTATGTCTAAAAAACACATAAAATGAATTTTAAAATAACATGGAGTATATAAAATTCAAAATTAATTTAATATTATTCATAACATATTTTTTAAACAGCTAGTTTGGTAAGTCATTGTGCGCTCGAACTCAGTGTTGTGTGTAGCGGAAGCTATTGAAATAATTTAATGAAAATAATATACTATGAAATATTGGGGTATTACACATACTACCATTAAGTTAGAATAATATTCAAGTAAATTGAGTCCCAAAGGACCGAACTGTTTAGTAGTCTTGGTAAACCAGATACATACAGGAGTCAAAAATTACAACATAATTTTTATGAGGATAACTTTATTCCATATAGTTTATCCTTGAATATCTTTCTAAGTACACTTTAGGGAATCCTGAGAAAATAAAACAAAATAAGGGTGATTTAAAATGTTCAGTAGGGGTAAAGAATAGTGGATGTAATAATGAATCAATGAAAATAATAAATATTAAAATTTAAATAACTGAGAACACATGCAATGTAATCAATAATTAAGAAGGAAGTGATTAAATGATATAGAAATATATCTAACTAACAACACATGCAATATAACCAATAACTGAGAAGGAAGAGAGTAAATAATATGGAAACAGAAATAACTGAAAACACATCACATTTAATCAATAAACTGATAATGAAATGCATTTATATACTTAGTGAAAATCTCATGGATAATAAATACTAAATCAAAAAGATTATAATTATTAATTATTAGACGTCATGTCTGAGGCACATAAAAACTTATATAATCAATAACATTCAAAATATGGTTTCAAACTACAAGTAGATACCTGTTTAATTTTTAAAACTATTTTTTCTCATGATAACTTTTCAATTCATCAAGGGGATATATAAATTATAGGGCTCACCTTTAACTTCCCATCTAAATACTTCATTATACCGATTAAATGATTAAATTAATAAACAACATTACATATCAAATAACTATATTGAATAAGGAATACAAATTTTTCAATTTTTCCCCATATAATCAAATAGAATTCAAGGTAAACACCATATGGAAATTGAATATGGTTTAGGAAATGAAAATATCCCTGATAAATGATATAGGTAATTAGTAGAAATTAAATGTTCAATGATCATAAGAAGTTGAATATTTCAAGGGGGTTAAAAGGAATCAAGGAAGTGAATGTTAACACCATACTTGACCAAATAAACAATAAACCATATAGAAAGAGAATAAATATGATATTAATATAATATATCACATGTAGAGTAAATATAATCAATTTTTGTCATTGATTAATAGAAATACAATAAAAAGGTCCTTTAAAAACATTCTTGAGGAAGACATCCTTTTTATTTTCATTTTTTTTCAAAACCATTTTATTTGTAAAAAACCTTTTAAAAAAATTTATTTTAGAAATTAATATTTTAAACTTGATAATGATTTTTTTAATAAATTATGGTGTGTAATTTCATATAGGTTATACAAGGTAAATAGAACAATCCTTTTGTATGGTAAAAATGTTAGAAAATTTCATTTTCTAGAAAGGGGAAAGAAAATTCCTTTAAAAACATTTGTAAAGAAGAAAAAGGTAAAATGGATTTAATAAATAATATTTTAAAGGATGTAAATATTTTTTAAAACATTTCAATAAAATAGAGTTTTTATAAGAAAATTGATTCTCTAACTAAAGAGATAAACAAAGTCAGGTTTTCTTAAAAACAGTTTCTAAAAAATTTAATTTCCAAAGAGTGGAAACATGGTAGTATTACTTGAAATGTTTAATTAATAACCATAGGAGAAGAAAACGAAAGTGTTTATTATAAAATGATCAAATAATTTTCTTTAATAGAATTCAATTGTAAACAATCTCAATCAAAATGAGATTGTGAATTAAACCCTTGAAAAGGCTATAACGTTGATATGAGAATCAATAAATGAATAGATTTTATACGTCAAATTTAAATCCACATAAAAAAATTAAATACAAAAATATATATAAAAAATGGATTACACACATATTCTTATAATATTAATGATAACAAGTAATTAATATATCATTATCAAAAGGAATTAGGTTATGAAATTCTTTAGCACTTGGTAACTTTAAACTAAAAAACCCTTAGAAGAAATAATTCTAATTGAAACTCAAAATACAATGAATATAAATAAATTAATGATATAATATATAATAAATTTTTGTATATTAACAACAAAAAAGAAGTAATAGGTGAATAGTACATTAATCTCATGGATGTAAAAAGTGAGACGAAAATCCCATATAACTATGGTAACATCTGAATTCAAAACCTCTAAATTAATAATCATAAAATAAAATTTTTATATAATGTTAATATAAAATAATTAATTATATAATATATCATATTGGTATTTTATATACATAAATAATATTTAAGTGGTGAAAATGGTGTATGCCATACATAAGAAAACGCTAGACAAGAATCCCTTACATTGTGTTTGCTTTCAGGTGAAATTCCTTCAACATCCTGTATAATGGTTTTAAATAAGCAACTAAAATATATAAGAACCATAATCATAATTATAATATCATATATAATCTTATTATAATCTCTTATTAGCATTTTGTTAATAATCATTCATTATGTTTACTATTTCAGGTGTTAATTACCTAAGTTATGAAGTATGTTTTAACTTGTTATCTTTTTTCTTCTTACATTGATCATGATTTCATAATCTATATAATGTAAAATATGATTAAATTATCATATATATCCATAATATATGTATTTAGAATAATCCATAATATTTGGAGATAACAAATGAAAATCATCATTCATGGATACGGCAGGTCATAAGTACGCATGGACGCTACATTCATTTCATACCATATTTAAAAGAATGAAAAGTAAATTATATATATGTATAATATAATTATAGTATAATATATATTTCATATATATTAAATAGTTTATTTAAAACCATCCTTATATACATTCTACGTGTAGCATGGATGTATCAAATCACTTTGAGGATGCCGTAATCCACACTTCCATAAACGATGTTATCATATTCCCATAAAATGGAAAGCATAAAGGATTTTGTTATATTGAAATTATAGAATAATAAATACATTATAAATATCATATAAAAATAGTTTTTCCATTATAATACCCAACCATGAGAGGTGGTAAATGAAAAATTAATGACATCGTTTCATGAGGCTATAGTTCGTTGTACATATAAATGATAAGTTTTTTTACCAATTATACAGAATTGCATATAAGTTTAGATCGAACCCTTAAAAAAATATCTATGTATGTTTAGGATAATATTTTTTCATACAATCATGGAATAATACTATTTTATTTTTTGGAGAAGGAAATAAATCAAAAGAGTTTGTGGAAGGATGTTGCATCTTATTCAGGTAAATACCTTTTGTTTGCACCAAAGGGATTATTTGGTTTTATTTATTCACAATGTGAGTATTATAGGATAATTTTATGGATTTTAAAAAACTATTTGGGCATAATTTGGAAGATAAAACGTTTCTTGAGAGGTGTGGGGAAGTGGGAGGGGTGAGTGCTTTCTTATAGTATAGGAGGAGAGAAATTATTGTAGATTTTTGAAAAGGGAATTCCACCCATGTTTTTATTATGAAATGTGGATCCAATAATGGTAAAATTTATATTAAATTTAGTATATGGTCTAAATATTAAATTTAAATTCATTTTGGACACGTTTCTAGGTTATTTTCTCTATTAACTTTTAGGTCTAGTCTATTGTTAGGCTATTTTTTCTCTTAATCAGTGTAATTAATTTTAATCACTTTCACTAGTATTTTGGGTAAAAAACTAAGATGAAATTATTAGAAATTATAAATTATTTTGATCCAAAATATGGAATCCATTTTTCTAAATTCCAATCACAGAAATGGAAGAAATTATAAATTATTTTGATTCCAAATATGGAATCCATTTTCAGTTCGCTAATATTTTTGTGTCCTTACAATTTATACTCAATATTGGTAATATATTGTTTGATGTTTACTATTTATAAATCCCATGATAAGCTAATGGGTTGTATAAAATCATATAGAAAAGTGGGAATGGGTGGTTCAAAGTTCATGGAATAACATATAACTAGGTCTCTAAGTTAGAGATCATTAGTGGAAATTGGAGATACATACATGTAGGTAAAGTATAAATATTTATAAGGATTGTCTGATGTTATCAATAAAAAAGTGAATTATCATTATAATTTTTATGGTCACAAATTAAAAAATCAGTGATAACTTAGAAAAACATCGGTTCAATAAAAATTTAGATTTTAACATAACATTTTTTGATCATTTTCCTAATGTTGATTAATTATTTTACTGTTTAAGAATACTATTAAATATACTTACATGATGTATTTATATAAATAAAATGTTAATCCTCTATTTTTTCTTTGATAAATTTAAAACTCACCCATTACATTAATAAATTGATATCCAAAAATTATATTCGATACCTAAATCACTAAAATACAGGTCCAATGAAATGTAAGACCCATAAAAGAGTGAAAATATGTTCCATTTTCCACTAACTATTATCCAAAACCAATATGGTTATTACATTATTCTCTAAACCTAAAAATTAACACCACAGTTTTATCATTAATATATATTTTTCAATTTTTTTAACTAAAAATAGTGACATTTTTACTAGGAGATTTCCTAGGTCAGTGGTTGGCATTAAACACTTATAGTCCTTCAGTCATGGGTTAAAGTCACATGGGAAATCCATAAATGATGGTTTTCCACCCAGTATATAGGTTTTCCTTTTCAGTAACCATATTAATATAATATATATGAAGTTCTGAAAAATGTTATTGAAATCCTTTAAATAAGGATAATCACTAATCATCCTTTTAACAAAGGTGTTCAATATAACCGCAATACATAAATACTTCATCCATTTTATTTCAATATAGGTTCGTTTCTTGTTCTATGGATTATCCTATGTCATTCATTGTCAATATATATTCTAATCCTTCATAATGGTTTGTAATTACAATGTGAATTATCCTAAGAATATCAATTAGGAGTGTCAAACCAGGTGTGTAGTAAGGCATGTTGTCTTGTACCAGGTTATGATCGAGTCAATCCCAACACATCTTTTTATATTTCTTACCCTAGGTACACTTTTTCGAAAACCATGTCCACATGTAGTATCAAGATAGGGATGTATTTTGAGGAATTTAGATATAATATCTACCTGAAAAAACTATAGTATGTTCTTATATACTTATCCTCAAAGTTTTCTTAGGGTTATGCTCCCAAATCTATGTTTTCTAAATCTAGTTTCCAACGATGCTACTAAATTTTCTCTGATACCAACTATAGTGACACAACCCCATAAACCCTAGATCTTGTGTCATGCTACCATTTCATTGGCATAAGATACATGTAAATTGTATCCCAAAGGACCTAAAAGGGTAGTATTCTTGGTAAACTAGATACATGCATGAGTCAAAAATTACAAATTATTATTTTTTCTTCGAGGATAAAATTTTTTCATCTAGTGTATCCTTTCATATCATTCATAGTACACTTTAGGGAATCCTGGGGAAATTAAACATAATAAGGGTGAGCTCAAATACTCATTAAAGGTAACATACAATAGAATAAATAATGAATCAATGAGAAAAATCAATATAAAAAATTAAATGACTGTGAAAACATACCATGTAATCAATAACTGATAAGGAAGTGGGTAAATAATTTGGAGAGGTAAATAACTGAGAACAAATTCCATGTGCTCAATAACTAATAAAGAAGTGATTAAATAATTTGGAAAGGTAAATAAATAAAAAAATTACATTTAATCAATAAAATGAAAATGAAATGCATCCATAGACTCTGTCATAGTGAAAACCTCATGGATTATAAATACTGATTCAAAATTAAGGCAATGATTAATTATTGGACATCATGTCTGAGACACATGAAAACCAATATTGTTAAGACCTTTCACGAGGTGGTTTAAAAATAAGGGTATAACCCTATTTAATTTGAATAAGTAGTTTGTCTCATGAGAACATGTTGATCCATCAAGGGGCTATACAAATCCCAGACCCCACCCATCACTACCTTTCCAAATCATTCCTTATATCAAGTAACCAATTGAATTAATGAAAAATATACATTATCAAATATATATTGAATAAAGAATATAGATTTATCAATATTTCTACAAATATTCAAATAACTATCCAAATAAACACCATATAAAAGATGATATATGGTTTAGGCAATAAACATATCCCTGATAAATTATATCGATAATTAGAGGAAAATAAATATTCAATGATCATAGGAATTTAATATTTAAAGGGGACTAAAAGGAATCATGTAAGTAAATGTGAATACTATCCTTGAAAAAATCAAACATAAACCATCCATAGGAAGAATAAGGATGGTATCAATAAAACATATTCTAGATGGAGTAAAAAAATGGTTCCTTTCACGTATGAATATAAATAATATATGATGATATTTTAAAAAACATTCTTCATGAAAATCACCATTTTATTTTCAAAATCATTTTAAAAATACATTTATTTGAAAAAATCTTTTTAAAACATTTTCTTTTAAAAATTAACCTTTTAAAAAACTAAAGTAATCCTTAAAGAAATTATGGTATGTAAAATATATACTGGTTATATAAGTTATGAAGAACATTCTTTTTGTATGGTAAAAAGTTTAGAAAATTATATTGTACAGAAAAAGACAAGAACATTACTTTGAAAATGTTTGTAAAAAAGAGTAATGTTTTCTTTAATAAATATTTCAAGAAATGTTAAATTTTTTTGATAATATATCTACATAACTAGATTTTTAGAATAAAAATGGTTCTCCAAATAAAGAGAAAAATGAAGTCAAGTTTTCATTAAAACATTTTTTAAAACATGATAAGTACCAAAGAGTGAAAAATGTTGATATTAATTGAAAAAAGTCATGAATAACCATATTATAATAAAATTAAAGTGTTTAATATAAAATTATCAAATAATTTACTTGTAACAACATGAGATTTTATGAGAATTATTCTTTTTAATTTATTTGATTTCTTTTGTTGTACGCTACACCAAGATTATCTTGCGCTATACGCAACACCGTATTAGCTTGCAGTATACGCAACACTATTCTTGGATCATGTTATACACAATTTCAAGTTCGTTTGATAGTAGTTATTCTACGCAACATTGACTGTATATATATATATATATATATTCAATGTATAAATTAAATGTGGTTAGATTCTATTATACGCAACAACAAAGGAGTCTTACACTACATGCAACCGTAACTTGGCTTACATTATACGCAATCACGACCTTCCTCGATAGCATGTGTAGTACGCCATACCGAGTTTCACTAAACAAGATATTATTATAATATTATTATGAACTATCCATTATGAATAGTAGTACCCACTTTTTGAAATTTTATAAAATGGAATTCATTTTTGGATTCTGAATATCGAAATTAGCCTAGGGTGAATTTTTGGTATTTTTCTGAAAACTTTCAATTTTTGATAAATAGTGAAAACACTAGGTTGCTATTTAAAAACCAAAATTTTATTTAAATAATTATTTATTTTATTTAAGTTTATTTTAGGTCAAAATTGATACATAATACCTATATAAGTTCAATGTAATTCATTGGAGTCATTTTATAATAATTTTTGATATATAAAAATTTTATTGAACTTTTCACCTGCTTTTACCTACCTCCTAGGAGCTTTTTTGAAAACTTACATAAAACTTAATTTTACTGCTTGTGTGAGTGGAATTTCGAAAATCCAAGAGACACGGTTGATATCAAGGACTAAAATGTGGTTCCATGAGATGCAAATAATTTTTGGTGAATAGTAACTTTTTACTTTTATTTACCACGGTTAAAAGTAAATAGGGTAATTAAGGGTAAAAATGATATTAGTATTACCCTAAAAGATGTCCTAATTCTATTTGATAAGTGTAATTCGACCAAAAACAACCTTAGGAATAAAATATGACCCTTTAGGTCCACTTGGATTAGATTAGTACATTTATTATAAATTTATTTTAAGAAGGGCTAAAATAGTTAAAATCAAAGTTTAATAAATAAATAATTTTTAATATAGGGTTATACATAAGATAAATTAGACTATCAATATTCATTATAAAGATAAAAATATTTCCTACCTAATGTTATTTTATTTATAATTTTTAGACATTAAATAATTTAAGTTATTTATGACACAATGGTGATACAATAATTACCTAAAAATGAAATATTAAAATAATTGATATTATAAATACCCAAATAAATGTAATTTGAGACTTTTTATGAATTAAACTAATTTTATATGTTAATAGGAAATGTTAGTATTGATTTAATTAACTTTTTTCAAACTAATCACGCTGTTATGATTTTCACAAAAATCAATTACCAAATAGTGTCAAAATTGACATAAAATAGTTTTTAAAACAAATATTATATTATTAATTTCTATTATATTTTTAACAATCTAAGGTTCGGCCAAATTACTTAGATAATGATATATATATTAATAATTAACCACTTGGGGTTCGTTTGTCTTGTTATAGTAAGTTTATCAACCATATAGTGTAAGGAAAAAAAAGACACGGTAAAAGTTAAATTATTTAACTTAGAGTTAAATCTAAATGATAAGGATAAAATAGTAACCTAAACTTGTCTAAAACATATTTGTTGAGAGTATTTCTACCTATAACGACCTTATATTCTAAATAAATCAATTTGGAGCTATTAAAAACCAAACATGACTTTATTATAAAATAACATTTTATGTTTTTCCAAAGGTTCCCCTCTCCTCCCTTATAAAAAGGGAACCCCTTACCTCTTCTCTTCACACCCATTTTATCCTTGAATCTCGTCCAAACCCTGACCATTTCTCTTCTCCAATTCCATAGAAACATTCTGGAGGTTCTGGTCTTCTCAAAAGACCAACTCTACTTCCTTAAGAGAAGGCTTAAAGGAGGTGCGTCGAAGAAGAGGTAATCTCTTCTTCTGATTCTCTCATGTTTCTTTCTTCTTCTACGTATTCTTCTTTAGTTGTCTCATTATAAAGTAATAACAGAAGTATTAACTATATAATGATATGTTATTATAAATATGAAACAACCTTATTTCACCTTCTATCCATCCTACAGAAAACGAAATCACCGAGCGCGCGTACGTACGGAATACCGTCTCCACGGCGTGGTGTAATCTGTTTTCGACTGCCACCTTACTTGGATGGGTATAATGGTGTAAATAAATAACTATATATGATATTGTAAAGTTATATTGATTCTTAAATATTATACATACATTTAAATACAATTCCACGATCATGGGAATGATATCATCGCGCGTGCGTACGTACGGACTACCGTCTCCGCGACGCGATGAGATTCATTCTCCATGTTAACCATTCATGAATGATCATAAAGTATATATAATGAATAATAATGAGATATATTACATAATAATGATACTGGATATATATATGTAAGTCATCTACTTAATTCCATTCAATTCAATGAGGAAACGAAAACAGCGTTCTTGCGTACGTACAGCCTACCGTCTCCATGAACGGTGTATTTCATTCCATTTATCGATCTATCATATATATATGTATATGCAGAATATATATTATATATAAATCAAGTTTCACATTATGGAATTAAGTAAATCAGTATATAAGTAATAATATCAAGAACAACAAGTCGAAACACGTACAATAAATGAAACGATTTTACCCAAACTGCTGCTTTTATATCGAATTTACAAAAGAATAGGTAATATAAAGTCATAAGTAAACTATATATGATATCATAACAATGAATATGATTCTGTAATAAGTGAATGACATTATTTAAATCATTATACATGAGGTTCATATACATACTAAGCATATCATACATAAGATAAGGGATAACTTTTCCAATCTCGTTTTTATCCGAGATTGTTTATTCGTACGTATTCACTGGTGTTATATTTATCATTCATGTTCCTGTTTTATAAAAATGTTTTCATGTATGTTTAAAGTCCTTTTACCCATTTTTTACTTTTACTACATGGAATTTAAGGAATCTTTCTTTTTTTTACGTTATGAGGTACTTTTTGACTTTTCCGGCAAAAGTACGAGAATAATGTTTTTTTAACTTATACAGCATGAAAGGATTTATACAGTTTTATAAAGACTTATTTTCATGAATCTTACTCCAAAGGATTTCATGACTATTTTCAACAAAATCTCTTTCTTGTAAAAATTGCATGATGTTTTGTGAAAAGAAATCGATTTTGAAGAAGAAAGGATATTTTCCTCAATAATTCATTTCAAATGTTTTATCAAAACCATTTTCCATCTAAGATGACATTATTTCATATGTGTATGTTTCAAGTATAATGTCTCTTTGATTTACATGGTTTCACATTTCTTATGATGAAATATCCATTTTTTATATGGATTATGTGATGATGGGATGATGTTTATGAAACCCATTTTTTTCTTTGGGTTATGATTAATGTTTCAAGTTTATTTTGTGGCACAAGTAAGAATGATTTCATAATTAGATGGGTGGGACCTATATCTCCCTCCAATGAATTGGGTAAAGATTTATATCTCATGAAATAGACATGGCTGGAATGGTAAGTTAATCCGGTTCAGTGTTACAGGACTGAAACGAGGAGTGAACTCGATTCAGAAAGGGACTTTGTCCACTAAGATGGTCTTGACAGCAATGACTTGGCTACTATGGAAATCATATCATGTGCTTAATGGTTTCCACAATCACATGTTTTATTACCATGCTATTTTATCATGATTAATGTTTCTTTATGATCTATGCCTTATGTACTGCCATGTTTTATGTCATTGCCCAAGATTTTGATGTTTAAACATTATGTTCATGTTTTTAAGTTCAAATGTATATGATTTGTTTTATTTTATCCATGCTTACCCTTAATGAGCATTTTATCTCACCCGTTATATGTTTTCTTTTCCCCAGGATTTAATGAAAGGTTTTAGGTAAGAAAATCAAAAGGGGAAGATCTTTATGGGAGATGTTGAAGATCTTTCACCACGATTAGAAGATTACGTTCCGAGTTTCCAAATACAATAAACTATTACGGTCCTTGTGTGTATATTTTTGTTACGTATTAAGTATTCCTCAAAATTAATGTAATTTCCATGTATGTCAAGATTCGGGTCTCTATATTCCTCTAATGAAAATTCAAGTGAAAATAATCACAAACAATATGAGATTGTGAAATAAATCCTTGAATAGACCATAACATTGATGTGAGAATAAATAAATGAAAAGATTATGTGCGTAAAATTAAAATCTACATAAAATAAGTGTAAATAAAAAAATATAATACAAACATAATCTTATAATATTAGCGACATCAAGGAAGTAATATAACTCTACGAAAAGAAATCGGGTTATGAAATTCTTTACCACTTAATAACTTTTAACTCAAATCCCCTTAGAAGAAATAATTCAAATTGAAAATAAAATACCATGAAGATAAATAAATTAATGATATTAGATGTCCAAATTGTTAGTATATACACCATATAAAGGACGTAAGTGGTGAATTTGTCATTTATTTTATTGATGTAAAAAAGTGAGATAAGAATCCATTACAACTATGGTAACATCTGAATCAGAAACTCCAAAAGTAATAACCATAAACTAAAAAATTAAAATACCATGAAGATAAAATAATTAATTATATAATATATTAAAATAAGCATTAGATATATCAAAAAAATAAATATGTGGTGAAAATGTTGTATGCCTTGCGGAAGAAAGAGTGAGAGAAGAATTTCAGACCTTGCGTTTCTTTTTAGGTGAAAATCCATTAAACTCATGTATAAATATTTTAAAAATTACCTCAACATGTACCAAAACCATAATAATATTTACAATATCATATATAATATTTTTTATAATATATTATCAACTATTTGTTAATAATCAATCATTATTTGTACTATTTCCGGTGTTAATTTCCTCGATTGTCAAGTATTTTTAAACTTGTTATCTTATTTATTCTTACATATATCATGATTTCTTAATATAAATAATGTAAGAAAATATTTAATTATAATATATATACATTATATATGTATTTATAATAATCTATAATATTTGGATATAATAAATTAAATGCACCATTCATGGGGACGTTATGCCATATGTACACTTGAATGTTACTTTTATTTCATTTCCTTATTTAGACGATTGAAAATTAAATTATATTTATTTTATTTATAATTAAATTATCCTATATATTTCATATATTTTAAATATGGTTATTAAAACTACCCACTATACATTCCATGTATAGTGTGAACGAATCAAATCACTTTGAGGAGCCGGTGGTCAACACAACCACAAACGATATTATCATATTCCCACAAAATCGAAAGCATAAAGTTTTTTTAATATAGAAATAAAAGAAAAATAATTAAATAATAAATATAATATATATAATATATAAATTTATTTTCCACCATAATTCCCAACCAGGAGAGGAGTTAAAGGAAAAAATGAACAACATCATTTTTTAAGATGATAGTTCCTCGTACACATAAGCAGTATATTTCTTACCCATTAGATAGAATAGTGTGTATTTTTAGGTAGAAAAATTAACATAACAACATATAAATAAATTTAATATACTTATTTTATTATATAATGATAAAAGAATATTATTTTAGGGGGTGAATAAGGAAATAAAACCAAAGAGCTTGAGGAAGGTTATTTCCTCTTATTCAGGTAACTCCTTATGCTTTTCATGAAAGGGATTACTTGGTTTTCCTTATTCCAAATTTTATGATTCTAGGAATAGGGGTGGTACTTTTATGAGATATTTTGGAAGATTATGGTCGACCAAAAGTGTCTTGAGAGGTGTGCGGAATTGGGAGGGGTGAGTGACTTTTTATAGTGGAGGAGGAGTGACATTCTTGTAAAAACATTTAAAGGGAATTCCACCAACATTTTTCATAGGAAATGTTTCTCTAACAATTTTAAAAATTCGATAAAAGTGAGTATAGAGTCTATATATGAACATCCAATGGATTTTAGACATTTTTATAGGTCATTTTTCCCTTATTTTTAAGATTCAGTCCCTTATTAAGATAATTATTCTCTTAATCGTTGTAATTAATTTTAGTGACATTCACTAAGGTTTTTGGTAAAAAACTAATTTGAAAGTCTTATAAATTATAAATTTTAGTGATTAAAAATAATTAATCCATTTTTATAAATTCCAATTAGTTAATCTACAGAATTTAATTTAATTTTAATCCTATTGATGGGACTAAAAACCGATTTTTAAAGAAACAATGTTCAATAGTTTGGTAAGATTTATATCCAATATAAAAGTGAAATTGGTTACAATGACTGAAATTGGATTAATTTATGTAAAATATATCTAATTTTACATTAAAACCATATAAAAACTTAATTTTAAATGTATTAATAAATTAGACAAAAACACGGTTTTGAATTAAAATTTAGTATTTTTCACTATTAATCAGAAAATGAAACTTCAGAGAAAAAAATTATCACTGACCTAATTTTGATGTCTCTAATTAAAAAAGGATTTTTTTAGATATAAAATTTATAGAAGTTACAAAAAAATTGATTTAAAATATGTTCTCCATTAAATGGCTGTAAAACTATCTTTATAAAAATATAGGTTTTATGTGTCAAATTGTGCTTGTTCTTATCTTGTGCCTTTAAAATCTATTAGATGAATTTAAAAAATTATTGAATATATAAAATATATATTTCATTAATATAATTTAATAATTTTAAATAATTTAATTTATTAAGACAACACGCCTTTGGGAGCATATAAAGATTCCCTTTATATTAAATCTTTTTATATTTTCATTTCTAATTAATTGGTAACCAACGAATTAATATTATATATTTATTGACCATATATTTTCATAAGTTAGTTAATAATATTAATAACCAATAATTTAATGGATATGTTATATCTTATTATACTAAATAATAATATTTTATTAATATATTTTGGTTTTGTAAAAATCGGTTATGTGTGTAATGCAAGACTTCAAAGAAACTCATTGTTTCGTGAGATGATTTCTATCATAGTGTCACATGAATTAAAAGATATATCATCATAGATGGAATTTATTTAAAACAGTAAATATATATTTAAATTCTCTGGATATTATATTCCCGTACATTCTTGCTGTTGTGTTTCATACATGCTATCAAATAAAATATTCTTACCTTAGAATTTCAGGGCGTTACAATAGAGTCATTTCTAGTATATTTGATACTATTATTAATTGATTGATAATATCTTTACCATAATTTTTTTTTTGTTGTTGACTAATTGTTAGATAATCACATATTTATCATCATTATTTATAATTTATAAATGGGTTATTTCTTAGATGGTGTTTTAGAGGCACCATGAGAATTTTATAATGGGTTTTTTTATTTCTAGAATTTATTAAGCTTATATGGGAACCATGGGTAGATATATACGGAATATTGGATATGTTCTACACTACTCTATAATTTCTCTCAAGATGTTATTCTCTATGGTAGTTTATGAATAGACTAAGGGGTTTTTTAGTGAGGCATTTAAGGATAGTTGATGAATATGTATTTAGGATCATATCAAAGGTTTATAAATATGTCTACATAGTGATGAGTTTTATTTTAATTAATGGTTCAATGCATTTATCCCATGTCATTTTTCCCGTAATTATTTATTTTATGTTATAAATTATGTTATTCCCTTACATTTTTTTCCATGTCTTATACTTATATTTCCATCAAAGAACGATAGTTTTGAATAGAAAAGGGAAAAGTATAAATATTATTTTTTTATCTAAAATACATATGTATAAAAAGTATTTTATAACTTTTATTATCAAACTAGCATTTTTTATCTTATCTTATACAATGAATTTTATCGATTCATATTGGTATCCTACTTGGAATTAGCTTACACTATACATATATAATAATATGTGTATATTGAATTAGTTTTTTATAATATATGAAATAGAAAAATCTCTTATTCTTTTAGTGGTGTTCAATAAATGAATTATTTCTATTTTGATAAAGAATATGTTTGAGTTGTTACCTTAGGCCACATTGATGTGTTTCATGTAGTATTTTGTGACTTTCCAATCATATTTAGATATATTTTATATTGGTCATGTTTGTCATATATTTATTTTTTTTACATATACTATATCAATTTGTGTTATATTTCGTGGTTAACGTTTTCATTGGTCATTTATATCATTAGTTGTGCATTTTCCTAATTTGGATTGATTTATAATTTAGTAGGTGTTTATCATTTTTCTTAGCTTTCCAACATATAGAAACATCATCTCGAATTTATGATAAGTGTTATATGTTTCACATATTCAAATTTGGATGGTGTAATAATTCCCAAATTGAATATAGGATACACTTAGATCTTTTTTCATGCCTATGGTGATTGGAATCTTCTATTGAGTTTTTTAAAAATCTAGATTGGGTGATGTGATATGTCAACTAGAGTCAGTTCATTACATTATATAATAAAAAATAGTTTCTTCCTTCTAAATCAGAGATATATTTATTTATTAAGTTGATATTTATATTCCAATAGTATGAATACACTCATTATATGATTTTTATGGAAATGAAAACTGTTAAAATCTTTAATGTTGGAGCTCTATCTTAAAATTCAAGTATACACAAATAAATAAACAAATAAATGAATTTCATCTATTAAATTTATTTCCTAATGGATTTTAATAGATTTTATGTCCCTTTATTAACATTATAATGTGATGGATCCCATCATATGCCAATTTAATAACCCTTCATCTCTTCAAAATTAAAATTAAAAATTAAAAACCTCTCAAAATTCATTTTACAAACTTTAAATGATTTTGTATTTATTCCATTTATCTTAAAAAACCCATTTAATAACCATATATATATATATCTGCATGGTGTGTGTGTGATTTGGGTGTCTTGGGTTTTGTAATTGGTGTCCCAATAGAAAAACTAGATAATAGTATAAAAATATAAAGACATATAGTTTTGTTTCAATACTCTTATAGGTAATTTCTAGGCCTTCTCAGTTACCTACTATGATTAACCACTAGGTTACTGATATGTTGGATGTATCATTAGGTATCTTATGAGGTGTATTAGGTAAAATATTTATTGCCACATTCCTAGTGAATATCACTATGTAACTTGTGGAAAAAACTATATGTAGTTTACTCTCTATTTAGGCTACTACACAACCATTGAAAATACATTATGTAGTTGGTAGTATGATCATCCTTTCACATTATATAATACTTTTATACACCACTATAATTTTCACTATACTTTCTAAACACCAAAAATGAATCAATGAATTCTAAGAGATATTTGATATAAAAGAATTAATTCATTTGAAGTGTTGATATTTTTGTATCATAGGTCAAAAACTAGAACCTACTCATAAACATAATTTATTCAAGTTTAACTGATTTTATATAAATAAATATACTTAATTATTATATTTTTAATTTCCAAATTGAGAAACATGGATTCAAAAATCACCCATTTGGATATTCCTAGAAAAAATCAATGGTTCAGAAAACTAAATCACAATATTTTATCTTTATCAATAAGGATACAATTTTCAAACATCTCTTCAAGATAAATTATATCAATCATAATCATGAGATATAATATATGTGATTTAAATCCTATATAAAAGGTAACATGGAATAATAAACAATAATGAAAAAAATAATATTTTTAAATCTATCATAACATCTCATTAATTTTATTGAGAAAACCCCTATAGTATTTACCCTATATTATACTATAAAATTACATGAAAAATACATTAAACCTTTCAATTAAAACAACCTAGGAACACAGAAATTTAAATCTTCCCCCTTTTATACCTCCAATTGTTTCTCTAATTAAAATAAAAACAGACATTAAACATTTTATTTATTTTATTATCTACCCATTTTGGAGAAAAAATATAAATGATAAAAAATAAAGAGACAAATATCATTCCTAAACACTGAGTGATGTGAGGTTAAACTCTTAACATTAACCTAAATTAATTAAAATCACCTCTTAATTTTTTTAGTGATTTCATCCACCACATGTTCCATTATATAAAAACCACACATATTTATTAATACTTTATTCAAAATTTCCTTGAGGAAGTGGTATGTTGGGTCAATATATTTTGATCCAAACATAAAAATTAGGTCCTTTGAAAGATTAATGAAACAATATAAATGATATAGTAGTAGAGGTGGATCTCTCATGAGTAATCTAAGGAGATTCAAGGGACAAGGGTTTTGAATCTATTGTAGCCTTCTCACGTGACATATAAATAAAACTTCTATTAGAGGGAAACCTCACTTGAATTTTTGTAATTTTGGTTTCTTCAAGGGATATGATGACTACCTCTACTTCATCCTTCATTGAGGCTATAAATAAGGAAAATAGAAACCAAATAAAAATTTCTTCCCTTAATATAGGGGTCTCATATCTTATAATAGTAAACGGATCAACATCTCACATTCTTTATAATTATAAAGATATTTATGGAAGGCTTAAGCATTGTAATTTTTTCTATCATTTCAAGGGTGGTATTTCCTTTAGGATCACAACTATGGATGGGGGAGTTACTTCATCACCAACTTGTGAAAATTTAGGTCCCTAATGACTAGATAATCATTCAAATCGGTCAAGGTTATATTCATATTCTCTTCATGCATAAGGATTTAAATAGTTGAGATAGAGGATTTGGATCAATTTTTATATGAAAAGATATTATATATATCTATATTTGGGATAACAATTTTAATCCATTTTATATTATAAATATAATATCACAAGACTAGATCCATGCCTTCATTTGGAACCGGGTCCTCTGAAACCCAATGATATAGTTCAACATCACCTCAGTGATTGGTGTACCAATCATGATGGACAAGGCTCAGGAGGAATCCTGGTTTGGATACTTTTCATATATCCTTGTTAAGGTAGATATTTATTTTACACTTATTGAAAAATTAATTATTTCATCCTACAATTATGATCTTGATCTCAAAATAATATATGATAAGCTGACCATTTTTTGTGCCAGGTGCAAGATGATTAGGAACAAAATAGAGAAGTTTCATAAGGATTTCATTTGATCTTCATGCTCTATGAAGGGACATAGTGATGATAATAATTGGAAATTATATAAAGGATAAAGTTATACTAAGTCACTAACGTGAAATAAAAATGACTGTAAGAACCCAGATCTTCTTTTCATGTATGTTCTCCTTTTCTGGTTGTTTTTTAGAAAAGAGGAATTTATGGAAATTTTTGAAGTACACGCCGTGTACTCGGTTGCTGCATGAAGCCGTTTGTTGGTCGTCTAATGGCCGCACACACGGAAAAATAGGGGTGGATCAGAGGCCACCTAATGAGAGGTACAGAAACGAAATGTACATGCCATGTACTTCCAAAGTACATGCCATGTATTTTCTTTATTTTTCATTAAACGCACCGAGGTCGCATATAATCACCAGAATGGTCTTCTTCTCGACCTAGTTCATCCAAGAGAACCCGTATGGCCACAATTTTCCTCTTAGCCTCTGACCTAGCATCCGATCTCTGATTTGACCAACGTTGATTGCATTGAGATCGCCTCGGTAAGCTCTTCATTCTTCTAGAGCCTTATTTCCTGATTCCCCTTCTTTCTCAAGATATCCTTGGTTGAACATTTTTGACATTTTTGTAGATCTATGATCTTCTTGGGTGATTCAAGGCTTGAGGTTCATGTATAGTGATCTACCAACATCGAGGTAGGTGGTTTGTGCCTTTATTTTGAAATTCTTTGAGTTATATGTGCAAACTTGTTCAATACCCTTGAATGGGGTATTGCGTGTTTTCTATTTTAGCCCTGTTAATTACATTCCATGCTTGTGTGCTTGAGAAGAGGTTAATTGAACGTGAATAGGGTAAATTTATATTATTTGGAGGAGTTTTCCCATGCATGTTTTGGTTATGACCTTTTTGGTACTGTTTGGCCTGTTAGGCTACTTGGTTTTTTCCATTCCTAGTATTGTAGGATGGTGTGACTGTTATTACGACATGTTGCTATACTACAGAATGTTTATCCATGTAGTTATTGAGGTTTACTTTGGATGATACATGATACTATTATTTCTTGACTTACACAGGGCCGTGAGAACCTGGTGTAGTAGACTATAGGGATAATGGTTGGAAGGGATTCTCCAGAGTGACTGTTTTTTCATACAATGTGAGACCACAGGGGGAATTGATGTAAGTGCTTCCTCAGAGTGTATGTAGTTCCTTGACGTAGGCCATAGATTAATGTGACTTAAGTGCTTCCCTATAGCACCTTTAGTTACCGATATGAGACTATAGGGGGAATTGATGGTGAGTGGTTCCCCAGAGATTTTATTCTAAAACTAAACCAGAGGGGTTAGACACAGTGTACTACCCAGAGGGTTTCTTGGGTTTCTAGGTAGGACCAGAGGGGATAGGCTGTGATTACTTCCCATAGTGTTACCTATTGTGTTATCTAAATGCTTGTGTTTCTAGGTAGGAATAGAGGGGATAGACTGTGAGTACATCCCAAAGGGTTACCTTTTGTGTTTATTAATATGCTTGTGTTTCTAGGTAGGACCAGAGGGGATGGGCTGTGAGTACTTCCCAGAGGGTTACCTGATTATGTTTACTTTCTTTGGTTAGCTATTGATTGATATATGAAATTGAATGTATTGAAACTTTGGATTGTTTACTGCTGAATACTTTCTTGTTCACTGCTTCCTTTTACTCATTACCTACCATATATTCATTGACTATTAGGAAAAGATCTTGTGGTGGTTACCTACTGGGATTTAGTGTCACGCCCTTTTTGGGCCATTATTTTAGGCCCAAATAGATTATATTGATGTAGGTATAGATAAGGGTAAGCGCCCTTCTATTTTAGGTACTTGATTTGCTGTGGAGCTGGAGAGAATGAGACCAAGCTGAGGCTTGCGATGCTGAGGAGTTGTTTATATATTTTTTTGTACTTTAGCTTAGTAATATTTTTATTCCAGCATTGTGATTTGTTTGGATGCTTTTCTAGATGTATGTATCATGCATCATTCATATATATGTGTGCTCGAGTTCATTATTTCCAATTTTTCACTGTTTACTTTTGTATGGATTATTATTTCTTCCACTTTTGTTATCTTTTTAGCATCTGTTATGTTACTCTTCCAATGAGGTCATAGTTTCCCCACAATCACACCCAAGGCCCTCACTGCTAGTCAGAAACCTTTGGCATTAGGGGAAATGCACTTCAGGCCATGTGACCGACTAGGCACGGGGCGCCTCAAGGCGGTTTCTGGAACCGGGACTTTACAAAGTGGTATCAGAGGTAAGTTATTTTTTTTGACTTACTGTTTGGAGCTTATAGTCAGGGATATGATGGAATGGGTACTTGGTAATAAGTTGTGCCTGGGAGTAGATAACCTATGTACATGGAAATTCCAATTTACCTCGTATTATAAATTTTCTGGTTTTGCAATTTTACAGTTGATTTGAATTTCACCGTTGGGTGACTCACACGTATTGTGCTGTTATTGTTGATGTTGTTGATGTTCTATTTCTACTACAACCCGATGAGATGTGGGTATTCCATATCATGCATCATATAAGAACTTGCTATAAATCACATGTCATGCATACTTTGAATGCCATTTAGGGTGTATTAGTGATTGCATGTTTTTGTGATAGAGTTGTGCTAGATATGCATGAAGTTGTGATATATTCCTTGATAAAAATACCTGCTGTTTGATAGGGTACTGTTTGTGTAAGGTTTTGTTTGAATGAACACCAAACTTTGGTTCTTGAGGTGTTATGGGCCCTCATGGACTGGAATTTGGTGGATCATTGCCATGTTATCCTTGTTTATAACATGTATAAGATGCCAAACATTGATTCATGGGTAGTATGGGCCCTCATGGATAGGAATTTGGCACTTTAATGTTCATTATAGTGTTTTTATTGGCTTTAGAGTTTTTTCTGAGGCTTACTATCAAGAAAACACCAGAATAAACGCCGTGTATTGATGAATACATGCCATGTGCTCTTCTGTATGGGAAGAAACTATTTTTCTTAAGTACACGTCGTGTACTATATGTACACGTCATGTAGTCTCTAACCGTTTCCCATACTGTGTGGGAAGAGACACGAGGTTTGGAATCTTTCATAGGACACGCCGTGTACCGGATGTACATTCCATGTTGTAGAACCTTGTATCCGACCGTGTCACTAACAACACGGGTCGGTTGGGTCCTTTCTAATACACACCATGTCCATCTGGAACACGTCGTGTAGTTTAATCCCTAGAATCTGGCCATGTCACTAACAACACAGGTCGGTTGGGTCCTTTCTAATACACACCGTGTCCCTCTGGAACATGCCGTGTAGTGTAACCTGAGTATCCGGCCTTGTAACGAGCAACACAGGTTGGTTAAATCTTCTAGTACACGTCATGTTTTGCACCAACACATCGTGCCATCTTGTTCTAAGAGAACCGTGTGGCCTAGCCATGTAAGGAGAATTGGTAAGGTGAATAGGATTCATGTTCATGTTGTGTATAAGGACAACACGCCGTGTATGGGGTGTTACATGACCAGTTTGGGAAGATGTAAACGCCCATGTGAAAGGCTTAAGAGAACACACTGTGTTGGAATTATACACGCCGTGTATCCTTATTTTGAAAATTTTGAATGCTTTCTTTCTCCTGTTCCCTCCTTACTCTTCTAGTTTTCATACCTTTATAATCTTGATCTATATTTTGCGCTTGACCTTGTAGAGTCATGCCACCGAGACGTCCTCCAGTTGTACGCCAATTACAGGGAAACGACCAGACATCAAACATGACTGATCAAGGACTTCCAACAAATCCTCAAGTAGTTATGGTCTTGGCACCAACCGTCATTCCAAACATAGGTGTTGATGCACATTTTTGAGAGGGTTTCATGAGGTTCATGCAGAACTTCCGAGGAGTACCGCATCCTTCCCCTTCTATGGTAGAGTTGACACAGTTTTTCCAGTAGCAACATCCTCCCACATTCATAGGGGAAGGAGCACCTCAGGCTACAGATTCATGGTTAGAAGCCATGTTTTCTATCTTCGAGCATCTAGAGACACCTCTATAGAGGAGGTTCAAGCTCACTATGTTCATTCTTTGGGATTCTTCCAAGAGATGGTGGGATGTGATCTCACAGGCAGGACACCAGAAGGTCATGGATTGAGATGAGTTCTAGTGTTCCTTCTATGAATACTTCTATCTAGAGACTTTGAGGGTCGATCGAGCCCGAGAGTTCATGAGTCTGGAGTAGGGTACTCTTTTTTTCATGGAGTATTCTTCTCATTTCACCGAGCTACAATGCTTCATGCCTATTCCTGGAGGTGATGAGTTATTCTTGTCAAAGGAAGTTTGAGGATGGTCTGAGGCAAGACATCCGACCGCAAGTGAATATCTTCAAGTTGAATTCTATCACTTCTATCTCCAACCCGGCACTGATCAGAGAGTGGAATTTGAGGGATTCTAGAGTTGTGAGCTAGAGAGGTTCGACTTCTGGAGTTTGTATCCCTCTTACTGACAGTAGGAAGAAACGTAGGGAGTCTACACACAGATATATTAGGAGACGAGATATATATTCTAGTAGCCAGGTGGTGTGCTACCAGTGTGGGAAGAGAGATCATACAAGGCCACATTGCCCGAGAGACACAGTGGAGTTCCGATCTTGCAGCAAGATGGGTCATCTTTAGAGCTTCTGTCAGATCTTCTCACTAGAAACTGGTGACAAGGGTTCCTCTATGACTCCTCGTTCTGAGGAAGCACCATCAGTTTCTCACCAGTCAGGGAACTAAAGCTCTTCCGACTATTCATGCTGAGATGGAGGTCATGTTCGAGGTAGCCAGTTTCCAGGATTCCAGAAACAACTTGTTGGATCAGCTCAGAGTGGTCAGGCAGGGTCATAGGGCTGCAGTGCAGGAAAGAATTTTGCAGTGGAGTAGACCCAGTAAGAGAAGGATCCCCGACCTTCCACAGTTTGAGGTACAATATTAGTTTCCTCAGTTATATATTCTTCTCTTTTCGATATAGGGGTTTCCCTTAGCTTTATATCTATTGTTTTTTTAGAGATCCTTGGGATCTTTATCTTTTCTTCTACTGATGTCTTGATGTTGGACACACTATTGCAGACTAGAAAGGCTATTGTGCGTCAGTTTAAGGAGTTCCCTAGAGAGGTTGGTGGTTGTCACTTTTTTGGGACCTCTATATCCTATAGATGATAGGATATGATGTCATTCTGGGAATGGATTGGTTGGTTCCCTCTTAGGTAGTCATCGATTGCTATTTTCGTAGGGTGAGTTTCACATCACCAGAAGGCAGATCATTTCTTCATAAGGGTGAGTGAGATGTTAAGGCGAGCATAGAGGGACACAAGCATCATGGTTTGGGAGGAGTTACAGCCCGTATTTCTAGTCTATATTTAGATGAATAGGGGACTCCATAGTTAGACTTTACTCCAGTGGTGGATCGTTTCAGGGACGTCTTTCCAGAGGTATTTTTAGGTTTTCCTCCGGAGCGAGAGGTAGAATTTTCTGTTGAGCTCATTCTAGGAGCGGAACCGATGTCAATTCATCCTTACAGGCTACACCAGAGTTACAGGAGCTCAAGAAGCAGTTGGAGGAGTTGTAGGAAAATGGTTTTATCGACCCAGTACTTCTCCTCGGGGTTCTCCTGTCCTGTTTGCGAAGAAGGTATATGATCTCTTTGATCATATTCGAGAAGATTGAGTGTTCTTGAAGATTGGCTTGACATCCGTTTATCATCAGTTGTGCATTAGACCATATTATATACCTCTTACAGCTTTCTGGAGTATGTATGGTCTATATGAATATGTGGTTATGGTGTTCTGACTCACGAACGCACCTCTAGTCTTCATGGAACTGATGAACCGAGTGTTCCATCCATATTTGGATCCGTTCGTTGTGGTTTTCGTGGAGTATATCTTGGTGAACTCTCACACTCGACATGAACATGCTACCCATCTTGAGATCGTTTTGAGTACACTGAGAGAGAATCAGTTATATTCTAAGCTCTCAAAATGCATCTTTTGGATGGACCAGATTCACTTCTTGGTTCAGGTTATCTCAGAGATAGGAGTATCAGTATACCCAAAGAATGTGAGAGTAGTAGTTTTCTGGGAGCATCCAAAGAATTTCTTTGAGGTACGATGTTTTAAAGGGCTAGATAAATACTAAATACATTTCATATAGGAAATTTCATGCTTAGGAGATCCACTAACAAACCTGAATAAGAAGGGTGAAAAGTTATTTAGGTCATATTCTTGTGAGTCATCCTTTCACAAGCCGAAAGGGAGGTTGACTTCAGCACTGATACTAGTTTTTCTAGAGCCAGGTAAGAGCTATACTATGTATTGTGATGCATCATGTATCGGGCTAGGATTAGTGCTTATGCAGGGAGAAGAAGTTTTTGCGTATAGGTCTCGGCAGTTGAGACAACATGAGAGGAATTACCTGACGCACGATCTCAAGTTGGCTGCTGTTGTTCATGCCTTGCGCTGTTGTAGAAATTATCTTCTGGGAGAGAATTTTTAGTTTTCACAGACCACAAGAGTCTCAAGTATATATTCACTCAGTGTGACCTGAATTTGAGATAGTGAAGTTGGGTTGAGTACCTTAATTCCTTTGACATTGTGCTTGCCTATACTCCTAGGAAAGGTAACGCAGTGGCAGATGCATGGAGTAGGAAGACTCAGATACAGGCAGTTTAGGAGGCTAGTAGTGAGTGGCAGCTTATGGATCTATTCTCTAAGGTGAATTTGGAGGTTCATGACAGGTAGGGGAAGGCATTTATTTCTTCTATAGCTGTTACCTCTACTCTTCAATATCGAGTGTGAATGAGGCATATATTAGATTATGAAGGCCTAGTCCTATGGGAAAGCATGTCAGAAGAGGACCATATTCCTAGATGGACCATATTTAAGGATATGATCTATCATTTCCAAGGGCACATATGGGTACCAACATACATACGTGGGGAGTTGATGTGGGACTTTCACTCCTCAGTTTGGGAAGTTCATCCGGGTGTCACTAAGATGTATTGTGATCTACACTGCCAGTATTGGTGGCCAGGTATGAAGTAAGATGTTGCTGGTTTTATCATGAGGTGTTCCACCTGTCTACAGGTAATGGAAGAGTATTAGTGACCATCATGGATTTTGCAGTAGTTGCCCATTCCCAAGTGGAAGTGGAATGATGTCGCGATGGATTTTGTGATAGGTCTTCCAAGGTCTCCTCAAGGGAATGATGCAGTTTGGGTTTTCAATGACAGACTCATGAAGGTTTCTCACTTCTTGCCGATCAAGGATACCTTCTGTATTGATGAGCCGGGATGGTTGTACATATGAGAGATTGTATGTCTGCATGGGGTTCAACACTCCATCATTTCAGGCATGGATGCTCGTTTTACTTCTTGGATTTGGCAGGGGCTTCAGAAAGATTTGGGTACACATGTATTTTGAGTACAACATACCATCCCCAGATAGATGGCCAGTCTGAGCGTACGACTCAGGTGCTTGAGGCCATGATTCGTACATGCATACTGGATTTTGGAGGTTCTTGGGATAAACACATACCTATTGTGGAGTTTTCCTATAATAATAGTTTTCAATCAAATATTCAGTTCGAACCTTATGAGGCTTTATATGGTAGGTAATTCCTATATCCCTTATGTTTTCTGGAGGCAGGAGAGGCAGCTATGTTGGGACCCTGTCTTGTACAGGAGACCATAGAGTAGATAGAGTTGATTCGGAAGAGGATATCTACTGCAAAGTCTGGACAGAAGTCTTATGTTGATCAGCAGAGATGACCTCTGGAGTTCGAGGTCAGGGATTGGGTTTTCCTACATGTCACACTGAGGTTGGGACATAAAAAGATTAAGAGATAGGGTAAGCTTTCGTCGAGGTATGTCGGACCATTTAATGTTTTGGAGAGAGTTGGGTCGGTTGCCTATCGGTTGCATTTACCTTAGAGGTACTATGATATGCACGCCGTCTTCCACATTTATTAGCTTCGATGTTACTTCTCAGACTCGTATCATGATTTTCAACCTGAGGAGGTTGAGTTATAGGTGGACGCCACATTCGAGGATCATCCTATCTGGATTGTTGATCGCAGTGTGAAGGTTCTTTGAGGCAGGTCTGTTTTTATAGTATGAGTTCTATGGCAGCACAGGCGGGTACATGACGAGACCTAGGAGATAGAGGCTGATGTATGATCACAGTGGCCAGAGCTGTTTGAGGATTATTCTTCAATGCTGCTCTACTAGGGAAATTTTAGGATTAATTTCTTTAAGGGGGGAAGTTTGTAAGAACTTGGATCTTCTTTTCAGGTATGTTTTCCTTTTCTTGTCATTTTTGAGAAAAGAGGAATTTTTGTAAGTTTTTGAAGTAAACGTCGTGTACTTTATGACTACATGCCGTATACTTAGTTTCCACATGAAGTCATGTGATGGCCGTGTAATGGACGCACACACAGCCATGTAGGGGGGACCGGGAGCCCGCCTAATGAGAGGTACAAAAACGGAAATTACATTCCATGTACTTCCAAAGTGCATGCCATGTATTTTCTTTTTTTTTTTCATTAAATGTACAGAGGTCGAATCTAATCACCAGAAAGGTCTTCTTCGTGACCTAGTCCATCCAAGAGAACTTGTATGGCTAAAATATTACTATGAGCCTCTAAAAAAGAATCTGATCTCCGATTTGACCATCGTTGATTGTGTTGGGATCACCTTGGTATGGTCTTCCTTCTTCTAGAGCCTCATTTCCTGATTCCTCCCCTTTCTAAAGTTATCCTTGGTTGATCATTTTTGACGTTTTTGTAGATCTGTGATGTTCTTGGATGATTCAAGGCTTGAGGTTCACGTATAGTGATCTCCCAACATAGAGGTTGGTGGTTTGTGCCTTTATTTTGAACTTCTTTGAGTTATATGTGAAAATTTGTTCAATACCCTTGAACGGGGTATTGCGTGTTTACTGTTTTAGCCCAGTTAATTACCTGCCATGCTTGTGTGCTTGAGTAGAGGTTAATTGAATGTGAATAGGGTAAATTTCTATTCTTTGGAGGTGTTTTCCCATCCATGTATTGGTTATGATCTTTTTGGAACTTTTTAGCCTATTTGGTTGCCTATTGTTTCCCACGCCTAGTATTGTAGGATGGTGTGACTGTTGTTCTGACATGCTGTTATGATGTAGACTATTTAGCCAAGTAGTTCTTGAGTTTTACTTTGTTCGATACTTGCAACTATGATTTCTTGACTTAAACAGGGCTGTGAGAACATGGTGTAGTAGACCATAGGGAGAGTGGATGGAAGGGCTTCTCTAGAGTGTCTGTTTTTTGCTTATGATGAGATACCACAGGGGGAATTGATATAAGTGATTCCTCAGAGTGTTTGTAGTTCCTTGACATGGTCCATAGGCGGAATGTGATGTAATTTCCTCCCCAGATATCCTTTAGTTATTGATATGAGAATATAGGGGGAATTGAGGCGAGTGCGCCCCTAGAGAGTCTATTCTAAAGCTAAAACAGAGGGGTTAGACTGAGTGTACTGCCCAGAGGGTTGCTTGTGATGCTAGGTAGGACCAGATGGGATATTCTATGAGTACTTCCCTAAGGGTTACTTGTTTGTTATCTGATTTCTTGTGTTTCTAGGTAGAATCATAAGGGATAGACTATGAGTACTTCCCATAGGGTTACCTTATGTGTTTAGCTACTTGCTTGTGCTTCAAGGTAGGACCAGAAGAGATGGGCTATGAGTACTTCCTAGAGGGTTACCTGTTTCTGTTTACCTGTTTTTGTTAGTTGATTCTTGATATATGAAATTGAATGCATTGAAATTGTGGATTGTTTACTACTGAGTACTTTCTTGTTCACTGCTTCCTTTTACTCATTACCTGCCATATATTCATTGACTATTAGGCACAGATCTTGTGGTGGTTTCCTACTAGGATTTAGTCTCACACCCTGTTTAGGACATTCTTTTAATCCCAAAAAGATTATATTACTACAGGTATAGATAAGGTAAAGTGGCCTTCTACTTCAGGTACTTGATTTGCTGTGGAACAGGAGAGCATGGGACCAAGCTGAGGCTTGTGATGCTGAGGAGTTGTTTATCTGTTTTCTTTTGTACTTTGGATTAGTAATATTTTGTATTCCATCATTGTGATTTGATTGGATGCTTTCCTAGATGTATGTATCATGCATCATTCATATATATGTGGTCTCGAGTTTATTATTTCCAGTCTTCCACTATTTACTTTTTTATGGATTATTACTGCTTCCTCTTTTTCTATCTCTTTAGCTTCTGTTGTGTTACTCTGATAATGAGAGTATTGTTTCCCCACTATCACACCCAAGGCCCTCGCTTCTGGTTAGTAGCCTCTGGAATTTGGGGAAATGCACTTAAGGAAATGTGACCAAGTAGGTATGGGGCGCATCGGGGCGGATTCTGGAACCGGGACGTTACAGTGACAATGGTGACTCTAGATTTAATGTAGGTACAATTTCTGACCATATTATTCTCTCTTATTCTATTGAAGTGGTTTTCTAAGGGAAAATGTCAGATGATGAAGATTATTTGGGTTCATACATGAAATTTAAAGGGGGTTCAATTAATCACTATTCTTATTAGAAGGATATGAATGTTAATAATTATATATCTATTTTTATTTTTAATCATTTCCATAAACATGATCTAAGTGGGAAAAAATAAAATGGGTGAGGAGGATCAACAATATGGTGAGGATCAATTTTCTGTTAGTTAGATAAAAAATTTGGTTGTCCAATGCATTGTACTAGAGGAAATTAATTCCAAATCTGAGATTTTGGGTCAAGGTAGAATTGTACATGTAGTGGAAACTAATTAACAAAAACATGTTCCATAGTAATATTGTCTTAGAAAATATAACGTTAAATAGAATAAATATTACTTTCAAGAGATTTTTAATGCTTTCAATTTGTTTGTAATTTTTGGTAAATGGGGTAACATCTCAAATGATAAAATTCACAAGGATAAATATATGGTCACCTCATCCTCTCATATCAAGCCTTCATGAAGTGTTGGGTTTGCAACATTTAAGGTTGTTTCCATTAATGTAAAGGGAAATATGAGTGATGGTTTCACTCCTTTATTCCAAAAATAAGTCTATAGTATGATTATTACAACATAACAAGGATTCTGTCTACCAGATAATCTTCCAAGGAATCAATGTTTGAGGTCACTCTATAGAAAGAATGATCCATTGCATATATACTTAGGATCTTTATTCATGTCTATTCACTGTTAGAGTGGGAAACAACTGAGGAATTTGACTATCACTATTAAAATGATATTATATTATATGATCACTAAATTTATTATTTATTTTCATTGGATGAGGTAATGTATCTTTGTTTGATCTGGTCTTCTCCCTTATTTGTTTTTCATTAATTAAATGAAATTCCAAGGGATTCTCTACCTTTATAGACCTTATTCAGTTAAATTAAAAATAATCATTACAAACTAAAAATAATTTTTTCCTCATCACAAATATATAATATTTTATTTTAGTTCTAATAAATATTAACTATGGCATCACTTTTTCACACAAAACAATATCCTCCATATATTTTACATAAAGAGATATACATTCTCGTCTCTATGTGATAAGTTATACATCATTCCCCAATGGAGAAACTTCAACTCAAAGGCGAATTCTTATTATCAATTCTTTCACCCAAATCCTCATTAAGAAATATATAAATATTTAAATTCTTTATAATGTTATACATCATTATAAAATTAGTAATTCATTCAATTAACCTAAGGATCCTCTTTTATTAACTAAATAAGTCATATTTGGTTTACTCTATTACAAGTAACGCTAATAAACTATATTAATTACCATTTATTCAGGATTTACCACTAAAATTAGAGTAAAGGAATCATTTTTATCTTTTATTATAAATTTATTTAAATGTTTATAAATAAAATTCTTTTTAGAAAGGAATGTATAAATAAATTTTTATAAATGTTTATACATAAAAAAACATTTCTCCAAACACTGAAATCTTGAATGATTCCATTATTTAGATTCAAAATTCAATTAAAAAATATTTTCATTTTCATTAAATATGATTTCATAATTATAAACAATTATGATTAGGGATTTAATTATATATTTCATAATGTATATGTTTTCTCCACTCACCCATGCAAAAACTATATTGGAATCAAACAAGAGTTAATCTTTAAATACCACACCCTTGTGGATTACTTTTACCCTAATTAATAATTTTTCAACTTTCGCAATAGTTTATAAGTATATCCAAGAAGAAAACCATTTGGTTATTTAATATAAAACTCTTTATAAATATTTCCAAATAAAGGTAATTATTGGACATCTATTTTAAATAACATAAATATTCATCATAAAAAAATTGAAAAGAAATATTTCTATGGTTTTATGTTGTGTTATAGGATAAAATGTCTAATCCAAATCAACCACATAACCTTTATAATATCCCTTAGACATACCATGAATTGTTCTTATTTGTGCCTACCTCCCCATTTATTTTTTTAAAAAACATTCTTCATTATAATTACACACATTTTTTTTAATTAAGAACCACTAATTAGGTATGATTTTAGATATATATAGACCCAGCCTTGTGAATATAGTTCTAAAATATACACACTTTTCATATAAGATATAATCTATCACTAACTCCCAAGATCAAGAGTTTTTTTGTCTTTGCGAAGTAGGAACATAAAACTCCAACATACTATATAATACCATAAAATATAATTGAATCCTTTATCCTAGACCACATATAAAATAACCACACTCTCCTTATCACCTATTATAAAATGTGGAATAGGGATATGTAATAAAGGAGTGACCTAAAATTCTTAATAATAGAGTAGAAATAATCTATGAGACCTATATGAGTTATCAATAGATCATATAAAATTAGAGACACGATATTATTAAAAAATGAAGGATTTACATAATAATACCATTGAACCATAATAAGTGAAAATGAATAATGATATTATAATCATATATCATCATATAAAATATATAAATAATGATCTTGAAATCATAACACATACTTATTATATTATTCAATTGGTGACTAAACCTTATGGGAGAAACTCTAACAACAATCCCCAGTGGTAGAACTTTTTTCATGATATATGAATGTGTAAAAAATAGGATCATATTAATATAAATATAGTTTAAGGATATCCACCATGCTATCATAACATTGTAGAAAAATCTAACCAAATCATACCCATGAGAAACATTACATAAAAATATAACCACACCATTCCCATGTATTAGGTTATCAAGAGATATAAATCACTACACATTTCATTAAAAGGATACATAATTTTTTGGCCACCGATCATCATAATGATTTATGTAAATATGTGTGTTCCAAGTGAATAGTAAAATAATCGTAAATCCCTAAAAATTACGGGAATTACTAACATGTGGAAATGAAACATACATACAATAAAATAGCCTATTTATCTACTAAATACACGTTAAATAAGATAATAATGTATATGGTATTCACACCATATAGAATATATTGTATTTAATCAAGTTAATAATTTCTGAAGTCAATCTAATGTGTGAACATCAAGGTGAGCACACTTCAATCAAAAGAGGTAAGTAAAAAATATTTATAGTGTAAATGAATTTTTGGAATGGTTATTTTCATACATAGTTGAGTAAAAAGAATGAAAAGGCATTGATGGATTATTTCTCTTACATATATTTCATTTCAACCACAGTGCATATATATTGGAACTTGGATAAGGAATTAATGGATTATTTTATTATAGTATATATTTATATAAAAATAAAATTCATGTAATAAAAAATAAGAAATTGTAAAATAGTAGAATATGAAATAATATTACCATAGATGGATAACCATTAGGATTTGATTATAAATTTAAAAATATTTCTAAAAACAATTGTTTAGTTTTTATGTAATGTTGAAATAAATTGGGAAAACATAATTTTTAAATAATCAAATAAATATAATAATATTATATTTTAGAAATGAATATTTATTAAAAAAAATAAAATTAATTTATTTTAAATGAATATTTATAATAATAAAGATGAAAATGGATAACAAATATTGAAAATTATATTCATAATGTTTGATTTTATTGTTGTAAAAAAATAAAATTCTAGAAAATTCTAGAAAAAAAAATTAAAAGTTAAAAAAATATTTTTCAATATTTACTTAAATAATTAAATATCCTAATAATTTAACCATGAAAGGATATAATATTAAAGTATACTAAATTTAGAGAGGAATATATATTTTTTTAAATATTACTTTTTAAAAATCAAAAGCCATGAAGTAAGAAAATTAAAATAGGGGAAACATAAATGAATTAATATTGGTAGAAAAAAGGATAATAAATCCAAAAAAATGTAAAGGAATCATGTTATAAAGAGGAAAAAATTAATACAGGGTGATAAGGGTGATGGAGACCATAATTAATGTAATGAAGATGATAGAGAAAGAAATCATATAATAATGTAAAGTATGGTCATTGAATATATAAGAGAGGTATGGAGAGAATAATTGATTCAATGATAAATAGTAAAGAGTTTGTTAAACTATTAATACCTCAGTGATAAGATATACAACAAAGTATGTATAATACAAAAATAATACCTAAAAAATGCAATTTGGAATATAAAACCCCTTACATTGAATCCTAGATTGCATAATATGTACTCTAAAATAATGAATAGGTGAATTACTAAGTTAATTTCATTGTATATATTCTTAATGATGTTTGTTTTAACTTTTATAATTGATTTATTAACATATATTATTTTTTTATTCATTTGATATTCGTAATGTCAATCATTTAGGGTTGTTTGGTCCATAGTTTCAAAGTCAATTTCATATAATTGTATTAATCAAGGATATTTTTTCAATGGGTCCAAAAAATATATAAGTGTCAAATTAATTATTTTAAGTTCATTCCAACAGTATATAAGTTCCATGTCTAATGGATAGTCAGAAATATTTGTAGTTTAAGAAATATGTCTCAGTAGTCTTGTTGTTAAGTGATTAAATGAACTATTAAGGTTTAATTTTAATATCAAAATAATTATTCAAATTTTATCATATAAAATCATAAAAAAAAAATTTATTATTAATATTTTACTTATAAAATAGAACCATTTTTAAAAATATAAATAAAATGTGGTAATGAAATATATTGTCACTTGCGTAGGTAGTATAAACCTACCATGATGCAAGACGTTTTTTAAGAGAGATTAAAAATAAAGAAAAATAAACAAATAAATAGATTTGAGAAATCTATTATTTTCTAGTTATAGAACCTTCTTTATACATATTAAACTTGTGATTTTCCCTTTACAAAAATCCATTAAGTATTTTTAGTATTATTATGTTTTTTGACTATTTTAACACAGTTGTTTCATTCATAAACTCTATCATATTCATGATATGTATTTTATAATACTCTAGAAATTATGGATTTTTAGAATAGGTAGGTTTTATATATTTTATTAACCAAATTTTTTTAATTTTTTTGTTTAGGTAGTACAACCAAGCGTGATTGGTTATTTGAAATGTTGTTGATACCATATTTATTTTACCACTAACTAATATTTAAAATGTATTAATATAGTGATTTATACCACAATTAAACAAGAATAACATATTAAAACCAACCATGGAGGTATTGATAAAAAATAAAATACATCATTAATGGAGATGGTGAACTGACTCTAATATGAGAAATGTTTTCATTTTATAATAAATATGAGGGAGTGGGAGAATATATATTACATTAATATAATAAAATATTAGTATTAATATGATAATGATATCATTATATCATGATGGTAATAATATATTTAGAGGATGTAGAAGAAGAAAACTCAAAATAGCTTGGTTGAGGTAGTTTAATTCCTCCATAGTAAGTCTTCATTCAATACACTGTGTGAGATTAAAGAATCATTTTATGTGAAAAAAAACATTTATAGGGGAGCTGCAAATGTATTTTGATAGTTTTTTTTTACTTTTTGAGGGTTAATCCCCTTTATTAAAGAAAAATAAGAGAACCCTTTTTTGAAAAATGGGAAAAGAGGAAACAAAATACAAAAAAGAACCAGTGTCAAAGAAAACCAAACCCAAAGGAGGCAGAAAGGTCCAAATTCCAACGATAAACATACATCATGATATCAAAAGAAAGACGTTTTATCACCCCCTACAATGAAAATTTCAACAATTCCATTAGTTAGTGAAAAATTTCCACCCTACCAATGGTTGTGTCATGTTAGAAATTGAACGTGGAAAAGAACCCATCAAACACATTCTAAATGTTACAGAATGAGAAGACTATAAGAGTCATAACCCCTATCTCCCTTTCAAGCCACCCACCCAATAACTCTTTTGAGAAACTAATAGTAGGTCAACATAATGAAACATAATTCCATACCAAAATAATTGTGTAAAATCAAGTTAGGGAACCCATATATCAAACTAAAAGAAGAAAATATAGATGAATGATGGGTGTCAACACACCCATCCCTCTTTTGAGGTATCCCACCCAGAAATACATGAAATAATTTGTATCACCATCCAATTTCGATGAAAAAAATCCAAATACCAAAGAGACATCTAAAATCACATCAAACAACCAGTCCCATAGCCATATCCATGAAAGGGGGAACATACACCATATACAACATGAAACACAACCCAAAATACACCCAACAAACTAATTCAGACAAAGTAGTAACCCACTCTAAATAGCTAAAATCTATGACAACATCCAACAAAAAACACCATCGTCAATGATGGAAAAAAATGGTGAAAAAATGGTATAGATGCACCAACACCTAAAGAGGTGATTAAAGATCTACTGACACTCCATCATTGTAAAACCCCTGTCATCATCCTAAAATAGAGCCCAAACGTAGATTTCCAAAAACCACCACCCAAAGGGTGCCAAGTCGTGTCAGACCTCCAAACATCTCCGCCCTGTATAGTTTCTATAAAATTACCAAATGATGGGAAATACCCCAAAATAACACCAAACCAACACCATTTTAAAGTCCAAGGACCATCTCATGAACATTTATCCACACTATTGAAGAATATATCTGAAGCTAGATCAATGGATATTGTAACACCCCGACCCCTATAGGCTGGATCTGGTGCATTACTTGTGACATTGGAATGGTTATAAGTAATTAAAATCCCTAAGGAATGATCAGTTGAGTAGTCTTGAAGAAACTAGATACATAGATGTTACTAAAATTACGTTGGAAAAGTTTACAAAATACAATATATAATGAAACTAAAAATTGCATCCATAAGAACTCAATAAATGTTCTCCTCTTTGTCACATGTTGAAAGTAAAAAATTAAAGGGGTGAGCTCAAATGATCAGTAAGGGTTAAAAATAGAGGAAGCATGAGTACAATAATAAGCGACTCACAATCAATCTGACACAATCAATATGGCATAGTGAATAAATGAATAACTAATGCCATTAATAAACTGAGAGTGAAATTACATCAATAGATTTTGTCATATTGAAAACCTCATGGATAATAATAATAACCGACAATGAAAAAATAGAATTATTATTAATTGGACTTCATGTATTAGGCACATGAAACAATAATACTATAAAAATGGTTTAGTTCTGTGGGTAGAAACCGGTCTGATTTTTGGAAACAAGCTCGAAGGGTTTGTCGCCAAGTGATTTGTCTCATGAGACCTACCGATGCATCGAGGGGCTATAACGGGCCCCACATGACACTTAATATCCAAATAGTTCTTTATACATTGATTCAATACAATATAAATATGCCTTTTAAATATCCATATAGAGTAGAGTGTACAGATTCATCAATGTTTCAATAATTAAAATAACTTTTCAAATAAACACCAAATGTAAAATGGTTTACGATTTAGATAGAAAACATATAAATTTACATGAGATTATGGATATTTAATAAAAATATAATTTCAAATGAATTTTTATCTCAAATGGACAGTAGGTACACCACATAAGGATTATTAGGCGCACAATACAAAGTTAGTCACAACAAAAAGGTAGTTGAGACAAAGTCCCTTACCACAATGTAATCAGTCGAATTATATGACCATAACTTAATGAACATCAAATAAATCATTGAAAAAAATGAATATAAATTGAATCATGTTATTAAATATCAAATGTAAGTACATATATACCACATACAATAAATAATTGGCGAACAATGAAAATATCACAGAAATTAAAGTGAGATGGGAAACCCCTTACAAACATTTCGGCATAGTAACGAGTGTTATTGCGAGGGATTAATGAGACGTAAAGGGGTATTAAATTATTTATATTTTACAAGGGAAGTATGGGGGAGGTGTGAAAACATACCCCATCATTAGGAATTAAAAAAAAGGGCACAACATAGGGGAGATTCTTGAACAAAAGCGAGAGAGAGGATCCCTTACCTTATGCTTGAAGGTATTATTGATTGTTATTAACGACCTGAATAAACAAATTTAGATTCATTAATTAATAATTAAAGAACCTACTAAAAATTTAATTGATATGGTATAACCCTATTCAGTTCATTAATGGCATTTTTGAGGTGTTTAATAGATTCAATTTTATTGTTTTGGAAGCATTTTATTACTTGGTTTCAGGATTTGTTTACTTGTATTCATGAATGGAAGTTGGTTTGAAATATATTTAATCATACAGAATTGTTAATATACATTATTAGTGACATTAAAGAGATATAAATGATCTTATAATTATTTAGGTTATATACCATGAGGATGACTCATTCGATGAGTTAAAAATAAACGCTTGAATTTGGCTTCGCAGGTTTGTGCTCAATAAACTTGTTTTGTATTATTCTTCTATATTATGTACATGTAAAGATTACAGAACATTAATCAAGATATAATACATATGTTATGAACTTTTTGAACCATAAATATGATCTCATGACCAGTAATAAAGGAATGATTGAAGAACGAAACTTCGTCATCCATGAAGGTTATAAATCGGAACCTCATAGATGTTGATTTTGTTTATAAAAATAAAAGGGAGGGAGTAAGAATATTGATGATGTTTCTTCCATTAACATGATATAAATCCATTATATAGATGATACGGGAGTTATCATGATCATTTGGACATAGGAGGTGAGGAGAGGATAACAAATGAAGATAAATTCAAATGAAACTAAAAGAAAAAGAAAGGTGTTTACCTCTTGAAATAACTTTCTCGAGAACCACCTTAAGGGAAGGGATTTTGGTCTTTTGGAAATACCAAGAGCTTCCTGGTCATGGGGAGTGACTAGTGAAGGGTATTTGGGAAGAACTTTGAGGATTTTTGAGGCATAGATGAGTGAAGAGAAGAGGGAGTGGTGAGGGGTTTTTATAGTGGAGAAGAGGGGTAAATTTTGAATATTTAATTCATTATTTTATTATTTCCCTCAAGACAACCAATAGTGTTGTTTCATGTGACCCCTAATAGTAATACGTGCATTTGAGTTCGAACCAAGTGTCCTCACTTCACTTATGATGTCATAAATAGTGTATTAACTGATAATTTTCATATACGTTATTTTATCGTATTTCAGTATTCATAAAGAATTCTAGAATTTCAGAAAAATCCCAAACATTTAACCTAACCATTTCTCGACGTGTAGATTTCAAAAATGAACTCCATTTCTCAAAATTAATTTTATAAATATTATTAATTTAATTTTTAAATAAATTCATAGTTAATTTAAAAAATAAAAATCTTAAAGTGCAATTAGTTTTATTTCTCTTTGAAAAAATAATTAATATTTCATTATCTTATTGCCTTAAGAAAATAAAATAATATTATTATTTACTATTCATAAGGGTCACATTACTATTAATATTACAATTCATAAGGGTATGTTACTATTCACCAAAAATCAAGTTCGTTCTATCAGACTCCAAATGACTTACTAATCACAACTCTAGATGACCATTTTTCGAAATTCAAAACATAGAAGTGGAAAATTTATATTTAATGGCTTGGTTTTGACTATCTTTTAAATAACCTAGTGTTGTTTCAAAGGAAAACATTGATGAATAGAATGTATTTAAGAGAAACATACCATAAAATGTTTGGGGTGCTACATTATTCCATTATTCAGAAATTTAATCCTAGAAATTTTATATATAAAGCCCACCAAAAAGATGTGGGTGATTATTTTTCATAACATCCTCAGGTTCCCATTTGCTTCCTCCATATTCAGGTTTCTCCAAAGAACCTTTACTAGACGAGTTGTCTGATTTCTCAATACTCGCTCCCTTGTGTCAAGAATCCTGATAGGCTTTTAACAGTATGACAAATCAGGTTCAAGTTCTATTTCTTCATATGCGAGTACATGCGTTGGGGATGAATTTACTTCTTTAAAAATGATACGTGGAACACATCATGAACTCTAGAGAGATTTGGAGGCATCACTAAACAGTATTCTACAACTCTTATTCTTTCTAGAATTTCAAATGGTCTGATGTACCTGGGGCTCGTTTTCCCTTTCTTACCGAACCTTAATACTCCCTTCCATAGAGATACTTTCAGAAATATATGATCTCCCAATTGAAATTACAAGTCCATTCTCCAGTTATCAGCATAACTATTCTGCCTACTTTGGGCTGCTTTAATATGGTCTTGTATTTTCTTCACCTTTGTCATGGTCTCTTCAATAATTTCTGGGTCTATAAGTTTCCTTTCACCAACTTCGTCCCAACAAGTTATAGTTCAACATCTCTTTCCATATAATGCTTCATATGAAGCCATTTGAATACTAGAATTGAAACTATTGTTGTATAAAAATTACACCAAAGGCAATTATTGATCCCACATACCTTGGAAGTCAAGAGAGCATGATCTCAACATGTCTTCCAGAGTTTGAATAGTCCTTTCAGACTGACCATCAGTTTGAGGGTGATATGCAATACTCATACAAATCTGAGTATTCCAAGCCTTCTGGAGTCTTTTCCAGAATTTTGATGTAAACCAGGGATCTCAATCAGAGAAAATCGATAGAGGTGCACCATGAAGTCTCACAACTTCATTAATATAAATTCTTTCAAGGCACTCAAGGGGTAAAACCTCTCTTATTGGAAGGAAATATTCTGATTTAGTGGGATGATCAACAATTACCCATATTACATCATTCATTCTAGGTATCCTCGGTAGTCCGGTGACAAAATCCATCGTAATGTTATCCCACTTCCACATAAGAATAGGTAGAGGTTTCATCCCTCCTTTGGGATGTTGTCTCTCCGCCTTCACTTATTAATAAACTAGACACCTTGACATGTAGTAAAACATTTCTCACATCATATTATCCCACCAAAAATATTCCTTCAGATCTTTATACATCTTGGTGCTACCTAGGTGTATAGAGAAATTTGAGCTATGAGAATTGTCTAATAGTTTCCTTTTTAGCTTAGGTACTGATGGAATGCATAACCTCTTCCCAAACATCAAAACTCCTTCTTCAGACATGAAGTCATCCAGTCTCCCATCCTTAACTACATTAATTTTCCTGTGCAGATTCTCATCATCAGATTGAGAAATTTTTTTCTTCTCTAGTAAATATGGTTTAGCAATCATTTGAAATAGGAGTGATGTTTCCCCATCCTTAACAATTACCATATCCATCTTCAGTAGATCCATGAACATAGGATCTCTTTCAATCCTTATTTGAGTCAGATGGCCATGATCTTTCTTTCTTAATGAATCTTCCACCTTATTCTACTTTCCTTGGTGGTAGTGTATTGAAAAATCATAATCTTTGAGTAACTCGAGCCATCTTATTTTCCTCATGTTGAGTTATTTTTGTGTGAAAATATATTTCAAACTATTTTGGTTCGTATAAATCTCACATATCTCTCCGTAGAGATAATGCCTCCATATTTTCAGAGTAAAGATTAAAGATGATAACTAAAGATCATGAGTTGGATAATTTTTCTCATGAGTCTTCAACTATCTTGATGCATAAGAAATAACTTTATTGTTTTGAATAAGGACATAACCCAGTCCATTCTATGATGCATCACTGTATATTAAAAATCCATCACTTCCAGATGGAAGAGTCAAAATTGGAGCATTGACCAATCTTATTTTCAATTCATCGAAGCATTCTGTACATTATTTTGTCCACTCAAACTTAAGTCTTTTATGTGTGAGCTTGGTTAGCAGGTTACCCAGTCGGGAAAAATTCTGAACGAAACGTCGATAATAACCTGCTAAGACAATAAAACAGTGTACCTCAGTTATGTTTGTTGGCATGGGCCAATCTTGGATTGCCATTGTCTTCAAAGGATCAACTATAATTCCATCCTTAGAGACAATATGGCCCATAAAATAAATTGATTGAATCCAGAATTTGCACTTGCTAAACTTCCCATATAATTTATTTCTTTTAAGAGTTCTTAGAATAACCCGCAAGTGATTCTCATGGACTTCATAGATTTTTTAGAATATGAGGATATCATTAATTAATACCACAAAAATGTTATCAAGATATTCCTTGAAAACTCTATTCATCAAATCCATGAAAATAGAGGGTGCATTTTTCCATCCAAAAGACATCACTGTAAACTCGTAATTCCTATACCTGGTCCGAAATGTTGTCTTAGGAATATCTTCCTTCCTCACACGCAACTAATGATATCCGGATCGAAGGTTAATCTTCGAAAAGTATTTATCTCCATGAATTTGGTCAAATAAATCATCAATTCTGGGTAGATGATACTTATTATTTATTGTAATAGAGTTGATTTCCTTGTAATCAATGCAATGCCTCATGGATCCATCTTTCTTCTTAACAAAGAGGATAGGGGCTCCCCATGGAGAAACACTAGGTCGAATAAATCACTTTTCACTCAAATCCTCTAGTTGTTTCTTTAGCTTTACTAATTCCACAGTGGACATTCTATAGGGAGTCTTTGATATAGGTCTTGCATCAGGAATTAAATCAATAGAGAACTCAACTTCCCACTCTAGAGGATGTCCAGGTAAATCCTCTGGAAATACATCAATGTACTCTTTCACTATGTGCACATCTTTAATTAGAATATTTCTTTCCTTACCCATAGATATTGGTTTATCTTCCTCTCCAAGTATTGTATTCAATAAATCTACTGGGGGGGATTCTAGATAAGAATCAGGTGGCGAAGTTTCTACCCTAAAGAAAAGGGATTCTAAACCATTTTAAAAAATTGTAACTTCTTTCTTCTTACAATAAATCTTTTCATCATAATTTGACATCAAATCCATACCGAGAATTATATCAAATTCATTCATTGGTACGATGATAAGGTTAGCAACTAGAGAACATTTTGGTGTCTGGAGGGGGACTAGTAGACATGCCTTGGTTGCAATGATACATCCCCTAGGAGTTTTGACTGACAACACCTTTATTAAATCAAATTGGACATATATAATTTTCTTGGAAAAATGGGAAGATATAAATGAATGCGATGATCTAGAATCAAATAAAGTGTTGGCTAAGTTTGAGGAAACAATTAAAGTATTGGCCACCACGTCATTAGGAACTTCAAACTATGCGATTACAATCACAAAGGCTCTCCCTTGTTCTCTTGGCCTTTTCTGAGTCGAGTTTACTTGATTCTTAGGTCACTAATTTTCATAGTGTCCCATATATCTACAATTGTAGCATTGAATATCATTTAATTGTTTCTTTGCCTTACATTCATCAGATCGATGACCCTTTTCTCCATAGTTATATTAGACTCCCATTCCTTTCAATAATATTCAGAGATGATTCTTTCCACAGTTCTCACATATTGGGAATAACTTTGTTCTCCTGCTCTTCTTTGGTGCTTCTCCTTTTCCGTTGTTATCAGAGTATCGCTTCTTATCTTGGTTTCCTTTGAAAAGATTTGATCTTGAAAATTCCCTATCCATTTTGATGGAACTTGATACAATTTCATCATATGATGAAAATGATTGAGAATCCAATGCCCTTCGAAGACATGGATTAAGAACTTCAAAGAAATGATCATTCTTGTCTTCCGAGTCACGTATATAATCTATGGCATACATGGCCAGCCTTGTGAAGGTAGCCTCATAGTCTACAACAATTTCTTCTTCCATTTGTTTTAATCTAAGGAACTTCATCTTCATTTCGTTCTGTTTCTCACGAGGGAAATATTTTTCAAAGAATATTTCCTTAAAAGTCCTCTATTCCATATCTTCTATTTCTTCTTCCTCCATGGTATTTTGAATCTGGGACCACCATTGATCAGTGTCTCCCTTGATACAATATACCTCTAGTACTACCTTCCTTTTCATTGCATCTTTACGCCATGAATATCTTTTCAGGGGACTTGATCCATTGCTCAGCTACCACTGGATTAGTAGTCCCGCTGAAAGATGGGGGATTCTTCCGCATGAAACGATCCAACACATGTGTGGAATGGTTATTCGTTACAACTTGAGTATGTTTCCTCAATATGGTCATGATCTGATCTTCCCCAACATTGACTGTGTTGAATTTCTCAGTAGGGAGATACCTACCTTGCCCACAATTATTGATTCTACTTCTTCCATTAGATGTCATTTCTAAATAATGGGATACACTTGGTTAGTTTATGAATCTCAAATAGAAAATAACTCAACATAGATTGAAATTCAATGCATAGATAATCTTATAAACATGGTTCCTCTGAGGAAAAATTTACATTAAACTCCTTCATAATGGATTGTAAAGAAAATATGAATTATCCTATGCATGTCCCCTGGGAGTGTCGTAACCAAGAGTGCAACAAGGCCCATTTTTGTGCACCAGTTCCCATTCAAGACTAGCTCAAAGCGGTGTTTTCAGGTTTTACCCCTAGATACATCTGTGCCAGAGCCGCCTCTACCTGCTCATATCTAGACAGGGATGTACTGCTTGAAAGATCCACATAATCTATTCCTTACGAAAATACCAGGACGTTCTTGTATTTTTATCCCTAAATAATACCTTAGGCCATTGTTCCCTACTATATATTTCCTACTATATTTTCCAAGCATTCTACTAAACTTCCTCTGATACCAACTGTAACACCCTGACCCCTCTAAGCTGGAGCCGGTGCATTACTTGTGATATTGGAATGGTTAAAATGAATGAAAATACCAAAGGAACGATCATTTTAGTTGTCTTGAAGAAAATAGATACCTAGATGTTACTAAAATTACATTGGAAAAGTTTACAAAATACAATATATAACGAAACTTAAATCTGCATCCATAAGAACTAAATAAACGATCTTCTCTTTGTCACATGTTGAGAGTAAACAATGAAAGTGGTGAGCTCAAACACTCAGTAAGGGTTACAAATAGTGGAATCATGAGTACAATAATAAGAGAATCACAATCAATCTGACATAATAAATATGGCATAGTGAATAAATGAATAACTAATGCCATTAATAAACTGAGAATGAAACTGCATCCATAGATTTTGTTATATTGAAAACCCCATGGATAATAATAATAACTGATAATGAATAAATATAGTGCTTATTAATTGGATGTCATGTATCTGCCACATGAAACCATAATACAATAAAAACCTTTTAGTTCTGTGGGTAGAAACCTGTTTGTTTTTCAGAAACAAACTCGAAGGGTTTGTTGCCAAGTGATTTGTCTCATGAGACCTACTGATGAATCGAGGGGATATAGAGGGAACCACCAACAACTACATATCCAAATAATTATTTATAAATTGATTCAATAGAAGAGCAATTTGACTTTTCAATATCCATATAGAGTAGAGTATACAGATTCATCAATATTTCCATAATTAAAATAACTTTTCAAATAAACACCGTATGTAAAATGGTATACGGTTTAGATAACAAACATATCCATTAAATGAGATTATGGATATTTAATAAAAATATAATTTCAAATGAAAAGTGAACTCAAATGGGCATTAGGTACATGTCATAAGGATTATTAGGTGGACAATACAAAGTTAGTCACAACGAAAATGTAGTTGAGACAAAGTCCCTTACCACAATGTAATCGGTCGAATCATATGACCAAAACATAATGAAAACCAAATGAATCATTGAATGACATGAATATAAATTGATTCATGTTATTAAATATCAAAAGGAAGTTCAAATATACCACTGACAAGAAATAAGTGGCCAACAATGAAAATCTCACAGAAATGAAAGTGAGATGACAAACCCATTACAAACATTTCGGCATGTTAATGAGTGTTATTGCGAGGGATTAATGAGAGGTAAAGGGGTATTACATTATTTATATGTCACAAGGGTTGTATGTGGGAGGTGTGAAAACATACCCCATCATTATGAATTAAAAATAAAAGGGCACAACATATGGGATATTCTTGAACAAAAGTGAGAGAGAGGATCCTTTACCTCATGCTAGAAGGTATTCTTGATTGTTCTTAAAAAACTGAATAATCAAATTTATATTCATTAATTAATAATTCCAGAACCTAATAAACATTTAACTGATATGTTATAACCTTATTATGTTCATTAATGGCCTTTTTGATGGGTTTAAGAGTTTTGATTTTATTGTTTTGGAAACATTTTCTTACTTGGTTTCATGATTTGTTTACTTGTATTCATGAATGGAAGTAGGTTTGAAATATGGTTAAAAGTAAAGAATTGTTAATATAAATTATTAGTGAAATTAATGAGATATAAATTATATTATAATTATTCTTGTTATATAACTTTAGGATGACTCATTTGATGAGTTAAAAATAAATGCTTGAATTTGGCTTGGCAGTTTTGTGCTCAATAAACTTGTTTTGTGTTATTATTCCATATTATGTATGTGAAAAGATTACTGAACATTAATAAAGATAAAATACATATATTATGACCTTGTTAAACCATAAATAAGGTTTCATGACCAGTAATGAAGGAACAATTGAAGAATGAAACGTCATCATCCGTGAAGGTTATAAATTAGAACCTCTTGGATGTTGATTTTATTAATAAAAGTAAAAGGGAGGGAGTAAGAATATTGATGATGTTTCATCCATTCACATGATATAAATCTAGTATATATATGATAATGGAGTTATCATGATCATTTGGATAGAGGAGGTGAGGAGAGGATAACAAATAATGATAAATTCAAATGAAACTAAAAGAAAAAGACAGGTGTTTTACCTCTTGAAATAATATCCTCGAGAACCTCCTTAAGGGAAGGGATTTTGGTCTTTTGGAAAGAAAAATATATTCATGGAAATGGGGAGTGACTAGGTAAGGTTACTTGGGCATAAATTCGAGGAGCGTCGAGGCTTATAGGAGTTAAGAGAAGAGAGAGTGGTGAGGTGTTTTTATAGTGGAGGAGAGGGGTAAAGTTTGAATATTTAATTCATTATTTTATTATTTCACTCAAGACAACAAATATTGTTGTATCATGTGACCCCTAATAGTAATAAGTGCGTGTGAGTTCTAACCAAATGGATTAACATCAATTATGATGTCATAAATAGTGTATTTAACTGATAATTTCCATATACGGTATTTTATCATATTTCACTATTCTTCAAAAATTCAAGAATTTCAGAAAAATACAAAAAATTTACCCTAACCATTTTTCGACGTGAAGAATTAAAAAATGAACTCCATTTCTCAAAAATTAATTTTCTAATTATTATTAATTTAATTTTTAAATAATGTCATAGTTAATTAGAAAAATAACAATCTTAATGTGCAATTAGTTTTATTTCTCATTGAAAAACTAATTAAGATTTTATTATCTTATTGCCTTAAGAAAATAAAATAATAATATTATTTAATATTCATAAGGGTCACATTAATATTCATATTACTATTCATAAGGGTATGTTACTATTCACCAAAAATCAATTTTGTTCTTTCAGACTCTAAATGACTTACTAATCACAACTCTAGATGACCATTTTTCGAAATTCCAAACATAGAAGTGGAAAATTTATATTTAATGGCTAGGTTTTGACTATCTCCCAAATAACCTAGTGTTGTTTCAAAGGAACACAGTAATGAATAGAATGTATTTAAGAGAAACATACCATAAAATGATTTGGGTGCTATAGATGTAGAGGTCAAGCTCGACCCTCGATCGAAAAACACTCATTAATGCCTATGACCATTTTTATGAACCATATTACTAAAAAAATACTATATTAATCCATATTTATGGTATGTAAAATTTAAAAATATGTGGAAAATTTTAATCCTATATGTTCATACTAGTTATAATTAATCTTTCACTCTAGGAAAAATGGTTATCAATCTAATAATTTATAATGAATATTCATTAATCCTAATTACCAAAAATAGAAACACTATACTTTGATAAAAAAATGAGATTCTCTATACCAATATTTCTTGATAAAGAGAAAATATGTACAAAATTTTCATATATAATGAGAATTAAAACTTACTCCAAATATCAAAATATTAGAGTCTTTGGGAACTAGGAACTTAATAAATCAACATACATTATACCGTAAAATATTATTTAATCCTTTATCATGGTATGCTTATAAAATCATCAAACTCTCTTTATCACCTACGATCACCTTGGTAAATGGGGATTCATAATAAATAGGTTATATTGAATGATAAATAATGTGGTAAAACATAATTAATGACACATAGAGGGGTTATCAATAGATTATGAAAAATTAAAGACATGATAATGTAAGAGATGTCCTAATTAATGAAATAAGATCATGAAATCATAAAAATTGAAATTTAATCAATAAATTATAGTCATATAACATGGTATAATGTCTATAAATGAATGATCTTTAAATAAAAACATATACTTATTAGAATATTCTTTGAGAATCTACCCTTCTAAGTAAGACTCTTACCACCATCCCTAATGGTAGAAATTTTCACATGACATAGGAATATATAATGTGTATATGCATGTCATCATAATCATAGGTCAAGGATCACCACCAATACATTATAACATTATGGAAAAATAAAAATAAATTATGATCGTGGATAAAATTATAGAAAAATATAATATCATATATCCTATGAATAAGGATCTCCTGAGATATAAGGAATTACCCAATTCAATGAAGGTATGTATAAATATTGAACCATCCATCATAAAAATAATATATTCTTACATATGTGGACAAAATGAATATGAAAATATTCAAAAATATATAAAATAATATTAAAATTATTAACTAATGGGAAAAATGGTCATCCAATAAAATAAAGTGTATATATATTGGTAAACAACCTTAAACCAAGATAATAAAGTATAGGTTATTTACACCATATTGAATATCAGGTATAAAACCATGTTAATAATTTCCCCAATCAGTCAATATTATGGGAATGAAAGTGAACACCCTTAAATAAAATTCATGAAGTACATGGTATTAATATAATATAGGAATTGGAAGAAATGTTATATTTTTTTACATATCTAGAGATAAAAAAAATATAGAGGTATTAATAGATCTTTCTTCTTATAGAGATTTCATATACACCACTCCACATATATATATATATATAAACTCTAATAATGAATAAAAGGATTATTTTAACAAAAGATCTATTTATGAAGATGATACCATTTATAGAAAAAAATAAAATATAGTTTTAATGTGTGGAATATGAAATAATATTGACATAGATAAAAATATTTGAGAGATATATAATAAATTGAATAGGTTCAAAAAAAATATTTTCCTAGTTTTTACGCTGTGATGAAATAAATTAGAAAAACAACATTATTAAGGAATTACATAAATGTAATAAAATATTATTTAAAAAACATATTACACCATTTAATAAAAAGAATATTTTTAAAAATAATCTTGATAAACATATAGAAAAATATACAAAAAATGTGAAAAATATTTACCATAATGTCTTGAGGCATTTTCATCAAAAACTTGAATTAATTAACTTTAAAAAATAATTTTTAAATGGTAATAATTTTTTTTAAAGTATTAAATTAATAATATAATATTATAGTAATTGATTTTATAAATAATATAGTGTTACATTATAAGAAACATGTATAGAAATATAAATATTAGAAAATATTCTCTTATAAACATCATTATTCTTGGATTAGAAAATGAAAAAAGAAGAGGTATGAATATACCAAAAAATTTATAATTAATAATAAATAACATAACATTATAATATTATAAAAAAGAATAATTAAAGATAGATATAAATATGGTGGTTTAGAACAAAACCCGAGGAATAAATATGGGCTAGAAAGAACCATTATAAACATTATAAGGTATGATCATTGAATACATTGGGGAGGAAAGGTGACATGTATTGTGTCACACCCCCTCCAATGGACACCTCATAGAACAATGGTGAAGATAAGGTTGACCGTTAAATCCCACCTTTGATAGTACATGAGATGGTGACGAGGGTGCTCACTTTGGGAGGACCTCTCGTGTTCCACTCTTGACTCATGACGGTGGTAGCCTCTGTGCCGATCCCTCCCCCTCCGCCAGGGGAGGGACTATCATTGTCTTTCAAAGGATTAATGCTTTATTTTCCCCCTTTTCAAACCCTAAGTTCCTTCCTCCATTTCTTCAGTTCTCTTTGATCCCTAAGGTGACCGATCTATTCAATGAATTCCTTATTCTTCAAATCTCGCTAGTGGAGTACAATGATGCTTTGGCTCTCCTCAACCAAACTATGACTACTCTATTATCGAAGATAAGGCCCTTTGTGGATTCCTTCGAGAAGTTTCTGTTTGATTCCTGGTATTTTCATGAAAGGGATATCATGGGGTTGATGTTATCCAGAACATAATGATTCAGTTTACTTCAGAAGAGGATTTGATCAAGGCTTGGGCTTTTTCTCCCCATAACTACAATGAGTTCTATTTATTCTTATTCAGATGGTCCTATGACTTCCACATGAAGCGAGACTCTTCATCGGTTCCAATTTGGGTTAGTTTTCCTAGTCATACCTTACCATTTTAAAATCCTTAAATTTTATGATGTTTGGATATCTCATAGGTAGGTTTTTTGGTTTTGACATCCAAACCAAAGACCTATACCATCCAATTAACCCTCGATGTTGTGTGGAAATTGATGCTTCTATAGATCCTCCTGATTTTGTTTGGAAAACTATAGGAGAAGAGTTTTTTATAGATAACCTATTATTTATGATTTTTGGGTTGATTTTTGTTTGATGTGTATGTGTTTGGGGAATTCGTAAGTAATCTGTAAGAGTGGGTCTAGATTATCAGCATTGTATACTGGTTTGGACACCAATGATTGCAAAATGAATCCTTTGTCGAGTGTGGCTATTTCTTCCTAGGGCCAGGAGCATGAGAATGGGAGGAAAGTGGCTAAGACTGGCCAATATTGACCTTAGGATAGGAATCCCTTGGACACTGACATCTTCAATCGGTTAAGGAAGGATCGAGTTATCCATCAATTGTCTGTGAATGGTTCATTAAGAAAAAGGTGTTTGGAAATGGGGAAGGAGAATACTCATGCTTTAGAATATCAAGCATTGGCAAAGGGAGGTTTTAATACCACTATAATTGCATCTTATGCGTAGGTGGTGTGTCCGTAGATTTTTCTTGTTGTAGGTGGTCAGACAATGGTTCTTAATGAATCAAGGGAGTCTATTTTTTCATTTGATAATAAATTGAGAAAGGATTTATGGGGTACCGAATTATTATGGGAATGTCCCAGTAGGGAGGTGGTTACATTGGAGATGGGTAATAATTTTGAAATTTTTTTGTCGTATATATATATATTCTAAAACATGAGGATTATTTGGTAGGGCCTATGAATGAGTAGAATTCCCTTTGGAGTGAACTCGTAGTTGTATAATTATAGGATGAGGTCATGGGTGATAGGCCTCTGAACCTAAAGAATAGCATTAGCCAGAAGGGAATCCATAATGAAATGATGGACAACTCATTTTTCCTTCTCTATTAGACACATGTTTTTTTTAATAGATGAGAGATATGTAGACTGATAGTGCTGTCGATTGTTAATAGCAGATTTTAGGTTATTCATCTGAGAAATCCCTGTAATTACTAATGATCTCAGAAGAAGATGCATTTGAACAGGTTTTATCCATCAATTCCACTAAAGAAGAAGCTACAACGATGATGGGAAGATCCTTAAGGGTGAATATAAATGATGAGAAATATTCTTGGATCGAAAAGCAAGAACTGATTCTTATTGGGTGATTCAATTGTGGGAAGATCGACCTTGAAGATTACATCCAGTCTTGAGACAAGTTGGATTTGGAATTTTTAGATATTCTTTGGGATAAACCAAACACTCAGGTAACCCTTATTTCTTGGAAATTTTTTAAAGGGTTTGCATCTGGTAAGATAAAATTATCCTTTAATGGATCTTTAATTTATTTTGGTTTTTGAACTTCAGGTTTCTCAATTTTTCCAAAAAAGTGTTTAATTAATAAAAAATGATAATTTTCATTCATTCATGAGATGGTGACTATCATCAAGGGTATACGAATACATGAAATGATATGTTTTACCCTCAAAATAACCAATTAAATAATAAATATATATTATTATAATATATATTATTATAATATATAGAATAAATAATAACCAATCATAATAATGAAATTCCATACAAAATTGAATTAGATGAAAATAACAAGAAAAATTCCTATGAAATGACCATGAATCCCAACAAATACTAAAAAACCATTTCAAGATAGTAGTTCCCAACTCAATAATTGAAAAGTTCGTATAGACCATATATATATATATATATATGGATGAGTATGAAATTATAATTATAAATATCCTCGTTGATACCACTAATCAAATTTTGAAGAAGTATACTAAATCCCATTGAATAACAATATGAAATCAACTCATTACCTAAGTTGGGTTAACTATATCCCAATATAACCAAGGAAAACTCACCAACTAATGAATAGATGTTAGTAACATAATATCAAAATCAAAAATATGGGTGAATGGTACCCCTAATCCACTTTAAAACAAAACATTTCTCCCTTACCCCAACATATAATTTCATAGTTCCCCCATCCCCTCCATAAGTCATCCTTCCCATTCGGGCAACCATATCACAATAACATCATCATCACATCATGAACCCTTTATAGCCCATAACCATCATAACCAAATAGTAACATTGAAACCCATCACATCCCATGAAATCATGCATGATGCCTCAATCCACTATAGCCCATGCATAATTACATGTGTAATAATCCTATTAATTACAATCAAGATACATGTATATGTTATAAGCTTAGTCCACTATAACCTGCACATATATGAATGGTAAGATTGAAATCCATCAAAAAAATTATGTGAATATAATCTATAATTTATTCCATCACTTTCTATATATTCTCAAATAATATTCTATGTATACAAGAGAGAGTGGAGTAAGAGAGTAGGTATCCATCCCTATCATCGACATCTTATATTTTGTAAAAAACACCTAGAACCCAAGTTTATTGTGGTCATCAGTTTCCATATGGACTTAATTGGTGGAGTATAAGGAATAATAGAACATAAAGATCATATAACACATATCTTATCTAAGGGAAACTATCCTACACAATACTAAAACTATAAATAATGTCCCATATAAAAACATTACTTCCACCAATATTTATCATCATTAATTTCTTTAGTAATTTATTTGTAATAACTCGATTTTTAATTATGGTATAAATTATTCAAATATAAGTTTAAGTACTTGGATTGGGACTAATATGAATTCCTAATAAGTGAATATAGGATTATATGGTGATGGGTTCTTATTTTGAGCCTATATGCCTAGCCAGCGGAAGAACCAGTTGGACTGCACAGTTAGTAAAAACCATGTATCCTAGTCAACAAGGTTTCTTCTAAGAATGTGGGGTGATTTAGTGAAAAATAATTGATCCACATAGTTTTCCTTAACAATGTGACCCAGACTGCATGATCGTGCTACAACTCTATTGTTTTTAGAAGAGTAAAAACCCATAGTTTTCACACAGTTTCCCAACCCATGGGCATCAAATGTGAGAGTACCCTCCAAGGATACTAGGCCACTCAATATTGGTGAAAAGTTTGACTAAACATGTGGTCAAAATGTGCGATCATGTTTTAAATGGGTAAGATTACTATTTTCCACTTACGATTTTATAACAGAAACTTTTATTCTTATTTATTCATTCCAGTCAAAAGAACTTATATATTTATCTTGTTGATTCTATTAAGCCACTTCCACCTAGGTATATTGATAATTCTTCTTTCTAACATCATAATTTAGATCTGATCATCGTGTTGGATTTATATCATAAACTGCTTCTATCCTTAGTCTCATTTTATTGTTTTTTTTCCTATCAATGATGTTATTTTTTTGCATTCTCTTATGCCATATTTTTACTATGTTCATGTGTTCTTCTATTTTCTCCAGATATAAACCAAATTAAGTGCTGATACAAGATAAGGAATCTACTAAATGCATATGGTAGTTGGTTTGAGATTTATCCCTTAAATTCTCACCGTCTATTAATTGTTTCCATTGTGTACATGCTAGTTTCACCAAGAGTTTCCCTTTAAATTTATATTCCTTAAATTAAATAAAATAAATTGTGACCTAGGGTTCTAATAACACACCTATAAATCATTGGATTTTGGGAACCCATTGTTAACTAACCTATGTTGGGTGGGTTCATTATTATACCTTTTGTGACCAATGATGGGATCACCTGAGACACCATTCTAGTGCTTCTGAATTTACCCTTGGTAAGGTAATTGTTTCTTTATAATTAATAAATCCTTAAAACCATGTTATGAAAATTATATAATTATATATCTTACTTTTCCTAGTAAAACTATATATTGAATTCAAAATTGTTGCAAGTCCTTGATTCACCTTGTAATGTTTACTGAAAGGTAATGGGCTAAACAAATTAAAAGATTAAATTTCATGAGTATTACATCACCCGAAATCACATATGTTATAAATTGAAATATTATAATGTGCCCATTGATTTATTATTTTTTCATATTTATTGGAATGGTCAGACTGGATCCATCCTCACAATCCCAAGGGAGTGCCTTAGGAACTCATAGGATGCCATTCTGATTCATTGAGCATATTTTCATGGTATATACACACCACATATTTTTTTATTTGTATTATTACATGAATTTATCAATGTAGTATCAATTATTCCCTTGAAATATTTTTCATATATAATAATTACTTGGATAAAATCAATTGATATATCTTTATGTCTTCGAACATGTGGTGTTATTGATTCACCCCATTGGGCCCTATCATGCTTAGGTCAGGATTACTATGAATGATCTATATGGACTCTGATAGAATCTTTTACAGTGTGATTCCTTGGTTTTAACCCTTGAATTATACATAGAACGTTATATCTAGACTTCATGGGTTATTACTATGATTTTTCCTAACCCCTAATCTCATAGATTCCCTGGTTTCACCTTATATCCTCTTTTATTATTATTATGATTTTCTAAGTTTATATTGACACCGTCACTTTTTCTCCAATTATAAACTAAATATTAAATTAATTAATTAGATGATATCATGTTAAGATATATTAATATATCAGGATGAAATAGGTATGGTTTATTTATTATATCATTTCTTTTGTTTTATATATACCTTCGCACTATTTAGTTTATATACATAGACTGGATGTTTATTGACATTATTGGTGGTTACCTACTCAGATTTATATCACCATATATATATGTTTTTCTAGATACCTGGATATATTATATGATCAAAGCTATGGAAAAGGGTACACTTCTTGCATTGGATAACTGACTTTATTTCTTTAGGATGGGAGCTGGGTAACAGATGATTGCGCCATATCTCAGGATGCTAGGATAATTTTTGATTATTTTGATTCTTTTTTATATCATGTGTTTCACTATCATAATCTGCTATTTATTCATGATTTTATTTTTCTGGACACATTCCATCATTATTTTGTATATGATACAGTTTAAAGTCCTAGAGTTCATTATTTATTACTTGGATGATTATTTATATTCTGCTACCATATTCATTATTATACTATTTTGGTTTTCTATTCATCTATTATATCCACTATGATTCAATCTCTAACCTGATGGTATAGTCTCCCCATGGACACAACCAAGGCCCTCACTACTTGTCGTTATCCTCTTTCATACAAGGAGTCATTCTAGAGGACATGTGGCCCACCGTGTTCGGTAACTCTGGAGTGGACTGTGTCAAGGACGTCACATTGATAATTACCATTATCTTTATTAAAAATAATCATAAATTTTGTTTAACCATTCATATTAATTAATCAATACCAAGGATATTTTATAATCATCATTCCAATTCTAGTCTTTATCTTTGGTCTTACAAAGTTTATCCCAACCGATTCTCAATTTTCGTTTAATATATCATCACCATCATTAACCTCATCCCCATCAATTCATTATAATTCATTACCAATATATAATCCCATATATTTTATAACTCAACCAAATACAATATTAAAGAATATATATATATATATATATAAAAGGTAACAAGCATTCCATAACAAGTGGAAACTAATTTTATCAAATAGAAAACAAGATAAGCATGCAAGATTGATTCTCAAATAATGAAAAACCCAATCAGAATGAAAAGGAAACATGAATTAATAGATCTCAATTTTTTCCAAATATTATATATTTATCCACATCAACCCAATATAAACAAAACAATAATTAAAAACAAGCAATCCATGCTCTTAACTGCAACTGGGTGATTACGATAGTGATGAATTCACCCTATAATCCAGAATGAAACCTATATTGAGAACCAGGTAGGTGATATTTCTCATGGTACTTTAGCATTATTGTATAAATATATTAGTGTGGGTATTATATTAGGTACTATAAAAAATATTATTCATATTTAATGGGATTTCATCCCCAAAAAGTAAATATTTGGTCTACAAAGTATTTGGGTAATCAAAAGGGTTTTGAACCATAAGGCCTTCAGGCCATGGGGAAGCTCAAGTGGAGTGTGGGAAGTAGAATGTATAATGAGTTTTAATGTGTAGACTCCATTATGGGAGATGTATTACTATTATTGCTCATTTGAAATAGTGAAAAACTATATAAAGAACCAAACAAGATGGTGTAAGAAATGGTGGGGTTATGAAAGTCACGAGCTACTAAAGATGGATGATGGGCTTACTAGAGGGGATGTTGTAGTTTAGAACTTTTTTTGGTAGGTCCTTAAAGTCAAGTAATCTTTAATAAATTTATGCCTTTGGGAATTCATATTATGTAATGGTTACCTCTCAACTTAATTAAAAAGTAGGTTTATCCTAATAATTAAAAAATTAAAGGACTTTATCCTAGGTACATCTCTGAACCTTCACCAACCAACCCAACCAAAACATGTTTCACATATAAAATTAAAACAATGTATCTATTATCCGGTGGTATATTCATAGGAGAAAAACATATCTCTATAAAAACAAACTCAAGGGGTAATCAAGGCGATAACATCAAGGAGTGCATCATAATGTAATGAAGACTACACTTTAAAATAGCCTAAAACATTTATTTCATCAAAAATATTACATTTCCATATTAAATTAGTTGATTCATTATTTTAGGTTTCAATAAAAAGCGACGTAATAATAAATAGCCAACATCATCTGCAATCAACTGGTAAACATTCTCAAAGCATCACATTTCATGGTAATCAGTTTTGAGATGGAATGATACCTTGAATCATGTGCCTCATTCATTATTCACTTCTCTTACCATATTTAAATTATTATCTAGATCTCATTAATGTATAACATTCCATGAAACAATAAATATCACAACCTATTAAATTATTCTATTTAGAAAGTAACTAGATACAATTAATCATAAGTAAATATTAATATCATGTGATCAAAACTCCCTACCAATACCCTTAAATTCTTCAATCCTGAATTATTATCTTCATTATGGTCAATTTTGACCATCTACCTATTGAATATAAATCATGATAATGAAATTATAATAAATAAAATATGGTTAATTATTGATTCCCCAACCTTGATACGAAGAATACAACATTACTCGAAAAAGAAATAATGAATATTCCAAGATAGCTAAACCCACTACCCTACAAGGAACCCATGATTCCTAAATATATCATTCAAACAATAATCCATAATAAATTATCAATAATCGATATAGAGAACTAAAAGAAATAGATATTACATAGCATGGAATGTTGGAACCATGAAAAAACTCATGAAACACACCAAAACCACTCATAAAGTCACAGAATCACCAAAACTAATCATCAAAGGGTTCGAGATATAGGGGTATCCAGTAACACCCTTGGATTTTGTTAATTATTTTTTCGAACTAGTTTAACCTTTGTTATATTTTCTATTTCACACAACACTAAAAGTAGTTCATTTATATTAAAGTACTATGTTTGTATTGTGTTATACAAAACACCAAGTTAATCATTCACGACACAAATAAATAAATTTTATCTTTCTCTACATAGAACACCGAGTTTATCTTGTGTTACATGCAATAATGACTTTCCTCGATGGCTTTCATAACACGAAAGTCCAAGATTACCAAGAAATATTGTTATTATTTAATATAATAAGATATAAACTAGAATTTAAAATGTATCATATGAATATTATTTTTTCATTTATGAAAATATATGGTTTAAACAAACATAATATGAATTCATAGGATAAAAATTAATTAGAAATGAAAACCGACTGAATATAAAGTGAAATATTAATATAGTCTTAAATATATTTTATCCTGAAAAATTAAATTAATTAGAGAGTTATATTAATTTAATATATATGTTATATATTATAAAAAATATTTTTGATATCCATTAAATATATTTTATAGATATAAGATAATAATAAACCCAATTTTAGGCTTAAAATCTCATATTTTTATTAAGGAATTTTTATCGCCTTTTAAGGGAAACCCATTTTAAAGTCTAATTTTTTGAACTATTATAGATTTAATATATCAAAATAAACATCGACTTTGAAATAAGAACATATGAATTAGTTTAGGATAAATTTTTGGTAATTTTCTGGGTAGATGAATTTTATAATGAATAGTGAAAAATAATGAATTTTAGATCAAAACAACTTTTTCATTTAATTAATTTATAAAGTTATAATATATTTTATATAGGATGAAAAGTTTAATTAGATAATATTTTTACCATTTAATCCAATTTATGTTTTTCTATAAATTTCACTTTGATATTTGGTATAAAAACTTAGCAAAAGTTTGGATGTTTTTTCTTTAAAAACCTATAGTGTTGTCCCATTAGTAGGATAAACTTTAAATTAATTTTTTCTATTTTTGTGATTATAATTTTGAAAAATGGATTCCATATTTTAAATCAGAAAAAAATTATAATTTATAATAATTTGGACTTTATTTTTTAGCAAAAATATCAATGAAAGTGATTAAAATTAATTTCCACTCTTAAGAGAAAAATTAGTTAATATAGTACTAAACCTTAAATGTAAGATCCAAAATGCCTATAAAATTATCCGACAAACATTTTATAGTTAATATTAGTCTATGAACCTTATATTATTGAGTGTTTGTTATTTTTTATGACTTTTTTTATTTGAACACGTGGGTACACCTAACTTGTTTCCGAAAATGGAAAGTATGTCATTTCCCTTCCCTATAAAAGGCCACCACCTATGCCTCTTCTTAAAACCTCACAAAACACATAGTATATACCATGATATACCCAATAAAATTCCAAAAATCTCAAAATTCTTCATATAATACTCCCCTTGGACATAAATAAACACAAGTAAGCCTTCTGGCACAAACTGAAAGAAATCTGATTAAGTGGTAACGTCTTTTCTCAAGCTCCATTCTTTTATTTTACTTCTACAACCACTCGACTAAATTTATTCCATGATTTTATAAAAATAAAAATTATCATAAATATAATAGGATGTTTTTTTCTAATGGTTATACCTACACATACACACACCTTGATCTAATTGGAAATGAACATATTTTTTATGTGTACGGTGAACCATCGCCTCACTAAACAACGATTGTTCATTTTCCCTTTACCACCTTTTATGGCGGACATTATTATAGAAACTATATTTATATATGTAATTTATTATATTCAATATGTATTTAATATTATGTATTAAATTTACAACACATATATATTTTTACTTTCCATTTGGTTTAAATATGACAATTTCTTTCAAGGAAGTGTGGACTACCACCCCCTCAAAGTGATGTGACTCATTCACACACTACATGGAAGGTATTAAGGATGGGTTAAATAAAAATATGTGATATATAGGATATAAAAATTCTACTAGAATAATTATAATATAAAAATATATATACGTATTTTATTTAACTTATTTCTTTTAATATGATAATAAAAACAAAAACAACATTCATACGTGCGTACGACTTACCGTCTCTATGAATGGTTTATTCCATTTCATACGTATATATTATATATATTATTATAATAAACATATAATTAATATAAATGATATTTATATCATGTTTTAAATTTTTAAATCACTATATAAGAATAGTTACCAAATATATAACAAATTAAGACACATGCGATAACAAAGCAGATAATAACCAATACGAAACCTTGACATATGATTATTAAAAAGAGAGTAATATAAGGTCATAATCAAAAAATATATGGTATTAGATATAAAAATATGGTTATTTAATATACATATAAAAAATTTCTATTTGTTATTTAGTTGTTTTTAATGAATACTATGAGAGTCAAGACACAAGTTAAGGGAAATTTCATCTCACTTTTATTTTCGTGAGAAAGATGCCTTACTCACCACTCAATTATTTTATATAGTGTATGTACTTCCCATGAATGTGTTATATATATATTATAAATATTTTTAAGGTTATTTACATATCCATTTTATGAACTTTATTTCATGGGATGTATGTTTTAAAAGTTACCAAATCAGTAAGATATTTTTGTCTCAATTTTCGTTCTTTGAGACTCATATTTTGTTATGCACCAAAATTCTTTTTCAATGAGTAAATAAAATCATTTTAAATATTATATCATGAATATAATTATTTTCAGGATATTTTATGCTTAATTTAATTTTCAATTTCTTACATTTAGAGTGTGATCCCATGTTAATAAGTAGTAAGAGTATATTGAATCAATCTCATCATTTTTAGAGATTGTTAATGATTATGCTTCAATTGATGAAATATTTTGATCCATATCCCAAGAACACTCATGATTTTACTTATCCTCTATTATTTCATGATATATTAATATATTGGAAGCATTATTCCACTATTGGTAATATAATATAGTTGAGAATGTGTTTTTATGAAATACTAACTTTACCCTATCATCGGTCGAAAATTTTTGTTCCATCAAAACCATGTTTTCTAAAAAAGGTTTCCATGAATATTATTCTATTATACTAAAAACAGAAAAAATAATTTTTTCCCTTTTTGTATTTTAATAATTCTTCGAAAGGAATATTCTTATCGCTTTCTGGAAAAGGAATTTTTCTACCCTTTTACCCTGAAAAAGGAATATTCTTTTTACTTTCTATGACAAGTATAGATTTACCTTTCGTAATTTCTATGATGATTCCATTTCATTTTTAAAAGGATAATTTTTAAGAAAGTATATTAAATATTATTTTTAGTCAAATGGTTTTAAAAAAAATCATGATTTATTTATATGTTTTAAAAGTTATTTTTGATGAAATGTTTTTCAAAACATTTTCAAGATTTCTTTATATGTTTCAAAAATGTCATCAAAGAAAAGATACTAAAATGTTTGGAATCTTATTTTATAAGTTTTCAGGGAAAGTTTTATTCAAAATATTTTCAAGGTTCATTTATATGTTTTGAAGGAATAGGGTTTTCAAAATGATTTGAAGTCTTCTTTATATGTTTTCAATTTATTTTATAAGAAAATGATATTCATATTGTTTTACGTATTAAAAATCACTTTTCAAAGAATAAAAAATATTTTCCTTATGATTTTTTAAATATATTTCAAAATTAATTTCCATATATGATGACATATATTGGTGTTACTCATGCCTTTCAAGAAAATGGTCTAAAGCTTCCATTCATATTCTTTCTCTGAATTTATTTTGCCTAATTTCATGGTATTTATGAAACTGGTTTCTCTTTTATGGGTTATATGTTTACGAAATCCATTTCTATTTCACAGGTTATACTTTAGATTATATATTTTGTGACCTTTATATTTTTTTCACATATTATTATATGTTTACATGATTAAGATTCCCATTTAATTTCATGGTTAAATATATGATTCTAAATGATTTTTTGGAACATGTATATATGATTTTATTATGAGATTGGTGGGACCAATATCTCCTTCAAATGCATTGGGTAAATATTTATATCTCATGAGATAGACATGGCTAGAACAAGAGGAATGGAATAGGAAATGAACTCGGTTCAGTATTACAAGGCTGGAATGGGGAGTGATGTCTACTAAGTAATACAATGATGGAATAGGGTGTAAAACCTATTCAGTAAAGTACTTTTTCCACTAAGATTCCCTTGTTTATTGGGGCTTTATTACTTTGAAAACCATTATATATTCTTATGTGTCTACCACAATTCCATGATTTATTCTTATGTTGTGATTTCATAGATTATGTTCTTTATTCTCTTATGATTCATGTATTATGAACTTCTATGATTTATTCCATGATTCATTTTTATTAACATTTATATGTCGGGTATGATCACTAATTTTCATGATCATGTTCTCATACCCTTGTGCTCAATATTATGCTTACATGCCCCCCTTGTTTACCCTTACTGAGCATCTACTCTCACCCCTTTTTAGGTTTCCTTTCCTAGGTTATGAAGATATTTTTTATGATATTTATATGGGGGTTGATAGTCTTGGAGAACCTAGTGGGAGATAATGATTCTTTCTCCTGAACCATTTTTTAAGTTTCCATGTTTCCAAAGGCACTAGAGTAGTACGGTCTGTGGGAATCTATTTGTATAATGTTTTAAGTATTTCTCCAAAGTTATGTAATGTAAATATATGAAAATAAAGGTTCACTATATATAAATATTGTAATAACCAATAAAATATGCACTAAGGGATTCATTCCATGAAATACATGGTGAAACAATGATGGCCAATTATAAAAATTAAACCAAACTCCTCAAAATTACACCATGCCCCAAATGAACCTAAAATTCCTCAACAACTCCCTTCCAACTAAGATTCAAGATCTAGAAAAAAATACCCTACTCTATCCCTTCCCTAATACCTCTAATATTTTGAAAACTCAATTTAAGGTCTTAGGAAGAACTAAAACCTCACATTAGATACATCTCAAATATTTCTCATCCTTAAGAATTAAATCCAAAACATGGAATAAATGGAATGGAAGGGATAATGAAAACCACCAATTGAGATAACTCTAAAATATATCTCCATTAAATAAGTATAACTAAATTATCATAATAAATTATCACATAAACACACACATTATCTTTCTCATAACATGAACTCCAGCCTAATACTCAAAAGGCACATGAGAAAGTCAAACCCACTCCTACAAAAAATTATTAATAAAATTAAAAAGAAATGTCAAAACATCACAAGGGATATTTTCATATCCTAGTAAAACAAGTTCCACATGCATCCACCTCAACAAATTGAGAACTACATTCCAGGACAAAGAAAGACCACTCCAAACATGAATCCACAATGTCCTTATTTGGAAAAGCATCAGTAACCTGATTATCCTCCCTGTAAACATGTGTCACATTAAGGATGATACCTCCAAGGAGATACAGACATTCAATCCAAGAAGGAAAAATCACCCATGGTACATTCCTTTACTAGCTTCTAAGAATGTCTACAGCCACCATTGAATCTAATTCCAGCCAAAGAAAGAACCAACCACGATGAACTGCATAGGGGATATCTTTTATCATGGACCATAGATCAAATTAAAGGGCATATCCCTATCTAATATAATGATAAAAACATCCCTTAATGAATCCCCAATAGGAATAGAATACACCACCATAGCCCAAAGGCCCAAGTGCACCAGAGTCTTCCCCATCAATATTTGCATTCACCCAAGACGGAATAGGAGGAATCCACCAAATAGATTTCGGCACCAAAGGTTTGTTTATCCTTCCAGAGACACCAAAATTCATCAATATGAAAGATCCCCAAAGTCATTATTCATGCAGTCAGCCTTTACATTAGAAGTATTACATAATACCCTGTGAATAGACCTAACACCAGACTAAAAGGTAGGCTTGATATCATCAAAGACCAGGCCATTTTGTTCCTTACAGATGAAGCCAATGGTGGCTCCTATTGCATCTAGAAGTAGGTTTCTAACCTGGTAACTATACTATGCAGATGAAATAGAGGCAAGTAGGTTCTCCAAGATCTTCATATCCATACGAAACCTAGTAACATCATGTATATATCTCCAGAACCTACTAGTAATAATACATGATAGAAATAAACACTCAATTGTCTCCTCTACTACAATACACAATGGGTAGACTAATTCTAGTTTAATTACAGGATTTTGAGTGATATTCTTTACTAGAATCCTGCATTTACAGATCCTTTATAATAATATATAATCATCAAGAGGGATAAAGTAAGACTATAAATCCAATAGCCATCGAGGGGAGGTGATCATCCCATCACACATGAACTGATACAGTGCTCTGGTACTTAAAATACTACTGGAGCTCGGCTTCCAAACAAAATTTCAATGGTCAATGTAATTGTATCTTTGAATTTCAGATTGAATTTGAGAAGGAATAAAATCACAGGTACCCAAAGATGCAGCCTGAATAGAGGCAATCGAATAATGTTGCAGGTCAGGTGTAATTTCAGCATCCTCTTGTTTTTTTGGTTTATTGGGGGTGCTCCAGACATTCAAAAAATAATACCTACAATAAAACACTCAGAAAAAATCATAATCCCAATAAAAGTGGACTTCAAAACGGTCCATATTGAAGAAGAGATATTGAAAGAGTATCCTGCCAAATGTTTGGGAATGAGTCTAGCTGAAATAAACTCTATTGAACTATCATTGGAAGTGAACAGACTCCACATAAAATTTATAGGAAATTACTCATTGAAATGAACTAAATCCATTATACCTAATCCCCTATATCAACTGGCTTGGTACATTCCATCCATGCCACACCAACCAACTTCTTATCGTTAATGGAGCCAGTCCGTATGAAGTTCCTGATGAGCCTTTGGAGATCTTTGATGAGATCCTTAGGCAACCTGTATATAGAGAACCCATAAAGAAAAATATAATTAATCACCAAATTCACAAGGTAGATCCCCCCTGCTTGAGTATATCTTTCCCTTTCTAGGATTCCATTTGAGAATTAATATGATAGAAAATAGAATCACAGGGACATTTTTTAACTCCACTCCAAAATAGTGGAACTCTATGATAGTTAAATGGAAGTGATCCTTTATTAACCCCCAACAACTTTCTAACCTTATTCTATTTTCTAATGGTCACTCCCTCCCCAAAAACCACAAAAGATTTGTACCATCTAATGGTCTATCCAGCCACATCCACATAATGATTAAATACGACCCTGATCGAAGAAATAGTTCTTACATTAGCCAGTCCATACAAAAGAATGTCATTAACATAGAAAATATGGGTAGGGGCCTAAATATCTCCTCCATATTTAATCTAACTATATAAACCAGCCTGAACAAGAATATTAAGGTAGAGACATAAATAATCCCTAGCAAGGGAATATAATTCCTAGAAAGGGGATCCCCTTGCCAAACACGCCTGGAGAACTGAAAGAAACCCCATGGAGAACCATTGACCAAAATTAAAATCCCAAAACTCTTAATAATGTCATGAACTAGGTTAATGAAACTAGTGGTGAAGCCATGCATTCCAAGAATGGAAAGAGAAAACTCCATTTAATGGTATCAAAGTCCTTATAAATATCAATCTTCACTGCAAAATTCCCTTATTTAACCTTTCTTATCATAAAATTAATACATTCAGATGTAGTGAAAATAAAGGTTTGAATTTTCCTACTTGGAACCAAACCAAACTGATTCGGGGTGATGATTCCCTCAACCACATTTCCTAGTCTTGTAGCAATGCTTTTACTGATGATCTTGGGAATGATTTTGCCAATTGAAAGAGGTATAAATTTCATAATGTACACTACATTCTCCTTCTTAGGAATGATAGAAATGAATTTAAAGTTTGAACCATATGTCATGGAAATATTTAGAAATAACTCTCTCACTGTATTGATAACCTCATCATGAACAATCTCCCAGTTAAACATGAAAAAAATATTTGTGAAACCATCCATTACTACCACACTATCAATGTATAGAGAGAATAGGGTTGTCTTAACCATGTTTACCCCATGTGGCTCCACCAATTTGTCATTTATCTTATCATCAATGCATGGGGTGATATTATTCACAATCACGTGTGTTCTATCCACCCCATTTTCAGAATAAAGTTTGAAAAAATAACCAATATCCATATTTGAGATTTCATTATCTAAATTGAGAAATCATCCATTAATATATATGGTAGTGACTCCCCTCCTGATTTTTTTTGTGAAGTCGATGAAGGAAACTGAAGTTCCTATCCCCTTCCTTTAAACACCTGACATTATACAGTGATCTATACAAATTTTATTTAGTGTCGAGCAACTCCTCAAGATTTGATAAGTACTGAATTTCATCAATAGAAGGCATGGAATTCAGTTGATTGATATTCTGGAAGCCCAAAAGATGATTTTTAGAAAAATTGATGTCCTTATCCAACTTTGAGAAAGAGAGCATGCTCCATTCCTTCAACCTTATCTTGACATTTTTCAGTTTGGATGGTAAAATCTAGAAAGCTGGTCTCATTTTAACATAATTCCAGGCATCAATGATAGTCTCCCAACACCCTCGAATCACAATCCAAGCATTGTTAAATTTGAATGGAATAGGGGACAACCAAGAACCACTAATGGAAATATCAACCACCAAGGGATTTTGGTCAGAATGATTTTTTGGTAGCACAAGACCAGAGGCCCTGAAGTTGTCATTCCTGTCATCAACCTGAAATAAACACCTATCCAGTTTTCTGGCTTACCAAAGATTAGGAGTGTATCATCCCCAATTAAATTCAACACCAACCATAGACACAACAATCAAGTTATAATGTTCAATGCATTGAAATAAATCATTGGTTGCAAGTCGATTAAAATTGGATCCAGTTTTCTCCTCAGAAAGGAGAACTATGTTGAAGTCACCTAATATTATCCAATTGTGATGAACATGGGAATAAAAAGACACCATATCACTCCATAATTCCATCTTTTTGATGTAGTATCTTGAATCAAAGACACAAGACACAGGAAAAATGTCCCCATGTATGCCAACAGTAATGGAGAAATTTTGATTTCCTTGGGAATGGGAAATAAGATTGATGGTGTAATGGTCCACACAAGGACTCATTAAAGAGTTTTCCAAAAAACTTGGTTCCATCAAATGGTTCCACTGAAACAGTGTAACTGGTCACATTCGCACACAAAAATGGCAGCACTACGACTATTGCACCGTGAAGGTGGAACCACGACGGTGGCACCGGGATGGGGGCACCTCGATGGTGGAATCATACGACTGGCACTGTTGCGGTGGCACCATCACAGTCACACACAGAAACAATGACATTACTTACAGTGGAACCATGAGGGTGGCACCATGACAGTGGCACCGTAACGATCTCCCCATCATAGTCGCACACTAAAATGGTGGCACCGCTTACGGTGGCACTGTGACGGTGGTACCATGACTGTGGAACCACCGAATGTTTCTCACCAAATGGTATCCCACCCTTATTTCTTTTTCTATTTTGGCTCCAACAATAGATCTTTTGATGTAAAATTGTTTTAATACCCCTTTAGAAGCCATTAAAATCCCATAAATGGTATCTAATATCCCTTAATATTTGGGATACCCTTGACTTACCAAAATGTGTGGCTTTTTCCTCGGTGTCATTCCCTTTTCCAATACATTCCAGTTATACCCTTTTTATCTATTTTCCTCATATTAAAGGAAATCCTTTAACGCATAGCTGTTATGACCACCTCTCCTATGATAATTATTAAATAAAAATTAATTCCATCCTGTGTAACCATCCAAATGCATGGTGAAACCACGATCTACCTTTTAATCCATTCAAAATTCATATCTCGTAACTCTAGGATCTCACCTTTTTTCACAATGGATTCATTCTTCTTCTTCTTGGCTAGTCTCTTTTTTTCCCAGATTCATTTGGAGTCCCCCTTCCTGAGGCTAGTGGTGTACCTATGCTGGAGTCTTTCATGATCAGTCTTTGAATCCCCATTGATCCTCCCCTTCAAGTCATACATCCCCAGTTCTTGGCGCATAGAGAAATACATCGGTCGTCGATTATCCATGTAGGGTTCTTTCTTTTCCTCTCTTACTATGTATCATGCGGGGTGGGTATGATAATGTTTCCTTTAGGTGTGAACAAAGAGAAACCATAACAAAGATAATAAATGGACTTGTAAAGAACGAAGGGGTGTGTTTGATGATGCTGCAATACTCTTTTACCTTTTCTTATATCTTTTAAATTGTATGGGATTATGTCCACAGAAAATTGTGACTGTGGGTGGTCTTCCTTGCGCACTAATGAACCCTTTTATCTGGTGATGATATGAATGGATGTAACATGGATATTGGTTATTCATGTAAACTCAGTTGATTAAATGGATGTCCAGTGAACAATAATCCTTGTGTGATCAACCTGGTAAACCAAACGAAAAGAAGGAACTAAATTAATGGTGAGTATGAATCTAGAAACTCCCTTACTCTGTCATGGTAACATGTGTGGTTTTTATTCTTGTCACTTGTGGGGTGACGTTGATGGGGATGGGATCCTCTTTTCTTGTGAAGTTGTTGGTTTGTGGATCTGATGCCTTGTGGGGTTTTATGTTGGAGCTTGGTTTGGTTCTAGTACGTCGTGGGATCTCACAGATCCCTTTTTTTGTTATGAGTTTACAAGAAAAATAGGTGTGAATGTTTGAATTATTGCTTGGATATTTTTCCTAGGCTTACGACTATGTCTATTAGTTTCCCGGTAGTGAAGAATTATTTAAATCGAATCGCATAAATATGATAAAAATAATGGGTTCAACGGGGAATTGTTTTTTGGGAGTGAGTTGTGCCTTGATTGTGGGTGTTGTGCTATTTATGAATGAATAGTAATGAGGGTGTTTGTGTATTGGATAATTTTGGAACCCCTAGGTTGGGATGAGTTCTTTTTTACCTATATGTATAATTTAGTTTTCATTTTTCTTATCCGTGCCCTAACCAAGTTGAAAACTTCGTGCTGAGCACCCCCATTTCATGGGGGAGGGTGTTTTTTCCAACACTCCTATGAGTGGCTAGTTACTAGCTCCTTTTCTACTCCCTTTCCCAAGTAGTCCAAGATTTTTCATGCAGGCTGTGTTGGCCTAAGGTCCATTATAGCCTAAGATTCTTCGGGAAGGGTAGTTGTGGTGGTTGGCCCATGTGTGTACGGGAAGGTTGTTTCCCAAGTGTCTTCAGGATGAGGCCCAGGTGTCATTGGGTGTAGTAGTAGTTGTTCTAGCGTAGGTGTCTGCGGGCATGGTTATGTGTGGTCATTAAGGCCCATGTGTTTGCAGACGGGATGTGTGTCTGTATAGCCCGGGTGTGTGTGGGTGGGATATGGAAGTGGGATTGTAGTGAGAATGGCAGGAGAGGTTTGACGTGTAGGACGTCTTCAATAATTATCGGGAAAGTGGTGTGGGGTACCCAAATATCAATGTGCAATTACTATTACTTTACTTGACTTGCGCTATTTTGGGGGCAGGCCTTAGTTGGTTTTGGGTGGATATTTTCCTTTCTAGGTACTTTGGTTATCTCTTTTTCTCATAGGGCATTATAATTCCTCCCCACTTGTGCCTGAGATCTTTTGGTTTTCCCTAATGAGTATACCTATATGCTCACCCTACATATATAAAACTGCTTTCAGGTTTCCAGGAGGACTTCGAGGACTATACCAGATCCTATTAGCATAGACGTCGGGACCTTTTACGTTGTTGGTTTCCTTTAATTTTGGTACTTCCCTTTGGAGTTTTATGTATTTTTTTATCACTTATTATTGGAACATGAATATGGGAATGGATTGCTTTGGATTTACTTTTACTTCTAGTTTTTGTGATGTTTGGGATTTACTATCTTATCTCCTGATTCTACTAAATATAAAGGGTAATGCCTTCCATTTTACGTGTGATTGTATACCCTTGGTACAAGTCTCCACTCCGAGGCCTATTGAAGGTGGGTCTCGGGGGTCATTATCCCTCCTTCAACATGAGGAAGGAAGAGTATGGCAATCTATTGTTTTCCCTCATCTTGGGGAAGGCGGGTTGTAAAAGAATGGTATCAGAGGGAGGTTGAGAGATAGGATGGATTTTGGAATTAGGCACAGTGAGGATTGGGTGGGATGGTAGGGAAATAGTGTTAGAAAATCATGTCATATGAAATAGGTCAGGAATGACAAGCTATGACGTGGGATTTTAGTTCCCCTTATGATCTGATGCAAGGACTCTGGACCCACCGAATGGCCAAGTGAGGCTACACTGATTGTAGGGTAGTGACTTTAGGAAAGGTACATTCATCATAATTACTTGTGTTCATGTGTGTCTTGAGTGTTTTGGGGATTTAAAATAAATAAAAAGTATAAGAAAAATTTAAAATAAATCTTCTCCACTACTTGGGCTTAGGCATTCCTTGTTTACCTTGCAGCTATGTCACCCGGACGGTGACCACGGGTAGTGTGGGTGATCGAGGCCCAGGAGGCTGAATTGGATGATCAGCAGAGGGCTGATCGGGAGAAGGATGATGGCCAGTGGTAGAGTATGATTCATGACTTTCTGTGACAGACCCTCGAGAAGTATGAGGGTATCATCTCAGACATGGATATGGATAGCTAGCTTGAGGAGCTGGTGATAGATTTCAGCTTGATTTGGGATCCAACAAAGGACTGGGTTCCTTTGGCTATAAGCCAAATGCTGGGAGAAGCACATTAGTGGTGGACTCTCTATATTGGTTAGAAGAGGGAGGATGAGGTTTCATGGATAGACTTCGAGAAGGAGTTCCGAAAGGAATTTATCTCTTCCATAGTGATGGTGGATAAGAGGCAGGAGATACTCTCCCTTTATCAGAGGAGTATATCAGTGAGGGAGCTGGGTATCAATTTCAAGGATCTCCTTCATTTTTCACTATACCACTTTCCAAATGAGGAGTCTCAGGAGAGACTTCTAGAGGAGGCACTCCGACCTTCTCTTCAGTATTCTATTATTCCATTCACTCTACCAACATACTTGGAGGTCCAGAAGAAGGATAAAGTGGCAGAGAGGATGAACACACAGGGAGTTATGCCTCGAGAAGGTATCTATTTGGTCTCACCAAAGGTAAAGGCTGTTAGTAGTAGGCCCCCTATGTCAGGGACTTCTAGGTTTCGGCCAATGGGGAGAAGCCCCAACAGTTCCCATTTTGATATCCTAGTACTCACACATTCTTTGAGGGCCCAGGACCGAGATTATTCATCTATGGTAGTTGTGGGAACCTTCAGAATCAGTTCTAGGGCCAAGTGCAGTATAGTGGGGATGGGCAGGTTCAGTTACCACCTCAGCAATTGTAGTTTTCAACTAGTCCCTTTTAGTAGCAGCAGTAGTGAAAGTGAGATCCCGCTCCCCCAAGAGTAGATGTTGTAGGAGGAGGCCAACCTCAGGTTGCTCCTCAGGGACCTTGACTAAGGATTGGTTGGGGAGGCAGTCGATAACCAATGGGAAGAGGAGCTGGACATAGGAAGTTTCACACCATAGAGGTAGCAGTTCTAGTAGGGCCAACAGTTTTTTGAGGTATGATCAACTTATTTATTACACTTTCATGTGCCTTATTTCATTCAGGAGCTTCACACTCCATTTTGGCACCCATTGTAGCCCATTATTTGTGTCTAAATACAAAGAGACTTTCTGTATGCCTGGTTTTAGTAAGCCAGTCAGTGGTCAGACCAAATTCTCTCATGTTTTCTAAAGATGTAAACTGATGTTAGGACCACCTTAGTTAATTTGGGACCTTCTTTTGTTGTAGATACAACCAAATTATGTCATTTTATGAATCTAATAGTTGTTCTCTATGTGTTCCATTATCGAGTGCTTTCAGAGAAGGGTTGTGTTTTCAGATATAGAAGTATTATGTGTGACTTTTGTTGGTGAGTAGGGTTGACAAGAGGGCAGCCAGTGATTGGAGGCCTTTCATTCCTTGTTAGTCAAGCCGTCAATGGTATCAGCAGGCTCATAAATGGTGGAAGCTTCGGGGATTTTTATTGAGTTCATGGATGTCTTCCCTAAAGTGGTGGTGACTCTATCCCCTCAACATTGTGTTGATTTCGGGATAGACATGCAACCCAATACCCTTCCTATTTTGATGGCTCCCAATCAGATGACACTTTTTGAGTTTCGGGAGTTAGAGATTCAGATTAAAGATATGATGAAGAACGGTTTTTTCTGAACAAGCACATCACCCTGGGGTTCTCTAGTCTTGTTCAAAAAGAAGGAAGATAGTGGTCTCAGGCTGTTCATAGATTACCAGAGACTAAATCAGGTAATTTTCAAGAACTGTTACACTCTCCCAAGGATAAACGACCTTTTTGATCAGTTGAAGGGAGTAAGATGGTTCTCCAAGATCGACATGCGGTCAGGATATCACCAATTGAGGGTGAAGGAGGGTGACCTCTTGAATACTTCCTTAAGGTGCTGGAATGGGCACTTTGATGTCATTGTCATATCATTCGACATTACGAACATTCCATCCATGTTCATAGTGTTCATGAGAAACGTCTTCCGGGAATATCTGGACTGATTCGTAGTCAGGTTTATTGACAACATCTTGATATAATAAAGATCATAGGAGGACTATGTAGAGAATTAGAGGATGGTTTTAGGGTTCCTCCGACAGAACCAGCTCTTTGGAAAGTTTTCCATGTGAATGTTGTAGAAACTAGAGGTGCACTTCCTTGGACACATGGTGTCTAAACAAGGGATAACAGTGGACCCATCAATGTTTGAGGTGGTTCTTTCTTGGGCAGCACCCAAGAACTTGGGAGAGGTTCATAGTATCCAGGGTTTAGTGGGTTACTACCAGATATTCATGCCCCAATTTTCTTGAGTTGTTTCTCCCTTTATATCCTTGACCAATATATTATATGATTCTATATGGAGTGAGTAATGCCAGGTAGCATTTAATTATCTGAAGGGAAAGCTGGTTAGTTCCCCAGTACTAAGGTTTTTAGAAGAAGGAGTGACATTTGTGGTGTTTTGTGATGCTTCAGGCCAAGGCTTGGGGTGTGTGCTGATGCAACATTAGAGGTAATCTCTTATGGGTCTAGGAAGTTTTGTCCCCATGAGCGTAACTATGCCACCCACAATCTGGAACTTGCAGAGGTCATTTTTGCACTAAAGTTGTGGAGGCATTACCTAATCGGGGAGCGCTTTGTGGTCTTTATAGATCAAAAGAGCTTGAGGTATATCTTCTCCCAACAAGACCTAAACTTGCGACATTGGAGGTAGATGGAGTTTCTTCAGGACTACGACTTCGAAATCTCTTACACTGAAGGAAAAGGGAATGTGGTGGCCAATTCCTTGAGAAGGAAGTCTCAAAAGGATGTGGTTCGAGAGTCGGAAGATGATTGGAAGGTGATGGAGGAGTTTTATTCCCTACACCTGGATACAAGTGTGTAGGATAGCCATGGATTTCTATCCCAGATGATAGTATAGTCCTCTCTATTATAGAAGGTGGAGGAGTCTCAGTGGGGGAATTATAGGTTGAAGTGATGCATGATCGTGTTAGCCAGGGTGATGCTCTAGGAGGATTGTTGGAAGATGGGCAGAATCAGATGTTGTTTCATGGAAAGTTGTTCATCATGGTGGATATACACAAGAGTTTTCTTATTGAGTTCCACAAATTACCCATGTATTAACACCTAGGAGTTTCCAAGATGTACCAAGGCTTGAGGGGTCAGTTTTGGTAGCCCGAGGTATAGCAGGCAGTGGCAGAGTTTGTGTAAAAGTGTCTCATGTGTTAGTAGGTGAAGGTTGAACCCTACATCCCAGAAGGTCTATTACAACCTTTAAATGTGCCCAAGTAGTAGTGGGATAACATCTCAATGTATTTCTTCACAAGACTACCAAGGGTTCAAGGTGGATGTGATGCTATCTGGGTAGTAGTATACTAGCTGACAAAATCAACTCACTTCCTGGAAATCAAGGAGTCGAGTGTGGTGGATGCTTTAACACAGAGGTACGTGGATGAAGTAGTGTGGTTTCATAGAGTTCTGAGGTCCATAGTCTTAGATCAGGATACCTAGTATACATCATGAGTCTAGAAAGGATTTCAATATGCTTTTGGCACCCAACTATGCCTCAGCATTACTTTACACCCACAAACACATGGGCACAAGGAGTGAACCATCCAGACATTGTAGGATATTCTACAGGTATGTGTTTTGGACATTGGAGGATCGTGAGTATGACACTTTCCTCTATTAGAGTTTTCCTACCAAAATAGCTATCACACTACCATTGGCATGGCTCTTTTCGAAGCCTTTTATGGGAGGCTGTGTTGCTCACCCGTGTGCTGAATAGAGGTTGGGGAAGTAGGTTTTCTTGGTCCGAAGGTGGTGTGAAGCACAATAGAGAAGGTCCAGCTTATACGAGAGAGGATAAAGGCCGATCAGGACTGGAAGAAGTCTTATGACGATCATAGGAGGATACCCTTGGAGTTCAAGGTTGGGGACCCCATGTTCTTGAAGGTCTCCCCTCAACATGGGAAATGGAGGTTTGGAAGGGGGATTAATATTTCTCCCAAGTTTTTTGGACCCTTTGAGGTGTTGCGGTAGGTCGATGAAGTGGCTTATCAGCTGGCGCCATTTTCTCTACTACTGAGGATACACACCATATTCCATGTTTGTCAGCTCTATCGGTATCTACACAATGATTCGCATGTCCTCGACTGGCGGAAGTAGGGTATTGAGGATGATGCGAAATTAGTAGAGAAACCAGTGAGGATCGAGGATCGTGAAGAGAAGGTGCTTTGTGGACGAACCATCACCTTTGTTCGTGTGTTATGGAGGCATGGTGACCTCGAGGAGAGTACCTAGGAAGGGGAGGCATAGATGCACACCTAGTATACATAGTTGTTTTGGGTTTTGTTCTATTTTTTTTAACTTAATTTGATGTAGTGTTTGACCTTGTTAACTATGAAATGGACTATTTTCTGTGTTCTCTGGATGTGTGTGAAGAGTCCTGACTGTGGGGAGGGGGGGACATGATCCCTAATCAAGATGCATTAAATTGGATTCTGTTAAACCCGTGCAAGCGAGTCAGTGCCACCCAAAAACGATAGTATCTTGACAAGGAGGAAGGGACTCCCTAATCCATATGTTTGGATGGTATGACCTTTAAGTGTTTGTGTGGTTACTTGAGGGAGATGTGTTTCTAGATTTTGAGGAGGTTTACTCTAGAGAGGTATCTTTCGAGGTGGTTGTTCAGATCCCTCTTTTTTCTTCGGGGCTAGTGTTGATTCTAGAGGGTGAGAATAGTTTGACAGGCATTTGATGCAATGGCCCATACAATGACTCATTATGGAGTTAGAAAAAAACATAGTTCCCTAAAATGGTTCTACCAAAATGGTAGAACTGGTCAAGGTCACACACTGAAATAGTGGCACCGCTTACGGTGTCCCACAGAACCAGTGGCACCGTGACGGTGGCACCATAGTGGCCGCACCGTCATGGTCGCACAACAAAACAGTGGCATCGCTTACAGTGGCACCATGAGGGTGGCACCATGACTATGGCACCATAATGATCAAAACATCATGGGCGCACACAAAAATGGTGGTACTGCTTACAGTGGCACCATGACGGTGGCTCTATGACAGTGGAACCACTTATAGTGTCTCACTAAACAGTGTGCCATCCTTGCTTCTTTTTTCATTTCTACTCTCGAAATATATCTTTTGACGTAAAAGTGTTTTAATACCTCTTTTGAAGCCATTAAAATTCCATAAATGATATCTAAAATCCCACAAGATCCTGGAGACCCTTGACTTACCAAATTGTGTGGCATTTTCCTCGGTATCACACTCATTTCCCATACTTTCCAGTTCCACCCGAATTATGTATTTTCCTCTAATTAAAGGAAATCCATTAACGCAGAGATTTTATGGACACCTATCCAATGATAATTATTAAATAACAATTAATTACCTCATGTGTAACCATCCGACCACATGGTGAAACCATGATCCTCTTTTTAAAAAGGTCAAAATTCATATCCCGTAACTCTAGGATCACACCTTTTATCACATGAGATTCATTTTTCTTCTTCTTGGATGGTATCTTTTTATTTACATGATGTGTTTAGATTCCCCTTCCTTAGGATAGTGGTGCGCCTATGCTGGAGCCTTTCCTGCTCAGTCTTGGAATCCCCGGAGTTCCTACCCTGCAAGTCGCGCATCCCCAATTCCTGGCGCATGGAGAAAAACATTGATCGTTGATCATCCAGGTAGGGTTATTCCTTAATCTTTTTTAATGTGTATCATATGGGGTGGGTATGATTATTTTTCCTTTGGGTATGGGTGAAACCCAACCCTAATAAAGATAATAAATGTACTTTTAAAGAATGAAGTGGTGTTTTTGATGATGTTGTTGTACTCTTTTACCTTATCTTATATGTTGTAAATTCTATGGGCTTATTTCTACTAAATATTGTGACCGTTGGTGGTCTTATTTGCGCACTAATGAACCCCTATCTCCTATGATGATATGAATGGTTGTAACATGGAGATTGGTTAATCACATAATCTCAGTTGATTAAATGGATGTCCAGTAAACAAGAATCCTTCTCTGATCACCCCAATTAACCAAATGGAAGGAAGTAACTTAATGAATAGTGAGTTTGAATATAGAAACTCTATTACTTTATCATGGTAACATGTGTGGTTGTTCTGCTTTTCGGTTGTGGGGTGACGTGGATGGGGAAGAGATCCCCTATTTTTTTGCAGTTGTTGGTTGGTGGATCCGAGGCCATGTGGGGTTGTATGTTGGAGATTGGTCTGGTTCTAGTACTTTAAGGGATATCATAGGTCCCTTTTGTTTTTGTGACTTTACAAGAGAACCGAATGTTAATGATTAAATTTCTACTTGTTTTTTTTCCTTGCCTTGTTGCTATGCATGTTAGATTCTCGGTAGTGAACAATTATTTAAATGGAATCACTTGAATATGATAACAATAATAGGATCGATGGAGAATTGTTTTCCAAGAGTGAGTTGGGCCTTGGTTGTTGGTGTTTTGATTCTTATGAATGAATAGTAATTATGGTGTTTGTGTATGGGCTGATTTTGGAACCCCTAGGTTGGGATATGTTCTTGTTTACATATATGTATAATTTAGTTCTTATGTTTCTTATTCGCACCCCACCCATGTTAAGCATATCATGTCGAACACTGCATTTCATTGGGGAGGGTGTTTTTTCCCAACACTCCTATGAGTGGTTGGTTGTTAGATCCTTTTATGATCCTTTTCCCATGTATCCCATGACCCTTCGGGTAGGATATGATGGCTTGAGGTCCATTATAGCCCAAGATTCTTCGGGAAGAGTAGTTGTTGTGGTTGACCCAATTGTGTGCAGGAAGGTTGTTTCCCAAGTGTCTTCGGGATGAGGCCTAGGTGTCTTTGGGTGTGGCAGTAATTATTCTATCCTAGGTGTCTATGAGCATGATTATGTGTGGTTGTTGAGGTCTAGGTGTCTGCGGGAAGGATGTGAGGTTTTATATCCTAGATGTGTGCAGGCGGGGGATGACAGTGGGACTGTAGTGAGAATAGAGGGAGAGTCCTGGTATATAGGGTGTCTTCAATAACCAGTGGGAAAGTGGTGCGGGGTACCCAAATATTGATGTTCTATTACTATTACTTTACTTGACATGTACTATTTGGGGAGAAAGCCTTGGTGAGGTTAGGGTGGATAATTTCCTTGCAAGGTACTTGGGTTATCTCCTTTTCTCACATGGCATTAGAAAGCCTACCCACATTTTCACGAGAGCTTTTGGTTTTCCATACAAATTATACATGTATCCTCACCCTACGTATATCAAACTACATTCAGGTTTCCAGGAGGACTTTGAGTATCGTGCCTGGCCGTATTAGCTCAGACGTTGGGACCATTGACGTCATTTCTTTCCTTTTATTTTGGTACATCCCTTTATAGTTTTTTGTATTTTTTTATCAATTATTATTGGAACATGAAAATGGGAATGGATTGTTTTGGCTTTACTTTTACTTCAAGTTTGGCTGTTTCTTGGGATTTACTATATTATCTCCTGATCATAGTAAATAAAAGGTAAATAACTTCCATTTTACAAGTTATTATATACCCTTGGTTCTAGTCGCCACTTCGGGGAATATTGAAGGCAGGTCTCGGGCGTTATTATCTCTCCTTCAACTTGAGGAAGGAAGGTTTTTGCAATCTTCTGTCCCTTCCCCCATCTTAGTGAAGGCGGGTCAAGATAGATAGAATCATGTTTCAAAACTCAAATCCTCTCCAAATTATCCTCATTCATATTGGGATCAACGAAGGAGTAACCAAGAGATTCCTACTTGAATGAATTCTAATTAACAAAGTTCATCATTGGATCATCAAGTCCAATAACTAAAGGGATGTTGGTCATGACAATATTTCTAAGGGCCTTCATAATGGGATCATTCCCAAGCCCATGAAATTACATATGATAATCTTCATTTATGAAGGGATTCCATGGACCTTATTTGAGACCACCCCCCGAGTGACTTCTTTCTTGGACTTATTTCCCTTCCCCTTTTTTCAATTGTGAGATTCCCCTCATGAAGACTCTATAATTCAGGGTCTTTGACTTCATCATCTCAACTGTCATTAGACTGATCATCCCTAATATCATCAAACCAAAACATCCTAGAAAGTGGGATGAATTTATTGGGGGATTGAATTCCCCCAAATGATTCAACATCCTTTCTCCTCTTAAAATCTCTTCTTGATGGAACATGAGTGATGTGTGCATCCACGCTCAATACTCCATCATTTGGATCAGCTCGAGGGTGAACTATTCTATCAAATGATAATCCCAGATCAAATGCATCTATCATACCAATGGAAGGGGGTGAAGTCATGTTTATCTAGTTTATGCCTCAAATCAGCCATGGAATCTTGAGGTAAATTCATTAATAGAATCAAATAATGTTCTTTTAAGGCATCATCATCTCCCAAGACTTGTAGTGGGATATCCGTGTATTTAATATAGGTGTTGATACAGTTCTCATTCCTCCTATTAGTATTTGTATCTCTACAACGGCTTAAACATAATTAGATCATGATATTGAATTGTAAAATATACTTCTTATTATGTTTTATATATAAATATTTAGTGTTTTCATTATATTTGTGCTCTCTAACTAGGATCCACTAAGTATAGTCTCAAAGGTTCCAACTGAACATCATATAATAAAAAATTTAACAAACCAAATTACAAAAAACCTAAATCAAGTAGTTATATTACATTATTGGTATACAATAGAAGAGTTCCTATTGGATAAAAAAACATAGAAATATTAGAATAATATATATATATATATATTACATTTTAAATTATAAGATATACATGAAAAAATTAAGAGACCATTATTATCCCTCATATCATATCCATGAAAAGTTTAAACGATTCTCTTCAAGGTTTCATTGGAAAAGGAAAACAAATAATGTTGTTCTTAGATACTTTGAAAAAATTAGAATAAAAATAAATATATAATAAAAAAACATGATGCAAATGATATGGTAATAACAAATAAACTACATGAATCCATAATCAACTAAAATTAAGGATATTCTATATCATTGAAATTAAATGAAATCATGGACAACAATAATCATTGCTCTCACACTAATGTAATTCTTAATGTCACACATCAAAACATGTTGTCAAGGCCTTATTCCAAGACTCTCTACTGATATAGTTAAATTTATTCACCAAAACCTAAGTCATCTTGTCAAATTAGACCAGTCGATGCATCATGGAGATATATAATTATCAGCCCCACCCATTATTTGTTTTAGTCCATTTCATTCACCATATGTGTCAATAAAATATATAATAAAATTCCCTCACCAGCCTCCTCCAAAATAAAAACATGAATATATGTATGATGAAAAATATAGTAAAACAAATACTTCCCCATTCAATGAAATGATGTGGACTACTATGAGAATATCCCTTATTCAACTTAGAAGCTGTGGGCTATTGTCAAAGTAACATGAATTAACCTTATCAAAAAAATACAGTTTTGAGGTTAATTTCATTATAATAGGTTTTCCATGGAAGAAAATAATTGGGATCAATAGTATTAATTGGAAGAATACAATAGAAATTGTATGAAAAATCTGTTATCATTGCTGACAAAGAGTGTAAATATTCTAATATAAATCCCCCGTGAGTGTCTATCTAGTTCTGTAGTCCTAGGCTCCCTCATCATGTATTAGGGTGATGGAAAATTAAATGATTCAAAAAACCATTTTTTTGATGATTACCCTTAGGTTATTTTTTTCTATAGAATCATACCCTTTCTAGTATCTAGAAATGGAGGTATTTTCTTGTAATCTATACATAATTTTACATTACGAAAACCTAGGATGGTTTTTTCACCAGGGAAACGATTTAGTATCAAAACTGTTTTGGAAAATATTGAATATGTAAGATATAAGGGATGGATAAAAATATATAATTTTATATCCCATTATATTCAACAGTAATATGGTAAAAATTATACCATGAAAATAAATGCACTATGAAAAAGTAAATGTGTGGTAAATATAACGTAGATCCCAAAGAATGAAAATAGAGATGGAAAACCCAACTTATGGATTATGTATCAATTAAATCAAGACCTATTGAAAAATATTAATTCATTTTGATCGTAAAATACCATTAATAAAAGTAATTTCATGATATAACATCTTAAATAAGAAATATATGGACAATATAATGTAAATTAGTTGTATAATACAAAACATGTCTAAAAGAGACGAATTTGAAATGAAAAATCCTTACCTTTAATCCCACAAGGAAGAATATCCTCCAACCTATGGTATATTAAAATAACTATCTTATTCACCTATTTAATAACCCAATTCATAATTTTAAAAAAATTCAACTTCATTCGTAGTCATTCTCTACATGAATATTAGTTATTTATTATCCCTTTTCGAAATTTGGTGTGAGTAATCTTGAATTTTTTGAACTAGTTTCATAACAATGGGGTTGTAATTTATTCTTCTCTAAAAATTAATCATTAAAATATAACATAAGGTAAAATAATATATAAATTTTACTAATTATTAATTCCCTAATATCATTCCAGAAGTGCATTATTTATGTTTCACGAAAGTGGAATTTTTGTCAGCTTATTTTGGTAATTTTAGAAATAAAATATGATATTTTAATAATAAGTAAAATTCATAATTTAAAATTTTTGGAACCTATAAAAGATAATTATTTTATTTTTAACAAATTATAATATATGTATTTGGGTTTCCATATACATCCATGATATATTTTTAAATCATTATTCATGTTGTGGGTTAAACCTACCCAAACATGAACAAATTATAATTAATGGATGATTATGATTATGAAAGTGGGTTTTTTTTATATAATATAATTATTAAAAGAGAATAATTTTATTATTTAAATAATCTTAATGTTTTTAGTTATATTGAATTATTTTTTTAGAAATCAATAAATAAACTATATGAAAATTAAGATACATTACCTCATGGAGGTGGTATTCCACACAACACACAGTCAACATTTTCAATTTGTGAAGAATGAGAAGGAATTGAGGTATATGAAAAAGTGACATTATAAAATAATAATTATATTAAATATATCATATTTCTTAATCATGAAAATAATTAAATAAAACTAGTATTTGAAGTATGAAAAAACAAAGATGATGACTCATGGATATGGTAGTCCACGCACATGCACTAACGACACTTTTGTTTACGATTAATGGAATGATATAAATAAATAATAGATATTAAATTTCTATACTAATGTATAAGTATAAGAATGATACCGATTTCATTAAATTTTTAGGGATATAATTGTTTTTTAAGAGTAATATTAAGAATATAATAATTATAAAAAGGTAATACTTACATTGTGAGTTTGAGTATTCTCTTACAAATATCCTTGGAAATAGAGGCATTAATCAAACTAATGGTGACTAGAGTCGTAAGTAAGAAGGAGAGAGAGTTCTAGGAGGAACAAAACAACATATTTTTTAGAATACATTATAAGGTATAATTGTGGTATGAAGTATAAAAAGTGTATACATTTTATAAGTTATGAAAAGGGAAATTTTGTGAATACCCTTTACTTTTAAATGATGTCATTACACCATTACTAGGTAAATGAATATAAAAGTTATAAATATGGGCGTTTCTGGTGTCCTTAGGTTGAAAAGTCCTCACCTAATAATTTACCTGAATTTTTTAAACATTATCTTAGTTATTTTTCATTATATTATTTCATTTTTTAATTTTGGTTTTTACCTTGCAAAACACATCTTAACTAAGTAATTTATATTTTATAAAAAAATATAATGGAACCCCTATTAAAAATTTTGGGTGTGATAAAGCTTAATTAATCCACTATTTTATATAATTAAAAATTAAATAATGAAATTTGTCTTTTAAATAAATTCATAGATATAGGCTCTTTAGGGTGTACCTCGTGAAATAGTTTCCAGATGTAATGTTTTCCTGCTATAGTAGGGTATCATGTTATAGATTATCCCCAACATTAAATAATTTCACCCAAAAAATTGATACATTTCATCTAATAAAAAACTATCTTTATTCCCTCCTCATAGAATCTTTAGGATCCCATGTGACATCCTCTAGTTTTCTATTTTTCTAAATGAATTTTACTTGTAGAGATGTATGATTTCCCAAAACATTCTCCCAAGTGTCAAAAAATAGGAAAATATCATCATTATAAGACAAGTCATGTAAAAATTCCATTCCTACATATGTGAATATATGAATAATTTCTGACATGTATTCTCTTAAGAATGAAACAAATAATATGTTGTGTACTTTTGAAATAATGGGTAGCATATCCAATTGATAAGCTACAAATATAATTATTTATAGTATTTCAAAACACCCAATATATATATAGTGATTAATATTACCTTTTAAAAAATATTATAGCTCCATTATTTGGGGGAACCTTCAATAATACATGACCCCCTTGAAATTCCAATTCTTTCTTTTGATTATCCACATAACTCTTTTTTTATCTAGGATTCCTTTATATAATACTAAATAGTTAGAAAATTAGTATTAATCTCCTCTAGAAGATCTGGGAAAACTATATTTCTTTCTCCAACTTCCTCACAATAATTTTTAGTAAAAAACTCATCCCACGCAATGCTTTATATATCGTCATGTAGATGATTGAATGAAAGATTTTTTTTTCACAAAAATTACAAAAAAGTTAGATATTGATCCCACATACCATGTAAGTTAAAAGAACATGATATAAGAATATCTTAAATTCTTTAGATATTACTTTTAGACTATCCATCAATATAGTGATGATGGGAGGTTCTTAAGTGACTCTCAGTTCCAAGATCCCTTAGGAAAATATTCAAAAATTTCAGTGTAAACTAAGGGTCATGATCCGATAATATTGATATTGGTTCCCCATGAATCCTTATTATTTAATTTATATAGATCCCAACAAGGTGTTCAAGGGGTAGTTATTCTCTTATCACAATAAAATGGGATGACTTGGTAAGGTGATTGATAAATACCCATAGAGCATAATTCTTCCTTGGAGTCTTTAGAAGTCTAATAAAAAGTCCACTGTAGTGTTGTCCCACCTCTATATATGTATAGGAATTGGTATCATCACTCCCCTAGTATTTTTTATTTTATCATTTACCTACTACATAATAATATTATATACACATATTCAGTAATTTCCTTATTCATATAATCCCACCATAAATGCGATCTAAAATTCTTATACACCACTGTGCTAGCAGAGTTTATAAAGAAATTTCATATAATTGTTTAGTCTATAAATTATCTCTTAAACTATAGTATAAATAGAACACCTAACTTATTTATTAACCTCAATAAAACATCTATATTTATGGAGGTTTTCAATTTCTTATCATAAACTACTTTAATCATTCATTGTATTTCTATATCATCCCACAGGTACTTCCATATCATTTATAGTAAATATGTCTCAGAAATATCTTCAAAAATGAATGATGGATACCCTTTAAAAAAAATAAAAATATCAATATTAAATAGATCTTTGTATATAAGATACTTATTTAATCCTCACCATGGTTCTAATTCCATGGCCCCCCAACTCAAAGCACCAATTACCTTCTTTTCCATCCTATGGTGGTAGTGTGTCGAGAAATAAATTTACTTGAGTAATTCCAATGACCATTTTTTACTCATGTTGAAATACTTGTGAGAGAATATTAAAATTAAATTATTTTCCCATATATATATATATATATGTATATCACATTTTCAACATATTTTTTCTGTCTTATTATTTTAAAATAAAAGATTAAGGATACCATCTAAAGACCATTAATTGGATTATTATGCCCATGAATCTTCAATTTCCTTGACTCATAACAAACCACTCTATCATTATACATAAGGAAAAAACCAATTTATTTATTCAATGAATAACAATATGTTACAAACCATTTTATATTAATAACAAAATCAATATTGGGGCTTTAATTTTTCTCCTCCTTGGATCTTCAAAAAATTACTCATATTCCCTTGACCATTTAAATTTAACCCCTTTACAGGTCAACATGGTTAGTGGATCAGAAAATCAAGTAATTTGTTTAATTAAAATTAAATATATTAATATGATAAATCAAGGAAACTATTTATATTGTTTTTATGTTACAGTGTAGGACATTATTTTACTACCTTTTTCTTAAAAGTATCAAAAGATATCCATCCATGGAGATAATTTGGTAAAAAGAAGAATATTCATTAAAAAAAATTAAAACTTTATATATTTTCTATATAATCCCTTTTTTACAATGGACTCCATAATTATTTTCAGAAAACCCTCTTTCTATTAATATCTCTTAAATTATATCAATATTTAATCAATTAATACCACTACAATGTTTTTGATATAATCCATTAATACTCTCTTCATCAAATCCTTAATGATTGAAAGTATGTAAGTTAATTCAATGGTAATTATAATAAAATATTAATTTTAATACCATGTTAGAGATTCCATCTTTGACATATCATCCGTCTTCATAATTAGATAATTATAACCATAGAAAATATCAAAATTTTAAAATTATTGATCTCAATGAAGTTAATTAGTTCATTCATGCATACAAGGTAAATGATTATTATTCTTTATAATAGTGTAATTTATCTCTCTATAATTGATGAAAAATATCCCATATCCATCCTTCCTTTTCATGAATAAAACAAGGAATCCCCATAGTGAAACACCAAGGTGTATAAATCCAATATCAAAAAACGTTTATTATTATTTTTTGAACACCAATAACTCAGTTGGTTAAATCTTAAAGGGAGTTTTATATATAGGTCATGAATTCAGAATGATTTCAATAAAGTACTCAAATTCACAATCATGTAGATGATTAGGTAATTATTATGGAAAATAAATAATAAATTTTTATATCATAAAGAAATACTCTATTATTAATATATCTTCCTTATCCATAAAATTTTCTTGATATACCTATCTTCCAAGAATTTCATTAAGGAGAGCAACTAGGGTGATACAGACATGATTTAGGTGATAAATTTTCCCCTTTAATGATTAGATATTCTACCTCACCTTCTCCAAACATAATCTTATTCTCTTTGAAATAATTCTTTCCCTTATTATTTAAAATCCAATCCATACCAAGGATCATATAAAATTAAACTATATGTATAATAACTATGTTTATAAATAATGTAAATACATGCATCATAATTGGAACTAGCTAACATATCATTGTTTTAATAAGATTTCCACTAGGTGTCTTATTTGTTAACTCACTTACTAGTGTGATAGGGAAATATTTTATTTTCTTGTAAAACATGAAAGATATACAAGAGTGAATATCTAGAATCATATATAACATTAGTAAACTTTGATTATATGATCAATGTACGAACCACCATGCCATTATAAACTTATAATTCATCTTTGGTAATCACATAATCTTGAAATTATTCCCTTATCCTTTCTTGAGATAAATTCCTTTGATGTTTGGATAATTATTTTACCTAACTTCCCTTCTCCTAATAGTTACTTCATTGAACATCAACAATTTCTATCTTGAATTTTCATTCGTGAGATTGATGGAATTATTCTATGAACATGTAACAAACTCTTGTTCCATTAAATAAATATCAATGGTGTTTCTTCTTATTTTTTTCATATTTTGTAAATAACATCTTTCCTTTATCCTCTTTGTGTCACATCTTTCCCCTTAATTCAAAACCTACATATTTTTCTCCTAATTTACTTTGAATACATACATCATAGAGAAATAATTTTCTATCTTAATGGTGCTTGAGTCTATATCCCCATATGATAAAAATGTCTAAGATACCAACACTCACAGAAGTATTGGCTTTAACCCATCAAAAAAATAATCAATATTTATTTACTACAACATCCTGACCTGGAAGCCAATGAATGCTGACCCAAGTCGGTGGATCACATGAACTCAAGAATTCCTCCATGTATGCCAGAGGATTCTAAATAGTAGTGAGGTTCCAGGGTGTGTCTTTCGAGAGACCATTACCTTATGTCAGAGTATATGAAAATCATAACAATCATGTAGTGGAAGAAGATAAAATAACTGAATAGTAGATAAAAGATAACATCTAGATGACTTTAATAATAATAAATCCAAAAGTAATGACACATAAAATATGATGATCATTTCATGTCTCTATAAAAAATTATAGCAAATGCAGGGAAACATGCATCCAGTAAAAAACCTGTATCAAAATTCAAATAAAAACAAAAGGAACCATCTTAAGCTCAAATCACAATCCAAGGACATTCTTGTACTCCCGTTCTCCTATGAAATTATCAAATCAAAAATATTATAATGGGTTCCTACCCAATTTCGTACCTTCATCTTGAATGTTGGTTAAAGTAACCGATAGTGTCCCAAGGAGTGTGTGTGATAACACTTAGTAGGCCACTGAAAATGTTGTCTAAAATATGTCCATTCATTGTAAAACTTCCAAAAAAGTGTCAAATTTATCACAAGTATAATATTTATTGAAATAACATTCCAAAATCATTTATGATCATATCCATCCAAACATGGCTCCCTATTAATAATAACCAAACATGTATTCACATGGTATTTTGTAAAGAATGGAAAAATACCAACAACTCCCATGACATTTATCAATTTTATAACATCCACAATAGCCTATGTTGTGTAATCTAGTGTTAAAACACAAAGCGTATAGATCCAAGGAATAAAGACCAATAGTTCCTCATCTAATCCATAGAAAATCTTGATGGAAATCCGTTAATGACTTGGTTAAATTCTAAGGAGACTGCCTGTAGATCATGTCCAATGTGATTCCAAGAAAGTTGGTTCCAATGGGTAGAAATGCCTTTGGAATCCTATAGAATTACAATCCTAGGAGTATAATTATCCCAATATTGAACTACATTAATCAATATGTATCCATGGAGTGGAAATTTCAACCAAATCCTATGGAATCTAGATCCTAGGATTAGAAATTTCCACAACATCCACTACCATAATCGGGATCAATGGAGTAGAAATATCCATGGAATCCAATATAAAAATCGGGTTCCATGGAGATTAAATGTCCATGGAATCCAATGGAACCAGGATCCAAGGAGTATAAATGTTTATGTAATACACTACCATTATCAATACATCATCTCATTTCATAACCCATTTCATTATTATTCACAATCCATTAGTTTATACAATACATTTCCATATTTTCGATTTAAATCATTAATCCATTAAAACATCATGTAATCTCATTTCCTGGAGAAATAAACTTCTCCTAAAAAATTTCGATAATTATAATTTAATTCAACTAGGCTCCCAAAATAATTTTAAATCTCACACTCACCTAATGGTTTGGTATACCGCAGGGAAAATACAGCAGTGCACCTCAAATGTGGTCAAACAATATGAAAAAAATGGAAAACTACACCCCATAGGTGGATTTGGTTGAGACAGATGACCTCCAGCTATATAAAGGCAGTAGGGGAAACCTAAAATGTCCCAATAAAAGTAATAAATATATTCATTTAATTTTTGGGAAATGTTGTAAATTTTAGTGTGGAACAAAATAACAACAAGGCTTATAAAAAACTGAACATTAAGGTAAATGTTTATACCACCTACCATATACCCATGGTAGAAAACTTTTCTATTATCAACCTCTATTTTAGTCTCAATCATAATAAAGTATAAGAATTAATGAATTACCTAAAATAGAGCATACGATCCTACACCAAAATAACTTTGCAGAGAAGAAGATAAATAATGAAATGTTAATGAGGAACGTAAAACTTATCAGCATAGATCCGACAAGATGAAGGGTGTTCAATTCAATGTATAGATTTCCAAATGACTTCTACTCCAAGGTTAGGGTTCCATGGAGATCTTTTTAAAGAAGTAATGGAGGATTGAATCAATCAATAACAAAATATATTAAATTCCTCATATAATAAAAATGGACCTTGTGAATTTACATGACATCTAAATTCTTTTCATGTCCTACAATGCTCGAAGTATTCTCCCTATTAAAAACCATTTTCGTGTCATGAATTTTCCTAGATAATACAATAAATGTCATGTATTGAATAAAAATACTAAAAACAAAATAAAATTCATTTAATTGTCATATATAAAACCTATATCCCTCCTACCTCTTCCTTTCCAAAAACAACGCAACCAGGAAATGAGCCTGGATTTATGGTCTATGATAAAAAAAGTACTTTAAAAGAGTTTGAACTAGAACTAAAAGGATCCATAACTCATTAAAAAACATAGGATCTTAAAAAAAATCACTTAATAAATAATTTAATTACCAAATTTCCCTTCCAAGGGTGCTCATGAATCATTAGAGAATAAATCTGGCCATCGGGCATGTACTTTGATATCCCGCTCCCAAGTCACATCCTGTAAATGGGCATACTTCCCTTGCACGTGTACTAGAGGAAATGATTTTGCTCATTGAGACTTCACTACCCTATTAATGATATTTATATAATTATCTTTTGAGGACACATCTACCAACATATCAACCTCATCTTGTTTTAGAATATGAGACTAGTCCGAATGATAACTACCCTGCAAATATTAATGGAAGAATTCGTGCTTGTATCAGTATCTCTGATGTAACAGAAACCAATAGGCTACTATCCCAACTCTATCTATAATCTTGAATGTAAAGACATATAATGGTGATTTATTTCTTGGTATCATAATAAACATGTGTCCCAACATTGGAGAGACACAAAAAAAACCCAATCCCAGACCTCGAACTGTAGAGGTCATCGACGACCATACTGTATGATTTTTATCTAAACTATAAAATATCCATATACTTACTAATCAAATGGACCTACTACAAGGTATCATTCATGATATGTTGTCTATGAGGTGATAACATTCCTCCTTTTAACTATCATAGAGGATATTGTCCTGGCCTATGGTAAAAAACGTCATAAGGATCCATCTGTATAGCCAACTAATAGCTATTATTGTAGGAGAAATAAACTAGGGGTATGTTCCTCTACCAAAATACCTTGAAATAATTTAAACATGATAAAAGAATATTATCACGTACCTATATAGTGCACTCTGATTGGAAATTTGTGTGAGGGTGTTATGTTGTGCTCAAAAGTACTTGTGTGCCCAATGCCCTATGAAAACTCTATAAGAATTGAGATGTAAACTAGGAATCCCTATTTGATACCACAATATAAGGAATACCATGAAGGTGAAAAATCTCATGGATATAAAATCTTCCAAGATCATATATTTTGAAGGTCTCACATATTGGTATTAAATGGGTTACCTTAATTACCATGTCAACCACAATCCTTCTGGAATCACTACCTCAAGGTGACCTCAGAAACCGTATCACAAAATCCATTATAGTATCTTCATGTTTCCAATATAAAATAGTTAATTACTATAATATTATAGCTAGTCACTGGTTTTCTTCCTTCACCTTCTGATAGGTTGAACACTAGGTGAAAAATGTATCTACCTCTTTTTACATAACCAAACAACAATACTGGTGACATAAAACATGATACATCTTGGTAAAGATGGGATTTACTACCCAAGATAATTAATGAAAATCCTACAGCATCTCCTCATGTATGTCTATTTGAACCAAAACACAATCATGTATGAGCATAATTTCATCCTCTCATACAATCCAACCATGAAGTGGGACCTCACAAGCCAAACTCTCCGATAGGACTTGGCCATCAACATTAGATAATTTCCTCATCCTCACTGTATATAGAAAAGTGGAATTCATGGCTAAGGATGTAATAAATTATTCCCTTGGTGATCCTACACCTCCATATGCATCTCAAAAAATAATACCATAAGATGTCACTCACTACTAGCCTCCGGAATTGATTTTATCTAAGTTCTCCTTCTCAGTACATTATAGACTACATTTCCCTTTATGGGTGTATAAGAAATATAAAATTCGAAATAATTTTGGTATTCAACCCACCTTATTTTCCTAAGATTAAATTAATGGTTTTTAAATATATATTTAAGGCTCTTTTGTCCTATGAACACCATAAATTTCTCTCCTAGTAAATAATTCCTCCAAAAGAAAAAGGAATGAACAACATATGCTAGATCAAGATCATGTAGTAGGTCATCCCTCTCATGTGGCCTCAATTAATGAAACTCATATGCCCCCACTCATTCCTATTGTATAATATATTCTCAGATCTTGATACAAGATGAATCAAAATACACAGTGTAACTCCTACCTATATTTGGAAGAACTTTGATTGGCGTTGAGTTAGGTCTCCCTTTCATCTCCTAAATGGTTGTCTCATGGGTATCTGTCCATACAAACATCACACCCTTCTTAATAAATCCCATAAGATGTGATTCTAATTTTGAAATGTCTTTAATGAAATGTTTGTAATACCCATATATCCACAATAATCTCCATACATCAAAGTAATTTTTGGGATACTCCTAGGAAAATATAACTCCCATATTCTTCGGGTCAATTGATACTTGTCTATCTAGAATAATATGACCCAGGGAGTGAATCTTATCTATCTAAAAGTGGAACTTAGTGAGCATATAATATTACTAATTTTATCTCAGTGTATCTGAAGAAGACTCAATATGTTTGGAAAGGTCATATTTTATTGTGATAATACTCCAATATATTATCCACGTATACCACCACAAAAGAATATATATATGGAAGGAAAACTCAATTTATCAATTCCATGAACACTATTGGCACATTCAAGAGACTTAATGGAATAACAAGATATTTATATAGACCATTCCAGCTACAAAAAGTTATATGAGGTATGTTTTCATGTCAAACAAGTATATGATAATAAAATGAACTCAATTCAATATTTTAGAAAACATGATATCCTTATATATGGTTGAATATATCATCTATAAGTTCAAAGGGATACTGATTCTTAACCATCAAATTCTACAATTTTTTATAATCTAGATATTGAATGAGTTTTTCCTCTTCCTTTTTCATAAAAAGGATCGGTGAACCCCACATAGAAGTACATGGTAGTATAAAACCCTTTACATGAAATCCCTCAGGCTTCCACCTAATCTCTTTTAACTCCATATTATCCATCCCATAAAGAATAATTGTTATTGTTGAAGCTCATGTAACTAGATTGATTGATAAATCCAACTATATCTCTTGAGGTAGACCATAAAAGCCCCCATGGAAAACATCTCTGAAATAATCAACCACTAGAGGTAAATATGTTAGATGTGTTCCCTAATAATCCTGTAATGCCCTGACCCTAGTTACAAAATGTCAGTTCATTATCACATAACATTGGCATGATCACAATAGATCAAGTCCTGAAAGACCGATTAATTTAGTAGCCTTAGAAGTAATAGATACATAAATAAGTTTTATATTCCATTATCAAATTAAAAACAACAATATTATGTATCCTTTTAACAATATTATATCCCTTAGCCTATTCATACAGTTCAGTCATAATTTACTTATTCACATCCTGGTAAAAATAAAACATAAAAAAGGGGTGAGCTCAGATGCTCAGTAAGGATAACAATATAGCATAAACTATCATAAATAATAATAATCATTTAAGGAAATTTATAAGAATAAAACAGAAGCCTATTAAACCTAAACTTCAGCATAATATGGAAAATATAAATCAAATAATTTCATTTACTTATTCACATGAAGATTCTACTAGTTGAATAATCACATGTAATATCAATATCTAATTTCATAATGATTGAATCACTAGTGCAGAAAAAAAAATTTACGTCGGTTATTTTTCATTATTTACGTCGGTTTGTAGGCGACGTTAATACGGATGACGTTATAAATAACGTTTTTACGTCGGTTATTTAAAACCCGACGTAACATCCCTAACATCATGGTGTTTATCACGTCGGTTCATTAATAACCGACGTGAAAAATGATGGGGGATGGGGATTTATAACGGCGGTTATTATATAACTGCCGTGATAAACCGCGGGTGGGGGGGTTTAGCACGTCGGTTATATAATAACAGATGTGATAAATATGCGCCGGGGGGGGGGGGGTTATCACGTTGGTTATTTCTAAACTGACGTGATAAAACGCTTGGGATATCGTTTATCGCGTCGGTTATGACATAACCGACGTGATTAACCCTTCCTCGGGCCTATTATCACGTCGGTTTCTTAAATAACCGACATGATAAAAAGGCCTGGGAAACGTTTTAGCACGTCGGTTATCCAATAACTGACGTGGTAAATCGATTCCCAGGCCTTTTAGCACGTTAGTTATATTAAGAACCGACGTGATAAAAGGCCCGGGAACGGTTTAGCACGTCGGTTCTCGAAAAAACCGACGTGATAAACCCCTACCAATTTATTTACCACGTCGGTTATAAAATAACCGACGTGAAAGTGATATTTTTTTTTTAAATAATTGCACTGCTCTCACCAAAAAGCAACCAGAAACCAAACAACAAAAATAACCATGCCAGCCCTCCCCCAAGCCCCAACTGAACCCCACCCTCATCTATACCCACCTAACAACCTGGCCTGCCCTCCCCCACCACATTGGAGCCCCACCACAACCCTTGGACACCCCCCCCCCCCACCCCTTGGACAGCCCCCCCCCCCCACCCTCATTTACACCCCCACGACCCCTAGTACAGCCTCAAACACCCATTGGACACCCCTCCCATATCCCTTGGACACCCCCACCCCTTGGACACCCCCACCCCTTGGACAGCCCCCACCCTCATTTACACCCCCAAGACCCCTAGTACAGCCTCAAACACCCATTGGACACCCCCCCACACCTTAACAGCCCTCCCAGACCCCTTGTACACCCCCCCGACCCCTGGACACCCCCCCCCCCCCCGAGCCCTTGGACAGCCCCAAACACCCCTTGGACACCCCTCCCATATCCCTTGGACACCCCCACCCCTTGGACACCCCCACCCCTTGGACAGCCCCCCACCCTCATTTTCACCCAACCGGCCCCTTGGACAGAACTCCCAGACACCTTGGACACCACTCCCATATCCCTTGGACACCCCCACCCCTTGGACACCCCCACCCCTTCGACAGCCCCCCCCCCCACCCTCATTTACACCCCCCGAACACTAGGACAGCCCCAAACACCCCTTGGAAACCCCTCCCGTATCCCTTGGACACCCCCCACCCCTTGGACACCCCCCCACCCCTTGGACAGCCCCCCACCCCCCGGACACCCCCCGACCCCTTGGAAACCCCCACCCCCCAACCCCTTGGAAACCCCCCATCCCCTTGGACATCCCCAAACACCCCTTGGACACCCCTCCTATATCCCTTGGACACCCCCCCACCACTTGGACACCCCCCACCCCTTGGACAGCCCCCCCCCCCCCCACCCTCATTTACACCCAACTGACCCCTTGGACAGCCCCAAACACACCTTGGACACCCCTCCCATATCCCTTGGACACCCCCCACCCCTTGGACACCCCCACCCTTATTTACACCCCCCGACCCCTAGGATAGCCCCAAACACACCTTGGACACCCCTCCCATATCCCTTGGACACCCCCCAAACACCCACCCACCCCCTTGGAACCTCTCCCCCCATACCAAAATCCAGACCAGAAAAACCATCAACAGTAGACCAAAACAAGAAGTAGAGAAAAATTAAATATTCACTTATATAACATTCAAAACATACACTGTCAACTTCAAAAAAAACTAAATCCAACCTAAACGACTACGAAATACATAATTACATTGACAATATTCAAAATTACATTTTACATTACAAACAACTAAAAGTCAATCAAACCTGTAAAATAATTTGACCACTCCACTTGTAAGTGTTTGATATCTTCAGCAGTAAAGGGTTGAGGGTCATCAAAAATCTACAAAGGAAAAGGATAGTAGTCAACGTGTATAATGAATAAATCAAATTGAAATATTATGAGAAAGAGGAAATCTTACCAGGTCAAAACTCAGAACTGTCCCAGTTGTTATTATTTCATACATAAATCTTAACATGTAATATCCAAATTCGATGATACCTTGTTTCTCATGACATTTCTGTTTGAATGGGTGTAAATTCAATATATTATTTTTATGTAATAAATCAAAATGTACAAATAATAAATGGATATTTACCTTCGCATGTACATATTTGATCTTGAAATTCCTTTTCTTTGCGCTTTTTCGAAAGTGGACCCATGCCCTGTTAGAAAATAATACGAATGGGGTAAATTTAAAATTCATTATAATATATAAAACTATTGTGAAATTGAAACTTACGTTTCCAATATATTCTTAAAACTTTCTCTCACATCATCATGGAGAGAGCATATCCAATAAAGTGCTTTCTCCCTAGGGCAAAAAACCCGTAACATCCAATGATCCCTGATAAAAGGAAATTTAACGTTAGTGGTTTTTTATATTAAAAGATAATTAACTCTTTGAGAGGGATGTGTTTCATACCTCTCACAAAAAGGCATCATCCAACACTGTGTGATTACATTCTTTTCAAATCAATCAGCAATATAAATCATTCTTTGTTCCTCATCCAATGCACATGCTTCAGGGGAAATCAATTGTGGGTCCACGAATCCATATACATCTATCAGCTCATTCCTCTCACAAATTTTATACAGATACCTAATACAAAGAAGACATAAGTATACATTTTTAATAAATATAACGCAAGGAAAAGGTGTTAAGACTTACATGATAAAAATTTGCACCACGTTGATGCCCAACTTATCTCCAGTGACAAACTCCATGATATCAGTTTTCATAATCCCCACACTTAGTTCACGTCCAGAGACATGAGCTTCCATTGTAAAGTCATAATGATCCGCCAACAAATTTGAATATCTTGACAATTTGTCAAGACTGCTAGTATCTGCATATGATGTCATAACTATCTGTCTTTGTTGTTGTCTATACAGTATTTCTTTACCTTTGAAGTATTCCTGTAAAAATAAATTGAAAAATATATTAGTTTTCAAATGATAAAACATTAATAAAAATATAAAATAAAAGATATAACATCCATACCTCTATGGTAATGAGTCGAAGAAGTCTGGATGGCCAAAGTAAAAAATGGTCGATACTATGTCCAACTGTCGTCACCTCATCTGTAGGTAATGGTATCCGAGCTGATCTATCTATAATATCCTGTACAGTGACCCTCTGATTCTCTACCTCTAACTGTTGATGATGAACTGTATCTCCTATACAATATACCATCCCATATGCAACTATATGATGTTGAGGATCATCAACATACAACTCACAATAAGTAGGTAGCTGCGGCGGAGGAGGAGGATCAAAAATGGGGTCCGAAGGATGAGGTGGGGGAGTGGGAGCTACTAGGAGAGGTGGAGTGGGAGCTCCACCCTGAAATTGTCTTTGCATGTCTGCAAACATAAACTGCACCGATGCTCTAATCTTTTCCTCCATTGTCGCATTAATATTATGGACTTCAGCCTCCAAGGATTCTATATTATTTTATAAACTCCCTCAACGTTAGAGGTTGAGGAACGTGGCAACACTTTTCTTACCGATACACCTGCCGGATATCCTCTTACACGGCCAGGATGTTCGGGCTTTCCCAATGCCATAGATAAAATATCTTCCCTCCCAGATGGTGTAAATGTCCCCTGTGAACTCTGATCCTCAAGAGAGTCCTGTAATAATTAATTGGACATTTCTATAATGATTGGAAATATATTACGAAAATAGTAAACTTAAATAAATAAAATAGATATCTTACAATCCTCTCAACTACGAGTCTCGATTCTTCCGAAAGATATTGTCCTTTTTTGCCCTTCCGAGCTCTTTTCCATTTCTCATGTCTAGATGGATGGGATGGAGGGGCCACCTCTCCAGAGCTTGAAGACACGGCTCTTATTTGTTGAAATTTTTCTGCCATCATTTGTTCTTCCAATAATGCATACCCTCCCCGAGATAAACTATGAGGGTATACATTTTTAGATTGGATCTCTTGATGAGCTTTCCTTGTTTGCTGTAAATTAAGAATAAGTAATCATTAACAAAACAATAATAAGATCATTTATATAAGAAAGCTTATAAAAGTTTACATTGCCCTTACCAAAAATGATTCTTTTCTTCTACTTTCAAAAAATTGTCTCCATGTGTCTTCATCTATAAAAGGATATATACGACATGGATTCTCACGACTCCTATGACCATAAATGAAATCAGATTAGAGGGTTGATTTGAAATCCCTCCATCTCATAGCATCCAACGATAAGCATTTCTTCCTGACTCCTCCAGTGTCAGGAATATCAAATGTCATCTGATAAAAAAGAGGTTAAAAATATTATATATACTAGAAACATTTAAAGAACAGTCAAACAATAGAAAAAGATCTTACCAAAATGGTCTCCCACAGCTGAGAAATTATCGCCTTATCCACACTTCTCCAATCATCATAGAGAATGCTTACTTTGCTCTTAGCCTGAGTTGCTACAAAACCCTTAAAATCTTTAGCATTTGGACCTCTAGGAAGATCATCATCATCAAACTTCACGACTATCCTCTCCTCCTTCGTACGGGCAAGTGATAATTTTGGTAAATGTGTGCACCCGCGCTTACCAACCTTTGAACTCTTTTTCGTAATAGGAGAATGTGAATGTTCCTCCCCAGATGTATGACCAATATGCTCATCTCCAGAATCATGTGGCTGATCAACTGATTGATCTGTCATTTTCCTTCAAATAAAAACAACAAACATTAGTTCACAAATATACAAATTCAAATATTGTAATACTACTTGATCAGAAAATAGAAAAGTGTACTAAATTACATTATAGTAAACATTGGTAATATGGTAAGCCTGTTAAACAATGATAAACATGGTAAACACAGTCTGTTGTACCCCTCTCTCTTGGATTTTAATGATCACAATCACTCTTATTATGTTCTAACTTGTTTTCAAGTGTTTTTGTTGATAGGCAAAAGGTTGCCAAGGAGTTGGCCCAAGAAAGATGAAAAGTGGACTCACTGAGTCCACCGGTCAGCCGGTGTGAGCTCACCGGCCAGCCGGAGGACCCAGGCAGTCGACTTGCCCACTGCCTGGTGTCACCGGCCGGCCGCTGGATCACCACCGGCCGGCCGGTGGACCAGACAACCTTGCTCTGTCTGGACCACCGGCCGGCCGCTGGCTCATCACCGGCTGGCCGGTGGACCAGACAGAGCTTTGCGGTCTGGACCACCGGCCAACCGGTGATCCACCACCGGCCAGCCGGTGCACCCAAGACTTCTCCTCTTTACGGTTTTTATTGTTTTATCATTTTGGTTTGATACATGTTTTAATAAGTAAAAAATTTACAATATCTAACATTATATGAAAAAACTAAATGTAAACAAGAAATAAACATGTGTTACCTGTAATTTTAGGAATGTACAGTTGTATTGTTTTCCCAAATTCCTTCGTTGTGATCGTTCCTTATGGCACAAACCATGTCTTCAACATACTCATCATTATTTTCTGTTAATCTTTCCATGGAAGTAGGGATCTCACATAAATCAGCATCTTCATCAAATTCATCCTCACCAACATATTGTTTTTTCCCTTGTAAAACAATAGCCCACTGCATATCTGATTGATCTACTACATAGATAATTTGTTTGGCATGTGTTGCCATTATAAAAGAATCAGCTGTGTCTTCTAATCTATTCAGATTAACAAGTGTCATTTCAAATTCATCGTGTCTGACACTGTTGTTACCGATAAACCATTTACAGTTAAAAACAGGAAAATTAATTTTAAAGTAATCAGCCTCCCATATGTCTTCAATCACTCCATAATATGCACTTGATGCCGAAATTGGGTTTATGTCCTTAGCACTCGAAAAATGCATTGCTTCTGCAAACACCAATACACCACTATTCTGAACTGCACTTCTGTTGTCCTGAGCTTTCGTATGAAATGTATAGCCATTAATGTCATAAGCGGACCATGTTATCACACTTAAAGATGGACCACCCACTATCCATTTTAATGTCTCTGATACATCTGATCTACCAAGAAAGATCTTTTTAAACCATGGCAAAAAAGTTTTGTTGTGCTCATTCAAAATCCACATTTCTTTCTTCTTTGGATGACATTGTTTCAACTCATTAATATGCAATGTGATATACGGTTGAACATCAGCTATGTTATTCAAGATGTATGATTCTAACTTCTTCATCTGTTCAGCTGACAGTGATTTGACTTTCAAGCCACGAATCCCCTTTCCCTCATTATTAACCCGTTCATGGCGAGATGGAGGCAAACCTATGTGTTGCGCCGTAGCCAAGTAGATCGTACAAAACTCTGCTACCTCCTCAGAAATATACTTTTCAATAATGGAGGCTTCAGGTCGATATGGATTTTTAACATATCCCTTTAATATTTTCATATACCTTTCAAAAGGATACATCCAACGAAGATATACAGGTCCACAAAGCTTTATTTCTCGAACCAGATGAATCATTAAATGCACCATAATATCAAAAAAAGTTGGAGGAAAATACATTTCCAAATGACAAAGAATAAAAATTGCATCCTTTTCCAAAATGTTCAAAGCATTCACATCAATCGACTTGTTACAAATTTAATTGAAAAAATAACACAACCTCATTATAGTCTTTCTGACACGGATGGGCAATATTCCACGCAGTGCAACTGGTAGAATTTGTTGCATCATGACGTGACAATCATGTGATTTCATACCTATCAACTTCAAGTCTTTCAATGAGACAAAATTTTTTACATTTGAAGAATAACCTTGAGGCACTTTGATATCATGAAGACACTGACAGAAGCTACTTTTCTCCCTCTTCGATAATGTATGACAAGCCGGGGGAAGAAATGTTCGTCTTCCTTTAGGAGTGGGAGCTAACTCCAAACGTATTCTCATTGATAGTAGGTCTAACCTTGCATTCAACCCATCTTTTGTATTTCCTTTAATATCTAGCAATGTTCCGATAAAAGAATCACAGATATTCTTCTCCACGTGCATGACATCAATATTATGTTTGACTTCATGATACCTCCAATATGGTAGCTCAAAAAATATTGACCTTTTCTTCCAAATATGTCTATCATTACCAGATTTCTGTGTCTTTCCCAATGTCACATCAAGGTTTTTCACCCTCTCAAAATACAAATCTGGGGATAAAGTTTTTGGAGCAGTATCAAATTCTTGTGAGCCATTGAATGCCTTTTTTAGTCTTCTATAAGGTTGATCCATAGGAAAAAACTTTCGATGACCCATGTACACTGTTTTCCTCCCATGATGCAATTGACAATATGACGTCTGTTGTTCGCAAATTAGACATGCTTTATGCCCTTTAACACTGTATCCAGACAAATTTCCATATGCTGGGAAGTCATTTATAGTGAATAGAAGCACTACATGCAGTTGAAAATATTCCATTTTATAAGAATCATACACCCTAATACCATCAGCCCATAACAGTTTCAAATCATCAATCAGCGGTGACAAGTATACATTAATATCATTGCCGGGTTGCTTTGGACCAGAGATCATGATACTCAACATGACATATTTGCACTTCATACAAACTTCAGGAGAGAGGTTGTAAATTACCAATAAAACAGGCCATGAACTTTGTGTGCTACTGAGGGTTCGGTATGGATTCATTCCATCTGTGCACAAGCCTAGTCTCAGATTTCTAATTTCATTTCCCAATGTAGGGTACTGGGCATCAATTTTTTTTCATTGTGGACAATCAGCTAGATGACGTATTTTTCCATCACATACCCGCTCATTAGCATGCCATCGTAACCTTTTTGCATCATGTGAATTAGCAAATAAACGTTTGAAACGAGGAATTATAGAAAGATACCAAAATACATTTGAAGGGATCTTTGTAATCTCTACATCAGCTTGTGATTTTTCTTTCACCTTATACCATGATGTCCCACATTTAGGACACTCTTTCAGAAATTCATATTCCTTCCTATATATAATGAAGTCATTCGGACAGGCATGTATTTTCCTGTATCCCAATCCCCTCGGGCATAATATTTTTTTGGCCTTATAATGTGAATCTGGAAGATCATTATCTTTTGGAAGAATGTCTTTCATCAATTGTAGCAGCTCTGTAAAACTTCTGTCACTCCATCCATGTTTCACCTTCAGGTTAATCAATCTTAACACCGCCGAAAAAACCGTAAAATCTGTACAACCAGGATATAATGGTTTTTCGGCATCACTATATAGACGTTCAACTGTCGGTTCTATCTCAATTTGTTCTGCTACAATATCGCGAATCATTTCTTCAATTCCATCAGAGTTACCATCTTGCGATTCATTATCATCAGTGACATTCTGTCCAGTTTCGCCATGCCAAATCCAAGGGTTGTAACTCGGATTGAAACCATGACAAATAAGATGATCTTTTATCTCTCTACTTTTCAACTTCTTCATATTCAGACATTTCAGGCATGGACAGAAAAAAATGTCACTACTTGGAACATTTCGTTTAGCAAATTCCAAAAAGGCATCAACACCTTCCTCATATTCATTGCTCATTCGATGTGCCGTAATCCAACTTCGACTCATTATTACCTATAACAAATAGAAAAAATATATATATTTTTTAGATAAGACAAATATATGTTTATATGAAAAAAATCATAATTTGAATGTAAACAATTTTGAAATATAAAACAAATCAATGTGTATTTAAAAAAATATTTTTGAATATTATTTTTTAAACAAAATATAGTAAGATATAACACCCCCCTGGACACCCCCCGACCCCTCTGGACAGCCCCCGCCCCTCCTGGACACCACCCCCCACCCCCTACCCCCTTGGACACCCCCTGGACATCCCCCAACCCTCTGGACAGCCCCCCACCCACCCGGACAACCCCAAATACCCTCTGGAGAGGCCGCCACCCACTTGGACGGCCCCCCACACCCATCCACCCCCTTGGACACCCCCCTGGACACCCCACCGACCCCTCTGGACAGGCCGCCACCCCCTTGGACAGCCCCCCACACCCACCCATCCCCCTGGACACCACCCTGGACACCCCCTGACCCCTCTGGACAGCCCCCGACCCCTCTAGAAAGCACCCCCACCCCTCCTGGACACAACCCCCCACCCCGACCTGCTTGGACACCCCCCTGGACACCCCCCAACCCTCTGGACAGCCCCCACCCCTCCTAAACACCACCCCCACCCCCTACCCCCTTGGACACCCCCTGGACACCCCCAACACCCACCCACACCCTTGCACAACCCCCCACACCCACCCACCCCCTTGTAAACCCCCCTGGACACCCCCCGACCCCTTTGGACAGCCCCCCACCCCTCCTGGACACCACCCCCCACCCCCTACCCCCTTGGACACCCCCCCTGGACATCCCCCAACCCTCTGGGCAGCCCCCCCACCCACCCGGACAACCCCAAATACCCTCTGGAGAGGCCGCCACCCACTTGGACAGCCCCCCACACCCATCCACCCCCTTGGACACCCCCCTGGACACCCCACTGACCCCTCTGGACAGGCCACCACCCCCTTGGACAGCCCCCCACACCCACCCATCCCCTTGGACACCACCCTGGACACCCCCCGACCCCTCTGGACAGCCCCCGACCCCTCTAGAAAGCACCCCCACCCCTCCTGGACACAACCCCCCACCCCCGACCTGCTTGGACACCCCCCTGGACACCCCCCAACCCTCTGGACAGCCCCCCACCCCTCCTAAACACCACCCCCACCCCCACCCCCTACCCCCTTGGACACCCCCTGGACACCCCCCAACACCCACCCACACCCTTGGACAGCCCCCCACACCCACCCACCCCCTTGTAAACCCCCCTGGACACCCCCCGACCCCTCTGGACATCCCCCCGCCCCTCCTGGACACCACCCCCACCCCCTACCCCCTTGGACACCCCCTGGACATCCCCCAACCCTCTGGACAGCCCCCCCACCCACCCGGACAACCCCAAATACCCTCTGGAGAGGCCTCCACCCACTTGGACAGCCCCCCACACCCATCCAACCCCTTGGACACCCCCCTGGACACCCCACCGACCCCTCTGGACAGGCCGCCACCCCCTTTGACAGCCCCCCACACCCACCCATCCCCTTGGACACCACCCTGGACACCCCCCGACCCCTCTGGACAGCCCCCGACCCCTCTAGAAAGCACCCCCACCCCACCTGGACACAACCCCCCACCCCCGACCCCCCTGGACACCCCCCAACCCTCTGGACAGCCCCCCCCCACCCCTCCTAAACACCACCCCCACCCCCTACCCCCTTGGACACCCCCCTGGACACCCCCCAACACCCACCCACACCCTTGGACAGCCCCCCACACCCACCCACCCCCTTGTAAACCCCCCTGGACACCCCCCGACCCCTCTGGACAGCCCCCCACCCCTCCTGGACACCACCCCCCACACCCTACCCCCTTGGACACCCCCCTGGACACCCCCCAACCCTCTTGATAGCCCTCCCACCCCCCTGGAATCACTGAAAATTTACCATAACAAGAAGTTGGGCCATTCAAAGAATGTTTTTAGGTGTGGAGGAAGAACTGAGTTTCAATAGATAGAGAAGGAACTCGACATTAGGTTGTCTATTCCAGGTGTGGATTTGAAGGAGTTAATGTTTGTTCAGTGACCCAATAGGTTGAATCAGAAATTCAGATGTTGTGCCATTTTCTCATGATGAGGATGAATAATTAGTGGGGTTTGACTTTTAAATGGAGAGCTTAGCAGACCATCATATTTTCTATTGATCAGTAAAGGATGTTAGCATCGAACATAAGGCTTAAGGGATTCTTTCAGATCCAAATATGTATGTTGATGGATGCAATGGATCAAGTAGAGGTTCTAGAAAGAATGGTGGTTTTATTTGTTTAGGATAAGTAGTGAAGAAAATACTAGTTAATTTTTTACTTGCTGAAAAGAGGGTATCTAAAATTTTTAACATGCCGAGGGGAAATCTGGCGAGTCCTCCTCGTGAAACTTTGTTTGCAGGGGGTGAAAATGGTGATGTGATCCCAAATCCATGCACCTATGCCATGGTTGTGTGTGAATAAAGTAGTAACAACTGTAAAAGGGCAACCCATCCAAATGGACATGCCCCAACCCTCTCGGGGATTTATAGAAAACGATGAAAAATTAGTGAAATCATAAAATTAGTCAATATTGCAAGTCGAACTAATAGATCTAGGGATGATAAATAATATTATGGTGCCAAAACGAGTTAAAAGGGTTCGCAATCGAAGAATCTTAGCTAGTTTCAACAAAAAAATCACAACACATATATATATACTATCCGCGAAAAAAACGAACGAGTGGGAGGATTACCTGAGTGCTGCGAGTTTAGATGATTGATCCGAGGAGATTAAATATGAGAAACGATGATTGCAAAACAAATCTAAACCAAAGAAATGGACGAGCCGATTCGGGTTTACGCGCGAGAGAGACGAGTCGCGACTGTCGAAGGTAAACTCGCGAATGACAATCCACAGGTCTGGGTAAATTTTAAATGAGTTATCACGTCGGTTATTCAATAACCGACGTTATAATTTTTTTAAAAACATTTATAACGTCGTTTATTCAATAACCGACGTAAAAACCTTCCTCCGATTCTTTTTTTACATCGGTTATTTTATAACCGACGTTATAAAGGGCTCAAAATCCACGTTTTTTTACGTCGGTTATTCCATAACCGACGTCAAAAACATCTGCGGATTCTTTTTTTACATCGGTTATAAAATAACCGACGTAAAAAGGCCTTCAAAACCCGCGTTTTTTACGTCGGTTATTGAATAACCGACGTAATAACTCGTACATATGTCGATTTGTTACGTCGGTTATTGAATAACCGACGTAAAAAACACCCCCCGCTTCTGTTTTTTACGGCGGTTAATGTATAACCGACGTAAAAAACGAAGCCACGCGATTAATAACGTCGGTTATAAAAATAACCGACGTTAAAGGTCTACTAAACACAGGTTTTTACGTCGGTTATTAAATAACCGACGTAAAAAACCTCGTTTTACATATTATGACGTCGGTTTTATATAACCGACGTAAAAAATGGTGACGTAAAAAACGTTTTCTGCACTAGTGAATGCATAATGCCAGACATCATGAACACATAGTCACGGCCTCATGCCAAGACTACAAATAAATTTTTCTCAAGGCCTTGTGCCAAGACACTAGTTTGTATCATGAGACATACCAATGTATCGAGGAGCTATAGCGGGCTCCATCCTTCACTTACTAAGTCCAATTCATTCCTCATATGAAAAGGTTTAAACATAATCTAAACATTCGTATTAGAACTAACATAAAAAATGTCAATATTTTAACCACAAAACATGAATGGTATAAAAAAAGCACATCCACAATCAAACATAACTCATTCAATAAAATATGGAATATTTTATCAACCTCAATCAATAATAATGAAGGATATTTACATAGTTGAAAATAACCCGTAAAACTATTTGAGAGAAATAGCTCATTTTTCTTGAAAACGTTTAAAAGTATCAATATTTATCAAGAAGCTGTTAAAAATATATTTTTGAATCAAAGGGTCCCATACTACTTTGAATATTATAAAAGTAATTTTAATTTAAAAACATTCATATCCATATAAATAAATCCTTAAAACATTTTTTAAACATGTACATTAATGGGAATGATTTAGAAGAATAAATTTTAAAAACATATAAAATGATATTTTAGTTAGAGTTCCTGACCAAAAGAGATACATTTGAATAAAAATGATGGAGGTAATATAAACTTTATTATATCATGAGAATACAAGGATTCATGTTATACTATGTCAAAGTACCGTATATACACCATATAAAAGTGAATTGGTTCATAACAACAAAGAAGTCTCAATAAAATGTAAATTGAGATGAAATCACTTATAAATACCATATCCTTAGGTTAAGGATAAATCAATGTCATAATGATATCTTAAAAATATAAATACACTAAATATGATTGTATATTTAGTGTAAATCAATCAGAGGACATTCACACATATTCTTGTAACAACAACAACAATGACTTGGATGTTTAACTCAATGAATGGTAATTGAGTTAAGATTACTCTTATCAAGTTCATATCGATGACTTTAGAATTTATCAATGGATTTTTATGAGATAAAAAGTATATCCACACAAATAGGAGTGTAAATTACTACATAAATAAATAAATATTTATTTCATACATAATCTTGGAGTAAAATAATCAATGAAGTTTGCGTAAAACCCAATGAGTTGAAATTGAAATTAGAAATTCCATTATAGATTTGGTAACTTACGATACATAAACCCCATGAAATAAGGATCATAAAATGAAGATGCAAATACCCAAAAATTAAGGTATACTACACAAAGAATACAACCATGGGTAGTATATACACCACACAAAAGGAAATAGTGGAAAATATAGCATGAATCTCATGGGAATAAAAGTGAGATGAAAACCCCATACCTTGTACTTTTCCTTAGTCGAGGGTAAATTAAACTCTTGTATAATAGTTAAATAATTGTTATTAAATTATTCAAGAACTACATACATAAATATGATATCATATATGATCTTTAAGTATTACTTTGTTAATAATATTTTAGTAGTATCATGGTTTTGTGTGTTAATTGATTTGTTTTCCTTTATATGTTTTGTTATATAAGTCTTGTTCTTTAGGGATAGGATGTATTTTATTCATATCCAGAATTACATTATGTTTTTTAAAAATTATTTTTAATCATAAAATGAAAATTATCCGTGAATGGTTATGATGGGTAATGAATCTCATCACGTTCGTGGAGACGGTGATCCGTACATACGCAAGAGCGACAATATCATTCAATTGATGGTGAAATCATATATAATTGGATGTTATATAATATATAAAGAATAATTAAAATGTTATATTTATTATTTACCTCAATTATACATCATTATTATACCCATCCAAATAATGATGTGTTGAATAACAACTACAACACGACTTGGAGACGATAAGTCGTACATACGTACGTATGGTGAATTTTTCATTCATAAGATGAATAGAATAATGAATATTATTGTACCATATTTATAATAACATTATTGTATATATAAGGTACCATATTTATAATTTTGTTATGGAAATAGCATAGAAAGAAGAACTGGAATAAGAAGATAACTTTCAAAGAGGTGATGAAATTATTACCTCTTCTTCAGGTGCTTCCTTTTGATTTGATAAAAAGGGAAAAATAGGATGGATTTATGATAAAAATAAGGCCTCTTGGATGAAGTGGGGTTGTTGGGAGGATATTTGGGTAGTGTATGGCCAAGCCAAATGGCTTTGGATGTGTGACATTAAGAGAATAGGAAGTTCCTTTTTCTAAGAGTGGTGAGGGTCACTTTAGGAAAAGCTTGAAATATTATTTTATTATAAATTCATTTTCAGTTTCTAATGGATCCAAATGGACTTATATAAAATCTAAGGTTGGTATGGGTCGAAAACCCTAAACCAATAAGTTTTATAGAGGTTTAGGTCATCATATTAACCTTGTCTTTTAGATTTAACTTTTTGTTAAATAGTTTGACATTTACCATGTCTCCTTGTATATTTATATTATATGGTTAATAAACATACAATAAACGTCCAAGAGAACCCCAAGTGGTTAATTAATAACATATATATAATTATATAAGTCCTTTGGCCTAATTTTATATTTTTATGACAATTATTTAATTTAATATATAAGTATGTTTTTTTAAAACTAAACTACTGCAAATTTTACACTATTTAGTCTTTGGTTTTTGTAAATGTCATATCAACTTGATTAATTCAAAAAAAATCATTAAATAAAACCTAACATGTCATATTAACCTATAAAATTATTTTAATGCATCAAAAGTCTCAATATTAATTTATTTTAAAATTTATAATATCAATTATTTTAATCATTCATTAATAAGGTAATTACTGCATCATAATTGTGTCATAAATAAATTTAATTATTTAATGTATAAAAATTATAAATAAAATACCATTATGTATGAAATTTCTTTATATTTATAGTTAATACTTATAGTATAATTTATATTATTTACAACCCTATATTAAAAATGTTTTAGTTATTAAACATTGAATTTATCTTTTTTAACTCTTCTTTAAATAAAAAAATAATAAATGTCCTAATATAATCCAAGTGGACTAAAAGGATCATATTTTATTCTAAGGTGTATTTTGGTCGAAATACACTTGTTCAATAGAATTAGGACATGTGTTATGGTAATTATAATTTCATTTTTACCATTAATTACCCTATTTACTTTTAACTGTGGTAAATAAAATTTAAAAGTTACTCTTCACCAAAAATTATTTTCATATTATTGAACTACATTTTACTTATTGATGTCAACCATGTCTCTCAGATTTTTTAAATTTAAATCAAATAAGTGATAAAATTATGTTTTATGCAATGTTGAAAAAGTGCCTAGAAGGTAGGTAAAAGACGGTCACAAGTTCAATAAAATTTTATACATCCAATATTATTATAAAGTGACTCCAATGAATTAAATTGAATTTTTATAGGTATTATGTATCTATTTTTACTTAAAATACATTTAAATAAAATAAATACTTATTTAAAAAAAATCGGTTTTAAATAATAAGGTAGTGTTTTTCACTATTCATCAAATATCGAAAGTTTTCAGAAAAATACCAAAAATTCACTCTATGATAATTTTGATATTTCAAATTCAAAAATGATATCTATTTTGTTGGATTTGGTGGCCTAGAACCAACTACTTTGTACTTTATTCATTAATAAATACCTTATCAAATCTTGATTGTTCTTCTGCATGACAATGCATGTGATAATGTCCTAAGGACAACTGTTGCATTAAAGGGTCATAGAGGATCCCTGCTATGATGAGAACCTGGAAGTGACATAACACTGTTCTTGAATATATGTTCTATGGACGGATGATGGTATTTGAGGGACACAAATAATACAATCCATTAACGGTGATGACTCATAAAACTTTGTGGCACCTTCTCATGGTGTGCGCCCCTGGTAATATCCTGGAGGATATTATGAGAAGAAGACCCACCAGTAGGAAATCCACATTTCATAGTGTCATTGGCTGTTCCTATCTGTGGACGTGTGTATTGGTCATTAGAATTTAAGATTATTATTAATGTGTATTATAACTCACACACTTAGATGTGTTGAAGAAAACTGTGATGACACACTGTTCGCAGCGAGGTAGGATACGTTGGGTGCGTCCTGAGTAATACTGCATTAATAGATAATGCAAGAAAGGATTTTTCCCTTCTGTTCCATAATGGAAGTAGATATCTCAGGCCCTTTGATTGAATTGATATAGCCTAAATAAATCCATGGCCATGGTAAGGTATGGGTGAGTTAAATTATGGAAAGTCAAAGAAAGAATAATCAAGCACAATGGTAGATGACCCTAGCATACAACCCGCTTGATTCGAGATATCGTGAAAAAGGGATTATATTACATGGTAAATGTTCGTAGGAGTTGACACATCATTGCGGCGTTAACTTCATTCTCTATGGGTGCCTTGGCATGTTGCTAGACACTAACCTTCCACTTTAGGGAGGATCCGCCTAATGCCACTAAGAAAGGGGCGTAGAGGGTCACACACTAAGTGTGTACATGTATCTCAGTTAAATATTAATCTAACAAGTTAAATATATATTATTCCTGGCTATGGTTTGATAATTATTTATGAATTCCTGATTGTATTGATTTCGACACTAGTTATTCAAGAGAATATATTGTGGGTGAAATAATATATATTTATTAGTGAGTAATGCAGTTATATTTATTTAACAAATGAATAGCCATTACTCAAGGACTAATAAATTTGGTGGAGGAAATAAATGAAAATGGAAAATAAAAGTACACGTCGTGTATATTAAATATACATGCCGTGTCATTTTATGGAAAATGAGTAGATTCCATGTATTAACGAATACACGCTGTGTAGTTTTTTCAGTCGGGATTTTGAGGATGTAATATTGTTTTATTAAATGATATTTATTATAATCAGCGTGGGCGCATTTGAAGGAATAAATAATTCGACATGGGGGTTTTCAATAAGAGTTAATGAAATAAATAAAACGCATAATGCATTTATTTATTGTCCTAACTCTATAACCTAAAACTTGATTATAAATATCCTTAAAACCCTAACAATTTTCCTCAATCGTTGTGCACAACAATTATGGAGAATTCTTTCAAGGCCGAAAGAACTACTTCCTCCAAGAATGCTCTGAAGACCGAGAGAGATCCTCCTCCATCGAATCAATGCGATCGAAGGAGGACATCGTAAGAAAAGGTTATTCCATGCCAGCACCCGGAGATCCCTTCGGTGAAATCCAGAGATACGTGGAGCACGTGTGGATCAACGCTAGAGGAATCCTGCACTTGGAATCTACGACGCAACAACCGATCACATCGAATCGTGACCGGAGACATCAATGAAGTAAGAATTACACAAAGGTAATTCTTATGGATTAATTAAATTAATTATAACCAAAATATGATGATCCTATCTCTATGGTTCTAGGACTCCCCCTTTTGTTTTTCGTTCTTTGTTCTATTCCGAAGATCCGGCATTTTATATCGCGACAGATCTCGGTTTGAACGTTGTTTAACTCTAAAATCATAGTTGGGCACTCCCACCAATGTGCTTTCATTGCACCCAGAACCTAAAAGTGGTATCTGAGGGAGGTTATATCATTGATTATAATTATTTAGTTTTTCTTTGGTTATTTAAACATTTAACAATTTAGTTGTTTCAATTCAATTTAATTGTTCTTTAAATCTGAATCTCGAGATCTGTTATTCCTCTATCTTTTTTCGTTCACCATACAGAAACGACCTTTTCGTTTAATTTTTGATTAAAATAAAATAGAGGATCTCATCCAGAGGAGCCAAACGTTTTTGGATATACAACATGATAATACATGGTGTGTATTCAGAAGTACACGCCATGTAGTCTATGTTCATGCATCGGACTGGTCTGCCAACTCATGTCGTGTATTGATCCTATCTAAGTCATTTATGACACCGTGTGTTTACCAGGAATAGGTGGCACACCTTTTTCGGATTACACGACGTGTGGTCCAACAGAACACGGCGTGTAGTCCCTTCGGGTAAGGTTTGGACCATGTACCCCGTACACAGCTTGCCCGGCTGGAAACTGTGTAATGCGGAAACTACACGGTGTGTGTCCTACTAAACACGCCATGTACTCTGAAAATTTCCGAAGTACATTAACACACCATTTCCCCGAGCGTGTACTTAGGATGGATGGTGAAGAAAAGTACACGCCGTGTAGTCGGAACTACACGTCGTGTACTCACCCAAATTAAGAAATTTTTTTAATATTTATTATTATATTATACAAAACCTTGATACATGTACCATGGTGTAGGTGTAAAGCTTAGTCACAACACCTGATAGGTGTTTTATATATATTTGTTTAATTTAACATCTACGTAATAAACATTAATTCACAGGGTTGCCTCCAAGGTACAATTTATGTACAATGATAATATTAAATGAATTTATTTGTTTAAAATCATGATGGATGAGAATCTCAAGGTAATTCAGAAAAGGGTTTAAGATCAATGGATTGATTAATTAAAGATAATTAATTGATTTGAACGTGATTTATCTTAAACAAGAACGATAAAAGAATTGAATTATATTTTTATTTATGCATAAATATCATTGAATTTATTGATGATCATGATATAGACCAATACCTTTGTATGTGATTGGTTTCTTTAATTTATTTTAATTAAATTTGTTGGCATGCGAGCCTTCTCCACATTAATATGTAGGGCCTACTCGCCCAAGGATTTTTTATGTAAAAACCCATTTTTACCCCTCACCTGCATGTGAGATAAATGCATATGTAATGGATGGAGCTCCCCATATAGTGGAGGCGGCTCAAGTCAGGAGCCAAGGTGAAACCAATCTAAGGAGATACAAAGGTGCATAGGTGGAAAGCTGTAAACATGAAGCCGAAATGTTCCAGGTGTTTCTCCCCTAGGTCTTGGGTTAGTTTATCAACGGATATATAAACTAACCAATATAAAAAGCTCATGATCATTCCATTTATATTATTTTTTTCAGTTTCATGGTCTATTTATTGTGGGTGTGTTGTCACGATCACACAATTAATGAATTAAATGAGCATGCAATATGGAACTAAAATAAAACCAGCATATACGAAAATATTATCTTAGATATGGTTAATCACTTAAGTATATCCCACTTAATATTAAAAAACATGTAATAAAAGGTAATAAATTGGAAATTTACATATAAGGATAAAATCCCTCAATAAAATATTAAGTCGGTATAGCCTTCCATAATCTTGGTTAGAATCGAACCATAGTTCAAAGTGCCTGACCAACCCTAGTTTGGGTGATTTCAATTATCGGGGAATTCTAATTCAAGGTTTTTGGTTGACTTGACTTGGTTCACATCAAGGGTTGACTGCCACAGCAGAACTTGGTGTGACTAGGAGGAAAAGGTTGAGGAAATACAAAATAAAAGGATTTCAGGATTGGGGAGTCCACTCAGCGGATCAAGGAGCTATGAGTTAATGCAGTTGGCATTTGGAATGCCTACCTAAAACCCTTAAAGTTGCTTGAACAACCCTAGTTAGGGTAATGAAAAGGGTAATATGAATCCTTGCCACTATAATATTCAGGAAACAGAATATTCCGAAGTCAATGGTGAGGGCTATTGGATTTTGATAAAATAGTGGGAGACTAATAAGTATTAATTAATTTATTTGTCTCAATTTTATGATAAAGTACTAAACCTTTTATGATCTTAATTTTTAGAAATGGAAAGAAAAATGACTTCAAACATATCATTGTGAACTATACTCGAGAAGGAAAACCTTCTCACCAGCACCAATTTCTAAGAATGGAAGAGGCATTTACGCGTCATCCTTCGCCACGAAAGGAAATTGTATGTGCTGAAAGAGCCAATTCTAGTTAAGACTATAAAGGAGGCCAGTGATGAGGAACTATCTCTCTACATGAAACACATGGATGATGCCACAAATTTCCAGTGTTTCATTCTGTCATCCATGTCTAATGAGCTCTTTAAGTAACATGAAAGCATGGACGCATATAGCATGATGTGTCACCTTAAGGATCTCTACCAAGAGAAGGAGAGACAAGAGATATGAGATCTCCAATGCTTTGTTTACAACAAATCTTGGAGAGTCTGTGCCAGCTGGGTATCATTTAGTCAAGATCATTGGCTACATTGAACGCCTGAACATCTTAGGGATTAAGTTCTCAGATGAGTTGTGTACAGATCTCATCCTATCATCACTGCACAAGGCCTTCTCAGGATTTATTTTCAACTACAACCTGAGAAATAATGAGAAGAGACTACTGGAACATCTGACCTTAATTTTTTAGGTAGATAAAGACATGTGGTGTGAAAAACTTGCAGTCCTTATAGTGACTAAGAAAAGGAAGGGCAAGGCAAAGGGGCCAAATACTTATAAATGATCCGAAGCCCCCGAGTTCCATCCTTCCAAGAAGGGGAAGATCCAGAGGCAGGTCAAAGAATGGGAGGCAGTATGTTTTTCATTTGTCAAGAAAGGCCACTGGAAGAGGAACTGCACCCAGAAGTGTGGGTATGCTAAAGGTGTGTTCGTTGTCGAGTGTAATCTTTCTATTTCTACACATTGGGTATTAGATACAACTTATGGGGCTCAAATAAGTATTCAAATGCAGGAAAAAATTAGATTTAGAAAGACTGAAAGAGGAGAGGGGGATCTTCGAGCTGCCAATGGCGCAAAGCTGGATGTGTTGGCTATCGGTGATTACCACCTCTCATTGCCGACTGGGATGATTATGGTTTTGCATAACTGTTATTATGTGCCTAGTGTTACCAAGAACATAATTTCTATATCTTTTTTGGATATTGATGGATTTATTTTCACGTTTAGAAATATGGGTTGACTCTTTTATAAGAACAACATATGTTATGGTATGGAACATTTAAATAATGGTGTGTATGTATTAAATTATGAAAACCAAGTGTAGGCAATCGATAACAAAACAAAATCACCTGACTCATACATCACCCAGTTGTGGCATCGCCGTCTTAGTCATGTAAATGAGAAGTGCTTGACAAAGCTCTTCCAAGATGGCTATTTAGAATCTACTAAGCGAAAACTACTTGATGGATGTCATGATTTTTTACAAGGTAAGATGACCAAGCTGCCTTTTGGTGGACATGGTGAAAGGGCAACAGAGCTTCTCGGATTGGTGCACATGGATGTATATAGACCATTTCCAGTAGAATATGGAGGTGGATATTCTTACTTCATTACTTTTACTGATGATTTAAGTAGATATGACTATGTAAACTTAATGAGGTATAAGTTAGAGTCCTTAGATAAATTTAAGGAATTCAAGAATGAAGTGGAGAATCAGCTTGGTAAGAAGATAAAGAAACTTCAATCGGATCAAGGTGGAGAATATCTGAACCAAGAGTTCATCGATCTTCTACGGTAGTTTGAGATTCTATCTCAGCTCACTCCTCCTTATACACCACAATGGAATGGTGTTAGTGAAAGGAGTAACCGTACCTTGTAGGACATGGTGAGGTCAATGATGAGTCATGAAGATCTTCCATTATCCTTTTGGGGATATGCATTACAAACTGCATCATACAAATTAAACTGATTACCAACTAAGGCAGAAAATGGAATTTCATCCGAGTTATGGAATGGAAAGAAACCCATTTTGTCTCACACACGTGTATGGGGATGCGAGGCATTTGTTAAGGCATTCTCAGGCAACAAGATAGCACCCCAGGTCAAGAGGTGTATCTTTATAGGATATCCAATGGAAAAAAAAGGACATTACCTATATAACCCTTTAGACAAGAAAGTGATTGTCTCTAGACAAGTTGTCTTTTTTGAGAGGGAGAACATCCTCAAAAAGGATAGTGGGAGATATATTGACGTTGAAGAAGTTGATGCTCAAGATACATAAGAGTTGGTATAGGAACAAGTTCCACAATTCCCTGTGGAAGAGTTTCCAGAAACACAAGTACTGCGTAGGAGCTCAGGAGAGGTAAGGGAACTAGAGAGATTTGGTTTCCTAGTCACCGAGGATGGTGAATCATTATTGTTGGACAATGATGAACCTATCTCCTACAAGGAAGGAATAGAAAGCTCAAAAGCTGCAAGATGTCTAGAATCTATAAATTCTAAGATGGATTCCATGTATCAGAACCAAGTCTGGGTTCTGGTCGATGAGCCAATTGATGTGAAACCTATTGGATGCAAATGGGTATTCAAGAGAAAACTGGACATGGAAGGTCAAGTTAGCACCTATAAAGCAAGGATAGTGGCTAAAGGATTCAGCCAACGTGAAGGAGTTGACTATGATGAAACCTTCTCACCAGTTTCTATGTTTAAATCCATAAGAATAATACATTCCATAGCATCTTACCATGACTACAAGATTTGGAAAATGGATGTCAAAACAACATTCCTTAATTGGAACCTTCAGGAAGATGTCTATATGACACATCCAGAAAGGTTTGTGACACCAGGTAAAGCCAAACAGGTTTGCAAGTTGCAGAAATCTATTTATTGATTAAAGCAAGCATTCAGCTCATGGAACATTTGATTTGATGAAGCCATAAAGGAATTTGGGTTCATTAAGAATGAATGTGAGCCATGTGTTTATAAGCGGTTTAATGGGAATGTGATCATTATCCTAGTAGTATATGTTGATGACATATTGCTTATTGGAAATGATGTACCAGTATTATAGTCAGTTAAGTACTGGTTGAACAAGTGTTTCTCCATGAAGTACTTGGGTGAAACAGCCCACATTCTAGGGATCAATATCATTCGTAATAGATCCAAAAGGCTAATTGGACTAAGTCAGGGTACATAAATTGACCAGATACTAAATAGATTTAGTATGGAACAATCCAAGAGGGGATTAGTTCTAGTGTTACATGGCCTACATCTTTCTAAGAAAATGTGTCCGCAGACACAATAAGAGAAAGATAAAATGAGTAATATCCCATACGCTTCGGCTATAGGATCCATCATGTATGCCATGTTATGTACCAGGATTGATGTTGCCTATGCAATGAGCATGGTAGGAAGATATCAAACAGATCCAGGAGAACAACATTGGACTGATATTAAGACTATCCTTAAGTATCTAAGAAGAACTAAGGATATGTTCCTGGTGTATGGAGTAGACGAGGAGCTTGTCATCAGAGGGTATGCTGATGCTGGTTTTCAGACATATCAGAATGATCTGAAGTGGCAATCTAGATATGTTTTCTATCTCAATGGAGGAGTTGTGATTTGGAAGATTTCAAAGAAGCCGATTGTCTTCGATTCTACTGTGGAGTCTGAATATATAGCGGCCTATGATGCATCCAAGGAATCCGTATGGATTCAGAACTTTGTCCAGGAGCTTGGTGTGGTGCCTAACAGTAAATACCTTGTCACATTGTATTGTGATAATACTGCAGTGGTGGATCTTGAAAAATAACCAAGGTCACATCCACGAACAAAGCACATACTCCAGAAGTATCACCTCTTGAGGGATTTCTATCAGAGGGGTGAAGTTGCAGTGAGCAGAGTGTCCCTGGAAGAGAACGTGGTGAACCCCATGACTAAAGGCCTATCTCAACAGAATCATGAATATCATGTGAGAGATAACGGGTTAAAAGTTGTTAGTAGTTGGCTATAGTCTAAGTGGGAGTCTGTTAGAGTTGGTAGCCTAGAACCAACTACTTTGTACTTTATTCATTAATAAATACTTTATCACATCTTGATTGTTCTTCTGCGTGACAACTCATGTGATAATGTCCTAAGGACAGCTTTTGCATTAAAGGGTCATAGTTGATCCCTGCTATGATGAGAATCCAGAAGTGCAATAATAATGTTCTTGAATATATGTTCTATGTCCGGATGATGTTATTTGAGGGACACAAATAATACAGGCCATTAGGGGTGAGGACTCACAAAACTTTGAGGAACCTTCTTATGGTGTGAACTTATGGTAATATCCAGGAGGATATTATTAGAACGAGACCCGCCAGTAGGAAATCCACAATTCATAGTGTCATTGGATGTTCCTATCTGCGGATGTGTGTATTGGTCCTTAGACTTTAAGAATATTATTAATGGGTATTAAAACTCGCGCACTTAGATGTATTGACGAAAACTATGACGACACACTGTTCGTAGCAAGGTAGGATATGTTGGGTGTGTCACGAGTAATAATGCATTAATAGATAATTCGAGAAAGTATTTGTCCCTTCTGTTCCATAACAGAAGTTGATATCTCAAGACCTTTGATGGAATTGATATAGCCTAAATAAATCCATGGCCATGGTAAGGTATGGGCGAGTTTAATTCTGGAAAGTCAAAGAAAGAATAATCGAACACATGGGTTGATGACAATAGCATGCAACCCACTTGATTTGAGATATCACAACAAAGGGATTATATTACACAATGAATGTTTGTAGGAGATGAAACGTCATTTCGGCGTTAACTTCTTTGTCTATGGGTGCCTTGGCATGTTTCTATATGCTAACCATGACTTTAGGTAGACTCCACCTAATTCCACTAAGAAAGGGGCCTAGAGGGTCACACACTAAGTGTGTCTATATATCTCAATTAAATATTAATTTATCAAGTTAAATAAATATTATTCCCGACTATGGTTTAATAATTATTTAAGAATGCATGATTGAATTTATTTTGACACTAGTTATTCGAAAGAATATATTATTGGAAAAATAATATATATTTTTTAGCGAGTAACGAAGATACATTTTTTAACAAATGAATAGCCATTACTCAAGGACTAATAAATTTAGTGGAGGAAATAAAGGAAAATGGAAAATAAAAGTACACATTCTGTATATTAAATATACACGTCGTGTAGTTTTATGGAAAATGAGAACACACCGTGTATTAATGATTACACGCCGTGTAGTTTTTACAGTCGGGATTTTGAGGAAGTAATATTGTTTTGTTAAATGATATTTATTATAATCAGCGTGGGTGAATGTCAAGGAATTAATAACTAAACATGGGGGTTTTCAATAAGAGTTAATGAAATAAATAAAATAAGTAACACATTTATTTGTTTTCATAACTCTATAACCTCAAACCTGATTATAAATATTTTCACAACCCCAATACTTGTCCCCAATCATTGTGCACAACAATTCTGGAGAATTCTTTCAAGGCCAAAATAACTACTTCCTCCAAGAACTCTCTCAAGACCGAGAGAGATCCTCCTCTATCGGATCAAATTGATCGAAGGAGGACATCGCAAGCGAAGGTTCTTCCGTGCTAGCACCCAGAGATCCCTCCGGTGACATCCAGAGATACGTGGAACACGTGTGGATCACTGCTAGAGGAAACCTACACTTGAATTCTATTACGCAATGACTGATCACATCAGATCGTGACCAGAGACATCAACGAAGTAAGAATTATACCAAGGTAATTCTTGTGAATTAATTAAATTAATTATAACCAATATATGATGATCCTATCTCTATGGTTCCAGGACTCCCTCTTTTGTTTTACGTTCTTTATTCTATTCCGAAGATCTGACGTTTTATATCGTGATGGATATCAGTTTGAACGTTGTTTAAAGCTAAAATCAACGTTGGGCACTCCCACCAACACACTTCCACTACACCCCGAACCAACATATTTAACCAAATTAAAAACATTGAAGTTTTATTAATTAATTTAAAAAAATCTAGTTGTCAAAACTAGAAAGCGAGTTTTTGAGAAGTAAAAACCATCAAAAGATTTATATGTGTTTATTTCAAAATTAAATGTAAAATTACTTCCAATGACCAAAATTTGATTAAATGATAAAAATAAAATCTAATTATACCTCAAAACCATTCAAATATATAATTTAATAATATAAATTATTTTGATTAAAAAAGTTGTTTTTAATTAAAATTTAGTATTTTTAACTGTTCATAAAAATATGAAAATTAACAGAATAGCGCCGAAAATTTATCCAAACTAAATTTTTATATCCCTCTTCTAATGAATAAGTTTATTTCATAAAATTGAATATATAAGAGTTTCAAATATTGGATTTTAAAATGGTTCTCCATTAAAATGTGGTAAAATTTCATTTTTGAAAAATACCTCTTTTATCTTAAAAATTAAATTTCTGCTTATATTATATCTAAGAAACATGTAATATGGATATTGAAATTATATAGAGTATATAAAATTCAAAATGTAGTTAATACTATTCACAACTTCTTTTTGAATGACTAGTTTGGTAAGTCATGGTGCGCTCGAACTCCGTGTTGTGTATAGCGCATGCTATTAAATTTATTTAAAGAAAATAACATACAATGAAATATTGGTGGTGTTACATTCTTACCCCTCTTTTGAAAATTTCATCCTCTCAATTTTAAAATTGGGCTTTGGTAATTCATTAAAAGTCCCACATCGGAAAATGAGTCAATAAAACTATCACTTCAAAATGAAGGAAGAGAAGTACAAAGGTCACCCAAGATGACCCATAGTAGGATTCCATGTAGAAAATCATGGATATGGAAGATAAACTAAGTGTAAAGTTCTGATGGAGAGTGATAGAAAACATGATCAATATAATGTTAACAATAAAAAAACCACAAACTTGTGATGGGTTAAACAGTCATTATCTTCCCGGTAGGAAAAGTAAATGGATAACGTTTATTTAAGTTCCATTTCATAAAGTTAAGGAATTTATTTATGATATTTACTAAGAACATAAATAGATATGCTTACTTTTTATGTAGATTTTCATAATATTATAAATTTTTACCACTAAATCATCTTTTCTCCAAATGATGAGTATTCTAGATGACTTGGTCACACCTAAAGCTATATAATAAACTACTAAAGAATCACATAATCCACAAAGGATGAAATATGTATTTCCCTTGTCTTTAAAGATTAAACAAATCAAAATGTTTAGTACAAGATCAGATGATCCCAAAAATGGATAATAATTTATAGAAAGAAATACTAATCATAATTTCCAAAAATGAACAAACAATACCCAAAGTTCAATAAATAGCATTCAATAAAAAATTGCCCTTAAAATCCTTCAATATAATTCAAACTAATATTGAAACCCAAAACTCATAAGAATTTAATCACATAGTCTTTCATAGTAAATCATAACATTTATCTCCAGATAACATCAACTACTCTTAAAGTATTATACAGAAGTGTAATTAACAAAATGACATATTTTATATGATAGGTTAATCATTTCCATTAATAACTTGAATCTATATAAAAAATATATTCTAAAAAAATCCACCACTATTCCTCAAATGAAATTCCATAGTATTATATTCTCCTTCAGCATATATTGTTCCCAACAGAGCGTACGTCTTCTAAAATAACATTTATCACATAATAACCAAATAATTTTATTACAATAAGGATATCCATTTGATAAAACATAAGATCCCAAATCAACTTATTATTTATCAATAAAATCATTTAACAAAAAATAATTAGTCACACTAACTAGGGACTTCATGTAGTCTAGTGGTAGGAGATAAATCTAAATCACACTTTGGTTGTGGGTTCAATTCCTACAACTTTTTCCAACATGATGGGATGTCACAAGGTCTGCATGTTGTCATTTATCAAAAAATATATTTTTTAAAATCCCAAAAATGAGTTAAATTCCTCAAAATAACCATAACATAATTTAACAACAAATGTTATCTCTTACCTCGCATTTTCATCCCAAAAATTAATAACCTATAATTGACACAAATTCAGGGATCATATAAACCCAAATGGTTCTGTATTACTATATCCACAAAAGAAAAGACAATTATCCCACAAATAGCATTTTTACATAACATACTACATGGTTACACATACAAGAGAATAGTCTTCCAAAGTAATCCCATAAAAAAATATCATTAATAATTTTAAACATTACTCAATCCATTTATTTCCACATAGGTTATTCTTTGACCTAGAGGTTATCATATAAAATTGGGAATTTACTTGGGTAATTCCAAGGTCCCTTACATTTATGGTAAATGACTGTAATTGGATTCTTAGGATCACTTTTATTTTCTTCCATAGTAATATTCATTTTTTCTCAAAAATTCTCTACTTTATGTCCTTCTTTACCACACATAAAGCATTTATTTGTTCCATTAAGACACGTTCATGGGTGTCTCCTTACACATTTCGATATTAATGGAAATTGACCTTTCTTTTCTCCATGGTTACAACTGCTAGAGCTCTTATAATTCTCTTCATTACTCTTTTATATTGAGTTTGGGAGTTGGTTAATGTATATATTGTTGATCGTGTTTTTGGAAACCTGCTTCAACATGAACATGATATTATTTAAACCTATCAACATCCCATTTTGTTCCCATTTCCATCATCATTCCCACCTTGTACATCATGTTCAATGTTACTGTAACTTCCTTGGAATCCAGCCATTGACTAACACAAGAAGGCATAGTGTGGGTCATAAAATAATATAGAAAATATAATGACACAATATTTTCAATATAAAACACCTTAGGTTTAACTATTTTTATTTATTCTCATCTTATATTAAAATCCTTCAAATCGGTTTGTAAAGAAAATGTGAATTATCCTAAGCATATCCCATGGTAGTATCGTAACCAAGAGTGCATCAATGCCCATTGTCATGTAACAGGACACCCCAGGTCAAGCCCGAAACTCCTTGTCATAGTTTTCACTCATAGGTACATATGTTCCAGAGCCACCTCTACATGCTCATATCTAGATGGGGATGTATTTCTTAGAAAACCCACATAATATTTACTTGAGAAATTTTTTTGGATGTTCTTCTATACTAATCCTCAAATTCTATCTTAGGGTAGTGTTTTATAATCAGAGTTTTTCTAAATCTAGATTCCAAGGGTTGTACTAAACTTCCTCTGATACCAACTATAACACATCAACCCTAGTTTCCCAGAGTTAGTTCATTATTACATAACATTGGCATGATCACAATAGATCATGTCCTGAAAGAATTTTTAGTTTAGTAGAATTGAATGTACTGGATACATAAAGAAGTTTTACATTAAATTATCAAATAAAAAACAACAATATTTTGTCTCATTTGAACACTCTTGTATCCCTTATCCTATTCCCTCAAGTCAGACATGATTTACTTCTTCACATCCTAGTAAAAATAAAACATAAGAAAGGGGTGATCACAAATGCTCAGTATGGATAACAATATAGTGGAAACTTTTGTAAATAATCATAAACGTTTAAGGCAATGAATAAGACTAAAACACAAGCCCTTTAAATATAATCTTCATCATAATATGGAAAATATAAATAAAATAATCTCATTTACTTATTCACATGGATATTCTACTAGTCGAATGATCACATCTAATATCAATATCTAATTTCATAATGATGAAATGCATAATTCCGGACATCATAACCACATTTTTAGGGCCTCGTGCCAAGAATACAAATAAAATATTGTCAATGCCTCGTGCCAAGACACTAGTTTGTCTCATGAGACCTACTGATATATCCAGGAGCTACAGCAGGCTCCACCAGTCACTTACTAAGGGCAATGAATTTATCATATGAAATGGTTTAAACATAATCTAAACATTTGTATTAGAACTAGAATACGAAATGTCAATATTTTAACCACAAACCATGAATGGTATAAAAATAGAACATCCACGGTCAAATATAACTCATTCAATACAATATGAAAGATTGTATCAACCTCAATAAAGAATAATGAAGGATATTTCCATAGGTGAAAACAATTAGTAAAACTATTTGAGAGATATATCCCCTTTTTTCTTGAAAACATTTAAAAGTCTCACTATTTATCACGAAGATGTTAAAAATAGATTTTTTTAATCAATGTTCCCCAACCAATTTGAATCTTTGAAAAGTAATTTTAATTTTAAAACATTCAGGTCCATATAAATAAATCCTTAAAACCATTTTTAAAACATGGACATTAATGAGAAATATTTAGAAGAATAAATCATTAAAACATTTAAAATTATATTTTAGTTAGAGTTCCTAACCAAAAGAGAGACATTTGAATAAAAATAATTGAGGTAATATAAAATTTATAATATCAGGACAATAAATTGATTCCCGATATACTATGTCAAAGTACATTATAGACACCATATAAAAGTGAATTGGTGCATTACAACAAATAAGTCTCAATAGAATGTAAATTGAGATGAAATCCATTATAAAGCTCATATCCTTAGGTTAAGGATAAATCAATGACATAATTATGTGTGAAAAAATATAAATACACTAAATATGATTGGATATTCAGTGTAAATAAGTTAGAGGACATTCACACATATTCTTGTAATAACAACACCAATGACTTGGATGTTTAACTTAGTGAATGTAAATCTAGTTAAAATTACTCTTATCAAGTTCATATCGATGACTTGTGAATTTATCAATGGAGTTATTATGTATATCAAAAGTTTATCCACATAAAGGGGGGTGTAAATTACTAAATAAATAAATAAATAGTGATTTCCATGATAATCTTGGAGTAAAATAATCAATGAAGTTTGTGTAAAACCCAATGATTTGAAATTGAAATTTGAAATTCCCTTACTGATTTGGTAAAATATGAAACATACACCCCAAGAAAGAAGGATCATATAGTGAAAATGTAAATACCCATAAATTAAGTTATATTACACAAATAATACAACCATGGGTAGTGTATACAACACACAAAAGGAAATAGCGACAAATATAGCATGAATATCACAAGAATAAAAGTGAGATGAGAACCTATTACATTGTACTTTTCCTTAGTCAAGGGTACGTTAACCTCCTGTATAATAGTTAAATCTTTTTTATTAAATTTTACCACAATTAAATACATAAATATGATATCATGTATGATCTTCTAATATTACTTTGTTAATAAGTTTTTAGTAGTATCATTGTTTCGGGTGTCAACTGATTCGTTTTACTTTATATATTCTGTTATGTAAGTCATTTTATCTATGGATATGATGTATTTGATTCATATACCAAAATATATTAAGTTCTTAAAAATTATTTTTAATCATAAAATGAAAATTATCCTTGAATGGTTATGATGTAGAATGAATCTCATCGCATTCGTGGAGACGGTAATCTGTACGTACACATGAGTGAAAATATCATTCAATTAAAGATAAAATCCTTTATAATTGGATGATATATCATATATAAAGAATAATTATAATGTTATATTTATTATTTACATCAATTATAAATCATTATTATAATCATCCAAATAATGAAGTGTTGAATAACAACTACACCAAGACGTGGAGACGGTAAGTCGTACGTACACAAGTATGGTGACTTTGTCCTTAATAGGATAGATAGAATAATGAATATGGTTGTAACATATTTATAATAACATCATAGTATATATAAGGTACTAGATTTATTATTTTGGTATGAAAACAACAGATAAAGTGAAGTGTAAGAAGAAGATAACTTTTAATTAGGTGATGAAATTATTACCTCTTCTTCGGGAGCTTCCTTTTGATTTGATAAAAGGGCTCCGTAGGTTGTATTTATGATCAAATTAAGGAATATATGATTATTTAAGGGTAGTTGGGAGGATATTTGGGTAGGTTTTGGCCAAGAAAAATCACTTTGGAGGAGTGAAAATAAGATAAGGGGAAGTGCCCTTCTATAAGTGAGGTGAGGGTCACTTTAGGAAAAGCTTGAAATATTATTTTATTATAAATTAATTTTCGGTTTCTAATGGATAAGAATGTATTTATTCTGAATATAAGGTGGGTATGAGTATAAAAACTCTCAACCAATAGGTTTTAGATAGTTTTAGTTGACCATATTAGCCTTATCTTTTAGATTTAACTCTTAGTTAAATAGTTTGACATTTACCATGTCTCCTTGTATTTTTATATTATATGGTTAATAAACTTACAATAAAATACCAAGATAAACCCAAGTGGTTCATTTATAACATATCTCTTATTATATTAGTCTTTTGGACGAACATTATATTTTTAGGACTATTATATAATATAATATAATAGTATTGTTTTAAAAACTCAATTTTGTCAATTTTGACACTATTTTGAATTTTGTTTTTGATAAAGTCATATCAACTTGATTACTTTGATCAAAATTCATTAAATCAATAATAAAATGTCATATTAACCTATAATATTATTTTAATGCATCAAGAGTCTCAATTTACATTTATTTTAATATTTATAGTATAAATTATTTTAATCATTCCATAATAAGGTAATTATTAAATCATCATTGTGTCATTAATAAATTTAATTATTTAATGTCTAAAAATTATAAATAAACTACCATTATGTAGGAAATATTTTTATATTTATTATTAATACTTATAGTCTAATTTATCTTATGTATAACCCTTTATTAAAAATGTTTTAGTTTTTAAACTTTGAATTTAACTCTTTTAACTCTTTTTTAAATAAAATAATAATAAATGTCTTAATCTTATCCAAGTGGACCAAAGAATAATTTTTTATTCCTAAGGTTGATTTTGGTCTAAATAAACTTATCCAATAGAATTAGGACATGTTTTAGGGTAATTATAATTTCATTTTTACCATTAATTACCATATTGACTTTTAACCGTGGTAAATAAAATTTAAAAGATATTATTCAAAAAAATTATTTTCATCTTATTATACAAAATTTTACTTAATGATTCCAATTGTGTATCTCATATTTTTGAAATTCAAATCCCAGAAGTGGTAAAATTATTTTTTATGCAAATTAGAAAATTTTCCTAGAAGGTGGGTAAAAGACTGTAAAAAGTGCAACCAAATTTTATACATCAAATATTATTATAATATGAATCCAATGAATTACATTAAATTTATATAGGTATTATGTATCTATTTTGACATAAAATAAATTTAAATAAAATAAATAATTATTTTAAAAATCATTTTTAAACAATAACGTTGTGTTTTTCACTATTCATCAAAAATCGAATGATTTCAAAAAAAAAAATACCAAAAACTCACTTGAATATAATTTTGATATTTCAAATTAAAAATTTATTTATATTTAACAAAATTAAAAACATAGAAGTTTTTTTAATAAATTTTAAAAAATATTCCCATTGTCAAAGCTAGAAAGTGGGTGTTTGGGAAGTAAAAACTATAAATGGTTTGATATGTGTTTATGTCTAATTTACATGTAAAATTTCTTCCAATAACCAAAATTGGATTAAATAATAAAAATATAATCTAATTATACATAAAAACCATTCAAATATATAATTTAACACTACACATTATTTTTATTAAAAAAGTTGTTTTTAATTAAAAGTTAGTATTTGTAACTATTCATCAAAACATAAAAGTTATCACAAAACCACTGATAATTTATCCAGAATAAATTTTTATGTCCCTATTCTAAAGAAGAAGTTTATTTCGTCAAATTGAACATATAAAAGTGTCAAATATTGGATTTGAAAATGGTTCTCCATTAAGTGGCTGTAAAATTGCATTTTTGAAAAATACTTCTTTTATCTGAAAAATTGAATTTCTTATCATATAATATCTAACAAACTCATAACATGGATGTTAAAATTATATGGATTATATAAAATTCAAAATTTAGTTAATATTATTCATAACCACTTTTTTGAATGGCTAGTTTGGTAAGTCGTGGTGCGGTCGAACTCGGTGTTGCGTGTAGCGCATGCTATTGAATTACTTTAAAGAAAAAAACATACAATGAAATATCGGGGTGTTACACATCCAGATAAAAAAAAGAATTTGGTCTCTCATCCTTCCCAGACCAAGATCCTTCAGTCCAACTCAGCTCATTTGGACATCCCATTAATCATTTTGAATAAAAAAAATCGGTCGTCAGGTGATGTGAAAATCAACCTCTAGTGATAGAAATTGACATGGGTATGGTAAGAAAGTAGTTATTCCATCCTGAACATAAAGTAAAACCCATTCATCTAAAGGAAAAAATAGATCCCATACTAATTGATTCCCACTTAACATAAAGGGAAACTTCATGAACTGAAATACACCATCCATTCTGATCCCCAATAGAGAGTATCTAAAATCAGAACCCCATAATAAATCTAAAAAATAGCATAAGTATCTCCACAATAGGTAATGATAAGATTCTATGTTATTCACCTATATCAAAAAGGCAATATTCTAGAGTAGAGGCTATTGAGATAATACCTCTCACCATAGATGGAACAACGCTATGTTCCTCAGGTGTAGTCTATATAGAATATATCTATCCTGAACCATAGTTCTATGAAATAACATCACTACATGGAGAAATTACACTCTATAGTCTTGGTAAAACTAGTGCTTTGATTCCTTAGACATTGCCACCACCTCGTCCTGAATGAAAACAACTACTCTATCTCCCATCCTGGCATGAAGGTATGAAGCCTTCTCTTAAACCTAGATTCAGATTCGATCACCTTTCAATAACCACTAGAGGGAAAGTCTTGTATAAATGTAGTAAATGTCCCATCTTGAAACATGCTCGGTACTCTAATAGTTCCATATAATATTGGTTTATAATATTTATTAACCTCACACACTAACGGAAGAAGATAAAACTGCCTTCACTAATAGCTTGGTTAGTACTCCCCTCATGAGAATCCTAAAAAAATGCTTCTTACTAACTACTACTGAACTAATGGGTTGAGAGGATGAAATATAGATATCTATGCTCCGTGATTTTCTCATGTTCTTATCATTAATAAGTTATGGATTCAGTTTCCTAGTAACAATATTTAGCCATAAAATAATTATCTATGATTGAACAACATTCTTGAGAACTTCCTTGAATCTTCCCACCCTCAACATATCATAAAGAAGACAAATCCATGCAACACACTCTATAAAACATGTCAAAACTCCATAAAGATCTCATAACCTACTCTAAACACAAAAACATACCATCCCTATCAAATATTAGGTTATCAGGAAAGAAGTAATCAAAAACATGGATTGGAAATCCCACCAAACTATATCATAAAGTATATCAGCCAGGTTCAAAAAATCCCAACAATTCTTAGGTACTCGCCAAAGAATATATATTGTGAGATTCACTTCCAATCAAGAGGTGTATCTAGATGCTAAATGGTAGAAAATATAATCTCTATCCATATCTCATTCTCCTGTGGACTTCCATCCCCTAAAAATGTGGGTTGATGCTGCCATTGGAACACACCTGTCAACTCTACCATATATGAGGAATGTAGTGGTGCTCCTTGAATATTATGCATAAAAGAATTTGAAATCCTCAATGAAATGGGAATCATCACCCTTGTCTGGTATAACTACTGGTGTTGTAACTAGAATTATGGTAGGTTCTACTAGTATCCTTATGACCACCACCTCTATAGTGTAGTCATCGCCACCCACCTAGTGTATGACTGGAGGTCTTCATGGTGGAATTTCACTAGTATTCTAAACACACACCTCATAAAGAATCAAGTAAAGAACAATTCATTGATATAAAATCTTAGGAAATTTCAAATCCATCCAATAAATAAGCTACACCTTCTTCCTACTCATAAATCCTATACTGGGTAATGAAAACTACTATAAAAGTCCTCATAGACACTACCTACCACCCACTCTAAAGTCGGGTCATGTTAAAGATCTTTGTTTTACAACATAAGTCCCAATATATATATCTATATAATGGTTAACTTTCTATTTAAATTCAATTTCATTTAAATTCACATTTTATTATAAATTTTCTTAAAATGGGTGATCCAATTAGGTATCTAGAGCTGATCTATAAGGGTCTACACACTATATAAACAAAAATATGGCATCCATTTAATCATTACCATAACATGTTCCAGTCCATGTGACCAATGGTCCATGACTCAACATTCTATAATTGGATTTTAAGGGTACCTGATATAGCCTGTGCAGTAAAAAACTATTTAGGATAGGAAGGCACTCTAAGTACCAATTAGGTTTCTCAATTTTTATAATAATATTTAGTAAATAATAATTCTATAACAAAAGTAACACATATTAAATTTCATGCAGTCAAGTGATAAATCCTCTATGGAATTTCATCTGAATGGCATGTGAATCCACTAAAGTTTATAAAATTATGCAAGATAAAAAATACCACAATTCCATCTGAAAATAATAAATTCCATAATCATAAGGAACATTAAACATCAAGTTTGTTTCTCAATTATTGAATCAAATCAACTATAATAGGAAAAATCTTGAAAAACATGTCCCATTTTTAGATATTTGGATTTTTTCAATTGGTGGGTCATCTACTCATAGGTACAACTCATTTCCAAATTCAAAAGCATTCTAATATCCTATCTATTGTCTAATAATATCAAATATAGATTACAAAATACTCTGATGCCACTTTTTAACATCCCAATACGGAAGCCACAGAAGAGTGCCCCAAGTAGGCGGGTCACATGGCCTCATGATAACCTCCCCTTATATCAGAGTCTTATGACTATAAACAAGGGCCTAGGGTGTGTATGTAGGGATAATTTTTCCTTATTCATAGTGTACCACAGTAGTAAGAATAATAAAAATTATGTATCAGAAGAAAATAATATAACAAAAAAGTAGATAGAAGATAACATCCATAAGATTGTAATAATAATAAACCATGAAGTTATGTCATGTGAAATATTATGATCATGTCATGTATATATACAAAATGGTAGGAAATAATGGGAAACATGAATATATTAAAACACCAGTATCAAAATAAAAAATTACAAAAAAGGAACAATCTTTATATATCATCATATCTAAGTCTAGCCCCGTGCTCTCGTTCCCCTAAGCAATGATCAAATCAAGCATCGTATACTATTCACTTTCCCTAGTCCATACCTACATTCATGATGTTTATATATATAACGACCCATACTTTACATACATTGTTAATACTTCAAAATTGAAGCACACTTAATACAACATATGACAAAACCACAAAGGACCGTATAGGTATAGTGTCTTTAGAAACTGGGAAACATAAACAACTGGTTCATAAATCTTCTACAGTGTCTCCCATTTATTTCATCATATCTAGGGCCCCTTTTAGCATATTCTACTTAATATCCATCTTCCTGACCTGGGGAAAAGAAAACATAAAAGGGTGAGCTCAAATGCTCAGCAAGGGCAAATAAAGGAAATAAAAATCATATCATATCTTTTTGAAAATCATAACCTGCAAAATAGATCATAATATCTTAACATGGAATAAATCATAGAAGTGAAAATGAGATCCCCATAATCATAACATGAAACTTGAGACTTTGTGGCATGCACACATAATCATGGAAAATCATTTCTTGTTAGTCATGACTCATTGCCAAGACTATCTAAGTGGACAAAGTCCCTTTCTGAACCGAGTTCACTCCTCGTTTCAGTCCTGTATCACTGAACCAAAATAACCTTCCGTTCCATCCATGTCTATCTCATGAGATATAAAATCTTTACCCAATGCATTGGAGGGAGATATAGGTCCCACCCATCTTATAATGAATCCTTTCTTATGTGTGCCACATAATCATAAACCATACATCATAGCGTAACCCATGTAATAAAAATGGGATTCTTAAACAACATGACATCATAAAACAATTCATATAAGATAAAGGAATTCATAAAAATATTTCCATCACAACATAATCAAACCAATGTAATAATAGGGATAAAAATAGAACCCTTTTATTATCTTAGATGGAAAATAATTTTGATAAAATACTTGAACTCCATTCTTGAGGAAAATATCCTTTCTACTTCAAAAACACTTTTCCTTTCTTAACATGTCATACGACTTTAAAATAAAATAAGTTGATTAAAAATAAACTTGAAAACTTATAAAGTAAGTTTCTTTGGAAATAATGTTTTAAAAATCCATTCATGCCGTATAAGTTAAAAAAAACATTCTTCGTATTTTTGTCGGAAAAGTCAAAAAGTACCTCGTACGACAAAAGATTCCTTTCATACATATTACTAAAAACTCACCGAAGGGTAAAATGGATTTAAAAAATTGTAGGTGGATGGAAATAATATTACATTTTGATGAAACATGGATGTGGATGATAAAATACACCCCAGTAAATACTTACGAATAAACAATCTCGGATACAAATGAGATTGTGATATTTCCCTTACCTTAGGTCCGATTTGCTTTGTACGTGTCCGAAGCTCCTGTATAATGGTTTAAATAATGTTATTGACTTATTCCAGAATCATACATATTGATATGATATCATATATGGTAATATTCTTAGCTTCGTGTTAGTAATATTTCATTGTAACTTGTTACTCGGGTCTTTATTGCCTTTTGTTCTTATGCGTGTTTTTCCGAATGAATTCTTATTCTTATTTTAAGGTTATAGATACCTTATATCCAGAATGGTATTAGTGTAACATATATCATATTTATTCATTCAATTCATTTATATAATTATTATTTAATGATGATCATGTAGAACGAGTCGCTTCACATCGTGGAGACGGTATTTCGTACGTACGCACGAGTGATGATATCGTTCCTATGATCGTGGAATTGTATTGGAGTATATATATATATTATTTGAGTATCAATATTAATTTATAATAATCATAAATAGTTACTCATTACACCATTATACCCATCCTTGTAAAGTGATGGTGGAAAATAGATTACACCACGGCGTGGAGACGGTATTCCGTACGTACGCACGCGCGGTGATTTCATTTTTTCGTAGGATGGATAGAAGGTGAATTAGGGTTGTTTCATATTTATAATAACATATCAGTATGTAAGTAATACTGATGTTATTACTTTATCATGAAACAACTAAAGAAGAAGAAGTTGAAGAAGAAAGAAATTGAAAAGATCGGTAATGGATATTACCTCTTCTTTGGAACGCTTCTTTGAATCCTCCACTTAGGGAACTAATATTGGTCTTTGAAGAAGACCAGGACCTCTAGGATTATTCTAGGTAAGTGGAGAGGAGAAAATGGCAGGGGTTGGACGAGCTTGAGTGCTCAATTTGGTGTGAGGAGGAGGGGGAGGAGGTGCCCTTTTATAAGGGAGGAGAGGGGCACCTTAGGAATATCTCAAAATATTATTTTATATTAAAGTCAAAATCGGTTTATAATGGTTCCAAAGGGTCTTATATCGAAGCTAAAGTGGGGAAGGGTCGAAATCCTATCAACCAATAGGATTTAGACAAGTTTAGGGTATTATTTTAACCTTATCAATTAGATTTAACTCTAAGTTAAATAATTTAACTTTTACCATGTCTTTTTGTTTTCTTTTACTATATGGTTAATACACTTACTATAACATGCCAAACGAACCCCAAATTGTTTATTATTAATATATATATCCTTATCTAAGTCATTTGGCCGAACCTTAGATTTTTAGGAATAAAATAACAATTAATAATATAATATTTGATTTAAAAACTATTTTGTGTCAATTTTGACATTATTTGATATATGATTTTTGTGAAAGTCATAACAGAATTATATGTTCGAACCAAGTTGATTAAATCAACACTAATATATCATAGTAACCTAAAAAATTTGTGTAATTCATAAAAAGTCTCAAATTACATTTATTTTGGTGTTTATAACATCAATTATGTCAATATTTCATAAATAAGATAATTATTGCATCATAATTGTGTCATAAATAAATTAAATTATTTAATGTCTAAAAATTATAAATAAAATACCATTATGTAGGAAATCTTTTTATATTTCTAATGAATATTTATAGTCGAATTTATCTTATGTATAACCCCATATTAAAAATGATTTACTTATTAAACTTTGATTATAACTATTTTAACCCTTCTTTAAATAAATTAATAATAAATGTCCTAATCTAACCCAAGAGGGCCTAAATGGTCATATTTTATTCATAAGGTTGTTTTTGGTCGAATTACACTTATCCAATAGAATTTGGACATGTGTTAGGGTAATAGTAATATCATATTTACCCTTAGTTACCCTATTTACTATTAACCGCGGTAAAAAAAAGTAAAAAGTTACTATTCACCAAAAAATTATTTTTATCTCATTGAACCACATTTTACTTACTGATATCAACCGTGTCTGTCGGATTTTCGAAATTCCATTCACAGAAGCGGTAAAATTAAGTTTTATGCAAAATTCAGTTTTTAACCTACCACTTAGTGGTTTCAATATTCATCAAAAATTGAAAGTTTTCAGAAAAATACCAAAATTTCACCCTAGGCTAATTTCGGTATTCCGAATCCAAAAATGAAGTCCATTTTAAAAAATAAAATTTATAAAATTTTAAAAAGTGGTTATTACTATTCATAACGGCTAGTTTTAATAATATTTTAATAGCATATCGTTGTTTAGTGAAACTGGGTATTGCGTACGACGCAAGCTATCGAGGAAGGTCGTGATTGCGTGTAAAGTAAGCCAAGCTAGTATGTAGTGAAATATTCCTTTGATGATATATAAAAAACAAAATATTACTCATAAAAATCTCGGGTGTTACATTCTACCCCCCTTAAAAAGAATTTCGCCCTTGAAATTCGTCACTTTGTAACAAACAGATGAGGATACTTCTCCCTAATCATATCCTCAAGCTCCCATGTAGCTTCTTCAAGTTGGTGGTTCCTCCATAAAACTTTCACCAATCGAGTGGTCTTGTTTCGTAGGACTTTTTCTCTACGATCCATAATCTCTACCGGTTGTTCTTCATAAGAAAGATCTTGCTCCAGTGGTACAACTTCTGAGCTAAGTACATGTGAAGGATCAGGTATGTACTTTCTCAGGAGAGATACATGGAACACATCGTGAACTTGAGAGAGATTCGGTGGAAGCGCCAATCGGTAAGCTACCTTTCCAACACGATCTAGTATTTTGAAAGGACCGATATATCTAGGGCTCAACTTCCCCTTCTTTCCAAATCTCATAACCCTCTTCCAGGGAGATATTCGTAAGAACACTTTATCACCCACTTCAAACTCTAGGTCTTTTCTTCGGTTGTCGGCATAACTTTTCTATCGACTCTGAGCTGCTCTTATGTGTTTTTGAATAGATCTGACCTTTTCTGCCATTTCATCAATGAGATCAGGTCCTAATAGCTTTCTTTCCCCAACTTCATCCCAGCAAGTTGGAGTCCTGCATTTCTTTCCATAGAGAGCTTCATAAGGAGCCATCTGAATACTGGAGTGAAAGCTATTATTATAAGAAAATTCCACCAAAGGTAGGTGTTGATCCCAACCTCCTTTTAAATCCATAGAGCAGGCTCTCAACATATCTTCTAGGGTTTGAATTGTTCTCTCAGACTGACCGTCTGTCTGGGGATGATAAGTAGTGCTGAAACTCAACTCTGTATCCAGAGTATGCTGAAGAATTCGCCAGAACTTCGAGGTAAATCTCGGATCCTGATCAGATATAATAGAAAGTGGTACTCCATGCAATCTTACCACTTCCTTTACATATATCCTGGCAAGATGATCTAGAGAGAAATCCTCTCTAATAGCAATGAAGTCACTAGTGTAGAAAACGTTTTTTACGTCACCATTTTTTACGTCGGTTATATAAAACCGACGTCATAATATGTAAAACGAGGTTTTTTACGTCGGTTATTTAATAACCGACGTAAAAACCTGTGTTTAGTACACCTTTAACGTCGGTTATTTTTATAACCGACGTTATTAATCGCGCGGCTTCGTTTTTTACGTCGGTTATACATTAACCGCCGTAAAAAACAGAAGCGGGGGGTGTTTGTTACGTCGGTTATTCAATAAAAGACGTAACAAATCGAAATATGTACGAGTTATTACGTTGGTTATTCAATAACCGACGTAAAAAACGCGGTTTTTGAAGGCCTTTTTACGTCGGTTATGGAATAACCGACGTAAAAAACGCGGATTTTGAGCCCTTTATAACGTCGGTTATAAAATAACCGACGTAAAAAAAGAATCGGAGGAAGGTTTTTACGTCGGTTATTGAATAACCGACGTTATAAATGTTTTTAAAAAAATTATAACGTCGGTTATTGAATAACCGACGTGATAACTCATTTAAAATTTACCCAGACCCGTGGATTGTCATTCGCGAGTTTACCTTCGACAGTCGCGACTCGTCTCTCTCGCGCGTAAACCCGAATCGGCTCGTCCATTTCATTGGTTTAGATTCATTTTGCGATCATCGTTTCTCATATTTAATCTCCTCGGATCAATCATCTAAACTCGCAGCACTCAGGTAATCCTCCCACTCGTTCGTTTTTTTTCGCGGATAGTATATATATATGTGTTGTGATTTTTTTGTTGAAACTAGCTAAGATTCTTCGATTGCAAACCCTTTTAACTCGTTTTGGCACCATAATCTTATTTATCATCCCTAGATCTATTAGTTCGACTTGAAATATTGACTAATTTTATGATTTCACTAATTTTTCATCGTTTTCTATAAATCCCCGAGAGGGTTGGGGCATGTCCATTTGGATGGGTTGCCCTTTTACAGTTGTTACTACATTATTCACACACAACCATGGAATAGGTTCATGGATTTGGGATCACATCACCATTTTCACCCCCTGCAAACAAAGTTTCACGAGGAGGACTCGCCAGATTTCCCCTCGGCATGTTAAAAATTTTAGATACCCTCTTTTCAGCAAGTAAAAAATTAACTAGTTTTTTCTTCACTACTTATCCTAAACAAATAAAACCACCATTCTTTCTAGAACCTCTACTAGATCCATTGCATCCATCAACATACATATTTGGATCTGAAAGCATCCCTTAAGCCTTATGTTCGATGCTAACATCCTTTACTGATCTATAGAAAATATGATGGTCTGCTAAGCTCTCCATTTAAAAGTCAAACCCCACCAATTATTCATCCTCATCATGAGAAAATGGCACAACATCTGAATTTCTGATTCAATCTCTTGGGTCACTGAACAAACATTAACTCCTTCAAATCCACACCTGGAATAGACAACCTAATGTCGAGTTCCTTCTCTATCTATTGAAACTCAGTTCTTCCTCCACACCTAAAAACATTCTTTGAATGGCCCAACTTCTTGTTATGGTAAATTTTCAGTGATTCCAGGGGGGTGGGAGGGATATCAAGAGGGTTGAGGGGTGTCCAGGGGGGTGTCCAAGGGGGTAGGGTGTGGGGGGTGGTGTCCAGGAGGGGTGGGGGGCTGTCCAGAGGGGTCGGGGGGTGTCCAGGGGGGTTTACAAGGGGGTGGGTGGGTGTGGGGGTTGTCCAAGGGTGTGGGTGGGTGTTGGGGGTGTCCAAGGGGGTAGGGGGTGGGGGGTGGTGTTTAGGAGGGGTGGGGGGGGGGCTGTCTAGAGGGTTGGGGGGTGTCCAGGCAGGTCGGGGGTGGGGGGTTGTGTCCAAGAGGGGTGGGGGTGCTTTCTAGAGGGGTCGGGGGTTGTCCAGAGGGGTCGGGGGGTGTCCAGGGTGGTGTCCAAGGGGATGGGTGGGTGTGGGGGTCTATCCAAGGGGGTGGCGGCCTGTCCAGATGGGTCGGTGGGGTGTCCAGGGGGGTGTCCAAGGGGTTGGATGGGTGTGGGGGGCTGTCCAAGTGGGTGGCGGCCTCTCCAGAGGGTATTTGGGGTTGTCCGGGTGGGTGGGGGGCTGCCCAGAGGGTTGGGGGATGTCCAGTGGGGTGTCCAAGGGGTTAGGGGTGGGGGTGGTGTCCAGGAGGGGCGGGGGGCTGTCTAGAGGGGTCGGGGGGTGTCCAGGGGGGTTTACAAGGGGGTGGGTGGGTGTGGGGGGCTGTCCAAGGGTGTGGGTGGTGTTGGGGGGTGTCCAGGGGGGTGTCCAAGGGGGTAGGGGGTGGGGGTGGTGTTTAGGACGGGTGGGGGGGCTGTCCAGAGGGTTGGGGGGTGTCCAGGGGGTGTCCAAGCATGCCGGGGGTGGGGGGTTGTGTCCAGGAGGGTGGGGGTGCTTTCTAGAGGGGTCGGGGGCTGTCCAGAGGGGTCGGGGGGTGTCCAGGGTGGTGTCCAAGGGGATGGGTGGGTGTGGGGGGCTGTCCAAGGGGTGGCGGCCTGTCCAGAGGGGTCTGTGGGGTGTCCAGGGGGGTGTCCAAGGGGGTGGATTGGTGTGGGGGGTTGTCCAAGTGGGTGGCGGCCTCTGCAGAGGGTATTTGGGGTTGTCCGGGTGGGTGGGGGGGGGGGGCTGCCCAGAGGGTTGGGGGATGTCCAGGGGGGTGTCCAAGGGGGTAGGGGGTGGGGGTTGGTGTCCAGGAGGGGTGGGGGGCTATCCAGAGGGGTCGGGGGGTGTCCAGGGGGTTTACAAGGGGGTGGGTGGGTGTGGGGGGCTGTGCAAGGGTGTGGGTGGGTGTTGGGGGGTGTCCAGGGGGGTGTCTAAGGGGGTAGGGGTGGGGGGTGGTGTTTAGGAGGGGTGGGGGGCTGTCCAGAGGGTTGGGGGGTGTCCAGGGGGGTGTCCAAGCAGGTCGGGGGTGGGGGGTTGTGTCCATGAGGGGTGGGGGTACTTTCTAGAGGGGTCGGGGGCTGTCCAGAGGGGTCGGGGGGTGTCCAGGGTGGTTTCCAAGGGGATGGGTGGGTGTGGGGGGCTGTCCAAGGGGGTGGAGGCCTGTCCAGAGGGGTCGGTGGGGTGTCCAGGGGGGTGTCCAAGGGGGTGGATGGGTGTGGGGGGCTGTCCAAGTGGGTGGCGGCCTCTCCAGAGGGTATTTGGGGTTGTCCGGGTGGGTGGGGGGCTGTCCAGAGGGTTGGGGGATGTCCAGGGGGGTGTCCAAGGGGGTTGGGGGTGGGGGGTGGTGTCCAGGAGGGGCGGGGGGCTGTCCAGAGGGGTCAAGGGGTGTCCAGGGGGGGTGTTATATCTTACTATATTTTGTTTAAAAAATAATATTCAAGCATATTTTTTTAAATACACATTGATTTGTTTTATATTTCAAAATTGTTTACATTCAAATTATGATTTTTTTCATATAAACATATATTTGTCTTATCTAGAAAATATATATATTTTTGCTATTTGTTATAGGTAATAATGAGTCTAAGTTGGATTACGGAACATCGAATGAGCAATGAATATGAGGAAGGTGTTGATGCCTTTTTGGAATTTGCTAAACGAAATGTTCCAAGTAGTGACATTTTTTTCTGTCCATGCCTGAAATGTCTAAATATGAAGAAGTTGAAAAGTAGAGAGATAAAAGATCATCTGATTTGTCATGGTTTCAATCCGAGTTACAACCCTTGGATTTGGCATGGCGAAAATGGACAGAATGTCACTGATGATAATGAATCGCAAGATGGTAACTCCGATGGAATTGAAGAAATGGTTCGCGATATTGTAGCAGAACAAATTGAGATAGAACCGACAGTTGCACGTCTATATGGTGATGCCGAAAAACCATTATATCCTGGTTGTACAGATTTTACGGTTTTGTCGGCGGTGTTAAGATTGATTAACCTGAAGGCGAAACATGGATGGAGTGACAAAAGTTTTACAGAGCTGCTACAATTGATGAAAGACATTCTTCCAAAAGATAACAATCTTCCAGATTCACATTATAAGGCCAAAAAAATATTATGCCCGATGGGATTGGGATACAGGAAAATACATTCCTGTCCGAATGACTGTATTATATATAGGAAGGAATATGAATTTCAGAAAGAGTGTCCTAAATGTGGGACATCATGGTATAAGGTGAAAGAAAAATCACAAGCTGATGTAGAGATTACAAATCTCCCTTCAAAGGTATTTTGGTATCTTTCTATAATTCCTCGTTTCAAACGTTTATTTGCTAATTCACATGATGCAAAAAGGTTAAGATGGCATGCTGATGAGCGGGTATGTGATGGAAAAATACGTCATCCAGCTGATTGTCCACAATGGAAGAAAATTGATGCCCAGTACCCTACATTTGGAAATGAAATTAGAAATCTGAGACTAGGCTTGTGCACAGATGGAATGAATCCATACCGAACCCTCAGTAGCACACATAGTTCATGGCCTATTTTATTGGTAATTTACAACTTCTCTCCTGAAGTTTGTATGAAGCGCAAATATGTCATGTTGAGTATCATGATCTCTGGTCCAAAGCATCCCGACAATGATATTGATGTATACTTGTCACCGCTGATTGATGATTTGAAACTGTTATGGGCTGATGGTATTAGGGTGTATGATTCTTATAAAATGGAATATTTTCAACTGCATGCAGTGCTTCTATTCACTATAAATGACTTCCCAGCATATGGAAATTTGTCTGGATACAGTGTTAAATGGCATAAAGCATGTCCAATTTGCGAACAACAGACATCATATTGTCAATTGCATCATGGGAGGAAAACAGTGTACATGGGTCATCGAAAGTTTTTGCCTATGGATCACCCTTATAGAAGACTAAAAAAGGCATTCAATGGCTCACAAGAATTTGATACTGCTCCAAAACCTTTATCCCCAGATTTGTATTTTGAGAGGGTGAAAAACCTTGATGTGAAATTGGGAAAGACACAGAAATCTGGTAATGATAGACATATTTGGAAGAAAAGGTCAATATTTTTTGAGCTACCATATTGGAGGTATCATGAAGTCAAACATAATATTGATGTCATGCACGTGGAGAAGAATATCTGTGATTCTTTGATCGGAACATTGCTAGATATTAAAGGAAAGACAAAAGATGGGTTGAATGCAAGGTTAGACCTACTATCAATGGGAATACGTTTGGAGTTAGCTCCCACTCCTAAAGGAAGACGAACATTTCTTCCCCCGGCTTGTCATACATTATCGAAGAGGGAGAAAAGTAGCTTCTGTCAGTGTCTTCATGATATCAAAGTGCCTCAAGGTTATTCTTCAAATGTAAAAAATTTTGTCTCATTGAAAGACTTGAAGTTGATAGGTATGAAATCACATGATTGTCACGTCATGATGAAACAAATTCTACCAGTTGCACTGCGTGGAATATTTCCCATCCGTGTCAGAAATACTATAATGAGGTTGTGTTATTTTTTAAATTCAATTTGTAACAAGGCGATTGATGTGAATGCTTTGAACATTTCAGAAAAGGATGCAATTTTTATACCTTTTCATTTGGAAATGTATTTTCCTCCAACTTTTTTTGATATGATGGTGCATTTAATGATTCATCTGGTTCGAGAAATAAATCTTTGTGGACCTGTATATCTTCGTTGGATGTATCCTTTTGAAAGGTATATGAAAATATTAAAGGGATATGTTAAAAATACATATCGACCTGAAGCCTCCATTATTGAAAAGTATATTTCTGAGGAGGTAGCAGAGTTTTGTACGAGCTACTTGGCTACGGCGCAACACATAGGTTTGCCTCCATCTCGCCATGAACGGGTTAATAATGAGGGGAATGGGATTCGTGGCTTGAAAGTAAAATCACTGTCAGCTGAACAGATGAAGAAGTTAGAATCATACATCTTGAATAACATAGCTGATGTTCAACCATATATCACATTGCATATTAATGAGTTGAAACAATGTCATCCAAAGAAGAAAGAAATGTGGATTTTGAATGAGCACAACAAAACGTTTTTTACATGGTTTAAAAAGACCTTGCTTGGTAGATCAGATGTATTAGAGACATTAAAATGGATAGTGGGTGGTCTATCTTTAAATGTGATAACATGGTCCGCTTATGACATTAATGGCTATAAATTTCATACGAAAGCTCAGGACAACAGAAGTGCAGTTCAGAATAGTGGTGTATTGGTGTTTGCAGAAGCAATGCATTTTTCGAGTGCTAAGGATAAAAACCCAATTTCGGCATCAAGTGCATATTATGGAGTGATTGAAGACATATGGGAGGCTGATTACTTTAAAATTAAAGTTCCTGTTTTTAACTGTAAATGGTTTATCGGTAACAATAGTGTCAGACACGATGAATTTGGAATGACACTTGTTAATCTGAATAGATTGGAAGACACAGCTGATTCTTTTATAATGGAAACACATGCCAAACAAATTTTCTATGTAGTAGATCAATCAGATATGTAGTGGGCTGTTGTTTTACAAGGGAAAAAACAATATGTTGGTGAGGATGAATTTGATGAAGATGCTGATTTATGTGAGATCCCTACTTCCATGGAAAGATTAACAGAACATAATGATGAGTATGTTGAAGACATGGTTTGTGCCATAAGGAACGATCACGACGAAGGAATTTGGGAAAACAATCCAACTGTACATTCCTAAAATTACAGGTAACACATGTTTATTTCTTGTTTACATTTAGTTTTTTCATATAATGTTAGATATTGTAAATTTTTTACTTATTAAAACATGTATCAAACCAAAATGATAAAACAATAAAAATCGTAAAGAGGAGAAGTCATGGGCGCACCGGCTGGCCGGTGGTGGATCACCGGTTGGCCGGTGGTCCAGACAGCAAATCTCTGTCTGGTCCACCGGCCGGCCAGTGATGAGCCAGCGGCCGGCCGGTGGTCCAGACAGAGAGGAAGGCTCTCTGTCTGGTCCACCGGCCGGCCGGTGGTGATCCAGGGGCCGGCCGGTGGTGAGCCAGCGGCTGGCCAGTGGCACCAGGCAGTGGGCAAGTCTACTGCCTGGGTCCTCCGGCTGGCCGGTGAGCTCACACTGGCTGACCGATGGACTCAGTGAGTCCACTTTTCAGCTTTCTTGGGCCAACTCCTTGGCAACCTTTTGCCTATCAACAAAAACACATGAAAACAAGTTAGAACATAATAAGAGTGATTGTGATCATTAAAATCCAAGAGAGAGGGGTACAACAGACTGTGTTTACCATGTTTATCATTGTTTAACATGCTTACCATATTACCAATGTTTACTATTATGTAATTTAGTACACTTTTCTATTTTCTGATTAAGTAGTATTACAATATTTGAATTTGTATATTTGTGAACTAATGTTTGTTTTTTTGATTTGAAGGAAAATGACAGATCAATCAGTTGATCAGCCACATGATTCTGGAGATGAGCATATTGGTCATACATCTGGGGAGGAACATTCACATGTTCCTATTACGAAAAAGAGTTCAAAGGTTGGTAAGCGTGGGTGCACACGTTTACCAAAATTATCACTTGCTCGTACGAAGGAGGAGAGGATAGTCGTGGAGTTTGATGATGATGATCTTCCTAGAGGTCCAAATGCTAAAGATTTTAAGGGTTTTTTAGCAACTCAGGCTAAGAGCAAAGTAAGCATTCTCTATGATGATTGGAGAAGTGTGGATAAGGCGATAATTTCTCAGCTGTGGGAGACCATTTTGGTAAGATCTTTTTCTATTGTTTGACTGTTCTTTAAATTTTTCTAGTATATATAATATTTTTAACCTCTTTTTTATCAGATGACATTTGATATTCCTGACACTGGAGGAGTCAGGAAGAAATGCTTATCGTTGGCTGCTAGGAGATGGAGGGATTTCAAATCAACCCTCTCATCTGATTTCATTTATGGTCATAGGAGTCGTGAGAATCCATGTCGTATATATCCTTTTATAGATGAAGACACATGGAGACAATTTTTTGAAAGTAGAAGAAAAGAATCATTTTTGGTAAGGGCAATGTAAACTAATATAAGCTTTATTATATAAATGATCTTATTATTGTTTTGTTAATGATTACTTATTCTTAATTTACAGCAAACAAGGGAAGCTCATCAAGAGATCCAATCTAAAAATGTATACCCTCATAGTTTATCTCGGGGAGGGTATGCATTATTGGAAGAACAAATGATGGCAGAAAAATTTCAACAACTAAGAGCTGAGTCTTCAAGCTTTGGAGAGGTGGCCCCTCCATCCCCTCCATCTAGACATGAGAAATGGAAAAGAGCTCGGAAGGGTAAAAATGGACAATATCTTTCGGAAGAATCGAGACTCGTAGTTGAGAGGATTGTAAGATATCTATTTTATTTATTTAAGTTTACTATTTTCGTCATATATTTCCAATCATTATAGAAATGTTCAATTAATTATTACAGGACTCTCTTGAGGAGCAGAGTTCATAGGGGACATTTACACCATCTGGGAGGGAAGATATTTTATCTGTGGCATTGGGAAAGCCTGAACATCCTGGTCGTGTAAGAGGATATCCGGCAGGTGTATCGGTAAGAAAAGTGTTGCCACGTTCCTCAACTTCTAACGTTGAGGGAGTTTATAAAAAAAATAGAATCCTTGGAGGCTGAAGTCCATAATATTAATGCGAAAATGGAGGACAAGATTAGAGCATCGGTGCAGATTATGTTTTCAGACTTGCAAAGACAATTTCAGGGTGCAGCTCCCACACCACCTCTCCCAGTATCTCCCACTCCCCCACCTCAGCCTACGGACCCCATTTTTGATCCTCCTCCTCCGCCGCAGCTACCTACTTATTTCGAGTTGTATGTTGATGATCCTCAACATCATATAGTTGCATATGGGATGGTATATTGTATAGGAGATACAGTTCATCATCAACAGTTAGAGGTAGAGAATCAGAGGGTCACTGTACAGGATATTATAGATAGATCAGCTCGGATACCATTACCTACAGATGAGGTGACGACAGTTGGACATAGTATCGGCCATTTTTTACTTTGTCCATCCAGACTTCTTCAACTCATTACTACAGAGGTATGGATGTTATATCTTTTATTTTATATTTTTATTAATGTTTTATCATTTGAAAACTAATATATTTTTCAATTTATTTTTATAAGAATACTTCAAAGGTAAAGAAATACTGTATAGACAACAACAAAGACAGATAGCTATGACATCAGATGCAGATACTAGCAGTCTTGACAAATTGTCAAGATATTCAAATTTGTTGGCGGATCATTATGACCTTACAATGGAAGCTCATGTCTGTGGACGTGAACTAAGTGTGGGGATTATGAAAACTGATATAATGGTGTTTGTCACTGGAGATAAGTTGGGAATCAACGTGGTGCAAATTTTTATCATGTAAGTCTTAACACCTTTTCCTTGCGTTATATTTATTAAAAATGTAAACTTATGTCTGCTTTGTATTAGGTATCTGTATAAAATTTGTGAGAGGAATGAGCTGACAGATGTATATGGATTCGTGGACCCACAATTGATTTCCCCGGAAGCATGTGCATTGGATGAGGAACAAAGAATGATTTATATTGCTGATAGATTTGAAAAGAATGTAATCACACAGTGTTGGATGATGACTTTTTGTGAGAGGTATGAAACACATCCCTCTCAAAGAGTTAATTATCTTTTAACATAAAAAACCACTAACGTTAAATTTCCTTTTATCAGGGATCATTGGATGTTAGGGGTTTTTTGCCCTAGGGAGAAAGCACTTTATTGGATATACTCTCTCCATGATGATGTGCGAGAAAGTTTTAAGAATATATTGGAAACGTAAGTTTCAATTTCACAATAGTTTTATATATTATAATGAATTTTAAATTTACCCCATTCATATTATTTTCTAACAGGGCATGGGTCTACTTTCGAAAAAGCGCAAAGAAAAGGAATTTCAAGATCAAATATGTACATGCGAAGGTAAATATCCATTTATAATTTGTACATTTTGATTTATTACATAAAAATAATATATTGAATTTACACTCATTCAAACAGAAATGTCATGAGCAACAAGGAATCATCGAATGCGGATATTACATGTTAAGATTTATGTATGACATAATAACAACTGGGACAGTTCTGAGTTTTGACCAAGTAAGATTTCCTCTTTCTCATAATATTTCAATTTGATTTATTCATTATACACGTTAACTACTATCCTTTTCCTTTGTAGCTTTTTGATGACCCTCAACCCTTTATTGCTGAAGATATCAAACACTTACAAGTGGAGTGGTCAAATTATTTTACAGGTTTGATTGACTTTTAGTTGTTTGTAATGTAAAATGTAATTTTGAATATTGTCAATGTAATTGTGTATTTCATAGTCGTTTAGGTTGGATTTAGTTTTTTTTTGAAGTTGACAGTGTAAGTTTTGAATGTTATATAAGTGAATGTTTAATTTTTCTCTACTTCTTGTTTTGGTCTACTGTTGATGGTTTTTCTTGTCTGGATTTTGGTATGGGGGGAGAGGTTCCAAGGGGGTGGGTGGGTGTTTGGGGGGTGTCCAAGGGATATGGGAGGGGTGTCCAAGGTGTGTTTGGGGCAGTCCTAGGGGTCGGGGGGGTGTAAATGAGGGTGGGGGTGTCCAAGGGGTGGGGGGTGTCCAAGGGATATGGGAGGGGTGTCCAAGGTGTGTTTGGGGCTGTCCAAGGGGTCAGTTGGGTGTAAATGAGGGTGGGGGGGGGGGGCTGTCCAAGGGGTGGGGGGTGTCCAAGTGGTGGGGGGTGTCCAAGGGATATAGGAGGGGTGTCCAAGGGGTGTTTGGGGCTGTCCAAGGGGATGGGGGGGGTTTCCAAGGGGTCGGGGGGGGGGGGGGGGTTTCCAAGGGGTCGGGGGGGTGTCCAGGGGGTGGGGGGCTGTCCAAGGGGTGGGGGTGTCCAAGGGGTGGGGGTGTCCAAGGGATATGGGAGGGGTGTCCAAGGGGTTTTTGGGGCTGTCCTAGTGTTCGGGGGGTGTAAATGAGGGTGGGGGGCAGTCGAAGGGGTGGGGGTGTCCAAGGGGTGGGGGGTTTCCAAGGGATATGGGAGTGGTGTCCAAGGTGTCTGGGAGTTTTGTCCAAGGGGCCGGTTGGGTGTAAGTGAGGGTGGGGGGGGGCTGTCCAATGGGTGGGGGTGTCCAAGCGGTGGGGGTGTCCAAGGGATATGGGAGGGGTTTCCAAGGGGTGTTTGGGGCTGTCCAAGGGCTCGGGGGGGGGGGGGGGGTGTCTAGGGGTGGGGGGGTGTCCAAGGGGTCTGGGAGGGCTGTCAAGGTGTGGGGGGTGTCCAATGTGTGTTTGAGGCTATACTAGGGGTCTTGGGGGTGTAAATGAGGGTGGGGGGCTGTCCAAGGGGTGGGGGGTGTCCAAGGGGTGGGGGTGTCCAAGGGATATGGGAGGGGTGTCCAATGGGTGTTTGAGGCTGTACTAGGGGTCGTGGGGGTGTAAATGTGGGTGGGGGGGCTGTCCAAGGGGTGGGGGTGTCCAAGGGTTGTGGTGGGGCTCCAATGTGGTGGGGGAGGGCTGGCCAGGTTGTTAGGTGGGTATAGATGAGGGTGGGGTTCAGTTGGGGCTTGGGGGAGGGCTGGCATGGTTATTTTTATTGTTTGGTTTCTGGTTGCTTTTTGGTGAGAGCAGTGCAATTATTTTAAAAAAAAATATCCCTTTCACGTCGGTTATTTTATAACAGACGTGGTAAATAAATCGGTAGGGGTTTATCACGTCGGTTTTTTCGAGAACTGACGTGATAAACCGTTCCCAGGCCTTTTATCACGTCGGTTCTTAATATAACTGACGTGCTAAAAGGCCTGGGAATCGATTTGCCACGTTGGTTATTGGATAACCGATGTGCTAAAACGTTTCCCAGGCCTTTTTATCACGTCGGTTATTTAAGAAACCGATGTGATAATAGGCCCGGGGAAGGGTTAATCACGTCGGTTATGTCATAACCGACGTGATAAACGATATCCCAGGCGTTTTATCACATCGGTTTAGAAATAACCGACGTGATAACCCCCCCCCCCACGCATATTTATCACGTCGGTTATTATATAACCGACGTGCTAAACCCCCCCCCCCCCCCCACCCGCGGTTTATCACGGCGGTTATATAATAAACGCCGTTATAAATCCCCATCCCCCATCATTTTTCACGTCGGTTATTAATGAACCGACGTGATAAACACCGTGATGTTAGGGATGTTACGTCGGGTTTTAAATAACCGACGTAAAAAACGTTATTTATAACGTCGTCCGTATTAACGTCGCCTAAAAACCGACGTAAATAATGAAAAATAACCGACGTAAAAAATGTTTTCTGCACTAGTGAGTGTGCAGACTTTGTAAGACGATCAACTATGACCCAAATAGCATTATTGCCTTTGGATGTTTTAGGAAGTCCTGTGACAAAGTCCATAGTGATGTTTTCCCATTTCCATTCGGGTATGGGTAATGGTTGTAACATCCCCTTATACTTTTGTCTCTCATCTTTAACTTGTTGATAAACCAAGCATCGAGAGACATATTCAGCAACATCTCTTTTCATGCCATCCCACCAGAAGTACTCTTTCAGGTCCCTATACATCTTCGTGCTTCCAGGATGAATAGAGAATGATGAACTATGAGCCTCATCCAGCAGCTCCTTCTTTAATTCGGGGATGGGAGGAACACAAACCCGATTCCTGAACATTATTATCCCATCAAAAACAAGGTTGAATTCAGGAACATTTCTCACCTTCTTTTGTAACTCGACATCTTCTTTCTATGCCTCTTTAATCATCACATGTATATATGGTTGAACATTCATTTGAGAAAGATAAGATTTTCCCCTTCCATTATAATTCCAAGATCCATCCTTTGTAAATCCATAAATATTGGATCCTTTGTGATCCTCATCATGGAAAAACTAGCATGGTCTTGTCGACTTAATGCATATGCCACCTTGTTTGCTTTCCCAGGGTGGTAATGGATTGAGCAGTCGTAATCCTTAATCAGCTCCAACCATCTTCTTTGACGCATATTCAACTCCTTTTGTGTGAAAATATACTTTAAACTTTTATGATCAATATAAATATCACACCTTTCACCATAAAGGTAATGCCTCCAAATCATTAATGCAAAGATTACCACAGCCAACTCCAAATCATGAGTTGGGTAATTTTTCTCATGGATTTTCAACTGTCGTGAGGCATAAGCTATCACCATATCATTTTGCATAAGAAAACACCCCAATCCCTTCTTGGATGCATCACTGTAGATCACAAACCTTTCTCCACTACAAGGCAGTGTGAGCATAGGTGCACTGGATAACCTTCTTTTCAACTCCTTGAAATTCTCTTCACATTCCTCTGTCCAAACAAACTTAACTCCTTTCCGAGTCAACTTGGTGAGTGGATTAGACAATCGTGAAAAATCCTTTACAAAACGTCGATAATATCCAGCCAAACCAAGAAAACTTCGGATCTCAGTTACTGTTGTTGGTCTTGACCATCTTTTGATAACCTCTGTTTTTGCTGGATCCACAGATATCCCCTCTTTTGAGATTATGTGACCCAAAAATGCAACTTTTTGAAGCCAAAATTCACACTTGGTAAATTTGGCATAAAGCTTCTCCTTTCTCAGGGTCTTCAATATAATTCTCAAGTGATCTTCATGCTCTTCCTTGCTCTTTGAATAGACAAGAATATCGTCTATAAAGACTACCACAAATTGATCAAGATAGTCTCTAAAGACTCTATTCATTAGATCCATGAAGATAGCAGGGGCATTAGTAAGACCAAATGGCATCACTATAAATTCATAGTGCCCATACCTTGTACGGAAAGCCGTCTTTGGTATATCCTCTCTTTTGACCCTTAATTTATGATACCCTGAATGAAGATCAATCTTGGAAAAGTATTGAGCTCCGCGTAGTTGGTCAAATAAGTCATCAATGCGTGGGAGAGGATATTTGTTCTTGATAGTGATCTTGTTAAGTTCTCGATAATCAATGCGGAGTCTCATTGATCCATATTTCTTCTTAACAAATAGAACAGGTGCTCCCCAAGGTGACGCACTAGGGCGTATGAATCCCTTATCAAGATTCTCTTGGAGTTGCTTCTTCAATTCCTGCAACTCAATTGGGGCCATTCTATAAGGTGTCTTTGAAATTGGAAAAGCGCCCGGTATGAGTTCTATTGAAAACTCAACTTCACGATTTGGTGGAAGACCCGGTAATTCCTCCGGAAATACATCATCAAACTCCCGTACAATGGGAATATTCTTAATCATGAGTTTCTCACAAACCATTTGATATAAATAACCTTCATTTGGTGGAATCAATACCCATAAGATGGAAGAAATTTCCACTGGAAGGTTATGTTCATCCTTGCATTGATAGACGGTCGTAGATTGATCTGGAATATGAAATGTGACTTCCCTTCTTTGGCAATTGATATGAGCTCCATGTAGAGAAAGACAATCCATGCCAAGAATCACATCAAATTCCACTAAAGGAAGTATCACAAGATTTGCAGGAAGCACTTTCCCACAAACTTTGATCGGAGAAGAATTATAAACTTTTGATGCGACTGTTGTGCCATTAGGTGTTGTCACAGCTAACTCAACATTTAATTGTTGAGGTAATACGGTGATACCCTTAGAAAGTTTTTCAGAAATAAAAGAGTGGGTGGATCCAGAATCAAATAAAACATTTTCTACTTTAGAGTGGATGGTAAGTGTACCTTTCACCACTTCGTTATCGTACTCCACATCGCTGATAGAAATTGCATGTGACTTTCCTTTGTCTTTAGCCTTAAGATTTTGTTGACGTCGACCATCATCATCAACCCTTGGATTTGGGCATTGATTGGCATAATGCCCCATCTCCTTGCACTTGAAACATTGAAGTGTAGTAGGTTCATTCTGTGTATCCCTTCCTGTGTTTGCATCATTAGACATCTTCTTCCCATTATCGCGGCATTCAAATGCCCGATGACCTTCCTTTCCACATTTAAAACATTTACTTGTCCCTTTAAGACAACTCCCTCCATGTTTCTTTCCACACTTTGAGCATAAGGGAAAGTTCATCTTCTTTTCAGTGTGCTCTTTAGATTTTCCTTTGAATTCCATCTTCCTCTTCTTATCAAACCCATGTGACTGATGGGTTACTCCAATCTCCATCTCGACTTTGAGAGCACATCGAACGATTTCCTCGTAGCTATTGAAGTCCCTTATGGCTAACGCCATTCGAAGACTTGGTTTTAAGCCACTAAAGAATCGATCGATCTTACTCTCAGGTTGGATAATAATACCAGAAGCGTACCTTGCAAGTCTTGTAAAATTTGCTTCATAGGTACCAACAGATTCATCATCCCTTTGCTTCAGTTCAAGAAACTCTTTCTCCATCATTGTTCGGAGAATACGAGGGAAGTACTTATTGAAAAATAAGTTCTTGAACTCATCCCATTCCATAGACTCAATTTCATCCCTTTGCCTCGTATTCTTAATAAGATTCCACCATTGATCAGCATCTCCTTCCAAACAATACACTGCTAGGATGACTTTATCATGTTCAGAACATTTAAGAACTGAAAATATCTTTTCAGTAGTACTAATCCATTGTTCAGCAACTAATGGATCAGTAGACCCACTAAAAGAAGGTGGACGCTGCCTCATGAAGGATTCAACAGAATGTTGCTCCTTCCTTTGCTCGTTTGGAAGTCCTGCATGATTCATAGCTTGAGAAAGTTGTGTGATCATGGCTACAAGATTTTGCATTCCATCTCCCATATCGTTTGGTTGCTCAGGGGGACAATCATTGCATTTCCCATCGCATTCCGCATTAACACGGTTCCTTCGGGTTCCAGCCATTGACTAAAACCAAGAAGAATAGTGTGAGCAACACTAATTATAATAGGAAAACCACATAATCAATGATAAAATTTCACACTTAAGTTCTTATCCTAGGGTATTCATGGCCATTTCTAAAACACTAAGACTGTGTTCTATGCTTAGACTTATCCTTAGGGTTCTTACTAAGGCTTTCACATCCTAGTTTCCAAAGGTTGACTATACCTTTCCTCTGATACCAACTATAACGACCCATACTTTACATACATTGTTAATACTTCAAAATTGAAGCACACTTAATACAACATATGACAAAACCACAAAGGACCGTATAGTTATAGTGTCTTTAGAAACTGGGAAACATAAACAACTGGTTCATAAATCTTCTACAGTGTCTCCCATTTATTTCATCATATCTAGGGTCCCTTTTAGCATATTCTACTTAATATCCATCTTCCTGACCTGGGGAAAAGAAAACATAAAAGGGTGAGCTCAAATGCTCAGCAAGGGCAAATAAAGGAAATAAAAATCATATCATATCTTTTTGAAAATCATAACCTGCAAAAGAGATCATAATATATTAACATGGAATAAATCATAGAAGTGAAAATGAGATCCCCATAATCATAACATGAGACTTGAAACTTTGTGGCATGCACACATAATCATGGAAAATCATTTCTTGTTAGTCATGACTCATTACCAAGACTATCTTAGTAGACAAAGTCCATTTCTGAACCGAGTTCACTCCTCGTTTCAGTCCTGTATCACTGAACCGAAATAACCTTCCGTTCCAGCCATGTCTATGTCATGAGATATAAAATCTTTACCCAATGCATTGGAGGGAGATATAGGTCCCACCCATCTTATAATGAATCCTTTCTTATGTGTGCCACATAATCATAAACCATACATCATAGCGTAACCCATGTAATAAAAATGGGATTCTTAAACATCATGACATCATAAAACAATTCATATAAGATAAAGGAATTCATAAAAATATTTCCATCACAACATAATCAAACCAATGTAATAATAAGGATAAAAACAGAACCCTTTTATTATCTTAGATGGAAAATAATTTTGATAAAATACTTGAACTCCATTCTTGGGGAAAATATCCTTTCTACTTCAAAAACACTTTTCCTTTCTTAACATGTCATACGACTTTAAAATAAAAGAAGTTGATTAAAAATAATCTTGAAAACTTGTAAAGGAAGTTTCTTTGGAAATAATGTTTTAAAAATCCATTCATTCCGTATAAGTTAAAAAAAACATTCTTCGTACTTTTGTCGGAAAAGTCAAAAAGTACCTCGTACGACAAAAGATTCCTTTCATACATATTACTAAAAACTCACCGAAGGGTAAAAATGGATTTAAACAATTGTAGGTGGATGGAAATAATATTACATTTTGATGAAACATGGGTGTGGATGATAAAATACACCCCCGTAAATACTTACGAATAAACAATCTCGGATAAAAATGAGATTGTGATATTTCCCTTACCTTAGGTCCGATTTGCTTTGTACGTGTCCGAAGCTCCTGTATAATTGTTTAAATAATGTTATTGACTTATTCCAGAATCATACATATTGATATGATATAATATATGGTCATATTCTTAGCTTCTTGTTAGTAATATTTCATTGTTACTTGTTACTCGGGTCTTTATTGCCTTTTGTTCTTATGCGTGTTTTGCCGAATAAATTCTTATTATTCTTTTAAGGTTATAGATACCTTATATCCAGAATGGTATTAGTGTAACATATATCATATTTATTCATTCAATTCATTTATATAATTATTATGTAATGATGATCATGTAGAACGAGTCGCTTCACATCATGGAGACGGTATTCCGTACGTACGCACGAGTGATGATATCGTTCCTATGATCGTGGAATTGTATTGGAGTATATATATATATTATTTCATTATCAATATTACTTTATAATAATCATAAATAGTTACTCATTACACCATTATACCCATCCTTGTAAAGTGATGGTGGAAAATAGATTACACCACGGCGTGGAGACGGTATTCCGTACGTACGCACGCGCGGTGATTTCATTTTTCCGTAGGATGGATAGAAGGTGAATTAGGGTTGTTTCATATTTATAATAACATATCAGTATGTAAGTAATAATGATGTTATTACTTTATCATGAAACAACTAAAGAAGAAGAAGTTGAAGAAGAAAGAAATTGAAAAGATCGGTAATGGATATTACCTCTTCTTTGGAACGCTTCTTTGAATCCTCCACTTAGGGAACTAATATTGGTCTTTGAAGAAGACCAGGACCTCTAGGATTATTCTAGGGAAGTGGAGAGGATAAAATGGCAGGGTTTGGACGAGCTTGAGTGCTCAATTTGGTGTGAGGAGGAGGGGGAGGAGGTGCCCTTTTATAAGGGAGGAGAGGGTCACCTTAGGAATATCTCAAAATATTATTTTATATTAAAGTAAAAATCGGTTTATAATGGTTCCAAAGGGTCTTATTTCTAAGCTAAAGTGGGGAAGGGTCTAAATCCTATCAACCAATAGGATTTAGACAAGTTTAGGGTATTATTTTAACCTTATCAATTAGATTTAACTCTAAGTTAAATAATTTAACTTTTACCATGTCTTTTTGTTTTCTTTCACTATATGGTTAATACACTTACTATAACATGCCAAAAGAACCCCAAATTGTTTATTATTAATATATATATCCTTATCTAAGTCATTTGGCCGAACCTTAGATTTTTAGGAATAAAATAACAATTAATAATATAATATTTGATTTAAAAACTATTTTGTGTCAATTTTGACATTATTTGATATATGATTTTTGTGAAAGTCATAACAAAATTATATGTTCGCACCAAGTTGATTAAATCAACACTAATATATAATAGTAACCTAGAAAATTTGTGTAATTCATAAAAAGTCTCAAATTACATTATTTTGGTGTTTATAACATCAATTATGTCAATATTTCATAAATAAGATAATTACTGCATCATAATTGTGTCACAAATAAATTAAATTATTTAAGGTCTAAAAATTATAAATAAAATACCATTATGTAGGAAATCTTTTTAGCTTTCTAATGAATATTTATAATCGAATTTATATTATGTATTACCCCATATTAAACATGATTTACTTATTAAACTTTGATTTTAACTATTTTAACCCTTCTTTAAATAAATTAATAATAAATGTCCTAATCTAACCCAAGTGGGCCTAAATGGTCATATTTTATTCATAAGGTTGTTTTTAGTCGAATTACACTTATCCAATAGAATTAAGACATGTTTTAGGGTAATATTAATATCATATTTACCCTTAGTTACCCTATTTACTATTAACCGCGGTAAAAAAAAGTAAAAAGTTACTATTCACCAAAAAATTATTTTTATCTCATTGAACCACATTTTACTTACTGATATCAACCGTGTCTGTCGGATTTTCGAAATTCCATTCACAGAAGCGGTAAAATTTTGTTTTATGCAAAATTCAGTTTTTAACCTACCACTTAGTGGTTTCACTATTCATCAAAAATTGAAAGTTTTCAGAAAAATACCAAAATTTCACCCTAGGCTAATTTCGGTATTCCAAATCCAAAAATGAAGTCCATTTTAAAAAATAAAATTTATAAAATTTCAAAAAGTGGTTATTACTATTCATAACGGCTAGTTTTAATAATATTTTAATAGCATATCGTTGTTTAGTGAAACTCGGTATTGCGTACGACGCAAGCTATCGAGGAAGGTCGTGATTGCGTGTAAAGTAAGCCAAGCTAGTATGTAGTGAAATATTCCTTTGATGATATATAAAAAACAAAATATTACTCATAAAAATCTCGGGTGTTACAATATAGGTACCCAACGGTGGTCTAAATAGGGTACGAGATAACACTAAGTAGGCCCCCACCAGCAGTGTCTATAACATTAAAAATCTATGTATAAATTCTTACACAATTTACAATATATATGATGTATAATAGTAATGTAAATAATGTTCCAAAATCATATATGAACTTTTCCAACCAAACCTATATCCTTATAAACAATAACTAAGAACCCATAAAAATGTGATACTGTAAAGTATAGAAAAAATCCCCAATGTTTATGTCATGCATCAAGTGTATAACATCCATAATGGCATACGCCATGTAATCCAGTGTCAGACCAGGATGGAAAAAATACAAGGTGTAAAATAACAATTCATCTATGTTGAGACCATGGAGAATCTTTATAGAAATTCTATAATAACTTTGGTGGAGTCCAAAGGCCTCTTCCACTGATCTTGTGCGAGTCTAAGAAATAAGGATCCAAGGTGTTATAATTCCCTTGGTATCCTATGGAATCCGGATCCAAGGAGTAAAATGTCCCAATCATCCACTACCATAATCAATACAGACCCATGGAATGGAAATTTCTATGGAATACTATGTAATAAAGATCTATGAAGTAGAAATTTCAATGGAATATACTGCCATAATCAATATCTATGTAGTAGAAATTTCCATGGCATCGAATACCATAATTAGGATCCATAGAGTAATAATAACCGCAATATCCAATGGAATCAAGATCTGAGGAGTAGAAATGTCCAAGGAATCAACAACCATTATCAATAAATCATCTCATTTCATTAACCATTTAATTATCGTTCACAATCCATGATTTCATCTAACTAATTCAAACATTTTCCATTTAAACCATTAAATCATTAAAACATCTTGTAATACCATTTCAAGGAGGCATAACCTTCTCCTAAAACATTCAATTAATTCTCATTCAACTGAACTATCCTCCCAAAACAAGTGGTGAGATCACTCTCACCCAATGGGTTGTTACAAAATTGGGAAAATATAACAATACACCTCATATGTGGTCAAACAATATGAAGAAAGGTCACAACGCACCCCATTGACGGATTAGGCTAAGGCGAACATCCTCCAACTATATAAATTCTCTAGTGGTAAACCGAAACAGGTCCCAAAAAAACCAATAAATGCGTTCATTTAATTTTACAGAAAAACTAAAAAAATACCGCATGTGGAAAAGAGTAAAAAAAGATTATAACACACCAAAAATTACATGAAAGGTATAAACAACATACCATATACCTGTGGTAGAATAATTTTCTAGTATTAGCATTTTAATTTTCCAAGATCATAAGAAAATGGATGAATGAATGAATGGATGAATTCCTTGAATATAGTACATAAGATCCATCAAAAAAACTATATTAGGGACAATAAAAGTTATGAATAGTGAAATTGGAATGCAAAACTTACCATCATGGATCCAATGAGATTAACATTTTTTATTTTTAAACTGGACAAAAAAATTGAACCAAGACTAGGTTAAGAATCCATAGATCTCTTGTACAAGAGAGAAGGGAGGGGTGAGGCCTTATCTTGAAAAATAAAATTCCTTCATCTTATTTTAAAAACCTACCTCATGAATTTACACATTTTTTACATATTGGGGTATTTTCCTAGGGAAAACCCTTTACATGCCGTGAATTTCCCTACATGACCATTACATGTCATTTATTGAATACACATCTTGTAATACAAATTCACATCGTGTAATTGGCTTATAGACAACATATGTCACCCCTACCTCTTCCTTTTAAAAAACAACATAATTGTTCCATGGGCCCTTCATTAGCATAAATTCTAAATGGTTTACTTCACAAGTGATTAAAAATAAAACAAAAGGATCCATACTAAATTGAAAACCCTAGATCTTATAGTTTTTAGTCTATTTAAATAGTACATATCATGTATACATTACCTTGTATAGTTATCCTCATATTCAATAACATTTACATTCTCCTTTTGTCTAAGATTGAGGAAATTATGCTTTATTTCTTCTCTTTTCTCGGGAGGATAGTATTTTTGTTAGAATACCTCCTTAAGATTTCCCCATTACATGCACTTTATCACATCTTACCCTTTAGTGTTTTTAACTAGATACCACCATTATTCTAAATCTCCATTTAGATTATATACTTCCAGGAGGTATTTGTTCCTTTTCACTATTTCCTAAAGTGAGAATGATATTATCTAGGGACTTAATAGAATGTTAATATACTAATAGATTAGTAGTTACATTGAATTTTTTATGTTTTTCTATATTAAGTAGTCCAACATAAAAAAAATTTGGTTCATTTGGTCACTCCAAAAATATAAGATTTTGTTTCATAACCTTGGTCAACATTCCAAAATGGTTATGTTCTGATTAGCCTAAACTTAAGCCACATTGACTTCTTTAAGGGGGAATATCCCTACATTGACAAAAGGTGTTGATATGGTTCTCATTCCTCATATCAATATACATCTCTCTATACAGGAGTACACATAATTAGATCATGATATTGAATTGAAAAATATAATTCCAATTATTTTTTATATAGTGTTCCCAAGATATCTGGATGGATTTTCATATTACTTGTTATATCTAAATTGGTTTCTCTTAATATATTTTCTCCAAGGATCCTACAAATGTTTAACTAATATCAACTATAAAAACTAGTAATCCAAAAACATAGAGTTGGTTGTTATGTTACATTATTAGTACAAAATACATGATTTCATATATTATTCATCAACTTATTAGTCTTTAAAGACTAGATACATACATACATTACATTTTAAAACATAAGATACTACAAGATCATATTGTGTGAACATTATTATCCCTTATATTATATCCTTGATAATTACTCATAGTTCTCCTCTAGGATTATTGGTGAATGGAAAACAAATAAGGGTGGATACTCAGTAATAAGTAGCATAGAGTGGAAGCTATCATATCATAAACATGACACAAGTGATATGATAAGAATAAATAAAAAATAAGAATTAATAATCAATTTAAACTGAGTACATTATATATACATGAAAATAAATAAAAAACATGTATAATAATCATAATTGATCTCATACCGATGGATTGCATAATATCATACATCAAATCATGTTGTAAATGCCTTTTTTCGAAGACACAATACTGATATGGGGAGAGGCATACCCCAAAAACCCAAGATTATTTGTCTCATGAACACTTTTGGTGCATTAAGGGGATATATAATTCTATAACCCACCCAAAAATGGATAAGTCCATTACATTCACCATAAGATTAAAAAATACATTCAATATCATTACATAATGAAACTCTAGCTGAATAAAGACATTGATATCTATAGAGTGAAAAATATGGAAAAACAATTATTTACCCATTCAAGGGAATAATGTGAGTGTCTATGAGAATATCCCTTACAAAAATTAGAAGCTATTGGGTATCATCACTATAACAGGAGGTGTCGTTATCAATGAAATATAGTGGTGAGGGTATATTCAATGTGATAGATTATCCATGGAAGATATTAATTTAGTTAAATAGTTTTAATTGGTAATATTCTAAGAATCTTGTAAGAAAAAACGTTCATCAGGGTTCATAAAGAGTGTTTGAATATTCCAAGGCATACACCCTAAGAATTTCTAGATGGTTCTGTTGTTTTAGCCTCACTTATTGTGCATTTCTGTGGTGGTTGAGTCAATTATTTAACCAATTTCTTCCTAGGTTATTTCCCATAGTCTCATTTATTCTATATACACGTCAAATTTCTAGTATCTAGACATATATTTATTTGAAATAAAACTACACACACTTTTAGCCAAAAATCTGGATGGTTTTCCACAACAGAAAAGGATGTGTTTTACAATGGATTTGGTAAAAATGAATCACAAGAAAATGAGGGGTGAATAAAAATATAAATATAAAAATCCAATAAAATTCATGTGGAATATGGTAAAAAACAATCCATTTCAATTTTTTTACCACACAAAAGGAAATAAGGGGTGAAAATAGCATGATCCCCAAAGAATGAAAATTGAGATGGAAAATCCCACTTATGGATTGGGTAACAATTCAATCAAAACTTCTTGAAACATATGTATTAAAACGGATCTAAAAATACTAAGAATAAATGTAATTTTATGATATAACCTATGAAATAGGTATTATATACACCATATAAATTAAATTAAGTGTATCATAGAAAACATGCCACGAAGATAAAAAATTGAGATGAAAATTCCAACCTGATTACCCTGCCCAGATGAATGTGATCTTACATCATGTATAACAAAAATAACTATATTATCCAAATATTTAATAACTTATTTCAAAATTATAACCTCTTTTCAACGTCATTTACAATTATTCACTACATGTATATTAGTTAGTTATTTTCTATTTTAGATACTGGGTGTGTGTAATCGTTATCATTTTGAACTAAAATCACAATAGCTGTGTTTTTATTTATTAAAATCCAAAATTAAATAATTTCTAGATAAAATAAGGTACAAGAATATATATCTTTTAATGATTTTTAAATCTATTATTTCATTACATTATTGTTTCAGTTATGTTGTGTGAAATTTGTATTGGAGTAAGCTTATTTTAGAAATTTGAGAAACAAAATGTGATATTTTAATAATAATTAAAATACATAATATATATTATTAGTATCCATTGAAAATAATTAATTTATTATTAAATTTTAAAAATATCATTTTTTATGTTCTCATAGTCATTTAAGATAGATTTTTATAGCATCATTCAAGTTTGTGGTTAGACTGACCCAAACATGAACGTACTATAATTAATGGATGATTATGATTATTAAAGTGGTCTATTTTGGAAATAATATAATTTTTAGAGTAAAATAATTATATTATTTAGATATTTTTATTTTTCCCATTTTTAAATAGTTTTTAATAAATAATGATGAAAATAAATAGAAAATTAGGTTTGATACATCGTGGAGGCGATAGTCCACATCACATAACTAAAATATTCATTTCTCAACAAATGAAAGGTAATTTAGTTATAGGGTAATTTGACCTTTTAGAATCATATTTATATTATATATAAGATATTTATTTATTGGTCTCATCATTACAACCAACCATGGGAGCTGGTACAAAAAATGGAAGCCATTACTTCATGGAGGTGGTAGTCCGTGCACACTAACTATGAATATTTTTTATTAATGGATAGAGAAGAATTAATAATGGATTTTATATTCATATAATAACATATTTTTATAATAATTATAATTTTTTAATTATATTGGTTTACATATAAGTGTTTACAAAGATTAATATTATGAAGAAAATACTATAAAGAAGGTAATACGTACGTCATGAGCGTCAGTTTTCTCAAAGAAATCGCTAGGAAATTCAGAATTTATGGTTAATAATGGTTACCATATTCATAAGGAAGTGGAAAAGGGTTCTAGGAAGAATGAAATTGATTATTTTTATGATTAAATTAGATGTTATAGGTGTGTTATTAATTGGATGAAGTGTGTCCCTTTTATATGTGATGGGATGGGATCTTTTGTGAATTCAATTAACATCTATATGATATCAATATAATATTAAAGTGTAAATAACTCCAAAAATTTAAAATAATAGATTGAGTGGTTCCCTAAGTCTGAAAAAGACTAAACCCATAATTTCCACCTATTTTTTTAAAAAACATAGTTATTTGTCGTTTTATGTTTTTTTTAATTTTTTACCTTGGTTAAAAGTTTTTTACCTTTTAATTTATATTTTATTAAAAATCTAAGGTAAAAAATAATTCTAAATTTGGGTGTGATGAACCAAAATATTCCCTATATTTAATCGATATTATATTCAAATCCAAAAATTTAAATTTTAAATAAATACAAGAATAATGTCTCTTTAGATTGTGTATTTTGCAATAGTTTTGAGATGTAGTGTTTACCAACTATAGTTAGGCCTTAGGTATTACATAGATCTTCATTTTATTTTATATATAACTTAATTCTTGTGATTTTTAAATTATTTCTATTAAAAACTATTAAATCCATAAATTATCTTTGATGAAATTACAATTGGATATCATTGACTTTGTTACATTCATGTTTGATATAACGAGGGATTTTTATATAATTTATGTGAAATATTTCAAAACCTATACTTTATAAAAATAAGGTTCTTAGTAAAATGTCTTGGAAGTTTTATTTTTTCAAATGGATTTATAATTTACTTTTAATATATTTTTTATTTTTAGAAGTGTAATTTTATGTGTTTAATCTATATTATTTCTTGTAGATGTAGAGACTCAACCCCAGAAAGCATGGTGTTGGTACCATGTTGTAACGCCCCGACACTAGTTTTTTAGAGTCTATTCATTATTACATAACATTTTCATGATCCCAAGAGATCTTTCCCTGAAGGACCTCTTAGTTTAGTATCCTTGGAAGTACTAGAAATATACATTACATTATGAAATGAAAAAACAACAACAATATTGTGTCTCCTTTGGACACACTCATATCCCTTAGCCTATCTCTACTGGTCAATAATAATATAATTCTTTGCATCCTGGGAAAAATAAATCATAATAAAGGGGTGATCTCAGATGCTCAGAAAATATAACAATATAGAAAAAACTATCATAAATAAGAATAAGCATTTAAGGTATGGTATAAGTATAAAACACAAGACTTTTAAACATAAACTTCTTCATAATATGGATAAAATAAATAGAATAATGACTTTTACTTATTCACATGGATGTTATAATAGTCAAATAATCACATATAATATCAATATCTAATCACATAATGATGGAATTCATAAGGTCGGACTTCATAACCACATAGTCAAGACTTTGTGCCAAGACTACAAATATAAATTATTTCAAGGCCTTGTTTTAAGACACTAGTTTGTCTCACGGTACCTACTATTGCATTAAGGGGCTATAATGGGCCCTACATGTAACTTACTAAGTCCATGGCATTCCTCATATGAAAAGGGTGAAATATAAGTTAAGTATTCGTATTAAAACTAGCATACAAAATGTCAGTACTTTAACCACTAACCATGAATGGAATAAAAATAGCACAACCATAGTCAAACATAACTAATTAAATACAATATGAATGATTGTATTATAATAAATATACCTCAATCAAGAATTAAATAAAATAAAGGATATTGACATAGATGAAAATAATCAGTAAAAATATTTGAGAGAAATATCCCCCTTTTCTTGAAAACATTTAAAAGGTGCATTATGTATCTAAGTAATCGTTTAAAAGAGTTTTTTAAATCAAAGTGTCTCATAACACATTGAAAATTTTGAAAGGAATTTTAATTTTAAAACATTCATGTCTATATAAATAAATCCTTCAAACCATTTTTAACACATGGGCATTAATGATAAATATTTAGAATAATAAATCTTTAAAAGATTTAAACGATATTTTAGTTAAAGAGATACTAAACAAATGAAATATGATTGAAAAAAATAATTGAGGAATAAAATTAATCGAAAAATTATAATATCTTGAGAATAATTGGATTCATGATAAAATATGTCAAAGTACATTATATACCCTATATAAAAATGAATTGGCACATAACAACAAATAAGTCCAAATGGAATGTAAATTGAGGTGAAATCCATTATAAAGACTGTATCCTTAGATGAAGGAAAAATCAATGACATAATTATGGGTGAAAAATATAAATACCATCAATATTATTGGATATTATGTGTAAACCAATCAAATTACATTCACACATATTCTTGTAAAAAACCAATGACTTGGATGTTTAACTCAATGAAAGGAAAGTGAGTTAAGGTTACCCTTATCAAGTTCATATCAATGGCATTAGAATTAATAAATGGAGTGATGATCTGTATAAAAATTATATACACACAAAGGGGAGTCTAAATTACTGCATAAATAAATAAATAGTGATTTCTCACATAATATTGATGTAAAATAATCAATAATGTGTGTGTAAGACCCAATGAGTTAAAATTGAAATTAGAAGTTCCCTTACCGATTTGGTAACTTACAAAAAATACACCCCATTAAAGAAGTATAATACAATGAAAATGAAAATACCTATAAATTAAATTATATTACCCAAATAAAACAATCATGGGCAGTACATACACCATAAAAAATGAAATTGTGGAAAATATAACATGAATCTCACGTGAATAAAAGTGAGATGAAAACCCCTTACCTTGCACTTTTCCTTAATATAGGGTTTGTTAACCTCACGTATAATGGTTAAATAATTATTATTAAATTATATAAGAACCAAATACATAAATAATAAATCATATATGATCCAATAATATTGCTTTGTTAATAATATTTCAGTAGTATCATTGTTTCAGGTGTTAACTGATTCATTTTCCTTTATATGTTTTGTTACGTAAGTCATGTTTGTTATGAATAGGATTTATTTTATTCATATACAGAATTATATTAAGTTATTAATAATTATTTTGAATCATAAAATGAAAATTATTATTAAATGGTTATGATGGGAAATGAAATCTCATCGTGTTGTGGAGACGGTAAGCTGTACATACACACAAGAGACAATATTATTCTATTAGTGGTTAAATGATATGTAATTGGATATTAAATTATATATAAATAATAATTAACACATTATTTTTATTATTTATTTCAATTATACTCATTATTATACCCATCCAAATAATGAAGTGTTGAATAACAAACTACACTGCGACGTGGAGATGGTAAGCCCTACGTACGCACGTATGGTGACTTTATCATTCATAGGATGGATAGAATAATGAATATTGTTGTACCATATTTGTAATAACATCTCAATATGTATAAGGTACTTGAGTTATTATTTTGGTGTGGAAGAAACAATGAAAGAGGAAGTGGAAGAAGAAAATAACTTTGAAAGAGGTGATGAAGTAGTTACCTCTTCTTCGAGTGCTTCCTTTTGATTTGAACAAAAGGGATCCTTATGTTGGATTTATGATCAATGTATGGCCTCTAGGTAGAATTGAGGGTAGTTAGGAATTTATTTGATCTGGGATTTCCTGATCTATAAGGCTTTGGACGTTTGAATTCAAGATAAGGGGAAGTGCCTTTTTATAAGAGAAGTGTGGGGCAGTTTAGAAAAATCCGGAAATATTATTTTATTATAAAATCATTTTCAGTTTATAATGGATCCAAATAGATTTATTTAGAGTATATAGTGGGAAGAGGTCTAAATCCTCTCAATTAATAAGTTTTAGACAAGTTTAGGACACCATATTAACCTTATCTTTTAGATATAACCCTTAGTTAAATAGTTTAACTTATACCATGTCTTCTTATATTATTATAATACATGGTTAATAAACATACTATAAAATGAAAATAAAACCTAAATTAGTTCATTAATGTAATATCTATCATTATATAAGTTCTTTTTCTGAACCATAGATTTTTAATACTATTATATAATTTAATAAAATAGTATTGGTTTTTAAAAACTCATTTAAGTCAAATTTGACACTATTTAGTATTTGGTTTTTTTGAAAGTCATAACAACATGGTTAATTAGAAAAAAAAATTCATTTAATAAATTCTAGAATGTTACATTAACCAACAATATTATTTTAATTCATAAAAAGTCTCAATTTACTTGTATTTTAATATTTATAATATCAATTATTTTAATCATTCTTTAATAAGGTAATTACCGCATCATCATTGTATCAAAAATAAATTTAATTATTTAATGTCTAAAAATTTTAAATAAATTACCCTGATTTATGAAATCTTTTTATCTTTCACATGAATATTTATAGTCAAATTTATCCTATGTATAACCCTATAATAAAAATGTTTTAGTTATTAAAATTTGAATTTAACACTTTTAACTCTTCTTTAAATAAAATATAATAAATGTCCTAATATAATATCAGGGGATCAAAAGAATCATATTTTTGTCCGAAGTCTGATTTTGGTTGAAATAAACTTATCCAATAAAATTAGGACATTTTTTGGGGTAATTATAATATGGTTTTTACATTTAATTACCCTATTTACTTTCAACTGTGGTAAATAAAATTCAAAAGTTACCATTCACAAAAAATTATTTTCATCCTATTGAACCACATTTTACTTACTGATTTCAAACATTACTCTTGGATTTTTTAAATTCAATTCAAAAAATTTGTATAATTATGTTTTATGACAATTTGCAAATGTGCCTAAAAGGTTGGTAAAAGACGGTAAAAAGTTCAATAAAATTTTATATATCTAATCATATTATAAAATGAATTCAATGAATTATATTGTAATAATATAGGTATTATGTATCTATTTTGAGTTTAAAATAAATTTAAATAAAAATAAAAATTATTTAAATAAAAATTTGGTTTTAAACAATAATGTATTGTTTTTATCTATTCGTAAAAAATTGAATGTTTTTAGAAAAATACCAAAAATTCACCCAAAGATAATTTTGATATTATAAATTCAAAAATTTTGTCTATTTTACCAAATTAAAAACATATAATTTGTATTAATTAATTATAAAATAACTGCTATGGTCAAAACCAGAACGCAGATTTTTGAGAAGTAAAAACTATTAGAATATTGATATGTTTTTATGTCCAATTAAAATGTAAAATTACAACCAATGGAAAAAATTGGATTAAATGATAAAACTATAATCTAATTATACTTTAAAACCATTCAAATGTATAATTTAACACTATAAATTATTTTTAGTAAAAAGGTTTTTTTCAATTAAAATTTTGTATTATTGAATATTCATCAAAATATGAATGTTATCATAAAAGCACGGAAAATTTATCCAAACTAAATTTTTATGTCCCACTTCTATAAAGAATTTTATTTTGTCATATGGAATATATAAATGTGTCAAATATTGGATTTAAAAAGGGTTCTCCATTAAAAGGCGGTAAAATTGAATTTTTTGAAAATTTTTTCTTTTATTTGAAAAAATTAATTTATTGTTATATTATGTCCAAGAAACATATTAAATGGATGTTAAAATTATATGGAGTATATTAAATTCAAAATTTAGTTAATACTATTCATAACTTCATTTTGACCGACTAGTTTGGTAAGTCGTGGTTCTCTCGAACTCAAGGTTGCGTGTGTCGTAAGATATTGAATTACATTAAAGAAAATAAATTACTATAAAATCATGGGGTGTTATATTACTCCCTTATTTTGGAAATTGCATCCTAGAAATTTTAAAATTAGGCATGGGAACTTCATTTAAAGTCCCACATTGGAAAAAGATTCAACAAAACTATCACTTTAAAAGAAAGAAAGAGAAGTACAAAGGTTACGTGAGATAACCCATACTAGGATTCAATGTTGGAAAACATGGATATGGAAGATAAAAAAAGTGTCAAGTTATTATGGATAGTGATAAAAAACATTATCATGATAATGTTAACAATAATAAAACCAAAAACATGTGATGTGTTAAATATTCATTGGTTTCCTAGAAGGAAAATTAAACGAACAATGATTTTGTTTTAAGAATATCCATTAGAAGTGTCAAACCAGGTGTATATTAAGGCATGTTGTCTTGTACCGGTTTATGCTCGAGTCAAGCCCATCACACCTTTTCAGAGTTCTTACCCCAAGGTACACTTTTTCAAAAACCACATCCACATGTAGTATCTAGGTAAAGATATATTTTGAGGAAGTCTCATATAATATCAACCTGACCAACATTATAGTATGTTCTTATATACTTATCGTCAAAGTTTTTCTAGGGTTATGCTTCCAAATCTATGTTTTCAAAATCTAGTTTCCAAGGATGCTACTAAATTTTCTTTGATACCAACTGTAGTGACCCTACCACATAACCCCCAGAGCTTGTGTCATCCTAAAATTTCATTGGCATAAGATACAAGTAAATTGCACCCCAAAGGACCGAAAAGGGTAGTATTCTTGGTAAACTAGATACATGCATGTGTCAAAAATTACAAAATAATTTTTTTTCTTTCGAAGAAAATTTTTTTCCATCTAGTGTGTCCTTGCATATAATTCATAGTACAATTTAGGAAATCCTGGAGAAAGGAAACATAATAAGGGTGAGCTCAAATACTAATTAAAGTTGATGTACAGTAGAATAAATAATGAATCAATGAGAATAATCGATATAAAAAATAAAATGACTGTGAAAACATACCATGGAATCAGTAAATAAAAAGGAATTGAGTAAATAATATGGAGAAGTAAATAACTGAGAACACATTCCATATGCTTAGTAACTAATAAGGAAGTGAGTAAATAATATAGAAAGGTAAATAAATAAAATCAAATTCCATTTAATTAATAATATGAAAATAAAATGCATCTATAGACTCTTTCATAGTGAAAATCTCATGGATTATAAATAATGATTCAAAATGAAGGCAATAATTAATTATTGGACTTCATGTCTAAGACACATGAAAATCAATACTGTTAAGACCTTCCAGAAGGTGGTTTAAAAATAAAGGTATAACCCTATTTAATTTGTACAAGTAGTTTGTTACATGAGAACATGTTGATCCATCAAGGGTCTATACAAATTCCATACCCCACCCATCACAACCTTTCCAAATCATTCCTTATATCTATTAACCGATTGAATTAGTGAAAAATATTTATTATCAAATATATATTGAATAAAGAATATATATTTATCCATATATCCCCAAATATTCAAATAACTATCAAAATAAACACCATATAAAATATGGTATATGGTTTGGGCAATCAACATATCCATGATAAATTATATCGATATTTAGGGGAAATTCAATGTTCAACGATCATAGGAAATTTAATATTTAAGGGTTACTAAAAGGAATCATGTAATTGAATGTCAATACTATCCTTGGAAAAATCAATCATAAAACATCCATTGGAAGAATAAGGACGGTATCAATAAAACATATTCCATGTGGAGTAAAAAAATGGGTTTTTACATGTATTAATATAAATAATATATGATGATTATTTAAAAAACATTTATGTAGAAAAATCACCATTATATGTTGAAAAACATTTTAAAAATACATTTCATTGAAAATATCATGTGAAAACATTTTCTTTTAAAATTTTATCTTTTAAACTACTAAAGGAATCTTTAAAGAAATTATGGTAAGTAAAATCCATACTGGTTATACAATGTATAAAGAACATTCTTTTTGTATGGTAAAAATTTTAGAAAATTAGATTGTCTAGAAAGAGACAAGAATATTACTATGAAAATGTTTGTAAAAAAGGGTAATTTTTTTTAATAAATATTTCTAGAAATATTAAAATCTTTTTTTAGAATATATCTATATAACAAGATTTTTAGAAGAAAACTGGTTCTCCAACTTAATAGAGAAATGAAGTAAGGATTTCTTAACAACATTTTTTAAAACATGATAAGTACCAAAGAGTGTAAAAATATTGATATTAATTGAAAAAATTCATAAATAAACATATTATAATAAAATTAAATGGTTTACTATAAAATTATCAAATAATTTCCACTGATAGTAATTAAAGTTAAAATAATCACAAACAATATGAGATTGTGATGTAAATCCTTGAATAGACCATAACATTGATGTGAGAATAAATAAATGAAAAAATAATGTGTTTAAAATTAAAATCCACATAAAATAAGTTTAAATAAAAAATTTTATTACAAATACAATATTATAATATTAGAGACATCGAGGAAGTAATATAACTCCATGAAAAGAAATCGGGTTTTGAAATTCATTACCACTTGGTAACTTTTAACTCAGACACCCTTAGAAGAAATAATTCAAATTGAATCTCAAAATACCATGAAGATAAAAAATTAATGATATTATATATACAAATTTGTTTTATATACAACATATAAATTATATAAGTGGTGAATATGACATTTATTTTGCAGATGTAAAAAAGTGAGATAAAAATCCATTACAAATGTGGTAACATCTGAATCAGAAACTCTAAAAGTAATAATCATAAACTTAAACATTCAAATATAATGAAGATAAAATAATTAATAATATAATATATTAAAATAATCATTATATATAACAAAAAAAATTAGTATTGAAAATGTTGTATGCCTTGTGGAAGAAAGAGTGAGACAAGAATATCATACCATGCATTTCTTTTTATGTGAGAATCTATTAACCTCCTATATAATTGTTTTAAAAAGTCCTTAAACTTGTACCAAGACCATAATCATATTTATAATATCATATATAATATTTTTTATAATATATTATCTCCTATTTGTTAATAATCATTCATTATTTGTACTATTTTGGGTGTTAATGGACTAGGTTGTCAAGTATTTTTTAACTTTTTATCTTTTTTATTATTACATAGATCATGATTTAATCATATAAATAATGTTAGAAAATATTTAATTATAATATATATACATTATATATGAATTTATATTAATCTACAATATTTGGAGATAAGAAATGAAGTACACCATTCATCATGAAGTTACGCCATATGTATACATGAATGCTACTTTCATTTCATTTATGTATTTAGAAGAATGAAAATTAAATTATATATATTTTAATTATAGTTAAATTTTTATATATAATTCATATATGTTACATAATTTTATTAAAACAATCATCTATACATTCCATGTATAGTGTGAATTAATCACATCACTTTGAGGAGGCGGTAATCCACACATCCACAAACGATGTTATCGTATTCCAACAAAATCAAAATAATAAAGTTATATTTAATATATAAATAAAAGAACCATAAATAAATTATAAATATAATATATATCATATATAAATATTTTTTACATCATAAATCCCAACCATGAGAGGAGGTAAATGAACAAATGAACGACATCATTTCTTAAGATGATAGTTTTTCATACACATAATTAGTATGTTTCTTACCCATTAGACGAAATAGTATGTATGTTTAGGTATAAAACTTTACATAAAAACATATAAATATATTTATTATACTTATTTTATTATATAATCCTAAAATAATAAAATTTTAGGGGGTGGATATGGAAATAAAACAAAAGAGCTTGAGGAAAGTTATTGCCTCTTATTCGGGTAACTCCTTATGCTTTTCAGCAAAGGGATTACATGGTTTTTCTTTTTAAAAAGTTTATGATTATAGGAATAGGAGAGTTACTTTATTGAGATATTTTTTAAGATCTTGGTTGACAAAAAGTGGCTTGAGAGGTGTGAGGAATTGGGAGGGGTGAGTGTCTTCTTATAGTGGAGGAGGAGTGACATTCTTGTAAATTTTTTTAAAGGAAATTCCACCCACATTTTTCATAGGAATTTTTTCTCTAATAATTTTATAAATTAGATAAAATTGAGTATAAAGTATAAATATGAACATACAATGGATTTTACACATTTTTCTAGGTCATTATTATCTTTTGTTTAAGATTCAGTCCCTTATTAAGATAATTAATCTCTTAATCATTGTAATTAATTTTAGTCACACTCACCAACATTTTTGGTCAAAAACTTAGTTGAAACTATTATAAATTATAAATTATAGTGATTTAAAACATGTAATCCATTTTTATAAATTCCAGTCTCATAATCGACAGAAATTTATTTAATTTTAATCCTATATATGGGACTAAAAAGCGGTTTTAAAAGAAAAAATGTTCCATAGTTTGGTAAAATTTAGATCCAATTTCAAAGTAAAATTTATTTATAATGACTAAAATTAGATTAATTTATGTAAATTTTTTCTAATTTTACATTAAAACCATTTAAAAACATAACTTAACCTTATTAATAAATTAGACAAAAACACAGTTTGGAATTAAAATTTAGTATTTTTCACTATTAATCAGAAAATAAAACTTCACAGAAAAAAATTATCACATACCTAATTTTGATGTCCCTATTCAAAACAGATATTTATTTTAGATATAAAATTTATAAATGTTCCAAAAAAATTGATTTAAAATAGGTTCTCCATTAAATGATCATAAAACTAACTTTATAAAAATATAGGTTTTATGTGTCAAATTGGGGTTGTTCTTATATTGTGAATTTAAAATCTATTAGACGAATGTAAAAAAATTATTTAATATATAAAATATATATTTCATTAATATAATTTCCTAATTTTAATTAATTTAATTTATTAAGAATACACTCTTTTGGGAGTATATCAATATTTCCTTTATAATCAGTCTATTTATATTTTCATTTCTAATTAATTGGTAACCAATGAATTCATATTATATATTTATAGACCATATATTATCATAAATTAGTTATTACTATTAATAACCTATAATTTAATGGTTATGTTATATCTTATTATACTAAATGATAATATTTTATTAATATATTTTGGTTCTGTAAAACTCGGTTATGCGTGTAACGCAAGCCATCAAAGAAACTCAATGTTTCGTGAGATGCTTGCTATCATAGTATCACATGCATTGAGATATATATCATCATATATTGAATTTATTTAAAACAGTAAATATATATTTAAAGTATATGGATATTAAATTCCCTTACATGATTGGTGTTGCGTTTCATACATGCTGTCAAATAAAATTTTATTACTTTAGAATTTTAGGGCATTACAGTAGAGTTATGTCTAGTAGATTTGATACTATTATTGATTTATTTATAATATCCTTACCATAACCCTTTTTTGTTGACTAATTGTTAGATAATCACATATTTATCATCATTATTTATAATTTATAAATGGTTTATTTCATAGATGGTGTTTTAGAGGCGACATGAGGATTTTTAATGGATTTTTTACTTCTAGAATTTATTAAGCCTATATGGGAACCGTGGGTAGATATATAAGAAAATGTGGATTAGTGCTACACTAGTTTATTATTACACTCTACCTTTTATTCACTATGGTAGTTCATGAATAAACTATGGTGTTGTTTTTTAGTGAGGCAATTAAAGAGTGTTGATGAATATGTCTTTATTACACTCTACCCCATTGTGCCCTATCATGCTTAGGTTGGGATTACTATGAATGATCTATATGGACTCAGATAGATGCTTTTAAAGTGTAATTCATTGTTTTACCCCTTGTATTATACATAGAACATTATATCTATACTTCATGAGTAATTATTATGAGTTATCCTAACCCCTAATGTCAAATATGCATTGATTTCACCTTAGATCCTCTTTTATTATTATTATTATTATTTTCTAAGGTTATGTTGACGGAGTCACTTGTTCTGTAATTATAAAATAAATATTAAATTAATTAATTAAATGATATCCTATTAAGAGATATTAATTGATGTGGATGAAATAGGTATGAGTTATTTGTTATATAATTTCTTTTCTTTTATATATACCTTCACACTATTTAGTTTATATACACAAAATTGATTTTTATAGAAATTATTGTTGGTGAACTACTGAGAATTATATCACCTATTCTCTATGTTTTTCTTGATACCTTTATATATTATATGATCAAAGGTTTATAAAAGGGTAAACATCCCTCATCAGATACCTGACTTTATTTATTTTGGATGGAAGCTGGGTAACAGATGAGTACGCCAGATCTCGGGATGCTTGGATAGTTTTTGATTATTTTGATTCATTTATATATCATGTGTTTCAAAATCATTATCTTCCATGTCTTCATGATTTTATTTTTCTAGAAACATTCCATCATTATTTTTTATATGATACGGTTTTTAGTCATTGTGTTCATTATTTATTACTTGGATGATTATTCATATTCTCCTACCCTATTTATTATTATACTATTTTAGTTTTTTATTCATATATTATATCTACTATGATTCACTCTCTAACCTAAGGTTATAGGATCCCCATGGACAAAATCAAGGCCCTCACTACTATTTGTTATCCCCTTTCATACAAGGAGTCATTCTAGAGGCCATGTGGCCCACTATGATCGATCACTCTGGATTGGACTGTGTATGGAACATCACATTGATAATAAACATTATCTTTATTAAAAATAATTTTAATTTTTTTAACCATTCAAATTAATTCATAAATAACTTGGATATTTTAAAATTATCATTACAATTCTAGGCTTTATCCTTGGTCTTACATAATTTAAACCAACTGATTCTCAATTTTCGTTTAATATATCATCACCATCATTAACCTCGTCCCCATAAATTCATTATAATTCATTACCAACATATAAACCCATATATTTTATAACTCAACCAAATAAAATGTTAAGGAAGAGATATACAGAAGGTAATAACCATTCCATAATAAGTGGAAACTAATTTTATCAAATAGAAAACAAGACAAGAAGGAAAGCCTGATTCTCAAATAATGAAAAAACCCAACATCAACCCAGTCAGAATGAATAGGAAACCCGAATTAATAGATCTTAGTTTTTTCCAAATATTCTATCTTTCTCCACATTACCCCACTAGAAAACATACAAGAAGGAAAAACAAGAAATCCATGCCCTTAACAACAATTGGGGGATTATCATAGTGACGAAGTCACCCTATAATACTGAATGAAACCTAGATTGAGAACTAGGTTGGTAATATTTATCATGGTACTTTAGAAGTATTATATAAATATAGTAGTGTGGGTATTATATTAGGTACTATAAAAAAATTATTCATCTTTAACGATATTTCATCCCAAAAGATTAAATCTTTGGTCAACAAAGTATTTGGGTAATCAAATGGGTTTTGATCCATAAGGCCTTCGGGCCATGGGGAAGCTCAAGTGGAGTGTGGGAAGTATAATTTATAATGAGTTTGAATGTGGAGACTCCATTATGGAAGAAGTATTACAATGATTTCACATTGTAAGTAGTAAACAACTATAAAGAGAACCCAACAGGATGATGTAGGAAATGGTGGGGTTATAGAATTCATGAGCTAGTAAAGATGAATGATGGGCTTCCTAGAGGGAATGTTGTAGTTTAGAACGTTTTTAGTAAGTCCTTAAATTAATGTAATATTATATAACTTTATGCCTCTGGGTATTCATATTATGTAATGGTTTCCTCTCAACCTAATTAAAAAGAGGGTTTATCCTAATTAAAAAAAATAAAGGACCTTATCCTAGGTACATCTTTGAACCTTCACCAACCAACCCAAACAAAACTTGTTTCACATATAAAATTCAAACAATGGATCTATTATCCTATGTTATATTCATAGAAGGAAAACATATTTCTTTCAAAACAAACTCAAGGGGTAACCAAGGCCATAAAATCAGGGAATGTCACATAATGTAATGAAGGTTGCACTTTAAAATACCCTCAAACATTTATTTCATCCAAAAAAATTACATTTCAATATAAAATTAGTTGATTCGTTATTATAGGTTTCAATAAAAAAGAACAAAATAATAAATATCTAACATCATAGGCAATAAACTGGTGAAATTTATCAAAGCATCACTTTTCATGGTAATCAGTTTTGAGATGGAATGATACCTAGAATCATGTGCCTCATTCATTATTCACTTCTCTAACCATATTTAAATTGTTACCCAGATATCATTATTGTATAACATTCCATGAAACAATAAATATCACAACCTATTACGTTATGTTATTTATCAAGTCACTAGATGCAATTAATCATAAGTAAATATTAATATCATGTGATCACAACACCCTACCAATACCCTTAAATTCTTCAATCCAGAATTATTATCTTCATTATGGTCAATTTTGACCATCTACCTATTGAATATAAAACAAAATAATGCTAATCTAATAAATAAAATATGGGTAATTATTGATTCCCCAACCTTAATATGAAGCATCCAACGTTCCTCGAACAAGAAATAAAGAATATTCCAAGATCACTAAACCCACTACCCTATAAGGAACCCATGATTCCAAAATATATCATTCACCAATAATCCTTAATAAATTATCAATAATAGATATAGATAACTAAAATAAATAGAGATTACATTTAATGGAATGTTGGAACCATGAAAAGACTCATGAAACACACCACAACCATTCATAAAGTGGTAGAATCACCAAAACTAATCACCTAAGGGTTTGGGATACAGGGGTATCTAGTAACACCTTTATATTTTGTTAATTATATTTTTTGAACTAGTTTAACCTTTGTTATATTTTTAATTTCATGCAACACTGAAAGTAGTTCATTTATATTAAAGTATTATGTTTGTCTTGCATTATACACAACACCAAATTAATCATGCAAAAAACAAAAAATAAATTTTATCTTTCTCTACATGGAACACTGAGTTTTTCTTGCATTACACTCAATAATGACTTTCCTTAATGTATTCCATATCATGAAAGACAAAGTTTACCAAAAAATATTATAATTATTTAATATAATATGATATAAAATAGCATTTAAAATAGATCATATGAATATTATATTTTTATTTATGAAAATATATGGTTTAAACAAACATAATATTAATTCATATGTTACAAATTAATAAGACATGAAAACTGATTGAATATAAAGTGAAATATTAATATAGTATCAAATATATTTTAGCATGATAAATTAAATTAATTTTTGAGTGATATTAATTAAATATATATGTTATATATTAAAAAATATATTTTTTATATCCATTAAATATAATTTATTGACATAAGATAATAATTAACCCAATTTCAGGCTTAAAATACAATATTTTTATTAAGGAATTTTTATCACCATTTAAGGGAGAACCCATTCAAAGTCAACTTTTTTGGAACTATTATAGATTTAATATATCAAAATAAACTTCTTATTTGAAATAATAACATATTAATTAGGTTATTCTAAATTTTTGGTAATTTTTTGGGATGCTTAATTTTTTATTGAATATTGAAAAATACAGAATTTTAGATTGAAACAGCTTTTTCATATAATTTATTTATAATGTTAAACTATATTTTATATTTGTTTAAAAGTTTAATTAGATAATATTTTATCATTTAATCCAGTCTAGGTTATTTTAATCAATTATAACTTGAAATTTGGTATAAAAACTTAGCAAAAGTTTGGACGTTTTTTCTTTAAAAACCTACAGTGTTGTCCCGTTAGTAGGATTAATTTTAAATTAATTTTTTACATTTTGTGATTATAAATGGGAAAAATGGATTCCATATTTTAAATCATAAAAATTTATAATTTATAATAATTTTGAATTAATGTTTTACAAAAAAATTAGTGAAAGTTATTAAAATTAATTTCAACTCTTAAGAGAAAAATTAGGTTAATATTGTACTAAAACTTAAATTTAAGAACCAAAAAGGCCAATAAAATTATCCAAAAATCATTTTATGGAAACTATTAGTCTATTTACCTTACATTATTGAGTGTTTGTGGTTTTTTATGACTTTTTTATGTGAATATGTAATGTATTTTCTCAAGCTCCTTTCTTTTATTTTCCTTCTACAACCCCTCCACTAAATTTATTCCGTGATTTTATAAAAATAAAAATTATCCTCAATATAATAGGATGTTTTTATAATTTTTTTATCTAAATAGACACACGCCATGATCTAATGGGAAACAAACATATTTTTTATGTGTATGGCGAACTACCGCCTCACTAAACACTGATTGTTCATTTTCCCTTTACCGCCTCTTACAACAGACATTATTATAGACACTATATTTATAAATGTAATATATTATTTTTATTATTTATTTAATATTATTTATTAAATTAACAACAAATGTATTTTTTACTTTCCATTTGGTTTAGATATGACAATTTCTTTCAAAGAAGTGTGGACTACCACCCCCTCAAAGCAATGTGATTCATTCAAACACTACATGGAATGTATTAAGGATGGGTTAAGTGAACATAGATGATATATATGATATAATAATTCAAGAAGAATTATTATAATATAAAAATATATATACCTATTTCATTTACATTCTTTCTTTCAATATGATTATAAAAACAAAAACAACATTCATACGTACGTACGACTTACCGTCTTTGTGAATCGTTTATTCCATTTCATACATATATATTATATATATTATTATAATAAACATATAATGAATATAAATGATATTTATATCATGTTTTAAATTATTTAATTCATGTTATCAGTATAGTTACCAAATATATAACAAATTAAGACACATGTGAAGAACAAAGCAGATATTAACCGAAGTTAAACCTTAACATATGGTTTTTTTACAAGAGGGTAATATAAGGTCATAATCAAACCATATATGGTATTAGATATTACAATATGGTTATTTAATATACATATAAAAAATTTATATTTTTTATATAGTCGGTTTTAATGAATACTATGGGAGTCAAGACACAGGGTAAGGGAAATTTCATCTCGCTTTTATTTTCATGAGAAACTAGCCTTATTCGCCACTCACTTATTTTGTGTGGTGTATGTACTTCCCTTGAATTTATTATATATATATTATCAATATTTTTATGGTTATTTACATATCCATTTTATTAACATTATTTCATGGGGTGTATGTTTTAAAAGTTACCAAATTGGTAAGATATTTTGGTCTCAATTTTCCTTCTTTGAGACTCATATTTTGTTATGAACCAAAATTCTTTTTCAATGTGTATATACAACAATTTTAAATATTATATAATGAATCTAATTATTTTCAGGATATTTTATGCTTAATTTAATTTTCAATTTCTTACATTTAGAGTGTGATCCCATGTTAATAAGTAGTAAGAGTATATTGAATCAATCTCATTATTTTTCGAGATTGTTAATGATTATGCCTCAATTGATGAAATATTTTGATCCATATTCCAAGAACACTCATGAGTTTACTTATCCTCTATTATTTCATGATATATTAATTTATTGGAAACATTATTCCAATATTTGTAATATAATATAGTTAAGATTGTGTTTTTATGAAATCCTGACTTTACTCTCTCTTCGGTCAAAAATTTTTGTTCCATCAAAATCATGTTTTCTAAAAATGGATTCCAAGAATATTCTATTTTTATACTAAAAACATAAAAATTAATTGTTTCCCTTTTTATATTTTAATAATTCTTTGAAATGAATCTTCTTATCACTTTCTAGAAAAGGCATTTTTCTACCCTTTTACCATGAAAATGGAATATACTTTTTTACTTTGTACGACATGTATGGATTTACCTTTTGTAATTTATGTGAATATTCTATTTCATTATTAAAAGGATAATTTTTAATAAAGTATTTTAAAATTATTTTTAGTGAAATGGTTTTGTAAAAAATTTCAAGATTTATTTATATGTTTTAAAAGTTATTTTCGAATAAATGGTTTTCAAAGAAAATTCAATAATTCTTTATATGTTTAAAAAATTTCATCAAAGAAAAAATACTAAATTGTTTTGAATTTTATTTTATAAGTTTTCAGGGAAAATTTTATTCAAAATTTTTTCAAGATTCATTTATATTTTTTCAAGTAAAAATGTTTTCAAAATTATTTGAAGTATTATTTATATGTTTTTAATGTATTTTATAAGAAAATGGTATTCCAATATTTTTATGTATTAAAAACCATTTTTAAAAGAAGAACGAATATTTTTCTTATGAATTTTTTTTAAATATATTTCAAAATTACTTTCCATCTAAGATGACATCTGTTGGTGTTACTCATGAATTTCAATAAAATGATCTAAAGGTTCCATTCATATTCTATCTTTGAATGTATTATGATTAATTTCATGGTATTTATGAAACCAGTTTCTCATTTATGGGTTATATGTTTATGAAATCCATTTCTATTTCATAGGTTATTCTTCAGATGAAATTATTATGTAACCTATATATTTTTTCAAAGATTATTATATGTTTACATGCTTATGATACCCATTTCATTTCATGGTTAAAAATATGATTGTATATAATTTTTTGGAACATGTATGTCTGATTCCATTATGATATTGGTGGGACCAATATCTCCCTCAAATGCATTGGCTAAATATTTATATCTCATGAGATAGACATGGATAGAACAAGAGGGCTGAAATAGGAAATGAACTCAGTTCAGTATTACAAGCCTAGAATGGGGAGTGATGTCTACTCAGTAATATAGGGATGGAGCGGGGTGTGAACCCAGTTCAGTAAAGTACGTTTTCCACTAAGATGTCCATGGTTATTATGGATTTATTATTTTGAAAACCATTATATATTCTTATGTGTCTACCACAATTCTGTGTTTTATTCCTATGTTGTGATTTCATAGATTATGTTCTTTATTTCCATATGATTCATGTATTATGAACTACTAAGATTTATTCCATGATTCATGTTTATTAACATTGATATGTAGGGTATGATCTCCTATTTTCATGATCATGTTCTCATACCCTTATGCTCATTATTATGATTTCATGCCTCCCTTGTTTACCCTTACTAAGAATCTGATCTCACCACTTTTTATGTTTCATTTCCAAGTTTATGAATATATATTTCTTTTATGATATGTATATGAGGGTTGATAGTCTTGGAGAACCTAGTGGGAGATAATGTAGCTCTCTCAGGAACTATTTTTTATGTTTCCATGTTTCCGAAGGCACTAGAGTAGTACTGCCTATGGGCATCTATTTGAATAACGTTTTAAGTATTTCTCCAAAGACATGTAATGTTAATATATGAAAATCAAGGGTCAATATATATAAAAATTTGAAGAACTAGTAAAATATGCACCTAGGTGTTCATTCCATGAAATATATGGTTACACAATGATGGCCAATTCTGAAAATTTAACCAAACTCCTCAAAATTACACCATGCCACGATTAAAACAAAAATTCCTCAACATCTCCCTTACAACTTAGATTCTAGATCTAGAAACACATAACCTCTTCCAACCCTTCCCAAATACCTTAAATATCTTGAAAACACAATGTAAGGGCTTAGGAAAAACTGAAACCTCACATTAGATACATATCAAATATTACTCATCCTCAAGAATTAAATCCAAAACATGGAATAAAAGGGATGGAAGGGATAATGAAAACCACCACATGAGATAACTCTAAAATATATCTCCATTAAATAAGTATAACTAAATCATCATAATAAATGATCACATCAATATACATATTATCTTTATCATAACATAAACTCCTCCCAAACACTCAAAAGGCCCATGAGTGAGTCAAACCCCCTCCTACCAAAATTTATTAATAAAAGTAAAAGGCAATGTCAAAACATCACAAGGGATATTTATATAGCCTAGTAAAACAAGTTACTCATGCATCCACCTTAGAAAATTATGAACAAAATTCTATGACCAAGAAAGACCACTCCGAACATGAATCCACAATGTAATTCTTTGACAAAGCATCAGTAGCCTAATTAGCCTCCCTATAAACATGTGTCACATCAAGGGAGAGACCACCAAAGAGCTGCAGACATTCAATCCAAGCAGGAAATATCACCCATGGGACATTACTGTACCGACCTCTAAGAATATCTACAACCACCATTGAATATAATTCCAACCAAATAAAGAACCAACCATGATGAGCCTCATAGGGGATAGCTTTTATCATGGACCATAGATCAACATCAAGGGCAGATCCCTGTCTAATATAATTAAAAAAACATCCCTTAACAAATCCTTGATAGGTATAAAATACACCACCATAGCCCAAAGGCCCGGGTGCACCAGAGTCTGCCCCATCAATATTAACTTTCACCTACGATAGAATGGGAGGAATCCTACTAAAAGATTTCAGAACCAAATGTTTTTTTATCATTCCAGAGACACAGAAATTCCCCAATATGACAAGATCACCAAAGTTATTATTCATGTAGTCAGCCCGTACATTGGAAGAATTACATAGTACCCTGTGAATAGAACTAACACCAGACTAAAAGGTAGGCTTGATGTCATCAAAGACCAGGCCATTTCGTTCCGTATAGATTAAGCCAATGGTGGCTACTATTGCAACCAGAAGAAGGTTTCTGGACTGTTCACTACACAATGCAGCTGAAATAGAGGAAAGCAGCTTCTCCAAGCTCTGTATCTCTAGACGACACCCAGTAACATCTTGTATATATCTTTAGAACCTGAAAGTAAAAACATGGGACATAAATACAGGCTCAATTGTCTCCTCTGCTACAAAAAACAGTGGTTAGGATGATGCCAGTAGAATTCTAGAATTTAAATGAGATTCTGTACTAAAATACTACATTTCTAAATCCTCCATAATAATATATATTCAACAGGTTTGATAAAGTTAGACTATAAATCCAATATCCATTGAGGGGTGGTGATCATCCCATCACACATGTACTGATACGGTGTTCTGGTACTTAAAATACTAGTGGATCTTGGATTCCAAACAATAGTTTCACTGTCAATGTTATTTTATCTATGAATTTCAGTTTTAATTTGAGTAGGAATAAAATCATAGGTACCCAAAGTTGTATCCTGAATAGAGGCAATTGATGTATATTGTAGGTTAGGTATAATTTCATTATCCTCTTGTATTTTTTTGGTTTACTAGGGGTGCTCTAGGCATTCAAAAAATAAACCCTAAAAACAAACCACTCAGAAAAATTCAAAATCCGAATAAAAGTGGACTTCAATGCGGTCCATATTGAAGTGGAGATATTGTAAGAGTATCCATCCAATAGTTTGGGAATGAGTCTAGCTAAAATAAACTCTATTGAACTATCATTATAAGTGAAAAAAATCCATGTAAACTTTATAAAAAATGACTCATTGAAAAGAACCAAATCCATTATTCTTATTCCCCCCATATCAATTGGCTTGGTACATTCCCTCCATGCCACAACAACCATCTTCTTCTCATTAATGGAGCCAGTCCATATGAAGTTCCTGATGAGCCTTTAGAGATCTTTGATGAGAGCCTTGGGAAACCTTTATATAGTGAACCCAAAAAAATATAATTAATCACCAAATTCACAAGGCAGATTCTCTAAACTTGAGCATATTTTTCCCTTTCTTAGTTTCTATTTGAGCAATAATACGATAGAAAATAGAATCAAGGGGATTTTGTTTACTCTAATCCAAAATAGAGGAACTCTATGACAGTTAAAGGGAAATGAGACTTTATTAATCCCCAAAAATATTGTTAAATTATTCTATATTATAATGGTCACTCCCTCCCCAAAACCCACAAATGATTTCTACCAGCTAATGGTGTGTCCAACCACATCCTCATAATGATTAAACATGGCCTCGATCAAAGAAAAAATCCGTATATTATCCAGTCCAAACAAAAGAATATCATTTGCATCGAAAAGATAGGTAGGGACACAAATATCTCTTCCAAATTTAATCTAACTATACAAACTAGCCTGAACAAGAATATTAAGGTAGAGACATAAATAATCCCTAGAAAGGGAAAACAAATCCCAGAAAGGGGATCCCCTTGCCAAACACTCCTGGAGAACTGAAAGAAACCCCAAGGAGAAACATTGACCAGAATTAAAATCCAGGAACTCTTAATAATGTCATGAACTGGGTTAATGAAACTGGTGGAGAATCCATTCATTCTAATAATGGACAAGAGAAAAGTTAATTTCATGGTATCAAAGTCCAAAAAAATATCAATCTTCATTGAATAATTCCCATATTTATCCTTTATTCTCATAACATTAATACATTCAGATATAGTGAAAATAAATGTTTGAATTTTCCTACCTATAACAAAACCAAACTGATTCGGGGTGATGATTCCCTTAACCACATTACCTGGTCTTGTAGCAATACTTTAACTAATGATCTTGGGAATGGTTTTTCCAATTGAAATATGTATAAATTCTATAATGTACACTACATTATCCTTCTTGGTAATTAGAGAAATGAATTTATATTTGGAACCATATGTCATGGAATCATTTAGAAATAACTCTCTCACTACATTGATAACCTCATCATGAACAATCTCGCAATTAATCATGAAAAACATATTTGTAAAACTATACATCCCTACCACACTATCAATGTTTAGGGAAAACAGGGCTTCCCTAACCACCTTTCCCCCATGTGGATCCACCAATTTTTAATTTATCTTATCATCAATGCATGCATTGATATTATTCACAATCATCTGTCTTCTATTCAACCCATTTTTAGAATAAAGTTCTGCAAATAACCAATAACCGTATTGCAGATTTCATTCTCTAAAGTGTGAAAACATACATTAATATATAAGTATTTGACTCCCTTCCTAATTGTCCTTTTTTTGTGAAGTCTATGGAAGAAAATAGAGTTTCTATCCCCTTACTTTAACCACCTGACATTATACAAAGATCAATCCAAATCTTCCTTAGTGTTGAGCATCTCATCAAGCTTTGATAAGGCCTGAATTTCATAAATGGAAGGCATGGAATTTAGCTAATTGATATTCTGGTATCCCAAAAGATTATTTTCAGCAAACTTGATGTCCTTATCTAACTTTGAGGAAGAGAGCTTTCCCCATTCCTTCAACCTCATCTTGACATTTTTAGTTTGGATAGTAAAATCTGGAAAGCTAATCTCATTGTAACATAATTCCAGGAATCAATGATAGTCACCCAACACCCTATAATCACAATCCAGGTATTGTTAAATTTGAAAGTAATAGGGTCCAACCAAGAACCACTAATTGAAATATCAACCACAAAGGGATTGTGGTTAGAATGATTTTTTGGGTAGCACAAGACTAGAGGCACTGAAGATGTCATGCCTGTCATCAACCTGATATAAACACCTATCCAATTTGCTGGCCTACCACATATTAGGAGTGTATCATCCCCAAGTAAAGTAAACACCAACCATAGACCCAACAACCAGTTTACAATGGTCAACACATTAAGTGAAATCATTGTCCACAAGTCAATTAAAATTTGAGCTAGCTTTCTCATTAGGAAGGAGAATAGTGTTGATGTCACCTAATATTATCCAATTGTGAGGAACTTGGGAAGATAGAGACACCATCTCACACCATAATTCCTTCTTTTTGATGTAGGATCTAGAAGCATAGACACAAAACAGATAAAAAATGTCCCCATGTATGAGAATAGTAACTGAGAAAATTTGATTACCTTTGGTATGGGAAATAAGATTGATGGTGTAATGGACCGAACAATGACTTATTAAGGAGTTTTCCAAAAAATCAGTTCCATCAAATGGTTCCACCAAAACAATGGCACTGGTCACGGTCACACACCGAAATGGTGGCACCACGATGGTGGCACCGTGACGGTGGCACCGCGATGGTGGCACCCTGACGGTGGCACCATGACTATTGAACCACGAAGGTGGCACCGTGATGGTGGCACCAAAATGGTAGCACTGTCTTCTTGTCACCCTCGCGGTGGCACCGTAGTAGTGGTGCCATCATAGTCACACACCGAAATGGTGGCACTTCTTACGGTGGAACCATGAGGGTGGAACCATGACAGTGGCACTGTAACGGTCGCACCATCACATTCGCACACTGAAATGATGGCACCACTTACAGTGGCACTGTGACCATGGAACTGCTTATAGTGTCTCACCAAATAGTGTCCCGCCCTTGTTTATTTTTCTTATTCGGCTCCCACAATGTATCTTTTGATGTAAAAGTGTTTTAATACCACTTTTGAAACCATTAAATGCTCGTAAATAGTATATAAAATCCCCCAAGATCCAGGAGACCCTTGACTTACAAAAATGTGTGGCCTTTTCCTCGGTGTCATGCCCATTTCCTGTACTTTCCAGTTCTTCCCCTGTTACGTGTTTTCATCAAATTAATGGAAACCCTTTAATTCATAGCTGTTATGACAACCTCTCTTATGAGAATTATTAAATGACCATTAATTCCATCGTGTGTAACTATCCAACCACATGGTGAAACCACAACCCTCCTTTTAATCCATTCAAAATTCATATCTTGTAACTATAGGATCTCATCTTTTGTGACACTGGATTCCTTCTTCTTCTTCATGGCTGGTCTCTTTTTATTTCCTTGATGCATTTGGAGTCCCCCTTCCCAAGTCTAGAGGTGCACCTGTGCTGGAGTCTTTCATGCTCAGTCTTGGCATCCTCAAAGTTCCTCCCCTGCAAGTTGTGCATCCCCAGTTCTGGGAACATGGAGAAAAACATCGGTCATTAATCATCTAGGTAGGGTTCTTTCTTTGTCTTTGTTACTGTGTATCATGGAGGTTGGGTATGATAATGTTTCCTTTGGGGATGTATAAAAACAAACCTTAATGAAGAAAATAAATGGACTTTTAATGAATTAAGGGGTGGGTTTTATGATGTTGCAATACTCTTTTACCTTTTCTTATATATTTTAAATTTTATGGGATTATGTCCACTGAAAATTTTGACCATTGGTGGTATTCCTTGGACACTAATGAACCCCAATCTCCGGTGATGATATTAATGGTTATAACATGGATATTGGTTAGTTACATAAACTTCGTTGATTAAATGGATGTCCAGTGAACAAGAATCCTTGTGTGATCACCACGGTAAACCAAATGGAAAGAAGAAACTCCATGAATGGTGAGTTTGAATCTAGAAACTCCCTTACTCTATCATGGTAACATGTGTGGTTGTTCTTCTTGTCACTTGTGGGGTGACGTGGATTGGGATGGGATCCCCTATTCTTCTGCAGTTGTTGATTTGTGGATCTGAAGACATGGGGGGCTGTATGTTGGAACTTAGATTGGTTCCAGTACTTCAAGGGATCTCACGAATCCCTTTTGTTGTTATGACTTTACAAGATAACTAGGTGTGAATGCTTAAATTGTTTCTTGGTTATTTTTCCTAGACTTTTGGATATGCCTTTTACTTTCTCGATAGTGAATAATTATTTAAATGGAATAACTTGAATATGATAACAAGAATGGGTTCAACAGGGAATTGTTTTTCGGGATTCTGTTGAGCCTTGGTTGTGGGTGTTGTTCTTTTTATGAATGAATAGTAATGAGGGTGTTTGTGTATTTTCTAATTTTGGAACCCCTAGGTTGGGATGAGTACTTGTTTACCTATATGTATAATTTAGTTCTTATGTTTCTTATTCTGTCCCTAACCAAGTTGAGAACTTCGTGTTGAACACCCCCATTTCAGGGGGAGGGTGTTTTTTCCAACACTTTTATGAGTGGCTAGTTATGAGAACCTTTTCTACTCCCTTTCCCAAGTAGTCCAGACTCTTCGGGCAGGCTACAAGGGCATGTGGACCATTATAGACCAGGATTCTTTGGGAAGGGTAGTTGTGGTGGTTGGACCACATGTGTGCAGGGAAGTTGTTTCCAAAGTGTCTTTGGGATGAGGCTCAGGTGTCTTTGGATGTGGAAGAAGTTGTTCTGTCCCAGGTGTCTGTGGGAGTGGTTATGTGTGGTTGTTGAGGTCCAGGTGTAATAGGCAGGATATCTGGTTGTATAGCCCAGGTGTGGGTGCGTGGGGGATGGTAGTGGGACTATGGTGAGAATGGAGGGAGAGGTATGATGCATAGGATGTCTTCAATAATTATTTGGAAAGTGGTGCATGGTACCCGAATATCAACGTGCTATTACTATTACTTGACTTGACTTGCACTATTTGGGGATCATGCCTTGGTGAGGTTTGGGTGGATAGTTTCCTTTCTATGTACTTTGGTTATCTCCTTTTCTCATAGGGCATTATAATTCCTCCACACTTGTGCATGAGAGATTTTGGTTTTCCCTAATGAGTATACCAGTATGCTCACCCTACGTATATAAAACTGATTTCAGGTTTCCATGAGGACTTTGAGGACCGTGCCAGACCCTATTTTCTCCATTGCTGGGACTGTTGACATCGTTTCTTTCCATTTATTTTGGTACATCCTTTTTTGAATATTCTATATTTTTGTAGCACTTATTATTAGAACATTCATATAGGAATGTATTGTTTTGGAATTGCTTTTACTTCCAGTTTTGGTCTTTTTTGGGATTTACTATATTATCTCCCGATTCTACTAAATAAAAAGGGTAATTCCTTCCATTTTACCCATGATTTTATACCCTTGGTACTAGTCACCACTCTGAGGCCTATTGAAGGTGGGTATTGGGGTTCATTTTCCCTCCTTCAACCTGAGGAAGGAAGGGTTTGGAAATCTATTGTCCCTTCCCTCATCATGGTGAAGGCGGGTCATGACAGAATTGTATCATAGGGAGGTTGAGAGATAGGATGTATTTTGGAGTTAGGCATAGTGATGATTGCATGGGATGGTAGGGAAACAATGTTAGGAAATCTTGGCACAAGAAATAGTCCAAGGATGACCGGCTATGACATGGGATTTTATGTCTCCCTGTGATCTGATGCAAGGACTCTAGACCTACCGAACGACCAAGTGAGGCTACACTGATTGAAGGGTAGATACCTTAGGAAAGGTACGTGTATCATAATTACTTTTGTTATTATGTGTCTTGTGTGTCTTGGGAATTTAAAATAAATAAAAATTCAATGAAAAAATTAAAATAAATCTTCTACACTACTCTGGCATAGGAATTCCTTGTTTACCTTGTAGATATGTCACCTTGATGGCGACCATAGGTAGTCCGGGTGATTGAGGCCCAGGAGGCTAATTTGGCTGATCAGAAGAGCGCTGATCGGGAGAAAGATGATGACCAGTGTTAGAGTATGCTTCATGCATTTCAGAGATAGACCCTCAGGAAGTACGAGGGCTGCATCTCAGACAGGGAGAAAGAGAGATGGCTCGAGGATCTGGTGATAACTTTCAGCTTGATTTGGGATCTGATGGAGGAATGGGTTTCTTTGGATATAAGCTAGATGCATGGAGGATCACGTCAGTGGTGGACTCTCTATCTTGGGTAGAATATGGAGGCTGAGGTTTCATGGACTGACTTCGAGAGGGGGTTCCAAGAGGAATTCCTCTCTTCCATAATGAATGTGGAGAAGAGGAAGGAGGTAATCTCCCTTTATCAGGGGAGTATGTCAATGAGGGAGCTGTGGATCAAGTTCAAGGATCTCCTTCATTTTTCTCCAGACCTCTTTCCTAATGAGGAGTCTTGGGCGAGACATCTAGAGGAGGCACTCCGACCTTCTCTTCAGTGTGATATTATTCCCTTCAATCTACAATCAAACTTGGTGTTCCAGAAGAAGGATGAAGTGGCAGAGAGGATGAACACACTGGGAGGTGTGCCTAAAGAAGGTATCCAGATGGTCTCATAATAGGTAAAGGACAATAGTATAAGGCCTCCGATGTTAGGGCCTTCCCGGTTTCAGCTAGTGGGGAGCAGCCCTAGCTGTTCCAATTTTGATCTCACAGTACCCGCCCTTTCTTTGCGGGCCCAAGACCGAGATGATTCATCTGTGGCGGTCATGGGAACCATTGGAATCAGTGCGAGGACCTTGTGCTACACAGTGGGAGTGGGATGGTTTAGTGCCCACCTCAACAGTAGTAGTTTTCATCCGAGCCCCTTCAGTAGTAGCAGCAGGGACAGTAAGCTCCTACTCCTCAGAGAGAAGAGGTTTCCAGAGGAGTCTGACCTCAGGGTGCTCCTCAGGGACCTCAAAAAGGGAGTGGTCAGGGAGGTGGACAACAACCGAGGGGAAGAGGATCTGGGCCTGGGAAGTTGCACACCACAGAGGAAACAGTTCCATCAGGGTTAGAAGTCGTTCGAGGTACGATCAACTTATTTAGTACTCTTTCATGTACCTTGTTTGATTCAAGAGCTTCACACTCCATTGTAGAACCCAATCTATCCCATGCTTTGGGTGTAGATGTAGAGAGACTTTTTGTTCCCCTGGTTTTAAGTACGACAGTCAGAGTTCAAACCAGATTGTCTTGTGTTCTCTTAGGATGTAGAGTGATATTGGGACCACATAATTTCATTGGATACCTTATTATGCTATAGATATAGCTGTATAATGTCCTTTTAGGCATCTACTAGTTGTTCTTTGTGTGTTCCATTATCAACTGCTTCTGGAGAAGGGTTGTGTTTTCAGATATAGGCGGTCGACGTGTGACTTTTGTTGGTGATCAGGGTTGCCAGGAGGGTAGCCAGTGAGTGGATCCCTTTCATTCCATGTTGGTCGAGCTGTTAGTGGTATCAGCAGACTCAGAGATGGTGGATGCTTCGGGGATTTTTAGTGAGTTCATGGACGTATTCCCTAAAGAGGTGTCGAATCTAACCCCTCAATGTGGTGTTGAGTTTGGGATATACTTGAAAACTAGTTCCCATCATATTTCGATGGATACCTATTAGATGGAACTTTTTGAGTGTTGGGATTTACATATTCTTATTGAATATCTGATGAAGAAGGGTTTTGTATGATCAATCATGTCACCATGGGGAACTCTAGTCTTGTTCGCGAAGAAAGAAGATGGTGATCCCAGGCTGTGCATAGACTACCGGAGACTGAATCAGTTAATAGTCAAGAACTGTTACCCTCCCTTGAGGATATATGACCTTTTTGGTCAATTGAATGGGGGATGATGGTTCTCCAATATTGACTCACGGTCAGGATATCACCATTTTAGGGTAAAGGAGGGTGACATCTCAAAGACTAAATTCAGGTTCATGAATGGGAACTTTCAGTTCATGGTCATGTCATTCGGCATTAGGAATGTGCCAGCTGTGTTCATAGGGTTCATGAAATCCATCTTCCGGTAATATCTAGACTGATTCATATTCATGTTTATTGATAACATCCTAATCTAGTCAAGATACAAGGAGGACTACACTAAGCATCAAAGGATGATTTTATGGGTCCTCCGACGTAACCAGCTCTATGGAATGTTGTCCAAGGGAAAGTTATAGAAATGAGAGGTGTACTTCCTTGGAAATGTGGTGTCTGGACAAGGGATAACATTGGACCCATCAATGGTCAAGGTGGTTATTTCATGGGCAGCACCCAAGAACGTGGCAGATGTTTGTAGTTTCCTGGGTTAAGAGGGTTACTACCAGATATTCATGCCTAATTTTTCTTGATTTGTGGAACCCCTGATAGCCTTGACAAAGAGATACCAGGATTTTTTATATGGAGTGAGTAGTGCCGGGTAGCCTTTAGTTATGTGAAAGGGAAGATAGTTTGTACCCCAGTACTAAGGTTTTTAGAAGGAGTGACATTTGAGGTGTTACGTGATGCTTCAGGGCAAGGCTTGGGGTGAGTGTTGATGCAACATTAGAGGTGATCTATTATGGGTCTAGGTAGTTATGTCCGCATGAGCGTAACTATGCCACCCATGATCTGAAACTTGAAGCGGTCCTTTTCGCACTAAAGTTGTGGTGACATTTCCTCATCGGGGAGCACATTGTGGTCTTTACAGATCCCAAGATATTGAGGTATATCTTCTCCCAGTGGGACCTGAACTTGCAGCAGTGGAGGGGGATAGAGTTTCTTTAGGACTAAGACTTTGAAATCTCTTAAATTGAAGGTAAGGGGAATGTGGTGGCTGATTCCTTGAGCAGGTAGTCACAAAAGTATGCGGTTCGAGAGTCGGAAGATGCTTGGAAGTTGATGGAGGATTTGGCTGACCTACACCTAGATAAAAGGGTGGAGTATGTCCAAGGATCTCTATTCCAGATGACAGTTCAATCCTCTCTGTTGTAGTAGGTGGAGAAGTATCAGTGGGGGACTTAGAGGCTAAAGTGATGTGTGATCGTGTTATCTAGGGTGATGCTCCAGGAGGATGGTCGGAAGATGTGAAGAATCAGATTTTGTTTAATGGAAAGTTGTTTATCCTAGTGGATATTTACAAGAGAGTTTTTTGTGAGTTCCAGAACTCACCCTTGGAGGTACACCCAGGAGTTTCCAAGATGTACCAAGGCTTGGGGGTCAGTTTTGGTGGCCTGTGGTGAAGCGGGCGGTGGCAGAGTTTTTGGAAAAGTGCCTCATGTGTCAGCAGGTGAAGGATGAACAACACGTCCCAGGAGGTCTGTTACAAACTTTAGATGTCCCAAAGTGGAATTGGGATGACATCTCGATGGATTTCATCACAGGACTAACCAGGGTTCAAGGAGGATATGATGATATCTGGGTAGTGGTAGACCATCTGACGAAATTAGCTCACTTCCTAGCAATCAAGGAGTCGAGTGTGGTGGATGCTTTAACACAGAGGTATGTAGACAAAGTGTGTGGTTTCATGGATTTCTGAGGTCCATAGTCTTCGATCATGATACCTAGTTTACCTCACAAGTCTAGAAAGGATTGCAACATGCTTTTGGCACCCAGCTATTCCTCAACACTACGTTCCACCCCCAAACAAATGGGAACACAGAGTGCACAATCTATACATTGGAGGATATTCTACAGGTATGTGTTTTGGACATTGCAGGATTGTGGGTAGGGCACTTTCCTCTGTTAGGGTTTTCCTACCAAAATGGCTATCACTCTACCATTGGCATGGATCCATTTGAATCCTTGTATGGGAGTAAATGTTTCTCACCAGTGTACTGGATATAGGTTGGGGAAGTTGGTGTTCCTGGCCCAGAGGTGGTGCAGAGCACAATAGAGAAGGTTCATCTTATACGAGAGAGGATTAAGGTGCATCAGGACTAGAAGAAGTCGTTTGCCGGTCATAGGAGGAGACCCTTGGAGTTTGATGTTGGTGACCAAATGTTCTTGAAGGTCTCCCCTCAGCATGGGAAATGGAGGTTCAGAAGGGGGAGTAAGATTTCTCCCAAATTCGATAGACCCTTTGAGGTGTTGTGGCAGATCGGTGAAGTGGCTTATCAGCTGGCGCCATCACCGCCGCTACTGAGGATTCATGACATCTTCCATTTGTCTCAGTTCCATCGGTATCTACATGATGATTCGCACCTCCTCAACTGGGGGAAGCCAGATATTGATGACGATGCGACATTTGTAGTGCAACAAGTGAGGATCGAGGATCGTGAAGAGAAGGTGATTTTTGGATGAACCATCCCTTTGGTTCGTGTGTTATGGAGGCATGGTGTCCTTGAGAAGAGTACCTGGGAAGGGGAGCCATAGATGCATGCCAAGTACGTAGAGCTGTTTTGAGTTTTTTCTATTTTTTTGTACTTGTTTTGATGTAGTTTTTGACCTTATTAACTATGAAATGGACTATTTTCCTTGTTCTCTGGATGTGTGTGAAGAGTCCTGACTGTGGGGAGGGAAGGACCTGATCCCTAATCAAGATGCATTAAATTGGATGTGGTTAAACCCATTTTAGTGAGTTAGTGCCTCCCAAAGCAGATAGTATCTTGACTTGGAAGAAGGGACTCCCTAATCCATATGATTAGATGGTATGAACTTAATGGGTTTGTGTGGTTACTGGAGGAAGATGTGTTGCTAGATGTTGTGGAGGTTTACTCAAGAGAGGTATCTTTCGAGGTGGTTGTTCGGATCCCTCTCTTTTCTTTGGGCCTAGTTTTGATTCTCAATGGAGAGAATAGTTTGAGAGGCATTTGATGTAATGGCTCGTACAATGAATCATTAAGGAGTTTTACAAAAACTTCATTCTATAAAATGGTTCTACCAAAATGGTGGCACTGGTCAAGGTGGAACACGGAAACAGTGGCACCACTTACGGTGTTCCACATAACTGGTGGCACCATGATGGTGGCACCATAGCAGTCGTACCATCACAGTCACACACCAAAACAATGGAATTGATTACGGTGGCACCGTGAGGGTGGCACCATAAATATGGCACCCTAACGGTCACACCATCATTGTCTCACACAAAAATGGGGGCACTGCTTACAGTGGAACCGTGATAGTGGCACCATGGTCATGGCACCGCTTACAGTGTCTCACCAAACAGTGTCCAACCCTTGCTTCGTTTTCCAGTTCTACTCCTGCAATATATATTTTAACATAAAAGTGTTTTAATACCTATTTTGAAGCCATTAGAAGACCATAAATTATATCTAAAATCATCTAAGATCACAGAGACCATTGACTTACCAAATTGTGTGTCTTTTTCCTCAGTGTCATGCCCTTTTCCCATACTTTCCAGTTCCTCCCCAGTTACGTATTTTCCTATAATTAAAAGAAATGATTTAACACAGAGCTGTTATGGCCACCTATCCAATGAGAATTACTAAATAACAATTAATTACATCATTTTTAACCATCCAACCATGTGGTAAAACCACTATCCTCTTTTTAAGAAGATTAAAATTCATATCATGTAACTCCAGGATCATACCTTTTATCACACATGATTCATTTTTCTTCTTCTTGGATGGTAAATTTTTATTTACTTGATGCGTTTGGAGTACCCCTTCCCAAGGATAGTGGTGCGCCTGTACTGGAGCCTTTCCTACATAGTATTGGAATCCCCAGATTTTCTACACCACAAGTTGTGCATCCCTAGTTCTTGGCGCATGGAGAAAAACCTTGATCATTGATCATCTATGTAGGGTTATTCCTTCATCTCTCTTATTGTGTATTATGCAGGGTGGGTATGATAATGTTTCCTTCAGGGATGGATGAAACCAAACCATAACAAAGATAATAAATGTACTTTTAAAGAATGATGGGGTATGTTTGATGATGTTGTTCTACACTTTTAACTTTGCTTATTTGTTGTAAATTTTATGGGCTTATGTCTACTGAAAATTGGGACCATTGGTAGTCTTTGTTGCGCACTAATGAACCCATTTCTCCTATGATGATATGAATGGTTGTAACATTGAGATTAGTTAATCATGTAAACTTAGTTGATTAAATGGATGCCAACCAAACAGAAAGAAAGAACTTAATGAATGGTGATTTTGAATATATAAAATCCCTTACTCTATCATGGTAACATGTGTGGTTGTTCTACTTGTCTCTTGTGGGGTGATGTGGATGGGGATGGGATCCCTTATTTTTGTGAAGTTGGTGGTTTTTGGATCTGAGGTCATGTGGGTTTGTATGTTGGATCTTGGTTTGGTTCTAGTACTTTAAGGAATCTCATGGGCCCCTTATGTTTTTGTGACTTTACAAGAGAACCGAGGGTGAATGCTTAAATTGCTGCTTGTTTGTTTTTCCATGTCTTATGTCTATGCCAGTTAGATTCCTAGTAGTGGAGAATTATTTAAATGGATTCACTTGAATATGATAACAAGAATAGGATCTATGGGGAATTGTTTTCCAGGAGTGAGTTATGCCTTGGTTGTGGGTGTTGTGCTTTTTATGAATGAATAGTAACGATGGTGTTTGTGTATGGGATGATTTTGGAACCCCTTGGTTAGGATGAGTGCTTGTTTACCTATATGTATAATTTAGTTCTTATGTTTCTTATTTCCTCCCCACCCAAGATGATAAGTTCATGTCAAACACCCCCATTTCATGGGGTAGGGTGTTTTTCCCAACACTCCTATGAGTGGCTGGTTATTATCTCATTTTCTTATCCCTTTTCCGAGCATCCCATGACTCTTTGGAAAGGATATGATGGCAGGAGGTCCATTATAGCCCATGATTCTTTAGGAATGGTAGCATTTGTGGTTGTCCCATGTGTGTGCGGGTAGGTTATTTCCCAAGTATCTTAGAGATGAGTCCCAAGTGTCTTTGGGTGTGACAGTAGTTGTTCTGGACCAGGTGTCTTTGAGCATGATTAAGTGTGGTTGTTGAGGCCTAGGTGTTTGCGGGAAGGATGTTTGGTTGTATAGCCCAGGCATGTGTGGGCGGGGGATGGCAGTGGGACTGCAGTGACAATGGAGGGAGAGGTCAGGCACGTAGGATGTCTTCAATAACTAGTGGGGAAATGGTGCAAGGTACCAAAATATTGATGTGATATTACTAATACTTTACTTGACTTGAACAATTTGGGGAGATTTCTTTGGTGAGGTTTGGGTGGATAATTTCCTTGTAATGTACTTTGGTAATCTCCTTTTCTCACAAGGCATTAGAATGCCTCCCCACTTTTGCATTAGATCTTTTGGTTTTCCATAAAGAGTATACCTGTATGCTCACCCTATGTATATAAAACTACTTTCAGGTTTCCAAGAGGACTTTGAGGACTGTGCCTGACCCTATTAGCTTGGACATCAGGTCTATTGACATTATTACATTCCTTTTCTTTTGGTACATCCCTGTGGATTTTTCTGTAATTTTGTAGCACTTATTACTAGAACATGCATATGGGAATGGATTGTTTTGGATTTACTTTTACTTCCAGTTTTGGTGTTGTTTGGGATTTACTATCTTATCTCCTGATCGTACTAAATAAAAAGAGAAACACCTTCCATTTTACGTGATATTCTATACCCTTGGTGTTAGTCGCCACTCTCGGGCCTATTGAATGCGAGTCTCGGGGGGTCATTATCTCTCCGTCAACTTGAGGAAGTAAGGGTTTTTCACTCTATTATCCCTTCCCCAATCTTGGTGAAGGTGGGTCAAGATAGATAGAATCATGTTTCAAAACCCAAAGGCTCTCCAAATTATCCTTATTAATATTTTGATCAAAAAACGAGTAACCAAGATATTCCTACTTGAAGTCATTCTAATTAACAAAGTTCATCCTTGGCACAACAATTCTAGTAACTAAATGGATATTGGTCATGACAATATTTATAAGGGCCTTGACCATGGGAGCATTCTCAATCCCATGAGAATACAGAATATAATCTTCATTTATAGAGGGATTCCATGGCCCTTATTTGAGACCCCCCGAGTGACTTCTTTCATGGCCTTGTTTCCCTTACCCTTTTTTGCAATTGTGAGATTCCCATCACGAAGACTCTAAAATTCAAGGTCTTTCACTTCATCATCTGAACTATCATTAGACTAATCATCCCTAATATCATCAGACCAAAACACCCCAAAAAGTGGGCTAAATTTATTGGGGGACTGAATTCCCCCAACTGATTCTGCATCCATTACCCTCTTAGAATCTCTTCTTGATGGAACATGAGTGACATGTGCATCCCCACTCAATACTACATCATTTGGATCAGTTGTAGGGTGCACTATCCTATCCAATGACAATCCCAAATCAAGTGCATCTGTCTTGCTACTGGCAGGGGTGAAGTCATGTTTATCTAGTTCATGCCACAAATCAATGATGGAATCTAGGGGTAAATTCATTAATAGAATCAAATAAAGTTCTTTAAGGAATCATCATCTCCCTAGACCTATAGTGTAGTATCCTTTGCATCACTCATAAACATAATCCTCAAGGGCTAAGACATCATAGCCTCAGCATTAAAGGATGGATGATGTTGTGCCATACCATGATGGACTTCAAAAAAGGGTTCATCAGTTGATTGAATAGTCAAAGACTTAGCATTAATGATTGGATTATGTTGTGTCATATCATGATGGACTTCATTATAAGGGTCATTGGGTGACTGGACAGTTTTATATGTGGCTTGTTATCCACTCAGTAGGTTCTGTTGCCCTGTATCTTTCAGAGCCTTGTCAGTATCATGAAGAACCTTATCAGTATCATGATGAACCTTATCAGTATCATCCTATAAAATTTCAGAAGGGGAAGTGTATTCATGATCCTTCAAGATATCCTTCACTCTAATGAAATCCATATTTGGTCCCATTGAGATTCAACCATCCTGAGGGAAAAAATCCTTATCCACCTGCTCAATGTCCACAATTCTAGCAAGCAAGAGTAGTTCAACTTATAGAACCTCCTACTCATTTCCCACTTGTTGTAGGTCAGTAGAGGTGGAGGCAGGATTTTGTCTCTTATCAGCATCCTTCATGCAGTTAGCCTCATCATGTCCCTTTAAATTGTATAAGGTACATGTTATTACCCTCCTTCACTCCTCAGAGAGGTTCCCAAAGAAGTTTCACACCCCTCAAAAACTCCAGCTTCCTTTCATACAAGATTCCCAATGAGATGTTGTCCTTCTTATTTGTAAGGATAACTTCATCCACCAGTTTTATTGTCATATCAATCTCAATCAAGACACGATCATAGTGTCCAAATCTAGGATTATCAGTTTGATGATTCATTCTAATTGGATTTCCCACAAAAGATGCAATGTATTATAAAATATGGAGATGCCAATAAAATCAATTGAGCTTATAAATTTGAACACATACCTGCACAAGAGTATTGATGACATTAAAGGGATCAAATTTATGATCCAATTCCTAAATTTGTAGAATACCAGGCTTGAGGGAGATAGATCTGAAGCTCCAATCCCACCTCTTACAGTCATGAGTTTGGAATACAACATTGAAGAAACCCCTTCCCATTGTAGTCATTTTCCAATCCTCAAATCCCCACATAGTGGACATTTTCTTATTCATCTAATAAAACCACCACATCCTATCACCTTTTGGGGTGAGGAATCGAGAGGTTATAGAATACCTACAATGTATAACCCTTTCTTCAATATCATTATGATTGGAAGAAACATATTAAATCCTACCTTTCCTAATCACCCTACTAGAAGAAAGGGATACAAAGTCTGTGACAGATGGATTTGCGGTAGATTTTACTATGTATACGAAATTCTTCTTCAAATAAGACGACATCACAGTCGAACCCTATTTGAAGGGATAGAATTCTTGTAGATCATAGAGGGATAAGAGATCCCTATTCCCTATACAATCATCATGGTTCACCAGATCGGGATCCTTTGCCAAGGGATCAATCAAAACAAGCTTTTAACCGCACCCAGAACCACCATGATCTATCCCTTGATACACCATCCACCCTAATATTATTGTAAATTGGTGATATAGTCCATCAATATGTCCTCCCAATTCCACTTGGGATCATTGAGTGATTTAAGAAACCTACCATGCTTACGATGCCCAACATTCAGCCTCTAACAGACCAAACACTAAGATAAAAACACTATAAAAAATCTGTTCATACCATACCACCAAAAATAAATTTTGAAGGTATGATAAATCATAGAAACACTAGGATATTCTTCAAAGAGATAACTATATAACCCATATAAAATTATCTCATTTATCACTGAAGAAACAAGGATCCTTCCTTGGAATGACACCCGATAATAATCATCCCCAAACCATCCCTAAGGAGAATCTCTAAGAATAACTTGATAAATAAAACTACCATGTATAATACCCTAGATATTATTTCTATACCTTCTTCACAAAATAATAATGCCCCTTAAATTTTTAAAGACACCCTCTACCATCAAATTCTCCCATATAAATTTGCATCATGGAGAGATCCTCTATCACTCTACAAGCATCTCCAAATTTCTGAATAGAATCACAACACAACTTATTACTCAGATAATCATCTACAATACTTAATATTTATTGTAAATGAAATATTTATGTTGTGATAATATATTAATTCCATTCACTATCACTAATATAGGTTCAAGTTATATTGATAGAATATATACCTCAATATCTTATGATCTATGAACACAAAAAATCAGTCCCTAATGAGATAATGACACCATCATTTTTTAGAAAAAAACAATTGAAGAAGGATCAAGATTATAACTATCATAGTTACATATATGTGACCATAAATTCATAGGAAATAACTTATCTTTAATAAAGAAAAATGGAACCCAATACAAGACACAAAACATCACAATAGACCTTAAATAAAACTTCCTCCTCTATAAAATTAATAAATGAATCACTTACTAACTTCTCCTTAAAATAATAAAAATCATTCTAGAATTTTCATTCATTTCAAAATTTTGACTCTTTCTAGTCAATGATATCAATGGATCACAATGTGATTATATTCGGGTATGAATCTCATAAAATATCCAACAAGACCAAAGAATATCTGTACCTCGACAATATTCTTGGTGGATACCCAAGAGTATACTACCTCAATATTTGAATGTTCCAAAAATGATCCCTTCCCAAACTTGACATATCCCATGAAGTAAACCTCATATTCTAAAAAATTACACTTTAATAGCTTTTCAAACAATTGGTGATCCCAAAGAACCCCTAAAATGGTTTATAGATGCTCTGTCTGCACTTCATCTAAATCAAAAATACAAAAGGAATTCTTCAATGAAAATCACCACTAATCAATCTATAAATTAATGAAGCACTATGTTCACTAGTCCCATGAACATGGACATGGAATTCATGAAAACAAGGTGTATTACCAAAAAATCATAGTATCCAGAATGACATTTAAATGCATTCATTGGGACATATTCATCCTTTAACAACATCTATTGATACCCTGATTGAAAATGAATCTTCAAAAAATAGATATATCCCTTTAACTGATTGAACATATCATCATTATATAGGAGGGGATAATGACTCTTCACTTGTACCTAATTAAAGAAATAATAATTTATACAAAAACATAGACTTACATCCACCTTATTTGTAAATAATACCAGATCACCCTACGATGATACACTAGTTCAGATAAAACCTATTTGTAGAAGATAATCAAAATGAATCCACATATCTTATTGCTCATAAAATTTCATGCTATATAGAGTATTTTATATTATAGTGACACCTGGTTGTTTCTCCATCCCACATTTTATCTCATGTCAAATAAGTGGAATCAAAACCTCTTCAGGAAAGACATTTAGGTAATTCTCTATAACCTTGGGAAACACCACCAGCTAATCATTTACAAAACTAAACATCATCTTGTACATTAATGAATATGAGGAAACAATATGATCTAACCCTCCTGAGGGCCATATTCACTAGAAAACTTAGAATGCTCCATGTCAACATCATATAATATAACTCACCTCCTAATTCGTCAATAATAGCATAGAACAAATACAAGTAGTCCCTTCCCAGGATGGTGTTGTATATCTATATCAGAAAACATAGGAAGTCCCACAAAGAACGATGTTTACCTAACACTACTTCATAATATATACACACATCATATAAGCGATCTCATTCTCTATCTGAAATAGTCAATTACAATGGCACAAAATCGATTTCACCTCAACTCCCATAGAATTTACTAGGGATGGTGAAAATAAGGTTAATGTAAATCTTTAATAAAAAAAGAATACATCCATGTATACTATATGTAGATAATACCTCACACGATGTCTAGAAGACCTAGTTATGGAAATTATAAACAATGAATTTGACCATGTTCAAATCCATGTTCTCTATGGTACGTATGGAAACCACATCCATGTCAGCACCCAACTCTTTATCCCTATGGATGAGGAGGACTAGGGTTTTTCCTCTTTCTACCCCATCCCATCTATAATAATCCTGACCCATATCACTCTAATTCTACCTCTAAGGATAATTCTATAATGGATAATCATAAGGACGTTTCCACACCCACGTTTATTTTTTAGGAAGTTTGGCCAATCAAGATTCCAATGGCCATGGCCTCCACATGAAAAAAACTACCTTTGATCTCTTGGTAAGAGTATGAGAATTGAAATATTTGTTAAAATGAGATTATTAAAGCTATAACTATCTCCATACTAATTAAAACTTCATCTGAATAGTTGAATGAGAACCCATTGTTATAGCTCAACTCTATAGAGAGTGTTGACAATTCCCCTCCCATGGTGACCTGATATTAGCCAGTATTCAATCTATAACATCTCATCACCTGATTTTAGGAACTTTTTAACCCTTTTTTTCATCATAATTTTTTTGGAACTTATTCTAGGGAGTTTTTTATAGCATTTGAAAAACTTTGTTGTTTTGGGGGACTATGAACGGTTGGTGCATGGTTAGATAAAACCATGTGGTTTGGTCTATCAAGTCTTGTAGCTTACATTGGTGCTCTGGATGGGGGTTCATAGTTTTTATAAACTATGAAGACACCACCACCAAACCATGTACCCTTGGAAAGTGGGATTTTAATGGTCTATGCATGGTTAGTTTAACTATGTGGCCAAACCGTGTACCCTTTCTAGAAGCATAGTAAAGTTTCATGGTTACTATTAACCATGCAGTTTAACTAGGAAATAATGAACATGAGTTTTTAATCCCACATATTTTTAATCAATATCCTTGTATACCTTTTTAACCTCTAATCACCTGCATTCAACCAAAATCAAATTCATTACATTTGGAGGCTACTTAGAGGATTCTGTTTCCCCTTAAACATCTTCTATTGTGAATCACAATGCTAGTTTAAGATTGTTATCCATCTATAGTATGGGGTTTATCTATTTATTTGGGTTTATCTCTCCTTTATTTCTCACCATTTTGAGAGTGTTGAATAATTATGTTGTTAATGGATTAGATCTCAGTTTTGGAGGATCATTTTTCATGTTTTGTGATTCTAGGGATTCATCTTTGATCATATTTACCTTCATCTCTTCATTTTTATTTCCAGTTGTGGGTGTTGATTTGATTGATGATGTGATTAAAGGTAGGTGTTTCCATAAGAATTTACCATAAATTATAAACCCTAATTTTTTTGAATGGATTGAAATAGGTTTTCAATTGATTTAGAAAACCTAGATATGAAATTGTTTTATATTTCATTTAAAAAGTACAAGGAGAATATGAAAAACCATAATTTCAAAGGTATTGAAATTTTTTTGTAGATTTTGAGAAAAGTGATAGATTAAAATGATAAATTATTTAATGCTGATTATTGATAAAATTGGATTTAAGTGAAAGATAGTTTGAATGTAATAAAATTGATGAAACCAAATTATTTGTTTTTAAAATTAAAATGGCATGTTGTGTCCTTAATTTGGGAAATTGAAATAAAAAAGATGATTTGAATTAAAATGATTGTTTTTTTCATGTTTAATTTATTAATTTAAGTAAATTTGATCCTGAGTAGTTAATGGGTTATTAGAAAAATTATTATAGGAATATGAATCCATATAAATATAATTACAATGATAGATCTAACTAAACCTAGTGTGGAATGATTTTCCCTAATGGGATGTTGATTGATTATTCCTATTGGCCTGAGTGGTAGGAATTTTTTTGTACATAATTGAGCCGAGAATGATGATTTATTAATGATAAGATCCTAGATCCTAGAACTAATATAACTCAGGACATATTAACATGGTTATGTGTTCATTTTTAATTGATTAAACTTTACATTTTTATAGAATTGTCCAAGATAGAGATGGTGGGACTCGATGGTTAAAATAAATAAACATAAGGGGTTATAGTGGAAATACTTAAAGGATATTTTCATAGAGTAGTTCTATCCAAAATATATGGTTCTGTTGAGTTCCATGAAGATTATTAGCCTCTATTAGGGTGAAAAACTATGACTCTATACTCAAACCCTTTTTATAAACATGTTTTTTTCTCTCCTAAGGTAGTTATAAATGAGAATTTGAAGGCATGAAGATTTGATATGGGTATTGAATTTGATATTCAATCTCAGTTTTTCATGTATAAGATCACATATTGTGTGGATTTTATAGATATAGTTTTTATGGATAAGATTGACCTATCTGGTAATTTAGGGTTGATAGGTGGGCCTATTTCTCCAAGTATTTTTTTTTTGTTTTTTTCCCTTTAAGGTAAAGAGAAAGTGTGATGATTCCCTTGGTGGTTTATAAGAGAATAATTTATCTATAACTTCATTAGTGTCTAGTAAAGGCCTATTGACTTTATTTCATTATGGAATTATTAGTAATTCCAAATGGGTTTTATCAAAGGCATCCAAGATCTATGGTACATGCAGTCACTCAAGCGACTTGAGAAGTTATGTCATGTTTCTTCTTCCCTACTAAGTTGACCAAACTCATCTACATCAAAAGGTACTCATTTGAAATTAGATGCTTCAATAACTAAGGGGTAGCATCCATAGGCATCCATAATAATGATTCTTCATGCCATGTATGTGTCTCTAGAGGAATTTTACGTGGTTCTAGGCATGTTGAGAGGTACCATCACTATAGATTTATCTTTAGTGACTTCTTTATTTTATACCAGTTCATCTTATTAATTTTTATCAACTTGTTTTTTGAATTTTCTAAACCTTACTATGGACCTTATGTCTTATGTAATGGATATTACTATTCTCCATGAAACAATGAGATAGTAGGGTCTATGATGTCCCTCTTGTGTTTTCACTCTATCATAGATTGATGTGACTTGGAAATTTATAGTTCTCGAAATAAAACCTGTTGTATTTATTATTTAGATGGATTGGTTGATTTCTCATAAGGATTTATTTTACTGTTATCTTTTTTATATCTACATTATTAAGCTTGATGGGGTGTTCCATGTTTTTAAGGGATAATTAGATAAATGATTGAGTAGAGATGAACCTCATTTTCTATAGTTCGGAAGGGTAATATTGGGTTTTCTTTAGTAGAGTGGGAATATTTTTATAGTGATCTCCATATAGTTATTGTAATGTTTTCCAATATTTTTTCATCAGATTTTTCTATACTAACACCAGTATAGGAGGGGGATTTCTACATTTATTTAGTACTTCATAATCACCTAGTAAGTATTCCTTCTTATCATATAGAACTAGCTTAATTGGAAAAGTGAAAAACTTAGTTGGATGATTTATTGGATAATGGATTTGTATTCTTGAGTGTGTCCGCTTGGGTGATGTTAATTATTTTTCTAAAGAAAGATAATGGGTCACTATTCCTCTATATTGATTGTAAAAAAATCAATCATGTTATAGTAAATAGAAAGTATCAATTACCAAGGATAAATGAGTTGTTCGATCAGTTAAAAGAGTAGAAGTAGTATTCAATGATTGATATTCAGTTTGATTTCCATTAGTTTATAATCAAAGAATATGACATCCAAAATAATTCCTTCAGGAGTAGGTGTGGAAATTTTGAGTATCTTGTTATTTATTTTTGTATAAATAACCTTTAATACTGTTTTTATATCACTATTAATGGGATATTACATTTTTATCTCAATTTTTTCATGGTGGTATTTTGGATGAAATTTTACTTTACTCCAAAATTGAGGAAGACCATGTGCATCATCTAAGAGAAGTTCTAGATACTGTAAGACGTAACCAACTTTATAAAAATATTTAGAAATTTAGTTTCTAGATTTGGGAAGTTGAGTTTGTATGAAATGTAGTCTCAAAACATATATCCTCTTTCAATATTGGTAAGGTGATGTTTTTTATGACATTATGGTAACCATGTAATGTTTTTTAGATTTAGAGATTCCTCCATTTAGCTGAGTATTACCACCATTTTGTCAAATATTTTTTAAATTTGGATTCTCTGATGACCACTCTAACATATAAAGGGGTAAATTTATTGTGGGACTATAAATTTTAGAATTATTTTATTTAGTTAAAGTACCTTTGGAATTCTAAACCAGTGTGGACTCTTCCATAGGTTGGTCAGGTCCATGTAGTCTTTTGATATGCATCAGGTTTTGGTTTGGGATGTGTTCTCTTATTGGGTGATCAAGTGGTGGACTATAGTTCTCAACGGAATAAACAACATGATACAAACTATAGCACTTGTGATCTCAAAATATAATCTATGGTTCATTCTTTTAGGAGTTTGTGGAATTTCATTTTTGTAGAAAGGTTCACCATCTATTCTGATCACAAAAGTTTGAGGTATATATTCTCTCAAAAAATATTTTAACCCTTTGTAGAGACAGTGGTTGGGGTACCTACAATATTGTTATTTTAAAATTTCTTACACCTCTGGTAAAGGGAATTTTTTTTTCATTGAGTAATAAACTTTCAAACCATTCCTTAAAAGAATCATCGAAAGAGTGGAATCTAAATGCTCTTTTTGATCAGTTTCATTTGGGATTATAGGGGGATGTGGTCGAGATTATTTTGAAAAATGTTTAGTTGAACTCCTCTCTTGTCAAGATGATTTTTTAGGATCAATCGATTAAAGATTAATTATGTGGAATTAGGGACTCCCTTTATGGTGGGGACATCTTGGTGGTGAGTGGTCATTCTCTTTTGAGGGTGTGATATGTTTTTGGAAATGGTATGTTGTGAATTTTCTAGTGAGAAAGGTTATGATGAAGGATTTCATTAATTACTAGTGGTCAGTTCACCCTAGAAGCATAAAGATGTTTTATGATGTGTGGAAATGATTCAGGTGGCCATGTATGAGATGAGATATCATTAACTTTCTTTTTCATTGTTATACATTCCAAAATGTCAAATTTGAGCACCAGAAACCCTTAAGTTTACTTTAACCCCTTATTTTTATGGCATAGAAGTGGTATGATATCTATATGGACCCTGTGGTTGTGTTTCCATGTACCCCTTGAGGGAAAAATGTGATATAGGTTGTGATTTATTAGCTGAACAGATCATAACACTTTATACCCATTAGGGATACAACCATTTTTTAGGACTTGGGAGGCTTCTATGTGAAAGGGATCATAAGATTTAATAGAGTTCCATAGAATATAGTTTATGATAGGGATCCTCAGTTCAATTCTCATGTTAAGAGAGGCCTCTAAGGGGTGATGATATCTCAGGATAAATTAATCATAGCCTACCATCCAAAAATAGATGGTCATACAGAACAATATATATAGATTCTTGATGATATGCTTCATGCTTTCATTCTCGAATTTGGTGAAGCATGGGATATCCATTTGTGACTAATTGACTTTTATTATAATAATAGATACCAGTAATCTATGAAAATGGATCCTTCTGAATACCTTTATATTTGGAATATAATATCTCCATTATGTTGGTTAGAGATTGGTAAATATTCCCTGGTTGGGACTAGCCTGCTTCAAGAGAATATAGTAAATATTCAGTATATTTATTTGATAATGGTAATGGAAAAGAGCTAGTATAAATCATATACTGACCATAAATGCTGACCTTTATAGTTTTTGTTTAGGGGACATTTTTTTAGAGTTTTATCTCGTTTGGGACACCAATGTCTTGAAAAACAGGGTAATGATTCACTAATATTAGTCATTTTGAGATTTTTATTGGGTTTTTAGTGTGGATTATTGTTTAGCCTTGTATCCATAGTTGAAATAAATTTATAATTTGATTATTTTATCAATTCTTAGAAAGTGTCTTTTTGAACCTTTTCATGTCTTGAGTTGGGATTCTCTTGATGTGGAACCTAATTTATTTGTGACTGAGCATCCAATCATGATTGTTGATTCCAAGACAATGTTTCTTTATTGGAAGTCTATACCTTTGTTCTGTGTGATATGGAAGAATTTTTATAATTCAAATCTGACTTGGGTGTTTGAAACACTAATAAGAAATATGTATCCTCATATCATTGAATTGGAGTCTTTTTTATAGGCATTATAGTGAAAAGGGGAATTTATGTAGGGGAGGTTGTAACATATGATTGAGTAATATCATTACTTTTTCACACTTGTTTTGATTTTAATTTGATTGGAACTATTTCCAAGGAGTCTTTTTTTAGATGTTTTTTTATTTTGGGGACCTTTCATGGTTGGTACAAGGTTGGGGAAAACCTTGTTGTTTCGCCTAGAAAACTGTGTAGCCTATATTGATACTCTAGAGGGCGGTGTATGGTTTGTCCAAACTATTGAGTGTCCCCTTCAAAATCGTGCACCCCTTGGCTATAGATATTTTCAATGTTATCACATGGTTAGTTTAATTTTTCGGCCAAACCATGCACCCTTTATAGAATCCTTGTAACGGTGCATGGTTTGGGAGAATGGTTACAACTAACTATGTGTCACAACTAGGAAACAATACAAATGAGGTTTTAATCACAAATTTTTTTAATTAATTTCAAAGGACAATGTTTTATCCTCCAATAACACCCCATTTTACCCTAATCAAATTACTTGGCATTTGGAGGCTCTAAATTGTATTCATTTTCTCTCCAAACCTCCTCCCTTGAAAATCCAAGTTAAGTTCAAAGATATCTATCCCTCTCTAGTATGTGGTTTCCCTATTTATTTGGGCTTATATCCTCTTTTTTTTACACCATTTTAAGAGTGGTTAATCCTCATATTATTAAAGGATTAGATCTAGGCTTTTGTGGATCTTTTTTGATAGTTTTTTATTATATGGATTCATCATTGGTATTCTTTGTCTTCATCTCTCTGTTTTCATTTCCCATTGAAAATTTTGATTTTATTGATCGAGTGACTAAATATATGTGGTTTTATAAGAATATACCCTACAATTTAAGCACTAAATTGCTTTATTGTATTGAAATGTGAATTTAATTGATTTATAAAACCTTTAACTGAAATTATTTGATGTTTGATTTAGAAAGGGAATGAGGATTCTGAAACCCGAAAATTTAAGTGGAATTGAAATTATTGGGTAGATTTGGAGAAAAATGATGGCTTGGAATGAGAAATGATTTGATCAAATAGTTTTATGTTTATTATTGAGTTAATTGGAATTAAATGAAATATTATTTGAAATAATGAAATTGATTAAAACATATGATTTGGTTTTGAAATTGAAATGGCATGTTGAAACCATAAATTGGTCATTTGAATTGTGAATGATAAATTGAATTGAAATGATAAATTTTACCATGTTTGGTTTATTTATTATAGAACATGTGATCATATGTGGTTAGTGGGGGATTAGGGAAAGAATTTTAGGACTCAGAATCCCAACTAATAGATTGGTGTTGATAACTCTAATAAATCCTAATACAACATGATTGTCCCCAATGGGATGTTGATTTATTAATTTCATTTGCCTGATCCTTAGGGATGTGTGAACACATATTGGAGATGATATTGATGATTGAGTAGTGAGATGATCATAGATCTTGGAATTAGCTTTCCTTTTAGAATATGACCACTATTCTTTTTTGTTTCTGATTATACCATCCATTATTTTATAAAATATTTTATTCATTCCAAATTTTTATATAGATGATTTATATAAATTTCATCTAATCTTATTTTTATATATCTACAATCAAAATAATTTAAAATTATGTTTTTATTTAAAATATGAAAATGTATTTCCATGCCTTTTTTATTTAAATATAACGCATAAATGGTTTATGTTTTTTGTAATTGATTATAAAACACATGGAGAGACCCTATTTGGCTATTTATCTCACACCATACATTTTCCTTTGGGTATTTGTAGATTTTATTATGTTTGTTTCATAGGAAGGGAAATCACCACTTAGAAGTGGTGGGTGTTCTTGATCTATAGGACTCTAGAGTGATGGGGGTAACCATTGGAGATATGGTCCACTTATTTCATAGGGATTAGATATTTTATCATGATGGAGGTTGTGATGTTTTTTTTTGTGATATTTAATTTTGGGAAATTCATCTATCTACTTATGGTACATTCACTTTTAGTAGTTCTTGTCAAATCGAAAATGTATTTATTTATCTTCCATTATGGAATTGTATTTGTAAAAAACTCATTCCCTCTATTTTTCTAGATGATTGTAGGTGATACTATCCAACCTATGTGGATTTGGAATTCCCTTTGGTCTATGTCAGGACTGAATCATGTATTAGTGTAATTAGGAATCTATGTTGGTTTTGACACTCTTGATTACCTTCACCTTCAATAGAACCTAATGATATATCATCAATGTGAATGAGGTGATTTAGCATAGGATATATAGACACAATGCCTCCTAAAAATTTCTTATACACCTTATCTAGTTGAATATCGAATGTATGACACAAGTTATTCTTGAAATGGATTCCAAAACCCCAAAAATTATAACTCCCCATATATAAGGTTATAAACTCATACCAAGAATTCTTATTCACATTCAATGATAGAAACTCAACCTTGAAACTAACATGAAATGTATCTCCTGAAATAAAGAAATCCTCATGAAAAATCTCTCATGAAGTAAAGAAATTCTCATGATCATTGAGGAATAAAATCCACCACTAACACACATCTCTAGGATATATAGTGATAACTAATGAAATCTAGTTCTCCATATATTCAAAAATAAATTTAAGGAAATTTATAACTACTCTAAAAATCATCAATATACTTTTATATAATATTTTCCTCATAATTTAGTAGGATTTAGAGTTGAAACTCTTGAAGTGTATTCCTCCAAGAATCATCATCTTTATCCTAAAATCTATAGTGATCAGTCAACACATATAATTGAACATCATTGGCACAAACCTAATTGGGGTGTTGACCTAGATCCATGCCTGGAAAAGAGAAAATTCCAGGGACTCCTTAAACATAGATTATGGAATACTTTTGGTTAATTAATTAAGATTAGTATTATATACCATTATCATCTCTATAAAATCACATGTGAAAACAATCATGACACATGATCCTTACCTTGGTATCTAACAGGAATGAAAAATAACTTCACATCGTATGTTTAGTAAAATTAATTTCCTTGAATTAGATCATATGGGGCCCCAAAATCCTATTTCTCAGATGGTCTATCTTTCTTACATCATGCACTAAGATCAACTAAAACCATTTGCATACAAACCAAAGAATTTATCACTAGTGACAATATTAAAACTCCATCCTATCCCTCAAATAAGTTCTTTTATATAACTATTTATTCCCACCAAATGAGGATCTTAAAATTCACAAGTGAATATATACCTGAATATGGGTATCAATTCCCCTGAAAAAGAAAAGGATGGAGATGATGATCAAGACCTGCGAATCGCATGAAACCTTAAGAGACTCGTGAAAACATGACCATTATAAGGTCATGTGAAGAATACATAAACAACACATAACCTGTGGTGGATCTCGTGGATCCCATTTCAACAAGGTCCTCAACTTTTGATAAGTTTCTCTGTACAAAAAGTAACCTTGTGGGAGGTAGTCAGATGAGCTCTCCTAGACCATGTGGTTTGTTGGTGACAAGAACCTAGAGATCCAAAATAAAAATAATCCAAAAATAGGAGGAAGGACTCCCAAATATAGGATAACCCTATAAGACAAATATATTATATAGATCATCACCAAAGGGAATAATGTTTCCCCTTAGAAACATTCCAGAAAAATCATGAATTCCTCAAACCATTGTAAAATCTAATAAAGGAGATAAAATGGGAAGAGGCTAGAGCTAGTTGTGGTAACTTAATGACTTATGGAGTGACCCTAATGATCCAAAAGGCACCGTGAGTTCATTGATACATGTTCACCTCATCATGAAAAATCCATTTGGCTTGTCTTCCTTGACATGAAAAGTGCCCCGGGTATGCTCATGCAGCTTGATGCACCCCCTTTGTCTCTCAAAGGACAAAAAGATTGTATTTTCCATGAAATAATCATGCACCCCCATGTGATACATATCATTCACGTAATGCATCATCAAAAAAAAATAATTGACCTTAAAATTACTAATGCAATCTCACACAACTCCCAACAATTTTCACATAAAACAAATGGAAAAAATAGGGAGGAGGTGAAAGCTACTCTTGGTCGTAAAATTATTGTGATGCATTAAGAAATTTTTCATCGTGGTCCCATGAGACCCCCATGAAAACCATCCTTGTCTCACATAAATTCCTATATATGTAGTTAATAATCTCAACAACACCTTTAAATAGGCATTGGGATCCTATAAAGCCCCTTGTACATGTCAATATGAAAATAAGGAAGTCCTTTGATAAATCCTCATGGTCAAACAAGTCCCCATTAATTGAAAAAAATATAATAAAGAATTCATTAACGAGAGGGACTCATAGTCACTAAAAATCTAGTGATTCCCTATGATCAATCCCCCATAGAAACTCATGAAGTTGTGTGGCACCAGATCCCTTCACCGACTCTAGCCTAGATTCACTTTAGATACGCCTCATGAAGCACTGAAAAACCATGGTGGTGATACATATAAATTTCCCACCGCAAAATAATGAAAGGGTTGGACTATGGATAATTTGACTCTTGTATTCTAGACTCTCAGGTCTAGGGGCTATAGTGGACTTCTTAGAGTGGTTGATCTCATGACCGGAATGTATTTTTCTAGGTAATATACTGGAGAATGATGGGAACAATCATGTTCCATACATAAGGTACTTCGGGTGATCATCCATAGATCACGTGAAGGACCCCTGGAAAGACGTTTGAATAATATATCTCATGTCTTGTAGACCATGAAAGACTCAAAGAAATCGATACTAAAAAAACCTAATCCATTCACAAAACAAGGGACAAAACCAAGGTTAAAGGTGGAATAAATTAGTGAAAGACATGTTTGCTGACCCTCATGTGCTTCATGTGAGTCATCCAATAACATGATATATAACCATGACATGTCACCTAGATCTCCCAATGATCCGTTATCATGATATTTATCACATGATAAATTCTTCTGACATGTAAGAGAAAGTCTCACAGTCCCCTTGGTCACACCACTTTGGTCTTTAGAAACCATATGGGTCTATTAATTGATCCTTGAGATGTCCTTCAGATACATCAGCTGAATAATATAACAATGTTCACTCATATCAGTCATGTCCTAATGTTTCATCTAGCCAAGAAAACCAAGCTCTCGTGACGCCATCTGGGAAATTCAGTTAAGACCTGCGATGCACTCCAGACATGTCATCTAGGTATCATGATGACCTCTAGGTATGTTAGAAAAGATACAAGACCTCATCTTAGCCATGTCATACAAAATATTATAACACCCTCTCTATGTGTTAAGAAATATCCTACAAATGACACTAGGGAACTTCATCTGGATCATGTAATACCACATGAACAGGATATCCAGGACATGTGATTTCCTCTAGGACAAGTCAACTAGATCATGCAATGCCTCCTAGGAAATCCAGCTAGTTCAAGAAATGGATTCTATAACAAACCATCTGGATCATGTGATGTCCTCTAAGTCAAGACAAATGGGACATGTGGAACCCTCCGGACAAGAAGGATAGGGAATCCCATGAATAGATAACATCATATATCCTCGTTTTGTTAGCATTGATCAAAAGGGAAACGGAATATTGTTAGCCTTGATAAAAAGGGAAACCATAGACTGTAAGCCCCAATCAAAATGGAAACCTTTCTATATAAGTCCCTGTATAAATAAAACTATGGAGACTATGATTCCAGCCATTTTTAGGATACCTAGTCCATCTCTCTCAATGTCCGAGATCAATATTGATCAACCAGTAAAACTATAGTGTCTAAGTCCCTTATTCAAAGAAATGACATTGATTTCTTACAATACATTATTTCTCACAACAAGCATGGATCACATGGTATTAGGGAGTTGTAATAATTATAGAATATGCACTATAAAACACAAAAATGGTATGAGAAACCTCAATTTGAAAGCTACAATAAAAACTGAACTGTGATTCCTCTGATTCCTGTAAAAACTAAGATACATAGGATGTCTTCCTAAGGCTTGATCTCAAATAAACATCCCTTTTGGTGTAATTATTTTCATGACTTCAATATCTTGAACATTGGTATCTAGTTAGTCCTAGGAGATGATCACCATACTTTTTCAATTAGCTAACTATGAAATTGACTAAACTCTGATGAATCTGATTATTTCCATTACTAGGATACATCAAATGTCCCTATGAGACCTATGTTCCATGATTAATCATCACAGTGAGGTTCCAACACATAATTTCCACATCATGATAAATGAAATGATCATTTTTTCATACCTTATTTCTCACACCAAGAATAGCTCATGTGATATTAGGTATCTGTAATAATCACATCATCTACACCATGGGTCTCTAAAAAGGCAAGGATAACATCAATATATAAGACTTGTCCAAATGAACTATGAAAAATATGATTCTCTCTATACTCAGTATTTGTAGGATGTCCCTCCAGGATTCGATCGTTAATATTTGGTGTCCTATGGCACCAACATAGGACATTTTTATATGATGTTAAACAGCACGAGTCAAAAAAAATATGTTTGTTTTGATTCCTGTAATAACCAAGATACATAGGACACCTCATAATGGCTCAAAAACCTCTGGGAAGGTTCACTTATTCCTTGAATGTAATAAAATTCTAAAGCATCTAGTTATATTGATTCAACATATATAAGAAGCCTCCCATTACCAAAAAATGATGGAGAACCTTAGATAAATATATATGGATTCTCTAAAGAGACCCAAATCATTATCACATGAAAGGGAAAAAATCTATAGTAACTTTTTAGGGTAACATGTCTCATATCAAGATTACTAATATATTTAAAACATATCATAAATTTATAATAGAGTCGCATAGTAGGCGACAATTCCCCCAAAAAGGGTATGATGATCCCGAACTCTCATCCTCTAAACCAATGGGAGTTCCCAAGAATCGATGGGTCTGAAAAACCAAAAGATTAATTTCCTTTATAAGGTATGTTTGTACCCATCTACAGATGAGTGAGCCATTGGAAGATTATAGGAATGGTGGAAAAAATGGATAACCCGATGCAGGCGATTGAGTGTTTCCATAAAACTCACCCCCCCCCCCATCCGAAACATCATGTGAAATTCATTCCACATCCATCAAATAATAATGAAAAAATAATGAACTCAATGTGAATCATTTAAATAAAAAAATGAACAGGTTAAAATCCATCCGACCATTTTGTTTTCCCACTATACGCAATAAAAATGGTGAACCCAATTTGAATATATAAAATAAAAATTGAATGGGTTACAATCCATTGATTCATTTCTTTATACCCATATGAAAAAATACTAAAAAGACTGGTGTGAATCTATTAGGACACTTTGTTTTGAAAACCTTATAAAAACAAAGCTGTAAGACTTGTGTGATTATATATATTATCTTTTATAACCCAAATTCTTGTAATTCCATCCTCATGTTTAAAATTTCATGCGAGTATAATGGATGGATCGGGAAAATAGGATAATTGTGTTAACCATGCATATGTGATTGAGAATATTTATCATATGATATAGAACTAATCATAAACCATGTTCCTTATTGTCTACGTGACTATAGAAACTATTCTCGTCGACAACATCCAAACCCAAGGCAATGTCATAATCATTTAGTGTTCGTTCCGGTAACTATCTGTGGATGCGACCCCCATAGCTCACAAATCATTCTCAATTTCTCGACAAATCCAATTAAATGTGGAAAATATGATGTTCTAGGAGTACCGATAACATAGTATAATCTTGACCATGTAGTTTTCCCCTGAGGTTCTCTAAGCATGGAAGCTGGAGAATCCACATCCCCTGTCAAATGCTACTACTATGCTCGTATCCCTCATATCTACAACCAACTGCTTTAGGAGCTTTCCCCTGGAGTTTGAAAATTTAAACCTTATATATCTGATGAAGGGGGGCTAGGAATCCAAATATATATCCCTTTAGGTTTAAGTGCCACCAAGGAGCTCAACGACCAACTTTCATCGCTAACATCATCCTACCGGTACCCACAAGTCACCTGCTGAGGGTACCACCTGACATGTTACCACCTCTGACACCCATGTACAGGCAGTGAGGAAGGATCGTTGGGGGAGTAAGGCATTAGATGTCTAGGATAGGAATCATATCCCCACTCATGATAACGATGCATGTCGGTATACTCTAGAAGGAACCAAAAAGAAAGCTCATATTTCTATGATCTTAGAAAAAGTCTATAGGTACATTACTACAACAAGTGTCAGGAAGGCGCATATCCCTAAACCAAAGCATGATGTCCATCTCCATATTTCGATGGCATAAGGATGATAAAAGTTGTTGAAAATCCCCACTTCAATCGAATATAGTTTCCAGTGCATAATGGATTTAAGGAACATTAAATCTTATATCCCCACACACACTTTTCTAAAATGCCAATATATTTTAGCAACAGCTGTAGAGCTCCGACAATATATTCTGACAATGCAGTAGATAAAGAAAAAGAAACATACTATCATCCCTATAAACCAAGAAACTCAACACTCTGATCATCATGAATAAGTGGTTATACTAGATAAATCACACACTCTTTCTCCCATTCAAGAGTATTATTGGAAAATTTTGATAATGGGGGAGCCATCAGACCAGGCTCATACTCCTATTCTAATTGGGGTTCACCAGGTGAGAGCAACACATTCCTCGAGATAGGGGAACATGCCTGTCAAAATAGTCTAGAGGTATATTCCAAATGCCCAGGATCATGATCATATCAATATTCTATCCGGGGCTCACCATGTGAGGGGAAAAGCCTCAGGGCAGGCTCATATTCGTATCGAAGATGTCCAACATCATAATCCAATGGCCCATGATCAGGCATATATCCTCATTCTAGTTAAGGATAACTAAGTGAGAATAGAACAAGCCTCAGGATAAGATTGTATTCATTTTAATGAATTAACCTCTAATACTCTAATGGATCATGGAAGTAATCCACATATTCATACTACCTCCAAAGAATGACTACAACAGAATCATTCTGAGGAAATATAGGAGGATGCTCATATTCCCTATCCCATTCCAGAGGTACATCTGCATATTCTGACAGGGAATCCATATTCAAACCAGGCTCATATTTATATTCCAATAGGGGCTCACCAGTGGGAGTGACACATGCCTCAAGGAAGTCTCATACTCATTCCATGAAAGACTATCAGAATATCCCGAAAGATCAATATTGGACTCAAAATCCAGTCTTGATTGAGGCTCACCAAGTGAGAATGGAACATGCCTCCAGACATGATCATATTCCTAACAATAATTAGATGGAGTTTTAGTATATTTTAATATCTTATCATCAGTGGTCTCATAATCCCATAGAACCATATGGTTATATATGAGTTCTGGAAACCATCACACATTAGGCTCATATTATAGGAAAATCTAAAAAGGAAATTCAACATATTCTATCCCCAATGCAGAAAATAGTTCATATTCCTAATCTTTTCAATTCCAGTGTCCTATAGGCCTTTTGAGACACATTATCAACACCTTGAGGGTTAGTAGACTATTAAATCAAACTAGAAGCAAAAGATGTTCATTACCATGATAGTCCACCACTTGGTAATGTGGAGATAGATCACATGGAATCTACTCCTAACATCCCCATGGTAAACCTCCCCATGGAAAGATCTCCCAAAGAAAATTAAATCCTCCCCTTTCCTAGATAGCTATATATATATATAGGTTTCGAAAACACTGAAACCTTCATATAGAGATGTGCCCAAAACATCGAGGCCAACTCTATATGGTTACCCATTAGATTCCAGCAATACTCCACTTCCGTCAGTAGGAGACCATCAAATTAATTAATATGGTTTGATCGGATGGTGGATATAAGTCTAATGAGGAGGAGTCTAACATTGTGATATGGAGATAGTTAGTTAGAAACAACCCTCATCATGTTCTAGACCCTCACTACTTTGATCTAGCATATCCTTTATGATCTTGAGAAGGAGTACATTCTTTAACTATGCCAAAATATGTGGGGTACTCATCAGTGACTAAATGATTGATATATCCTTTATAGAGGATATAAGTGTTACCTTCCAACAATCAATAAAATATTTTTTGAAATTGACCTTGCTACTATCTCTATGGCCTGGGATCCAAAACTAGAAAAGCACAACACAAATCTATAACATGCTTCCTTCCATTACATCGTGAAACTTTAGTAGCTAATATCTGAAGCTAAGTCATGAATTTTTATTAGAGTATCATAATAGTATGGATCATTACACTTTTCTGCACCCCTGGAACAATAGAACCCCTCAAATTCAATGTCCTTTAATGTTATATCCTCTAACAAAATCAGAGGATCGAGTAACTCATCGGCCAATTGTTCACTACAAAAAAATATCCCCACTTCAAAAATGCCCAAACATCATGAACAAAGGAAGAGGACATCCAACAAGACATTGAACTAGGCCCCTAAAAGTAATGAGAATACATTTCTAACATGGATAATGAATTTGCGATCATTTTAACAACTTCCCATGAAAAATACTTCTCACCATGGGAAGCCATTGTACTCTTCTCCCATGAAAGCATATCTCTACCACATCAGATGGGTCACAGTAGGATCTACCATAGAAACTTCCCAAGAGTGGACTTTTCACCCTGGTGTATGATAACATCTACCACCACCACCCCTTGGATCATCAATTCTTTAGAGGATTTAGAACATAACCTCGGTATCTGCAGGTGAACCCCATCCCACTAGGTTGGGGGAACTTATATCTCAATCACCATCTCTAAGTTCATTATCCCCTAAGAGGGTCCTGGACGAATCATGGGTGATTCCAGATCACCCCCACCCCACTGGGATGGGGGCATTTATAACTTTATGCTTGTCCCAGGAATTATCAACTCCCTGATTCGATTCATTGAATCCTCAACAACAGGGCCAATCAATGCCAATGGAGGCCCCAAATGACCCCCACCCTATAGGGATGGGGAAATTTTCATCAGCATTATCACTGTAAAGATAATCATTCTTCTCTAGGTTGGGAGGATGAATTCAACAATTGGCTTCCCACCTATTCCTTCCACTATAAGACAAATCTATGTTGGCCAGGGCTCGCTTAGAAATCAAAACTGGAAACTACCTTAAATTAATTTTTATGGGAAAAGATAGAAGGATAATATGGTAAAGGTAATCAGAACCCTCTAGGGTTGCAATCCAAAATAGACCAATGTGGCTAAGGGTTTGAATAATGACCCTGATGGAAGCTATGGAGAGTCATCTAATTTTGTTAAAATCAATGGCACAAACACCATTTTCTAACATGCCAATATGAATTTTTTCACTATCAATATCATAGATATCTATCAATAAATGGACACAAAAGTCCAAAAAATATACAATGTACCATGGGAGGAGGGTGATCTGAACACACCAAACGAGGTTGTAAGTACCAAAAACCAAAGAAGGCTTCAAAATTTATTGCCATTGAATAATTATTTTCCACCTCTTTAGTGGAATACTTCCTACTAAAAAATTAATTTTATGACAATATCCTAATCACCACCTAGAATAACTGAAGTTCCTTCCCTGGATGATCAATTTTTACCATATGAAAGTGAAATACAAGATCTCTAGCAACTCAATGAGGAGAAACTCATGGGAAATATTCCCACTAAGTATCATCTCCAAGAAAAGATGAATATTCTCCCTCCCATATAAAATCCTCTAGAAAGAGATATATTTAAACATCAGATTGGATATTGTTTTAGGATTATAGTCCACATAATTGAGGAAGTATAAAATGATTATTAATTCCTTCTGTTGGGGAGATAACCTCTCCCTTGTCAAGGTAATCATTCAATCATAGGAAGAATTGATATTCAATTAGAGTTGAATATGGGGCCACATCATCATCCCCAAATCACTCAGTGTAGATGGGAGGTGGCTTATATGGAAGCTCCACTAGATCTACTTAACATCATCAAGTCTCTAGCTACTCAAAAGGAGGCCATGGAAGGGTGATGTGAAACTGTGCAGCCTGAAAGGAAGCCATATCACAAAGGGTTGGATGATACTCCACCTCCACCCAACATTGGAAACCCATCCTTCTCTAAATTTTATAGTAAAAGATACCCTTAAAAACATCTCACACACTTAAAATCTTGATGTGGGAAAATTATGGGCCCCCGAGACCGACAGGAAGAAACAAAGCTGGGTTTTTTTCTATAGAATATGAGAGGGCCATCCTTTGTTTAGTACAACAGTCTGCCAGCAAGATCGTTGGAAGGATGGGAAGAACTTCTTCATATATTACTTTATATGTTCATTTAAAAACTGATTGAAACAATTATTTTTTACCTAATGAACTTAAAACAATGCGAGAATGAGAGGGTCTCTGATTTCATAGGATTTGGAAAGGTTTAACCTGTTCACTCAGCATCACCCTCTCGTAGGAGAAACAAATATAAATTTGTGCTAAGAATATCATGGATTAATTAAAGTCACCCCAATTCCCCATGAAATATTTAGGTGGGTTCTGAGAGTTCACTGAGATAGCACAACATCTTGAAGAGGCTATCCATCAAACCTGATCCAAGTCACAACTCCTGCCCATAGCATAGAGGAAAAACAAGGAAGAGTAAGAGCTTTAGTTGTCACTCTTAATCCATCAGTGGTTCCCATACAAGAACCCAAGTAGGTCTTGATCATCCCATCACATCCTTTCGAGTGGAGATAACTATAAAATCCCCCCAGCCATAAGTATCTAGAAATCATGGCCACCTTGTGTTTGAGGAATGGATGAAAAAAGTATACTCCTTCAAAAATGAACAAGTCTCCAGTTATTTCTTAGTAGTAATAGATAATAACCTTCTCAAGATTTTATCACCTAGAAATCATGATGAGGTCGACCTCACTGACCATCCCTATTACTACCCTTTTCAAAAAAGGGTGAATTATAATATCTAGAACTGCTTTTTCTTCAATTATTTCCTTCAAGGAATGATTTATTCGAAATCAGTGTTGTTAGATAAATTCTCAGAGTAGGTGAACTGCAAAACCATTTCCCAACCATAGTAAGAAGGTTATTTGTATAATGTTTTATCTAGGAATGAAAATTTTTTATACAACTAGATAACTCAAAACACAGTTTATTGGGATCACACTGTTTTGAAGGAACTATTTCATAGACTCACAATAGCTCCACCACCGAAGAAGAAGACATCATATGTGCCTCCCAATGGTTAGCATGGCCACTAAATGCAGGAAGATATAGTGGAGTAATATTTATATTCTACTCCAAATCATTCCCTAAATCTTGAAGATTTCTTCCCTACAACATCACAGGAACCGAACCACCAAACAGAATCATCATTAGATGAAGAACTAATATTTGGTTCTATCAACAAGATACACATAGAAAACCCCTTCTATGATAATTAATATTCCCCAAAATATGGTTTTCCCAAACATAATCATGGAACAGAAGGTTTCATGCACCGAAATTGAGGATACATGGGATAGTGCGGATGTGGTCAGATTCAATATTCTTATTATATCACCATATAGGCTATATATGTAGCTGATAATCATGGGAAATTGAACCATCTGGCACAAAATATTAAAAGAGGTTCCTCATATCCCTCCAGTAGTCACTTGTATCTGACTTTATTGAATGATCACTTAGTGGGGGTTCAATATGATCAACTTAGTCAATGAGGAAGGCTAAGACAACATGCATAACTAACAGTAGATACTCCCTCAACTTCTGCACAAACAGAAGGTACATTTACCTCAGAATATTCATCTCATGAACTGCATGACCAGGAGAATCCCCATATTGGTATTCCCCTACCTCTGGCACAAAAGTATGAGGTTCTAAAATAGCTAGTTGCAGTCCAATCCATGATTTCAATCCTTGATGCACTACACCTTTCAAAAGAACTCATGAATTCACTTGTTGAATCCCTCTAGAGACCACATGAATTTGAGATAGGAGTCACTATAACATATGTCTATTGAGTAGATACCATGTCCATAGAATGTCATGTTTCCATCACATTCACTGATCAAGATATAGGAGGGGACTTATCCCCTAAAAAGTTAACCATTCATGGGTATGATAAGTATGAGAAATGACCTCTTGGGATGATCATGATTGAAGCATAATTTGGTTAACTCACATATGATGTTGAGTTCATGGTTATTTAATAAGAAATTGCATATAATTTCCTACTTAGAAGGCCCTATATCCATTTCCACTTGGCGGTTACTTCAACATTCCATCAACATCTGAAGTACCCCATCAATGGAAAGGTCAGCATTCTACATGATGATAGTGCCCTCTTTGAGACTTTCAGAGCCACATATGTTGAAGTAGATTTCTACAAGAAGGGAGGAAAGAAACCAATAACAGATGATGATATATAGGTTGAAGTTCCCAATGTGTTGGGGACTGCCCCTATGAATCTTTGGAGCATACTTGACAGTGACTATGTGCTCCCCATAAAAATGGTCAAGTAGCAGATCTATTCCCAAAGTTCTAAACATATCCTCTCTTCAGCGACAATGTAAAAGACAATTAGATCTAGAATCTCTATGTAATGACTCAAACATAAATGGGATGATGATTTATTCTCTAATAACCTCTCTCTCCCTAATTGTGATGGAGAAGCCTTGATATTTCTATATTAACTTGAAAATGTCTCCACATAGTCAGAAATGGAAGAGGATGAGGATGACCTTAGGAATGTCCCTCCAACATTCTAGAAAGGTGTCTCTACTACCATAGATTAGATTAGACAAGTAAATCTTGGAATATAATAGGATCCATGGCCTATGCTAATTAGTGTAGCCATACCCCTCGAAGATCAAGATATGTACATTGTATTTCAAATGTAGGACCGATATGTGTTCACCTAGAACTATACAAAAATTTCTGAACTGAATCCAGATATAGTTATGCAACATTTAAAACTACTTGAGGAGCGTCGAGGTTTCAAATAGGCATCCAAGAGTATGAACCCATCCCATTCCACCAATATAGATGTGGAAGTTGACATATTTATCAAATACAACCTTGTATGAGTAGGGAAATACCCAAGATGGATTTCCAATATCATCCCTTTAACAAAAAATAATGGGTAGATTATGATTTTTAATGATTTCAGAGACCTTAATTGGAATTTCCCGAAGGATGATTTCTCATTTCCAATCATAAAACTATTGATTTATTAAACTTATTTCTTCCAGACACTTTCCATAATGGAAGGGTACTCAGGGAACAACCAGATTAATATAGCTCCAGAAGAAGAAGAGACCACTACCTTTAGAGCACTTAAATGAATCTTCTTCTATCAGTTCATTCCATATGGATTAAAGAATGTGGGTTATATATATCATTGTTCCATGCATCACATATTTAATCCATTATTAGTAAGGATAGAAGAGTTTCACAACACAATTTAAAGATAAATCTATTTAATAGTAATTTCAGGGTAAAATTAGGAAAGTTCCTAAGCATTATGGTATGTTATCATGGAATTGATGTTGACCTAGATAAGACTGGTACTATTTTAGAAATTTCACCCCCCCCCCCAGAAATCTAAATGTACTAAAGGGACTCTGAGGTCACCTCACCTATATTCAGCAATTCATAACTAACATGTATAGAATATCTTCCACTTCAGAAGGATAATGAAGAAGGGAATCATCTACTAATGAGATGATGACTATCACAAACTCTTCAAAAGTATCTAGGAGTACTTTCTACACCCACTAGTTTTAATGTCCTCGGTGGATGGGAGTACACTCATCTTATATGTGGCCACTAGGGAATATTCATTGGGAACCCTCCACACACTAAAAAATGATGTTGAAAGTGAGAATAGTCACTAATAACTTAGTTGGATGATGATATGTACTGAAACCATATATTATGATGTTTAAAATAACTTCCTTCCACTCATCTTTGTGGTGAAAAATATGGTGAAATAATTGCAGCACGGAAAATTCCACCTGGTGTCTCGCATTGATCTTCTCAAGTACATCCTTGGTTTCCATATTATTAATGGAAAATTTGCTCGATGGGTGGTCATTATGAAACAATGTGACATTTAATTCATATCACAGAAGTCAGCAAAAGTTCAATCCCTGTCTGATTTTGTGACTGGACATCCGGCCCCATAAAATAAACAGGAATATAGTGATCCCCCTAATGAATAAGTATTTTCTGCCCATGAAACTCCCTAAACATTGGAAATGTACTTTTATGGCACCTAATGGAGCCCTATTGGTATAAGGATGTAAAACCTGAAGCTTAATTGAGTTGGTCTAGGGATTGTATTTTTCTCTCTAGAAAAAGTAGTTTTCCCTACTCTTTCTTAGTATCTGATGGTTTCGTGAATAATGAAGCAGAATACCAAGCCCTTGTCACTAGATTTGAGCTAGCCCTACAACTGCACATAGCCTACCTGAATATCAAAGGGGGTTTAGAATTGTTGATAAATCAGATCAATGGTGAATATTCCATTAAAAAGGAATAATGGGCCTCTCTCACTGACTACGTCAGTGGATTTATGGAAAAATTATCTTTTGATCCCACATTGAATAAGGTTACCCAATCATCTAATTAATGTGCTGATTCACTGGATAATACAACCACATCCTAGGTAACCCTGATAAAAAGGAAGAAAACTTCTATATTACTCATTCAATAATATTATCATCAATCATTTTATGTTATATGGAATAAATCAATTTGGTCAGCACCACCCTAGAGTGTGATGAACCAATTACCTCTCCTATATGGATGAATCCCATAATTTGTTATCTCCAAATGGGATTCTCCCAATAAGTCATGTTAGAAAGGGAACCGATTCAGTGCCAGGTAGAAACCTTCACTCTGCGTGATGGTAAAAATGAGTAAAATGTCCTTTACAAGTGTGGCATTGAGGTAATTATCCTCAGGTGTATAGAAGTGGAAAAAAATTTCACCATCATGGAAGAAGTCCATACTAATCCCATCAATATAGAACCATGATCTCCCACCAAATCAGGATGTTGGGATATTACTGGAAAATTTTGATACAAGACTTTGTGGAATTCACCAAGAAATGTAATTAATGCTAGATTCATGAATACTTCATCGATCATCCACCCTAAATTCGATATACTGTTAAATATTCTTGGCTATTTTTCATTTTAGGGATGGATGTTGTGGGGTCATATCCCCCATCCACAGCCATGTAGTTCATATACATCCTTACTACTACTAAATTAGTTTCCAAATGGGATGAGAAAATACCCCTCAAGGAATTCAGGAAGAAGTGTGTCATCAACATCATGAATTCCCATATCATCACCATGTTAGGGGTCCCTAACACCGTATTGATGGAAATTGGAACCAATTTATGTTCCATGAAGTTGAAGATTTTGTTCCAAGAGTAAAATATTGAGTCCAATCACTCATCCCGCTATCATGCAATAAAAAATGGATATATATAAGCCTTCAATAAGACTCTATTGAATATGCTCCAAAAGACGGTGAATAAGGATATGAATTTTTTTTCAGATAAAATCCTCCATGATTTATGGTAATAATACACCACCACACAAACTGACACATAAGAAACCTCAAAATCATTGGTGTACGGGACTAAGGTGGTTCTACCCAGGGATTTCTAACTTCCTTCACTCTAAATATCCATTTTCTGGTTGCTTTCAGAATATGAAAAATCACAAAAGTGACTGCCTGAATTCTAAGGTCTAGATGAGAACAAATTTCACACATTGCACAACCTGGATGACCACTAAAATCTGATAGGATGGGACATTAATAAAAAGTTTTTCCTTCATTAAATCCCTTAAGTAGAACTGGTGATGGCTCTCAGAACCCCAATGATACCAGGAATGAATCCCCCAAAATTGGATCCCAAGTGGTAAGTACCTTATGTAATACATAAGGTTTATTATAATGGAGCATATTCTCTAGACACCAGGGATGGGGATCTTATCACACCACCCACCAATGTAGGATTTATCAAGAAAAACTTTTCAATAACTATTAACATGAGAATCCACATCATAGTAAGTCACATAATTTATCCTAAGTACATGATGTTAAATTGAAAAAATCTTTCTTGGCCACATGATAATAAACTGTATAGAGGACGTCCTTACCACAAGATGTTAATCTGTGTGGTTTCCTCAAAACTATGTATGTCTTGATTCCTATCATCACAAGATATGTAGTGAAGCTCAAATCACCATTCTCAGGTATATCCATAGGAATACATTCCGTTAAGGTTGGGTAATCGAACACCCTTACCGCATGATGTAAGACTTCATGGATCCAAAATATCCATCTTCATTAACAATGATTCACCTATGTCCATATAACATGATGTTAATCTACATCGGTTTCCTTGAGATATGTATATATCGATTCTCATTTTCAATGAGATACGTTGGGATGCCTTGATCCTATATCTTGGTCCATCCACCATGTAATAAAAATTTCCCCTACCTGGATCTTGAATGCTTCTACATGGGACCCTTTCCATTCCTTGTTTCTCACACCGAGCATGGCTCACGTATGCTTAGGAATTTTAGCAAGGGATTCACTGCATGGAAAATGCATATCATCTTCAACAAACTCATATTACTCAAAAATACGTGACCTTAAATGGAATATCATCAGTCGTCACCGCAAGATGTTAAACTACACAACTCTCATGAACTACGCATGGTTTCATTCATATTTTCATGGGACATGTTGGGACACCCCAAATTCCACCCCTGGGACTAACATTAATGTTCCCGTTAATTTATGTTGGTTTTCCTCCATCCTCACCACACAACATTAAACTACATGGAATTTCAAGAAAAACATATGGCTTGATTCTTGTCATTTATGAGATACATATGAACCTCCAACTATCCATACATGGGACTAGCCACAAAATTAACATTTTTTACATCATCCCATATATATTCATACTGGATGACGTTTGTAGAGACCTGAAGCCTGACGTACATGAACATTACATTACTTTTGTGGAATACTTAGTACAAAACAAAAACACACACACAAGGATCGTAATAGTTTAGTGTCTTTGGAAACTCGGAATAAAATATTCTAATCGTGGTGAAAGATCTTCAACATCTCCCATAAAGATCTTCCTTTTTTTTACCTAAAACCTTTCTTTATATCCTGGGGAAAAGAAAACATAAAAGGCTGAGCTCAAATACTCAGTAAGGGTAAACAAAAGAAATATCAATCACATCGTATTCATAAGAACATAACATTTTGGAAATCATAACCTGCAAAAGAGAGCATAATTTCATAACATGGGATAAATCATGGTAGTGAAATGTAATCACAATAATCATAACTTAAAATATGAAACTTTGTGGCATTCACACATAATCATAGAGAATCATTTCTTGTTAGTCAAGACTCATTGCCAAGACTATCTTAGTGGACAAAGTCCCTTTCTGAATCGAGTAACCCTCGTTTCAGTCCTGTTTCACTGAACCGGTATAACCTACCATTCCAGCCATGTCTATCTCATGAGATATAAAATCTTTACCCAATGCATTGGAGGGATATATAGGTCCCACCCATCTTATAATGAATCCTTTCTTATGTGTTCCACATAATCATAAATCATACATCATCGCATAACCCATGTAATAAAAATGGGATTCTTAAACAACATGACATCATAAAACAATTCATATAAGATAAAGGAATTCATAAAAAATTTCCATCACAACATAATCAAATCCATGTAATAATAGGGATAAAAACAGAACCCTTTTATTATCTTAGATGGAAAATAATTTTTATAAAATACTTGAACTTCATTCTTGAGGAAAATATCCTTTCTACTTCAAAAACACTTTTCCTTTCTTAACATGTCATAAAATTTTAAACTAAAATAAGTTGATTAAAAATAAACTTGAATACTTGTAAAGTAAGATTCTTGAAAAAAATGTTTTAGAAATCCATTCATGCCGTATAAGATAAAAAAAACATTCTTCATACTTTTGTCGGAAAAGTCAAAAAGCACCTCGTATGAAAAATGTCAAAAGATTCCTTTCATATTTTTTACTAAAAACTCACCAAAGGGTAAAATTGGATTTAAACAATTTTAGTTGGATGGAAATAATATTACATATTGAGGAAACATGGATGTGGATGATAAAATACACCCCAGTAATTATCAAAGTAAAAACAATCTCAGATAAAAGTGAGATTGTGATATTTCCCTTACCTTAGGTCCGATTTGCTTCGTATGTGTCTGAACCTCCTGTATAATGATTTAAATAATGTCATTTACTTATTATAGAATAATATTAATTGTTATGATATCATATATGGTTCACTTATGACATTATATTACCCGTTATTTTGTAAATTCCATGTTAAAGAAGCATTTTGGGTAAAATCGTTTCATTTATCGTAGGTGTTTTGACTTGTTGTTCTTGACATTATTATTACTTATATCATGATTTACTTACTTCCAGAATATAAAATATGATTTATATATCATATATATTCAGTATATATATATATAATAGATAGATAAATGAAATGAAAAACACCGTTCATGGAGACGGTAGTCCGTACGTACGCATGAACGTTGTTTTCCTTTCCTTATTGTCTTGAATGGAAGTAAGTAGATGACATATATATATATATATACATAAATCCAGTAGATTTATAATGTGATATATTTCATTATTATTTCTTATATATACTTTATAATCATTCTTAAATGGTTAACATGGAGAATGAATCTCATCGCGTCGTGGAGACGGTAGTCCGTACGTACGCACGAGCGATGATATCATTTCCATAAATATTGAATTGAATTGGAGTGGATTATACAATATATCAGAATCAATATGATTTCATAATAACTATGTATAGTTATTCTTTACACCATTATACCCATCCATGTAAGGTGGTGGTGGAAAATAGATTACACCACGGCGTGGAGACGGTATTCCGTACGTACGCACGCGCGGTGATTTCTTTTTTCGTAGGATAGATAGATGGTGAAATAGGATTGTTTCATACTTATAATAACATATCAGTATATGAGTGATACTGATGTTATTACTTCATAATGAAACAACCTAATAAGATGAAGTGGAAGAAGAAATAAAGATGAAAGAATTGGTAACGGTAATTACCTCTTCTTTGAAGCGACTCTTTGAGACCTCCTCTTAGGGCACTAAAATTGGTCTTTGAGGAAGACCAGAACCTCTAGGATGTTTCTAGGGAAGTGTAGAAGAGATTTTGGCAGGGGTTGGCCGAGCTTGAGTGCTCAAATTGGTGTGAGGAGGAGGGGGAGGGGGTGTCCTTTTATAAGGGAGGAGAGGGGCACCTTAGTAATATCTCAAAATATTATTTTATATTAAAGTCAAAATCAGTTTATAATGGTTCCAAAGGGTCTTATTTAGAAGCTAAAGTGGGGATGGGTCGAAATCCTATCATCCAATAGGATTTAGACAAGTTTAGGGTATTATTATAACCTTATCAATTAGATTTAACTCTAAGTTAAATAATTTAACTTTTACCGTGTCTTTTTGTTTTCTTTCACTATATGGTTAATAAACTTACTATAACATGCCAAACGAACCCCAAATTGTTTATTATTAATATATATATCCTTATCTAAGTCATTTTTCCGAACCTTAGATTTTTAGGAATAAAATAACAATTAATAATATAATATTTGATTTAAAAACTATTTTGTGTCAATTTTAACACTATTTGATATATGATTTTTGTGAAAGTCATAACAGAATTATATATTCAAACCAAGTTGATTAAATCAACACTAATATATCATATTAACCTATAAAATTATTGGAATTCATAAAAAGTCTCAAATTACATTCATTTGAGCATTTATAACATCAATTATGTTAATATTTCTTTAAAAGGGTAATTACTGCATCATCGTTGTGTCATAAATAAATTAATTTATTTAAAGTCTAAAAATTATAAATAAAATATCATTATGTAGGAAATCATTTTAGAGTTCTAATTAATATTTATAGTCGAATTTATGTTATGTATAACCCCATATTAAAAATGTTTTAGTTATTAAACTTTGATTTTAACTATTTTAACTATTCATTAAATAAAATAATATTAAATGTCATAATCTAATCCAAGTGGACCTAAATGGTCATATTATATTCATAAGGTTGTTTTTGGTCGAATTACACTAATCCAATATAATTATTACATGTGTTAGGGTAATAGTAATATCATATTTACCATTAGTTACCCTATTTACTATTAACCGTGGTAAAAAAAGTAAAAAGTTACTATTCACAAAAAATTATTTTCATCTCATTGAACCACATTTTAGTCCTTGATATTAACCGTGTCTGTCGGATTTTCGAAATTCCATTCACAGAAGCGGTAAAATTAAGTTTTATGCAAAATTCAGTTTTTAACCTACCACTTAGTGGTTTCACTATTCATCAAAAATTGAAAGTTTTTAGAAAAATACCAAAATTTCATCATAAGCTATATTTCATATTCCGAATTCAAAAGTGAATTCTATTTTACCAAATTCATAACATAGAAATTGCATTAATTTATTTTATAATTAAATCCCACTATTAAAACAAATAGCGTGTTTTTAAGAAACAATATCTTTCAAAAGATTGACACTTGATTATGTCTGGTTTAAATGTGAAATTGCATCCAATGACCAACATTGTATTAAATTGTAAAAATATATTCTAAATATACTTTAAAACAACTCAAATTAATAATTTATCACTATTAATTATTTTGATTAAAAAAGTTGTTTTTAATTATAATTTAGTAATTTTCACTATTCATCGGAAATTGAAAGTTATCCGAAATGTACCAAAATTTCACCTTAGGCTAAATTCGATACTCCGAATCCAAAAATGAAATCCATTTTGAAAAATAAAATTTACAAAATTTCAAAAAGTGGTTATTACTATTCATAACGGCTAGTTTTAATAACATTTTAATAGCATATCGCTGTTTAGTGAAACTCGTTATTGCGTACTACACACGCTATCGAGGAAGGTCGCGATTGCGTGTAATGTAAGGAAAGTCAAGGATGCGTGTTGTGCAAGCTCCTTTTTGTGTTTCATACAACACAAGACATTAGTGAAATTAAAAAGAATATTTTTCATAAAATCTTGGGCTGTTACATTCTACCCCCCTTAAAATGAATTTCGCCCTCGAAATTCGTCGGGGTTATAAATGGTTTACTATTCGAAAGTTTCTTTAATAGAAACCCACATCGTAAAAAGGAATACCAAAACCAATATTTTAAAACAAAATTATGAAACTTAACGGTTACCCAAATAAACTAATCACTGGGTTTCCACATAGGTGAAAATATGGATATGGAAGAGAAATCTAACCATCATGTTCTGATGGAGTGTGGTAGAGAACATGGCTATGGAAAAGCTAGCAATCACAAAGCCATAAATTTGTGATGATCTAGGGTACCATCTGATTCATCGGATATAAGGGCACTAGGACAACATTTTTTGTTTTCAAGATCTTTTCCCTAAAGTTGAAAATTTGAATTAGAATAAATACTTACTTTATTTTGGTACAATCTCACTGTTGTTCATGCCTTGAACAATTTCCACTTCATCTCTTAAATAAATGAAGTTGAATTTGTTATTCGTGAAGTGTTAGTAGATCATGTGATAGAATGACGGGTCATTCCATCTATCTCAAACAAAAGGTTAGCAAAAATTATATACATAAGTCGATCTATAGTGAGATTAATCATATATTGTTCCTAAAATGGACTTATACTTCATATATCATACTGCTTAATATAATAAAACTAGTTTCTACAAAACAGGGACTTCCTGTAGGCCAGTGGTAGGTGATAAAGGCCAGTCGCACTTCGGTTGTGGGTTCGATTCCTACAGCCTTGTCCGACGCGATGGGTTGTCGCCCATCCTGCAGGTTGTCCTTTTTCTAAAACTACATTACTATAACATCCCATCAATAATATCGAATAAAAAAAACTTTTATCCTTAAACAATACTCACTTATGTCCAACATAATCCATTTCAATATCTAGGCTTATCCATAATACTGTAGTCCACTCTCATAACATAGTGAAAACGATTACCAGAGATTTAATACCATCGTTGATCCCCATATATCATAAGATATGTTTTGTTGGTCACATTCCAAACATTAAAAGTCCTTAATCATGTATTCTCTTGAATACCTTAGTGAAAACATGAATCCAGTTTAAAGTTAACACTTTCCACATACCAACATCCTCAAAATTCTATATACTCAAACCATGATATCACTTAGTCCTTATATCAATCATGAGCTCATGAATACTTTTAAACATTTCATTTTCTCGTTTTCCCTTCATTATGCGCATAATATCTCAATTACTTTGAATACCACATTAGAACAATACATAAATATTCCAATACTACATGATACAACATTATTTTGGAATCCCATTACATAAACACTTAATCATTCCACCACATCATTGTCATATTCAACATCGCCAATAGAGATCGCATGTGACTTCCCTTTGTCCTTTACCTTAAGTGGTTGCTCATGTTGATCGTCACTAACCCTTGTATTATGGCATTTATTGGCATAATGTCCCATCTCCTTGCACTTGAAACATTGAAGTGTTGGTGGTGCGTTCTCTGCAGTGTTTGCTTTGTTCACATCATTAGAAACCCTTTTTCCATTACTTCGACACTCAGCTACTCGATGACCTTCTTTTCCACACATAAAACATTTTATAGTACCTTTAAGACAATCTCCACCATGCTTCTTTCCACACTTTGTGCATAAGGAAACATTCATTTTCTTTTCACCATTATTTTGAGATTTCTCCTTGAACTCCATCTTTCGTTTCTTGTCAAAACCATGAGATGGATATGTAACACCAACTTCCATTTCTACCTTGATAGCACAATGCACAATTTCTTCATAGCTACTGAAGTCTCTTATAGCTAATGCCCTTCGAAGACTTGGTTTTAAGCCACTGAAAAATCGATCAACTTTACTTTCAGGTTGGATGATAATGCCAGATGCATACCTTGCAAGTCTTGTAAAATTCACTTCGTATATACCAACAGATTCATCATCCTTTTGTTTTAGTTCAAGAAACTCCTTATCCATCTTTGTTCGAAGAATACGAGGGAAGTACTTATTGAAAAATAAGTTCTTGAACTCGTCCCATTCCATGGACTCAATTTCATCTCTTGGCCTCGTATTCTTGATAAGATTCCACCATTGATCAGCATCACCTTCCAAACGATACACTGCTAAGATGACTTTATCATGTTCAGAACATTGAAGAACTGAAAATATCTTTTCAGTAGTACTGATCCATTGTTCAGCAACAAGTGGATCGGAAGTCCCACTGAAAGAAGGTGGACATTGCCTCATGAAGGACTAAATAGAATATTGTTCCCTTCTCTGCTCATTTGGAAGTCCAGAATGATTCATAGCTTGTGTAAGTATAGCAATAAGATTTTGCACTCCATCTCCCATAACATTTGTTTGTTCAAGAGGACAATCATTGCATTGTCCATTGCATTGATCAACACGGTTCCTTCGGGTTCCAGCCATCGTCTAAAACCCAAAAAGAATAGTGTGAGAGGCAAAAATCATGCTAGGGAAAACAACATAATAAAGGGGGAGTACCTTCAATATCTAACATCATAGGTTTAATTCTATGATTGTTAGCGTAATTCTAGTACTATAACCTATACGTATACTTAACCTTAGGGACATCCCCAGACATACCTTAGAAATATCTCTAGGGATCTCACTAATGTTTTCGCATCCTAGTTTCCAAAGGTTGACTAAACATTTCCTCTGATACCAACTGTAGAGACCCGAAGCCTGACGTACATGAACATTACATTACTTTTGCGGAATACTTAGTACAAAACAAAAACACACACACAAGGATCGTAATAGTTTAGTGTCTTTGGAAACTCGGAATAAAATCTTCTAATCGTGGTGAAAGATCTTCAACATCTCCCATAAAGATCTTCCTTTTTTTTTACCTAAAACCTTTCTTTATATCCTGGGGAAAAGAAAACATAAAAGGGTGAGCTCAAATGCTCAGTAAGGGTAAACAAAAGAAATATCAATCACATCGTATTCATAAGAACATAACATTTTAGAAATCATAACCTGCAAAAGAGAGCATAATTTCATAACATGGGAAAAATCATGGTAGTGAAATGTAATCACAATAATAATAACATAAAACATGAAACTTTTTGTCATTCAAACATAATCATAGATAATCATTTCTTGTTAGTCAAGACTCATTGCCAAGACTATCTTAGTGGACAAAGTCTCTTTCTGAATCGAGTAACCTTCGTTTTAGTCCTGTTTCACTAAACCGGTATAACCTACCATTCCAGCCATGTCCATCTCATGAGATATAAAATGTTTACCCAATGCATTGGAGGGAGATATAGGTCCCACCCATCTTATAATGAATCATTTCTTATGTGTGCCACATAATCATAAATCATACATCATCGCATAACCCATGTAATAAAAATGGGATTCTTAAACAACATGACATCATAAAACAATTCATATAAGATAAAGGAATTCATAAAAAAAAATTCATCACAACATAATAAAATCCATGTAATAATAGGGATAAAAACAGAACCCTTTTATTATCTTAGATGGAAAATAATTTTGATAAAATACTTGAACTTCATTCTTGAGGAAAATATCCTTTCTACTTCAAAAACACTTTTCCTTTCTTAACATGTCATAAAATTTTAAACTAAAAGAAGTTGATTAAAAATAAACTTGAATACTTGTAAAGGAATCTTCTTGGAAATAATGTTTTAGAAATCCATTCATGCCGTATAAGTTAAAAAAAACATTCTTCATACTTTTGTCGGAAAAGTCAAAAAGCACCTCGTATGAAAAACGTCAAAAGATTCCTTTCATATTTTTTACTAAAAACTCACCGAAGGGTAAAATTGGATTTAAAAAATTGTAGTTGGATGGAAATAATATTACATATTGAGGAAACATGGATGTGGATAATAAAATACACCCCAGTAATTACCAAAGTAAAAACAATCTCAGATAAAAGTGAGATTGTGATATTTCCCTTACCTTAGGTCCGATTTGCTTCGTATGTGTCCAAACCTCCTGTATAATGATTTAAATAATTTCATTGACTTATTAAAGAATCATATTCATTGTTATGATATCATATATGGTTCACTTATGACATTATATTACCCGTTCTTTTGTAAATTCGATGTTAAAAAGCGTTTTGGGTAAAATCGTTTCATTTATCGTAGGTGTTTTGACTTGTTATTCTTGACATTATTATTACTTATATCATGATTTACTTACTTCCAGAATATAAAATATGATTTATATATCATATATATTCAGTATATATATATATATATAATAGATAGATAAATGAAATGAAAAACACCGTTCATGGAGACGGTAGTCCGTACGTACGCATGAATGCTGTTTTCCTTTCCTTATTGTCTTGAATGGAAGTAAGTAGATGACATACATATATATATATATATACATAAATCCAGTAGCTTTATAATGTCATATATTTCATTATTATTTCTTATATATACTTTATAATCATTCTTAAATGGTTAACATGGAGAATGAATCTCATCGCGTCGTGGAGATGGTAGTCCGTACGTACGCACGAGCGATGATATCATTTCCATAAATATTGAATTGAATTGGAGTGGATTATACAATATATCAGAATCAATATGATGTCGTAATAACTATGTATAGTTATTCTTTACACCATTATACCCATCCATGTAAGGTGGTGGTGGAAAATAGATTACACCACGGCGTGGAGACGGTATTCCGTACGTACGCACGCACGGTGATTTCTTTTTTCGTAGGATGGATAGATGGTGAAATAGGGTTGTTTCATACTTATAATAACATATCAGTATATGAGTGATACTGATGTTATTACTTCATAATGAAACAACCTAAGAAGAAGAAGTGGAAGAAGAAATAAAGATGAAAGAATTGGTAACGGTAATTACCTCTTCTTTGAAGCGACTCTTTGAGACCTCCTCTTAGGGCACTAAAATTGGTCTTTGAGGATGACCAGAACCTCTAGGATGTTTCTAGGGAAGTGGAGAAGAGATTTTGGCAGGGTTTGGCCAAGATTGAGTGCTCAAATTGGTGTGAGGAGGAGGGGGAGGAGGTGTCCTTTTATAAGGGAGGAGAGGGGCACCTTAGGAATATCTCAAAATATTATTTTATATTAAAGTCAAAATCGGTTTATAATGGTTCCAAAGGGTCTTATTTCGAAGCTAAAGTGGGGATGGGTCGAAATCATATCATCCAATAGAATTTAGACAAGTTTAGGGTATTATTTTAACCTTATCAATTAGATTTAACTATAAGTTAAATAATTTAACTTTTACCGTGTCTTTTTGTTTTCTTTCACTATATGGTTAATACACTTACTATAACATGCCAAACGAACCCCAAATTGTTTATTATTCATATATATATCCTTATCTAAGTCATTTGGCCGAACATTAGATTTTTAGGAATAAAATAACAATTAATAATATAATATTTGATTTAAAAACTATTTTGTGTCAATTTTGACACTATTTGATATATGCTTTTTGTGAAAGTCATAACAGAATTATATGTTCGAACCAAGTTGATTAAATCAACACTAATATATCATAGTAACCTAGAAAATTAGTGGAATTCATAAAAAGTCTCAAATTACATTCATTTGAGCATTTATAACATCAATTATGTTAATATCTCCTTAAAAGGGTAATTACTGCATCATCGTTGTGTCATAAATAAATAAATTTATTTAAAGTATAAAAATTATAAATAAAATATCATTATGTAGGAAATAATTTTAGAGTTCTAATTAATATTTATAGTCGAATTTATCTTATGTATAACCCCATATTAAAAATGTTTTAGTTATTAAACTTTGATTTTAACTATTTTAACTATTCATTAAATAAAATAATATTAAATGTCATAATCTAATCCAAGTGGACCTAAATGGTCATATTATATTCATAAGGTTTTTTTTGGTCGAATTACACTTATCCAATAGAATTAGGACATGTGTTAGGGTAATAGTAATATCATATTTACCATTAGTTACCCTATTTACTATTAACCGTGGTAAAAAAAGTAAAAAGTTACTATTCACAAAAAATTATTTTCATCTCATTGAACCACATTTTAGTCCTTGATATTAACCGTGTCTATCGGATTTTCGAAATTCCATTCACAGAAGTGGTAAAATTAAGTTTTATGCAAAATTCAGTTTTTAATCTACCACTTAGTGGTTTCACTATTCATCAAAAATTGAAAGTTTTTAGAAAAATACCAAAATTTCATCCTAAGCTATATTTCATATTCCGAATTCAAAAATGAATTCTATTTTACCAAATTCATAACATAGAAATTGCATTAATTAATTTTATAATTAAATCCCACTATTAAAACAAATAGCGTGTTTTTAAGAAACAATATCTATCAAAAGATTGACACTTGATTATGTCTGGTTTAAATGTGAAATTACATCCAATGACCAACATTGTATTAAATTGTAAAAATATATTCTAAATATAACTTAAAACAACTCAAATTAATAATTTATCACTATTAATTATTTTGATTAAAAAATTTGTTTTTAATTATAATTTAGTAATTTTCACTATTCATCAGAAATTGAAAGTTATCCGAAATGTACCAAAATTTCACCTTAGGCTAAATTCGATACTCCGAATCCAAAAATGAAATCCATTTTGAAAAATAAAATTTATAAAATTTCAAAAAGTGGTTATTACTATTCATAACGGCTAGTTTTAATAACATTTTAATAGCATATCGCTGTTTAGTGAAACTCGTTATTGCGTACTACACACGCTATCGAGGAAGGTCGTGATTGCGTGTAATTCAAGGAAATTCAAGGATGCGTGTTGTGCAAGCTCCTTTTTGTGTTGCATACAACACAAGACATTAGTGAAATTAAAAAGAATATTTTTCATAAAATCTTTGGCTTTACATTCTACCCCCCTTAAAATGAATTTCGCCCTCGAAATTCGTCCCCGTTATAAATGGTTTACTATTCGAAAGTTTCTTTAATAGAAACCCACATCGTAAAAAGGAATACCAAAACCAATATTTTAAAACAAAAGTATGAAACTTAACGGTTACCCAAATAAACTAATCACTGGGTTTCCACATAGGTGAAAATATGGATATGGAAGAGAAATCTAACCATCATGTTCTGATGGAGAGTGGTAGAGAACATGGCTATGGAAAAGCTAGCAATCACAAAGCCATAAATTTGTGATGATCTAGGGTACCATCTGATTCATCGGATATAAGGGCACTAGGACAACATTTTTGGTTTTCAAGATCATTTCCCTAAAGTTGAAAATTTGAATTAGAATAAATACTTACTTTATTTTGGTACAATCTCACTGTTGTTCGTGCCTTGAAAAATTTCCACTTCATCTCTTAAATAAATGAAGTTGAATTTGTTATTCGTGAAGTGTTAGCAGATCATGTGATAGAATGACGGGTCATTCCATCTATCTCAAACAAAAGGTTAGCAAAAATTATATACATAAGTCGATCTATAGTGAGATTAATCATATATTGTTCCTAAAATGGACTTATACTTCATATATCATACTGCTTAATATAATAAAACTAGTTTCTACTAAACAGGGACTTCCTGTAGGCCAGTGGTAGGTGATAAAGGCCAGTCGCACTTCGGTTGTGGGTTCGATTCCTACAGCCTTGTCCGACGCGATGGGCTGTCGCCCATCCTGCAGGTTGTCCTTTTTCTAAAACTACATTACTATAACATCCCATCAATAATATCGAATAAAAAAAACTTCTATCCTTAAAGAATACTCACTTATGTCCAACATAATCCATTTCAATCTTTATGCTTATCCATAATACTGCAGTCCACTCTCATAACATAGTGAAAACGATTACCAGAGATTTAATACCATCGTTGATCCCCATATATCATAAGATATGTTTTGTTGGTCACATTCCAAACATTCAAAGTCCTTAATCATGTATTCTCTTGAATACCTTAGTGGAAACATGAATGCAGTTTAAAGTTAACACTTTCCACATACCAACATCCTCAAAATTCTATATACTCAAACCATGATATCACTTAGTCCTTATATCAATCATGAGCTCATGAATACTGTTAAACATTTCATTTTCTCGTTTTCCCTTCATTATGCGCATAATATCTCAATTACTTTGAATACCACATTAGACCAATACATAAATATTCCAATACTACATGATACAACATTATTTTGGAATCCCATTACATAAACACTTAATCATTCCACCACATCATTGTCATATTCAACATCGCCAATAGAGATCGCATGTGACTTCCCTTTGTCCTTTTCCTTAAGTGGTTGCTCATGTTGATCATCACTAACCCTTGGATTAGGGCATTTATTAGCATAATGTCCCATCTCCTTGCACTTGAAACATTGAAGTGTTGGTGGTGCGTTCTCTGCAGTGTTTGCTTTGTTCACATCATTATAAACCCTTTTTCCATTACTTCGACACTCAGCTACTCGATGACCTTCTTTTCCACACTTAAAACATTTTCTAGTCCCTTTAAGACAATCTCCACCATGCTTCTTTCCACACTTTGTGCATAAGGAAACATTCATCTTCTTTTCACTATTATTTTGAGATTTCTCCTTGAACTCCATCTTTCGTTTCTTGTCAAAACCATGAGATGGATATGTAACACCAACTTCCATTTCTACCTTGATAGCACAACGCACAATTTCTTCATAGCTACTGAAGTCTCTTATAGCTAATGCCCTTCGAAGACTTGGTTTTAAGCCACTGAAAAATCGATCAACTTTACTTTCAGGTTGGATGATAATGCCAGATGCATACCTTGCAAGTCTTGTAAAATTCGCTTCGTATATACCAACAGATTCATCATCCTTTTGCTTTAGTTCAAGAAACTCCTTCTCCATCTTTGTTCGAAGAATACGAGGGAAGTACTTATTGAAAAATAAGTTCTTGAACTCGTCCCATTCCATGGACTCAATTTCATCTCTTGGCCTCGTATTCTTGATAAGATTCCACCATTGATCAACATCACCTTCCAAACGATACACTGCTAAGATGACTTTATCATGTTCAGAACATTGAAGAACTGAAAATATCTTTTCAGTAGTACTGATCCATTGTTCAGCAACAAGTGGATCGGAAGTCCCACTAAAAGAAGGTGGACATTTCCTCATGAAGGACTCAATAGAATATTGTTCCCTTCTCTGCTCATTTGGAAGTCCAGAATGATTCATAGCTTGTGTAAGTATAGCAATAATATTTTGCACTCCATCTCCCATAACATTTGTTTGTTCAGGAGGGCAATCATTGCATTGTCCATTGCATTGATCAACACGGTTCCTTCCGGTTCCAGCCATCGTCTAAAACCCAAAAAGAATAGTGTGAGAGGCAAAAATCATGCTAGGGAAAACAGCATAATAAAGGGGGAGTACCTTCAATATCTAACATCATAGGTTTAATTCTATGATCGTTAGCGTAATTCTAGTACTATAACCTATACGTATACTTAACCTTAGGGACATCCCTAGACATACCTTAGAAATATCTCTAGGGATCTCACTAATGTTTTCGCATCCTAGTTTCCAAAGGTTGACTAAACATTTCCTCTGATACCAACTGTAGAGACCCGAAGCCTGACGTACATGAAAATTACATTACTTTTGCGGAATACTTACTACAAAAAAAAAACACACACACAAGGATCGTAATAGTTTAGTGTCTTTGGAAACTCGGAATAAAATCTTCTAATCTGGTGAAAGATCTTCAACATCTCCCATAAAGATCTTCCTTTTTTTTACCTAAAACCTTTCTTTATATCCTGGGGAAAAGAAAACATAAAAGGGTGAGCTCAAATGCTCATTAAGGGTAAACAAAAGAAATATCAATCACATCGTATTTATAAGAACATAAAATTTTGGAAATCATAACCTGCAAAAGAGAGCATAATTTCATAACATGGGATAAATCATGGTAGTGAAATGTAATCACAATAATCATAACTTAAAACATGAAACTTTGTGGCATTCACACATAATCATAGAGAATCATTTCTTGTTAGTCAAGACTCATTTCCAAGACTATCTTAGTGGACAAAGTCCCTTTCTGAATCGAGTAACCCTCGTTTCAGTCCTGTTTCACTGAACCGGTATAACCTACCATTCCAGCCATGTCTATCTCATGAGATATAAAATATTTACCTAATGCATTGGAGGGATATATAGGTCCCACCCATCTTATAATGAATCCTTTCTTATGTGTGCCACATAATCATAAATCATACATCATCGCATAACCCATGTAATAAAAATGGGATTCTTAAACAACATGACATCATAAAACAATTCATATAAGATAAATGAATTCATAAAAATTTTTCCATCACAACATAATCAAATCCATGTAGTAATAGGGATAAAAACATAACCCTTTTATTATCTTAGATGGAAAATAATTTTGATAAAATACTTGAACTTCATTCTTGAGGAAAATATCCTTTCTACTTCAAAAACACTTTTCCTTTCTTAACATGTCATAAAATTTTAAACTAAAAGAAGTTGATTAAAAATAAACTTGAATACTTGTAAAGGAAGCTTCTTGGAAATAATGTTTTAGAAATCCATTCATACCGTATAAGTTAAAAAAAACATTCTTCATACTTTTGTCGGAAAAGTCAAAAAGCACCTCGTATGAAAAACGTCAAAAGATTCCTTTCATATTTTTTACTAAAAACTCACCGAAGGGTAAAATTGGATTTAAAAAATTGTAGTTGGATGGAAATAATATTACATATTGAGGAAACATGGATGTGGATGATAAAATACACCTCAGTAATTACCAAAGTAAAAACAATCTCAGATATAAGTGAGATTGTGATATTTCCCTTACCTTAGGTCTGATTTGCTTCGTATGTGTCCGAACCTCCTGTATAATGATTTAAATAATGTCATTGACTTATTACAGAATCATATTCATTGTTATGATATCATATATGGTTCACTTATGACATTATATTACCCGTTCTTTTGTAAATTCCATGTTAAAGAAGCGTTTTGGGTAAAATCGTTTCATTTATCGTAGGTGTTTTGACTTGTTGTTCTTGACATTATTATTACTTATATCATGATTTACTTACTTCCAGAATATAAAATATGATCTATATATCATATATATTCAGTATATATATATATATATATATAATAGATAGATAAATGAAATGAAAAACACCGTTCATGGAGACGGTAGTCCGTACGTACGCATGAACGCTGTTTTCCTTTCCTTATTGTGTTGAATGGAAGTAAGTAGATGACATAAATATATATATATATATACATAAATCCAGTAGCTTTATAATTTCATATATTTCATTATTATTTCTTATATATACTTTATAATCATTCTTAAATGGTTAACATGGAGAATGAATCTCATCGCGTCGTGGAGACGGTTGTCCGTACGTACGCACGAGCGATGATATCATTTCCATAAATATTGAATTGAATTTGAGTGGATTATACAATATATCAGAATCAATATGATGTCGTAATAACTATGTATTGTTATTCTTTACACCATTATACCCATCCTTGTAAGGTGGTGGTGGAAAATAGATTACACCACGGCGTGGAGACGGTATTCCGTACGTACGCACGCGTGGTGGTTTATTTTTTTTGTAGGATGGATAAATGGTGAAATAGGGTTGTTTCATACTTATAATAACATATCAGTATATGAGTGATACTGATGTTATTACTTCATAATGAAAAAACCTAAGAAGAAGAAGTGGAAGAAGAAATAAAGATGAAATATTTGGTAACGGTAATTACCTCTTCTTTGAAGCGACTCTTTGAGACCTCCTCTTAGGGCACTAAAATTGGTCTTTGAGGAAGAACAGAACCTCTAGGATGTTTCTAGGGAAGTGGAGAAGAGATTTTGGCAAGGGTTGGCCGAGCTTGAGTGCTCAAATTGGTGTGAGGAGGAGGGGGAGGAGGTGTCCTTTTATAAGGGAGGAGAGGGGCACCTTAGGAATATCTCAAAATATTATTTTATATTAAAGTCAAAATCGGTTTATAATGGTTCCAAAGGGGCTTATTTCGAAGATAAAGTGGGGATGGGTCGAAATCATATCATCCAATAGGATTTAGACAAGTTTAGGGTATTATTTTAACCTTATCAATTAGATTTAACTCTAAGTTAAATAATTTAACTTTTACCGTGTCTTTTTGTTTTCTTTCACTATATGGTTAATACACTTACTATAACATGCCAAACGAACTCCAAATTGTTTATTATTAATATATATATCCTTATCTAAGCCATTTGGCCGAACCTTAGATTTTTAGGAATAAAATAACAATTAATAATATTTTATTTTATTTAAAAACTATTTTGTGTCAATTTTGACACTATTTGATATATGATTTTTTTGAAAGTCATAACAGAATTATATGTGCGAACCAAGTTGATTAAATCAACACTAATATATCATAGTAACCTAGAAAATTAGTGGAATTCATAAAAAGTCTCAAATTACATTCATTTGAGCATTTATAACATCAATTATGTTAATATTTCCTTAAAAGGGTAATTACTGCATCATCGTTGTGTCATAAATAAATTAATTTATTTAAAGTCTAAAAATTATAAATAAAATATAATTATGTAGGAAATCGTTTTATATTTCTAATGAATATTTATAGTCGAATTTATCTTATGTATAACCCCATATTAAAAATGTTTTAGTTATTAAACTTTGATTTTAACTATTTTATCTATTCATTAAATAAAATAATATTAAATGTCATAATCTAATCCAAGTGGACCTAAATGGTCATATTATATTCATAAGGTTGTTTTTGGTCGAATTACACTTATCCAATTGAATTAGGACATGTGTTAGGGTAATATTAATATCATATTTACCCTTAGTTACCCTATTTACTATTAACCGTGGTAAAAAAAGTAAAAAGTTACTATTCACCAAAAAATATTTTCATCTCATTGAACCACATTTTAGTCCTTGATATTAACCGTGTCTGTCGGATTTTCGAAATTCCATTCACAGAAGCGGTAAAATTAAGTTTTATGCAAAATTCAGTTTTTAACCTACCACTTAGTGGTTTCACTATTCATCAAAAATTGAAAGTTTTTAGAAAAATACCAAAATTTCATCCTAAGCTATATTTCATATTCCGAATTCAAAAATGAATTCTATTTTACCAAATTCATAACATAGAAATTGCATTAATTAATTTTATAATTAAATCCCACTGTTAAAACAAATAGCGTGTTTTTAAGAAACAATATCTATCAAAAGATTGACACTTGATTATGTCTGGTTTAATTGTGAAATTACATCCAATGACCAACATTGTATTAAATTGTAAAAATATATTCTAAATATACTTTAAAACAACTCAAATTAATAATTTATCACTATTAATTATTTTTATTAAAAAAGTTGTTTTTAATTATAATTTAGTAATTTTCACTATTCATCAGAAATTGAAAGTTATCCAAAATGTACCAAAATTTCACCTTAGGCTAAATTCGATACTCCGAATCCAAAAATGAAATCCATTTTGAAAAATAAAATTTACAAAATTTCAAAAAGTGGTTATTACTATTCATAACGGCTAGTTTTAATAACATTTTAATAGCATATCGCTGTTTAGTGAAACTCGTTATTGCGTACTACACACGCTATCGAGGAAGGTCGTGATTGCGTGTAATGCAAGGCAAGTCAAGGATGCGTTTTGTGCAAACTTCTTTTTGTGTTGCATACAACACAAGACATTAGTGAAATTAAAAAGAATATTTTTCATAAAATCTTGGGCTGTTACAACGTTAAACTGCACAGTTTCCTAAGAACTATGTGTGGCTTGTTTCGTATCGTTAATGGATATGCTATGATTTCTAGACCTATAATCCTTGTCCCAACTATAAATATAAATGAAAATAATTCCCACCTCCCCATACGGGCCAGAATGAGGTAGAGATAGTTTCTTGTTAAATAACTATGTGTCCTTTGATTCTCATTTTCATGAGATATGTAGTGACGTCCAAACTTTCACCATTATTCTCAACCCAAAAAATTTCATCCTCTCATGAGGGTTCCTATATCCTTACTACATGATAATGAATTACATGGATGTACATCCTTGCCACATGATGATAAACTACATGGAAGTATGTTCTTATCACAAGATGTAAAACTGTAAAGAAAATGTCCTTACTACCTAAAAAAAATTGTACGACAAGTACATCATTACCTCATGATAATAATATTCATAGAAATTGTCCTTACCATATAATGTTAAGCTTCAAGGAAAACATCCCCAGAACATGAAAATAAATTGTGCATACCATCTCCCATTTTTCATTCCTTGTCAATGAACCAGAATAGACTTACCTCAGTCAACCAGAGTATGAGTTTCTTCTATAACCTTTTAAAAGAACCTCAATCTATATAAAAACATCAATTATTGGGCATATCTCATCTCTATAAGCCTTCCATGGCCCCTGGAATGGATAGTCGGCTTCAAGGAACCATTTTTCGTGATTATGCATGAATTTTTATGCCTCCTGATTATTGTCCTATGGAAGTTAACCAAATGATTCACTCTAAAAAATGGCATTCCAATCCTTTTTAGACGTATCATCATCATGGTAGTACTAAACACCTCAGTGTGTCTGAACTACAACTTGTATGACTTTCGCATATCATTACTTGTGTATTGATAAAACTCAAGGAATTATTTACAACATCTCCATCCCCTACTTGGGAATATGTTTGGGTGCTTATAACCTTGGGTATCCTAACTAAGACCTTCTGGTACATCTCCCTTATTATGTTAATGTGATTCATGACCTTAAACTACCTGCATTTTGGTCGAATAATTATGACCCTAAACTCTATCCTATAATAGTACAAATATCAAGACCTTAAACTGCTAATTAAAGAGACACAAAACTTGTCAAATTGAAAACCCACAAAGGGAAGCTTGAGAAAAATTCAAGTCACCACCCTCTAAACATTTCATTCTCAGATCATGGAAAAAATAGGGAGAAAAAATATAAGGAATGAATCTAATAGGGTTTAATTTATATCCCAATTAAAATTCAAGATATGCTTGTTATACCACCCAATATAGGAAGATGTTAGACCAATGATTGTTCACATATCCTCACCATGAGAATATGTTTTCTAGGTAGTGACACAAATTTTATGATTCTCAAACCCTTCTTGGCTATTACGCTTTCCATAAATCAAACTTCTTGATTTGGGTGTCTCATATCACCATAAACCTTTAACTTTACATGGAAATAATATCCGACTTCAAGGGAACCTTTACTTGACTACGGATACATGTCAATGGCTCCTTCATATTTTCCTATGGCCATCAACTAAACGTGTCACTCTGTAAAAAGGATATTTCGATCCCGGTGAGCCCTGAAATCATTGTGGAAAATGTCAACAACCCAATGTGTCTGAACTACTCCAAATATGACTGTCCCATCTCATTATACTGATCTGAGAACATTGGACCATGATTTACAATTCCCATACCAAAATATCTAAGAATATTCAACATACTTGATGTTACATCACCGTGTTTTGTACCCTATCTCAAAGATATAATGTGATACTCCATTATCTAACCTATGATGGCCCATGTCTCATGCTTTGAAACCACAAGGCTTAGAGATTAAGCTTCACATTAAGATCTAAACTACCATAGGGTGCTAAAACCCTTCCGTGATAGTTTTCTCTCCATATCCAAATCCATCATCTAGGAGTTTGAGCCATCAAAAATCCTTCATATCCCAAAAAAAGAAGTCGAGATCAACTTTTATTGGACATTATATCGACGCATAAGGGACATAACCCACCAACTAGAGGAATATCCTCCTTGTAAGAAAGGAGATAGTAATCCTTTTGAGCCCCAGCAACAACGAGTCAGAACCAAACATCTCAAAATGTTATGGGACATACCTGGCATGTCCACCTTACCCCATATTCATGGACTCAAGCTTTTGGGTTATAATTTAAATAACCCACACTCAAACTATCAAGGTAGGCCTAGTATCCATAGTATTTCAACCTCAACCATATTTCCTCCCACAAATCATCCATAACCCTTGGAAAAAAGTGGAGATCATATTTTCTTGGCCATGATATCAATGCTTAATGGATTTAACCCTCCAACTAAAAGAATCTCCTCCTTGTGAAAAAGGTATTCCAATCCTAATGAGCCCTAGAAACACCATGGAGGAACTCATCATCCCATAGTTTTTTGAATCATCCCTGATCAAGAAGCCCCGTATTCCATATAATTACCAACAATAAGACTTTAAACTGCATGTAGTATCAAAGTTCTGAGCTAAAAGTCCCTAAAATAAAGCGATATAAGGTCCATGATTAAAGACCCTAAAATAAAGTTATTGAAGAACCAATATGAAAGACCCTAAACTAAAGCGATAGAAGGTATGAGCGAGTAGACCCTAAGATTAAGCGATAGAAGGTCTGAGCTTATAGACCCTAAACTAAAGTGATAGAAGGTATATGATAAAAGACCCAAAACTAAAGTGATGGAAGGTCTAATCTAGAAGACCATAAAATATAGCGATTGAAGGTACTATTTAGAAGACCCTAAAAAAATTTGATAGAATGTCTGAGCTAACAGACCCTAAACTAAAGAGATATATGGTCCGATCTAGAAGACCCAAAAATAAACCAATTGAAGATATGAGCTAAAAAACCATAAACTAAATAGATATATGGTCTAAGTTAAAATACCCTAAACTAAATAACATGTCAATTATTTAGATTGTGAAATCTTGTGACACCCACTCTATGGTCCTACACAATTAAGATACTCTATCCAAGATTATCACAATCAGTGAAAATAACAGGCACTTTCCCTTAAGGATATATCTCATGCTTAGGAGATCCTTCTTCAAATAATATGATTTCAAGATATCTAGAATAGATTATCAATAAATAATCTCATGATGGTGGGAATTCATGAGACTCTATTATAGGAAATATGTTAGAATTTCAACATTGAATCCCAGGAATCATGTTCATTTAATGTAAATAATGGGAATGGTATTGTGGGTGTTTTTCAAAATATCATAGCTATGAGATATCATAAAAATCATGAATGTAATAAAAAATAATATCATTATAAAGAGTTCAAAAAATTATTCCATTCACATTGTGAAATGGAGGGAGGAATATCCAGATTTCATAGTCCCTCTAAGGACACATAAAAACAAAGTGTATTGAATGTTGATTCATGATAAAAAGAGATCGGCTACGCTGTCCAGATCATCAAGACTCTAGAGAGAGACATTAATTGAGTGTTGGATTGCTACTCTCCCTTCTTCTTACACTTTTTCCTCAGGATGGATATATTAAACTGGAGTAGACAACTCTTCAACCCTCCTTTGAGCAGTAGAAAATAAGGATGATGAATTTGAAAGGTTATATCTTAGATGAGCAATCATATCCTCATAAATATATATCTCCACAGTCTAAACATCCACCTAAGCATCCATTTTAGATAAAAAATGGAGAACATGCTCTAATACCTCCACCATCTACTTAATTTTCATAGCATGGGAATCCTTATTCAAAAGATTGTGTAGAACCCTTCCATTTTTGGCCAAGTCCCTTTGGGTTAAGATGATTTGCTGCATTATTCCAGAAAAATGATGTCAGAAAAATTTGTATTCCTTTAATTCATGAAATAACTAGTGAATGAGTTACCCTTGTTTATAGAATAATTACAAGAGAGTCTCAGAAATCAAGGCGTGAATCCATTCCTAGATCAGTGTATGATGTGACTGAACCTCTGTAAACTATGAGGTAGATGCAGTGATAAGATAACTATCTATCCATATCAATGATGAAATATGAGAATAAGAATTATATTCCCTTCTATCAATAGATTCATCATCCATAAAATGTGTTAGAGGATTAAATTTTTTAACAGAATCAGTTTCATTGTATGAGTGGTCGTCAAAGGAATGAGGTATCTTTCTCTATGTCCCTTCCAGATTTTTAATAAATTTTCTAGTTTCATTAAATAATGGAATCTGCATTGCGAAAGGCATGTCCACATGATGGACCAAACTTCCTAGCACACCATTTAGAAAAGTTGTTACCCAATATTGGGAATAATCTTTTGTAAGGAAATTGAAAGTAACATTAGCAGGAGGAAGCATGATATCAGCCTCAGAGTCTTCACATGTCAGCAAACTCCATAATTAGTGTATAACCCAAGGATTTTTATCCCCTTGAACACTGAAAAAAGGGAGAGAATATGTCATTTGAGTATAACCAAACTTATGAGAATATTGATATGGTGTATAGGGGTCATATATGACTAGATCACCCACCCTGGTTGTGAGAACCCCATCCTAAATTGACATCATATAAGATATTTCATTAAGGGAGAAGCTACCATCTTCAAAGATCATCCCATATGGTGTAAAAAAAGGGATAAATTCAAATATTTAATTATGGAATGTCATTCCCTTGGACTTTTATATTCTTAGGGACATAGCCTTGACCCTAGAGATGTTCAATAATCTAGGATGTGATATGGTGTTTGGGAACATTGATGCATTTTAATATTCATAAAAATGGAAATAATCCCTTATTAATCCAAATAGAAACTGGAGAGGATAACTAATCCTATAAGGGGTCCCACATTGTGGAATATAGACTAGCATTTTCTAAAGGTGTGCAAGGACAGGTATCGCCAAATTAAGTTTCTTCCCTTTTGAAAGTCACATTCTCATCACCAACATGCTATCACAGATTTTAGAACATGTGTCCCCAGCTGAAAAAAGACACCCATTCAATAACATGGCTATGAAACCTAATAGTATTAGGTTTGTATATATCTCAGTGTTCACACAATATTCCCATAAGGTAAAATCTCCATACTCCAAGATGACCCAATATGAGTGGTCACTGTCATGGGGATGTTGGGAGGGGAACCTATGAGGGTGAATAGAGGTTGGTTTAACTCTAATACTACAGAATAAAATATTTATCCAATCCTCTAAGGAATTAATTGAGTGAATTACTATATATTTGTTAAATTTCTCCCTTAAAATAAAATAAATTTCCCTTTCCAAAACTAGGGTCTAATGAGGATCTTCCCAAACATTCACAACAATGAGGAATTCATCATACATTTCTATAAGGAGAATAATCTCACCCAACTAATAGATGTCCCAATGCCTTATGCCCACATCACCATGGAACAAATGAAAGTGTTGGTACTAGGAAACTAAGGGATAATCATCTCTTGAAGGAGGTCCGGATGGTTAAAGATGATTAATTTAGATATCCATACAGCTTTATAAGGGAGAACCCTATATAAGTCTTCAAAAAAAACCAAGAATCTTTGTCGGACCCAAAAGGGCCAACCCACTCATTATATAATTTTCTACCAGGATGTAGATCCTATTTTGAGTACCATCCATAGCCTAGATTATTCAATGAAGTGTAAATTGTACTTGAATATATCTGATCAATAGGTTTCTGGGTGAAATCATGTTCGCTCAGGCCCAGAGGAGAGTTAGACACCAAATAAGACAAACTCAAGGATCAATATGTAATTATCCATCCATCATAAATAATCATTTCTTAAACATAGTCAATAGAATCAGACATCTAGTTATATGATAGATTAAAATTTATTAGTGGAATAGTTGCATCATCTACTAAACAAAACCTGTACAGAGGATGTTCATGAGATAAGGGGTAATTCTTGATGTCAGGTGAAAGGAACCTATTCATGGTTTTGTTATCAGTATGTATGAAATACCGAGGATCGGCAATTAAATTAATAGAAATCATGGCCCTATTATTGGATGTAGATGAGGAACCATGATGATAATAAGAATCCATCTAAAAATATGTGTGTGGGACATATCAGACAAATAGAATATAAAATATTTTCAAAAATTGAGGTAAGTAAGTTCTGGTATCATCATGTGCATTGCTTGAATCAACAAGGAATTTGTGAATCACATAAAATATTTTAAGATTGCCTAATAGTCCAAGGAATCACAGGTCTCATAACTCCAAAAAGGCATCACATAAATGCATAACCCATTTTGAGACTCATGATCACATGACTTGAACATGATCACATGAAATGGTCGAATAAAATGATTGAACCAGCAGACACTGTGAAAACCTCAATACCATTGTAGTAACTTATGGTCGAAAGTTAAAAAAGAATTACCAAATTAGGGTTCATATTTAGTCTGGATGAGTTCCTGAACAAGAGTGGTTTTGTGGAACGGATCTCACGATGAAGAATCCTGAACAGATTCTATCGATCAGGACTCGTAGACTAATATTTCAATGTAGGCACGCGACGAAAACAAAGGTGAGAGAACTCTAGAGAAGTTTTCACCAGTGGAATGAATTTCTCTTTACCCCTCCCATATATAAGGAATTTCATTGAATTCTAAGTGTATCTTTGTAGACCAGACATCACCCGAGGAACTATTTGCAACACTACCAAAGAATCTTATGGGAATTTTCGTTCCTCATAAAAATTCACTTGTCCTTGTGGATTTCACTCCAGGGGGGGGGGGGTATTTCTCAACACCCAATAAATGAGCATTAGTAAATTAGAAAGGGAAAAATACTTAAATATGAGTATCAATTCCCCCACAAAAGTAAAGGACGAGGAATATGAATGAGACATACAGATCGTGTGAACACTTAAGAGGCTAACAATAAAATGACTATTATAAGGTCCCACAAAGACTCCACACGTAGTACATAACCTACGGGGGATCCCATGAATCCAAATTTTAACAAGCCCCTATAATTTTTCAAAGGTTATCTAGGAAACCAGTAACCACACTAGCTGTAGCCATATGATCTCCCCTAGTCTACACTGGTTGTTGATGACAATCACCTAGCGATCCAACTTGAAATTACTCAGAAAATGGGAGGAAGGAAACCCAAAGGGTGTAGAACCCTAGAAACCACAAATAACATTCCTCTCATCCCAAAAGAGAATAATTTTTTCCCTTAGAGACATTTGATCAAAATCATGAACCCCTAAAACCTTTGTAAAATAAAAAAAAGGAGATAAAAAGGGAGAAGGTAAGAGCTACTCATGGTCGCTGAAAGACATGATGCATGAACTTGGTGATCAGAAAGACACCACGATCCCCTTGTGACATGTCTGTATCACATTTCAAAAACCCATTGGTTTGTCTTCCTCTCTATGTGAAGCACCCTGGGTATGCCCAGCCGAATTTGGGATCCCCCTTTGGCTCTCCAAGGAAACATATATGGAATTTTCCATGAAATACTCACGCACACACCCATGTGACCCTTATCATTCATGTGATACATCACCAAAAAATAGAATAATTTTTCTTTACATTACCCATTCAATCTCACATGACTCCTAGCCTTTTTCACATAAAACAAAGGGAACAAAATTGGGAGGTGGGAGAAGCTGGTCATGGTTGTAAATCCTTTATGACATGTTAAGAGATTCTATATTGTGGTCCTACGAGTGATGATAGGTATTTAGTCATCTCACCCCTTGAATATTTTATTTACATAAGATTTCAATGTATAGTGAACACCCAGGGGTCAATTTCTCCACGATGCCGCTCACAACACATATATTTTTCTATTATCACTATTCAAGACTAACTAATATAAAAAACATATATGGTAATGTAGATTGGTGGTTTTGATTATGAAAATAAAAATAATAAATATATATGATTATTGAAATTAAAAACAAAAACAAAATAAAAAAAGGCACAAAGAAGTTCGTAGAAGAAACCCATTATTCTCGGGGTTTCGTGGTGGTGTTATCATTGTTTTAAAAATTATTTCCTCATTATTTTACTCAATATGGAGATCAAAAACATTCACTCTATACCATCTAATTTTTATGGTATTACTATACACCAATACATATGAATGTTGTATTAATCTATTACACATAAACACCTAATACAAACTCCACCGTTTGAATGACTCGTATATCGATAGGAAAGAATATAAGTAAATTATGAGGAAGAAATCAATAGTGGAGAAAGTGGGGAGACTGCTCGCCATAATAATTTTAACTAATACATAAATCTAATAATAAAACATGAGAAATCATTAATGTTTAATAAACTTAAATTCCGTCACTTCCCCCTTGAACAATAGGGATAGTTAGTTCTCTACAAACATGGATTTAAAAGATGCACAATGAGAGAAATAAAAAATAAGAAAAGAAGAGAAATGGTAGAATAACAAGAAAAGATACACTAATATAAATTCAAAATATTACAAAAATTTAAAAAATTAAACCCCACCCTAGCCCATAAAAATTTATACCTCTTTAAATTAGAGAAGAGATACATATTTATAGGGATAAGGGATAAAGAATTCTCACTAATATTTTTATATCCAAAATTTTCCATGTGGATGTCCCATTAAATGGTTGAATATGTAATATGTGTCTTCAAGAATGTTTTTAAATAATTTATATTCTTTTAACCATCAATATTTTATCATAATTGGCCACTGGATTAAGGATTTATGAAAAAAATAATGAGGTTTTCATTTTCAATCCTAGAATTTCATAATTATTCTTCCAATGTATAACATCCAATGTCCATATCAATGAGTTAAAAACTTCATAAAATTCATTTAATAAGTGATTTTATATGAATTATTTCATATAAATTTACAATCACCTCAATTGTAGGTGTGTAGCCCAACTAATTATTCTGTTACAGAGGTGAGGTCCATGCAGTCCGCCCTAACAATTGTTAAACTTGATTGATTTTTTTGGATTCTATATCTTTGAATCAACTGGTGATAGGGAAATAAAGTTTCATAAAATAAATCAAGGGATCCTATAAAAATAATCACTCAAATTGGAATAATATTGTAAAATTTATTCCCAAAATACCCTTGTGGTTAAAATCTGTTAAAATTATAAAATTAGGCCATTTTGGAATTTAATCCTCAGAATACTTCCAAAACATAAAAATGTGACAATTTTACATTAAATAACACTATGATAGGATTATTATAATTTAATCACATAAGAAAATATATGAAATTATTGTCATTAAAAATCCCCAACACATAACCATTTCACTCTTGGGCAGTCATTATATATTCGAATCAAAATCCACACAATAATCAATAATGAAAACACATCCATGATATTTTTAAAAATAAAATCACATCATGTCTATTATATGAAAATAAATCCCCTCTAATTTTCATTCCCCGCATTTAAATTCTTGCAACATCATAAATCCATCTGTGGACCAATTGAAACCTACCCCATATTGAATTTTAAGTCACTCTTCACTTTATTGAAATTTGATATGGAGTTATGGTCAATATTGAAATTTCATGTATCACCATGGGCATGTGAAAATTATCATTGCTCCACTATGTGAAACATGAATATACCATTAATCATGATGAATTTTTTCAGTTGAATTTTTTGGCTTAGGTATTATTGGTAAAATCATTAAATAATTTAAGGCTGGAAAGTGGAGGTTTGACACTTAAGTACAATGAAAGAATAATCAAGTGAAAACATAGGATGAACCTCACTAAAATCCCCATTAGAATGTGAAACACAACACCATACATATTTTTGTGACATGGTACATGATCCAATAAATTATTACAATTAATAATGTCATCCAAGTTCTTCCCATTTTTTGTAAAGCTCCAAAAAGATACAGTTTTAATTTCTTTCTTTTTTTTTTGATTTTTTATGGAGGATGATCTGGAAAATGAATACAATGACTAAATAAAAATTCATTCCCTTTAGTTTTTAGAGGAAAATGATCCATAAAATAAATTACTATAATAAATTCCAGTTCATCTCTATTTTTTTATTATAAATTTTGTTAGGAGAACTAGATGAAACAGATAAAAGAACAATGAAATGATTACTCAAGATGATTTTTATCATTATCCACTGCCAAACTTTCGACACACACCTCACACCACCCAATAATAAAACAAATCCCAATGAAAAAACATGAATTTCCCTTCCCCCACACTTAATATTTAAATATCTAGGAAAACATATTAATAGTGCAGGTAGGGGAGGAAAAATTGGCTTATAATGTGGATTAAACCTATAAATAAATTCATGTAATCTATGGGATAACAAAGGATATATGCAAGGGTAGGTATAAAGTTAAATATCTAGATATAAAAATAACGTCATCTGTCATATTAAAAACATTCCATGAAATCCAATGTTTTGAAAATAAAAAATCACAAATTCTAGTTCTCACACAAAATCAAGGTTTCTCTCAAAAAAGTGTTGGTATTAGAGAGAATATTTCAAAAAAAATAGAATACCTCAGAGGAAAGGAAAAATATTTTAAGTCAGTTCTTCATTGTAATGGATTTCATAAATTATTTAAAATCATAAGAATTATTGAAATAAAATTCAATGAAAATAGATTTCACATCAACAATCATTTTAAATCCATTTTTTTCAAAAAAATGTCAATTTTCTCAAAAAACCTTGATTTGTAAAAAATGTTAAGAATTTTAATTGAAGCTAAGTAGTCCACAAAATATGAAAAAAAACAATATAAATAGAAATAAAACTAGAAGGTTGATCCTCCCCTCCCCCACAATTAGATTCAGCTACCCCTCATTTCAACTCAAAAAAAATAAAAATAAGGGCAGAAAAACTAAAGAGTTAGAAAGATACAACCTGACATTCTTTTCTAATTGAATACATGAGTTATGTTTCTAAAAACATCCACTTTTTACTAGGAATAAATAAAAAAATAAATGAATCGTAAAAATAAAGAAGATGAAATAGGAAGGGAAAATGGGAGAGAACATGGTTTGGACTCCCCCAATGTGGGTGCTAGGATTTTACTGCCCAGTTAGGAAGTTACAATGGTTTAACCCTAATGTGAAGGTGGAAGGGGTTTCTTTATTAGAAAAAAAATTCATTTATTTTTTTCCATTAATATATTCCATAAGTGATAAAGTACAAAGAAAATAAAAATATCCATAACCCCCAAAAGAGATGGAAAAAAGATTTTAAGGTGCAGAGGGGGAGGGAATAGAATATAGGGTTACTCTCTATTTTTTTTCATCTATAAGATTTTTTCCACTATTGGTTAATGTATTATAATATGAAGAGGATTATTTTCTATTTCTTGTTCAAAAAATTATTCCTCACTATTTTCTTCTTTTGTGTCGGCATCCTCATTTTCACCAGTGTACAACTCGACTGCTCCTCCATTCTCTCCTTAACACATGGAAATTCATCTTATTTTACATCTAGGGCCTAAAGTAATGGAAATTAATCTAAAAAATCAATATAAGTGAGATTATTATTCAATTCATAATTAAAAATATTTTTAATTAAAATAATTCATATAAATTAAATATCCCATAAAATTTTGAGATTTATACTTCTTTTCTTCAATCGGGGTAGCTGGGAATGCATTTGTTGTTGAGGGAAGTGGATCTTAAATTTTTTCTTCAACCTCACCAATGTATTATGTAAATTTTGGTGAAAAAAAATTTCATTCTATATATCTTTTATTTTTTTCATTCAATCTATAGGACATAGACTTCTTTATCTTTGAGGGTAAGCACTCCGACCATCTTGATTTCTATTTTAATAACATCAAAATTATCCTAAAGTATCAAGGAATTATTTTCCATTTTGACATTCAATGTATATCCACTTATAGTATCTCCATAAAAGTTTCTATTAGGTTAATAATTATAATAATCATCTAAAAAATATATATTTTCTAATGAAAAAGATGACATTCAATGAAATTATTTTTTTAATTTTTTTTAAATAGTTTATTTTTTTTGGTTTTTTAGGAAAATTATTGGGAATAATCACTTGGACTCTCTGAAAATGGTTCCAACTTAATGATAGGTATTTAATCATTTCACATCAGTCAATATTTTATTTACATAATATTACAATATAGAGTGCACACCCAAGGGTTGATCTCTCAAGGAAATACTTATACGAATGGTGGGTTAAAATGAATGAAATAAAAATAACATATATATATATATCTGTGTGTGTGTGTGTGTGTGCAATGTAATATAGAATGTTTTTAGTAATAAATAATGGGGCAATTTTTCTTAGGATTTTATAGTGGTTGAAAAAATTATTTAATATAATTCTTAATATTAAATTCAATGTAGTGATCATGAATTGTCAAACTACACTTTCTCATTTGAAATGTCATTACCCCGTACTGATACCTCTAAATATAAGGTAATACTATTACTTAAGGAAACTCAGATACCTTTTCTTTGACCATCAAAATCAATTTCATTCTCTACCATATTCATGAATCAAATAGTGAAGGGAGGGTAATGATAAATGAGAAGAAGAACTCAGTGGTAGAGAAAATGGGGTTACTTCTCACCGTAATCGATTCAAACACCACTAAAATTCCCAATATCAAATAAATATATAAGAAAAATAATCCTAATAAATTCATTAAAAAAGAATCCCTCCCTCAAACAATTTCCAAGGTTGTTTATCAATTTTTACTGGAGTTGATAAGGAAATAACTGTGGGAGAAACACCTAAAATAAAATAAATAGGAGAAGAAGAGAAATTCACAGAAGAAGAATAAAATCTACACTAATATATATATATATATATGTATATATATATATATAATATTAAAAAATATTAAAATAATTAAAATCCACCTTAGCCCCTGAAAATAGATACCTCTTTAAATAAATGAATATTTACATATTTATAGGTGTGAAAGGGTGAAGATTCTTGCTCAAATTTTGATATCCAAAAATTTTCATTTTGATATCCCATTAAATGGTAGAATATTTTACAATTTTCTACATGAATGTTGTTACATAATGTATCTTCCATTCACCCTTAAAATTTCAGAATCATTTTTCACTAGTCTAAGGAGTTATGATATAAATAATGAGGTTGACTTTTTTAGCCATGAATTCCACAATTATTTTTCCAATTTATAACATCCAATGGACCTATTAATTAATAAAAACCACCATAACATTAATTGAGGAACTGATTATATGTTTCCTATTTCACATCCATTGTGATTAACTTCAATTGGAGGTTTTTATCCCGACTTATACATCTGTTACATAGGTGGGGTCCATGTTGTTCGGCAAAACAATTGTTCAGTTTGATTGAATTTTTTCGGGCCACTATATGTTCGAATCATATCTTGATCAAAAATACAAAGTTTAATAAAATAAATCATTGAATCCAAAAAAATAATCACTCAAATTTTAATAGTATTGTAGAAGTTATTCCCAAAATACCTTTGTGATTAAAATATGTTAAAAGTTCTGAATTAGGACATTTTTTCATTTAAAATCAAAATACATCAAAAACATTAAAATTTTACAATTACCAATAAAATAACCCTATTGTGGGATTATAAAATTTTCATTAAATTTGAAAAATATTTGTAAATATTTTATTCATAACTCCCCCACACTTAACTATTGCACCCTCAGGCATTTAACATATATTCAAATAAAAAATCCAAACAATAATCAATAATGAGAAAACATCCATGATCCTTTACAAAATAAAATTCCATCATGTCAAATATATTTATATAAATTCCCTCTAATTTTTTTTCCTCAAATTTAAATTCATTTAACCTAATAAATCCATCCATGGAACAATCACAACCTATCTCACATTGAATTTTCTGTCACTCTTCCCTCAAAAAAATTGAATATGGAGTTATTCTCATACATGGAAGTTGTATGTATCCCCATATTATTGTGAAAATTATAATTTCAACACATCCTGAAACCTGAAAAATAATTCAATCATGAGGAATTTTCCATGGTAAATTATTTGGATTAGGTTTTGTGGGAAAATGATTGAAAAAAATATTTAAAGATGGAAAGAGTAGGTTTGACTCTTGAGTACAATGCGTGAATAATCAAGTGAATAAAAAGGTTGAACCTCACTCAAATATCCTTACTAATTTGAAAAAAAACACCATAAATTTTTTTTGACTTGGTAAATTAGGTAATAAATAGTTATAATGAGTAATATCATCAAAGTTATCCCCCTTTTTTTTAAACCTCTAGAAACACACAACTTTATTATCTTTCTTTTTTTTTGATTTTTTTCAGGGAGGACGAGAAAAAAAATGAATTCAATGAATGAATGTAAATTCATTCCCTTTAGTTTTGAGATGTACATGATCCATAAAAGAAATTAAAATAAGGAATTCATTCTCCTCTCCATTTGTTTCATTTTTTAGGAGAACCAAATGAAATAAATAATGCACAATGAAATGATGACCCAAGCCCAATTTTTTCATTATCCACTACCCAAAATTTTGACACACACCTCACTCAACCCACAAATGAAACACATCCCAAAGAACACAAACTAACATCCCTTACACCACACTCAAACTTGAAATATCTATGTAAAAATATTAAGAGTGCGCGTTGGTAAGAAAAAATCGGATTGAAATGAGGCATAAACCTATAAATAAATTAATGAAATCTCAGGGATAATAGAGGAATGCTCTAATGGTGGGTCTAAAGTAGAATATTTTTATAGAAAAATAAGTGCATAAATCAAATTCAAAACATGATATGAAATCCAAATCTTGGAAATAGAAAAATAAAAAATTAAGGTTCTCACACCAAATCCAAGTTTCCCTAAATAAAGTGTGGGTATCATATATAATATTTCCAAATGGTTTAGAATATTTAACAGTATGAGAAAAATATTTTCAATCATTGTTTCATGGGAATTTATTTCATAAATCATTCAAACTCATAAAAATCTTGAAAATAAAATTATATTAAAATGTTTTTCACGTCAACAATCATTTAAAATCCAATTTTTCAAAAACCATGTAAATTTTCAAAAAAAAGAATTGATGCGTGCAAATGATAATAATTTTCATTAAAGATAAATAATACTAAAAATATGAAAAAAAAATAAAAAAGAAAATTAGAATATTGATCCTACCCCCCACACTTAAATTCAACTACACCTCATTTTAGCTCAATAAAAAATAAATATAAGGGTAGAATAACTAAAGAGAAGGAAATATACAGCTGGAAATTATTTTCCAATAGAAGTCATAAGTTAAACTCCTTGAAACATCCACTTGTCCTGGAAAGAATGAAATAAATAAAAACATATTAAAAGTAAGGAGAAATAAAGAAGAAGGGAAAATAGTATAGGACATGGTTTGAATCCCCATGTGAGTGCTAAGATTTTACTGCCCCTAGTCAGTCAGTTACAGGGGTTTAACACCAATCTGAAGGTGGATGATGATTATTTTTTAGAAACAACTAAATTTTATTTCATCTGAAATCCATTAATAAATTCTAGAAGTGAGAACCCCAAAAAAAACCCCCTACCCCCAAAAGAGATGAAAAAGAAAATTTGAGGTTCATATGGGGAGGAAAAATTTAACAACCCAAGATTCCATAGTACGTTTCCCTTTGAATAATGAAATAGCTTGCGTTGTACACAACATGGAGTGTTAACACACCATGACCAATAAAATAATCCGTTATGAATAGTAATACCCACGTTTTGTAATTTTATAAATTTTATTTTTCAAAATTTACTTCATTTTTTGATTTGGAATACCAAAATTATCTTAGGGTGAATTTTTTGTATTTTTTTTGAAAACTTTCAATTTATGATGAGTAGTGAAAAACATTATGTTATTGTTTAAAATCGAATTTTTATTAAAATAATTAGTTATCTTATTGAAATTTATATTAGGTAAAAATAGATACATAATACCTATATATGTTCAATGTAATTCATGAGAGTCATTTATAATAATATTAGATATATAAAATTTTATTGAACTTTTTACCCTCTTTTACCCACCTTCTAGGCGCATTTGTAAATTTGAATAAAACGTAATTTTACCACTTTTGTGAATTTAATTTCAAAAATATTAGATATGCGATTCAAATCAATAAGTAAAATGTGGTTCAATAAGATGAATATAATTTTTGGGTGAATAGTAACTGTTGACTTTTTTTCCACGGTTAAAAGTAAAATAGAGTAATTAAAAGTAAAAATGACATTATAATTACCCTAAAACATATCCTAATTATATTAGATAAGTTTGCTTCGAATAAAATCAACCTAAGGAATAAAATTTGATCCTTTTGGTTCACTTGGATTAGATTTGGACATTTATTATTATTTTATTTAAAGAAGAGTTAAAAGTGTTAAATTCAAATTTTAATAACTAAAATTTTTTTAATATAAGGTGATAAGAAAGCTAAATTCAACTATAAATATTCATTATAAAGATAAAAAATATTTCCTACATAATAATATTTTATTTATAAATTTTAGACATTAAATAATTAAATTTATTTGTGACACAATGATGATGTAGTAATTACCTTATTAATGAAAGATTAAAATAGTTAATATTATAAATATCTAAATAATTATAAATGAAGACTTTTTTATGAATTACACTAATTTTAAATGTTAATATGACATTTTAGATTTTATTAAATAATTTTTTTAGAAGTTATATAGTTTTTATGACTTTCAAAAAAACAAAACACAAAATAGTGTCAAAATTGACATAAATGAGTTATTTAAACAAATACAATATTATTAATTGACATGATATTCCTAAATATATAAATTTTAGGAAAAGGACTTATATAAGGTTAGATATATTAATAATTAACCACATGGAGTTCTCTTTTCTTTTTATAGTAAGTTTATTAACCATTTGTTATAAAAATACCAGAATACATGGAAAAAGTTAAACTATTTAACTTAGAGTTAAATCTAAAATATAAGGTTAATATGGTGACCTAAACCTATATAAAACCTACTTGTTGAGAGGTTTTAGAGACATAACCACCTTAGAGAAAAAGTAAATTATTTTTGAGCCATTATAAATAGAATATTATTGTATAATAAAATAATATTTTAAGTTTTTCCTAAAGTGACCCTCACCTCTCTTATAAAAAGGTACTTCCCTTCTCTAAAAATCACACCTCCAAAGACATTTGGCTCAACCAACCCCAGGTAAAATATCCTCCCAACTATTCTCCCTTCGACCTAGAGGCCTTACATGGATCATAAATCCAACCTATAGACCCCTTTTTTTCAACTCAATAGGAAACACCCGAAGAACATGTAATAATTTCACCACCTCTTTCAAAGTTCGTTTCTTCTTCCTCTTCCTCTTTATTTGTTTTTTCCATACCAAAATAATAAATCCAATAACTAATATATACCATGATGTTATTATAAATATGGTACAACAATATTTATTATTCTATCCATCCTATGAATGAAAACCCACCAAACATGCGTACGTACGGCGTACCGTCTCCACGTCAGGTTGTAGTTTGTCATTCAAAGACTTCATTATTTGGGTGGGTATAATAATGAGTATAATTTATGTAAATAATAAATATATCATGTTAATGATTCTTTATATATGATATACCATCCAATTACATATGATTCTTCCATCAGTAGAATGGTATTTCCACTCGGGCATACGTACAGATTACTATCTCCACGAACACAATTAGATTCATTCCCCATCCTAAACATTCAAGAATAAATATAATTTTATGATTAAAAAATAATGTTTAAGAACTTAATATAATTATGGATATGAATCAAATACATCCTATCCATAACAAACATGTCTTATGTAACCAATCATATAAAGGAAAATGAATCAGTTAACACCCGAAATAATGATACTACAGAAATATTATTTACAAAGAAATATTAGAAGATCATATATGATTTCTTATTTATGTATTTGGTTCTTGTATAGTTTAATAACAATTATTTGACCATTATATATAAGGTTAACATACCCTAGATCAAGGAAAAGTACAAGGTAAGGGTTAATTCTACAATCTCTTCATTATCTGAGGTTGTTTGTACGTGAGTATCTACTGGGACCTCTTAATCATCCACATTTTTGTTTCTTAAAAATTTATTTCAAAACATTTTTACAATTTACAATAATATGGGTTAAATTCATTTATAACCTCGTTTGACTTTTTATAAAATGGTTTCAAAAGAATCATTCCATCATTTTCCAAACAAGGTACTTTATGACCTTTTTGAAAAATTAATGTAATAATGTTTTTTAAAATTATACGGTAGGTGAAACTATTTTCTGCCATTATAACTCCTTCGAAGATTACCTTAAAATATTATAAGAATGTTTTCAAAATAAATGTTTTATTTTATAATTATATGACTTTTATATTATTTCAAAATAGAAAGATATATTTCTCTCAAATAGTTTTGTTTTCATCTATATCAACATCCAATGATGAATTTCACATTTTTTTAAATTTGATTTATTATGATACAATCTTCCATATTGTATTGAAGATTTTGTGATTTGTTTGACTGTGGTTGTGTTATTTTTATACCATTCATGGTATATGGTTAACGTATTAACATTTTATATACTAGTTTTAATACGAATGTTTATGTTATGTTTTAACCTTTTCATATAAGAAATGAATTGGACTTCGTAAGTGACTGGTGGAGCCCGCTATAGCTCCTTGAATCATCGGTAGGTCTCATGATACAAACCAGTGTCTTGGCACAAGGCCTTGAAAAATCTTATTTGTAGTCTTTCCACGGGGCCTTGACTATTTGGTTATGATGTCCGTCATTATGCATTCTATCATTATGAAATTGGCTATTGATATTACATGTGATTATTAGACTAGTAGATTATCTATGTGAATAAGTAAATGGAATTACTTGTTTTATCTTTGCCATGTTATGCTGAAGTTTAAGTCTAAAAGTCTTGTGTTTTAGTCTTATAAATTGCCTTAAATGTTTATGCTTATTTATGAAAGTTTTTGCTGTTTTGTTATCATTATTGAGAACCTGAGCACACCCCTTTCTATGTTTTATTTTTTCCAGGATGTGAAGAAGTAGATTATAACTGACCTGCAGAGATAGTATAAGGGATATGAATGTGTTCATAGGAGACAATGTTGTTGTTGTTTTTTATTTTATATTGTAATGTAAAAATTCTATAAGTATCTGGTACTTCAATGGTTACTAAATTGATAGATATTTCAGGATTTTATCCCTTGTGATCATGCCAATGTTATGTAATAATGCACTGACTATGGGTAACTAGTATCAGGGCATTACAGTTGGTATCAGAGGAAATTTAGATTTAGGAAAACTCTGATTAAAGAACATTACCCTAGGATAGAATTTGAGGATTAGTATACAAGAACTTCATAGAATTTTGGTAATGTATAGATTTTGTGTATTTTATAAGAAATAAAATCTAATATGTATACTAGTAGATAAAGGTGGATTTGTCACAGATGTACCTAGGAGTGAAAACTCTAAAAACGAGTTTTGGACTTGACCTGGGGTATCCTTGTACACGACAATGAGACTTGCTGCACTCTTGGTTATGACACTCCTGGGGGATATGGTTAGGATAAGTCACATTTTATTTACAAACCATTATGAATGATTTATGAGTGTATTCCTCCTCAAATTTTTTTTATGATTATGGATTATATCCATAAACTGTTCAATTTATGTTAAGTGTTTTAAAAGTTTGGAATTATGTATTGCGATTCATAAACTAATCTACTGTATGCCATTGTTTATAATTGGATCCTACTTGAGGGATTGGAAACTATATCAATGCACCTAATCCATGTATATATTTCCCTCCTACTCAAGATAATTATAGTGGAGTTGGTGATGCAACTGCTGCTGATCACCTTATCACCAAATAGGGACCACTCACTCGGGTTATGAATAATAACCTTACTCGTATTGAGAACCCAGATCCACAATGCAGATGACAAATGTTAAACTGCTTCATGAGGAAACAACCACCAAAATTCAATAGGACTAAAAATCTATTTGTAGATGAGAAACGGATAAGTTCCTTAGAGAAAATATTTTATGCTTTCAGGAGTAGTGAAAGTGAAAAAGTTGTCATGGCAGTTTATCGCCTCACGGGAGATGCAGATCAATGGTGGTCATTAATTCAAAACCCAAAGGAAGATGAAGAAATATACAATATTTAATGTAGGGAATTTAAAGATCTTTTCTTAGAAAAATACTTTCCTCATGACCATCAAGTGGATATGGAAAGGAAATTTCTGAGTCTGAGGAAAAAAGAGGATGATAATGTCGCAAAGTGTGAGGCTGACTTTACAAGCATATCAAGGCATGTAGCAGATTACATATGCAACCTAAAGAGTAACATTGATTGATTCTTTAATGGGTTAAAACCATTTCTCTGTCAAGAATTTGTCTCACAATCCTTCTCATTGTACGAATATATTGTCTCATGTGCTATCAGGATAGAAAAATAATTATATAAGTCCTACGACTTTAAGGTAGATCGGGAGATTGAACACTCTGGAAATGGAAATAATGGGAAGAAGGTGAAATTTGAATTTCTATCCAATAGTAAATGTGTGAAAAAACACCCCGTACTTGCTTAATAAAAATGGGAGTCTATTACAAGTGTGGTGAAAAAGGCCATCACGATTGTGATTTGAAGGGAAATAAAGAGGCTGCCAATGTTGAATGCTACAATTGTAGATAAATGGGGAATTATCCAAATGAAAGTCCTATGTTCTAAGGAAACTTACTTTATAAAAGTCCAAGGGATCAGGTCCAAGCTTATGTGATCACTACTGCTGAGTTTGATGCTCCAAAAGACATGGTGGTAGGTAATTTAATGGTTTCTTCAAGTTTAGACAATTCTTTATTTGATTCTTTATCATCTCATTGTTTCATATCTTCACAATTTGATAAAAAAAATTAGATATTTCCAATTTGATTTAACAATGAAGTTTTCAGTAAAAACTCCAAAGGGAAGTATCATTGCAACCAAGGTTTTTTAATAAGTTCCCATTAGGGCATATAAATATTCTTTATCTGATGATATCATCGTCATAACCATGATTGAATTTGATATAATCCTCAGTATGGATTTTTTTTGGACCATGATGCAAATATTTATTATAATAAGATAGAGGTTACAATTTTTAATGGTGATAAGGAGTACCTTATCATTAGAGTAGAAACGTCACCCCCTAGTTCTTATCTAGATCTACCCCCAATAGTTCAACTAAATTCAATTATTGGGGAGTAAGAGAATGAAATAACTATGGGTGTAGAAAGGAATTTTCAAATAGAGGATGTACCTATTGTGAAAAAATATGTTGATGTGTTTCGAAAGGATTTACCCGGATATCCTCCAGAATGAGAAATTAAGTTTTCCATTGATTTAATTCATTATTCAAGTATTATATCAAAGACCCCTTATAGAATGGACACAATGGAATTATTGGAACTAAAGAAACAACTATAGGAATTGATTAATAATGGATTTATTCTCACTAGTGTTTCTCTATGAGGTGCCCCTATTCCTTTTGTTAAGAAGAAAGATGGATCTATGAGTTTGTTCATTGACTATAGGGATATCAATACTATAACAAAAAAGAAAAAGTATCCCCTACCTCACTTTAATTATTTATTCGATAAACTTCATGGAGATCAATATTTTTCAAAGATCGACCTTCGATCGGGATATCAACAGCTGTGTGTGAAGAAGGAAGACATTCCAAAAACATCATTTCGAACTAGGTAAGGGCATTACGAGTTTACAGTAATGCCTTTGGGACTGACTAATGCACCCTATGTTTTCATGGATCTAATTAATAATGTTTTCAATGAATATATTGATGAATTTTTAGTGGTATTTATTAATGATATCTTGGATTACTCCAAAATCTATGAATATCATTAAAATCACTTGCACACTATTTTGAAAACCCTCAGAAGAAATGAATTATATGGGAAGTTTAGCAATTGTGAATTCTGGATTCGGGAAATTTATTTTCTTAGCCATAATGTCTCTAAGGATGGAATCCTTGTTGACCCTTCTAAGACAATATCAATACAAGAATGTCTGCCACTGGAAAGTATAACTGAGGTTCGCAGTTTTATTGGTTTAGCAGGTTATTATTGACGTTTTGTCCATAATTTTTCCCGATTGTAAAACCCATTAACCTAGATCAAACGTAAAGGGTTTAAATTTTTTTCGAAAAAAAGAGTATGAATAATGTTTTATGGAAATGAAGAGAAGATTTGTCAATGGTCCAATATTGACTCTACCATCGGGGAATGATTGGTTTGTTTTCTAATGTGATACTTCAAAGAAGGGACTTGGTTGTTTCCTCATACAGAATGATAGAGTTATTTCCTATGCCTCACGACATCTAAAAATTCATAAAAAAACTATCCCACTCATGATCTTGAGTTTGCAGCTGTAATATTTTCTTTGCAGATATGGAGACACTATCCCTATGGTGAAAAATATGAGATATATACCGATCAAAAGATTTTGAAGTATATTTTCCCATATAAAGAACTCAACATGTGGAAAAGACGATGGTTTGAACTAATCAAAGATTATGATTGCAATATACACTACCACCTAGGGAAGTTAAATATGGTGGAAGATTTTTTGAGTAGAAACGATCATGGAGTTCTTAACAAGAGGATAGTTGAAAGGGATACTATGTTCATGGATCTAGTAAATATGGATATGGGAATAATCATGGAGGGTGAAACATCAATATTTTTTGAAATGGTTTCCAAACCATCTTTACTAGAATGGATAAAATGTTCTCACACTGATGATGAGGAGTTTTGAAAGAAAATTAAAGATGTGGATGATGGGAGACTGATCGACTTCCTATATGAAGATGGGATTTTGAAATTTGGGAAGAGACATTTTGTTACTGACATACTTAATCTAAAAAGGAAATTGTAGGATAATGATCATAGCTCCAATTTCTCTATAAACCCTGGTAGAACATAGATGTATATAGATTTTAAGGAACATTTTTGGTGGGAAAACATGAAGAGAGAGATTGTTGATTATGTGTCAAGATGTATGGTTTGTCAACTAGTGAAAGTTAGAAGACAACATCATAGAGGAGTCATGAAAACTCTTCCCATACCTGAGTGAAATGGGATGATATTATGATGGAATTTGTCATGGGACTTCCAAAGAGTCCTAAAAGGAATGATGCAATATGGGTCATTGTTGATTGTCTTACTATGTCAACACATTTTCTAGCTATAAGAGAATATTTACAACTTGAAAGTTTAACAAGACTATATATTAATGATGTTGTAAGAATTTATGGAGTGACCCTATCGATTATTTATGATCGTGATCCCCGTTTTACATCAAGATTCTGGAAAAGTCTTCAGAAGGCCTTGGATTCTGATCTTTTTTTGAACACTGCCTACCACCCTCTAACTGATAGACAATCATAACAGACTATTCATACCATAGAAGACATGTTGAGATCTTTCTCAATTTAATTTCAACGTATGTCAGATCAATATTTATATCTGGGATAAGTTTCTTATAACATTAGCTTCCATTAATGTATTCACATGGCACCATATGAAGCATTATATGGAAAGAGATGTCACACACAATCTTGTTGGGATGAATTTGGTTAAAGAAAAATCATAAGCCCAGAACGTTTTGAGGAAACAATGGAAAAGGTGAAGGTTTTCCAAACCCACATCAAAGCATCTAAAAGTAGGCAAAAGATTTATGAATATAACAAAAGGAAGGATTTGTAATTTTAAGTAGGAGATAATGTTTTCTTATAGGTATCTTTAGGGAAGGGTGTTATACGTATTGGTAATAAGGGTAAATTAAGTCTTAGATATATTGGACCTCTCAAAATTCTTGATTGAATTGGAGTTGTAGTTTATCATTTGGAAATGCCGCCAAGTCTCTCCAAAGTTCCTGATGTGTTCCACATATAACTTTTGAGAAAATACATGTCTGACCCAACACATGTACTCACCTATGAAGAAATAAAACTGGAACCTGACCTATCTTATTGAGAAGAGCATATCAGAATTCTTTATACTAGAGAACAAGTGTTGAGAAACCGGACGACTCTTCTGGTAAAAGTTCAATGGAGAAATTATAAGATGGAAGAGGCAAAATGGGAACCCATGGAACGTCTAATGAAGAACCACCTGAATATCTTTATGTTGTAATATTATAGAAATTTTGAGGACGAAATTATTTAAAGGAGGGGATAATTTAACACCCCAAGCTTCCATGGTACATTTCTCTTTGAATAATGCAATAGCTTTTGTTGTACGCAACTTGGAGTTTTAACACATCACAACCAATCAAACTAGCCTTTATGAATAGTAATACCCACTTTTTGAAATTTTATAAATTTTATTTTTCAAAATGTACTTCATTTTTTGATTCAGAATATAAAAATTAGCTTAGGGGGAATTTTTGGTATTTTTCAGAAACTTTCAATTTTTGATAAATAGTGAAAAACTCCGCGTTATTGTTTAAAACTGACTTTTTATTTAAATAATTGGTCATTATATTTAAATTTATATTAGGTAAAAATATATACCTAATAATTATATATGTTCAATTTAATTCATTTGACTCATTTTATAATAATATTATATATATATAATTTTATTGAACCGTTTATCGTCTTTTAACCACATTCTAGGCGCATTTGCAAATTTTCATAAAACGTAATTTTACTGCTTTTGTGAATTGAATTTCAAAAATCTGATATACAAGGTTGACATCAATAAATAAACGTCGTTCAATAATATGAAAATAATTTTTTGTGAATAGTAACTTTTTCCTTTTATTTACCACGGTTAAATATAAATCGGGTAATTAAAGGTAAAAATGATATTATAATTACCCTAAAACATGTCCAAATTCTATTGTATAAGTGTTATTAGACCAAAATAAACTTTATAAATAAAATATGACCCTTTTGGTCCACTTAGATTATATTAGGACATTTATTATTATTTTATTTAAAGAAGTGTTAAAACTGTAAAATTAAAAGTTTAATAACTAAAACATTTTTAATATGGGGTTATACATAAGACAAAATAGACTATAAATATTAATTAGAAATATAAAGATATTTCCTAAATAATTTTATTTTATTTATAATTTTTATACATTAAATAATTAAATTTCATTATGACACAATGATGATGCAATAATTACCTTTTTAATGAAAAATTAAAATAATTGATATTATAAATATCCACATAAATATAAAATGAGACATTTGATGAATTAAACTAATTTTATAGGTTAATATGACATGTTAGGGTTAATTAAATAAAAAATTTTGAGGTTATAATGTTATTATGACTTTCACATAAACAAAATACCAAATAGTGTCAAAATTGACATAAATAAGTTTTCAAAAAAAATAATATATTATTAATTGATATAATATTTTTAAAAATATAAGGCTTGGGAAAAGGACTTAAATAAGGTTATATATATTAATAATTATCTAGTTTGAGTTTCTTGGATTTTTATAGTAAGTTTATTTACCATTTATTATACAAATACAAGAATACATTGTTAAAGTTAAATTATTTATCTAAGAGTTAAATCTAAATGATAAGGTTAATATAGTGTCCTAGACCTATCTAAAACCAATTTGTTGAGATTTTTCTGACCCATACCCACCTTATCCTCTAAATAATTCATTTTGGGGCCATTATAAACAGAATATTATTGTATAGTAAAATAATAATTCAAGCCTTTCCTAAAGTGACCCTCACCTCACTTATAAAAGGGTTCTTTCCCTTCTCTCAAAATCACTCCTCCAAAGCCATTTGGCTCGAAAAAAACCTACTCAAATATCCTCCCAACTACCCTAAATTTTACATAGATTCCTTACTTTTATCAAAATTCCAACCTACCAAGCCCTTTTGACCAACTCAAAAGGAAACACCCGAAGAAGAGGTAATAATTTCACCACCTCTTTCAAAGTTTTTTTCTTCTTCAACATCCTCTTTCTTTGTTGTTTACATACCAAAATAATAACTCAAGTACCTTATACATACTTTGATGTTATTATAAATATGGTATAACCATATTTATTATTCTATCTATCCTATGAATGATAAGTCACCATATGTGTGTACGTACTATTTACCATCTCCACGTTGTGGTGTAGTTTGTTATTCAAACTCTTCATTATTTGGTTTGGTATAATAATGAGTATAATTGATGTAAATAATAAATATAACATGTTAATAATTCTTTATATATGATATACCATCCAAATACATTTGATTTCACCATCAATAGAATGGTATTGTTTCTCGTGCGTACGTACAGATTACCGTCTCCACGAACGTGATTAGATTCATTCCTTATCGTAACCATTCATGAATAAATATCTTTTTAGGATTAAATAATAATGTTTAAGAACTTAATATTATTGTTCATATTAATCAAATAAATCCTATACATAACAAGCATGTCTAATTTAACCAGGCATATAAAGGAAAACGAATCAGTTAACACCCGAAACAATGATACGGCTGAAATATTATTAACAAAGAAATATTATAAGATCATATATGATATCATATTTATGTATGTGGTTATTGTATAATTTAATAAAAATTATTTAACTATTATACATGAGGTTACGGTACCATCGATCAAGGAAAATTACAGGGTAATTTTAAATTCTACAATCTCTCCATTATCCGAGGTTGTTTATACGTGAGTATCTACTGGGACCTCTTTATCATCCACATCCATCTTTCTTAAAAATGTATTTCAAAACATTTTTATTATTTAAGAGACTATGAGTTAAATTCATTAATTCCCTCATTTAACTTTTTATTAAATGTTTTGAAAGGAATATTTTCATCATTTTCCAAACAAGGTACTTTAGGACCTTTTTGACAAATTAAGGTAAGAATATTTTTTTAACTTATATGGTGGGTGTGGATATTTTTGCCTTTATAACACCTTATAAGCTTCCATTAAAAGCTTATAAGAATATTGTAAAAATAAATTTTATCTTTTATAATTAAATGGATTTTAAATTATTTCAAAATATAGAGAGATATTTCTCTTAAAATTTTTTGTTTTCATCTATGTCAACATCCTTCATTGGAATTTACATTTGTTTGAAGTTGATTTATTATAATACAATCTTCCAAATTATATTGAATGTTTTGTGATATGTTTGACTATGGATGTGTTATTTTTATACCATTATGGGTTTATGGTTAAAGTATTAACATTTCATATTCTAGTTTTTATATCAATGTTCATGTTATGTTTCAACCTTTTCATATGAGGAATGCATTGGACTTATTAAGTGACTGGTAAAGCCCGATATAGCTCCTCGATGCATCAGTAGGTCTCATGAGACAAACTAGTGTCTTGGAATAAGGCATGGATAAAATCTTATTTGTAGTCTTGGCACAAGGCCTTGACTATGTTGTTATGATGTCCGGAATTATGAATTCCATCATTATAAAATTTACTATTGATATTACATGTGATTATTAGATTAGTAGAATATCCATGTGAATAAGTAAATGGTATTATTTGTTTTATGTTTTCCATGTTATGCAGAAGTTTAAGTTTAAAAGTATTGTGTTTTAGTCTTATACATTGCCTTAAATGTTTATGCTTATTTATAAAAGTTTCCTCTATATTGTTATCCTTATTAAGAACCTAATCTCACCCCTTTCTATGTTTTATTTTTACGAGGATGTGAAGAATTATATTATGACTGACCTGCAGGGATAGTCTAAGGGATATGAATGTGTTCAAAGGAGAAAATGTTGTTTTTTTCATTTAATAATGTTCGGTAAGACTTATGTATGTATCTAGTACTCCCAAGGATACTAAAATTTTCGGTCTTTTGGGAGTTGATCCCTTGTGATCATGCCAATTTTTTGTAATAATGCATTGACTTTGGGTAACTGGGATCGGGGTGTTACAAAAATGAATATAGGGGTGCTTCCCATTTTTTCCATTATAGGATTAGTTTACAATAGTGGTGATGGTAGTAAAATAGGAAGTGTTTTATCTTCTAGTTTCGGATTAGAAAATTATTCCTCATGAATTTCAGGGGTTGAACCATCATCCTTATTATTCACTAGTGTACAACTCTACTGGCATCTCTATTCTCTCCTCAACACATGGAACTTCTTCTTCTTCTACATCCATAGAGAGAAGAAATGGTACTGAATATACAAAATCAACATAAGTCATATTATTATTCAATTCATAATTAATAATATTTTAATGAAAATAATGCATTGAAATTGAATCTCCCTCTGAAATTTTACATTCAGACTCATTCTCTTCAATAAAGGCATTTGGGAATGCATTTGTCGGAGAGGGATGTGAATCTTCATGTTTCTCTTAAACATCAAAAATGTATTCTTGAATTTTTTTTTAATATTAATTTCATTCTAATCGTCATTATTTTCTTTCCATTCCATCTATAATACTTTAACTTCATCATCTTCGGTGACCAGCAATGAAACCATCTTGCTTGCTTTTTTGATAAATTTGAAATTCTCTTGAAGAATCAATGCATTATTTTCCATTTTTTGTGCATTATCTAAAATTTGAATCTCTAAATATTATTCCCTAATAGAAATATTAGTAATAGTCCATTCATATTAAAAATCACTAAATCAATCCATGACCAATATAAACAATGATATGAAATGAAATTATTTTTTATTTCATTTTTATTGTTTCTTATGAAAAACTACTTATATAAGCATTTTAATTCCCTAGAAACTATTTAAAATTGAATATATTAGATTTTAATCATGTCACCAAATCCATATTTTACATACCAAAAATTACAATATAGAATGCATGCCCAACGGTCGATCTCTTGAGGAGGTCTGTCACAACACACATATTTTTCTAGTGTCACTATTATAAAATAACTAAAATAAAAACCCTATTTATTAATATATATGAGGATATTTTATTATTAAAATACATATAATATAATATATATTATAATTAAATTTCAAAACACAAAGAAAAGGAAAAATACATAAAGCATTAAACAGATTAAAATCATTATTCTCAGGGTTTCTTTGTGGTTTTATCATTTTTATTCAAAATATTTCATCATTATTTTACTCAATATAGAGATCCATACCATTCACTATATACCCCTTATTTGTAAGGTATAACCCTACACTAAGACCTCTTCATGTTGGAGTAATCTTTTACACATAAACACCTAATCCAGAATCCACCATGTGAATGACTCAGATATCAACGTGAAAGAAAATAATTGAATGAGGAAGAAATAAATAGTTGATAAAGTGGGTAAAATACTCACAAATATCTTTTTAAACACTACTAAAATATTATAATAAAACATGAGAAATCATTAAATTTCAATAAACTAAAATTCCACCACTTCCCCTCTCAAACAATAGCGAGGGTTAGTTCTCCACAAACATTGAGTTTAAAAAAGTATGATGGGAGAAACAAAAAATAAGAAAAGAAATGAAATTGATGAAGAAGATGAAAATTTACACTAATATATAATGAAAATATTAAAAACTATTACAAAAAATAAACTCCACCATAGCCCCTGAAAATGTATACCTCTAGAAATGGGAGGAAGACAGGTATATTTATAGGGAGAAGGTGAAAAGAATTATCACTCAAAATTTGATCTCTAAATGTTTCCATATGTATGTCCCAATAAATAGATGACTATGTAATAGGAGACTTACAAAGTTTTGTTCCATAATTCTTCTTACATTCTCCCTAAAACATTCAACATCATTGTCAACCGAACATACGATTTATGAAATAAATATTGTGGTTGTCTTTTTCTGATGGAGAATTCTATAATTATTCTTCCAATGTATAACATCCAATGGAACACTTCATGGGATCCAAAATCCATAAAATTTATTGAGGAAGTGATTTTATGTTTCCTATTTTTCATCCCTTTGTAATCACCTCAATTGGAGGTGTGTAGCCCAACTTGTGCTTTCATTATGGAGGTGGGTTCCATGCAGTTTTTCCAAACTATTATTCAACATGATTTATTTCGTTGGGCCTCTAGATATTAGAATCAGTTCATGGTTGAGAATAAAAGTTTGAATAAATTAAATCATGTAATAATAAAAAAACAATAACTCAAATATTAATAATATTTTAAAAGATATTCCCAAAATACAATTATGATTACAATCTATTAAAATTCCATAATTAGGCATTTTTTGCATTTAATGCTCAATATATTTCAAAAACCTAAAAACAATACAATTTCACATAAAATAACACTATGGTGGGATTATAAAAATTTAATTATATAATCAAATATATGAAAATATTGGCTTCATCAGAGATACACTTGGACAAACCATCCTAGTCTCACAGAACGTCCCAGACAAGTCATCAAGTATCTCACGGATGCCTTTAAACAAGCATTAGGATCTTATGAAGTCTCATGGATATGTTAGTGTGACAACAAGGAAGACCATCAATAAATAAAATGATCAATTAATTACCCATTAATTAGAAAAAAATCCAATAAAGGATCTATTGACAAGAGGGAGTCATGATCGCTAAAAATCAAGTGGCACCCTCAGAGTGGTCTACAGTAGAAAATCATGAAGCCGCATGGCACTAGATACCTTCATGGACTCCATAATAAACTCATGCTAGATTCTCCATAAAAAATTCAAAAAAATTGGGTTGGTGATTCCTATAAATTCCACACCCCAACATAAAGGAAGGGTTGGAATCTGGATGATTCAAATATCAGCTACGAGACTCTCCAGCACCTGTGCTAGAGAGGACTTCTCAGAGAGACTGATCGTGTGATTGGAAAGTCTTTCATCATGTCATATATCAGAAAAAATATAGATTAATAATTCATCATTCATAAGGTAATTTGCGTGATCATCCAAAGGACACATGAAGGACCCATGAAGAGATGTGTAAAGTACATATCACATCTCTTACAGATCACATGAGACTCAATGAAATTGATATTGAACAAACCTAAGTGATTCAAAATACAAGGGATAGAAAAAATACTAAAGGTTTAAGACATAACCAAATGACATGATTTATAACCCACATGAGCTTCACATGAATCATCCAAGGAAATGTGACAGAACCAGAACACGTCTCCTAGATCTCATGAAGCTCTTTTAGCCTGTTATTTGGGACATGCGAAATCCTTATTACATGTTAGATCAAGTCACACAGTCCCCCTAGGAACACCACTTTGGTATTAATTTTTTTTTGGGTCTACCACCCGAGCCTTGTGACACCCTTCAGATACCTATTTTGACTCATATAATGGTGTTTTCTCATATTAGTCAAGTATCTCTATTTAATTTTGTCATGACCACCAAGAACTCACGATACCCTCTGGGAAAGTCATTTGAGAAATACGAAACCATCGAGAAATGTCATCCAGTTATCGTGAAGACCTCCAGGGATGTTATCCAAGATACACGAAATCCTCTGAGAAATTTCATACAGACTCTTGTGATACCCACCATATGTGTTGACCCAACTCTTGTGAATGAAAATAGGGCACATCATTTGGATCATGTTATTCCCCTTAATATTCTAGTTAGGACATGTGATGGCCTCCGGGAAAAGTCAAATGGATCATACAACACATCCTATGATAGCTAGCCAAGTCAAGCGATGGCTTCCAGAACAAACCATCAAGATCTTATGATGTTGTCTAGGTCAATCCAATGTGGTCGTGTGGCACTATCTAGACAAGCAGGATATGGAATCCGAGAAATTGATAAAAATTTTCATCCTCAGTTTGTAAGCCCTGACCAAAAGGGAAACCTCGTAGTGTAATCCCTGATCAAAAGGGAAACCTCAGATTGTAAGACTGGATAAAAATGGAAACCTCAGTGTGTAAGTCCAAATATAAAGAGAACTACGAAGACTCTAATTCCTTCCATGTTCAGGATATATAGGCCACTACTCATGAGGTTCAAGTTCCACATTGATCAACTAGGGAAATGCTTGAATCTAAGTCCCTTATTCAAAGAAATTACATTGATTGATTTCTATCCCTTGTTTCTCATAATGATCTTAGATCACATCAGCATAGGGAGTTTAAATAATCATAACATATGCACTATAAACCACAAATATGGTATGGGAAAACTTAACGTGTAATCATTAATAAAAACTAAATTATGATGACCCTAGTTCCAACAAAAACTAAGAAACATTGGACACCTTCCTAAGGGCCGAGCTCAAATAAATATCCCTTTCAATGTATGAATTCTCACAGCTCGGAAATCTCAACCATTGGGATCCGATTATTCCTAGGATATGATTACCGTACCTCATCCATCAGCGGACTGAAAAATCAACTAAAATATGATGAATCTGATTCCTTTCACAACCAGGATATGTAGGATATCACTCTGAGACCCGGGTTACATGATAAATCATCTCCAGAGAGACCCAACACATAATTACCACATCATATGTAATGAAATAATCCGTTTCTATTTCTTTTTTCTCATAGTTAGCATAACTCATGTGAGACTAAGGATCTGTAATAATCACATCATTTGTACCATGGGTCTCTATAATGATAGGAATAACCTCAATATATAATCCATGACTAAATTAACTACAAAACTCTCATTCTTTATATACTTGGGATACATTTGACATCCCTCTAGGATTAGATCATGAATATTTTGTTTCCCAAGGCACCCACATGGGTTCTTTCCACATGACGTTAAACAACATAGGTTGAACAAACTACATGGGTTTTGATTCCTACAATATACAGGATACATAGCACACCTCATAATGTCTCAATACCCTCCCCATAATATTAACTACCTCCTTTCAGGGAAACACATTATGAAGCACCTTATTATATGGCTTCAACATACATAATCATCCAGCAATTACAAGAAAATGATGAAGAACCTCATATGCATACATATGGATTTGTTAAAGAGACCCTAATCATTGGAAAATTAAATAGAAATAATCCTATAGTAGTTTTTTATAGTAACCGGTCCCATATTGGGATTAGTAATAGATTCAAGAACATATATTAAATCAATAAGAGAGTCCTGGAGCTGGAAAAAATTCCACCCAAAAGGGTATGGTGAGCCCGAACTCCCATCCTCTCAAACAATGTGAGTCCCCAACATCCACTGGGCCTGAACACTCAGATGACCACCTTCCTTTGTAAATTTGGTTTGTACCCAACTATGGATGTTGTAACCATTGGGTGTTTCTAGGTAAGGTGAAACAAATGGCCAACCGGATGCCGGTGATTGAGCAAGGCCCTAAAACTCTCCCCTCAAACAAACCATCAAGTGAAACCCATTCCACTCCCTTTGAATCCAAAAGAAATAACTACCATTTCAGGTCTCAATATTCCTAGTACCCCTAGTGGGGTAGTGAAGTTGTTTATGACCCCTGAAACTCACCTCTAAAAGGCCATGGTTTGGTGACTTGAACTGATAGTATAAAACTTCATAAAATAAGAGGCATTACCCTAAATATATCTTAGTAAATGATTAATATCCACCAATTAACTACATGATATTAATAAATAGCATATCCCGATATATAAAATTTCATAAAATGTATATAAAATGACAATACCAAGACTAGTACATAGGCAGTGACCATGAACACTATAAGATCTTCAAAACCCACCACAAGTTAATAACACCCAAATCAACCAATATCTAGCTATTGTATACATGAATATATATATATATATATATGTGTGTGAAAATATAAGTATAATCAGTTGTATAAACCCTAAAACCATTCATTAAAATGTGGATAAAGCAATATCATGACCCCCATCAACTTATACCCCTACTGTGCTAAAAAAATTGAGGGGGTGACCCCTAAAGCCTGAATCCAATAGTCCACTGGTTGGTGACTAGTATCGAGGGTAAAATACAAAAAGTGGTTGGTATTACCCTCAATAAATAATTTAAGGACAAGATATAATATGAGTTACACCAATCAACACAAAATAATTTCTATTGAAAATATAAATTTCTATAATCCAATAGATTCTAACATTTCAAATATATAGTATCTAAGATCGAATCTATATACCAACTCCATCTGAGCTATCCAAATTAAAAAAAACTCTAGTTATATATCCTGAAACACTTAACAAATTGTGGTGGGTTGATCACTTTGAATTAATAAGTAGGATAATCCCTCTAAAAACATCAAAATATACGTGTAAAAAATATGAAAGAGTAAGAATGAGTGAAAATCACCATGTAATAAAAATAGAATACAATTATAAACAAATTAAAAAAGAAAAATCATAACAATAATAATATAATCTTTAGTCATACTTTTGTTTCTATGACCTAATTATACATTTCTAATTTTTAAAAAAATCCACAACCCCATAACCATCACCACAACACCACCTATCATGCGCCCAATAATTTCTATCACCACTCATACCTTTAAATAAAGTCATTATCCCTCTAAAAATTAGTTAACCATAAGGATTCTATCTCTCCATATTTTTATAGTAATGTATGGATAGAAACATAATAACATATCATGAACCATTATACTATTCCAAAACCAATCATTTACACCATTCATCATCATGTTACATGTTCTATCTAAATCCACCTTTCTACCACTTCATACCACATCACCAAAATCACATATTATCAATCATCAAATTTCCACCACTTTCTATGTATGTGTTGGTAATGTAATGTAAACAAGAAAGAATTCGACCTCAATCCCCCCACCTTCTTTGTGAATACCCTACCATGATTCCACCACAATCACACCCTTATTATCATAGTGTGGTATCATGAACATGTTCAGAATCAACCTCATGTCCTCCCCCTACTAAGAATGACCCCCACTAAGAACAACCATATCAAAACATCATAGGATATTACAATAAATCACATGATACACCTTAATCCATTATATCCTTCATGATCATACATACCACAATATGTAGAGACCCTAGATTTACATATATGGACATTACATATCTTTTGCAGATTACTTAATACATGACACAAACAGACACCCAAAGATTGTATTAGTTTAGTGTAATTTGAAAATAAGAAAAAAATCTTCAAATCATGGTGAATGATCTTCAATATATCCCATAAAGATCTTCCCCCTTTTTTTCCTACCTAAAACATTTCTTTATATTCGGGGGAAAATAAAACATTCAAAGGATGTGCTCAAATTCTTAGTAAGGGTAAACATGGGGAACATAAAACAATCCATAAACATTTTAACATAAAAACATGATAATAAAACATCAAAATCATGAGTCATGAAATAAATATTTGTAGTACATAAGGAATGGATCATAAAGAAACATTAACCATGATAGAATAGCATTGACATAAAACATGTAATTGTGGAAAACTAATAAGCACATAATATGATTTACATGGAATCCAAGGCATTGCTGCCAAGACCATCATAGTGGACATTGTCCGTTACTAAACAAGTTTTACTTGTCATTCAATCCATGTATTACTGAACCAGATTTACGTTTCGTTCTATCCTAACATTACTGAACTGGATTTACATGTCGTTCCATCCATGTATTACTAAACCAGGTTTACTTTCTATTTCAGCCCAGCATTACTGAACCAGATTTACTTTTTGTTCTATTCATGTCTATCTCATGAGATTTAAATCATTACCCAATAAATTGGATGAAGATATAGGTCCCACCCATCTCATAATGAAATCATTCTTACAGTTTCCACAAAACATAAATCATTCATCATAGAATAACCCATGAAATAAAATGGGATTCTTAAACAACATTTCATAATAACATAATCCATATAAGAAAAATAGACATCATAAAAATAATTCCATCTTAAATACAATCAAATGAATGTAATAATAGGGATAGAGACATAACCCTATGTCATCTTAGATAGAAATTAATTTTGATAAAACACTTAAACTTAATATTTGAGTAAAATATACTTTCTTCTTCAAAAACGTTTTCTTTTATCAAAATGTCATGAAATTTTAAAAGAAAAGAATTTAATTGAAAATCGGCTTGAAATATTGTAGAGTAAAATTCATGTAAATAAATCATTATTAAAGCATAAAAATCATTTCATGCCTTATAATTTAAAAAAATCTTCATACTTTTTCTGGAAAATTTTAAAAAGTGATTGGTATAGTAAACAAAGTAAATATTCCTTCAATACCATGTAGTAAAAGTCAAAAATGGATAAAAGTGAATTTAAAAATACAAAGAATAATAATAAAAAATTTATGATAAAATTATTAGAAAACAAGGACATGGATGATAAATATATTCCCATTAAATATTTACATATAAACAATCTCAGATAAAAATGAGATTGCAAAATTATCCATTACCTTAGATCTGATACTCTCCGTACGAGTCCACAACTCCAGTAAAATGTTTTTAAACATTTTATTAACTTATATAAAAATCATAATAATATTTATGATATCATATATGACTCTTTTATGACTTTATATTACCTGTTTATTAACAATTCCATGTTAATGCACCATTTCGGGTAATATCACTTTGTTTATCGTATGTGTTTTGACTTGTTATTCTGGATCATATTACTTAGATCATGATTTAATTACTTCCAGAATATATAATATGATTTATATATCATATATATTCATAATATAAATATATATAATAGATAGATATATAAAATGCAATACACCGTTCATGGAGATGGTTAGTCGTACGTACACATGAACATTGTTTCCGTTTTCTTGTCCTATTGAATGGAAGTAAGTGAATGACATATATGTACATAAATATATATATCATTAAATTAGACTCATTATGTCATATATTTCATAATTATGAATAATATATATATATATATAATTGTTTTATAATCATTCTTGGATGGTTAAGGTAGATAATGAATCTCATCGCGTCGTGGAGATGGTAGGTCATACGTACGCACAAGCGACAATATCATTCTCTTGATGGTTAAATGGTATATAATTGGATGGTATATTAATTATAAATAATATTTATCATGTTATATTCATTATTTAAAACCATTATACTCATCATTATACCCATCCTAATAAAGTATTTTTGAATAAAAAATTTCACCACGGTGTGGAGATGGTAAGCCATACGTACGCACATATGATGATATTGTTATTCGTATGATGGATAAAAGGATGTATAATGTTTTCCAATAATTTTAATAACATATAAAAATGTATAATATACTTGACTAATTACTTTATTATGTAATCAACAAAGAAAGAGGAAGTACAAGAAGAAATGAACTTTGAAAGAAGGGATAAAATGATTACCTCTTCTTCGGGTGTTTCCTTTTGATTTGAACAAAAAGGATCCTTAGGATTGATCTCTGCACAATTTTAGTCCACTAGGATGAAGTGAGGGAGATTTTGAGGATAACTATTCTGGGTTTGGTCAATCCTGAAGGCATTATAGGTGTGTGTTAAAGAGGGAGGGAGGTGCCCTTTTATAAGAGGGGTGAAGATAACTTTTAAAAAATATTGAAATATTAATTTATTATAAAAATTATTTTTGGTTTCTAATAGCTCCAGATTGATTTATTTCTAGGATAAGAGGATTATGGGTCGAAATCCTCTTAACCAATATATTTTAGACATTTTTAGTTCATAAAATTAACCTTTTGTTTTAGATTTAACCCTTTGTAAAATAAGTTAACTATTACCTTATCCTCTTGTATTTTTATACTACATGGTTGATATATTTACAATAAAATTCAAAAGGAACCAAAACTGAATAATTTATGACATTTTTATCACAATTAAATTTATTCATCTAAAATTTAGATTTTTAGGATTTTTATTTCATTTAATAAAATAGTATTTGTCTTAAAAACACATTTATTTCAATTTTGACACTATTTATTAATGGATTTATGTTAAAGTCATAAAAACTTGATTACTTTGAAAAAAAGGAATTAAACAATTAATAATCTGTCTGTTGCATCCATAAAATTCATGTATGACATCAAAATGTTCAAATTAAATTTATTGTAGTATTTAGAAATTCATTTTTTTTGAATCTTTCATTAATGAGGTTATCACTTCATCATAATTGTGTCATAAATAAATATATTTATATAATGCATAAAAATTATAAATAAAATTCCATGATGTGGAAAAAATTATTATATTTATAATTACTATATATAGTCGAATATATCAGTTATATAACCCCATATAAAAATCTATTTAGTAAAAGATATATGCTTATGTTATAATTATCTTTACTTTAAATTTAATCTTCTAAATTGTCATTTTCAAATCCAAGTAAATCCATAGGGTCCCAAAATCAACTCAAGTATTCCCATGGTAATAAATATCTCATAAAATAATATTAGGACATGTTTTATGGTATTTTAATATCATTATAATATTATTTGTTACCCTTATTTACCATATTTACCCTTTAACCATGGAAAATAAAATAATTACTGAAGTTACTATTCATAATGTATAAAAATAAATGGTAACTATTTGAAAAATTTAGACCTACTCATTCTAAATATTGAATCCATTTTTTCAAATTAAAAACACATAAGTTCTAGTTATTAATTTAAAATTAATTCCCATTGTCAAAACCAAAAAACGGGTTTTTAAGTTGTAATAAATATCAAAATATTGACATGTGTTTATGTTGAATTTAAAAGTGAAATCACATAAAAATACCAAAATGGGATTAAATGATAAAAACATAATCTAGTTAATCTTTAAAACCAATTTAAAAGAAAATATAACTATATAAATAAATTATATAAAAAGGACTCTTCGAGTTAAAATGTAGTATTTTTCACTATTCATTAAAATGTTAATTTAATTAGAAAAATATAAAAAATTCTACAAAATTAAATTTTTTATGTCCCTATTCCAAATAAGAAGTTTATTTTGTCAAATTTAACTTATAAAAGTCTCAAAAACTAGATTTAAAATTGGTGTTCCATTAAAAGTTGGTAAAATAACATTTTTTGAAAAATACTTCTTTTGTCCAAAAAATTGGTTTTGTTCTCATATAATGTTATATAAAATGTTTAATATAAATAATAATGTTAAATAAAATAAAAAATCTGCTTAATACTTTTCATAACAGCTAGTTATATAATTTTTTAATAATATATCAATGTTTAGTAGAACTCAGTATTATGTACAAAGAAAGCTATCGAGGAAGGTCATTCTTGCGTGTAACACAAGCCATGTCAGTGTTGCGTGTAGTTAAAGGTTCCTTTGGTTTTGTGTGTAACATAATCCAAACATAGTTCATTTATACATTGAAAAAAAATCTATACTCAGTGTTGTGTGAAATTAATTCTATCAAAGGAACTTGAAATTGTGTGCAACACAAGCCAAGAATAGTGTTTCATATACTACAAGATAATACAGTGTTGTTTATAGTGTAATCTAGTAATGGTGTAGCATACAAAAAAAGTCATCAAATGAATTAAAATAATCTATCTCATAAAATCTCATGGTGTTACACGATCCATCATGGCCCATAAATATAAGTTTTACTACATCTTCTCTTCTTTCACATAATCCTTCCATAACCACTTCCATAATTTTATCCCCAATATAAAAAACATAAATAATGAAGCACATTTCACAACAAAATAATAAACATTAATAACACAACCAATAATTTTGGAAAACGAATCCACAAAAAAAAAGCATCGCATTCCATATTACCTCATTTCCCATAATTTACCAATTCCCAACTTCATTGGATTTCTTATATATTCATTTTATCAAAACTCATTTAGAAGTAATTAATATACCAAGAATAATTTAAATTATATTTTTTTAATATTTATATTCTTGTTGCACACAATTATTATATAACCCAAATTTATATTCAAAATAGTTGGAAACCCATTCATCTATTCATTACCCTTTACGATCTATTTATTCATCATTATAACATATTATTACTATTATGATCTACCCACATTTAGATTATTAACAATGTATCACAACAAACACTCCTCCAAATTTTATATTCATCATTCTCGATGGGTTCCATTTATTTCATAACCAACACCAAATTATTGGAATCTCATTAGACACTACATCCTTTCATTCCATATTAAGTTAATTAGTCATTAAGAATTATATTGGAAATAAATACTCTCCATTTTTATCTTACCCATTACCTTTCCATTTTTTCATCATCACTCCATTAAAAAGTTACCACTTATTAAATTCCATCATAGTTACTAGATTCATATTTATTATTTAATTTATTTTAATATTTATTATTTCCTTTGTATCCTATAAAATAAAATTTCTAATTATTTTTTGAGAAGTTTAAATTAATATTTCAAAATTTCACATCCAGATTACTCAAGAAACCCCTAAATTCATAAATTTAATTAATATTAAATTATGTAATGTGTTAACAGAATTTATTCAAACCAAAAAATCATATTATTAGTAGTAATTAATATCAAAACATTCATATATCTTACACAAGGATGAAAAACAAGAAACAATATTTCGTTAATATTTATAATTCCTAAAAAATAGAGATTTTGTGATCTAAATTCCACTTTATTACCATAATTATCAAATATTAATGATTTTAATATTTCTACTAAATTAATCCAGATACATTAATTTAGAAATATATAAAAAACAACAATATAAGACGATAACAGAAAATAAACACACCCATATAAAAATACGCATCACATAACCTTTTTACCAGATTTTAATATTTATCAAAATCTATCCCACTTGGGAGTTTTCACATAAATATAATCAAGAATATGTTATTAAATTTTTTTTAGAGAAGTTTATAAATCCCTTACCCGATGAGAAACTTCGTAATTTAATTTACTAGAATAGACAGATGGATATAGGTGATCATGGCCCGTAATCCATGAGATAGGGATTAAATTGATTGAATAATATTTAAAAATCTAGAATAGAGAATATAATCATCCAAACATGGAAAAATTATAAGTTTGAATGGGGTTGGAACCCTCTTTTTTGAAAATATTAGCTCTAAATCATTCTGTTTTAATCAAACAATTCTTCTATTTTAATCCTATCAAATCTATGATAGATGCACAACCCATTTAAATCTTCTAAAATTTAGTCATGAATTAAAAAATATGAAAAATTCATTCCAATTTTTCTTAATATATATAAAATATATTTATTTTAAATATTATTCCCATTAAATTTATAAAAACAGTTTTTACTACATATATGAAATAGAATCTATAATTTATCTACAAAAAGGAACACCTTTTCATAATGGGGGTACTCTATATACAAGTAAGTACAAACCATATTTATAGAGTTATGAAGTACCCTTATGATAGATTCAAAAGAGACTTATATATCTTATTATTAAATTTACATGATCTAGTAAATTACACTCACATAAGACCAAAATCCTAGCCCTTATGTAATACATAACCAACTTATACTTATATAATCTAGGGATTAATTTAATATGATACTCAACTCAAGAAGGCCTATAAAGATGATGGAATCTACCCACATGTAGCTAACCCTGAACCTGATGTGAGGTTGAACTTATCTTTATATAGCAATTCAAAAACCATATAACCCTTATATAGTGAATAACAAAACTGTCCTATATAAGGTTAATGGAGTTTACCCATGAATAAGAAGTAGGCCTTATGTAAAGGTAAAGAAAATTTTATAAAATTTAATTTTTTTAATTAAAGAAACTTAAGAATAATAATTATTAGACATTGAATACCCTCATGTAATAATAAAAAATCAAAATAAGTTCTAGGAAAACCTATAACCTTACATTATAAACCTCTCAAAAAATATCACCTTTTAAAATTTAAACAAATCCCGAAGAAATAAATTGGTTTTTAGGGAAATTAATAAGAATATCAAATCATCACTATAAGATTATCCTAGTTAATCACATCCCAATGAATATAATTGGAATTAGTTTAAAAATACCAAAACATAGTAACGACAGAAGGATGCCTCTACAATGTGGAAAATGTACCACAAACACCTCAGTAAGGGCTTAACTATAACCTCTCATACATGAACAATCCCCAAAATTCCATAATAGTCATATGATATATCTCACTAGTAAGGACACACCACAACTAAAATTCCCTAGGTATGATTTTATCCATGAATTCAATTCTCTTTAAATTTAGTCATCTTTAATAAAAAAATAGAGGATGGTTTTAAGAAAATATGGATAGGGTGTAGTTGGCCACTACTTTCCAAGTTTGGATTTTTTTTTAATTTTTATGTTATTTCATCTATTCTATTTTGGATATGTCTTATCAATCCATAAAGTGTATTACAATGATGAGTAAAACAGAAATAAACATCAAATAAATATACCCAATGCAATGTTTTATCATACTAAACAATTTAGTATACATTAAATAAGAAAGAAAAAATAAGATAATTAACATATAATGGGTTTTTAATGTTTTATTTCATATAAAGAGTTTTCTATAATTTCCAAATACTTATATTATTTTCATAGTGAATAAATTTATCAAGATTTTTAATTCATTTCTTAATTCATTTACATTTCCCTTTAATTATTTATACTATTTCAAAATATATCATAATAAATTTTATAGAAAATTTAAATCATGTTGTAACAACTAGAAATACCCATGATTAACAATGATTAAATAAAAATTATCATGGGACACACTTTAGTATGATCTCATATAAAAATATGAAAGGTATTCAAAAAAATAGACAATTTTACTAAAACACCAGTTCACACATCATAATAAATCATGAAGTTATCCATGTAAATGTTTGATATTCACATTTAATTCCAAAAAAGATTATAATATTATTGATTACGATTTAAAAAATATAATAAAATTTTCATTTCTATATTTAAAAACATGAGATACTTTCCTTAAAACACATGATAAAACTTCTCAATAAATCATGAGTTTTCCATACAAAATCTCAATTTACCAAAAACAACTTGGGAAAACTTTTAATCCTTCATCAAGACAAGAAGAAACAAAATTCACTTATAACAAATATTTTATTTATTATGGAAAATATATTACCAAAAAAAGAACAATAAGAAAGAATAAAAACATTTCAAATAAGCATAATAATCCACACATTGACCTTCAAATTTGGAATAATTCCACACCGCCCATTCCATATATCTCACACCTTCATAATAATATTCTAATAGAGAATAAAATCTTTGCTTCCCATCACATCCCAACAAGTTATCTAGCAACAAAAACTCATATAAATGGTTACATAATCATGAAAAAATTCATACATCTAATCATTGAAAACTAAAAATCAAACCATAACAATTAAAAAAATTATTTATTTTATTTTTATAATAGTTAAAGGAAAAATAAGAACATTAAAAAGTTTATGTTTTTACTAATCAATATTTTTCAATGCCAAATTTTATTGTTTATATTCTTAGTGGGAGGTAATTAATAAATCTATTCATTAGAACATCATAAACAATACAATGTATGGTACCATAAAAATAATCACTCTGTGCTAATTTTAAATAAAATGTTATAGAGGTTATAAGTCTATATTTTATTAAGGGAACATTGAATTTAAACTAAAATTTTTCATGCTATGTAATATTTAATGAAAAAATTATTATAAAATATATCAACACCGTAAATAAATTAATCAGCAAGTAGTCTTTCGCAACATCATTATATTTATGCAATTTACATGTTATAATAGTCATCAGGCTTTAAACTTTAATATTATCAATTAGAAAATATTTCAAAATAGAATTGAAAATGTACACATGATGAGTTCTTGTACACTATATTGTATATTCTCAATCAAATATTCCTTTAAAAATTATACCACACTGGTGACTTTCCTTTGATTAGAAAAATAATACTACACATTCTTTTTTTTTCATGTTTCATGATAGTCATTATAGAATTAAATTTTATATAGTCAATGAAATGTTATTTGTAGGTGTATGAGGAATGAAATAATTTTTTTAACTTTAATATGTTAGTATAACATGATTTAGTAAATACATATTGAGGTTTCCACAAAAAATAATTCAATTATACTTCAATATTAGATATGATATTAATAATTAAATATCCATTACACATGATCATTTATATTTTAATAACCAATCATGGCATGTAAGCATGATTTGATGTATCATACATAAATAATTCAGCATCAAAAAAACTTATCCATATTTTTCAAAGAAGAGATGCATTTTATTCACGTACATATTCTAAAAGAGGTTATCACTATCATATTTTCCAAATTATTATAATTTATACTAAATAAAAAAATATTGACTTATAATAAATTCACAATATATGTATACTATATTTCATGAGTGTAGGGACACACATACAATCCTCACCAATTCCTAACTCTAATCTATACACTATCTCCCATCCATCATCTTTGATTCCATTTTTTCAAGACCCCCCCCCCTCCCCCACCATCCATTGGAACCCCTATACATCTATAAATAAAGATATGTGGTGACCCATGAATCCTTAATTTAGTAGGCCATGGGTAAAAAATGAGAACTGAAGATATAACCACACAATGGGAGGCATTACCCTCAATAGAGAATTTAAGGATAATAGATAAGAGGGGATCCGCCAATCAATTCCAATGAATTTACATTCCATAAATAAATTTATATAATACAATTGATACAAAAATTTCAAATGTAAAACATCAAGAAAATTCAGAGAATAATGGATCTAAACTCCAAGCCTTCTACTAAAACCATCCATGCTACCCAAACAACAACTCTAACTATATGGATCTATCCTAACAGCACATAGAAAACTATGATGGGGTAAGCACTTGGGAGTACTCAATAAGATAATCCCTCTTAAAAATCATTATCCATGTGTATTAAATATAAAATAGTAAGTATTTTTCGAAATAACCATGTAAGAAAAATCAAACATGATCATAAACAATGGAAAGCACAACCAGATTAACAATAACATTTGAAGACCCAATCCCCCTTCCATTTATCTAACATCCTTATCCCATTCTAATAACCAAAACTAATAACAATCTCATAACTATAACCAGAACACCACATATCATGGGACCAATAATTTTCACCATCTCTCTTAAATTCTAGCAGAGTTGCTCTCCCTATAAGCAGTAGCTAGCTGGTAGGTAAACCTCTCTCCATATTAGATGTGGAATGTATGAATAGAACCAAACATTATATCATCAACCATTATACCATGCCACAACCAATACTCTACATCATGCATTATCATATCACATAATATAGCCATATCCACTATTCCACTACTATATACCACATCATTATAATCACAAATTTTAATCCATCACAATTCCACCACTTTATAACGATGAATTGGTAGCATAATGTAAACACAAAAGACATCAACCTTATTCCCTCATAGTTTTATATACATCCACCGCATATATTCAACCACAATCACCCCCTCATTATCACATTAGGGTATCATAAACATGTAGGGAATCAACATAATTCTTCCCCCCCTTGCATGAATAACTACCACTATACATCATCATATCAATACCTCATAGGATCTACAAGTACCCCACATACTACACCTTATGTCAATACAACCCACATGATCATAATTAATATAATCCATCATATCCCATAAACATAGATTTTACTACATCATACATTCTATATCATTATCCATCCATAACCAATTCCATAATTCCAACCAAAACATAAAAAAAATATTTTGATGCACATTTCCAAACAATGCTGAAACATCCATAGTATAACCAATAATTTGGGAAAAGAATCCACATAAACAAAAAAATTGAATTCCACATTACCTCTATCCCCATAATTTTACAATCTCCAGCCTCATTGGATTTATTATTCATTAATTCAATACAAATGCATTCAAAAATTATTAAAAACCAATGGATCATTTTAATTCTAACCTTAAATATATTCTTTCTATCTATATAATATTATTATCCAACCCATATTTATATTCATAACAATGGGTATCCCATTCATCCATTTATTCCCCTTATAATACATTTATTTATGATTTTGACATATTATTACAACTATTTTCAATCTTTATTTAGAACATTAACAATTTATCAGAAACTGACTCTCCTTCACATTTTATATTTTTATGCTAGTTTGGTTCCATTTATTTCATAACTATAAAAAATTATTAGTTTTCCATTAAACTCAACATACTTTCATTTAATATTAATTTTATAAGTCACTAAGCATTACTCTAAAAATAAATTATCTCTTATTTTCAACTTATCCATTACATTCCCATTTTTACATCATCCCTCTAATAAATAGTTTCCATTTATTAAATTCTAATCCACTACCCAATTTCATATTTATTATTTCTTTTATATCCCAACCCATAACCTTTATAGTACACTTATCACTAATTTGAATCAAATCATAAAAATGTAATATCCATATTACTAATGAAGCCCATTAATTTATAGATTTAATTATTATGAAATTATTTAAAGTGATTTCATCATTTAATCCCAACAAAAATTCATATTCTTAGTGGAAAATAATTTCAAGTTAATATGAGGGCTAAAAATATGCAAAATAGGAAACATTTTTTCCTAATGATTTATAAGGATAAAACAAAATTTAAATTCATGGGTTTGTAGGCCACTTCATTCCCTAAATTATTCCTTCTACATTTATATTATAGTTCTATTAAATTAGTCATACTACTTTATTTCAGAAATCTAGTGTCAAAAATAACACAAGATGATAACACAAAACACACATACTTATATATATTAGCATGAAAATCCCATCCTATTTTTACACAATTATCATATTTATTTAAATCCATCCCACTTGATAGATTCTATAGCAAGCTAACCAAGCATATATTATTTCATAAGATGTGACAGATGTTTGGAAATCTCATACTTAATGATAATATTCATAATTTTATACACTATAATATGGAGGGAGGTGGAGAGGTGATCATGACATGGAATGTGTGATATGGGGATCATGTTTATTTCATAATATTTACATATCTGAAATTGGGAGTGTATGATCATCTAGGATTGGGGGGAAATATGAATTATGAATGGGGAGTAAACTCCCTAGTTTAAAAATAATATCTCTAGATATTTAAATTTTAATCATTCATGTATTATATTTTAATTTTATTAAATCTACCATGGATTCTGACCTATTTAAATCTCCCAAAAGTTTTGGAATGAATTTAAAGGACCAATTTGGGATATGAATAACATCAAAAGGGGATGAATCAGTGTTGGGAAATTTTTAATAAAATTACAGCTTTTATCCCTTCATCCCATAGACTTGTTAGGATGTCGATTCTCTTATTCACTTTTCCTTGTCTTAAAAAATTATATAAAAAATTAAAAGATATCAAAATAAATGTTTACCAGGTTCAGTACTCACTATGAGTAGTTAGTCCTTGTCGTGTATGGTTATGACCAGTACATAGATTCTCCACTATAATGTATTGTAAGATCATAGTGTTTTGGATAGGTAACAATACTCAACCAAGTGTGAGTCCCTACAATTTAAGAAGGGGGAATGAAACAATTATTCTTCCTTAGACTGGTGAGGACCTAGTTCAACTTTCAACCCCTTACTGGTTATTTATACTGCCACTAAATACAGTCTTCACCTTCTTGTTAAGGTTGTTTGTAACACCAAGATAGTATTCCACCAGATGAGACTTCTGTTGAATTTCATAGTGCTTCTTTGTTCTTACACTAGCTTCACATTTTACTTGGATATAATCATTAAAAAACCTCTTATTCTTCCTTAAAATATAAAACTAAAAACTTTACTTCTTCTCTTTATGACTTCAGTCAAAATAATATAAATATATTTTGGACTAATAACCATAGAATTATTTTGGACCCAAAAGACAATCAATTGAATATAGATTGGCCTGTCAGTTTTTCTTTTTTCATATATCATTGACACTCAATAATAAGAAATAGTGTATTGTAGTTTCATGATCACTTTCTTATTTGGGGAAATGCGAACTACAATGAATCGCCTTTTTCCAATAATTCAAGAATCACAAACATTAATTTTGATTTTCAAAACACTGATACCTTAGTTTAACTTAGCATCATAATAATTAATTATCCTTCTTCGATGCAATATAAATAGTTAACATACTCTCGGTTCTCTAATATTTTACACTAGAAATATGGAATAGTATTCAATATCAACTTCTCAAATAGTGAAGTTCTCATGAAATATTGTTATTCCTTCTTTTAATGAAAACTCATTCATACTTAATTAATATGAAATCATTATTGCATGTGATATAAACACAGTATAATGTTTCATGAAACTCCTCATGAAAACCCTATCACATGTATGATTTATATTTCATTAAAATGGTGCTTATGTTATGTATGCAATGATCTATTCATGAATAGATAATATTATTTTAAGAACATGGGTTCACTTCCTTTTTTCCTTCACTTAGATAGTATGTTTGATTTATTTAAATTATTGTCATCACATATTCATGGAACACATTCATTATAATCTCCTATTATTTTAAATATTTTTTTCTCTCACACTATCCTATTATATCAAACATTTTCACAACATGAGTCTCGTACTATTTAGTTCATGAACCAGACCATTACATAAGTTTATATAGGTGAGTACACTACATTCATCCATCATGTAAAGTTCTTATACACAACCTCCTCCTTCCTCTATTATTATAACATATGTATAACTATTAAAAATAATATTTTTCATAGTGATATTAGAGAATATATCACTTATTATTCATGTATGTATAAGTTCTCAATGAGTATAGTGGAATTTATCTTCAGGTAGTGTATTCACAACCGTGCACCAGTATACTTCGTGTTGCTTCCTCCTTCCATAGCACCACAATTTTCAATTCTAATCACTATCTATCATGTATTAACAAAGCACACACAAGGTCTTTTATTCATGGAACATGGTGTAAGTTAAAAACACACACACCGGGTTACAACTCTATTTATCTTTACAAATCATAATGAGGGTCTTTTGATACCAGTCGCATTATTGTAGCTCTTCTTCATGCACTGTTCAGTTCTTCTTCCAGAATGAAAATGCTTCATGTAATATATTCATGATGAAAAATGATTCACATGGATCCCCTCTTCTCATTGCCTAATAGGTTCTCAGATCCTTTTCTATTAATATAACACAATTCTCAAAGAATACTTTATTTTTGGAAATTAAAGATCTTGGTGGAAATAGAAAATAGTATAAATTTCCTAGGCTTAGTGCATGGGTATTTATAGGTGAGGTTCGCACCATCTCGTACCACCTTTCATACCACATACAATCATGAAAAAAATATTTTTTCCAAGATCATTTAAAAAAGATGAAAATATTGGCTTTATATACTTAAAATGAGAGTTATGTGATGACACAGATCACATTTCCTTTTATTATGAAATGAATCACTCTTCAGTTTCAAAAAAAAATCTTCTGCAGAGAGTCTTGAGTAGTTACTGCATGCATGTGCAATATCGAACCCCATCAATGAATATAAGAATCTTGAATGAAATATGCAGCATTGTTTTCATTTTTCCAATCCTTGTTCATTGAGTTCCTAATCATATAACAATCATTGAAAAAATCCATGCATGTATGAATAATTTTTTCAGTGATATTTCATTATGTGATCAACCTCAGCATGATCAAGGATGTTAGGTTTTTGATAACAAGAAATTAAAATATAGAAAATTACATTTATCATTAGGAAGTTAAAGATGATCAAGGGATTCGATAATGCTGCTAAGATGAATCAAATTGGTTGGATGTACTAGGTATTATATTTTATAAATAAGATTAATAGTACAACATCCTCATGTGTCCCAAATTGAACTCTATCATGGTTTATCTATGTTGTATCAAATATCTCATTCCAATGTTTCCTTCAATTCATCAATAGGGTCAACATCCAGATACACACCACAACATGCCCACACAAGTTGAGTCCCTATGTGTGGTCTTCTATCTTCCTTGTGAGCCCAATTTAGCCTAATATATTTGTGCCTTCAAACATAAACTTTATAAGACTTATACATAGGCCCACCCATATCTTTTTTCCACTATTCCCCCTATTTCCCTCATAATTTCTAGGGTTTCTCCCTTAAGTGTGGTTGACCTCTGGGTGCGGAATTTTTCCTTGGTTGGCTGGCTTAGGTCGCATAGTGGGTTAGCCTATAGTTTTTATAACACATTGAATAATATAAGTGAAAATTCCCATCATATAAAAAAGTCCAACTTCAAATTCTCCACATCCATTATACATGAAATAAATAATTTCATGGCCTCTCTTTAATTCATCTTCTTCTATGATTTTTATAATATATGTTCCAAAGAATATCTTCAACATCAAAACATCCTTATTCTTTTTTGTAAAAAAGGTGTCATTTTTGACATAGGTATTATACCAAAAAATAAGTCCAATAATAATTAATATTAATGGGAGAATTTTCCAAGCATGAAATTCATTTTGATTTACTGAGTCCGTAACAATTCTCTGGGTGTCACCTTTGAAACTCAGAGTCTTCAAACAATTTAAATATTTCTTTAAATAATAATAATTGAGAACTTCAACTAAGATCTATAATTTTTGGGACTTATTCATATTATTGAAATCAATTAAATCTTCCTTTTTCATTGATTAATATTGACAACCAATGACAATAATTGACAAAAAAATATAACTCATATAAAAAGTGTTCTCTTCAATCTATGACTTTTTATTTTTTATAAATACCATAAATGTTTTTTCAAAATGATTGTATCAATATTTGAGTCATTTACTTCTCTATCACCATTAATTTTCCAAGTTCATTTAACTTTATCTCTCCCTTGATGACAAGAAATAAAAATATATGGGAAAAGGGAAACAGTTTATACTTAAGAAATGTTTCATCAATCGTTTCACTCTAACTCTATTTGAGTCATGCTCGGTGTAGAAAATAAGAGGATTTAATTTAGAAAAAATTATGTCCATTAAAAAATAATTTTGATAGCTCATAAAATTAAAAATCATATAACTATTTTCAAGGGTTGTTCAATTTATTTATATGCTAAAGATAGTTATTGTTATATGAAACCTATTTAGAAAAATCAACCTAAAAATCTTGCACTCAACTCAAAAAATAAATATAAAACATTAAAGTGTAACAAGATGTATAAGTGGACTTATGGAATCTCTATTATTATTATTTCATTGATTAATTCAATTAATCACAATTTGTAAGTTGATCTTTATATTGATAAGTGATAGTGAGAGATTGAAAAAATACATACCTTTTCCAACAACCTGAACATCAAGAAATTTAAAAAATAATTATATTTTATTCCAATTGAAATGATAATTCTAGAAACTTATTCATCATTATTAATTTGTGTTTCATAGAAGGGTAAAACTTCTCAGTATTTTCATATTGATGGATCTCTTCAAGAATGAATTTCAAGACGTCATGTAAACGATAATAAAACAAGACCGATCTTTCACTTGTGACTCTCTAGTTTAGAAAACTTCTATAATATCACTATGGATGATATTTTTAAATACATATTTTTTGGATGTTATGTATAATATCAATGTAGGATGATATATTATTTATCTTTATTGTCAAGTAAATAACATCACAGTCTTCAACTTCATCAATGATAGTCCTATATAAACCTTTATTTGAATATAAGTTGAGGAATCATTCAAGAATGTTGTATTCTCTTGATTTTCTTTCAAGAATTAACATCACTCGCTTATTGTCAAGTTCACCCACTTAGAAATTATTCACCTTAAATTCCCTAAATTATATGTACAAATACAATGCACAAATATTAATGGAATAAGGTGAATCCCCCTTGCTTCATCAATTTTAAAAAGAAGGTTGAAATGACTTTCTCAATCAAGTTGCTACATTTCCTTTAAAATTCTCTCTAAAACAAATTATCTTCAATTATTATTGAGTCTATATGGATATTATTTCTTATTCAATGTATTTGTGTGTAATCCTTCTTTATTCAAGAGAATATAAGGAAATTTTATCTCATGGTACACCTTTCAACATTATAATGATTTATTCTTATAATAGATTAATTTTAAGGAAATTTATAACAATGTGACCAGCCATGTTGAAGCTCACACACAATGATTCTTTATCGTCATGTTGAATATTTTCTTTTCCTTTTACACTAGCCTTATCTTGTGTATCTTCCATTTTTTTCAATCTTTCCAAATCTTCTAAAAAAAACATGTCATTAAGAACTATGGAAGTATGTTTGGATCTTCCACATAGATTATAATGAGTGAAATCCTTCAAATTATTCATTTTATGTGGTTCACATTTTTCAATTCCTTGGATTTGGAATCCAAGTTTTTCTCATATATCTTACACGAAATATTCTAGGGATGATTTTTGTTTACAATTTTTATTGACTTCTTTCCAAGGTTGATTCTTTTTTCCAAGCCAGATTTTTGGTCTTATTTTCCAATCAATATTGGATTCATGATGAGATGAGCATGATCCAACCTTATGACAACATACATCATATAAATTATATATATTTTCAAGTTTTTCAAATATATTTGTAGTATACAGATTATTATTAACCTATGGATGTTTCTTATACTTCTATAGATTTCTCCCACTATAAATGAGCTTCGATTGTGGTTTTCCATTTAAAGGATTGGATAAATTATCTGATGAACAATTACTACATCTATTTTCTCACCAACATTGACCCAAAAATCATGATTTTGCAATATCTTCTATAGTAGGGTTTCTTGTATTCTTCCTGGATTTTTGTTCTATTTGTGGGGAACTAACTTCCATAATATTTTTCTTATCTATACTAGACATGGTAGTAGGTTTTTATCACATATATTCATCCTTAATTATTCAAAAAGAAATTCTAACCTCAATTATTCATGGAAAAAATTTACATAAATTGTTATAGGATGGTATGGATGGTACATGTTTTTTAAAATGATGAAATGATCTTATTATAACATGTTAGAGGTATTATTACATTATAATACTCCGGTGAGAATTGATTTGAAACATCATATTTTTTATTTCAATTTCAATGAATTGATATGTGTGTTCTAAATATTGGATAACTGAACATCCAATTCTAGACATTTCATATTGAAGATGATTTTCAAATCTTGAATCACAATCATATTCTATTAACAGGCCTTATTTATTATTTCAACTACATCTTTATGGTTCTTAACTTAGTTTTGTAACAAAGTGTCATGTTCTTTTTTCTTCTTGAATTTTTCTTCCAATTCTATATCACTAACATCAATGATGTTTTTCAATCTCTCTTCAAGTGCATGGATATTTTATTCAATAATATTTATGAATCCCTTTTTCTATTCCACTTATTTTTAGTATTGAGAGGAACTTATTTCAATTTTCCTTTTTTTTCTTCAATGTTTCAAACCTATATAGAGAGATTTAAACATTATACAATATTTACTTGCCATACCTTCTGCAAAACATTAGCTTCTAATTCTAGCTTGGTAATAACATCCTATATATTTTGAAAGAATCAAAAAAGGGAGAATATTTTTTTGGAAATACCATTCAAAATATCTATTAATATTTCAATTAATATTTATTAAGAATTTTTAGATTGACAATCATCATTACTTGTGATAGAATCTTCATTTTGAGGAAAATTTTCAAAGGTGATAACATATAACTCCCAACCACTTGAATATCTTGATTTATATAAGATAAGAAGGTATTCCTTCTCCTTACTCAAAAACTGAGCAACCTTATATTATCTTTCAAATCTTGAGATGTCTTCATTTTTAGCAAGACATAGAGATACCAATACATCTTATTCTTTAGATTCGAGGGATTTTTTTTCTTCCACAATCTATTCTCTTTATTTATCCAATTCAACATGGTCTTGGTAGATATAAACTTACACTTAGAGATAACTAAATATTCACCAAAACATCACTTCATTGTAAAAACATGAAAGAAAGTCAAATATTCAAAAGTGAATAGCCTCCATTTATAGAATCCAACAATGGTGAGACAACCCTCTATTTTTAATTGAAATAACTAGTTTGGGATATGCCTAACACTGAGAGGGGTAGTGAATCATTATTCGGGAATTTTTAACCCAATTAACCCTTTTATCCCTTTACCAATTAGACATGTTGGGATCTTGATTCTCTTATTCTCTCCTTCATATCACATGAGTGTATATTAAAAAAATAAATGACAGAACACAGTGTTTTGACAAGGTTCACTACTCAATGAGAGTATCTAGTCTTCATCATGTATGCTTATGACTAGTATTTTTATTCTCTACCATAATGTAGTATAATTTATAGTGGTTTGGAAAGTGAAAAATCCTTATCCAATTATAAGTAAATAAAAATTAAGAAGTGGGAATGAAACAATTTGTCTTCCCTTGAAGGGTGATGAAATGGTCCAACTTTATTCTCCTTACTGGTTCACTATACTACCTATATAGATAGGATTTTCCTTATTATTAATATTATTTGTAACATCAAGAGAGTCTTCCACCATATGGGAATTTTTATGAATGTCATAGTGATTCTTTGATCTTAAACTATCTTCACCTGTTACTTGGATAGAAGAATTCAATCAACTCTTCTTCTTTTTCACAACATCTAACTGAAATCTTCACTTCTTCTTCTTATGTATTCATTCAAAATAATATGAATATAGTGTGGAATTATAATCACAAAATTATTTCTAACTCAAAAGATAATAAATTGAATATAAAATTTTTAGTCACTCCTTTTTTCTCTCATATTTTACTCTCAATAATATGAAATAGTTTATAGTAGTTTCTTAATCTATTTATTCTTCAGTGAAAAAAACATTGAATCCCTATCATAAAATATTTCTTGAATCACAAACTTCCTTTATGCTTATCAAAACACTAAATCTGTATCTCTGCATAGATTCATCACAATTCATTATCATTCTTCAATACAATATCAATATTTGGTGTAGTATAACTTATTTGATTGTTTACACAAGTAGTATGGAATGGTATTCTCTATCATCTTCTCAGTCATTTAATTAGTCGAGAAAAATTATTCTTCCTTCTTTTAATGAAAATTCCATCTCACTTTATTAACATGAAATCATTATTCATGTCATATAAACTTCATGCAATAGTTTCATGAAACTTTCATGAAAACCCTATCACATCTATGATTGATATTTTATTAAAATTGTGCTTATATGTTTCATTGAATAATCAATTCATGCATTCACTATATTCTTTTAATCACACGGGTTCACTTACTTTTTCATTCACATAGATAATATGTTTGTTTTATTTCATGTATTGTCTTCACATATTCATGAAACACATGCACTATAATATTATATTACTTTAAATATCCATTTCACACACATTAACCTATTATATCATAAATTTTCAAGACATGAGTATTTTACTACTTAGTTCATGCACTTAACCTTTTCATAATTTCATATAGGTGAGTCCACTAACTTCATCCTTCATGTAAGGTTCTTATACATGGCTACCTCCATCTTAAGTTATTCTCATGCAAGTGTAAGTACATGAAACAATAATGTTTTTAGTACTATTATAGAATTTATATCATATTTTTCACATTAGTATAAGTGCTCAGTGTGTATTACGGATGTTCTCTTCATGTAGTATATGAACAATATTACAATAGTAAGCTTCATGATTCTTCCGGTTTTACACAACACCATAGTGTAAAATTCATCACACTATATTCCATGTATTAATAGATTATGTGCATGGTTTTATCATCACAAAACGTAGTGTGAGTGAAAAACTCAAACATTTCATCATGACATTATTTTTATTAGTGAAGCATGATAAGGGTGCGCCAATACCAATCACATTTCTATAAATCATATTTGTGTAGTGCGCAATTATTCTTCATGGAAGAAAATGTTTTTTAGAATTTATTTATGAAAAAAAGTTTCATGGGACTCCCCACTTTCTGTAGCCTATGAATTTCATGGATCCTTTCCTATTAAGATAACACAACACTCAATGAATAATCAATTTTTGGAAAATGATATCTCTCAGTGGAAAACATGAATATAATCACATCCCCTAAAATTTTTTTGTGGGTATTTATAGGTGATGTTAACATCACATTTAACCTCTATTCATTTCGTGTTGAATCACCAAAAAATATATTGTTCCAAGGTTCATTCAATGATCTAGAGATACTTGCTTTAAATTCATGAAATGAGAGTTATTTTATGCCACAAATCATGTTACATTTCTTATACAATAAATCTCTCTTTAGTTTAGGAAACAACTCATCTACATTAAATCAAGATAAGTTGTTTTCATGTGGAATATCAAAACCTATCCATGTATATCAGAATCCAAAATTTCCTATATAACATAGTTTTTATTAATCCAATCTTTATTCTTTGAGTTTTACATCATATGAGAATCACAAGAAAATATCCATGGATGTTCGAATTGTTTTTTATATGATATTTAATAACATTATAGAGCTCAGAATGATTGAAAACTTATGGCTCAAATTAATGATAACTTGCATCATACAAACATTCATTAAGAATAGGGTGGTTGAAGATAATCAATGGATTCAATCATGTAGTCGAGATCAATCAAATTAGTTAGATACAATATGCCTGTTATTTTTTAAACTAGAGTAACAATACCACAACCCCATGCATCCAACAACAAACTCTAGTGTATCTTATCCATTCTATATCAAATCTTTCATTCCCACTATTCCTTTGAGCTGGTACTGGGTTCGGCACCTTTATACATAGCACAGTATGCCCACATGGGTCGTATCCCACTAAAAGGGCCATAGGATTCATTATGGGACAAATATGGGATAACCTATGTGTGCCATTTGGCATGTGATCTATGAGAAATATATATATAAACCTTCCTACATCTTGTGTACACTATTTCATCTATTTCCCACAATATTCCTAGGGATACTCCCTTCAATGTGGTTGACCTTTGGGTCCAAATGTTCCCTTGATTGTATAGCCTAGGCATCTTAGTGGGTTGGAACAGGTTTTTTATTAACACTTAAAATAACTTAAGTGAAAATTTCAATCATATAAAACCGAAGACCATATTCTAATTCCCCTCATCCATTCCTTGAAAATAAATAATTTCATGACCTTTATTGAATTCCACTTCTTCTATTAATTTTGAAATATAAATTCTAATGAAATTATTCGACATAAAAACATCCTTCTTCTTTGTTGGAAACAAGGTGTCACTATTGACAAAATTCATTAACATGAAAATTAGTTCAACATTCATCAGTGTTACTAAAAGAATTGTTCATCATGAAATCCAAGGAAATTTATGGATTCCATAAAAATTATCTAGGAATCACCTTTGAAACTAAAAGTCTTCAAATCATTTATATGTTTGTTCAAATAATAATACTTGAGATTTTTTTTCCAAGATCCATAACTTTTCAAATTTATTCATCATATTGACATTAATTAAAGATTTTTATTTCATTGATCAACATTGACAACAAATACCATTCATTAACAACCAATACAACTCATACAAAAATTGGTCTCCACATTAATTAATAAATATAAATAATACATTTTTTTTATTTATAATAGGTTGTAAATCTATATTTTAATTATAATTCCCATTAAATTTAAAAAAAATTGACTGGAGGAAAGATCTAGAGGAGTTTTTTGATTTTATTTATAAAAAACTACCTTTATGTATCATGGGTTCTCTACATAAATGATAAGTTAAAACTTGCATTATGTAGATAAAAAGTAACATTTTATGATATTTTAATAACCCTATCATGGCTTGGGATTACCCTCATGTGATCTATGAAATTACTCTAATGCCAGACCAAAATCCTTCTCCTTATACGAGATAGAACTGATTTACCTTTATATAAGCTATGTATGAGCTTAATGCAATACTCAACTCAAGATGAACTATTTTCATGATGGAATCAACCATCACACAGATGACCCAGGTGTGAGGTTGAACTTAACTCCATGAAATAATTCAAAAACTAGCTTACATAGTGAATCAAAAATCAAGCTACATAAGTGTAAAGAAGTTTACCCTTGCCCAAGAAGCGTTTCCTATTAAAAGGTAAATATTAATTTATAAAATTAATTTTTCTATTAAAAGGAAATAATAATAATAAGTATTAGACTCTAATAATCCAAAATACCTTGTAAAAATACAAATTAATGGTTATAAAAATCTATACTCTTACGAGAATACTAAATCCTTTTGAATAAACAAAAGAAATGAACATTTTACCTAAGTATGGTGAACTAAATCTCAATATCACCAAGGGTCACTCATTAAGTAACACACATAAGTAGGTAACATAATATCAAAATCATATATATGTGTGAAAGGTTCCCTAAATCCACTCTCACATAGAACTATTTGACGTCATCCCAACATCTTATATCCTGGTACTCCCATCCCCTTTATAAATAATCTTACCCATTCGAGAAACCAAATCAAATCCACATCATCTTCTCATCCTACACCTTGTGAAACCCATCAACCCTATAAAAAAACAATGAGACTAAAATCCATCACAACCAATATAATTGTGCATTATACCTCAATGCATTTTATCTCGTAAATAAATACACCTATAATAACCATAGTCATTACACATAGGATACATGTATAATTTACATCCTTAATCTACTACATCATGCAAATACATGTATGGAAAAAATGAGATCCAACACAACCTGTATAAACACATACCCTATACATTAAGACATCATTGTCTGTATATTCCCACATACTATGCTATGTATATAAGAGAAAATTTGGAAGGATAATATTCATCCATACATATCCTTAACATTCTGGAAATTAGAAAAAACATTAGGAACCAATGGCCATTAGTGGCATCGACTATCCTACCAACTCAGCTGGTTGAGTGTAAGAAATGTTATATCATAATTATATAATAGAAAAAATATATAGTATTAGGGAAATTATACTTCCCTATACTCAATCTATAATTAACATCTCACATGATAAGACTATTTACACCACTAAGACTATAAATCTATTCTCGTTCAATGCACACAAGCATAATGATTTATTATCATTAATTCCTTTAGTAATTTATTAATTACCATTAAATTTATTAAAAAAACATCATAAATTTATGTTTAACCATTAAAATTATTTCATCAAGGCCGTGGTGATTTTTTAATCATATTTTTAATTATAGGTCTCATCCCATGCTCCAAGGGAATTTATCCAAAATAATTACTCGTTTCCATTTAATTTTCATCACCATCATTAACATTTATCCCCATCAATTCGTTAGAATTTATTACCAGTTTAAATTAAGTTGTATTTTTGGACTCAAATAAATATAATCTCAAGAATTATATATAAAAAAGATATTAAATATTACACAACAAGAAGTAACTAAAAACAACAACCAATAATAATTAAAATCGGAAAGTGAAACTCCCAAAACATACCAACCAACCAAGAATCAGCCCCATTTTATTGAATAGGCAATAAAAAATTCCATCTCTCAATCCATTCTAACAATCCCAACATTCTCCACATTAATAAACTGTTACAACGATGCAATAAGGAAAAAATAGAATTCTCAACTCTCAAACTATTCCAACTTACCCAAGCATATATGTTTTTACATATCAAGTCATAGAAAATTAAATATTATCCTTGTTTAAATACATAGGAGTAAGTCATACTTTCTTTACACACAAAAACAAGTAAAAACCATGTCCATAACAGTAGGGAATAAAACATAAGATAATCAATTCTGGGATTTATAACATCATCAAACATTTAAATCTAGAAAAAAAAAAGAAATTACATTACCATATTGAATTATATAATACATTTTGAGAAGGCTTCAAAAAAAAGGAAACTAATTAATTATTCATAATAATATTTATAATCAACTAATAATATTACTCTGACAAACACATTTCAGGTTAATTTTTTTATGAAAATGTAATAACTCAAATCTTGTACCTTATTCATTATTCACTTATGTTTTAATATTTTAATGTTTTTATCATGATTTAATTTATTTAAAATATTCCACAGAGAAAAATATCAATATATACTAAATAAATATATCTAGAAAGTCACTCGAGACCATCAATCATAAGTAATGAATAATCACATATGATCACAATGCCCTTCCAAAACCATTCCCTTAATAAATCCCATCTTATTATCTTCATTAAGGTCAATTTTGAACATCCAAATATTGAATATAAAGCATTATAGTTCCATATAAACATATAAAATATCAGGATGTCATGAATTCACTACCTTGATACAAATACTCAAACATTCCTAGAAAAACATTGGAAGAATAAATAAAGACCCCTAAAATTCATCTCTGGTGAGTAACCCACAATTCCTAAGGATACAATTCAATTAAAAATATTACATAATTAAATGATAATAAATACATAGAAATAAATAAAATAGAGCTTTTTTATCTTGGAATGAAGGTAAGTGAGGGAGCATGAACCAAAGGGGGAGGAAAGAAACTCACCTTAGATCACCCATGAGTCGATCTTTAGAATCTCAAGGCTAAAGATAAGAAAAGGCTATTAAGAATATCTAAAATATAACCACTAGTGACCTTGGGTTTGAAGGTAGAGGGATAAAATAAAATAAATTCATATGGAATTTTTAATTTATACAAGATATACTTTTACAACATCATGTTTCATTATGGATGGATATGCCTCAATTGTTGGAATTATTTTAAAACCCACAGCATAGTAGGGGTGGGCACACCAAATGGGTCTATGTAAAAATCCCTATAGAAATCACATAACATATCCTCCATTATCTCAACAATTTAATTATAATTAGAAACTCAATTTTATATAACATATAATGTATTATGCAACAACTGAGGTTCCATGTTTAAATAGTCCTTAAAACAATATATCCAAGGAATTAAAACTCTTATAATCTATAGAGTATCTTCAGAAATAAATTTCAAAAACCCTAAAATTATAGATCCACCAAAACTCGTCACCCAAGGCTCCATGATATAGCATTTTCACAATGAAGTAGGGGTCTAAAAAATATAAGAACCATCAAACCAGCCACATGATTATCCAAAGCATGAATTACATGAAAATTTTAGGAATTCTATTCACAAAATTTTATCAAACTCACTAAAACTACACCATTCCATAATTGAACCAACCACGACACAATGTATCCCTACTATATCCAACAACACCTCTCATCCTCCATCCCTTCCTTGATACCTTCAATCATCCAAAAAAACACAATAAGGTCTCAAGAAGAAGAATCCACTTATATTGGGATTGAAAAATAAATACAAAAAGTAAGATAAAGATTCAATACTTAGATTATACAAAATAGAATATGTGATAAAAATTAGTGAAACAAAAAATGGAAAAAGATGATTTAAAAGATAAAAAGCCTTACCTCATGTTCTATCTCACTTCATATATCGTATAAACTTTATAATATTTGAATTAAATATGATACATGAATATTCCAAAACCTTAATAACTATTATTTTTATCTTTTATAATCCATTTATTATCTAATTTATTATTTTATTAGTTTTATGTTTTTTTTGTTGATCATTTGGGGTTGTTCAATCCACTATTCTAAGATTTATTTGGTATAATGGTAACAACCAATGATATTTTTTCTATATTTATATAATATACAGAATTTTAGTATATTTATTTTAATGTAATTTTATTATTATAAAAGTTTATGTCCAAAAAATTGTTTAAAATGTTTTCAGTATAATAAATATGTTTATATAGGCTTGTTTTAAGAGATTAAATTAATGATTATTGTTTATTTTTAATATCAATAATTGTTTTCGAATTTTATCATTTCAGAATCCTAAAAACATAATTTGGTTATTAATATAATATTTAATAATTAAAACCATTTTTATAACTGTATATGAAAATTGTTAAGGAAAGTCATTAGTACTCACATAGGTTGTATAAACCAACCATGGTGTAAGTGTTTTTTTAAGAATGATTGAAAATAATAAAAATAAATCAATAGATTTTATAAATTATTTAGTTAAAGGTTTCAAATCCATCTTTATGATTACTACCCAAGATATTATCCTTATAAAAAAATTAATTAAGAACTTATTAATTCAATGTTACTTGTGTTTATTATATCAATATGTTTTTTAATGGTCTATGATGTTATGTTATCATAGTGATTACACTCCCAAATACTTTTCACATTAGTTCATAAACTCTATTACATTCCTGATACTAATTTTATAGTGTTTAATAAATTAATTTTTTTTATCGTGTGTATGTTTTATGTATTATATTAAACATCATTTTATAACTTGTTTGTTTAATATGTATAACTAACCAAGATAGTATATTTTTAATGATGTAAATACCATATTTTTTATCATAAAATAATATTAAAAAAATTAATGTAGTCACCTATAATATAATTTTATAGAAATAAAATATTGAAACCATTAATAGAGGTGGTGAACCAACCATAATATAGGTGATGTTTTCATTTTAGAAAAAATTAGAGGGAGTTGGATAAGGGACATTTAAGTATTCCTATGATAATTATTACATTATAACATGATGGTTAAAACCTATTTAGAGGTGGTATAAGAAGTAGAAAACTCAAAAATTGTTTGGTTGATATAGTTTACCTCTTCCATTTGATTTCTTCCTTTGATATGCAACTTGGGCTTAAGGAATGTACTTTTCTGGAGGCCAAAAACTGTATAACATGAATAGATGAGTAGAAAACGTATTTTATATGGTATTTTTAAAAGTAAAAATTATGAAATTATGCGAAATGGGGTGGTGAACGGTTGTATTTTTATGAGGCAGTGAGGGGTGTTTTTGAATAAAATATTATTTACCCAAAAACGTGATCAAACTTAGGATTCCATATTAATGGTATTGTGATTTAATATTAAATGAGACATTAATATATTCTTTTATCTTATATAAACCTCAAAAATTAATTCATATATATGAAAACATAGTACGATACTTATATGGTATTTTACTATTCACCAATATATTTTATTATTCATGAAAAACACCAAAACATCACCCTTAAAAAATATCAACATGATGATTCCATGAATTAATTCAATTTAATCAAAGTCAATTTCTAATTTTGGAAATTTTAATAATTAATTATATTGTAATAATTATTATTTTATTGAATAATGTAAAACATGATTTACTAAAAATATATACTTTTACATACATTATGATACATTGATTGAATACATTTTTTATGTTATTTTTAAATTAATATTTATTTATTTCTCACACCCAGACCTTTTAAATTATTTTATTTTATGATTTATTATCTTCAGATAGTCTTTTCGTGGTACGGGTTGAGTGAATGTTTAAATTTTTTTTAATATTTGATTTTTTTTGTGGGCTTTGGATTAGTGCACGGGCACCGAACGGTTGGCGATAACTATGTGGTCGGCCCTGGATGCCCCTGCAGTTACCCATTACATAAAATAATAAAAACATTATGAGAAAAAAATAATGTAAATGCTTAAGAAATAATAATGACACCATTATTTTTTAGGGAAAAAATGTTTTTTAAAATTAAAATTGTTATTTATCTTATTATCATTAAAATAGTTATAAATATAAGAATTATTAAGTTGTTATTAATTTTATTATTATTTAAAAGAAAACGAATAAAATTATGAATATTATTATTATTATTATTATTATTATTATCATTAATAAAATTAATGACATTGTTATGATTACATAATTTTAAATATAATTATATATGTTTTCATTAAAATTTTGTTGTTATTATTATTATTTAAATTTTTGTTGTTATTATTATTATTATAATTATAATTATCATCATTATTATTAAAATATTTATTTATTTATTATTGTTGTTAATTTTAATTTTTTTTAATAGGGTTTGAATCCCTCCTTTTTTATCCTTCATGCCTCACTATTCTCTCCCATTTAATACCTTGTTTTTTATTCCTCTAAAAAATCACACCTCCCTCTTTGTTTATCTCATGGATCCCTCTCTCAACTCAACCATCTTTCCCCATTAATTCATTTATTTTTTTTATTCCCTTTATCCACTCACCCCTCTCTCCAATCATGCCTCCCTCTTCCCTCTTTTATCCATCACGCCTCTCCCCCACCACTCTCTCCCTATTACCATTTTTTTATTTTTTATTTATTTTATTCCCTCACTCCTCTCTCAATGCACCTCCCTCTCACCCCATTTATTCACTCTTTTCATTTTACCAATAACACTCAACCCTCTCTCTATAATCCCTCATGCTCATCGCTTTTTTTATCCAGCACACACTCCCCCCTCTTCCGCCTTATTCTTTCAGACTCACACCACTCTTCCCGTAACCCCCCCCCCCCCCACGCATGCCTCTTCCCCTCTGTCACTCCTTCGAATAGTTTCTCCTCCCTCCAATGGTTCCTTCCAGTGATTTTTCTTTTCTATATTATCCTCTCCTCACACAATTTATAAGAATTTCTTTGTGGGGTTTATTGTGGACCGAACCATAAATAATAGGGTTAATATGTATCTCGGGTTTCCTTTGGATTTAGGGTGTGGGATTTGTCTACGAGGCGTCTTTATTCCCCCTTTTGAAGTTTCTTTCCAATCGCATTAGGTTTTGGTAGGTGTTTCCATGTTTTTCTTTTCTAAAGCCTTTAATTTGATGCTTTCCATTTTGAATAAATTTATAAAATAGTTTCTCACCTCTATGGAACCCTTGTTTAAAATATTATAGCAATTTTGAATTTATTTGATTTGTTAAAAATAGGTTTTAAATTATTTTTTGTGTAAATTACCTAGGTTTGGAGGTACCTAAGAAGCATGTTCAAATTTCCATTGTTATTTTAAATATGAATTGAGTTTTTATGAAATTTATAGAAATTATTATATTGAAATGGAAGTTTTTATTAATAAACATGGTTTGGTTCATATGAATTTGTTATGTAATGACTTGGTTATAGTGTTAAAACACTTTTGTAAGGATTTAATGGATTTAGTGTTTTGGTTTGTGTTCTTTTAAAATAAAGTGGGTGAGTGGAGATGGTTTTAATGAAAATGGTGTTTTATGGAAATGGGTTTTGGGTAACCCTTTGGATTTTTGATGCACCATTTGATGTTGACACATTCACAGGTGCACTAGGTGCACACATGGATGTGCCTCAAAATGAAGATGGTGACATTAAATAGTGTTTTTCATAAAAACCCTGGTTCCAAAAAATGTCTCTTTAGATTCAAAAGGATGGGGGTTCATTGTGAAATTTAAAATGACAGGTTTAAATGTATTACTAGAGGTTTTGGTCTATTTGGCCTAGAAAAATGCTTTGGTGTGTGCATTTGAAACTGTGTGCCCATTTGGCTCCTTGTCTGGGTTTTGGTGAATGTTTTCTTAAAGTCTCATTAGGATTTGAAATTTTAAAAGTAGTATTGTTAAGATTTTTTGGGTAAATGTATTTAGACATGTTGAGTTAAAGGCATGTTTCGGACTTTTAACCCAAGGGTAATGTTTGTACTAACATTTAAAGGAGACTCTCTTTTGGAAAAACTATATTCACAATTGGAAACATTGATCTTTTTATGAAATGGTTTAAATGTAAAATGGTATAGTGTCCCAGTTGGAACCTTCTTGTGATATGAAATATATATATATATATATATATATATATATATATATACGAGACACCTTTATAGGAGGGATATCCCTTATGGGTTATCATATATTGGTGTTCATGTTTGGTGTAGGCAAGTGCAGTGAGATGAGTCATGCGTGTGAGGGCCTCTTACATACAAAGTATTACTATAAACACCTTGGGTTTTTTGGCATCTTATATATTATCTATTGAGGGTTACTCATCCTCCTAGATTAGATGGTTTGGTTCCCCTGGTAGATAGAGAGTCCAAGTGGGATTATGCACTATTTTTTCATGAGGGAGATCAGTGGGTTACGGACTATGGGGATTCAACATAAGCCTATAGTTGGTCCTCAACCAAGTGCATCCATGGGTTGTCTAGAAATGTTCAAGATCACCAATGGTTATAGCTTGTACTGGTTGTTTATTTTCTACTACACTGGTTTATTTTCAACTTGTATTGTTTAATTTTCTCCCTTTTGCACAGCTCTGATATTAATTGTTTGGTTTTGTTTATAAAATGGTAAACAGTTTTTGAAATAATTTATAGTGTGAGATGGTGCTCATAGTGGGAAAGAGTTGTTATTTTTTAAAAATGGAAAGCATTGTTTTTATAATTGTATTTCCAAAAAATGTTTCATCGAACAACTTTGGGTAAGGAAACACTTGGATTTAGTGTTTTACTTATGGCATCCCTATTGAGCATTTTTGTGCTCACGCCTATGCTTTACCATTTAAGTTGCAGGTTTAGATGTTGTTCAGGATTTTCCTTGGTGGCTGCTCGTGTGGGATCATTTTTGGGCTTGTAATTGGAGGTGACCAAGGGGTCACATGGATATCGTTGTAGCGGGTTCTTGTTTTTAGTTTTGTTCTTTTTAGTGGTACTTTGTATTTGGATCGATTTTTTGTTTATTTAAGATTATGTTGTCATTCTGCTGCATGCTCTATTTGTTTATTTTTTTCTATCTAGTCCTGGTTTTATCTATTGGTATTAAATTGTTCCCTCATGTATACTTTGATGCCTGACACTAGTTTCCATCCAAGGGGCTCGGGAGTGCCCCTTGGTCCTTATCTCGGACCGACTTGGGTAACTGATTCAGGATCGACCCTGGAAGGTTCGTGACATTATTTAATTTATGTTAGACAATGTTTATAATTTTAATTCATCATTAACCATAATGGTGATTTTTCTATTCCATTAGTCATATTACTATTCTAGTAGTTTGGTAACTATTCTAACTGTCACATTTCCAGGGATCATTTAACCATTAAACATAATTAAATATAATTAATTGATAAAGATTATATATTAATATCATTTATAAAATAAGAAATTGAATTCAATTAACATTTATAGATATAATTTAAGAAATAAAATTTATTTAAATATTCATTTAAAAACAAGAATTTTTTATGATTCTTCTTAATATGTTACAAGAAATCATTCATGGTTTCATTAAGCTCTTGATTCTCTAAAGATTCTTCCACATTTATCTATTTAACATGATATATTAAGAAATTATGTGATATTTTCCTTAATAAACTTGTTATTTTAATTTATACTTCATGATATGTAATAATTTTATGAGATTCAAGTTTCTTGATTAGCCGTGGAATAACTAAAATTGAATTTTTTTGAGACCATGTATGAAGTTTATATGATAAAGATTAAAAAAATGGTGGAGAACTAAAGAAGTGGTTCATATAAATATTGTATCCATTTGTTTTTTAATTTATTTTAAAATAAATAAAAGGAAATAATAAATCAATACAATGCATGCCAAATATTTTTAGTAAGATAAAAAACACTAATTGTCAATAAAAGTGAATGATAAGAATATTGTAGAAATTATTTTCATGATTATAAATAAACAGTGTTTTTTTATATTTGGATCTAGAGAATTTTTTTTTGTGTGATGTTTGAAGATATAATAAGTTTGATTTAAAGTATCTTCATATTGTTGAATGATGGTTAAATTTTAAGTGTAATTAAATAGAAAAGTAAGAAAACAAGCTTATCATGTTGCAATAAAAGTTTCAGTGGATTGGCACCAGATTTCTAGTTTCCTTTGGTTAGAAAATTGTGTTTCTTTTTTCCACTAACCTTTTTCTTGGGATCCTCTAGCCATATAGTGGCTAAAAATTGATTTATTTTTATATAGTTATACCCCATTTTACATCAAGTGATTCCCACTATACTTCTAATGGGTTTTAGTAGAAAACTAGTATTTAGATGTATTTGGTGATCTGGCCTGAGGCGTTCCACATGCGACTACACTATTTAAACCCCCAAATCCAAAACCCTAGAATTGGTTGTTTAAAATTTTAAAATATCCTAATATATAATCTTTTAATTTGAGTTTATAGAGGTTAATAGGGACGTTATTTTTTTAATTTATATTTTAAAATTCATCAATAGAAATAAAGATAGATGAAATACTAATGTTGTACATGAATATACATGTAAAATAATGGGAAATATGATTTATAGAGATGATGATAGAGAGGTGAAAAATAATGGAGTATTAGAGATATGTCATAATTACATGTATGTATATGATACATGGTAGCCTATATTATAGAGTATGATATATGTATATTGTATGGTATGATATCTATTATTCCTAGTCAAGAAATATAACATAGATAAGGCATAAAATTTATTTTGATATGTTGATACATAACACCATTTACATAACTAATTATTATTTATAATATGGATATATCATAATTCTATGATACGTGTTAATCATAGTGTATGACTCACCTAGCGTTTCATGATTAATCATTACACTCAATTATTAAGTGTTTATGTTGGATAATATTCCACAAATAGATATTATCAAATGTTTGATATGATGAGATGTTGTGAGGAATGGATAGTTGAAGGTTACAAATAATTGTAACTAAGATTACATTTAATAATAAATTATAAATTTATGAGTAAATTCATTTAACAGATTGGGAATTTTTTGAGTCTGATATAAAAAATGAAAAACCATTGAGATGGTGTATGTTTGAGTGAGTGAGAGTTAATATTGTTGACTCTCCCCAAATATATCTTTGTCTCCTTACTTTTAAAAAGGTATAAAAAATATGATAATTTTTTTGAGGAGGATCCAACCTAATTGTTTGTTTATTGGGTTTTCCCATAGATACACCGTGGAGGAAGGAACCCAATGGTTTCTTCTAAGGGTTATTCATCAAGTAATTTGTTTAAGGTAATAACTGAGGTGATTGTTGGTGAAAGATACATGTTCTTAAAATAATTTATATATGGGTTGTTCATATAATTTTTACCATGGTTTTTGAAGAATATAATGTCTTACACTACATTGAATACGTTTTATCCAATCTACAGAAACCCAACAATGGTATCAGATCCCTACCATGCTTGACTTTCAATATTTTTCTTAGAATAATGAAATTATGAATATCTTCTTTCAAACATTGAATGTGATATAGGATTTATTAAGGAATAATATATTTTATATTTCATGTCATACAAAATGAAATAATATTTTTTATGTGACATTTTTTATGATATGTGTTATTATCATGACCCGTCCCCCGAGGCCCGTGTCGTGACTACCCCAAGCCCGCCTTCCATAGTCCAGGGGCTGGCGACTAGCACCAAAGGTGTAATTCCCTAAATCCGGTAAGGCATTTCCTTTATAACTGTGAACACGCACAATAGAGCACACAGATGGATACAAAACACTAAGTAAAACTGTATAACAAGCGAGTGATGAAAAAGCCCAATTGTAATGTACAAGTACAACTGAAAAGGGAAAAATAGCTGAAAGGTGAAAAGCAGCTCTGGGATCATCCACCACAAATCCTACCTGAAGGGTAGGTACAAATAGCCTCCTCAGCACTCCACATCTATCAGTCTCCTCTGTGTACCGACTCGCCATAAGGTCCAACTCTGGGTACCGCCCAGTCCTGCTACTCTCGGCCTCAGTCAGCACTATCTGTCATCTGCAACCAACACAATGAGGTGCGGGCATATCCTGTGTAGGGTTGAGTATAACGATAATCAATAGGGACCCCGATACCCTCAAGGTCTCACAAAATCCAACTAGGATAAACCAAAAAGTATGAAATCAACATATAACCTTACTTATATTTATGCTCATACATATACCTAAGTTATTAAGTAATAAATATCAATCATGAGGTAAATACAAAAGTTACTGACTCTGCTCAACCAGGATTTTATTCACAATATCGAAACCTCGGCTGCTGGAGAACTCCTGCTCAATCAAGTACAGTGGGCCTGCTACGTCATACATACGTGCTTCCCACTAACCTTGGACTGCGGAGGTACTCCTCCTGTCCAGTACAGTGGGTATTTCGTGTCACATAGAGGCGCTCCCCACTGTGGGTCTGTCACGTCACACAGAGGAACTCCCCCTCATAGCCTACTAAGGTACTCCTCCTATCAAGTACCATGGGTCTGTCGCATCACACCGAGGCGCTCCCCACCGTGGTTCTACCACGACACCAAGGTTATCCCCACTGGGCTAGTTGAGTCACTCCAAGTCGAAATGACCAGCAGTCGTCAGGTCTCAGTCAGCTACTAGGTCTCCTCACTATGCTCGCTCATCTCCAGAAGATCCACTCCACAAGCTACTAGTTTATGCTCCAACTTCCATGAAGTCCCAGAAAAAAGTATCTCAATGGTTTGCCACGTCATAAGGGTCTCAACGCAATAGACGGCGCGTCAATTGGATGCTCGGTCTGTGAGTTATTAGCCATTTAGTCCTAGGATCTTGGTTGGATTCATGCATGATCCAACCTGATCGTATCTCAACTATACACCAAACTCTGGTGGGGTATACTCAAAGGGACTATCAAGCCCCAATAATACCAGCGCCACGGATGGTTCGTCAAATGGTCATCCGGTAACAAAGATATGGCCAAAGAAAGTAAAGGGTTGGTAGTGGGCCAGAGTCTAGTCTGACCTGGTCGGACTGACCCAACCCGACTTAGTCTAGGCCGACCTAGTCTGGGTCGACCCGGTTAGACATGTTGGGTCTGGCCCGGCCCATTGGGCGGGCCAGCCTCTCAGGTTCGGCCCGGGCTGGGGTTGATTCGGCTCGGAGTGTCGTGAGGGCACGACTCGGTCTAGAGGGAACGGCTTGAGTAGGAGGGAACGGCCAGGCCTATTCGTCTAGGGAACCGCGAGGGGGGCCGCGGGCCGGATGGGGAGGCAGGTGCGACTAGGGCACCGGTTTGGTCGAGTGGCAACCGGGCATGCCTGCAGGAAGCCTGGCAGGCCGGCAGGCAGACCAGCGGGTGGCCGATTAGGTTGGCAGGTAGCCGGGTAGGGCACCAGAAAGTCCAGTGGGCATGTGGGCATGTGGTCAGGCCGGAAATCTGCCAGGTAGGGTGCCAGGCGGGATTGGCGGGTGTTCGGGCAGGGTGCCAGGTAGGTCGGTGGGTGGCCGGGCAGGGTGCGGCCAGGTGGGTCGGTGGGCGATGGCCAAGGCGTGGCCATGCCAGGAGGCAGCTAGGAGCCGGGTGGTGCAGGCCGGCGGAGGTGCGGCAGTAGTGGCTCGGCCGAAGGGCCGTGGTTCGGCCAGGAGCACTGGAGCGTCATGGTGTGGTGCAGTTTTTGGAGGTTGTGGGTAGCGTGACCTTTGTCATCGCTGCCTTCGTCGTTCCGTCGCCTCATCACCATGTCGAATATTGTCACAAACAAGAACAACGGAGGGGTCGAGCTATGTTGGTTTGGCCCGTACACTCCGCGTTTAGGGTGGTATCAATTGGATCATCATGATGTAAGAGGATGGACAACAACTCACCTGAAAACAATTCCTTTCTAACCATTGAAGAAGATTCAAGGAAAGCATCAACATGTAAAAAAACCACTGCCTTTGTTGATCGTTTGTTGTTTGTTGACGGAGTCGCAAAAATTAGACAAAGAAGATCGTTGTTCGTCATGTCTGCTGCATGCTTCCAATCCCGAGCTACATCATCTCGTTGACGATGATGCAGAGGGTAGGTAGGTTGAAGACGTCCCACATCAGTAGAAGCTCTGTGGAAGAAAATGAAGAAGGTCGATGTTCTTCTTTCATCAATGGGAGAGTTCTTCCCTCTTCTCACAAGTTTCCACCAAGATTCCAAAGAAAATAATAATCAATATGTTTATCTATTATTTTGTTGGCACAGAATTCAAAAATGTGAAATAAATTAATTGGCACCACCTAATTAATGTGGAGGATTGGCACAAGTGAATTAGGGGAGTAGGCACAATAAAGGAGGGAGGGTGTGGATAAACTCACCCTCATTAATGAGTGGAGTTGAGAGGTTTTCCCCTCCCTCCATTAATAGGGGAGTTTAGCCTCATGTGGTCCCCACTTCATAACCTCTCACTGGAGGTTTGGTTTGGGTGGGCCCCACCACCATAACCTCTCATGGGAGGTTAAGGTGTAGTGGTCCCACCTCCAACTTCCATGAAGAGATTTTAATGGTCAAATAAAAATAAAGCCACACAATTTATTTTTTTAATTAAATCTCTAAAAACCCCAAAACTGTCTTTTATTTTCGACTCACTACTGTCAAAGTAAAATTCTCCATAAGTGAATATCTGCACTGCGAATTCGACAGTGCCCTTGGATTTCAATTCCGAGCACCAATTGAAAAGTTATAAAAAAACTCGCTCGTACGTTTACTGAACGTACCCAAACAGAACTTCAAAAATTGATTACGGGCATACTAAGCCTTAGAATCATGCGCTGTCAATTTTCGTGAACTAATAAAATTACCATGTATTTAAGAAAAAAATTCCATGGAAATTCCGAGTCTTTATAGATATCTTATGTTGTAATGTGATCAAATAAAACAATATGGGATATCGTATTGAATGATTAAGAGTAAGCATTCAGTTTTCAACATATCATAAACTATAATATGGGTAATCATATCTTATGAAGGAACCAAAATTCACTACATTAATCTGTGAAACATATCCTTGATTAATTGAGTGGATGATGACTTTATCGTAAAATAAAATACCCTGAAAATAAAGGGTGTTGTCACAGACTAATCCTAAAATGCGATAAGGTTATGTTAAATACTATGATATGAAAAAAATAATTAACTATGATGGGTTTTAATGAATTATTTTTCATAGATCCACACACAATACCTTTTGGTCAAGGATTTTACCTCACACCCAGAAGCTTCATCAGCATGCTCGGTGGATGGTGGGGGAGGGGAATATCCTATTTTGGTCCCATAATTAGGCTGGCTTGGTGATCAGATATCCGGGGTTCCTAGCCCCTCTTATCTCCTTTCATGAGGTGAGTCTGCATCAACCTTTCATTAAGGTAGTGCTGGATAAGGATCAACATGCTATCTTTGAGGCGATCACCCTCAACGCAGAGCCTGACAGATGTGTGTTCACCCCGTCGAGGTCGGGGAACTTCATGCGGAAGGAATTTCAAAATCTCTTCCCCAGTTCGGAGTCCAATGAAAAATGGAACGTGATAACATGGGTGAAGGGGATCCTAGGAAAGTACGACTTCCTCGTTTGGAGGCTCTGGAATAGAGCGCTTCCTACTAATGACAAAATCAAGAAAGTGGGGATCAACCAGGCCTCCTGTTGTCATTGCTGCAAGGGAAAACATGAAGAGAGCGCAGACCACACATTTTTTGAAGGTGAATGGGCTCAGAGCGTGTGGAAGTTCTTTGGATCCCTTACTGTCGTCCCTGTCATGGGCACGAGTGTGGCTTCATTCCTGGACAACTGGTTCTAGGGGGTGACGAACCCGGGCCTAGAGCTGTCGGCTCAGGCGGTGATCCTTAATGCCGAATGTTGGTGTTTATGGCAGGCCAGGAACCAGGCTAGGTATAAGGGGATTCCATCCACTAACAAGACCATAATTATGAGGACAAAGAGCCTTCTGGTGGACTTGGTTACGTTCTTAAGAAACTGGAGGGAAGCCCCGCCCCTGAGGTTTTTCTAGTCTGCCGCTTCGGGATCGCTTGATTGGGGAAAATGGATCAGTTGGCACCCCCCCCCCACCCCGTCAATGGCCTCAAATTGAACACTGATGGGTCCTATATCTTGGGTGACATGCAGGGAGGAGGAGTGGTCTGGGAAACAGGGGGAAGTTTCTTCCTTTTTTTCACTGCATATTATGGTAGCAGCACCCCAATACAGGCAGAGGTGAATGCAGTTCTTACCGGCCTAACCCTGTGTAAACAGACAAACCTGGTGCTCACACAGGTGGAAAAACACTCAATGATTCTACATGACTCCCTTCATGGAACTAGATCCATCCATTGGTCGATTGAGTATACCATTAGAAGATGCAAAGCGTTTCTCAACCATAACATCCAGGTTACCCATACATGGCGGGAGGTTAACAAGGTTGTGGATCACTTGGTTACGATGGCAGAGCACGGCTCCAGTGTCAGATGTCTCCTTAACATTACCTCTCTTAAAACAGAAGGCGTCAATTTGATCCGATATGATCCTCTTGGTCTTCACTAGTTTATTCCCCCATAGGTAGGGGTCCCTTGCCTCCTCGCCTCCTTGCCCCTTGCTTTGTACTTGTTTCTTTGGAATAAATTTAATAATGATGATGTAGATGTGATCTAGGTTTAAAATCTATTTACATGGTCAAAATATGGTTAATTATAAAAAATTTTATATTTATTTATAATTAGATTACAAATTTCAATATAATATATTTATATTATTATCCTTGTTTTAAAAATGTGTGATATACCAAAATGGTAGTAATATTTAGGATATTTTTATTATAAGAAAATAAAATTTTTCATAATTTTTTCATTAATTTTTCATAATTTTTTCACATTTCTAAAATATAGTTTTCATTATAAATTTATGTAAATGAAAAATATGAAATGTTTATATGGGATAAAAGTGAATTTTTTGACTTTATCCATACCTTAATTATAAATTGTTTTTAATTTTTTATTTATAAATTGTTCCTAAATTTTTATCTCATATTTAAATTTAGGATTTGTTCATTTATTTAATATATCTTCTAATTTATTAATATATAAAATTAGTATATTATAAATGTATGAATAAATTATTTTAAATAGTTAATATGATTATATAAATTTTCATACATAAATTTAAGGTGTTTATATGTTAGGCGTGATAATTTATTTAGTTTTATTCAGCATTAACATTGTCTTATTTAGGAATTGTGTGAAGACTTACACATAAATATAATTTGATTATATTGATTTTGAAGAATAAATATGTAGTAAAAAATAAATAATTAGAATAATTCATATATATATATATTCAATACAAGAGATAAAATGTTGATATTAAATACCCTTTAAAAATATTAAGTGTTAGATTATTTCCATGGAAGATACTTTTGAAGAACCCGATCATCCATCTAGGTAGGTTCTACCAAAGTTGGATGCCCTGTTATTATCTTATGTAAGGATAGAAAGCAACGGGTTATCCTAATTGGATTATAATCCCATTTTTGTTTTATTTTCATTACACATATCAATTAAACTATTAGTAATAATACCGGGAAAAAATTATTGAGTTATGCCCAATGATGGATCATGAAAGGAGTTTTTTACTTAACCATCCGAGATTCATATATTGTATGAGTGGCATGATGATATACCAAAATAGATAAATGTTGAAATTAACTCTAATTTAGACTCATTTCTTAGTGAAATATAGATCTTTTCCCACTAATGGATATGCTATAAATTTGAAATATCTCACAATTTTAGTGGGATAATATTTAATAAATTTCTTTATTGAATGAATGTAAAAAATGATACTGACTTAGTAAAAGCATTTGTTATTGATAAATAACATCATCATCATTGAACATTATGTTAAGATCAAACCTATATAAAGGATAAGATTAATGTAAGGAACTTCTTATATTGTTAAAAAAAATTTGAATTATTGTTAAACATATAGAAAAAATTCCATGTATTTGGGTAACACCTTCCTAAGTAACCAAATATTGAAGTCATTTAAAAAGTGGATATAGATGCTTATGATAATCAAGATGAATTCACTTGAGGTATAAAAGGAATTAAATGAAATAATACTAATGGATCTTTAGTATCCACTCATGTAATCAATATGATTGAGGTAATAATGACTTAGATAGATTTAAGGTATCCGGTATTGTTTTTTAGAGCCATGAAATTAATTTTTAATTATAATTAAAAATTCTATTACAACATGAATGAGTTCAAGAAATGTTTTCCATATTTTATCAATGTTCCAATAATAATGAGGAATATATGTTATGTCTAGGACTTGTTTCTTTATAGAGAGTACTAAAGTGATAATGTTTAATCCAGAAAAAGAATATTATATTTTTTAATATTTTTTCTTATTTATTGAATCCTAAAGGTGGTGTTAGGGAGGAGGGGAAATATATCTGTGGGATTTAATTGTATGAGATACTTGAAGGGGTTTAATAAAATCTATGGATATTTCTTATTAGATAGCAGTTTTATAGAAATTAATTCTTTGATTTTACATATTATATGATACCAAGTGTATACTTTACAAATGTTGTAAGTATATAGGAGTTTAAAATCAAGGAAACAATTGATGGAGCTTTTAGTTTTCATTAAAATGATGATGAAAAGGGTTAATAAAGCATGTATTTGAATGTCAAAAATATGTCAATCTTAGATGGATCCATATAAATAATGTGTATTATTATATTATTTCTATTATATGTTAATAAATATTATTTTAACAAAGGAGTTATTATAAACAATATGAGATGATGGTTTTAATACATATGTTTTATGATTCATCGGGTTATATAAGATGTTTAAATAAAAGGTAAGAATAAATATGTTTTATTTAGTATAAAATAGTTCATTTAATTATTTGTTAAACTATGAGGGATATAATTCCACCACGCATCAATAAAATATTTTAAAAAAGATTCCTCTTTTCAATAATCATCCAAACACATAGAATAATAAATAATATACCTTGGTCAAAATTATATTTTTAAATAATATAAATAATTTAAATAAGTTTTATTTCCTAAAAAAGTAGTTCGTGTGTCTTATAATGATTTTTTTAATAGATTATAGTCTTTAATAGGTTAGTGGGAGTATGTATGGATATATATATGTTTATAGTTAACAAAAAAGGATTATAATAGTAAAAATACAAAGAAAATTGAAATTCCCATACAACTTATAGGACACTATGTAAAGGGTGGATAAATGGTGTCTTTAACTTGATTTTCCACTATAATCTTTATCATAAATTACAAGTTGAGGGTGATTCACACACTAAATCCTAATTAGATTCTCCATGGTCTTCTCTCAACTATAATCAAACTGGTATTTATCAAAAACTTATAATTATATTCAGAGAGTAACAATATGATCTCCCTGGATAACTAGAGTCACATAGTATATATAGAGTCCCACCATATATATGAAAGTGTTTCATTGATTTCCTTATTGGAATTAAGTCACTTGGAGAGCACTAGATTCTTTTGAATCACTAGAATTATTCTCCTTTAACATATTTTTAGCTCCTTTGAATTCCATTAGATCTTTTGAAATGATAGTTGAACTTGGTCAATACTCACAACCCAACTTCACAAGACCTTATAAAACTTGTTCATCTGGTTTCCTCACTCATTTATAAAAAATTGAAATGTTTTTAAAAAATTATAAATGTGTATATTATGTCAATCTATACTTAGTTATTATTCTATTATTGTATCTATTTAGTAGTACCAATCAATATACTCAACTTATATTCTTATCATTCTTTGAAACCTGGTAGATGTAAAGCTTCAACACAGGTTTAGATTCTCCATTATTTTTCACTATATCCTATAGAAGATACTCCTTTTTTGTCTTTCTCATTTTCTTTAAGATTTATACAATTCTCTTAGATACTCTATACATAAATCAACAAAAATTACTTCTTTCTGTTTTATTTCATCATTCGTGATCTTCTCATTTCCATATAGCTTAATTTAATAACAATAAATTTCTTATGTTGTAATCAGTATCCTAAAATGGAACATTGATAGTATTTACCGACTTCTAGACAAAAAATAATAATTATATTATAACCACTTTGGTTTCCATGATATTTCATTTATTTATTTCTCAATCAAATCATTTTTATAGAATATATAATTCATTTTATTCTATAGTAGACATGGATTTATCTCATTCTTAAATTCAAAATATCTACACTAAAATCTATACTTCATTTTTTAGGTATATAATAAATATATTTCTCTTATTATTTGGGGAATAGAATATTACTTCGATAGAATGGAAATTTATTCTTATTTATTGATATAGTATATTGCAATTCAACACACCAAATAAGATAGATATACCTTTTAATATTCATCAATATTAAATTACAAGGTTATTGAGATAGATATTCCATTAAACAAAAAATATAACCGACTAATATATTTTATATTTCTAGATTATTTGAATTTGGATGTTTTCTCACTTTTTTGTCTTGGTAACATTCCCAACCATGGATCATTATTCCTATTCATTTTCACTTATTCTGTGTGGAATCATAATGATATTGGATTTAATAGATATCTTGATATTTGATATAATTATACATAAATTATTCATGAAAATGGATTAATTTATTTTCTCCATCAAGAAGTACATGAATAGAATGGATCTTATTTAATTTTAGCCTTTTGTAAATTCCTAACCTTCTATATTCATTATATTTAATTAAGGAAACTATAATTTTTCATCTAAAATAAATTTTACAATTTTCTAAGTGTTTAAGTCGTATACAAGGGTTATCCAAAGGATTTTTCTTGTAAATTCTTATGAAGAAGACTTACATTTGGAAAAGGATTCTCTTTATTATTAAATGGTTATTATTGTCTCAAATACATTGATGAATTCATACACTCACAACCATTTTCTAAATTTTGAACCTTATCTCAAATTCATACTTCTCTAGAAGTCTTACAATAAAGACTAATGATAGATCTTAAAGACTTATGCATGCTTCCAAAAAACATTTACATTATGTATGAATTAATATGATCTTTACTTTATAAAATTTTATCAAATTTTCACCAAAAACCCAAGTAATATGATATATATGGAATACATAAGATGAAATATGATTTTCAGTAGGAAAATTAATATGTTCATTACCTGATGGTTTATAATCATAGTAAAGTCATATAATCCAGATAGCTAATTTGTAGTGAACTCAAATATTTCATATTTCATCAAACAACATTCATGTATCTATAGGGATTCTAAAGACATATGAAAACCTAATTCAAGGAATATTTATACTATTTTTTGTAAAATAATAATAGTAATATTATTATGAATACTCCAACTTTAACCAACCTTCCCAAACACATTGAGCATTATTTAAACCATTTTAATCCTTCTATGAAAGATGACTAACAAATGGTTCAACAACCAACTCCTCTATGAATTTGTAACTATTATAGAAAATAAAATCTACTATTTTATCACTTTTTCATATCAATACAATCCAATTCATACAATAATTTCATATAAAATGAATTCCTTTTGAATATTTACATAAAAGTATCAATGGTAGAAGAACCAATTTAATTTACCCAATAAATATCAGTATATTCTTAAAATCCTTTTCCATATCAAATATATATTCTTTAAATTATAATTTAATCCAAAAAAAAAATTCTTTAGCCTACGTTTTATTACTTTCTATCGATAAAAAATACAATACAAGCTTCTTTAAACTAGGGGAACTTCAATCTCCCTCTTTGAATTTGTTGTCAATCCCAAATTATCCACCCATATTCGATGTATCTTTTCTCACCCTAATTAAAAATAAATTAAAATACTAGAAAATAATTATTCTTTACTTATTGAAATTTTAGGTTAGTATTGAAAATGTTCATCTTCCCCTTTATCAATATCAAAAATTCTAAGGTAAGTTGTCTCCTTTAAACATTACTGTTCTAAATTTAGGAAAATTATTTCCTCCCTAGTTTTTCACTAACTTCCACTATGCTCAATGAATTTTTTGAGAGATGGGTGATACCACATTATTCTTCAAATAGTTACATCAACCATTAAACACTAATTATATTTTGGTTATCCATGTTTAGAAAATAGAAGTGGTTAATTTATAAAGCTATATTTTCCATAAACCATGTGATACCACTTAGAAATTATTTTATTTGGGGATTACCAAATAGATTTTTAAGATATTTATATATACATTCACTCATTTGAATATGAACAACAAAAAATTAAAATCCTATGTAATTCCCCCCTTTAGTTAGATAATCACCACTATAAGCATAATGTATTTTTGTTAAAAGAGTGATGGAATAATAAAATATAATAACATACTTCAATGTTGAAGGGGGTATCCAAATTTATATGTAATCACCCAAACTGTTATAAATCAAACTCTGCTTGGGATTTAATTAATAGACATGTTATGTTATATGGTTATAGAAAACACATGAAATTATCTGGTTTTATTATATCCTAAAAAATTTAAGAGATAATTTATAATCATTTCTATTGAAAATATATTCGTTGAACAGTGATTAAATTTTTAGTTTAAATATAGACTTTTAAAAAATCCAATTAACATATAAAAAGGAAGTTAGGGCCTCAACTAGTAGGATTTTACCCTATGAATCATATTTATCAGAGCTTAAAATGGATATAAAATCACTAGGATTTTATATCAACCAATCCCAATATGATATCCAACATATTAATAATGAGCGAAATCATTTATGGGTAATGTTTCAGATCATCGAGATCGCGGCCCAAACCATGTACCCCAAACCACCACATGAACGTCTCACAGTCACGCACCTTACTCTTAGAGAGTTTACTGGTGTATTAAAGTTATATATATGAAGACCTATAAGTATGAGTATGTACATTATTTTCAATATAATATTGGTTATATTTACATTTTATTATTGTTACATTATAAATGATTTTGATTTTGATTCAATAAAACACAAAGTCTATTTTTAGGTAATATACAAATTCAATTAAGGAATGTATAATATTAAATTAATAGATTTCTTAAATAAATAATACTTTTTTAAAAAATATTCTTACATAATGTTTATTAAAAAAAATTGTCAAATATGTTTTATGAAGTCAAATAAATTTTTTTAGGGTTCAGAAACTGTAACTATGAAAAAACCCATCATTTCTCAATATATGTCTATTTTATTTTAAATGTGAAAATTAAAATATATAGAAAGATATTTGGTTAAAATAAATATTATTTTTTCAATTGGAAAATCAAAATTATCCAATGGTTAATTTTTCCTAATTTTCTGAGATAGTAGAATTTTTGGGTAAAAAATTAATACTCTATAAATATAAGGTTTATATTATGACATAATAATGACCTAAAAGTGACATAAAAATGATATAAAGGGAATCCACGACCGAATATATCTTTTACCTTTAAAATAATGTGATTTTATGTTTATTTTATTAATTTTATAAATTATTTTATGAATCCTCTAAAACCATTAATATATTTTAAGGGATTTTAAGAGTATGACTCACTTCCACATCATCAAGGGTTTTATTTTAATAATTTTATCAATTTGACATATGAAATAATGAAACAAAGTTACCTTTGGAAATTAAAATGGGAAAAACATTTTATGTTTTATGGTTTTATTTATTTAATTATATAGAGTCTAAAACCTAAGTTTGAGAAATAATAAGGAATTCCCCCACTCATTTCCAATATAATCCTACCCATGTTCCCATTTATCTTTACTAAAAATACTTGGATCACATCCTCACTCTAACATACCCTCTATATATTTCTCCTAAGGTCCCCCCTAGTCTCTCGACAAGCCCCTCCCAATCATTTGGAGTCACACTCTCTAGGCAAGGGATCCTCACATTCCCTTCTTTATTCAAGTTTCTTTATTATCTTACGTCTTCTATTTCCAATTCATAATGTTGGGATATTTATTCACATGTATCTATTGCTTCCCATTTTATTTAGAAATGTTAATATACCCCTTTTCTCCCATCAAACCATTTTATGACTTTTTATGTGATGTCGTTATGCTAATGAAATTTCCCAACAATTTTCCATACCAAAACAAGTGTTTAGTGAACACCACACCAACTTCCTATCAAAGGTGTTCAACTTTATAAACTTATACTTATTTAAAATTAGATATACATGTATTTATTCAAAACTCATTTATCATGGAATAAAATATGATAATTAATGAATCCATGTTGTAAGATATATATCACACACTTGAGAATGATAATGAAATAAAAGTGATGGATGTGCCCAAAATTATATAGTGCTCCCACGCATTGGTTAATGTATAGTCTCATGAGACATAATTTTGGGGTAGAGAGTAAACCTGATTATTTTATGGGACTTTTCCATCATGAATTATTTGTATTTATCTTTTACATTTGTTTATAATTCACTGTTTTAAGTTCTTTCTACATTTCATATGTTGCATTTAGGATTATAGTGTTATATCATGCCTCATTGTTCATGTTTATGATTCATACTCATTTTATTTCCCATTTATATTCCTATTGTCTAACATGTATTGTTATTTTCATGTCAGTCTATTTTTATTCCCTTACTGGCCATTATAGCACACCCTTATATTATGTATGTCCCAATGTTATCCCATTTTATTTTAAGTATGAGCATGTTAAGGAAGTTTTAAATAAAGATGATGTTTTTTCATGCTTTAAATTGTTATGTAATGTTACAAATTCCCATGGAAACTAGACTTATTTATCTTATGGGTTTTATTAAGGGTAAAATTATGTAATAAATAATGTATTAATGTGAAATAAATATCAGGGTTTTCATGATTGGTATCAATTTAAAAGATTTCTTATTTTTGGTATTTGGATTATAAAAAAATAGAGAAAACCATAATAATAATTCTAATTATAGGAAAACATTCCTAATTTTTTGTAAGTATAGTGTAACTAGTTTATTAATAAAATTAATCATTTTATGGATACTAAAAGTGGATGTGGATATAGAATAGATGTATATAGAGGTTAAACATGAAAACATCATGTTGAGATAGACTCAACCGAGAACTGGTGCCTGACAATGGGCCTTTTTGTACAGCTAGTTTGACACTCCCATGGGATATGATTTGGTAAATTTATAATATCATTAAAAAATTATTAATAGAACAAAAAATTACACATAATATTATATGTTAGTAAATATATCATGGATAACATATATTGAGGACTAGAAATTCATAATTTGAGGAAATACATGTAATTTATAAGTTATCTCTTTGATGTCATTGGATTCCCATCTATTCATTTTTTAACACCCCAAGTTTCCACGATATGCTTCTCTTTGAATAATACAATAGCGTGTGTTGTATGCAACTTCGAGTTCTAACACACAACACAACAAATCAAACAAACTATTATGAATAGTAATACCCACTTTTTGAAATTTTATAAATTTTATCTTTCAAAATGGACTTCATATATGGATTCGGAATATCTAAATTAGCCTAGGGTAAATTGTTGGAATTTTTCTAAAAACATTCAATTTTTGATGAATAGTGAAATAACACTGAGTTATAGTTCAAAAATGAATTTTTATTAAAATAATTATTTATTTTATTTAAATTTAATTAAGTTCAAAAAAGATTAATAATACCTATATAAGTTCATTGTAATTCATTGAAGTTAGTTTAGAATAATTTTAGATATATAAAAAATGTATTGAACTTTTCACCGTCTTTTACCCACATCCTAGGAAAATTTGGAAATTCACGTAAAACTTAATTTTACCACTTCTGTGAGTGGAATTTCAAAAATCCGAGAGACACGGTTTATATCAAGGAGTAAAATGAGGTTCAATAAGATAAAAATAATTTTTGGTGAATAGTAACGTTTAACTTTTATTTTCCACGGTTAAAAGTAGATAGGGTAATTAAGGGTAAAGATGATATTAATATTACCCTAACACATGTCCTAATTCTATTTTACAAGTGTATCTAGACCAAAAACAACATTAGGAATAAAATATCATCATTTAGGTCTACTTGGATTAGATTAGGACATTTATTATTATTTAATTCAAAGGAGAGTTAAAATAGTTAAAATCAAAATTTAATTACTAAAACATTTTTATTATAGGGTTATACATAAGATAAATTCGATTTTAAATATTCATTAGAAAGATAAAACTATTTCCTACATAATTGTGTTTTATTTATAATTTTTATACATTAAATAATTTAATTTCTCTATGACACAATGGTGATGCAGTAATTACCTAATTAATGAAATATAAAAATAATTGATAATATAAATACCCAAATAAATGTAATTTGAGACTTTTTATGAATTAAACTAATTGTATAGCTTAATATTACATGTTATTATTGATTTAATTATGTTTTTTTGAATTAATCATTCTATTATTATTTTTACAAACATCAAATACCAAATAGTGTCAAAATTGACATAAAAGAGTTTTTAAAACAAATATTATATTATTAATTGATATTCAATTCTTAAAAATCTAAGGTTCATCCAAGAGACTTATATAATGATATTTGTATCATTAATGAAAAACTTGGGGTTCTATTGGATGTATATAGTAAGTTTATTAACTATATAATATAAAAATACAAAGAGACATGGTAAATGTCAAACTAATTAACTAAGAGATAAAACTAAAGAATAAGGTTAATAATGTGACCAAAACCTGTATAAAACCTATTGGTTGGGTTTGTTTTGACCATCCTCGCCTTACCCTTTAAATAATCAACTTTTTAGCCATTAGAATCCGAATATAAATTTATTATAAATTAATATTTCTAGCTTTTCTAAAAGAGCACCTCACCCCTCTTATAAAAGGGAAATCCCCCTTCTCACTAATTAACACCATCAAAGCCATTTGGATGGGACAAACCCTACCCATATATTCTCTCAAATTCCATAAATTCAACCTAGAGGCCTTATATTTATCAAAAATCCAACCTAACGAGCCCATTTGATCAAATCAAAAGGAAGAACCCGAAGAAGAGGTAATGTTTTCACCACCCTCTTTCAAGTTCCTTTCTTCTTCAACTTATTCTTTATTTATTATTTACATTCTAAAATAATAACTCCAGTATCTCCTATATACTGTGATGTTATTATAAATATGGTACAACCATATTCAGTATTATATCCATCTCTTTAATGACATGTCACCATACGAGTGTACGTACGGCTAACCGTCTCCACATCGTGGTGTAATTGTTATTCAATACATTATTATTTGGATGGGTATAATAATGACGTTTAATTCATTTAAATAATAAATATAACATGATAATGATTCTATATATATGATATAACATCCAATTATATATTATTTTGATATCAAAAGAATGATATTGTCGCTCGTGCGTACGTACGGACTACCGTCTCCACGAACGCGATGAGATTCATTCCCCATCGTATCCTTTCAAGTATAATTCTCATTTGATGATTAAAAATAATGTTTAAGGACTTGATATCATTATGTATATGAATAAGATACAACCTATCCATAACAAACATGTCTTATGTAATAAAACATATAAAATAAAACGAGTAAGTTTACACCTAAAACGATGATAACACTAAAATATTATTAACAAAGCAATGTTAAAAGATCATATATGATATCATATTAATGTATATGATTCTTTTATAATTTATTAAAAATTATTTCACCATTATACAGGAGTTTAACCTACCCTCAACCAAGGAAAAGTACAAGGTCAGGGTTTATTTCCCAATCTCTTCATTATCCGAGGTTGTTTATACATAATTATCTACTGGGACCTCTTTATCATCCACATCTATTTTTATTAAAAATGTATTTCAAAACATTCTTAATATTTTACAGAATAAGGGTTAAAGTCATTTATACCCTTATTTGAAATTTTATAATATGTTTATAAATTAATCTTTCCATCATTTTCCAAACAAGGTCTTTTTTAACCTTTTCGAAAGATATAAGGTAAGAATGTATTTTTTTACTTATACGGTGGGTGAGGCTATTTTCCACTGTTGTAAAATATTCAAAGTTTCCCTCACAATATTATAAGAATATTTTCAAAGTAAATGTTTTATTTTATAATTATGGGACTTTTAAATTATTTCAAAAAAGAGATATTTCTCTCAAAAAGTTTTGATTTCATCTATGTCAACATCTTTTGATAGATTTTAAGCTTATTTGAAGTTGATTTATTATGATACAAAACTTCCATATTGTATTGAAGGTTTTGTGATATGTTTAAATATGGATGTGTTATTTTTTTATAACATTCATGGTTTATGGAGAATGTATTTACATTTCGCATGCTAGTTTTAAAATGAATTTTTATGTTATGTTTAAACTTATTCATATGAGGAATACATTGGACTTAGTAAGTGATGGGTGGAGACCTCTATAGATCCTAGATGCATCAGTAGGTCTCATGAGACAAACTAGTGTCTTCGCATGAGGCCTTGACAAAATCTTATTTGTAGTCTTGGAACGAGGCCTTGGCTACGTGGTTATGATAGTCTGGAATTATGAGTTCCATCATTATGAAAGTGGTTATTGATATTGCATGTGATTATTAGATTTGTAGAATATCCATATGAATAAGTAAATGGCATTATTTCATTTTATTTCCTCCATATTATGCTGAAGTTCAAGTTTAAAAGGCTTTTGTTTTAGTTATACATTGCCTTAAAAGTTTATGCTTATTTATGAAAGTTTCTGCTATATTGTTATCCTTACAGGGCATCTGAGCTCACCCCTTTCCATGTTTTATTTTTCCCAGGATGTAGAGAAGTAATTTATGAATGACCTATTGGGATAGAATGAAGGGATATGAGTGTGGACTATGGAGACTATGTTGTTGTAGTTTTCATTTTATGATATAATGTAAACTTTATGAATGTATCTAGTGTTTCCAAGGATACTAAACTAATCGGTCTTTCGAGACTTGATCTTTATTGTGATCATGCCAATGTTATGTAATAATGCACCGACTCTAGGTAACTGGGGTCAGGGCGTTATAGTTGGTATCATAGGAAGTTTAGTACAAACCTTGGAAGCTAGATTTAGATAAACTCTGATTAGAGCACATAGACCTAAGATGGACATTGAGGATTAGTATAGAAGAACTTCCTAGAATTTTGGTATTGTATAGATTTTGTGAGTTTTTCAAGCAATAGATCCTTATCTGGATATGTACAGGTAGAGGCGGCTCTAGCACAGATGTACCTAGGGGTAATACTCGAAAACACCGCTTTGAACTAGACTCGAAAGATAACTGGTGCACGACAATGGGACTTGCTGCACTCTTGGTTACGACACTCCCGGGGGATATACATAGGATAATTCTCATTTTATTTACAAACCATTCTGAAGGGTTTATGAGTATATACTTCCTCAAAGAAATTTTTTATGATTATGGATTATATCCACAAACCGTTCAATTTATGTTAAGTGTTTTACAAGTATGGAATTATGTATTTTGATTCATAAACTGATCTAGTTTATTCCATTGTTTAGAAATGGTGCCTAGTGGAAGAAATGGAAACCGTATTAATGAACGCACTACATGTAGGGATTTCTCTCCTGCTCAAGATAATTATAGTGGAGCTGGTTATACAACTGGTTCTGATCAGCTAATCAATATACTGGGATAACTCACTCAGGTTATGAATAAAAACCTTACCCGTATGGATCACCCTGATCCACAACGTGGAGGTTCAATTTTAGATCACTTCATGACGTAAAAACCACCAACATTCAATGGGATTACAAATCCCTTAGTAGCTGATCAATGGATAAATTCCTTAGAGAAAATATTCCAAGCCTTGGATAGTAGTGAAAGGGAAAAAGTTATCATGGAATTTTACCGCCTCACTGGAGATGCTGATCAATGGTGGTCATTGATTCAAAACACGAAGGAAGATGATGAAATATCATATATGGAATAGAGGGAGTTCAAGGAGCTTTCCTTAGAAAAATACTTTCCTCGTGACCATCGAGCAGATATGGAAATGTAATTTCTGAGTCTGAGACAAAAGGAGGATGAGAATGTCGCAAAGTATGAGGCTAACTTTACAAGGTTATCAAGGTATACTAGAGATTATATACGTAACCCAAGAAGTAATATTGATTGTTTCTTTTATGGGTTAAAACCATTTCTTCACTGATCATTAGTCTCACAATATATTTCGTCGTACGAAGACATTGTCTCATGTGCTATCAAGATAGAAAAGTAATTCTCTATGTCTTATGACTTTAAAGAAAAGAAAGATAAGAAGAGATCTAATAATCAATATAGAAATGGAAATAAGTGGAATAAGGGAAAAGTTAAATATCCATCCTGCAGTAAATTTGGGAAGAAACACCCTGGTACTTCCTTAAAAGGAATGGGTATCTATTACAAGTGTGGTGAAAAGGGCCACCAAGCTCATGATTGCAAGGGAAAGAGAGTTGTTGTCAATGTGTAATGCTATAATGGTAGAGATATGGGACATTATAAAAATGAATGTCCTAAGCGTCAGGGGAACTTACCTCAGATAAGGCAAGGGGATCAAGGCCAAGCTTATGCTATCACTACTGCTGAGGTAGAAGCTCCAAAAGACGTGGTGGTAGGTAATTTAATGGTTTCCTCAAGTTTAGAAAATGATTTATTTGATTCGGGATCATCGCATTGTTTCATATCATCCCATTTTTCTAAGAAAATTAGATATTTCCAATTTGATTTAACAAGGGAGTTGTCAGTTAAAACTCCTAAGGGAAGTATCATTGCAACAAAATTTTGTGAATCGGTCCCCATTAGTGCACATAAATGTTCTTTATCCACTGATCGCATCATCATACCTATGATTGAGTTTGATATAATCCTTGGTATGGATTGTATTTCGGACCATGATGCAAAGATTTATTGTAAGAAGAAGGAGGTTATGATTTTTGATGATGATGATAAGGAACACCTTATCTTTAGAGCAGAATCTTCACTACCTAATTCTTATCTAGATCCACCCCCAGTAGCTCAAATAAATTCAATTATTGGGGGGAAGAGAATGAAATGACTATGGGTGAGGAAAGGAATGTTCAAATAGAGGATATACCTATTGTGAAAGAATATTTAGATGTGTTTCTAGAATATTTACCTAGAAATTATCCAGAACAAGAAGTTCAGTTTTCCATTGATTTAATTCCGGGTTCAAGGCCCATATCGAAGACCCCTTATAGAATAGCCACTGTAGAATTAGTGGAAGTAAATAAACAACTAGAGTAATTGAGTAATAAGGGATTTATTCTCCCTAGTGTTTTTTCATGGGGATCCCCTATCCTTTTAGTTAAGAAGAAAGATGCATCTATGAGGTTGTGCATTGATTACAAGGAGATCAATGATAAAACAATAAAGAAAAAGTATCCCCTACCTCTCATTGATGATTTATTTGACCAACTTCATGGAGCTCAATAATTTTCAAAGATTTACCTTCGATCTGGATACCATCAGTTGTGTGTGAAGAAGGAAGACATTCTGAAGACAACATTTCAAACTAGGTATGGGCATTACGAGTTTACAGTAATGCCTTTTGGGCTAACTAATGCACCCTCTGTTTTCATGGATCTAACAAATAGAGTTTTCAAGGAATATATCGATGATTTTGTAGTGGTATTTATTGATGATATCTTGGTATACTCCAAAAGCTATAAAGATCATGAAAATCACCTGTGTATTATCCTGAAGACTCTGAGAAGACATGAATTATATGGGAAGTTTAGCAAGTGTGAATTCTGGCTTCAAGAGATTTTTTTTCTTGGCCATATTGTCTCTAGGGATGGAATCTATGTTGATCCTGCTAAGACAATAGCAATCCAGGAATGGCCAGCACCAACGAATATAACTAAGGTATGTAGTTTTATTGGTTTAGCTGGTTATTATCGATGTTTCGTCCATAATTTTTCCCGATTAGCTAACACATTAACAAAGCTCATGCGTAAAGGGGTTAAATTTGTTTGGAAAAAAGAGTATGAAGAATATTTTAAAGAACTGAAGAGAAGATTAGTCAATGATACTATATTGACTCTACTATCGGGGAATTATGGGTTCATTATTTATAGTGATGCATCGAAGAAAGGACTTGGTTGTGTCCTTATGCAGAATGATAGAGTTATTTCCTATGCATCACGACAGCTAAAAATTCATGAGAAAAACTATCCTACTCATGATATCGAGTTAGCAGTTCTAATCTTTTATTTGAATATTTGGAGACATTATATCTATGGTGAAAAATGTGAGATATATACCGATCACAAGAGTTTGAAGTATATTTTCTCACAGAAAGAACTCAACATGAGGCAAATGAGATAGCTTGAACTACTCAAGGATTATGATTGCACGATACACTACCGACTGGGGAAGGAAAATAAGGTGGCAGAAGCTTTGATTAGAAAGGATCATGGAGTTTTGAACAATATGATAGTGGAAAAGGATCATATATACATGGATATAGTACAGATGGATATTGGAATAACCATGGAAGGTGAAACATCAATACTTTTTCAAATTGTTGCCAAACCATCTTTACTAGAAAGGATAAAGATTTCTCAAACCAGTGATGAAGAGTTCCAAAAGAATATTAACGCTGTAAATGATGGTAGATTGAGTGACTTTGTGTATGAAGATGGAATTTTGAAGTTTGGGAAGAGACTTTGTGTTCCCAATATACCTGATCTAAAAAGAGAATTGTTGTATGATGCTCATAGTTCCAATTTCTCTATACACTCTCGGATCACCAAAATGTATAGAGATTTGAAGGAACATTTTTGGTGGGACAACATGAAGAGGGAGATTGTTGATTTTGTGTCAAGATGTGTGGTTTGTCAACAAGTGGAAGCTGGAAGGCAACATCTTGGAGGAGTATTTCAACCTCTTCCCATACCTGATTGGAAATGGGATAATATCAGGATGAACTTTGTCATGGGACTATCAAAGAATCCTCGAAGGAACGATGCAATATGGGTCATTGTTGATCGTCTTACCAAGTTAGCACATTTTCTTGCTATAAGGTAGGATTTACCACTTGAACGTCTAGCAAGACTATATATTAATTAAGTTGTGAGACTTCATGGAGTACCCCTATCAATTGTTTTGGATCATGATCCCCGTTTTAATTCAAGATTATGGAAGAGACTTCAGAAGGCATTGGATACTGAACTTCGTTTGAGCACTTCTTACCACCCTCAAACAGATGGAAAATCAGAATAAACTATTCAAACCTTAGAAGTCATGTTGAGATCATGCTCACTTGACTTTTAGGGTATGTTGGATCAATATTTACCTCTGGTAGAATTTTTCTATAATAATAGCTTCCATTCAAGTATTCAGATGGCACCATATGAAGCGTTATATGGAAAGAGATGTCACACACCAACCTGTTGGGATGACGTTGGTGAAAGAAAACTTATAGGCCTAGAACTGGTGTAGGAAACAATGGAAAAGGTAAAGGTAATCCAAAACCACATCAAAGCAGCTTAAAGTTGGCAGAAGAGCTATGTCGATAACCGAATGAAGGGTTTGGAATTTCATGTAAGAGATCATGTTTTCTTGATGGTATCTCCATGGAAAAGAGTTATACATTTTGGTAAGAAAGGTAAATTGAGTCCCAGGTACATCGGACCTTTCGAAATTCTAGAACGAATTGGGGCTGTAGCTTACCATTTGGAAATTCCGCCAAATCTCTCCAAAGTTCATGATGTGTTCCACTTATCACTGATGAGAAAATACATGCCTGACCCAACGCATGTACTCACCTATTGGGAATTAAAACTGGAACATGATCTGCCTTATTGCGAAGAGCCTATCAGGATTCTTGATACAAGAGAACAAGTGCTGAGAAACCAGACGACTCGTCTGGTAAAATTTCTATGGAGAAACCATAAGATGGAAGATGCAACGTGGGAAACCGAGGAACTTATGATGAGGAACCACAAGAGTCTTTTCATGCGATAGTATTCTAGAAATTTCAAGGACGAAATTATTTGAAGGAGGGGAGAATGTAACACCCCAAACTTCCATGGAATGCTTCTCTTTGAATAATACAATAGTGTGTGTTTTACGCAACTTCGAGTTCTAACACACACCACAACCAGTCAAACTAGCCATTATGAATAGTAATACCCACTTTTTGAAATTTTATAAATTTTATCTTTCAAAATGGACTTCATATTTGGATTCGGAATATCGAAATTATCCTTTGGTGAATTTGAAAACTTTCAATTTTTGATGAATAGTGAAAAAACACTAAGTTATAGTTTAAAAACGAATTTTTATTTAAATAATTATTTATTTTATTTAAATTTTATTAAGGTAGAAATAGATACATAATAACTATATAAGTTCAATGTAATTCATTGATGTTAGTTTAGAATAATTTTAGATATATAAAAATTTTATTGAACTTTTCACCGTCTTTTACCCACCGCCTATGAAAATTTGGAAATTCACGTAAAACTTATTTTTACCACTTCTATGAGTGGAATTTAGAAAATCTGAGAGACACCGTTAATAACAATGAATAAATTTGGTTGAATAAGATAAAAAAAATTTTGGTGAATAGTAACTTTTTACTTTTATTTACCACAGTTAAAAGTAAATAGGGTAATTAAGGATAAAAATGATATCAATATTACCCTAACACATGTCCTAATTCTATTGGAAAAGTGTATATTGACCAAAAAAACTTCAAGAATAAAATATTATCATTTTGGTCCACTTGAATTAGATTAGGACATTTATTATTATTTAATTCAAAGGAGGGTTAAAAGAGTTAAAATCAATGTTTAATTACTAAAAAAATTTAATATAGAGTTATACATAAGATAAATTCGATTGAAAATATTTTTTAGAAATATAAAAAGATATCATACATAATTTTATTGTATTTATAATTTTTAAACATTAAATAAGTTAATTTATTTTTGACACAATGGTGATGCAGTAATTACCTAATTAATGAAATATAAAAATAATTGATAATATAAATACCCAAATAAATGTAATTTGAGACTTTTTATGATTTAAACTAATGTGATAGGTTAATATGACATTTTATTATTGATTTAATTATGTTTTTTTCTAAGTAATAATGTTGTTATGATTTTCACAAAAATCAAATACCAAATTGTGTCAAAATTGACATAAAAGAGTTTTTAAAACAAATATTATATTATTAATTGATATTCAATTCCTAAAAATCTAAGGTTAGGCCAAGAGACTTATATAATGATAGGTGTATCATGAATGACCACTTGGGGTTCTCTTGTATGTATATAGTAAGTTTATCAACTATATAATATAAAAATACAAAGAGACATGGTAAATGTCAAACTTATTAACTAAGAGTCAAAACTAAAGAGATAAGGTTAATAATGTGACCCAAACCTAGCTAAAACATATTGGTTGAGTTGGTTTCAACCTATCCCCACCTTACCCTTTAAATAATCCACTTTTTACCCATTATAAATCGAATATGAATTTATTATAAAATAATATTTCTAGCTTTTCCAAAGGAGACCCTCAACCCTCTTATTAAAGGGCACTCATCCTTCTCACTAATTCACACCTTCAAAGTCATTTGGCTCATCCAAACCCTGCCCAAATATTCTCTAAACTTACATGAATTCAACATAAAGGCCTTAGTTTGATCATAAAGCCAACCTAAGGATCCCTTTTGATCAAATCAAAAGGAAGAACCCGAAAAAGAGGTAATGTTTTCACCACCCTCTTTCTAGTTCCTTTCTTCTTCAACTTCTTATTTCGTTATTATTTCCATTCTAAAATAATAACTCCAGTATATCATATATACTTTGATGTTATTATAAATATGGTACAACCATATTCCGTATTCTATCCATCCCTTTAATGACATGTCACCATACGTGCGTACGTACGACTTACCGTCTCCACGTCGTGGTGTAATTGTTATTCAATACATTATTATTTGAATGGGTATAATAATGATGTGTAATTCATTTAAATAATAAATATAAAATGATAATGATTCTGTATATATGATATACCATCCAATTATATATTATTTTAATATCAACAGAATGATATTGTCGCTCGTGCGTACGTACGGACTACCGTCTCCACGAACGCGATGAGATTCATTCCCCCATCATATCCATTCAAGTATAATTATCATTTGATGATTAAAAATAATGTTTAAAGACTTGATATAAATCTATATATGAATAAGATACAACCTATCCATAACAAACACATCTTATGTAACAAGACATATAAAAGAAAACGAGTAAGTTAACACCCGAAATGACGATAATACTAAAATATTATTAACAAAGCAATGTTAAAAGATCATATATGATATCATATGAATGTATATGATTCTTTTATAATTTAATAAAAATTATTTCACCATTATACAGGAGGTTAACTTACCCTCAACCAATGAAAAGTACAAGGTAAGGGTTTATTTCACAATCTTTTCATTATCTGAGGTTGTTGATACCTAATTATCTACTAAGACCTCTTTATCATCCACATCCATGTTTCTTAGAAATGTATTTCAAAACATTCTTACTATTTTACAGAATATGGATTAAAGTCATTTATACCCTTGTTTGACTTTTTATAATAATTTTATATGGGAATCTTTCCATCATTTTCCAAACAAGGTCTTTTTTAACCTTTTCGAAAGAATTAAGGTAAGAATGTATTTTTTTAACTTATACGGAGAGTGCGGCTATTTTCCACCTTTGTAAAATCTTCAAAGCTTCCACTAAAATCTTATAAGAATATTTTCAAAGTAAATGTTTTATTTTATAATTATGTGACTTTTAAATAATTTCAAAAAAAGAGATATTTCTCTCAAATAGTTTTGATTTCATCTATGTCAACATCCTTTGATGGATTTTAAGCTTATTTGAAGTTGATTTATTATGATACAAAACTTCCATATTGTATTGAAGTTTTTGTGATATGTTTGAATGTGGTTGTGTTATTTTTTTATATCATTCATGATTTATGGATAATATATTTACATTTCGTATGCTAGTTTTAATATTAATGTTTATGTTATGTTTAAACCTGTTCATATGAGTAATGAATTGGACTTAGTAAGTGACGGGTGGAGCCCGTTATAGATACTTGATGCATCGGTAGGTCTCATGAGACAAACTAGTGTCTTGTCAAGAGGTCTTGCCAAAATATTATTTGTAGTCTTGGCACGAGGTCTTGGCTACGTGGTTATGATAGTCTGGCATTATGCATTGCATCATTATGAAAGTGGTTATTGATATTGCATGTAATTATTCAATTAGTAGAATATCCATGTGAATAAGTAAATGGAATTATTTCATTTTCTTTCTGTCATATTATGATGAATTTTAAGTTTAAAATGCTTTTGTTTTAGTTATACATTTCCTTAAGTGTTTATGCTTATTTATGAAAGTTTCCGCTATATTGTTATCCTTACTGGGCATCTGAGCTCACCCCTTTCCATGTTTTAGTTTTTCCCAGGATGTGAAGAATTATTTTATGAATGAACTGTAGGGATAGTATGAGGGGATATGAGTGTTGAATATGTATACTATGTAGTTTTAGTTTTTATTTTATGATATAATGTAAACTTTATGAATGTATTTAGTGTTTCCAAGGCTACTAAACTAATCTGTCTTTCGAGACTTGATCTTTCTTGTGATCATTCCAATGTTATGTAATAATGCACCGACTCTGGGTAATTGGGGTCGGGGCGTTACACATTTAATAGTTTAGAAAAATCATCCCTAATATTCCATTATTCTACCCAATGGACAAAAATAAGAGGAATAGTGTAAAAAATAAATGTGATGGGAAATGTGATGACTTTCCGAACAAGATACCTAGCCCAATGGGAGATGGAACCACCAAAATTATGGAAATAATCTCTAAGTTGTCTCATGTTCTGAATAGAAACCTGGATGAAGAGGAGTGCCCAAATCCCCCTAATAAAGAACAAGCTACAATTTAGATCTTTATGCAACAAATTCCCTCATCTTTCAATGGATCATCTAATCCCTTTATTGCAGAACAATGGAACACCTTTATTGAAAATATCTTCTCCAAACATAAATTTTCTGAGAAATATAAGGTTTTACTAGATGTTTATCATGTAGATGGAGAATCTGATCATTGGTGGAAATTGATCAAGAATAAAAAACATGATTAAGAGATCAAATCAATGGGGTTTAAGGAATTCCTAAGATTTTTTTTTCAATAAATGTTTTCCTCTCACTCTTTGACATAAAATGGAAATGTATTTCCTTTCCATCAAGTAAAAAGAAAGACAAATCTATCAGGGAGTATGAGGAAAACATCATAATACTTTTATGATACACCTCTAATTTTGTTGTTACCCCTAAATTAAAGGTTTATCACTTCTTTGGTGGTATAAAACAAATCTATGAAAAGCCCTGGGGATCTAAGACTTTGATAGCTATGATAAAATTTTATGATGTGCCCTCAAATTGGAGATAGAGATTAGGTAATCTAAAAGGTATCATGTGGATAAGAAGTGTATAGTGGAGTTAATTTAGGGAATTTCTATAGATAAATCTAATGATGAAAATAAATTTCACCATTCCACTTGTCAAAGGTACGGAAAGAAAAACCCCAGATATTTTCTAAGGGTGATAACGAAATGCTTTAGGTGTGGGAACGAGGGAAACCAAGTTAATGATTTCTAGTAGGAGAAACCCACCAATGTGATGGTGTAAAGTAATTATGAAATCAACCCTCAATGCATTTTTTATTTATTCAACTCCAAGGATCATGGGCACTTTATAAACAAATGCACAAATCCAAGGGTTTTTGGAGACAACCTACAATCTCCAAGGCAGCTAGGGAGATATTTTTTATCACAACCATAGATATGGATTCTAACAATGAAGTGGTGATAGATTTGTTATTTATTTATTCAACAATAGAAAACATATTTTTTTACTCTAGTTCTATAAATTCTATCATATCATGAAAGTTTAATTGAACTATTCAAACACCATAAAAAATAATGTACGTATAACTATCAATGAAAATGTAAAATGGGGTAATTATTACATCCAAATTATATAACTCATACCCTATTAAAATATTAGGCTGAACATCCTAGAAAACCAAGTGATACTCCTTTTGGTGGAATTTGATGAAATTATAGTTATGTCTTGGCTTTCCTTATATAGAAGAAACAAAAATTATCATGAGAAGGAAATCACTCTCCCTATTTCGAATCATCCTTCGATTCTATATAAGTGTATAGAGGAGGATGAATCTTCTTTAGAACTAACATCTCATTAATGGATATTATTCCTCTATGATAAAATTTATCTAGATCAAATAATTGACTATAAAGAAAATATTATCCTTGAAGACATGCCTATTGTGAGAAAATATGAAAATATGTTTTCTGAGTAATTTTCTGGTCTTCCTCCTAGCTAAGAGGTTGAATTTTCAATCGATATTACACCTAAGGAATTACCATTATCCAAGACTCTATATAGAATGACTATTGTGGAACATCAGGAGCTGAAAAATAACTATAATGGAATATGGATAAAGGGTTCATATACCTAAGTACGTCACTATGGGGTGCACCAGTCCTTTTGTTAGAGAAAGAAGGGTCAATATGTCGTTACATTGATTATCATGATCTCCAAAATGTTGTGATAAATAACAAGTATCATATACCAAGTATTGATGACTTGTTTAATAAGGTTTGTGGATCAATATACATATACAAGGTGGATTTTTGTCTTGGATAATACCAATTTATGGTGAAGAAGGAGGATAACCCAAAGACTGCTTTTCGTATAAGTTATGGGCACTATAAAGTCATAATAATGCCATTCAGACTCACTAATTCTCAAGAAATCTTCACGGACTTGATGAATAGAGATGTTATTTATTACCTCAAAAAATATGTTGTATTATTTATAGATGATATTTTAATATTCTAAAAAACCAAGGAGGGTCATAAGGAGTATCTAAGTAGTATTATAAAGACCTTATAAAAAAGATAAATTTTATTCCTGGTATAAAAAATTTGAGTTCTAGTTGAAGGAAGTGTCATTCTTGGTGGATATAATCATAAATAAATGATATATATGTGGAACATTCAAATATATAAGAAATTGAGGATGGTCTAGGAAAAAATTGTGGTAAATATCCATTTTTTCCTTTTATTATCTATGATTTATCATTGATTTGTTAAAAAATTCTTGTGATTGTCAACCCTATAACCAAAATAACTTGGAATGGAGTCAATATTTCTTTGAATGATAAATGTGAAGAGAGATTCAAGGAGATAAAAGGGTGGATTATCATTTAACCTATGGTTACACTGCCCACAAGGGGGGAACATTTCATGGTATTCAGTGATGCTTCAAAGAATGGATTGGGATGTGGGTTAATGCATAATGAAAAATTCATAGCCTATGATTCAAAATAATTGAAATTACATGGAAATAACTTCCCAAAACATGATCTAGATTTATATGTAGTGATCTTCTCTTTGAAATTATGGTGGACATATCTTTTTGGAGAGAAGTGTGAAATATATATCGATCACAAAATCGTTAAGTATATAGTCATACAGAAAAAGCTGAATATAAACCAAGGAAGATGTTTAGAGTTGATCAAGGACTATGACTCCTAATTTCACTACTATCCTAGGAAATCTAATTGAGTGGTAAACACTCTAAGTAGAAAGGATCCACTAATTTTATCATTGATGAAAATTAGGAAGGATCTAATATTCTTATATTTGAAATGTATAGACATGGGAATCATAAAGGAAAGAATATCATAGATCATTTCACAAATTATTTCTCAAAAATCCCTTAAGTAGGGGTTAATAGATGCTCAGAGAGATGATTTTGGAATTCATAACAAATTATAAACTATAATAGAATGTAAATCCTCAAAGTTAAATGGTAATTAAGAAGGATTTGTGAGATTTGGGTCGAGAATATGAGTACCATCAAATCCTGAGTTAAAGGAGTTGTTTGGTGATGCACATTGATCAACCTTATCCATCCACCCAGGAAGAAAAAAGATATATCAAGATCTCTAATAGAACTATTGGTGGGAAATATGAAGAAGTAGATCATGTAATAAATATTAAGATGTCTTTTATGTCAACAAGTGAAAGTATAAAGAAAAATAATCCAAGGGGATTATTCAACCGTTACCCATACTTTTATGGAAATGGGAAAGAATCACCATTTATTTTCCCACTATTATTCTAAAGACATAAAGAGGAAGTAATTATATATGGTTTTTGGGGGATCATCTCACAAATACTGAACACTTCATTATAATTCAACAGGATTCCTCACTCAATCAACTTGAAAGGATATACATTTGAGAAGTGGTGAGGAGGCATGGAATACCACTATTGGTTGTATCTGATCAAGATTCAAGATTTACATATATGTTCTAGAAGAGTCTCCAACACACTCTAAATACTGAGTTGAACTTTAGCACAAATTATCTCCAAAAACTAATCACCAATCTAAGTGGGCTATCCATACACTTGAGGACATGTTAAGGGAATGCTCAATTGACATTAAAAGAGTATATAATCAACATCTTCCTTTGGATGAATTCTCGTATAATAATAGTTTCCACTCAAGCATACAAAAATATCTTTGGGAAGCCCTTTATGGGAGGTGGTGCATAACACCTACATTCTAGGAAGATATTGGGGAACACAAACTGCTCAATCCTAAAATAGTCGAGGAAGTGGTGGAAAAGGTTATGACCATTTAGCATCACATCAAGCCCTCTACGAGTCAAAGGAAGATCTATGATGAAAATATTTTATGATACCTAGAGCGTGATGTTGGAGAAATGGTATTCCATTTCATATATCCATGGAAGAAATTTGTGATATTTGGGAAGAAGGGAAACCTTATTCCAAGATACATCGACTCCTTTGTGATCCTTGGTCGCATAGGAGTGGTGTACTATTGACAATCACTCCCAAAATACCAATCTCATGTATATGATGTACTCCATATATCTGTCTAGAGAAATACCATATCAGAACCCTCACATATACTCTGTCAATTAGTTTTTCCATTGGAGAATGATCTCTCATATGAAGAGTAATAGGTGAATATCTTAGAACATATAGACAAAGTTCTATGAAATAATAAAATCCACCTGGACAAATTGTTATGGAGAAACCAAAAGTTTTAAAAAGTAACATGGGAACCAAAGGAAGTGATAAAAAAAAGTTACCCCCTTCTATTTTAGTGTGGGAAATGAAAATTTTCAAAAACAAATTTTTTGAAGGAGGGAATATTATAAATACCCTAACTGTTATAAATAAAATTCCCCTCATGATTTAATTAAATTTTTTATTATGTAATATGTTTATAGAAAATACATGAATATATTTATTTTTATTATATCATATTGGATTTAAAATACCATTAATCATAATTACCATTGATAATATAGTCATTGGATATTGATCACATGATTAGTATAAATATAAGGTTTTAAAAAATGAAATTGACACAAACAAAGGAAGTGATGGCCTTAACCAGAAAGATCATACCCTATAAATCTCATCTATCAGCGTTTTCAAGAGAGATAGTATCACTAATATTTTCCCTTGAAAAAAATCCAAGCTGATATCCATGAAGTTAAGCATGTGAAATACCATTTATGGGATAATTTCAAGCTCCTTGAGATCACAACGCAAACCATATACCCTGAACCACCCTAGGAAAGTATCACCATTATGAACCTTAATATTAGAGTGTTTAATATTGTATTAAAGTTATATGTATCAAGACCCTAGAAAAATCAGTATGTAATTTTTTTCAATATAATAACAGTCATATTTACTTCTTATTATTGTTACTTTAAAAATGATTTTGATTTTTATTCAACAATACAAAAAAGTGTATTTTTAGGTGATTTTCAAATTCAACAAACGAATTTATTTTAATGAATTAAAGGATTTTTGAAAAAAATAATATTTCAAAAAAATATAATTATTAAATAATTTTTATTAAATATAAATGATCGTATAATTTTTTTTGAATTCAAATGTAATTTTTATAAGGGTTTGAAAACATTTATTCTCAAAAAACCCCATCATTTCTCAATAAAAGTCAATTTTTTTCTAAAAGTTAAAATTTAAATAATTAGTAAATTATGTCATTTAAATAAATATTATTTTTTGAATCAAAATATCAAAATTATCTGATGGTTAATTTTCTATAACTTTCTTATAAAATTTAATTTTCTTGTATAAATTAAATACGATATAAATATACACCGTTTATTATGGCATCATAATGACTCAAAAGTAACGTAATAAAAAAATATAAATGTTATAAAACACCACATATATGTTATCCTTTTAAAATAATGTTATTTTATATATATTTTATTAATTTTTTAAAGCCTTTCATAATTCTACAAAACCATATATATATTCATGGATTTTAAGAGTATGAATCACTTCCACATCAGCAATAGTATAATTTTATTATGTTTGGACCTTGGACATATAAAATAATGATAAAAATTCATTTTAGTAGATACCCTGGGAAAACACATTTTATTGTTTTAGGTTTTTTATATTTTATTTTATAGAGTCGAAAACATAAGTTTGATAAATTACAAATATTTCCTCGCTCATTTACAATATAATCCAACCCATGATCTCATTAATCTTCACTAAAAATATGTGTATCATATACTTACTATGTAGTTACCTCTCTATATTCCTCCTAAGGTTCCCCCATTCTCTCAAGAATCCCCTCCCAAGTATTTGGAGTCACATTCTCAAGGTATGTGATCCTCACCTTCTCTTCCTTATTCAAGTTTATTTATCATTGTATACCGTATATAGCCAATTCATAATGTTGGAAAACATATTTACATGTCCCTATTACTTTCCATTTTATTTAATAATGATGATAGACCCATTTTACTCACATCAACAAATTTTATTAACATTTATGTGACTTCGTTATGCTGCTGAAATTATATCATGATTCTCCATGACAAAATAATTATGTATTGAATACCATACCCATTTCCCATCAATGGTGTTCAGCTTTATACACTTTTATATATTTTTTAATTGGTCTTACATGTATGTATTTCACACTACTTGATCATGGAATAAAATATGATGATGAATGAATCCTTGTTTTTATGATCTATGTGGCACACTTAAACAAGAGAAAGAAATGAAAGTGATGGGTGCACCCAAAATTATATAGTTCTCTAATGCAATGGGTAATGTTTAGTCTCATGAGACGTCATGTTGGGATAATGAGTACACCTGATTATTTTATGGTAATTTTTACATCATGATGTATTTTCAGTTATCCTTGTCTTATTTTTTATGATGTGGTGTTTTATGTTGTTTCCACATTTCTCTTGTTTCCTTTATGATTATCATGTTATATTGTGTCTCATTGTTCATGTTTATCATTCCTACTCCTTTAATGCCTCGTTGATATTACTATTGTCTAAAATATATTATTATCTTCAGTCTATGCGATTTTTATTACATTACTAGACTTTATAGTGCACTCCATTCTTATGTACATCCCCGGGTTATCCCATGTAGTTTTAAATGTGGGCATGTTAAAGTGGTTTTTAATAAAGATGACATTTTTTCGGTTTTAAATTTTTTTCTAATGTACACAATTCCCAAAGACACTAGAATTATTGATCCTCCAGGTTTTATTAAGTGTAACCTTATGTAATAAATCATGTATTATTGTGAAATAAAGATTAGGGTTTTCATATTATAGATTAGTGAGAAAATGATAAATATCTAGAAACTTTATCTCTTTAGAAATCTCCACCCAAGGTATGCTCACATAACTTATTCACCTTTAATTCTCAAAACTTTAGAGAAACATATTTTATGTGGGAATAAATTGGTTCTTCAAATAAATTCTTAGTTTTATAAATAAGGCTAAGATGGAGTTCTCAACCCATAACCTTATTTTATTAGACGTCTAAAATATCTTCACCACTTCATGATATCATTTTCACGGAAATTCTAGATTGGAACCTCACTTAGAATCCTAAATTTATTCTATCTTAAAACATCTTTCTTAGATATAATGAGGTTATTTACTAGATAAACTAGATTAGTTTGATTACTTTTTTCTTTATCTAATATTATAGCCTCTTCCAACTATTTAGGAAATATGATCAATATATCATTAGGCTCATTCACTTCTTTCCTAATCTGTGTGATCTTATTTTTTGAAGAAACAACTTGAAACCTTGAGCTTATGTGATATTTTCAATTGTATTTTAATAAATACTCTTAACTTGATATCCAATTCATATATTTGATATCCTAGTTTCATTTCTGGTTACATATCCAATATACTTCATTAACTAGCATTGACCTTCTCTTTTTGGGTAGCTATCAAAACTATTCACAATGAGTACCAAACACTAATCTAATCCTAGATTCTATCTATTGTATAGATTCTTTTCATGATTCTGGAATAATCACTTTTGAATTATGAATCATGGTGATCTTCCAATTTTCCATGATATGGACTCTCTTTCCAGATAAGAAGAACATCTCTTATGTGGGTTGAATATATGGGTCATATTTCATCATTATCTTATTGGGAGGATATGATTTATCAAATTTCATCACTAATTTTCCACCCATTGTATAATTACATATCTAATTACCCTTGACTTCATTATTTATTGAAATATTACTCACTTGCATATTATATCATCAATAATTATATCTATGCATGAATCTTTAGAATCACTAATGTCATCCAATTAGCCTTGATTTTTTTCTTTTAGGTGCAATATATTTAGCCTGACATGATCGTTATTCTTAGGTTTGAACCCCATTTGTTTTGACTACATTTTGAAGGATACTTTTTGTATACATTATTACCATATTCCATTATATATTGTTGAGTTTCTAAAAATTTTTACTCTTCTACATTTGGGAAAATTTTATCTTTTTTATGCACTTATATAATGTACATATTTAGTATTGGTGGATTTAATAGGATAGTGGGATACCTTTTTCACTAAACATGAGGTGGATGATTATCCACATTATATCAAACTCCCTTTACCACCAATTCTTCGGAGTAAAATATATTCTCTAAACTATTACTGTTGGTAGATTTATTCTCATTTCTTTTGGGAGAGCCTATTTGTCTTGACTAAACATTTGTCAGCTTAATTTCCACATCCAACTGATTCTTGTTGATCGAATATTTAACAGATTCAACTAACATTATTATATCTTTCCAGTAACAATTTAAATTATGATTCTATTATCCATGCTTCTTGCTTACATCCAAAATTGAATTGTTCTGTTTTTTTAACTTCTTTTCTTTTAGATCCAATTGTTCATCTTTGGCATCCACATTGACTTTATGTATCTTACCAAATTCATGAAATACTTTAGTAGCATAAACATAAAACACTTCCTTCTCTATAAAAATTAATTGATATTTTTTATCAATTAGTGCCATGTTATCATTGTAAAGTGATGTTATTTATCCCTTATCATTCAATGATTTTTAGGGAGGGTTGCATATTCTATCTTTATTAACCAATTTCTCTAGAATTGTATCATATTATTCCTCTAGCTATGATATTTCATCAAATAGGTCCTTGAAAAAATTTAGTATTTAAGTAACCAAGTAAAAAATAACCTTATTCAAATGACCTCCAATATGAGAGTAAAATTCATCAACTATTCTAATCTCTATATACTCCTCACAATCTGAGAAACATGAACTAGAATCATTAATAGGATATTTAATAACTATTTAATCTACTAAGAACTTATAACATTGATCAAATACAAATAGTGGTTGATCCTTCCCATTCTAATTTTTTTTATTTGTTACTTTCTTTAACCTATTTTTCATAATATTGGCTAAAATTACTATTTTTAATTTAACAAGAATAGAAAAAAAATTATTTATATGCACCTCTTAATCACACATAATCTCAAATCTATAATTAATCTTGGTTATTTTTTAGGGAACCAAGTTTTGATAAGATACCAATTAAAATGAACAAAGTACCAATACACCACTGAGAAGGGGTTAATTAGTGGTCTCCTAAACTTTTAAAAATATCTATTTAATTTAGCCTCCTATACCTGTTCATTCTAGGTACACTCTATCTCAAGACACATAGACTCTCCCTATAATGCAATAAACAATAGAAGAAAAACAAAAGGATTTACAACCTTTGGTATAAATACTAACATCTTTCCATGATTGGTTAGGTTCCCCAATCATCGATTCTTTACTATAATCATATTTCATCAATTAAAAGTTGTGGGTGATTCACAAAAAAAATTAGAGTTACACTAATATTCTATTAACCAAAAGCACACTAATCATCATTAAAAAATTCTCCCTATATTCACAAAGATGCACTATGATATCCCTGGATACCTTGAATTTCAGATGTCCCATGGAGCCCCAGCATATTAATGAAAGTGTTTCTGTGAGTTCATTCATGAAATTAGATCACATGGATAATACATGATAAATCTAAATCACTAGAATAGATCTCATTTAACTAAACAAAATATCTATTGAATACCATAATATCTTTAGGAACGATACCTAAAATTCCTTCATTGTTCACAGTTATGCTTTAAAGGATTCTTCAAAATATATTCATCTAGTAATATCACTCATTTACCATAAATTGGATGGATTGAAACTAAATTAAAAATGTATATAGTAGTTTAGTCGATCCTCAGTTCTTCTTCATTGCCTTTATCTATTTATTAGTACATCTCAGCACACTCAAATCTTCTTATTCTTCACTTTCATCAAAACCTAGTAGTTTCATATTGTAAAAATAGGATTATATTCTCATGTCTTCTTCACTATAGCATTTAGTATATCCTCCTTTTCATTCTTCATTTTATTCTTTGACTGTTCTAATATTCTCGCATATTCTCTCTACATGTAACAGTACTCGATAATTTTTATTTTTGTATTTATCCCTATACAATCTTCTTATTCCCATGTGGCTCCATTTATGATAATTAAATTACTCCAACTAGTATAAATATCCCCGAATGGAATATTTAGAGGACATACCTATTTCTAGAATGAAATAAAAATTATCTTATAACCACTTTGGGTTCCATGATATTGTATGAATTTTTTTTACACTCAAAGGATATTCCCTGAATATATTAATCCTTTTAATCTACCGTAGGCATTACATCATCTCATTTTACAACTCAAAACATATCTAATTAAATGCACACATCTTTTCACATGAAATATATAAAAAATTCAACTTTTCATATCTAAAGTGTGGAATCTTCCTCGTATATCAAGGATACTTATTCTTTCAACGTGAAGAGGTAACTTGTAGCGAAAAACACTATAAGAAATAGAGTTTTCATATGAGTTATGGACCCTTTATTTTCATTTTTAATTTTTTTAAAATAGGATAATGTTAATTCCCATTGATTTCATGGAGGCTACAGTGGTGTATGGGCTCATTCGTATCCCAGAACCCATTTTTTGGGGAGAAAATTGTATGGAACATGGTTATTTAAAACCTTGCAAGGAAGGACACATGGTTATCTCAAACCATGTGAGGCTATACAGTGGGGAGCTATAGGAAAAACATTTATGAAAAACCATTCACTTTAGGATCTATAGGTGTGTAGAAACCTATACGATTTTGACAGTGTCTTTTGGAACGAATTGCACATGGTTAGTCAAATCGTGTCAAGAATCTATGTGGGTTACCTTCTCCTATAGATAACCATGCACGGTTGGTGCATTGTTTGTCTAATTGTGGGCTCAAACCATGTGACCCATTTTTTGGGACTAATTTTATAATTTTAAACCAAATTAAAATCCTTTTTAACCTATGATTTCACCTTTTCATCCTCGTGCAGTAGTTCACCCCTCTTGAAGCTCACCTTGGTAACTAACCTTGGATTTGAGGTAACTCCTACGTCCAATCTCCAATTCAAGATCAGAATGGCTCATTGGATCTGCATCTGTGAGTACCCTATTTCTTTATAAACCTTCATCGTTCCTCTTCCTGCCGATGATACTATTTAGGTGCAAGATGGTTTATCCTAATTTCAGGTTCTTCATTTATTCATCATTTTCCTTGATTTGAGTTGAATCAGGAGTTGATACTGGGCATGAAATCTAATACCAAGATATGGTTGGTGGTATATACATTTCCCATTGGTTTTGGTGATTTATAGACCTTGATTACATTGTTCTTTCCAATGGACTTTCTGTTGTGACCCCAAAATTAAATTGGTTTATTAAATTAGATGTAATTAGACTTATTAGTAGTGATATTAGGTTCCTTTTATGTGTATTTGTGGTTGTTTCCCAACCTAGGTCCATCCATAGGGTGTTCTAAATTAATTTTCCATATCTATACCTTATAGAACCACCCATGTGGTGAGTTGATGCTTGCCTTTTTAGAGTAATCTTGTTAATAAATGAATTGAATCTAATTGGTTTAATAGGAGATGGTTTACCTCTTTAGCATGTCAATGCTTTTCATTAAATGGTTTATATGGAACTTAAAATACATAAATGGAATTGTTATAAATTTGAAAAATGAGTGGGTATACTCATTTGTGGAATTTGATTGTTATTATGGTTAAATGATTGGGTATACTAATTGATTGTGTTTGGATGAAAATAGGTATATGAGTGGGTAGACTCAATGGTATGAAATGGATTTTGATATGAAATGATAAATGGTGTGAAACGGTGGATGAATGAATAGATTCCTTGGATGATGCTCTATGGATCTTGAATGCGGTAGTGGATGACGTGGATTGTATATGCTCCTTGTGTATTGATTCAATGGGATGCATCACGCCTTGCTACCCCTTGGATCTAGATTTCATAGACTTTTATAGGACATGATCATTATGACATTCTCCTAGGACTCCAATCAGTGCCTAACTGGGTTTCCATCGAGATTATCCTAGGACTCGATGAGGATGTCTTGGTCTTTTACACCTCAGATCTTTAACTTCATGGTCTAACACTTTGATTATATAGAATTACTGTGAGAAATATGATATGCTTTGTTGCATGGCTCGGTCGTGGTTTCAGTGACACATCAGGTTGTATGGAATGGTTGTGGAAGAAATTTTTCTAGGGTTTATATATCATGATTTTGGTGTTCACTATATGTATTTTCTGTATCTTCTATGATAAAGGAGCATGGAAATCTTTTTTATGGATCCTTGAGAGGATATTTTTGTGTTAATGGTTTAGTAGTTACATTCCATGGTAATTAGTACATTTTTTTACTACATACCCATTTACCTGCACACTATTTAGCTAGTTATGTTGGGAAACCTATAATTGTATAGATTTTTGGGAGGTTATATACTGGTGATTTATCTCATACCCTATTAGGGATGTTGTTGGGTACCCAAACAGACTATTTGGATATAGGTAGGGATATGGGAAAGCACCCATGGTTTGACGGTTGATTTTGTGCTATGCTTAGGAGAAGGGGAGCATGGGGCTGAGCTGAGGCTCACGATGCTATTTAGAGATCGAATATTTTGGTATTTTTGGTATTTTGGGAAATTTATTATATTTTACTATTTTTTACTTATTTATACTTCTTTCTAGATACATCACATATTCATTTTTTTATATGATACACTTCTGGCGTTATTATTTATGTATTCCTCTCCTATATATTTATCAGTTGTCTGCTTGTTGTATTTACATCCCCTATTTGACTTTTATTTATATTAAATTGTGATGCACTTTGGTGATGAGGTAAAAGTATCCCCACTAACACACATAGGCCCTTGCTACAAGTTGGCAGCCTCTGGCATTTGGGGAGATACAACAGAGGCCATGTAGCCAACTGGGATCGGGGTATTGTTGAGTGGAATATGGGTCTGGGACATTACAAAGTTTTATCTGGTGGGTTATTTTCTATTTTTCGTTAATAGTTGATTATAATAGACAGTAATATGAAAGAAATGGTGTTTGGTAATGAGTTTTTCTTGGGGGTAGCTAACCCAAGTATAGTAAAAAATCCAAATTTCCTGGAATTAAATATTTATTTTATGGATTTTGACTATTACAGTTTATTTGATTCCACCATTAGGTGATACACATGAATTTTGATGTTAATAATGATATTATTGAGGGTTCTATTATGTTTTAACCCAATGAGATGAGGGTATTCCATCTCATTCATCATATAGGCTCTTGTTAGAAATCAGAATCCTTGCATTATCTCATCAAATTTAGGATGCATTACTTGTTTTCATTTTGTTGTGATAGTTGTTCTAATATAAGTACCTGCTATTGTGATAGATTTTGTACAGTGGATAGAGAATGTTCCTCCATATTTCAGGTCTAAAGGAGTTTGTAACCATATGGACTGGAAAATGATGTACGTTTTGATTTAATCATTTCAAGTGAATTTGATATGATATGAATTATATGGGCACCAAAGTTTGGTTCATGAGGTGTTATGGACCCTCATGGATTGGAACTTAGAAAAGAATTTTGATTAAATTTTAAATTATATTGTGATATAATTGGAATAAATGTTAAATTAATTGAATAGAAAATTAAACTTAGAAGTAGATATCTAATTTAGACATGATATTTGAGTTGGCAAGAGGTAGTGTCTCCAGTGGTTATTAGTGATCTCTCTTTTTACAATCTACAATTTAGGGGAAGGTCGTGTGGTATGACCTAGAATTCAGATGGTTTTGTCTTATACTTTTTTTAGTTGCAAACTTTGATGTTTTTCATTGCTAAGGAATGTGTTTGGAATTGTAAAGTCATGTCACCACAACGACCTCCAGTCATTTCATTGGAGTGTGAAAATAATCATAGTCTAGAGATAATGGGAAATATTATACTAGTGGATTGTACTTTAGTGGAAGATGTGGAATAATTGGAGATTCTGAATATAGGATTTGAGGTGTAGTTCTATGAGGGATTCTATCGCTTCATGTAGACTTGTAGGGTAGAACTGCATCTTGTCTTGTCTATTCATGAGATAAAGTGTGTGTGTTCTAGCACTAGCATCCTCACATATTCTCAGGGGATGGTGGTTCATAGGATAATGATCTCTGCCTAGAAACTAAAATTTTAATTTTAGAGATTTTGGAGACACCCCCTGAGAGGAGAGTGAATCTTGTGACATACATGCTTCGTAGAGCAACAAATCACTAGTGGGATGCTTGGAACTATACTGACAGACTATGGCATATGGTTTGGTATAATTTACAAACTAGTTTTTATGATTATTTTTTCCTCAAGACTCGACAGGCAGAGAAGGATAGTGACTTCATTCATCTAGAGTTGGGTGAAATAATAGTTATGGAGTACTAAGAACACATTACATAGTTAAAGTGTTTTTGCGCTGATGTACCTTACTGATGAGATATCAAGGGAGAGACGTTATGAGGAAGGTCTCTAACATGCTATCAGATCTTATGTCAATGTGTTCAAATTAACCTCTATTACTGGAATTATGAATCAATTTCTGATTACATAGTTGAACCAGAGGGATGGGGGCATAGAATAGAGCAGTTCAGTCTCTTGAATCAGTGATCCAAAATCTTTAGATAGGAAGCATCATTTTGAGGCTTCCTGTGAGATGAGTACCATTCTGTATGTGAGTATTGGGAGCTCAATGTTTCATCATCAATGTGGTAGAAGCATCCACATAAATAATTAGTGTGTCCTCAACCCATTTGAGTATCGATCTTGCAATAGTATGGGCCACATGCATCATTTTTACCGGACCATCCCTCTAGCTATGAGTTGTAGGAGGTCAGCTTTGACAGCAAGTTCAGGAGCAGGTTTCTTAACTCCACATCAGGTAGGAAGTCATAGAAATTTCATTTGATTAGGATAAGGTAGTGGTGGTTGTGGTCGAGGAAGCCATATTTTAGATATAAATACATATTATAGTGGGACTACTTGGATCAGTGAAGTTGTGTCATAGGTTCATGGTTCATGACAAATATATTCAGTTCAACCTACCTATTAGGAAAAGGGTGTATGTCCATCTATGGTGAGAGGTATGATCAAAGTAGCCTCTATTATTTCATCTTCCCTTTTTGATATAGGTGCATCTCATAGTTTCATATTTTCACCTGTGTTGAAAATACTTGGGATTTTTATACTATCTTTTAAGAGAGTTATGATGTTAGACACCCTATTGGGAATCATAACGAATGATGCATTCCAATACAGGGAGTTCCCCGTTGAGGTCGGTAAGTGTCACTTCATCTGGGATATTTCTTACCTTAAAATGACTGAGTTTGACATCATACTAGGGATATAATGGCTAGTATATTATCAAGATTATGTTGAATACTATCATTAGAGGGTGAATTTTACATCACCATAGGGTACAGTTTATACACACAACGGTGAATGGGATGTCCAGGAGAGTTGATCTAGACTAGGGCATCATTGGTTGGGTCGGATGACAACCCATATTGCTAGTTTGTATCTGGATGATTGGGAGAACATCAGACAGACTTTCCTAAAGTGGTTGACCATTTAAAGGATGTGTTCTTGGTAGAATTTTCTGGTTTACAACCAAATATAGTGGTTGATTCCTCCATTGAGCTAGTGCCAGGAGTTACACCGATATCCATTTATCCTTATCGGATGGATAAGATGGAGTTTTAGGAGCTCAAGAGGTAGCTAAAGGATTATTCAACCCAGTACTTTTCTATAGTGTTTTCTAGTCCTTTTGCAAAAAAGGTTGATGTTACCCATAATCAATGCCTGGATTATTATAAATTGAACCAATTGATGGTTAAGAACCGATATCCCTTTCCATGGATATATGACTTGTTTGGTTAGCTTTAAGGAGCTCTGGTGTTCCCAAAAATTTATTTTAGATCCTGATATCACCAGTTACGTGTTTGAACTACAGAAATAAATTATAAAACCTTTCATAGAAGGTATGGTATATAGGATTATTTGTTTATGTTGTTTGGTCTTATGAACTCACTAGCAGTTTTCATGGCGCTGATGAACCGAGTCTCCCATCCTTATTCAGATTTGTTTGTAGTGGTTTTCTGGGATGATATCTTGGTGTATTCTCACAATTAAAATGACCATGCCAAACATATTGAGATCTTAATGGATACATTGAGATAGAATTATTTATATGCTATGATCAAAATTTTCTACTTCTAGATGGATCAAATTAACTTCATGGGTCACATTATCTTAGATAAAGGACTATCTGTATATGCTAAGAAGGTAAGAGGTCTAGTTTCATAGGAATAGCCCAAGAATGTATTTTACATATTAAGTTTCTTAGGGGAAGCTAGTTACTATAGTAATTTCATACAGGACTTATCATTTTTATAATTTCCACTCACAGGATTGACTAAGAAAGGTGTGATGTTTTTATGGTTAGATTACTAACAGATATCCTTTCAGGAGATGAAAGTGTAATTGACTTCAGCACTGGCCCGGATACTGCCAGAGTAAGTCATGATCTATATGGTGTATTGTGATGCATAATGTATTGTTATTGGAGTAGTTTTTATGTTATTAATATTTTCATGACTTATTATATACTCTCTTTACATATTTTATATGAAATGTGCATAATTTGTGTGAAATATTAATGTTTTAATATTAAGTATAATTTTTGAGCATTTTGAGAAGTAGTCCAATTGATTCAGTTTAATGTTTTAATAATAACTATCACTATACTGATCCAAATTGTGTGTTTATTGTTTTTTAGGAATCTCCTTTCAATATAAAACATTTCATTAGAAGTTACCATGATCCAATTCTGCCATTTGAAGGGTCATATTGTCCTCAAAAACAAGACCAAAGAATCTGTGAACAAACTGGACTAGCCTTGAAGTTTGATTTACTGGGATCAATCCAGAAGTCCAAAAACATTAACTCTACACAATAATTTTGGGGCCACTACATGTAATCTTGGATAAAATTTTCAAGGCCCTAATCTAAGTACAAGGGTCCCAAATGAAGCTTTGAAGTTCATCCCACCATTCTGTCCGAGAATTAAAATCAGTATAGTATGCATGACATATCTCATGATTTAATCATCAAATCGATCTGATATTTTTCAGTGTGAAATAGGAGATATAGGCGGCATATTTTGTTGAAGAACTCATTCTGATTTAAAGGAATCTGCATTTTCAAAACCCCTTTCAAATTCTAGACTTCAAAAAGATTGGATTGAAATGGACAGTTTTACATTGTTTAATCAACCGGCCATAACTTTTGATACTTAAGTCCAAATGACTCCAAATTTTGAGATTAGTCGTACAACTTTATTATATACAACTTTGAAGAAGTAGATTGCTTGAGATTAGGCTTTCTTGATGTCCATATCTACGAGCCAAGTGGAGGGGTATTTCTGGAATGTAAACAGTCCACCACCTTGGGCTATAAATACATCCCCTCCTCTCCTTTCAAAAGGGTTGGAATTTCAGAAGAGAGGATATTATATTTTCACGACCAAAGCCTTTACAAAGGCTTGGGAGGACCTTCCATACTCAATTTTTCACTTGAGAGACCTTTCCTCCTCTCTTTGTTTTCACTTAATTTCGTGTTCTTCATTATTGTAATTTTGTAAGTCTCTTTCTTTGTAATTCTGTTTTAATGAAAGTTACTTCTTCAATATCTCTTATTCTCATCCACCTTCTGTAGTTTAATATTTATTTTCTTAAAATAGTTTAAATTCAGTTCAATACCCTTCCCTTATTTGGCTTCCTTATTCAATCAAAAGTTCATTTTTAATTATCATCATTGTTCGTGTGTGTGTGTCGACGTACCACTCTTTTCTTATCCCTTTATTTTTCTTCTCTTATTAATTTATAATCATAATCATTATAACCAGATTATTAAACACCCAAATGTCTGAGTAAATCTCTCATTGGGTTGAGTTATAATTTAGGTATGTTGAGTGATTGAGAGCTTCTGCTCGATGAATATTCTTTGAATTAACATTGTGTATGTTGGACTTAACATGTCATGGATTAATGACTTGTTTTGTTTAACATGTGGTTTCCATGGATTATTGGAACCATAAATACACCACCATAAATAATATATTATTGATATTATAACCTTAAGTTAAGTTAAGGATTGGTTTAAAGCCTTAACACTTAGGAATTCTAATCAACATCATCTTGTGACATGGGTGTTAATTTAAATGCAATATAAAACAAAGCTCAAGGATATCACAAGCTTAACTAACCTAATGATGAACTCACCCAAATCATTATAAATTTGTTAAATAAATCATAATAAATTATTAATTTCAATTAATCTCTGCAAACAAACCCCCCCCCCCCCCAATCAGAATACAATTAACTAAAAACAAACGACTATTTCAAAGTATCATCACCGAGGATTCGACCCGAGTGCTTCTATACACATTAGCAGAGCACCGAAACTTTGACCGGTTGATAGGCGAAAATAGGCCATGTGTTTTAAGTGTTTATTTAAGAGGATAGAGTCTTGTTGTATAAGTTTTGGAAGTTGAGACCACACAATAGGAACTACTCAACACATGATCTCAAGTTAGCTGTAGTTGTTCATGATTTGCACTGTTGGAGACATTACTTACTGGGAGAGAATTTTTCAGTGTACATAGACCAAAAATGACTCATGTATATATTTACACAGTGTGATATGAACCAAATACATTGAAGGTGGGTTGAGTACCTATAGACCTTCAAATTCTATCTTAAATACAGTCATGGGATGGGAAATGTAGTGGATGATACACTAAGAAGGGGGACTGAGATACACAAATTTCAGTAGTCTAGTGGCGAGTAAAATCTCAAGGATTTGTTCTCTAATATGAAATAGGAGGTTCAATGTAGTTAGGGGAATACTTTTCTATAATCCCTTGTTGTGACCTCTACCCAACTAGATAAAATGAGGATGATTTAGCTATAAAATTCAGAGGGTTTAGTCTTGTGTGAGAGTGTGGCTGGTGAAGATCTACCTCCTAATTAGACTATAGACAAGGATTAGATTCTGTGAATCCATGGTTACATTTGGATTCTAGTGGAAATACATGAGTATATTATGTAGTAGTTTCATGCCCCATCTTGGGAAGTTCATCTCAAAGTCAACAAGATGCATCATGATTTACATTTTGAGTACTAGTGGATAGTTATAAAGAATGAGGTAGTTTTTTTTATGAGGTGACCCACCTATCAGTAGATGAATACGTAACATCAGCAACCAATCATAATTTTATATTATTTACCTATTCTAAAGTTGAAATAGGATGTTCTCATAATAGATTTTTTGATCGTATTGTCGAGATCACCTCAAGGTAATGATGTTTTGTGAGTTGTTGTTGATAGGATTAATAAGGTTTCTCATTTCTTTCTGATCAAGGAGACCTTCATTATAGGTGAGAATGGAAGTTTTTTTTTCTGTGAGATAGAATGACTTTAAAGATTCCCACACACTATCATTCTAGATATGTATTCTTTATTTACATCATGTTTTTGGAAGATTTTTCATAGGGAATTAGGTAAAAAATGATTCTAAGAATAGAATACAACCCTCAAACTGATGTTCAGTCAGAGTGTATGATATAGGTTCTTGAGGACATGTTGTGAGAATTCATTCAATATTTTGGGGGATCTTGGGAGAGGTATATACCCCTAATTGAGTTCGCTTATAGTAAAATTTATCAGGCGATGATACTGATGGAGCCTTATTAGGAAATATATGGAAGGCCATTCGAATCACCCTAGTGCTGGTTAGAGGTAGGTGAGGCAACTTTATTAGGCCCATGTATCATGAAGGAGACTTTTGAGTAGGTCCAGATGATTTAGAATTATATGGATACTGCATATTATTGATAGAAATCTGACGCTGATTACCACAAATAACCTCTAAAGTTTGAGGTTAGGGATCAGGTCTTTTTATGTGTTTCATTGAGGCTAGGACATAGATGAATCAGCAGACAAGATAATCTTTCCCCTTGATATTTTGATTCATTTGAGATTCTATAAGGAGTTAGGTTGGTAGCCTATCAGATGCATTTACCTCAGAGGTACCAAGCCATTCATGACATCTTCCACATATTTCAGTTGTGCCATTATCATTTGGACCCATATCATGCTCTTGAGACTGAGGAAGTTGAGTGAAAGAAAGATGCATACTTCAAGGATCATCTTATTAGTATTATTGATAGGAGCATGAAGTTTATCTAAGGATGGCCAGTTCCTCTTTTACATGTGCTTTGGAAGAACTATCATTTACAAGACAAGACATAGGAGCAGGAGCTTGACTTACATGCTCAGTGGCTGGAGTTATTCTCAGATGAATCATGAAACCCCTTCAAAGGTAAATTCATGGATTAATTGCTTTAAGGGGGAATATTGTAAGAACTCAGGATTTCATATGCTGTATGTATCCCTTTCCTTTTAGTTTTAATGTTTATATATGGCCTAATGTTAATTTCATTTGAGGCCATGGAGGTATCGAGGGTGTATGGGGCTTGTTCAAAGCCCAAAATCTATGTTTTGGGGTGAAAATGGTATGGTGTATGGTTAGTTCAAATCATGTTGGGAAAGTCACATGGTTAAATCAAATTGTGCGAGGTAGAATAGTGGGGATCTATAGGCCACATGGTTAGTCCAAACCATGTTCCTTGGGCCACACTATCATGCATCAACCTCTGTAATTTTGATAGTGGATTTTGGAATAGTTTACTCATAGTTAGTCAACTTGAATGGGAAAACCATGTGGTTTCCCTTCTACTATAGCTAAAAATGCACTGTTGGCACATTGTTTTTTAAACCCAATACTCAAACTATGAGTCCCCGTTTATTTGGGTTAATTTTATGACATTAAATTAAATTCAAATCCTTTTAATGTATGTTTTTTCATTTTCATCGTTATGGAACAGTTAACCCCTATTGAATCTCTCCTAGGTGAATAACCAATAATTTTAGATAACTCCTTTTTCTGATGTCAGATTTAAGTGTGGAATGTCTTGTTGTTTTCGAATCAATGTGTAATTGATTCCTTTTTAGTCAGTTGATGTTCTTATTCATATTGACGAACCTATTTTGGTTCAATCTAATTTTCCCTAATTTCAGGTTCTTAATAGATTCTTCATTTTTCTTCAGATATGAGTCAAAATAAGGTTTAATACTGGACATGCACTCTACTACTGAGCTTTGGTAGGTGTTATACACTTTTCCTATTAATGTTAATGCTTTATAGACCTAGCTATCATTTTTCTTCCCACCATAATTTTCAGTGCAACCCTAAAATCAATTTTTTTAATTGAAATAGATGTAATTAGACCTATTAGTGATTCCCTTAGGTTATTTTGAGATGTATTTGTGGTTTTTGTCCAACCCGGGTCCACAAATGGGATGTGCCACATGAATATTCTCGATTTATACCTTATAGAACAACCCATGGGGTGAGTTGATGCTTTCCTTTTTAAAGAAAGCTTATTAATAAATGAATTGAATAAAATTGGATGATTGGGAGATGGGTTATCTCTTATCCTATTGATTCTTTTGATTAAAAGGTTTATATAGAGATTAAAATGCTTAAACGGCCTGGTTAGAAATTGGATAAATGAGTGGGTATACTCATTGGGGGCCTTTGATTTTGATTATGGTTAATTTAGTGGGTATACTCTTTGATTGTGTTTGGATGAAATTAGGTATATGAGTGGGAAGAATCATATTTTTAACATGGATTTTGGTATGAAATGGTGAATTAATGAATATATTCCTTGGAATATTCTTCTTGGATCATCAATATAGAAGTGGATTCCTCGAATTGAGTATGCTCTTTGGGTCTTGATTATGTGGGATTCCAAAGACCTTTATACCTCATGGATATGTATTTATTGGACTCGTTTAGGACATGATTGGTATGACATTCTCCTATGACTCCAACCAGTGCATAATAGAGTTTACCTCAAGATTATCAGGGGACTCGATGAGGATGTGTTGGTCTTCTACAACTTGGATCAAGACCTTCATGCTCTGACAAATTGATTATATAGCACAACCATGAAAAATATAATATTCTAGGTTGGACATCACGGTCATGGTTGCTTTGACACTTCAGGTTTTATGGAAAGTCCATGGATGATATGTTTATATTGTTTATATTGAGATCTCTGGTTGTTCACTTTATGTATTCTATGTAACTTCCTTGATATAGGAGCATGAACATCTTTTGCAAGGATCCTTGAGAGGATATTTCCATTTTAATGGCTCAGTAGTTACATTTCATGGTAATCTTTACATTTTTTTATTCCTTAATTATTTACGTGAAAACTGTTTAGCTTGTTATATTTCATAGCTTGGAATTGTATAGATCTTTGGGTGGTTACCTACTGGTATTTTATCTCACACCCAATTCAGGCCACCATTGGGTACCTGAAAATACTATTAGGATACAGTTAAGTATAGGGGAAAGTTCCCATAGTTTGAGGGTTGGTTTTGTGCCATGCTTAGGAGAAAAAGAGCATGGGACTAGGCTGAAGATCATGATTCTATTTTAAGATGGTATAATTTTGGTATTTTTGGTATTTTGGGATATATATTGTACTATATGGCATTATCCATGTTTTTTATTCTTTTTAGATACATTACATGTTCATTTTTGTATATGATACACTTCTGTCATTGTTATTTATGTATTACTGTCTTTTTTAATCATCAGTTGTCTGGTTGTTGTATCTACTTCTTCTATTTGGCTGTTATTGATATTTTATTACGCTACACTCTGGTGATGATTTCATAGTCTCGTCGCAGACACACCTAGGCCCTCTCTTCTAGTCGGTAGCTTCTTGTGTTTAGGGTGATGTGCTTGAGGCTATGTTGCCATTCGGGCTCAGGACACTATTGAGTAGCATCTAGTTCTAGGACATTACAAACACCACATATCTCAACTTTATAGTATTCTCATCCTCAATCTTAAATCAAAAAGATGTTGTGGTATTTAATCCAATGAACGAATAAAATAAGAAACTACTTATTTTTTCACTTATAGACTAATGAAATCTATAAGTCGTCTCATTTTTCAATCTTAGAAAAAATCATAATCTTCCATCTAAGTTTCTCTTTATTTTCTCTTAGTTAGTCTCAGTTCACAATGATGTATGATTTTATGGATATCTCAATATTAAACGTAATTATATATTAATTATTCGTGATAATTATGTAAATTCATTTTATTTATCAAAAATTACATGCTTGTAGTGGATCCTCTTCCATTTTAGGCATGGGAAATTCCCATCCAGCAATAGTTTTCTGATTTCAATCTAGAAACCTGATTTTTTCATTCAAATGAAATTTTAAATTTTTATAAGTGTTGAAGGATTATGTTGGAGACAAATAATGGTTTATTCACTCCATGTGTTACTATATAGAATTACATTTTACACAGTTTACACTTGATTCTCAAAGGGTCACACTATGCTCAAAGACTTATGATGTAGTTATACGCCCACACCTTCACCAAATTTTGTACCTCAGTTGAAAGTATTGCATTTCTCGAAGTATTACAAAAAAGACTTGTGATGGATCTTAAAGACTTATTCTTTCTTCTAAAAACACTTACAATATAGATGAATTTATAAAATCATGCATTTTTGAAAAGTTCATAAAACTAAAAAGTTACACAATAGGAAAATAAAACATATAATGAAGCCTAATTCTCAGTATGAATAGTTATATGATCGTCACATAAAGTATTTTGGTCATAGTGAAGTTATACATTCAGAGTAAACAAACTCATACTATTCAGTATTAGCCAAAGTTTCAGTGAATTCCAATATTCCAAATTTAATTAAATTGCTTTCATGTGTCTCAAGGACTTCTCCAGACCTCTCAAAACCACATCCAAGGAATATTTAAAATAATTTATGTAACCAAATTTCATGTTAATATAAATTTGGATCCTTTAAAAATAATTCTCTCCCAAATACATTGAATTTGATATAAAAAATTTAATATAGTTATACAAGATATCCAATAGAAGGTTAAGTAGCCAAATCATCTATGAAATCCTAACCCAGGTGTCACATGTCAGTACCCTAATCCATTTGGTCACAAGACCTCAAGAATGTCTCCCTTTACACTAGAGGTTGTCAACTAGTAGTGATGTTATTGTATTCATCTTGGAAAAACTATACCCACTTTATCAAGGAATCATAGTATAAAAAATTTAATAACCAATAGCAAAATGATAATAAACACTTACAAAAAAAAATTCATAACCAATACAGATCAGTATCACATAATAAACCAAAACAAGAAATAATAACCAAACCAAAGTAATAGATATTTCATTCCATATATGTTTTATGTTTCAAATGAAAACTAAAAATAATAAAACAATAAAAAATCCACAAGAGGTTCCCAAAATCACATCAGGTTCCCTCATCCATGATCCAACCCAACTCATCCATCTAACATAGGGCTCTTTCCATTAGTCGGTCCTGCAAACATGGAGTCTATTAAAGTAATAATTAGGAATCCTAGGTAGGGTGTGATTACAACTCAATACGCCGCCACTAAAAGCATAAAATACAATATCTAGTCTATAGTAGTGTATACAATTCTATAAGAATAATGTGAAAAATAAATGTAAACATTTTTCACATTAAATCATTCTTTATTTAACCACATAAATCTCGGGTTCACAGTGACATCCAAACCATTAATGCCTGGTTTGTCCCATGCTGGAGTCTGAACCATCCCTATAGGGATAACAAATTTCACAATATCATGGGTTCTCATCAATCATTCAATTTCAAATTCACATTCAAACAATGGGGGTCTAGGTTATAATTCTAGTACCCTATTGTTATTTGGAGTTGGAGTCCTTATCCCACAACTCATTGATCACATGTATTCATAATTATATTAGGGTCCTATAGCGACATTCTAGCACCCTATATATATTTGGAGAAATGGTCCCTATCCCAGAACATAGTCACAAATATCACATTTCATTTTTTTATAATTTCAACCATTTATCATCCATTATCATAATTCATTATTCAACCTATTTCAAAAATTCATTTTCAACAAAAACATATATATAAATAATAAATTAAATCATTTTAGCATAACCCGAGGGTCTCTATCAATTTCAATCATATTAGAAAACACCATGGGTCTCTATGAAATTCATATTCCATTAATCAATAAATTTAATAATCCCATTATTCACCAATTTCATTATCACATAATAAACTAATTTCATTGTCACATGGGAAAATAAACCAAGTTATTAATTTAATTACAATTAAATTTCCCAACATTGAAATTTTGGTTTCTCAATTGCATACATGCAATTATAATCAAGACTATGGGATTTTAATTTTAGAATAGAAATCTCATGATCATTGATTGATGTTCACCAAACTAAAAATTTCCGGATTGAAGAATAATGTTCAAAACCACAATGTAAGGGAGTATATAGGTCCAATACTTAAAATCATGATCAAAAGGATTAAGATCCATCAAAACCTAGATCCAAACCACTACCAATTGAGAAAACCCCATTCCTATTCATCCGGGAAAATATATGGGAGAGAGAGGAAATAAAAATGGGAATAAATCAGCTACCAATGAGGAGAAGATCCTTCAATGGGATCTTCAATACCCCAAGAAAGGGATTTGAGGTGCCTTGTAATATGTCCAGGAGCCACAAAAATTGATCAAATCCATGTTAGACCAAAATATGGTTTAACGGAAAATAAACATGGGGTTTAAAAAATCAAAATAAATTTTAAATTAATTAAAAACCTACACGCATGGTTTCTTGGGTTGGGGTGTACGGTTTTCTAAACCGTTCACCTTAATTGTGCGCCTCTTCTTAGGGGAGCATGGTTTCTCCTTTTTCGTGCATGGTTTAAAAAACTATGCACCAACTATAAAAATCCCTTCCATTTGAGGGTGCATGGATTGGGAGGGAGGCCACATGATTTGTCCAAACCATGTGCCAATTGTGTTCCATCTCTTGTCACACCAAATTTGGGTGTATAGTTTCTTAGTAAATCTACACTATTATATCTACCTATGTGCCAAATGGGCATATCCCTTTAGGCTCTCATGCTTCTCCAATTTCACCTAAACAACCCCAAACAAAAACCCAACCAATATATACTCAAAACATGGTAAAAATAATACATAAAATTTTTCATGATGTGTCTCTAGAAAGGTAGGGGTCTTACAATCTCCCCACCTTATAATAGATCTTCGAAAATCTATACTCATAAATATCTCTAAGATTCCAAGATGAAAAGATCGGTCCACTAAGCCTACATATCTTCTTCTCTCTCCCATTTTTCCTCCTAAACACATCAATGTTTCAACAATAATCAATCTATCCACACAGTCTTTCCCCACACAATTTTCTCACTAAGGTCCATAATAATAATAGAATTCTATTCAAATGATACATCTGGATCAAGCTCCATATCATTGATGTAGATCATATGAGAAGGGTAAGGGAGATACTACTAAAGTTATGGTGCATGAAATACATTTTTCATACCATTAAACCTATGTGGAAGATCCAATCGGTAGACTATCATCCTGATTCTATTCACAATCACCATAGGTCCAACATACCTAGGTGCTAACTTTCCCTACCTCTAAATCCAATGGTGACCTAGTCTAGGAGAAATACAAAGGAATACATGATCACCCACTATAAACTCAATGGGTTGTTGATGTCAATCATCATACAATTTCTACCTACTCTAAGGAATAGCCATACATTTCTGAATTGGATGAACCTGCTCTGATATCTTCTATATGTTACTCAATCCCAATAACTTTGAATCACCTACATCTATCCAGCATAGAGGTGATCTGAATAGACTATCATAATGTTCCTCATATGGTGCCATATGAATAGTTTTTTATAATAGTTGGTATATGTGAAGTCAAAGAGAAATAATAGTTTCTACCAAGACCCACCAAAGCCAAGAAAGTGGACCCATAGAATACCCTAAAGTACCTAAATAGAATATTATGAATACTCATCTATCTTCAGGTTGAAATATTAATCACCAATACCTGTGTACCAAACTCCTTATATAAGACATTATAGAAGCATGAAGTAGAACATGGTTAATGATTTAAAAAATTTCTCTTCAGACTCTATGTAAATAGACAATCTCTGTTAATAAATTTCCCCAAATATCTCCACATAAAATGTCTCCTTGATAAGCAAGAAGTGGGATAATTTCATTAGTTTTTCCACAATCACCCATATTGTGTCATTATTCTAAGGTGTCCTTGGAATACATACCAAAAAATCAAGGGTAAATTCATCCCACTTCTATTCTAGAATATGAAACTATTGTTGTAAACCACTACCTCATTGATGCTCATCCTTCACCTATTGACAGGTATAGCATCATGTCAGGAACCTTTCAATCTTTTTTTTTCATACCCTGTCACCAATACTGTCAATGTAGTTCATATTACATTTTAGTCAAACCAGGATGTACTACCCACTTTATGGAATGAAGCTTGCGCATCATCTCCTCTAGAATACATGTAGTCCCAACAACACGTCCTCAGACATTGATTATCTCATCCTCATCTATAGTCTATTCAGAAGGTGACTCTCCACCTTCAATCCTTTCCATCAAGGACATAAACTCCACATCCTCATACTTCCTCTCCTTGATCTAGTTCAAAAGTGTGGATTCCACTAATACTAATATGTGGTTTATCTTCTCCTAGAACTTTTGAACCATAATATGCATTTCAACCAACAAGGTTATCATCTTTAAAGACCCAGAATTTCCATGTAATTTTTTTTAATTAAATGTGAATTTTACGAGTCCACGAAATATGACGGTGCACGATTACGAGGCCCGGAATGATTCGTCGAAGTTTTTGTTAAAATTAAGTTAATGCGCTTAAGCAGTTTTCCTGAAAAAGTGGAATAAATCTTAAATGGTAACTCGTATCAGAAATATGAGGGCACCGTTGTGCTTAGGATGGTGGGTTTACCCTATGCACGACTTAATATTAGTCAGCGTGGGCCTCCTGTGAGAAAACCCAAATTTGGCATAACCGTAAATAAAATTATTAAATAAATTATTTTATTTTTTAGATGCTTATAACTCACAAATGGTAGCTCGGATTAAAAATCCAATACCACCGCTGAACTCGTGAGGGCATTCTTTATTTAAGCAGATACTAACTTTGGCCGGCATGGGTTGAGGGTGACATATAATATTTTCCCGATCTTTTTTTTCAGGTACGTTCAGTAAATGCGCAATCGGCATTTTATAACTTTTGAACCGACACTTAGAATTGAAATCTGAGGGAACCATTTAACTTGCATTGCCGGAATTCAGTTAAGGAGACCTTCACCGCAGTTGCGTTCTAACAAGAATGGAAGTTATATTTTGGGGTTTCTTAATTAATTTAGATAAAAATAAAGTGTTACTTTATTTTTATTTGAGGTGGTTAAAAACTCCAAGTGTAGGTTAGAGGTGGGGTCCACCTGCACATAACGTCCTTTGAAAGGATATTATCAGGTTGGGCCCACCCAAAGTTTAAACATCTCTTGTAATAAAAAAGGTGGGGACCACACGGGCTTTAAACTCTTGAACTCCCCATAAGTGGGGGAAAACTCTTGAGCTCCCCTCATTAAGGTTCCACTCCACATTAATTAATTAATGGTTCATTAATTAATTAATTTGAATTCTTTATGCCAACATTATAATAAGATGTGATATTTTATTATTAGGGGGGTTGTAATAATATTTTTTGGGAGAATTAAGGAGATGAGGAGCCTTTGGAGAACTTCATCCTCTCAATGAAGAATGCGAAGAACACCTCTTCATCATCCACCGAAGATCGATGAACTCCTTCATCGATATTCAACTATTCTAAAAGAGAACAAGATGCCCATGAAGAACACTGACGTCGTCTTGGAATTTGTCACCTCCAAACGGTCGTCTGCCATCGATGAGTACCCTTTTTCCTTTTCTGACATTGACGAATCGACGCTGCCTTTCTGCGACTTCGTCAACAATCGTCGGAAATTGATGTAGGTGTATTTGATTTGATATATTATTCCCATCCTACATCGTTGAATGTATAAAATGTGTTTTGTAATTTGATAAGGCCATAACGAGGAGGGCTCAGACTGCACGAACATGGCCCGACCCTCCACCTTTGTTATTCTCTTTTTTTGATGAAGGTGGCAGCGCAACGGTGCCACCGGAAGAGAGGATCGTAGTGGAGAAACGGACCACGGATGATGGCCCACGATAGAACATGTGGCGACCAGCACCGAGCTGGCCGCGGAAGAAGCCTTCGGTTCAAGGGCCATCGGGCCGCCAAAGGGGTGTGGCGTCGTCGTGCCGCGCAAAGAATTGGGCCACAGCCAGGTGGGCCATGATAGTGTTGGAGGGGTGTGGTGTCATCGCACCGCACTAGAAGAAAGAGATGAGGCCACGCAGGCCACGGTAGTCAAACAGGCTGGGCATGGCTCCATTGCACTACACCATAGAAGAACTACAGCCATAGGCCGCGGTGGACAGAGGAGGGTGGCTGGCTGAGCCGGCCGCCAATTCGCGCTATATGCTAGACCCGAAGGGTCCCACTGTGACCTGGACTGGTGCCACCTGGCACCGGTTTAAGATCCTACCTGAATGAAAAAGCCGTTCGGGAGCTAGGGGGCGCGCGTTTCCCCCCTGGTCGCGGCTAAGGTGGACCCCTGCTGGGCCGCCTGGTCGCCAGGCCGACTGGGCCGCCAGGCCAACCGGACCGGGCCGCCTCGGACCGGGTCGCCTCGGGTCGGGCCACCTCCAACCGGGCCCCCAGGGGCCGATCCTCCTCGGGCATGGCCACCCTCGGGCCGGGCCACGCCTTCGGACCGGGATGCTCCCTCATGTCGGTTCGGCCCACCCATCCTTGAGGCCCGTGCAGTGACTACCCCAAGCCTGCCTTCCATAGGACAGGGACTGCCAACTAGCACCAAAGGCATAAATCCCTAAGCGGGGAAGACATTGCCTTTACAAATTGTAAACACACACATTAGAGTACGCAAATGGAAGTAAAATACTAAGTAAAAATATATAAAAAAGATGTGATGGAAAGTAAAAGGGGCCGAAAATACAAGCCCAACAGTAAAGTACAAGGAAAGGAAAAATAGGTAAAACTAAAAAGACAAACAACTGGAAGGTTTCAAGAAGCTCCTGGATCGTCCACCATGGATCCTACCTAAAGGGTAGGTATAGACAGATTCCTCTGTGCTCCACTTCCGTCCATCTCTTCTGGGTATCGACTCGTTGTGAGGTCCACCTCCAGGTACTGTCTAGTCCTCGTACACTCCGCCTCGGTCAGCGTTGTCCGTCGTTTGCATCCAACACAATGAGGTGCAGGTATAGCCCATGTAGGGGTGAGTATAAAGACACTAATTAGGGACCCTGAGACCCTCATGGTCTCACAAAATCCAACAAGGATGAACTAAAAGTATGAAACAACGGATAACCATTACTTAGGTATATGACCATACATATACCTAAGTTATCTAGTAACCCATCTCATTCATGAGGAAAACACAAAAGTAATTGACTTAGCTCAACCAGGATTTTTATTATCAAAACCATGGCTGCTAGAGAACTCCTCCTCTGTCGAGTACAGTGAACATGTCACGAAATCAAGGCACTTCTCACAAACCTTGGATTGCTGAGGTACTCCTCCTATCGAGTATTGCGGTTCTACCGCTAAATACCAGGCACTCCTCTGCTATGGGTCTGCCGCCAAATACCGAGCGCTCCCCCTAATAGCCTGCAGAGGTACTCATCCTGTCGAGTACCGTAGCTCTGCCACCAAATACCAGGAACTCCCCCACCATGGGTCTGCCACTAAATATCGGGCGCTCCCCACTGGGCTAGTAAAATCACTCTGAGTCAAAATCGGTCAAGCAGTCATCAGGTCTGTCAGCTACTAGGTCTCTGCACTCTAACTGCTCGTCACTGGAAGGATCTGCTCCATGAGCTATTGGGAAATAATCCAACTATCAAGAAGTTCCCGGAAGAAGTATATCAAAGGATTCCACATCATAGGGGTCACAACTCAATAGACGGCGCGCCAATCAGGCGCCGGGTCTATGAGTAATTAGCCTTTTAGTCCCGGGGGCCAGATTGGTTTCGTGTAGGAACCAACCTGATCGTATATAAACTATACCCCGAACTCCCATGGGTTATTCTCAAAGGGGCGTCTTCGTTCCAAGAATATTGGCGCTGCTGACAGTTCGTCAAATGGATGCTCTTAGCCCAAGATATGGGCGAAAAGGTGTAATTGGGCAATAGCGAGTCAGAGTCCAGTCCGACCCCATCGGAACAACCCAGCCCGACCCGGTTCACGGGTCTGACCCAGTCTGAGGAAACGAGAAAGCCCGAAGGGGTGTCTTGGCCTGAAGGTGGCCCAACCCAAGGGCGGCCCGGCCCGAGGGTGGCCCGGTAGACTAGCCCACTTGGCCCGGCTGGCCATACCGTGGGGGGGGGGGGGTGCGGCACCCCTGGTTTCCGAAGGAACCAGCACTAGGCGCCAGTTCGGTGAACCGCGGGACCCGAGGGGTCCCGCCTATAGTACGCATCGGCGGCCGCCCTTGTTCTTCTACCACGGAACGACGATGCCGCAGTCCTGTTGTCCTAAGTGTGGTGTGAAAGCACCGTGCTCGTCATCCAAACGCTGCGAATATTCCTTCCGGCAAGGTGCGACGACACCACGCCCCTCTGGCACTGCCACAGACTGCCTGGATGTGGAATGATTCTCTACGTGTCATGGCGGTGTCGCACCCTTTTGGAGACCCAGTGGCCTTATTCCACTGGCTTCTTCACATCCTGCTCATTTCCGATCACCGTGTGTACTGCCTCTGTCGTCGTCAAATAAGAACAAACAAAAGGGGAGGGTCGGGCCATGTTTGTGCGGTCCGATCCCTCCTCTTCATGGAGAACCATAATCTGGAAATTTAAATAATGAAGAACGAAGGTTTATAATAGTATAGAAATTAACTCAAAACCCCCTACCTCGATCGTCGATGATTATTGACGGAGTCACGGGAAAAAGGTGGGCGTCGATTCTTTATTCGTCGCATTCGTCACGCACTCCCAATTCTCAAGATTATGCATCGAAAAGTGTTTGGAGGAGAAAAGTTCAAGAATGGCGCCAGAGTTCTTCGTGGGAGACTCGTTATCTTTTAAGGAAACCGGTGTCGGTGCGGTGGTCGACATATCCATACACTAGGACTCTGACTTCTGATTTCTGACATAGTGCATGAAAACACTGATTGTGTGTGTGTTTCCTTTGAAAAGTTTTCTTCATGATTACTTTTTGTCAGCTCACCAGGTAAATTGTTTTGACTGTGGCGCACCTGTTTCATTTCAGGATGTCTTCACTTAGTCAGTCAGCGTGGGTTCCGAGAGGAGAGTGCGATGGTAGCCCACCGAGCGACGAGGCCTCGATGCAGGGGCCCATCATAGCGGATGCACCAGCGGTACCACTAACCACTAGACTACCATTGCTACCAGCCCCAGCAGAAGTGGGTGAGCGCCACTTGAGCACATTTCACGGGTCCCTGTGACAGAGGCCTCTGAGGTTTCGAGGCGAGACATATTTTCAGACGATTGGGTACTGGATAGAGTTTGTAGCATGAGTTTTCCACAAAGTTGGGACACCTGCTGACTTGATGGTGCACCTATCTATTTGTCTCTTCCAGGGAGCAGCTGAGGGATGGTGGAGCCTAATTCTCTAGTTTTACGATGAGGAGAACCTCACCTGGGGGAACTTCGAGGGTCTTTTAGGGTGGGGTTTTTACTAGCGACTCTATGCTCTGTCTGTGCTCAAGAGCTACTGCACTTTCCACAGGGCATTCCGACAGTAGCTGAGTCATCTGTAGCAGGCAGTTGGCAGATGACACGGGGGAACAAGAGGGTTAGATCTACTGTTAGATGACCCCAATATGTGGCATCAGGGGTGCGGGGAACCCAAGGCAGAGGGAGCTTTGAATGGATAATGGTATATTATTCCTGCATGAAACGGGGTCACAGAGCACGTGACTGTCCAACTCCCCGCACAGTTGATCATCAAGCGTTAGAGGAGCCACTGAGACAGAGGTAGCGGTAGGAGCTTGAGCATCAGCTGAGCAGTGGACAAGGAAGTTGGGAAGGTCCTTCAGTGGATGGTGGATAGAGTCATCGGGCACTACTACCACCACCCCTAGACAGTTCACCTCGAGCTCCGGGAGCTGGTGCAAAGGAGCGGGACTAGCTCTAGGCATAGAGACCTTTGTTCATGATGATTCTAGCTTTGTTTATGTCATTGTTTGTGGTTGCTTTGTGTCTTTTTACTTTGAGATGTAGTAATAAAAGACACTTCTCTTTGTGATTTTTTTTTCTTTCCTTTTTGTGTGGTTGATACTAAGTGGTTCTGGTTAAGACCGTTGACTTGACCCTCACATTCTAGATTCCTACTAGAGGAGACCCAGTGACCACACACTTATTCCGATAGTGTGACTCAACCCTTGGAGGCGAGAGTAATGGTTGTATCTCTTGGTAGTATCATCGAGGCCTTACGACATCGTCCATGGCATGAATTATTACCGTTCATGTCAGGATTGAATGTATTAGGCAAAGGATGTAGTTCATCCAGGGGATGAGACCAGATTTCTATTTTTGGCAAAGGATAAATCTTAGCAGCTCTTGTAGGACATAGGCGAAGAAAGGTACACTCGAGTTCTTTAAAATTGTATAGTCTCACCCATAGTTCGTTGAGCGAGCAGTTTATGGTTTAGTTTGATCACAAGAGTCTCAGTTATATCTTCGCTCAGAAGGACTTGAACCTGAGACAGTGTTGATGGATCTAGTTTCTCCAAGATTATGACTTCGAGATAGTCTATACTCATGGGAAAGGGAACATTGTTGCGGATGCTCTCAATATGAGATCAGGCATTCATCTGCTAGGAGAGGTGATGAAGCAGCTGGCCGTGTTACAGATATTCTTTGTAGATAGGGATGGAGCAGCCTAACTACAGTCTCTTACAGTCACTCCTCCACTTTTTCAGCAAGTCAGGGGGACACAACATGGGGACGCAGGCTTCTAGACACGATATGCTCAGATATCCCCAGGGCAGACACCAGATGAATTTTTTGAAGGTGGGGAGTACATCATCCTCTTTAGATGACGTACCTTGGTACTAGTTGCAGTTTAGGAAGAAGTGTTGTGGGAGTTACACACTTCCCCTCTTACAGTACATCCAGGAGTGGAGAAGATGTATCAGGACCTTGGATGATAACACTGGTGGCCAGGTATAAAGAAGGCAGTAGCAGAGTTTGTCTCAAGATTCCTCACTTGTCAGCAAGTGAAGGCAGAGCACCAGGTACCAGAAGTTTTGGTACTTCCTTTAGAGGTCCCAAAGTGGAAGAGGGATGAGATATCCATGGACTTTTTGATGGGTCTTCGACATATGTCCAGGGGACATGACTCTATTTGGGTGATCTTCAACCGACTCACCAAGTCGTCCAACGTCCTACTGACCAGAGATGGTACGAGCTACCACAGAGAAGGTGCAGGTCATCCAGGAGTGGATTAAGTCTGTGCAGAGCAGACAAAAGGCATATGCTGACAGGAGACATAGACCTCTAGATTTCAAGGATGGAGACCACAACTTTTTACGGGTCTCACCTCGATGAGGTCTACAGAGATTTGGATGAGGTGGAAAGTTATCTTCACGATTAATCAGACCTTTCTAGGTCCTCAGCAGAGTAGGAGAGGTGGCTTATCGCTTGCCTCTTCCACCCCAGTTGCACCGAGTGAACAACATCTTCCACGTATCTCAGCTGAGGAGATACGTGCATGACCCTTCTCACATCATAGACCATAGAGAGTTGGACATTGATGATGGGGAGACTTTAATGGAGGTTGTAGTGGAAATTTAGGATCTATAGAATCGGGTACTTCGTGGATGGTTGATACCTCTGGTGCGCGTTCGCTGGCAGCATGGGAACCTCTAGGAGATCACATGGGAATGGGAGGCTCAGATGCGTTCTCAATACCCCACTTATTCCCTTAGTTGTGAGTTGTGGATTATGGGGATGCAGATACCTGAGGTGGGGAGAATTTAAAGACCTGTAATTTCCATGTAATTTTTTTCTTAATTAAATGGGAATTTTACGGGTCCGCTAAATTTAACGGTGCGCGATTCTGAGGCCCAGAGTGCCCGGAATGATCCGTAGAAGTTTTTGTTAAGATTAAGTTAACGTGCGTAAGCAGTTTTCCTGAAAAAAGTGTAATAACTCTTAAAGGGTAACTCAGATCAGAAATATGAGGGCACCGTTGCACTCAGGATGGCGATTTTACCCTATGCACAACTTAAAATTATTCGACGCGGGCCTCGTGGGGGAAACCCCAAATTTGGAATAACAGTAAATAAAATAATTAAATAAATTATTTTATTTTTCATATGCTTATAAATCACAAATGGTAGCTTGGATTAAAAATATGATACCACTGTTGAACTCATGAGGGCATGCTTTATTTAAGAAGATACTACCTTTGGCTGGCACGGGTCGAGGGTGACTAATAATAATTTTCTGAACTCTTTTTCGTGTACTTTCAGTAAATGCGCAAGTGGAATTTTATTACTTTTGAACCGGTGCTCAGAATTGAAATCTGAGGGCACCTTTGAACTCACTGCGCTAGAATTCTCTTAATAAGACCTTCACCGCACTTGTGTTCTAACGAGAATGGAAGTTAGATTTTGGGGTTTCTAAATTAATTGAGATAAAAATAAAGTGTTACTTTATTTTTATTTGAGGAGGTTAAAACCTCCAAGTGGAGGTTAGAGGTGGGTCCCACCTGCACATAACTTCCCTTAAGATGATATTATTATGTGGGGCCCACCCGAAGTTTAAACATATCTTGCAATCAAAGAGGTGGGGACCACACGGGCTTTAAACCCTTGAACTCCCCATAAGTGGGGGGAAACTCTTGAGATCCCCTCATTAAGGTGCCACTCCACATTAATTAATTAATGGCTCATTAATTAAATAATTTGAATTCTTTATGCCAACATTATAATAATATGTGATATTTTTTTATTGTGAGGGTTGGAATAATCTTTTTTGGGAGGATTAAGGAGAAGAGGAGCTTTTGGAGAACTTCATCCTCTTAACGAAGAATGTGAAGAACGCATCTTCATCTTCCACTAAAGATCAACGAAATCCTTCATCAATCTTCAACCGTGCCAAAAGAGAAGGAGATGCCCATGAAGAATGCTGATGTCATCTTTGACTTCGTCACCTCTGAATGCTCGTCCGCCAACGATGAGTACCCTTTTTCCTTTTCAGACATTGATGAATCGACGCCGACTATTCACAACTTCGTCAATGATCATCGACAATTGAGGTAGGGGGATTTGAGATGATTTATTATTCCCGTCCTACGTCATTGAATGTATGAAATGTGTTTTTCCGTTTGATAACACCATAAAGAAGAGAGATCGAACCGCACGAACATGGCCCGAACCTCCCCCTTTGTTATTCTCTTTTGTTGACGACGATGATGGCCCAACTGCACCACAGGAAGAGAGGATCGCAGCGGAGAAATGGGCTGTGGCCAACAGGCCGTGATGGAATAGGCAGTGACCAGCACCGAGCCGGCTGAGGAAGTAGCCGGTGGCACAAGGGCCGCCGGGCCGCCAAAGGGGTGTGGCGCCGTCACGCCACCCAAAGAACTGGGGAGTGGCCAGGTGGGCTGCGGCGGTGCTGGAAGGGTGTGGTGTCGTCGCGCTAAGCCATAAGAAAAAGTCGCGACCACGCAGGCTGCGACAGTCGGACGGGCTGGGCATGGTGTCGTTGCGCCGCGCCAGAGAAGAATCGTGGCCATAGGCCGCGGCGGACATAGGAGGGAAACCAGCTGAGCCGGTTGCCGGTCCGTGCTACAGGCGGGACCCGAAGGGTCCCGCATTGACCTTGACCAGCGCCACCTGGTGCCGGTTTGGGATCCTACCCGAACAGTAAATCTATTCGGGAGCCAGGGGGAGCACGTTTCCCACTAGGTCGCGGCTAAGCCGAACCCCCACCGGGCCTCCGGGTCGCCAGGCCGACCGGGCCGCCTCGGGCCGGGCCTTCTCCAGCTGGGTCGCCCCGGTCTGGGCTACCTCGGGCCTACCCACCATTTGGCCGAGTCGCGCCTTCGGTTCGGGCCGCCCCTTCGGGTCGGGCCGCTCCCTGGCTTCGGGTCGCCCACTCGGGCCGGGCCGCCACTCGGCTCGGGCCGACCACTCGGGCCGGGCCACCCTATTATACAGGGTTAGACACACAGACCGGTTCATACCCCTGTTCGGACCGAGTCGGGCCGGGTCGGTCCAGCTGGGTCGGACCGGACCTGGACTCGCTATGGCCCGATTACACCTTTTAGCCCGCATTTTGGGCTACGGGTGTCCGAACGATGAACCGTCTGCAGTGACAGAAGTCTTAGAGTAGGATGGTTCTTTTGGAATACCCCACTTGAGTTTTGGATGCAGTTGGGGTATGGCCGGGTTGGTTTGAACCTAAAAACCTACTGGGCCCCTAGAATGGAAATACCAATAACTCACAGACCGGGCGTCTGATTGACACATCGTATATCGCATTGGGTTCCTTATGATGACACGAAACTATGAGATACATCAACTCGAGACTTTTTGGTAGTTGATGTATCGACACTTGGCTCAAGGAGCAGACCCTCCTGGAATCGAGCATGCTGGACCTGGATCCTCCGTGGGTTCGACAGTGACAATACTAGAGCTGGATCCTCTGTGGGTTCGACACTGAAGATACTGGACCTTGATCCTCCATGGGTTCTATAGTGACGAGACTGGACCTTGATCCTCCATGGTTTTGACAGGGATGAGACTGGACCTGGATCCTCCGTGGGTTCGGCAGCGATGAGACTAGACCTGGATCCTCCGTGGGTTCGACAGTGACGAGACTGGACCTGGATCCTCCTTGGGTTCGATAGGGAGGAGACTGGACCTGGATCCTCTGTGGGTTCGACAGTGACGAGACTGGACCTAGATCCTCCGTGGGTTCGAGAGTGACGAGACTGGACCTAGATCATCTGTGGGTTCGATAGGGACGAGACTGGACCTGGATCCTCTGTGGGTTCGACAGTGACGAGACTGGACCTAGATCCTTTGTGGGTTCAACAGTGACGAGACTGGACCTGGATCCTCTGTGGGTTTGATAGTGAGGAGACTGGACCAGGATCCTCCATGGGATCGAGAGCGACAAGACTGGGCCTGGATCGTCCGTGGGTTCGACAGTGAAGAGACTGGACCTGGATCCTTCATGGATTTGACAGTGATGAGACTAGACCTGGATCCTCCATGGGTTCGATAGCAACGAATTTTGTACCGTGATCCCACATAGGATCGACAACTTCGACAGACTGTTGTTTTAGGTTTATACGGATATATTCCGTTCGACAGTGAAAGTTGATTTTGTGGATACAACTAATCATCTCTTACTCTCTTTTAAGTTGTGTATACCTGGTGTGAGCTGAGTCATTACCTTCGTGCTTACCTCATGTATGAGATGTGTACTCATGACGTCTTAGGTATATGTTTGGGCATATACCTAAGGGTGGATGTTTCTTCATGGATGTTTCTTCATGGATGTGTTTTGGGGAAGCCCACGTGGCTTTCTTCTGTGATTTGTACCTATGGGATACACCTTGTGTTTTACTTTCCTTGTGGAGTGTTTCTACACTTGTGGAACAAAATGTGGTTGGTATCAAGAGTTGGAGTCAGTTTGTGATTGGTAACTTAGGTATATGTATGGGAATATACCTAAGTAATGATGGTTGATACTTTGTGATTGTATCTTTCTACTATGGTTTATCCTTAGTCGATTCTGGGAGACCTTCGGGGGTATCGGGGTCCCCTACTAAGTATTGTTATACTCACCCCTACACAGGATTCACCTGCACCTTCTTTTCTTTGAAGATGACAGTCAGAAGTGATCGAGGCTGAGGGTGACGGACGGGAGGCTTCTCGGAGCTTGACTAGACGGGATGTAGCTCAGGGACGAGTAGTTCGAGATCTGTACCTACCCTTCAGGTAGGATTCCCTGGTGGACGACCCAAGATCTATTTTCCCTTTTTACTTGTACTTGTTCTTTTTGTTCAGCTGGGTTTGTATATTGGACCACTTAATTTCATCACTACCTTTGTATTCAGTTTTACTTAGTGTTTTTCTTCCATTTGTGTGCTCTGATTTTGTGTGACTAATTTTTATAAATGAAATGCCTTCCCAACTTAGGGATTTACACTTTTGGTGTTAGAATCCAGACATTGGCCTATGGAAGGTGTTCTTGGGGTAGTCACATCACGGGTCCCAAGGACGGGTCGTGACATCATCTTCCACTCAGAAATGCACTCATGAACTTCCTGACTCTGTGTCTTCCTACTCAAAGTGTCAGCATCACTTTTTCTTTTCCCTTGTGTATATGTCAGCTCAAAATAAAATGACTACATATACTCAAACCACCTTTTCTTCTGAACATTCAAATCTCACTGTGAAAAGATATATTCTAAACTCTTATGATTGGTATTCATAGTAAACTTTTCCCCCAATAGAAAATGCTACTAAGACTTAAAAACATAAACTACTAGAGCTAAATCGAGATCATGTGTAGGTTAATTTCATTAATGTGGACTCAACTTTCATGATTCATATGACACAAATAGACCCCCATGCCTTAACTTTTATCTGAGTCTAACCCCAAACAAATCACAAAAAACTATATACTCCTCACCCATCCTAGGTAGTATAATGATCAATGTGGTAGTAAAATGATTCTTGAACTCCTAAAAATTATTTTCACATTCTCTATACCATTCAAACATGATCCCTTTCATGGTCAAGCCCAAAAGTAGTGATTCTATGGAGTAAATTTATGGATAAGCCTCTAATATATCCTGTTAATCCCAAAAACCTAGGGATATCGAAAACATTCTTAGGATAATCTCATGAAACAATGGCATACACCTTATTTGGGTCCACTGATACACCTTCCTCTGATATGATGTGCCTAAGATATACACTTATTCAATATAGAAATGACCCTAATATATCATGGCATATAGATGATGCTATCTTAGGTTACTTTCGATGATTTCAAGAAGTTGGGCATGATTGTCATGAGTCTTGGAGTACATTAAGTTTTCATTCAAAAAAACAACCATAAATTGATCTAGGTACATGTTGAAGATTTGTTTCATTAGGACTATAAACACAGATGGATCATTCATCAACATGAATGGAATCAAAATGAACTCATAAAGGATTTACCTTATTTTGAAATATATTTTTCATAAGGTCAAATTCTCAATTGAGGATACCCTGATCTTAAGTAAATATTTTAGAACACATAAGATATTATCAACTAGTCAAGGAGATTTTCAATACATGGAAGAGAATACTAGTTATTCACTATCATCTAGCACAAATTTCGGTAATTTAAATATAAGGGAAATTTCATGTAATCTTTATTAGAAAAAAAAACTGTTGATCCCCAAGGTGACGTACTTAGATTGATAAATCCATTATCCATCTACTCATTTTCCTAATTCTTATGTTCCCTAATCTCTTTTGCTACAATTATATATGGTGTAAGGAAAAATTTCTCAACTCCTTGAATGATCCCAGTTGTAAAATAAATATCCCTCTTAGAAGGAAGCCCTGAGAAGTCCTCTGGAAACACATCCAAGAACCAATCCACTATGGGGGAAGAAACCATGCTTCACACCCCCATCATCTAGTAAAATAATTTCAAAATGGGTTGTGATCTCCCCTATTTTCTGAAATAATGGTCGTTCATGGACTACATGGATATAATAATCTCAAAAATATATAAAATAACCACCCTTAGGAGATGTAAAGGTAACTCCCTTATGGTAAAAATCGATATGGGATTAGTACACTACCAAACAATCCATACCCAAAATCAATTCAAATCCTAACATACCAAGTATGTAGATATCCTAAATAAAACGATACTCTTTAACCTATAGAGAACACACCTTGAATACACATATGTATCTGGAACATACTTCCAAAGGTGAATTGATTTTCATAACATCACTCACAATATCCACTTTCATACTCAATCCATTCAAGAGTTCTGTAGATACAAATCATTGAGAGGCTTCTGTATCATATAAGGCACTAGAAAGAATATAAGCTATAAGAATTGCAGATTTCATTTTCGATGAAGTATCCTCTTTATCCACAAGTATAGTTTGAATTTCATGCAAATATATTTCATGTCTTCCTTATGTTGATGTTTGATTTCCATGAGCTTCACCACTTTATTGATATGGTTCCTCTTTCGCTAAAGTACCATGTCCACTACCTTGACCTCCATGGCCAGTAGAACTCATACTACTAAACTGATATTGATCAGAAGACCCCTACCAATGTTTTGGATCGACAAGGATCCTTTTTCACTACTCTTAGTTGGAGGTTTTACATAATACCTCTACAGGTGACCCATCCTACTGCGAGCTTGACACTCCACTGGTGGTTATGGTCATTGGCTATGAATGTGTCCTCAATTCCACGCTAGTGGAAATATATATGGTTACTAATTTGAGTAACTAATTCATCTCCCTAACCACTATGGTTTCAATTTCACTCATTTAAATTCTCATCAAAATGATTACTACTCTTGAAATATGTACCTCCTAGTCATATAGTAGAAACCACTTTCCTTCCAATAGGAGCCTCCATCGGGTTCCCCTTAAAAATGAGAGCTTGATTCACCAACATAGAAAACTTCTTCATCATAATGATTTTAACATGGATTATAATTTCACATTTAGTCCCATCTTGAAAAAGTTTCACTATAGTAGCCTCATCTCCTGTAAATACTAGAATAAAGCACATTAAATTAGTAATGAAACCAATATAGTCCATCATAGAAATAGTCCCTTGGGTCAACCTCATAAGCTTAACTTTCCTCTCCTACCTAAGCATGTCTATGTAAAAGTGATCCTATAAATTCACCTAAAATATATTCCATAACATATTCTCTACCTATCCATCCCAAGTCTACATATCCCACTAATTCTTTGCTTGACCAAGTAACATATAAGATACCATATTGAACCTTTTTTATTAGGGGTCTCTAAATGCATAGGGATCATCTGGATAGACTCTATCTAAAACTCATCTAACTTAGATCCACCCTATCCAGTGAATGTTGAAGGTTGTTGGAACTATAACTCCTATTTCAAGTTAGACATGTTTCACATAACCCAACCTATGTATCATTCCATAAACTGTATAAATCAATAAAATTTCTCAAATAACATATCTCTATCTTCCTCTCCTGAAACTATCAAAGCCTCTAGTTCCACTATAGGAGGCACATTTCCATCCATGTATCCTATCATCATATTAACAAGATTCATCATGGAGACACATCTCTACAATTCCAAAAAACATTCTGGACGCATAACACATCATTATCACATTTTAATGGGAGGGATTCATATAAATATATAATATTTCATCCCCCATTCCCATCCACATGGTAAAAACTCAGGAACTATCACTACCCTCATCCTTCCCTCATCTAGGTCGTGGCTAGAAAGGGGTAAAAAATCATATTTCTTGTTTTTCATTAGACACACATGTTATCAATTTCATATTACCACATTTTTCATCATTAACAATTTCTCAATTTCATATTAGGATCCTTTTTCATTTAAATTACTCAAAATGGGAAAATAATTTCATTTTGATAACATACCCAATAACTTCTTTTCATGTGTGCCTAAAATGATTCTTGTAACAACAGTGCCTAAGTGACTAAAATGATGAATTTATACTCAACCCTCATGCCATACTATGACATTAATAAAATATCAAAAAAATAGTAACATCACACAAAAATTGAATTGAAAAAGGTGAAATAATGTCTAATTATAACAACATACATAAATAAAAACAATCCAAAATTTGGTAATTGGTTTTTCCCCCATACATGGGTTAGCTACTCCAATGAATGAGCTCATGAAAATGGAGTAACTCAACCTAATTGTCTTTATATCATTAACAAATACTAATAAATAAAATAAAATAAATTAAAACTTCCCTCAATACCACCTTGTGATGTCCCAACCCGGGTGCCACAAGCCAGTGCCACAAGCTGGTTCATCATAAGACCTAAGGTATTCCTACCCATATTCCAAGGGTTTCTGACTAGTAGAGAGGGTATAATATTAATTGTGGGAACATAATTCAAAATTTATCAAAGAATCAAAATAGAGGGAAATCAATAACCAATAGACAAATAATAATCAACACAAACTAGCATAACACCATAACCATTACAGACAAGTATCCCATAATAAACCAAAACATTAAACAATATCCAAACCAAAGTAGTATATATTCCATGCCATATATGTTTCAAGTTTAAAATGAAAAACAAAAGGTAAATACACATTGACAACTCCCCAAGTCGGTCATAAAATCATGTCTGGTTCCCTCATCCATTCTCCATCCCAACTCATCCATCTAATATAGTGCTCTTACCCTTATCTTGTCTAGAAAACATGATGTTTATTCAAGTACTAATCAGGAAGATTGAGTAGGGTGTGATTACAACTCAGTTGGTCACATCCAAACAATATAGAAAAATATATAGTATATAATATTGTATGGATTTGTATAAATAATAAATTTAAATATTAAAATAAAAAATTTTCAAATTAAATAATTCATTATTCAACCATATAAATCTCGATTTCATGATGACACCCAAACCATCAAAACCTACATCACCTCATTTGGGAGTCTAAACAATCCCCAAAGGTATAACACATTTAACAATATCATGGTTTCTCATAAATCATTACATTTAAAACTCAAATTCAAACAATGGGGGCCTAGATCAGTAGTTTCACACCTCATTGGTATTTGGAGTAGTTTTCCCTCTCCCATAACTCAATGATCAAATTTATACATAATTATTTTAGGGGCCTAGAATGGATGTCTGGAACCCCATGGGGTTTTTGAGGAGAATTCCCTATCCCATAACTCAGTCATAGATATCACATTTCATGGTTCCATAACTTCAAAAAAAATCATCGATTAACATAATTCATTATTCAACCTATTTCACAATTTCATTTTTCAACTAATAATAATTTTTAAACCATAAATTACATCATCTTCTCACACCCCAAGGGTATTTATCAATTTCAATATTATCATCACACCACATGGGTCACAATCATATTCATAAACCACTAATCAATCAATTTCATAATCCCAATATTTTCCAATGTCATTATCATATAATCAACAAATTTCCTTATCACATGGGAAAATAAATTATTTAATTAATTCAATCAGAACGAAATTTCCCATCAAGGAAATTCAAATTTCGTAATTGCATACATGATATTTTAATCAATACTATGTTGTTTGACATTTAAAACATCGACCTCAAGATCATTGATAGACGTTCGCCAAACCAAAAAACCCCAAATTAAAGAATAATGTTTAAAACCACAACGACACATAAGATCTTGGACCAATACCTAAAATCAAGTGACAAAGGATTAAGATCCATAAATATCTGTATCTAAACCACAAGCAATGGAGTAAACCCCATTCATATTCATTGGTAAAAATAGAAGAGAGAGAGAGAGGAAACCAGATGGGGAAGAAATCACATACCATTGAGGATATAATCCTTTAACCAGATCTTTGATTCACCAATAAATATGTTTGGGGAACCTTATAATCCTTCCAGGAGCCTCCAAAATATAATTAATTCATGGTAGTCCAAAATATGGTGTTTAGTGATAATAATTGGGGGGTTCAGGTTTTTAAAATAAAATTTTAGTTAATTAAAAACATGTGTTCATGGTTTCTTGTGTTGGGGTGCATGGTTTTTAGAACCCTACATGTTAACCATGCATGTATTCTTAGGGGATTCATAGTTTCACCTAAGTGGTGCATAGTTTGAAAAATTGTGCACCGACTGTGAAAATCCACTCTGATGTAGGGTGTATTGTTTGGGAAGGAGGTCGCACGGATTAGTCAAACGATGCGCTAACCATGCACCACCTTATATCATACCAAGAGAGGGGACATGGTTTCTGGTTAAAGCCTCATGGTTTTCCCTAACTATACACCAGCCATGTACAAGACATTTGGATCCCTAACTCCACCCATTTTTCCTTAAATAATCCCAAAAAAACCTAGCCAATATATACTCAAAACAAGGGAAAAAGGGAACATAAGAATGTTTATGGGGTATCTCCGGAAAGGTTGGGGTCTTACATCAACATGACTTTGTAATTATTGTAGACAAGGCTTATCCTACTATTGTAGCACTTATTGTAGCTAAAAAATCAGATTATACATTAACTTAATAAATTGTATACCCTTTGAATCTATCCATCTTTGAATTCAAGTGAAGAAACACATATTTCCTTTAACAAAAAAATATGGTAAACTACTATACTTACTTTTCCATAGGAAATATACCTACTTTAAAAGATAATAGATTCCAATTATTCACTATTTTTAAAACATTGACTTCCTTCATATTGACAAAATAATACAATCTAATATTCTTCAAATCAAGGGTACTTCATTAATGTCACTTTATTTTCAAATGAACTTTAAAATGTGTTGGTAAAGAAATAATGTAAACAGATACACATAGTTATTTAAATGATATCAAGGAAAAGGTTGGTGTAAATCATCCAGGAATGATAATGATGATAAAATTAGAAGGATTTACAAATAGAATGTAGAATTTTTGAGCATCATAAAATTTATTAATGTGTGGTCAAGAAGTTTTAATACTACGTTTGAAGTGATAAACACTAGGAATATGATTCTGAAATTTCATCATTATAAAAAATATCTTAGTTCATAAATGTTACTTACTAAATAATTTTAGTGGTGGTTTTTATTATATGGTCACGTAGAGATGTGGTAGGAATTATATACTGATGTAATAAGTTTAACATTGCACTAAAAGTGCATGAAAATAATGAAACTCTAGTGTTCTATCATATTGGAAATGATTAGAAAGGTGATTATTTATGGTTTTATTAATATTATTAATGATGTTTAAGAATATAAAATACTTCATATTATATAAAAATATATTCTCCACTTCATCATTCATTCATGTTGGAATGATATATTGCATGAAATGGAATGATAATTAACCTATCAAAGTTTGACATTATGTTATTTCTTGTGACTAAATTTTATGGTTAACATGTGTTTAATTTTTTATAGAGATAAAAAAATATGATTATGAGGCACAAAAAGAGTTTTTATTTGGATGAACCACCAACCACATTATGTATTTGGAAATATAGGGTTTCGTGTTTCTTATTGAATCTTCATACCTGAGGTTGGTAAGATAAATCAAACGAGACCCTTCATATTTTGATACATTTCTCATAAAAACCCCAAGGGTTATCTAATCATGGGGTGTTTGTTTATTTTTTTATCATTTCATTAGTTGAGGCTTATTTCAGATGAAAATTTTCATATTGTATGAAGAGTATGATATCTAGGACCTCTATTGAGGTAGACTACATAAGTGTTTGGTTATACCTAGATAAGGTGTTTGCAAAGTTGTTATCTATTTCGGTGGGGGAATTTTATGTTATCATCCTCTCAGATGAATGAAATGTGATTTATTCATAGTCCTTGTTATTTTATACTTAGAGTATCAAGAATCTATAGTAGACTATATGGGATTGACCTAATCTATGTCTCATGGTCACTCGATGTCATGTACAAAGGGCTTATATGATTATGCATAATTTTATATGATATAGTTGGGTGGATACAAGTATATTATAACAAATGAGCATGGGTCAACTAGCCTTATCACCCAGGTCATCCCACCATGAGGTCCAAATATAATTCCCTATTTCTACTGGGTGGTGACAATTTCAAAGGGAATTAAATATAACAATTATGAATATTCACACTATAAATTACATAAACCACAAAACATATTCCTGCAAGAAAAATAGTATAATATATCCATAAATTGAACATCTGTTCACATAAAAAAGTATTTTCAATAATATTAATCCAACCAAATATAATATAACAAGCATAAATAATTGAATATCAAAACATCAATTTATAATCCAAAAATAAGGTAATATAAAATCATCGTATATAGATTTATCCAAAACAAATAATATGATAGATTTACCAATATATAATCAACATAAAAAATGTGACCTGATGATCCATAAAATACTAAATCTAAGATAACTCCTCATGACTCATATTCCCTACTAATCACCATAGCATGAAGTATAAAGAGGCATCAAGAAGCACCACAAAAATATATTAATCATTTTACTTAACCTGATTTAGAAATAACCTAGTCCATATACACCCATAAGATATATGCAGGGTGTGGTAAAAAATCCTAGTAGGATGCCACTATGAATCTATATGATATATTTCACAATTTAAACCATTATCACTAGTTTTAATATATAGTTTTAGAAATACCATTTTTAGTCAAATAATTTTTTATTTCCAATATCTGGAATTTAGAAATCCATTGAAAATAATTTTGGATTCAATAACACAAACCAAATATTATAAGTAGATGATAACATGGAATGTATGAAAGAAATGGGTCATCACATGGGCTCTAACATATAAGACACATAAATAAAATAAATGGGTAATCAAGGACCTCACACATAGAACACTAGTTTATCCAATGAAAATATAATCAAAACCTTACCCAACTTACCCTCTTGGAATCATTTAGTGACATGCCTAGTGAGGACATAGCATAAAAAGGGTCACTAGACAATGTGAAAATCTCAACAAGAGTGACAAACATCTAAATTACATAAACCCTCACCCAATTTTCCCATGTATAACCCATCAATAATCAAATTTTATAACATAGAAAACATATATAACCACATAACCGAACAAGTAATTACATAAAAAGACTAATCATAAATAAAAAAATAATAAACCAATTATCTTTTAAAACATCCCTTAAAATAAATTACAAGTCAAAATATCCTTCAAAAAATTCATCAAACACTTTAAATGCATAAAACTAGTTTTATAAAAAATAAAACATGAAGTCCATAGAAAACCTTGACCTTATCTAATAAAAAGTCAAAAATATAAGGAAAAATTATAAACTAGTTTTCAATAAATCATTTTGTCCATAATATGATAAAAATATATAAAATACACAAGAACCTATGGAATTCCAATGTAAATAATCATTATGTAGATATGGATACCGTAAAATAATCGTTACCTCGTCGCTTTCTTCCATTACTAAGAGATTCAAGAGAAAGGGACCCTTACAATCCCTAAGAACCAAAAGATTCACTTTTAGAACAATTGTTGATAGAGGATAAGATGGATATGGAATAAATTAGAGTCTACAAGATTATAGAATAATAAAACAAGGAGAAACATAGATTTATCTTGAATAAATCCCACAAGAACTCCAGGTAAACACCAAGGAAGCAATAAAGAAGAGAAAATCTGGGCTAGGATACATCTAGGTTGACCAAGTGAGAAGAAGTAAGAGGAATTTGGGTTAAAAATAGAATGTACAAAATTTAAATTTCATAAATTTAGAAATCTAGGAAGGCCATATGGTTCGGCCGAATGGTTAGGGAAATCATGCACCAACCATGTGGTTATTACTCCTATAGAAAATCTCTGCATAAAGACACCTTCATGATTTAGATTCTTGATTTCTATTTACCATGTCCCAACATTGTTCCCCACTATAAATAAAAACCCTTATGCTAGGGTAACTCACATATTTGTCCCCATGTGTTCCTCTTACCATGAAATGACCCTACACCCCCTATAAAAGAAAACCCATGTATTATGGAAAATCTCTTGGTCTGGAAACATGGTGTTGATGAACCTAAATTGGACATTAATACTTCACTTGATACCCTTGTTATACTTATAAAAGGGGCTTATGTTGATATTAACCTGATAAGAGGTTTGAATCAAGGTAGCACTATCAATGAGAATTAAAAAAGTTATAGTTTTAAATGTCTCACTTTCCCTATAGGATCTTGATCTCTCAACATTTTGGGTAACTTTGTTATTTTCTTTATCCAAATATTCTTAAATTTTATTGATCTATTTTGGTGTGTGTGTGTGTGTATAATGAAAATATGTACATGAGTATTTATTTGTTTCACTATAAAGGGATGGTCGAAGGATCATTGTACCAACACTATGTTAGTGCATCAAAATTACTAATCTCAGTACTTATAGGTTTGGGATTGGTCACTTTTATTCATAGGATAACTACATTAAATGTTAATGGATAGATCACTACTTACCAAGTGTATCTCCCTTAAACATTCCTTCTTTGGATCACTACCACTTGAAAGAATCACCCTCTTCCTCTTTCATTGTTCATTACCTTGGAAAAGATCTATAAATAGTTTATGGACATGTAGATTACATCATTAAAAACACAGAATACATATTCATCTATAAGTTAATTCTCTATTCAAGTCCATTTTTCATATCCTTCACAAACTGTGAAAAACTCCCTTTGATATAGTACTTATTCTTTCCAAAATTATTTCGAAACAATGTTCACTTTATTGTAGGCATAAAAATCAAACACCTCCTTCGTCTTCTTGACTTGGATCATCAAAGGATTATTATTCTTCAATACATATATCCCCTCACCTAGAACACAACATTTTTATATTATTAATCGAATTTATATCATCAGGAAACCCAATGATTTTATTATCCTTCATTTGATAATAATTCAAATTGTGTAGAGTATTATTTCTTCTTATGATAGATATTTCATGTGATACAGATCTTCTAATATTATACCATCAATATCATGTATTTTGAAAATGCCAATTTAAGATTCATAAAAGGGTCATAAATCCATTATAAGTCTTAATATATTTTTCATGAACATGACAACATAATATATTTCCATATCTATAAAGTATAACTACCCAAAAATATATCCATATTCTCAGCATGTATTTTCATAAAATATAGAATTCTAAATATGTGCTTCATCATGATCATGGTCTTCATCGTTAAAACTATTTATGACCCAAAATCTTGAAACCATCATCTAATGTGGTTGGAATTTCAGTTATAGAAAACCACACATGTTAAGGCATCAGTTGATAAATAGGGGTATCTTGATTTTTTTCTATTATCATGCATGGACTACTACAGCTTAGCCATTAGTTCCAATGTCCTATTTTCATATATGCCTATAAAGACATATGTATTTTTTTAAACTATATCTAGGTATCAAAATTCATATACGCGTTGTTTCCATGTAGTTGAATACACAGTGTCTAACATTCATGTAGCCATAGTATATGTACCTAATTGGAAATGTATATAAGTGTGTCAGATGATCTCGAAGCCACATTTCTCACATATTCTATGTTGCTATGTAGCTGATTCAGATAGCTATTCTGGACACATACCTAATTTTCCCACATATATGTTTACTCATGTGGTCGATTTTCCTATATTAGTTAATTTCTTACATAGTTGTTCTATCCATTTACCTAATTTTCTCACATATCCTATTTCATATAATATATAAAATTCCATAAGTTTCACTTCTATCAAGTTTCATCCATGACATCAAACACCTCCCCTTGGATCTCCACATGGAAAATCATCATTATGGCCTTTTTTGTATATCCTTATGGATTTAATTAGTCTATAACAATTCTACTAGCATTTTTGACTTGGTCCAAACTTTGGGAACTACTAATATCCCAAGTAAAACTTCAACACTTTAGTCATCTTCAACACGTATAATCAAAAATGATATTATCAAAAAATATTTCCTTCTTCATCAAGGTACCAACACACATCTTTCTCATCATCCTTGACCAAAAATATTGTTAAAAAAAATAAAACTTCAATACCTTGCAATTTCTAACACCCCCCCCACCAAATAGATTTTTTTTGAAAATACACAATATAATTTTGATCCCCATTATTCATTGAATCTATGGTAGTATTTTATCAAACTAAATATGATATTTTTTCTCCCTCAAGAAGGTATCATATTCTCCCATTTAATATAAATTAAATAAAAAGGTCCTTTTGAATAAAAGGAGTGTTCCTTTTACAAATAAAGGGATTCACTTTTCCTCTTTCTCCTCCAAGATTCCAGGAAACCTCAACTCCCCATTTGGGATATCTTCTTCACCTATTTCAAAAAAAATCATTCATCGGTATCAACTACATGTTTATTATCCAAACCATTTCAAACTAGATGATAATAAATACAATATCCATTCATGATGCATTTTCTCAGAAAATTCACTAATTTAATTTTACACTTTGTTCTTGAGATGTCAATAAATCCTTTACAAAAACTAATCCAGAGCTCAGTATAGGAAAAAATATTTTTTATATACAATAACACAGTTGTCTATATAACTCATGAATACCAATAAAAACACAAAATAAATTTAGATTTTACTCTATCAAAATATAACCTATTATCTCTATCATATCACACCAAACCGTTATTATATATCATTAAATTAGTTGGTTGTGAGAGACATACCACAGGATGAAGTAATTGATACTACTTATAATGACCCATACTTTACATACATTATTAGTACTCCAAAAATTGAATCACACTTATTACAACATATAACAAAACTAGGAAAGGACCGTATAGGTATAGAGTCTTTAGAAACTGGGAAACATAAACAACTGGTTAATAAAGCATCAACTTTGCCTCCCACTTATTTCATCATACCTAGAGTCCCCTTTTGGCATATCCTACTTAATAATCTTCTTCATGACCTGGGGAAATAAAACATACAAAAGGGTGATCTCAAATGCTCAATAAGGGTAAACAAAATAAATATCAATCACATCATATACTTAAGAACATAACTTTTGGAAATCTTAACCTGCAAAAGAGATCCTAATTTCATAACATCGGATAAATCATAGTAGTGAAATGTAATCCCAATAATCATAACTTAGAATATGAAACTTTGTGGCATACACACATAATCATAGAGAATCATTTCTTATTAGTCAAGACTCATTTCCAAGACTATCTTAGTGGACAAAGTCCATTTGTGAACCGAGTTCACTCCTCGTTTCAGTCCTCTTTTACTGAACCGGTTTAACCTACCGTTCCAGCCATGTCTATCTCATGAGATATAAAATCTTTACCCAATGCATTGGAGGGAGATATCGGTCCCACCCATCTCATAATGATACCATTCTTATGTGTTCTACAAAATCATAAACCATACATCATAGCATAACCCATGTAATAAAAATGGGATTCTTAAACATCGTGACATCATAAAACAATTCATATAATATAAAGTAATTCATAAAAATAATTCCATCACAACATAATCAAATCAATGTAATAATAGGTATAAAAACAGAACCCTTTATTATCTTAGATGGAAAATAATTTTGATAAAACGCTTGAACTCCATTCTTGAGGAAAGTATCCTTTCTACTTCAAAAACATTTTTTCTTTCTTAACATGCCATACAATTTTAAATTAAAAGAAGTTGATTAGAAATAAAATTGAAAACATGTAAAAGAAGCTTCTTGGAAATAATTTTTTAAAAATCCATTCATGTCGTATAAGTTAAAAAAACATTCTTCTCGTACTTTTGTCGGAAAAGTCAAAAAGTACCTCGTACGAAAAACGACAAAAGATTCCTTTCATATCTTTTACTAAAAAATCACCAAAGGGGAAAATAGTTTTTAAACAATTTTAGGTGGATGTAAATAATATTACATATTTAGGGAACATAGATGTGGATGATAAAATACACCCCAGTAAATACCAAATTATAAGCAATCTCGGATAAAAATGAGACTGTGATATTTCCCTTACCTTAGGTCTGATTTGCTTCGTAAGTTTCCGAAACTCCTGTATAATGATTTAAATAATGTTATTGACTTATTACAGAATCATATGTATTGTTATTATATCATATATGGTCATATTCTTAGCTTCTTATTAGTAATATTTCATTACTACTTGTTATTCGGGTGTTTATTACTTTTTGTTCTTATGTGTGTTTTGTCGAATAAATTCTTATTATTCTCTTTAGGTTATAGATAACTAATTTCCAGAATGGTATTATTGTAATATATATCATATTCATTCATTCAATTCATTTATATAATAATTATGCAATGAAGATCATGTAGAACGAGTCGCATCACATCGTGGAGACGGTATTCTGTACGTATGCACGAGTAATGATATTGTTTCTATGATCGTGGAATTGTATTGGAGTGTATGTATACTATTTCAGAATCAATATAACTTTATAATAGTCATATATAGTCATCATTTACACCATTATACCCATCCAAGTAAGGTGGTGGTGGAAAATAGATTACACCACGGCGTGGAGACGGTATTCCGTACGTACGCACGCGCAGTGATTTCTTTTTCCGTAGGATGGATAGATGGTGAAATAGGGTTGTTTCATACTTTTAATAACATATCAGTATATGAGTGATACTTATGTTATTACTTCATAATTAAACAACTAAAGAAGAAGAAGTGGAAGAAGAAATAAAGATGAAAGAATCGGTAACGGACATTACCTCTTCTTTGAAGTGCTTCTTTGAGACCTCCTTTTAGGGCACTAAAATAGCTCTCTGAAGAAGACCAGAACCTCTAGGATGTTTCTAGGGAAGTGGAGAGGAGAATTGTCAGGGGTTGGACGAGCTTTAAGGCTCAAAGTGGTGTGAGGAAGAGGGGGAGGAGGTGCCCTTTTATAAGGGAGGAGAGGGGTACCTTTGGAATAACTAAAACTATTATTTTATTATAAAATAAAATTCGGTTTTAAATAGCTCTAAATTGATTTATTTTAAAGCTAAGGTGGGTATGGGTCGAAATCCTCTCATACAATAGAATTTAGACAAGTTTAGGTTCCTATTTTAACCTTATCATTTAGATTTAACATTAAGTTAAATAATTTTACTTTTACCGTGTCTTCTTGTGTTCTTATACTATAAAGTTAATAAACATACTATATGCAGACAAAAGGACCCCAAGTTGTTTATTATTAATATATATAACTTTATATAATTCATTTGGCCGAACTTTAGATTTTTAGGATTAAAATAACAATTACTAATATAATATTTGTTTTAAAAACTATTTTCTGTCAATTTTGACACTATTTAGTCATTGATTTTTGTGAACATCATAACAGAATGATTAGTTCGAACAAATTTAATTAAATCGATACTAACATGTCATATTAACCTAGAAAATTAGTGGAATTCATAAAAAGTCTAAAATTACATTTATTTGGGTATTTATAACATCAATTATGTCAATATTTCATTAAAAAGATAATTAATGCATCATCCTTGTGTCATAAATAAATTAATCTATTTAATGTATAAAAATTATAAATAAAATACCATTATGTAGGAAATATTTTTATCTTTATAATTAATATTTATAGATCATTTTATCTTATGTATAACCCTATATTAAAAATGATTTTCTTATTAAACTTTGATTTTAACTATTTTAACCCTTCTTTAAATAAATTAATAATAAATGTCCTAATCTAATCCAAGTGGGCCTAAATGGTCATATTTTATTCCTAAGGTTGTTTTTGGTCGAATTACACTTATCCAATAGAATTAGTACATGTGTTAGGGTAATAATAATATCATTTTTACCCTTAATTACCCTATTTACTTTTAACCGTGGTAAATAAAAGTAAAAAGTTACTATTCACAAAAAATTATTTTCATCTCATTGAACCTCATTTTACTTACTGACATCAACCGTGTCTCTCGGATTTTTGAAATTCCACTCAAAGAAGCGGTAAAATTAAGTTTTATAAAAAATTCAGTTTTTTAACTACCACTTAGTGGTTTCACTATTCATCAAAAATTGAAAGTTTTCATAAAAATACCAAAATTTCACCCTAAAATAATTTCGATATTATTAATCCAAAAATGAAGTCCATTTTGAAAAATAAAATTTATTAAATTTCAAAAAGTGGTTATTACTATTCATAACGGCAAGTTTTAATAATATTTTAATAGCTGATCATTGTTTAGTAAAACTCGGTATTGCGTACGACGCAAGCTATCGAGGAAGGTCGAGGTTGCGTCTTAAGCAATCCAAGATAGTGATGTGTGTAGTGAAAGATTCCTTTGATGATTTATATAACATAAAAACAAAATATTTCACATAAAAGTCTCGGGTGTTACATTCTACCCCCCTTAAAATGAATTTCGCCCTCGAAATTCGTCACTTTGTAACAAACAGATGAGGATACCTCTCCCTCATCATATCCTCAAGATCCCATGTAGCTTCCTCTAATTGGTGGTTCCTCCATAAAATTTTCACCAATCAAGTAGTCTTGTTTCGTAGGACTTTTTCGCTACGATCCAGAATCTCTATCGGCTGTTCTTCATAAGAAAGATCTTGCTCCAGCGGTACAACTTCTGAGCTAAGTACATGTGAAGGATCAGGTATGTACTTTCTCAGGAGAGATACATGGAACACATCGTGAACTTGAGAGAGATTCGGTGGAAGCACCAATCGGTAAGCTACCTTCCCAACACGATCCAGTATTTCGAAAGGACTGATATACCTAGGGCTCAACTTCCCCTTCTTTCCAAATCTCATGACCCTCTTCCAGGGAGATATTCGTAAGAACACTTTTTCACCCACTTCAAACTCTAGGTCTTTTCTTTGGTTTTCGGCATAACTTTTCTGTCGACTCTGAGCTGCTCTTATGTGTTGTTGAATAGATCTGACCTTTTCTGCCATTTCATCAACGAGATCAGGTCCTAATAGCTTTCTTTCCCCAACTTCATCCCAGCAAGTTGGAGTCCTTCATTTTTTTCCATAGAGAGCTTCATAAGGAGCCATCTGAATACTGGAGTGAAAGCTATTATTATAAAAAAAATTCCACCAAAGGTAGGTGTTGATCCCAACCACCTTTCAAATCCATAGAGCAAGCTCTCAACATATCTTCTAGAGTTTGAATTGTTCTCTCAGACTAACCGTCTGTTTGAGGATGATAAGCAGTGCTGAAACTCAACTCTGTATCCAGAGTATGCTGAAGACTTCACCAGAACTTTGAGGTAAACCTCGGATCCCGATCAGATATAATAGAAAGTGGTACTCCATGCAATCTTACCACTTCCTTCACATATATCCTGGCAAGCTGATCCAGAGAGAAATCCTCTATAAAAGCGATGAAGTGTGCAGACTTTGTAAGACGATCAACTATGACCCAGAAAGCATTATTGCCTTTGTATGTTTTAGGAAGTCTTGTGACAAATTCCATAGTGATGTTTTCCCATTTCCATTCGGGTATGGGTAATGGTTGTAACATCCCCTTAGACTTCTGTCTCTCAGCTTTAACTTGCTAACAAACCAAGCATCGAGAGACATTTTCAGCAACATCTCTTTTCATTCCATCCCACCAGAAGTACTCTTTCAGGTCCCTATACATCTTCGTGCTTCCAAGATGAATAGAGAATGAAGAACTATGAGCCTCATCCAGCAGCTCCTTCTTTAATTCCGGAATGGGAGGAACACAAACCCGATTCCTGAACTTTATTATCCCATCACAATCAAGGTTGAATTCAGGAACATTTCTCACCTTCTTTTGTAACTCGAGATCTTCTTTATGTGCCTCTTTAATCTTCACATGTATAGATGGTTGAACATTCATTTGAGAAAGATAAGATTTTTCCCCTTCCATTATAATTCCAAGATCCGTCCTTTGTAAATCCATAAATATTGGATCTTTTGTTATCCTCATCATGGATAAACTGGCATGGTCTTGTCGACTTAATGCATCTGCCACCTTTTTTTCTTTCCTAGGGTGGTAATGGATTGAGCAGTCATAATCTTTAATCAGCTCCAACCATCTTCTTTGGTGCATATTCACCTCTTTTTTTGTGAAAATATACTTTAAACTTTTATGATCAGTATAAATATAACACCTTTCACCATAAAGATAATGCCTCCAAATCTTTAATGCAAATATTACCGCAGCTAACTCCAAATCATGAGTTGGGTAATTTTTCTCATGGATTTTCAACTGTCGTGAGGCATAGGCTATCACCATATCATTTTGCATAAGAACACACCCCAATCCCTTCTTGGATGCATCACTGTAGATCACAAACCTTTCTCCACTACAAGGCAGTGTGAGCACAGGTGCACTAGATCATCTTCTTTTCAACTCCTTGAAATTCTCTTCACATTCCTCCGTCCAGACAAACTTAACTCCTTTCCGAGTCAACTTGGTGAGTGGATTAGATAATCGTGAAAAATCTTTCATAAAACGTCGATAATATCCAACCAAACCAAGAAAACTTCGGATCTGAGTTACTGTTTTTGGTCTCGACCATCTTTTGATAACCTCTGTTTTTGCTAGATCCCCAGATATCCCCTCTTTTGAGATTATGTGACCCAAAAATGCAACTTTTTGAATCCAAAATTTACACTTGGTAAATTTGTCATAAAGCTTCTCCTTTATTAGGGTCTTAAATATAATTATCAAGTGATCTTCATGTTCTTCCTTGCTCTTTGAATATACCAGAATATCATCTATAAATACTACCACAAACTGATCAAGATAGTCTCTAAAGACTCTATTCATCAGATCCATGAAGATATCAGGGGCATTAGTAAGACCAAATGGCATCACTATAAATTCATAGTGTCCATACCTTGTATGGAAAGTTGTATTTAGTATATCCTCCCTTGTGACCCTTAATTGATGATACCCTGAACAAAGATCAATATTGGAAAAGTATTGTGCTCCTCGTAGTTGGTCAAATAAGTCATCAATGCGTGGGAGAGGATATTTGTTCTTGATAGTGATCTTGTTAAGTTCTCGATAATCAATGTAGAGTCTCATTGATCATCTTTCTTCTTAACAAACCGAATAGGTGCTCCCCAGGGTGACGCACTAGGGCGTATGAACCCCTTATCAAGATTCTCTTGGAGTTGATTCTTCAATTCCTATAACTCAATTGGGGCCATTCTATAAGGTGTCTTTGAAATAGGCAAAGCACCTGGTACGAGTTCTATTGAAAACTCAACTTCACGATTTGGTGGAAGACCCGGTAATTCCTCCAGAAAGACATCATCAAACTCCCGTAAAATGGGCATATTCTTAATCGTGAGTTTCTCACCAACCATTTGAGATAAATAACCTTCATTTAGTGGAATCAAGACCCATAAGATGGAAGGAATTTCCACTGGAAGGTTATGTTTATCCTTGCATTGATAGATGATAATAGATTGATCTGGAATATGAAATGTGACTTCCCTTCTTTGGCAATTGATATGATCTCCATATAAAGAAAGTCAATCCATGCCAAGAATCACACCAAATTCCACTATAGGAATGATCACAAGATTTGTAGGAAGCACTTTCCCACAAACTTTGATCGGAGAAGAATTATAAACTTTTGATGCAACTGTTGTGCCATTAGGGGTTGTCACAGCTAACTCGACATCTAATTGTTGAGGTGATACGGTGATATACTTAGAAAATTCTTCAGAAATAAAAGAGTGGGTGGATCCAGAATCAAATAAAACATTTTCTACTTTAGAGTGGATGGTAAGTGTACCTTTCACCACATCGTTATCGTACTCCACATCACTGATAGAAATTGCATGTGACTTTCCTTTATCTTTAGCCTTAAGAGTTTGTTGACGTCGACCATCATCATCAACCCTTGGATTTGGGCATTGATTGGCATAATTCCCCATCTCCTTCCACTTGAAACATTGATGTGTAGTAGGTTCATTCTGTGTATCCCTTCCTTTTTTTGCATCATTAGACATCTTCTTCCCATCATTGCGGCATTCAAATGACTGATGACCTTCCTTTCCACATTTGAAACATTTACTTGTCCCCTTAAGAAAAATCCCTCCATGTTTCTTTCCACACTTTGAGCATAAGGGAAAGCTCATCTTCTTTTCAGTGTGCTCTTTAGATTTTCCTTTGAATTCCATTTTCCTCTTCTTATCAAACCCATAAGACTGATGGGTTACTCCGATCTCCATCTCGACTTTGAGAGCACATCGAACGATTTCCTCGTAGCTATTAAAGTCCCTTATGGCTAACGCCCTTCGAAGACTTGATTTTAAGCCACTAAAGAATCGATCGATCTTACTCTTAGGTTGGATAATAATACCAGAAGCGTACCTTGAAGGTCTTGTAAAATTTTCATCATAGGTACCAACAGATTCATCATCCTTTTGCTTCAGTTCAAGAAACTCTTTCTCCATCTTTGTTCGGAGAATACGAGAGAAGAACTTACTGAAAAATAAGTTCTTGAACTCGTCCCATTCCATGGACCCAATTTCATCCCTTTGCCTCGTATTCTTAATAAGATTACACCATTGATCAGAATCACCTTCCAAATGATACACTGCTAAGATGACTTTATCATGCTCAGAACATTGAATAACTGAAAATATCTTTTCAGTAGTACTAATCCATTGTTCAGCAACTAATGGATTAGTTGACCCGCTGAATGAAGGTGGACGTTGTCTCATGAAGGATTCAACAGAATGTTGCTCCTTCCTTTGCTCGTTTGGATGTCCTGCATGATTCATAGCTTGAGAAATTTTTGTGAGCATGGCTACAAGATTTTGCATTCCATCTCCCATAATGTTTGGTTGCTCAGGGGGACAATCATTGCATTTCCCGTCACATTCCGCATTAACACGGTTCCTTCGGGTTCCAGCTATTGACTAAAACCAAGAAGAATAGTTTGAGCAACACTACTTATAATAGGAAAACCACATAATCAAGAATAAAATTTCACACTTAAGGTCTTATCCTAGGTTATTCATGGCCATTTCTAAAACACTAATATTGTGTTCTACGCTTAGACTTATCCTTAGGGTTCTTACTAAGGCTTTCGCATCCTAGTTTCCAAAGGTTGACTATACCTTTCCTCTGATACCAACTATAATGACCCATACTTTACATACATTGTTAGTACTTCAAAAATTGAAGCACACTTATTACAACATATAATAAAACCAGGAAAGGACTGTATAGGTATAGAGTCTTTAGAAACTGGGAAACATAAACAACTGCTTCATAAAGCATCAACTTTGCCTCCCACTTATTTCATCATATCTTGAGTACCTTTTTGGCATATCCTACTTAATAAGCTTCTTCCTGACCTGGGGAAATAAAACATACAAAAGGGTGAGCTCAAATGCTCAGTAAGGGTAAACAAAATAAATATCAATCACATCATATACTTAATAACATAACTTTTGGAAATCTTAACCTGCAAAAGAGATCGTAATTTCATAACATGGGATAAATCATAGTAGTGAAATGTAATCCCAATAATCATAACTTAGAACATGAAACTTTGTGTCATACACACATAATCATAGAGAATCATTTCTTATTATTCAAGACTCATTTCCAAGACTATCTTAGTGGAAAAATTCCATTTCTGAATCGAGTTCACTCCTCGTTTCAGTCCTATTTCACTGAACCGGTTTAACCTGCCGTTCCAGCCATGTCTATCTCATGAGATATAAAATCTTTACCCAATGAATTGGAGGGAGATATAGGTCACACCCATCTCATAATGATACCATTCTTATGTGTGCCACGAAATCATAAACCATACATCATAGCATAACCCATGTAATAAAAATTGGATTCTTAAACATCGTGACATCATAAAACAATTCATATAATATAAAGTAATTCATAAAAATAATTCCATCACAAAATAATCAAATCAATGTAATAATAGGGATAAAAACAGAACCCTTTATTATCTTAGATGCAAAATAATTTTGATAAAACGCTTGAACTCCATTCTTGAGGAAAATATCCTTTCTACTTCAAATACATTTTTCCTTTCTTAACATGTCATGCAATTTTAAACTAAAAGAAGTTGATTAAAAATAAACTTGAAAACATGTAAAGTAATCTTCTTGGAAATAATGTTTTAAAAATCCATTCATGCCGTATAAGTTAAAAAAACATTCTTCTCGTACTTTTGTCGGAAAAGTCAAAAAGTACATCGTACGAAAAACGACAAAAGATTCCTTTCATATCTTTTACTAAAAACTAACCAAAGGGTAAAATAGGTTTTAAAAAATTGTAGGTGGATGGAAATAATATTACATATTGAGGGAACATGGATTTTGATGATAAAATACACCCCAGTAAATACCAAAGTATAAGCAATCTCAGATAATAATGAGATTGTGATATTTCCCTTACCTTAGGTCTGATTTGCTTCGTAAGTGTCTGAACCTCCTGTATAATGATTTAAATAATGTTATTGACTTATTATAGAATCATACATATTGTTATGATATCATATATTGTCATATTCTTAGCTTCTTATTAGTAATATTTCATTACTACTTGTTATTCGGGTGTTTATTACTTTTTGTTCTTATGCGTGTTCTGTCGAATAAATTCTTATTCTTCTCTTTAGGTTATAGATAACTCATTTCCAGAATGGTATTAGTGTAATATATATCATATTCATTCATTCAATTCATTTATATAATCATTATTCAATGAAGATCATGTAGAACGAGTCGCATTACATCGTGGAGACGGTATTCCGTACGTACGCACTAGTGATGATATCGTTTCTATGATCGTGGAATTGTATTGGAGTGTATGTATACTATTTCTGAATCAATATCAATTTATAATAGTCATATATAGTCATCATTTACACCATTATACCCATCCAAGTAAGGTGGTGGTGGAAAATAGATTACACCACGGCGTGGAGACGGTATTCCATACGTACGCACGCGCGGTGATTTCTTTTTTCGTAGGATGGATAGATGGTGAAATAGGGTTGTTTCATTATTATAATAACATATCAGTATATGAGTGATACTGATGTTATTACTTCATAAAGAAAAACTAAATAAGAAGAGGTGGAAGAAGAAATAAATATGAAAGAATCGGTAACGGACATTACCTCTTCTTTGAAGTGCTTCTTTGAGACCTCCTTTTAGGGCACTAAAATAGGTCTTTGAAGAAGACCAGAACCTCTAGGATGTTTCTAGGGAAGTGGAGAGGATAAATTGGCAGGGTTTTGCCGAGCTTGAAGGCTCAAAGTGGTGTGAGGAAGAGGGGGAGGAGGTGCCATTTTATAAGGGAGGAGAGGGGTACCTTTGGAATAACTAAAACTATTATTTTATTATAAAGTCAAATTCGGTTTTAAATAGCTCCAAATTGATTTATTTAGAAGCTAAGGTGGGGATGGGTAGAAATCCTCTCATCCAATAGAATTTAGACAAGTTTAGGTTCCTATTTTAACCTTATCATTTAGATTTAACATTAAGTTAAATAATTTTACTTTTACCATGTCTTCTTGTGTTCTTATACTATAAAGTTAATAAACTTACTATAAGCAGCCAAACGAACCCCAAGTTGTTTATTATTAATATATATAACCTTATCTTAGTCATTTGGCAGAAACTTAGATTTTTAGGAATAAAATAACAATTACTAATATAATATTTGTTTTAAAAACTATTTTATGTCAATTTTGACACTATTTAGTAATTGATTTTTTGAAAATCATAACAGAATTATTAGTTCAAACAAAGTTTATTAAATCAATAATAACATTTCATATTAACCTATAAAATTAGTTTAATTCATAAAAAGTCTCAAATTACATTTATTTGGGTATTTATAACATCAATTATGTCAATATTTCATTAAAAATATAATTACTGCATCATCGTTGTGTCATAAATAAATTAATCTATTTAATGTCTGAAAATTATAAATAAAATACCATTATTTAGGAAATCGTTTTATATTTCTAATGAATATTTATAGTTGATTTTATCTTATGTATAACCCTATATTAAAAATTATTTTCTTATTAAACTTTGATTTTAACTATTTTAACCCTTCTTTAAATAAATTAATAATAAATGTCCTAATCTAATCCAAGTGGGCCTAAATGGTCATATTTTATTCCTAAGGTTGTTTTGGGTCCAATTAAACTTATCTAATAGAATTAGGACATGTGTTAGGGTAATAATAATAATATCATTTTTACCCTTAATTACCCTATTTACTTTTAACCGTGGTAAATAAAAGTAAAAAGTTACTATTCACCAAAAATTATTTTCATCTCATTGAGCCACATTTTACTTACTAAAATCAACCGTGTCTCTCGGATTTTCGAAATTCCACTCACAGAAGCGGTAAAATTAAGTTTTATGAAAAATTCAGTTTTTTAAACTACCACTTAGTGGTTTCACTATTCATCAAAAATTGAAAGTTTTCAGAAAAATACCAAAATTTCACCCTAGGCTAATTTCGATATTCTGAATCCAAAAATGAAGTCCATTTTGAAAAAAAAAATTATTAAATTTTAAAAAGTGGTTATTACTATTCATAATGGCTAGTTTTAATAATATTTTAATAGCATATCATTGTTTAGTGAAACTCGGTATTGCGTACGACGCAAGCTATCAAGGAAGGCCGCGGTTGCATGTAAAGCAAGCCAACCTAGTGTTGTGTGTAGTGAAAGATTCCTTTGATGATTTATATAACATAAAAACAAAATATTTCACATAAAAGTCTCGGGTGTTACACTACTTATCCAAAATTTGACCCCACTTGTTGAAATAATGGTTTATATTGAACAAATGATATCTTTTGAACTCCATTCCTTAAATCCCTTTATATGTTTCAAAAACATATTAATAAGGCTTAATAGATATTGATGATTAGTATTACTCCCTATGAGACATTTTCTCTTAACATATTTTTTTATATCACTTGATGGCGTACAAAAATTGGAATACCATTTTTTTGAAAAAACATCAAATTTAGTATATTTTTAATATCACGAAAAAATATTGTTTCATACCAAAAATAAAACCACTTATTTGAAAAACATATATGTGAATATAAAATTCATTTTTATAGCTACTATTATTTCCCATTTTTCTTCTTCACTTTTGAGGACTGATTTGAACATAAAAATAGATATAAACATTTTTCAATACCATCAATACTTTATTTCCATGTAATTTTACCAAGGAAATTCCCTATACATATATCATTTTCATGAAAGTTTCTACTTATATTTATTTTCTATCAACTTCATCAACTTGTAATTTTTGGGAACAATTGGTTAAGTACTTTTCAGGCATAATCACACCATGGATCATATCTTCACCTTAATTTTGACCATATTTATAAATACTTATAAATAATGAAGAATATACGGAGTTGGGTACCTTGAATTTCACTAAGTTAAGGAATATGTTTTTTCAAGATGAACCACCCCAACACCATCTATATTTCCTTTCCCATTATTTATATTTGGGGAAATTAATACCATCATTTGTTCAAGTTATTCAACTTCAATTAAAGTTATAAAAATTAACCTATTTCCAAAGGATCTAATTTTTTTGATATTACTTCCAGATTTCTCTTCATTGATGTAAGAATTATCATCATTAATTGGATTTTAATTCTCCAAAATTGTGGAATTAGACACACTTGAACAAGTAACTTATTAGGTGGATTACTAGTGGATCTCACCTACATATTTATTATCCATTGCATATTCATCTATTTCACTTTAATGGTTTGTGCATGACCACTTTAAAAAAACTCTTCCTTGACAACCAATAGTTACATCTTGGAATACAAATTCCTTGTTTGAGTTAACATCGCATTCTATTCCACCTTCTTCCCATCAGAAAAAATCTTCTATTTTTTCTTACATATTTTTTTATTTTCTTCCAAGAGGGTTGTTATTATTAACCATATTTTGGTTATTGATAAACCATTAGTTGAGTATATTTCTTATTCTCCAAAACATTTAACCTATTATCCTTATTAATTGTCATTTTCAAGCATAATAATTTTCCTTATAATTCATTGGATTGGTGTGTCTATGTATGGCCTCTCTATCCTTACATGAATTTATCCAATTTAAATATGTTGATGTATTATCATGTTGAGGAAAAATAAAAAAATACATAAGAATAATACATCATTTAATCTCTCTATGATTGAGATTTTGGTACTATTGGAGTTCTTCTCACTTCTTTAGGATTATTAGCTTCGAAGAATCTACCCATAATATTTCCAAGTCCCCCATAGTAAAAAAAAATTTGTTCCCTATTTATTTATGGAACCATTATTAACATTATTCATAAGGAAATATTTTTTCATTTACATTTTATATAGGGACACTTTCGTTCCTCTAAGGTTATAGTTGTGGGAATTTTTATCTTATCCCCAGGTAGTGTAATTTTTATTTTATTTTATTTCAACTAAGTATCCATCACCTTCATACTTGATGTAGAATACATACTTGATTTTCTCATTTCATAAATTTAGCTCATAAGGGGTATGATTCTAAACATAAAATCTTTTTATGTGTCTATTTTATTCTTGATCTATTAAGAAATATCTTCAATCATGTCACTTTTCTCTTTCATATTTATCCAAATTTTATTTATGATAAAATCCAAGGCCACTTCTTCTCATATCATTATTTTATTTTCCAAGGAAAAATATTTTATCATCTAATAGTAGTATTGAAGAATGATTCTCTATTGTTTTCCTTCTTCATCACATGATCATTCCATGGAAAAGAAAATTGATGTTGTTTTTATTTCATCTCCATAATCACATACCTTTTTCAGTTCTAAGAGAGTGTTTAAAATTTTACATCCTTTCTCCACATGATGGTTGGAATCATAATTATTAGGTTCATATTTTTCCTAAATAAGAGACAAAATTTATTGTGATGGCTTCTTCTTACTCTTCTTCTTCTTTCCTTTTTTCATAAGTAATTTATCAGTTGTATTTTATTCCTTAAAAAACAATTATTCCAATCACATCCAAATGTCTTTATAAAACATTAAATGATTTGTAATTTAGTAAAATTATTCCTTTAGATCTTCCTTTAATTCCTTTTTTATTGAGGAATCAATTTAATTATTCTTTGATCTACATAAAATATAACTTAGTGTCCTATAAAGAGAAAATTTTCATCTTCTACTACTTATGAAGAAACTATGATAGAAATACCCATGAATTAGATGAACTCCTTTTTCCATGATATTAAATTCTTTCCATCATATAAAGGATCTTTCATTTTGGATGAAATATTTGACATATATTCATACAGTGTTAGAGAAATAACAAATAAAAAATGAACATTTTTCTTTGATACCAATTATTAGACTTCTATAAGGGACGTAGAGTAATATTGCCCTAATAGGGAGGGTGAATTAGGATTGCATTTTAAATGAAAATTAAAATACTTACTTCTTTAAATGTCTCACTTTCCATATAAGATATTAATCTATTGAACTTGAGGGTCAATTTTTATACACATTAAAAATATATTTTTAAGGTTTATTGATCTATTTGTGTTCACATGCATAATGTAAATATATAAACAAATGATTACTTGTGTCACTAAAAATATCTATTCCAATGGGAATTCTACCATCATTGTGTTGGTGTGCCAAAATTAATAATATCGCTACTTTTTGGTTTGGGATAGGTCAATCCTATCACCATACTCACTGATTTACAAGTTTAGGTATCTCTCAATACTTCCCAAGGGTCACTGTCTTGAAACTTCTTTCTTTGTATCAATACCTATGGAAACAATCACCTTATTCCTCTTATCCTACTTTTTCAAATATTTCAAATGGTGTAGATTCTTTTTTATTCTTACAAAATATATTTCATGTGATATGGATCTTCTAATATTATACCTATATCGTCACATATAATATAACTACCACTTTAATCTCTATAAATGACTCTTAAATCCCCCATGAGTCTTGTGTTATTTCTCATGAATATAGACACTTGAGATATTTTCATATCTGCAAAAGTATAACTGCTTAAGAATATCCCCATATTCTTAGCATGTATATCCATAAAATATAGAATACTAATTTTTTAGTACATCATGATAATGGTTTTCAGTTTTAAAACTCTTTATGGTCCATGATCATAAAAACCATTGAATATGGTTGACCCTTAAGTTTTAGAAAACCACACATGTTCATGCATTAGCTTTTAGACAGGGATATCCACATTTTCTTCTTATTATCATGAATAGACTATTGTGGTGTAGCCATTTTTTCCATGGTGAAATATCCTATTTTTATATATAAACTTTAAAATATAGGATTATTCAAAATGAGATATACATAAATATATTCATGTACCCATTTTTTCATGTAGATAAGTTCACTAAGATGAACATTTACATGGTCATGATCTATATACCCCATTAAAAACAAAGGAATATGTACCAGATGATCAAGTAGGTGATTTTATCAGGTAGATTTTGTTTCTACACAGCCATTTCATATATGGGACATATACTTTATTTTATCACATATTCATTTCTTTGAATTGTTTAATTTCCCATCCATTCAAACTACTCACTTTTCCTTTCTAGACACATACCTTATCATTCACATAGTCGATTTCCCCAAAATATAAAAATTTATAAGCTTCACTTCTAGAAATATCTTTTAATAACACAGAACACCGCAACTTTCCCAATCATTACTATGTAATTATTTTACTATCCTTATGGATTTAATGAGTTTATAATAATTCTCTAATAATCTGTGACTTGGACCTCACTTTATAAACTAACAATATCCTAAGTAACACTTCAACACTTTGGCCATATTAAACATGTGTAGTCAATAATGATATTGTTAATAAATCCATCATGCTTCATTGATATTCCAAAAAACATCATGATCATCAACCTAGTCCAACCATATTGTCAACAAATCCAACATCAATCCTTTTGGATTGATAACACCCCCCCCCCATACACACACAAAATACATTGCTTGGGTGCTTGGTAGTCATTAACCATGATCCCAATTATGACTCCCCAATTTTTATTATTTCTCACCTATAACTCCTAAAACTCTAGAAAATAAAATAAATAAATGAGATAATTAACAAAAATACATACTAGTGACTCGGGGGTGTCAAAATTCACCCCACCATTCCACTTTCTACCCAATAAAAGTCCTTAACGATCTTTATCATAAAATAAGTGAAGTCGTGACTCTATAATCAATTCATTATGATCCCATGTATCATATTTATCTTCACCATGATTTCATAGCACACATGGAATAACATAATAGACTTACCCTAAAACACTATATCCAAATAACCAATGTGATGGATAGGATTCTCAACCATAATAGTATCAAGATTTAAATCCAAATCCTCATACTCAACCATGTGATATGGTTCTAGATAATAATAATTTAGCTCATGTACATATAGAACATCATGAATTAAAATAATCTACAATGGTAATTCTAGCTGATGTACCACTTTCCTAAGATGATCCACTATCTCAAATGGCTCAACATAACATGAAACCGACTTACCCTACTTGCCCATTTGATGATGTCTTGGATGATGAGGAACTCTAATAAATACTCGATCACCAATAATGAATTATAATGAATGATTATGATGGTTAGAATAATATTTTTAGAGACTCTAATTCAAATCCATTCTTTTCTGAATTGGATAAACCTTATTGGTCATCTTATGAATAATAATTTTCTCCAACGAGAAACATTCACCATGTTTTATCCAAAAAAGTGGGGACCAAAATGGTCATCTATAAAGATATTTGAAGGGAGATATATTTATCAAGGCTGCATAACTATTATTATAATAGAATGTATCAAACAATAGATTTCTCTCCCATAAGCCACTAAAGTCAAAAACACATTCTTAGATAACATCCTTAGGAATCTGAATAACTTGCTTGGTCTGACTATCAATATACAGATGGTAGGTAATGATCAACTTCAACTGATAACCCATCACTTCATGATAACCCTTTTAAAAAAAATTAAAGTGTGGGCCATGTTTGGAAATAATAATATATAGCGCTCCATAAGTGTCACAATATCTTATACATATATGTGTATAATATTATAAATTTTCATCAACTCTTAATAGGAATAAATTGATATAATTTTTTCAACTAGTTAATAATCACCCATAGGGAATTATTCTCACCATTAAGCCAATGCAAGATAATAAAAAATTCAATAGAGATATAATAACGCATCCATACTATAAAAATAATAGATTACAATAATCCTATAGGATTCTGATTCTCAACATTAATCTACTAATAGGTAAGTGATATTAAATAAACTCAAACTTCCACCTAATTCATATAGGTCCACTAATATTGATGTTTGATATTATAAAACATCTTGGTATCACCTATGTGAATTTCCCAGCTAAAATTATTTTCACCTTCTATCACCTCTTTCCTTGAGGTCAAAGGAGAAACTAACTTATTTATAATATAAATGGAACTATCAAGAGACTAATATCAATTAGCTGAGGCCTGTCTATTATTTATAATTCTTTTTATACACTGGAAATCAATATCTATTTCCCTTTCTATTGTAATTCAATCATATAATGAGGTTATGATAGGGACACTACTCAAAAATACTTGAGCATCCTCCTCTTCCATGTCTAGATGAATTTTTGGAAATAATCTCATCAAGTTCCAATCACATTTTGATTCCTTCATCACCTAAGTTAGAAAATTATAGCTCAAGGAATCACCTACCACATTACCTTTACCAGGTGTGTATGATAAATCAAAATTAAAGGCCAAGATATATTCCATCCAACATCCCTTTCAAATAATCAGATCCTAATGGGATTAGATATACTTTAATCTATTATGATTCAATACATAGAAAACTGATCTTTTAAGTGGTTATAAAAACATATTTTCAATGAATTAATCACCCCACCAATTCTTATTCATGGGTGGGGTATTTATTCTATGTAGTTCATAAATAGAGAGAACTATAATCCATAACATGGTTATATAGAATCAAAACACAACCCATCCCCAAACCTGAGGCATAAAAACACTAAATATCCCTCTTCGAGCACTAAAGGAATCTAAATGGGAGATTATATAATATTAAATTTATCCCTTAAAATGATCTTTAACATATCTCTTCCAAATCAAATATAACCCACTTTGAGTCAAATCTGTCAAAGTCGATACAGACTTATAGAAATCTTGAAAAAACTTCTTGTAATATCTATCCATACCCAAAAATATTTTGATCGAAAACGCATTCCTAGATCTCTCTAATGATATCCTGGATGGTATCTTCTCAGGATCTATATAAATTCATTACTTTGAAACCTCCTGACCCAAAAATATCACTTATTGGTTCTAGACCTAACATATTTTCATCTTTTAATACATGTGTTGTAAATTCAATGTTTTTAAAAATTTATAGATGATCCTGGTGATTATATTTTTTTGTTAGAGTAAACCAATACATCATACATAAACACCATAATAAAGGTTTTAAAATATTTTTGGAATATTTGGTTTATAAAATATGTGTAAAAAGAATGTGAATTAGTTAGAAAAAATGTTCTTTAAATATACTCTTAATTCATGTACCTTCTCCTAAAAATCTTTTTAAAAATATAAACTTCCTTTAATCTCAGTTGGTGGTATCTTAATACGAATACAATCTTATAAAAATATCTTGATTCCCTAATTTGGTGAAAAATTACCATTTTTTATGGTCACCTGATTAATCTTTTGATAATCATTGAAAATTTTGATACTTTTAAACTCTTTATTTTCAAATAGAATCGGTGATGCCCATGATGACATGGTAGAATAAATAAAACCCTTTCTCATAATATCATCCAATTATGCCTTCAATTACCTTAACATAGTCAACGATATTTGATAAGATAGAAAATAAATAAGACTGGTCCTAGAGAGGAAATCGATATATAATTATACCTCTATTTAGGAAAAAAAACCTAAATAAGTCATTAGAAAAAAACGTTGGGAAATCTATCCACCACTATTAGAATATAACCATATAAACTCCATTCAAAAAAATCAAATAGAAAACTAGATATCTAACATGTGACTGATCCAATGTCTGGAATAATATTTCCTACATTCCTTGATATTGGATCCCACTCACCATGGAAGACATGGGTTTTTCCATTATAGGAAAATAATATAAAATTATGATGTCAATATCCAATATAAATTTTTTATCTAACCATAAATTTTATAACAAAAATAAGATTGAAGTAATATTGATCGTGATCTAGAAAATACCACACAGGTTTAAAATTAGTAACTATGACACAACATTTAAGGATTTTGAAGCATAAGTCCCTCCTCTTTCTCAATAGAGTATAAAGATACATCACATATAACATCAACTCATATTTAATTCCCAAAGCATAAATAAATTTATATGAGATAAAGGAATGAGATTCACCTATGTAAAATAAATTTCAGACCATAAAATATGTAAAAAATCATACCTATAATGATCAATGGTTGGATATTAGAACCCTTAGACACATGCTCCACAACATATAAATTCCCACTCTCATACTTCTTGGAAGAATAAGAATTTCAATTTCCTTGGGGATAAGATCATATACTCGTATATGTATTAGACTGCACTTTAGATCCTTAGATTTAATAACTTACAAACTTACTATTCTAAGGATGTTACCTGAAAATTCATTTCCAATAACCTAATAATAATAAAAAATTGAAAATATTAGGATCATTATATAAAATTGTTTTGGTGGGACCTGAATTCCAACATTTTAATCACATTACTGACTTATGGAATAAAGTTATCAATGGAGGGGAATCAGAATGGCATTACACACTATAGTTACTACACCACCAAGATTCTTAATGATTCCTCTTATAAAAAATATGGTGAACCTTTACTACCTTATATTGTAATAAAGGAAACAATCAACCTATTCCCTCCTTTATTATTCATACTAGTCATCGCTGCCTTAGTAACCACCTTAGTATTTATTGAAAGAAAAAATTTATAATCTTCAATCTAATGTTCAGTCAAAAGACCATCTCAAACCCTCGATCTTGGATACATTTATTCATGAGAATATCAAGTGTAATATAAAATTCTTATAAAAATTAGTGTATATTCTATCATTGAATTATTACCTTGATCTAGTGGGGAAAAATATCTAGCCTTAAATCCCTCAATGTACCTGGACAAAACTACCGGTTGAATATCCCCTTGAACATAGAAAAAGTGAGATCCTCATGTTGCTTGGATTTCAAAAAATATTCCCACCATTTAACAGTTTGGTCCCTCCATCATATACATGGAAAAACTAACCTTGGTAGTCTCAGGGGAATGAAGAAAAAAAATATGTTCTCAAGTTTCTCAATTGGTTCCTTAAGTTATTAAGATCCTTGATTGTTATAGAATACATGTGATTTATTCTTTTTAAAATCCTGATCGTATTCCACCACTAGATATTGATCTCACTCGCCTTCCCAACCAAGTGATTGAATGGTTTTGAGAACCACTCTCCAATAATAGATTCCACATGTGGGTTTTCTCACTGTTTATTTTCCACAACTCTCTTTTGATGATTCAGTAAGGTCCTTTTAAGAGTCAATTTATATAATATATGAATCATAGAACTAAATTAGAACACAATTAAACTCCTAATGGAAATGAAAAATCAAAAAAGTTCAATAAATTAATCATAAATAAATAATAACATTAACTTATTAACTTAAAATACAAAGTGGTGAAAAAATTAAAAATTTTAATATTTCCTCACTATGTATGGTTTAGCCACATGGTTTAGAAGATAATACCCCAAACATAAATTTTTTATAAGTATGTTTTCTAGTCTAGTTCATTTGGTTTTTTTATGATTCTAGGGAGTATGTTTTTAAATTATATACATCTTTTTTCTTTCCGCGCTGCACATTAAAACTTGAAATTTCTATAAATAACTGACGATATTCACCTAAAAATCATAATATAAGTAAACCACATCAAATAATTTTTAAATTTTAGGGAAAAATATCAAATTAAATACAAACTTCTCGAAAATAAATTGTAACTCAAGGATTAACATGGAAATTAATTGGCCATAAACTATATTGTACTCACCTCCCATGTTTTAAAGGTCCTACCACCATAATACCAACACTCTACTAAATATAATAAGTTATTTTATTTATTTTTATATAAAATAATCTTGGTGAAACTACCAAGTCACATGGTTTAGATTTTCAAATGTCTTAAAGCTTGTTCCCTATCACCATGGGATGGAAAAAAGTACAAAGGGAATCAAATATAACTAGTAGGAATGACATTACTATTGAAGTCACATAAAACAAAACATGAATTCCTCCAAGGAATTTGACATGATGTTTCCATAACATCAACATACATAAAAATTAATAACTATTTTTAATAATAATAATCCAACCAATAAATTGTAACATAATGAAAATAACTAAAAATCCAAACATCACTTTATAAAACAATGGTATAGTGATATATGATACAACTATCATATGTTGGTATAATGAAATTAATACCTATGGTTAAAATATATTAGTGAGGGAACCAAAGGTAGTCTATGAGGAGGGGTGAAAATTACAAACTTTCATTATTAGAAAAAACTAAAGATAATGGGTTTTATTTGATTTAGTTTGAGAAAATAAAGAAAAAAGTTCAGGAAAAAAATGATTTACTCAAATAATAAAACAAGTGGTCGGTTTAGTGGTTGAATCCCAAATTTTTATATTATCATAGTCATAAATTAACTAATACTTATATTCAAAGTTGATCAATTATATAATTCAAAATCATTTCATCACTCATCAAGGGGTGGTAATGAATTTCGATTATAATCAACAGTGATCACTACTAAATGACCCCCTTCCCATGAGTGTGAATGAAAAATAATGGTATCTCACTTAAAAAATCAAGGTATAATCCATTGAGTTTTGAAACTCTTGATAAGTATAAAAATAACCACTACCTTAAAAATTCATATCAGTGACTACTCAATACTTCACCAAAAAACCAAAATCATTCCATCATAGATGAGTACGATTCAATAGAGGGATAAAATGTTTTATCAACCAAAATTGTAAATAGTAAGAAATACTGACTAAATATAATAACATTTAATTAAATATAAAAACACTAGTAACTGAATTAAAATATTAGCAAAAGTATTTTCTATTGATATTAAAACTCAGGAATAGAAATTTTTTCTCTTCTCTACTACCCAAATCACTAACAAGAGTTTTATCTGTTCATGCACAAATCTATAATAAATTACGAAAATAATTATTAAAATAAATGGAAAAAATACTTCAGTATACTCCATTAACCCCCACCCTCCAATTTTCACATGACACATTTAAAATATCTCCACCTCCTCATACCAGAAGGCTCCATCAATGCATGGGGAATTATCCATGCATGTATGGCATGGGAAATTATGAGTGTCAACATGGATACAACATTATTTAATGCATGGGGACTCCACCACATATCTATTTCACCTCACATGAAATCTTCCAGGTGGAAACAACACATTCTCAGGAAACAACATATTTCTTCATCTTTGATTTCTTATGATCATTAATTATTTACATGATATTGTTCCCTTATTTTTAAATGCATGTGGCTGAGAGATATAAAATCATTTAAGTGTCCTAGAAATTCCAAATGGAATAATTATGAAACAAAATATATCTATAAACTATGACTATTTAAAATTTGGAATTAGTATTGCAAAGCATCATTATGTGAAAAATAACTTGCAATGTAGGGTATTCTTTCTCTTCTCTCATGGCACAACTAAAATCCCCATGGCATGGGTACCAAAAATCTAGAAACGGAATATAAATTCATTAAATTTTATTCTTGTTATGACCCACTCCATTTTTTTACAAATTTAATTCTTCTTCAGGTTTTATTTATCCTATTTAAGTGTGATTAAATATTTTACCACACATAGATTGTAATTTTATGATTTTACAATATAAAACAATTATGTGATTAAATCAACTTAAATTTACTTAAGAATAACATCTTATTCTATCCCCTATGTTAAAAAACACAAAAATGTACAATAATACATATTTTATAAAATATTCAGGATATTTCCCATTTAAAAATATCATGCGGATATGATACTTAAGAAATTATCTTCATATATACGATTTATTTTCAATCTAATCTATATATAACATGTTTTAGAATTCCAAATTCTAGTTTGAATGATGTATAATAAATATTATCAATGAATAATAAAGAAATATATTTCACTCAATATTCAAGATAAATTTCTTACACATAATAAAACAAATTCATTGGTAATATTTTTTACTTGACTAGATTTGTACATTAGCTCATACATGAGAAAATTCTGGTTGATAAGTAAGATATATTACTTTTACTGATTCTCAATTACATTTATCAATATCTTATGTATTCTCCCATGTATTATAAAATATATTATGTGTGAGCTAGGACATGGACAATTTCACTATTTTTAAAATATATTACATATTAAGGACAAGGGATCTCAACAATTAAATAAATTTTTTCTATTCTAGTTCAAAATGCCTCATTTCCAGAAATTATAAAAAACATAAATAAAAGTATGAATTGTTACAATAATTCTAGAAATGAATAGAAACATTTAGAAATCATAAATTAATTCATTTTTACAATAAATCCAAAAAAATATTAAAACCTAGAAATTAAATAATTTCCCTTAGAATGAAAAAATGGTGGTGTTAAATTCATTGAAATAAAACTTTAATGTGATAAAAATATGATCTCTATCAATTCCCCCACACTTAAGACTTGGAATCCTATACAAGAAAGAATAAAAAAATATTAACCATGTAAATTAAAAACATTATCCAATGAGATTAACCAAATTCAACACCAAGACACCCAAACATATATTTACCCATCAATAACATTAATTAAAATTATTCATTAGGAACATTCAATCATTTACCACCTTTTCAATACTCCGATGCTCAAAAATAAAAACCAACCTTGATTTATTTATTTTATCATAAACATGAGTTAAGTAAATCTTCTTCTCTTCTAAACACATGAAAATATCTCAATATGATCCTAAATCTTCACCCAATGACTCAAGGAATTATTTTAATCATTAGGAATTTTGAATTATGTTTAGTGGTTGATGGTTAGAAGGTTTTAATTGTTAAAAAATATAATTTATAAGAAGGATATTTAAATCTATTTAAAGTGAAGTAGATGATTATAATTTTATAATCAATCAGGGTAGCCTCTCCATAGTAATGATACAGATCCTAACATCTTATAAACTTTAATAGATAGTTCACAATTTCAAAACTTCAACAATATAAATTTATTCACCCTAATACATTCAACCACGTTATTCTTCTATTTTTTTAGTTAAAATTTTGTATTGAATTGTTTTTTTAATGGTAGAGAGTATTCATTAAACTTCAAAAAATTGTTTGAAATTCCAAACCCAAATTTTGAATGATAAATCTCCTCCAAAATTCCCATATTTTTTATATCAATTCTCACATAAGATATTCTTGATATAAATTTCTGTTAAAATTTATTTTCACAAATAGTTCTAGTTGAAACAATACCCAAAATAGCTTCTAATTGATGTTATCTTCCCAAAAATCCTTATTTAATTCATAAAATAATAAAATAACACCCTTCCACAAGATTGATTTCTACTAAGATCATGAAATTTACTCCTAGAAAAGGTTTGATAGGGAATTATGTTTATTATGAAGCTGTCTAACTAGGGTTTTCATTGTTTTATAGTACCTACAAAGTTCATATGTAAGGGTATTATTTAATAATAATTTAGTGTGTAGAAATGGGATTTTTAAATCAAAATAATTCCTCAATAATATTTAGTATAAGTACCTTAAATAACATATTTTTTATACAAACACAACTATTTTTCGTAGATTAAGAATTGTTTAGTTATATCAAGATGTGATTTTATTATGAATAAAATGTTAAAATTTGTTTATAATCATTAAAGGTAATTAATTTTAACGTTAGATAGTATAAAATTTCATGGGATTAAAATTTTATTATTTTGTTCTATAATTTGCAGATCTTTGAATATGAAAATCCATTCTTTTTAGTATTCATCTCAATTGAGTTCATGGGTCAATTTAGTTTCTCATAATAGAATCAGATCTAAAAATTAAAAATTTATGAGATTGAAGTAAATGGGTTTAAAAATCACGCAAAAATAAATAATAAAATAAAAATTATAAATAAAGGCACTAAAAAATTTAAATTCCTAAATGATATAAAGGTTCCTAAACACTAATGTTTTACTAAAAAATAATATTTCCCTCCCCCACACATGAATTATGAAATGTACATAGTGAATTATAAAATAAATTGAATTATGAGAATATTGGAAAGTAGGATAGTGTAAAAATTGAAAAAAGAATCGGGCAATATGGTGGTTTTAATGGTAGAATGGTTACAAGAGTGTGATCCCCTCCATTAGTTCTTATAGAAGATTTCAATATTGCTATTTTAGTATTTTCCCATTGATAGTATATGGGTTACTATCCCCCTCTTTTAAAATATTCACAACACAAAATTGGTAGAAATTAGTGACTATAAATTTTTATTCACATGTGGAATTAATTTTACATATAATCACCTTCAATTTTTAGTTATCAAGAAACACTTTTTCTCCTTGGTGAAATTCACTTCGTTGAATCATATTATCATGTGACACTCGTATTTTTTCTTTTTAAATGCTATAATTTATAAAATCTTGTATTTTGATTTATTTTATCTCTTAAATATGAGGTTTCCTTTCCATTATTTCCTTTTTGAGGTCAAAATTCATCTCTTTTACTACGCAATAAGCCTTATTTTCCAACCCTATAAGTGAATGGAAACTTTTCCTATAAATAAACCTCGGTGGGATCATTCTAATGTTGGGTATTATATAAATTATTTTAAACACATATGGTGTCTTCCAACCATTAGTTCCAATATTTTCTATTAATATTGATATTTTCTGTAGAATTACTTGAATTTATTTATTAGACACTGCATCTTGTCCAATACTATTTTGATGGTAAGGTGTTATAGTTTTATGTATCACTCCATACATTCTCAACAAATATTTTATACTATTATTATAAAATTTATCGCCTAGTTTATTGATGATTATTCTAGGAATTTCAAATCTAAAAATGATATTTTTCCAAAAAAATCAAAAACAACAATGGAATTATCAATTTTGGTGGACTTTTCTTCCTCCTATTTTGAAACATAAACTACAGATAATAATATTTTGGGATTTAAAAATGACAAAGGAATGTGTCCCCCAAAATATATCATTAAAATATAAAATATTTCAGACAAAAAAAACATTTTTCATTGAGAAATTTATCATCAATTTTAAATATTCTAATTGAATTGAGAATATTAACATTTTTTTACAAAAAAAATGGGTAGCTTTAAAAACATATGGGCTAGTAAATAAAAGATTCTAAAACTTTTTTTAGTATTTTATTAGGATCCAAAGTATCTAACATAATATAATTTTTTAAAAAAATATTTAAATTGAATTTTATTCACTTTAAGGTATTTATATCCTATTTATTAGATCATTAAAAATTGTATAAAGGTATGTATCATTCCAAACCTAATACTTGGATACAACTTTAATTCTAAAAACTTTTTGAAGGGTTAAAATGTGATTGAACTTTAGATGTTATAAGAAAATTTACCAGATTGGGTTACCATGGTGCTTCTCCTTCAATTAAATAGTGCTTCTCACCTAGGATGAAGTCATTAAAGTGATATTTATCTAGAATTTCTACCACATCTAAATTGAGAAGCCTAATTTAGCGATATGGAACTTGATTTCTAGATCCTATTTTGTACTTAATCCCCAAATAAAATTCTTATATAAACAAAATTCATCTTATCATAAAAGGTTTTTCTTCATTATTCTTCATCAGGTACCTAGGGATTTCATGGTCAGAGAAAACATTCACCTTAGAAATAAAAAAAAATATGATATGGATTTATCTGTAGAAAACAATGTTCAAAACTATTTTTCAATGGTGATATAATAGTTTTGGACTATTTAAAATATAATTAAATCATATAAAATAATATGACGTTTCCATTGAATTTTATATGAAAAAATTAATCCAACCTCATGGTTTGAATCGTCATAGATTAATTTAATTATTTAATCTCAATTAGGTTTCTTTATGACTGGTGGTGTGGACAATTTACTCATTTTATTGTGAAAATATTTCCTACAGTCATCATCAAAATATAATTCAAAATATTTCAAAAGAAATCTAGATCGTGGTAGAGTAATATTACGAACATTATTGATGAATCTTCTATATAGACCTACATTTCTTAGGAAATACCACACATGTTTCACATGGGTTGGGTAATCCAGTTAATTAATAAATTAAATTTTAGAATTCTAAACCAAAATTACATGTTTTTCAAATGATATACTCAAGTATAATTCCTCTTTATTCCACGAAAGGGAGCATTTCTAAATTAACACCCATTTTTCTACAGTATATGTTTTTCAAAATTTATCCAAGTTTTTCAAAAAATGATCAAAAGAATTGACAATCATAGTGAACTCATTAAGAAAAAAATATAATAAGTATTCAAAAAGGTTAGAGAAAAATGATTATCAGACATCTTTGAAATATAGCTATTGAATTTAATATTCTAAATGGAATCTGTATGAAAGAAATATTTCCATAGGGATAAGTGAAATTTATTTTATCATAGCACTTAGGTGTAATAGGAACCTGAAAATACATTGAAAATCCATATAGAAAATAGTAATAAAACATTCCTTAAAATATAACTAACATTAAGTCAACATATATAATGTTTAAAGGAACTTTTTTATTTAATGGATTCAATTCTCTATAATCAATACAAACTCCAAAACAATTTCGAACTCTCATAGCAGTCACATAATTTTTTTTTATTTTTAACAATGTTTAGTCCAGTTATCTTAGGAACAATGTTTATGAGACTAAACCATAAAGAATTAAAAATATGTTAAATCATTTAAACTTTGAATGTTTAATAATATCTTTCTTTACCACTTCTAATATTATTGGGTTAATTCTCCTCTAATGCAAACTAACATGTTTGGAATTATTTTTCAAAAACAATTTTACAAGAATATTTTAGAACTTATCTCAAGAATGTATCATAAATTCTAGCCTAAATTTAGTATATTTTTTTTCAAAGAATCAATCAAACTTTGTTCTTGATTGGAATATAAGTTTCTATAAATAATCACTAGAATATTATTTCCCTTCCATAGAAACACATACATTAAATTTTTAGGTAAATGTTTTAATTCTAGATCTAGGTAATGTACTATTTTTTTGTCAAACATGGACAATTTAACTCAATAGACTACACTCTCTATACAAAATTAGAAGTATCAACTCCTTCTGAATTAAATAAATAGTCAAAACCATTGACAGAATTATAAGTTATTTCCACTTCATGTGGTGGGAAAAAAATTAAGTTTCTCCCAAGTCACTTCCATAAAATTTACAAATCCCAATTTATAACCCAAATTAAAAAATTTCCTATAGAAATATTGTTTCTTAATATGTACTAGACTCAAAAAACTATGATAGTGAAAAAATTGAGTGATCTTTTTATGGGTACATCATAGAATCAACCATATTAATGTGGTCAATATTCTGACCAAAATCCATTGTTATATTACCTTCATGGATGTTTATGATTTTATTTACTATTTTCATAAAGGTTCTTCTAAATATAATAGGTAAATTATAAAGTGTTTTTCCTCCTCTACATTTAACATGTATAAATCTGTTGGGAAAATTAAATTTATCACTCTAACAAAAACATCTTCAATTACTCTAGTTAGGAATGAAGTGGATATATTTTCTAATTAAATAACCAACCTTTTTGGTTTTATCTCTCCAATCAATAAAGAAGAAGAAAATATATCATGTCATTACATTGAGAGAAGATATTACATCACATAATAAATATGTTAAATTTATGGATCCAATTGTGAAATGAATAAATAATGTCTTCAGATCTTTAAATTTGGGTGAAATTTGTTTTTAAATCAAGTCTAAAACATTTCTTTCAAAATTTAAACTCTATTTAAATTAAATTATTCTATTTATTAGTGAAAATTTCCTTGAGGAAATTACAATATTTTGGAATATATTTGAGAGATTTAAGAATAGGTATATTGATTTGATCCCTTTTAAAAAGGTCCAAAATATCTTTTTGAATTTATTCCTCATGAATCTTCTTTGATTGTTCCATTTTTGGGAGAAATGTTAAATAAAAATATTTATTTTCCTTATTTTTTTAACAGTTTTTTGATTTCATTATACCCTTTTCTATTATAAATTCCTCCTTTATTTATTCCTTTTCTTTGAATAGTTTTTAGATTTCATTTCACATTCCCTCTAATCTATTTTTTAACTCTATTTTATCATCTTTTCAATGTTGGTATTGTTTCGTGGTAATTATATTTAAAATTATAATTAATATATTTACTATTTATTATGGTAAGTACAATCAAAATAATATTGGAGTTTGTAATGGTTTGGTATAGAAATTTTCCATGGTTTTTGGACATCATTTTAACAAGGTTTTGTTAACTTAATTTTAGTTATTCCATGTCAATTTTTAACTTTTCCAGTATAAGATCTAGTTATATTAACACATGTGGTTATAAACTAGTGGTGGGATAATAAAAGGGCTTATTTTTTGGAAAAGGTAATGGTTGCAAATCTTATTCACTATAAGAATTCTTGAAAGTTTATTGAAATGGTAGAGGTTGTTTATATATTTTATTAAAATAGTGGTTTGGATTGGATTTTTTGGTTTCTAAATAAATATTAAACATAAAAATTTTCTTTCCATCATTGTTATAATTATTAAAATTCCCTATGTTGGGAAGAATCTACATAACTTTCAGTTTCTTATACTTGTTCTCATTGATCAGTTTAATGAGTTTTAGAAGAAAAAATACCAAAAAATCATTGTCATGAGTTATAGATTCATTAAGAGTCATATTTATAACTATAATTGTTAGTTTCTCATGTTAAGAATCAAGAAATTGTGATTTAGTTGATCTTACATCAGGAAATCCTCTTGTTACCATACACATTGTATAAATGTATTGAGAGTTTTGAGAAATATTTTTAATAAGTCCTTTATATTCAAATGGTGGATTTTCAATAAAATATCCTCTTAATTATTCATACAATAGATTCATATCACTATCCAGTGGACCTTGAAAAAATAAGACTAAGAAATAGTGATCCTAAATTTCTTGGTGTTGATAGAATGCAGAGAACTTATTGAAAATTTCCCATTACTCATAAAGTGTTTCTCATATATCATTTCTTATATAATAATTATATTTCTCAATGGTATTATTCCTTGAGGTTGGAAATAATATTTAATAAAAATTACTTTAATTATCATCCCAATAACTTAATTTTCCAAGTTTAAACTATATAGTCATTACTTGCCTCCTTCATCAAGAGAAAAAGTATATTCTCTACACTTCCCTTTTTATTTATCCACTCCCTTTGTTTTAATGTTCCACACACCAAGGGTGAATATTTTTTATATGAATTTTGGGTTCCTCAACTATACGTCCTTGAAAATTTGGAAAACATTATATCAATCAGGATTTTAGTTTGAAATTGTCTTTTAATGGAGGCATGTCCATTTGGTTGTTTTGATTAATAAAACTAAGTACACACAAATCTATAATGGTCTGGTTTGGATTTTTAGCCATGTTTTAATATTAAAAATAAACATAAAAAGTTCCACTTGTTTCTGTTAATTAAATGGTTTCAAATTATGATTGTAGATTTTAGTTTTTTAGTGTTTTTGTTAAGTTTCTATAAATCTTTAGATCAAGAGAGTAAATGTGTTCAATGATAAAATGGTACGTAAAAATTATGGTTATGAAATGTGGAACCCCCTCCACAAAAATTATTCCATTTTTTGTATAACTATCACAATTTGGTATAAAATGTAATCAATACCTAAGGTTAAAATTTAATAGAGTTTAGAATAAGGGTATTCTCCAATGATGGGTGAAAATTCCAAATTCACATAACAATTAAAAGTAAAAAAATGATTTTCTTTGTTTTGAGAAGGAAAAAAACATATTTTAAGAAAATATATATTTTTTTCTCAAATGATGAAATAGTTTATTGTTTTATAAGTTGGATAACTATATTATACACAATCTCAACCACAAATTGATTAATCATTCGACTAAAATTTTATTGATTATAGATTTAAAAATCACTTCCAAAAGATACTACATTCTATGAGTGTGAAATATAAACAATGGGATCTCACTACATGAATTTATCGAGTGAATAAACTCATTATAAATATAGAAATATCCACTAGCTAATGTACATGTATCAGTAATATATTGATATATCACAAAAAAATATATTCATTCTATCATATACAATAAAGATAAATTGGTGGTATAAAATATATTATGACAAAATATTTTTAATATTTTTAAATATTTTTAAATACCAACTAAACACAATATCATTCAAATAAATAGAACAAATTAGAAACTAAGATAAACTAATAACCAAAGGAATTTATATTGATATTCAAACCCAATTATATAAAATGGTTCTCCCCTTAGCATCCTTTATCATAAGAAATGTTTTTAAACCTCCATTCATAGGGTTAAAATAAATAAGGAAACTATATTAGAAAATAAATTAAAATTTCCACAATAGACTTTTCTAAAAAAATATATAGTTCCCAACCTAAAACTCACACGTTACCCTTTTAAAATAATTTCTTATCCTCATACCAGTAAGCACCAATGATGCATGGGGAATCATCCTTGTATTCATGGGATGGTAAGAGGTTAGTGTCTATGTGGAAGTAGCATCATTGAGTGCAAGGGGACTTCACCACATGTGTAGATATCTTCACATTTGTTTTTTCAAGTTGAAATAGAACATTCTCATGAAGTAACATATTTCTTCATATTCTATTTCACATGATCTTTAATTCTTCATAAGATATTATTCCATTATTTTTAAGTAAACATCAGTGAGACATATAAAATAATTTAGGTGGGCTATAAAATTAGTATTGATTCATTATAGTATAATATATATTTCTATGTCATGACTCTTTAAAAAATTTTAGTAGTTGTGAGAGTACATTATGAGGTGGTAGAATAACTCATGGTGTAGGGTCTTATTCTTATTCCATCATAGTGAAATTGAAATCATCATGACATAGGTACCTCCAATCTATCAATGTAACATGATTTTAAAAAAGTTTATTTATATTGAAACCCAATCTCTCATAGAAAAAAATCATCTTCTTCTTCATCTGGTTTGATTTCTCCCATAGTGGAATGAATCGTTCTTTTATGTCACATAACTTCCGGTTCTATGATTTCACAAAGCTAAAAACTTTATGTGAGTAGCTTAGTTAAAATTTTAAAAAGTATATCATCTCACAAAACACTATCAATTAAAAAAAAACATAAGATAAATTATAAGTTATATTTAAGATATTTCCCTTCGAAAAAATTCATTATGATATGACACGTATGAAGTTTTCTTCATAATTAAGATGTATTATCACTCCAATAAATCCATAACACATTTTAGTATACAAAAATTAAGGATCAAAATATGTGTAATAAATATTTTTAGTATATAATAAAATTAAATATCTTACACAATAATTAAGATAAATTTTGTATATGTAATAAAAAAAATTATATATAATTTTTTGTTCTTAACTAAATTTTTGCATTATCACATGTGTATGAAATTTCTAATTGATATGTAAGATATTTAACTTTCGAAACTTCTTAATTATAGTTATTATAGTCTCTCATAAGCTCTCAAGGTTTCCAAAATATATTATGTATGAACTAGGACGTAGATAATTTCCCTACTCTTCAAAGATATTACGTATCAAGGACAAGTGAGCTCAATACATAGTCAATACATTCCCATTCATCTATAAAATCACACTTTTACAAAAATTTAAAAAATTATAAATACCTCTATGGATTGTTAAAATAATTCTATAAATCAATAGTGATATATAAAAATCATGAATTGATCCATTCTTTCAATAAATCCCAAACATATGACCTAGAAAATATATAGTTTCCCTTGAACTGAAAAAATGGAGAGGATTATTTCATTGAAATGAAAATTCAAAGTTATGAAAATTTTATTTCTATCAATATAAAATCATCATATATACATGAATCCAAAATAAATTCTAGGATAAAGTGGTGTATATATATAATCAACTAGAAAACGTTAGTAGGGGATCCCCAAAACACTCCATCACTACCTCGTGACCTAGAGTCACCACCAATCACTACACCATAAAGGATGAAGAGGGATCAAGAAGAACAAAAAAAGATATGTACCTTTCTTACTTTACCTGATTCATACATAACCATTTCTATATTCATCTTGAGGATGTATGTAGTGTGAGAGGAAAAGGCATGGTAGGATACCAGTTTGAATCGACATGATGTGTTTCACAATTTAAATTTCTTGGAATAGTTTGGAGAAAACCATTTTAGAAATAACGTTTTACCAAAAAGCCTTTTTTATTTTCTAAAACTTGAATTTATAAATCCATTACATATAACATTGGTTTTAATAAAAAACTAATTTATAAAGTATACAAGAACATGTGAAGTATGAAATATAACAATGTATAATATAATGTAAAAATCAAGTATTAATAAATAAAGCTTTAATAAAATACATTAATCATAGAGAACTGGCCAAGCCTATTATAATATGACAGAAACACAAACCTAATTTAACCTTTTGTTCTCACCAAGTGACATCCCTTGTCCATGGCTGGCTTAATTAGGGGAACTAGCTATTGCAATAATTTAATTAGTGTAATACTCCATAATATTACCCAAATAAGTTCCCAATTTTACACTGTTTAAAAAAAATACCCAATTTTACTATGTTTAACTCAAAAATAGTCAATTCTAAAAACATATCCTACATCATACAACCATGTAACCAAATAGTCATTTACATGAAAAGATGACTTTAGAATCAATGAAACAAAATTTATAAACCAATTATATTTCAAAATATTTTTTGAAAATATATTTGGAATCAAAATATTCTTTAAAACATTTTGTCAAATTTCTTATAGTCATAAGGCTAATTTTAGAACAAAAACCCATGAATTCCATGTAAACCCCTCACCTTATACAACATAATGTCAAGAACATAAGTAATAAATATTAATCGGCCCTCAATAACTCATTTCATCCAAAATAGGGTAAAATTGTCCATATAATACTAAAGTATCAAGGGTATTCAAAGGAAAAGAATCATTATATAGATACGCATACCTTAAACTCGTGACTAGTATGTCACCTTCCTTAAATACTAATAAATTAAAGAGAAATGGAACTTAAAACACCATGAAAACCTAGAGTTTCATTTTTAAAACCATCCTTAGACTTACGTTGGGCCACCACATCCAACCATAGTAATATGATAAGAGGTATATGGAAGAATAATAGATTCATGAAATGGAGGATAATAAAATAAAGAGAAATTGGGTGTTTCCTTAAATAAATCACATTCAAACTCCATGAAAGTCACCAAAGAAGTTTGAATTTAGAGAAAAAGAAGGATAAGAGGAATCTATGTTGATCTAATAGAAAGGGATATGGAGAAATGTGGTTAAAATGAGTAAGTGAAAAAGAAAATATCATAATTTTAGAAATATATATATGCCACAAAATTTTGGAAATAATGCCCCAACTGTTTGGTTTCCACTACTAAGAAAAATACATATGCCAGGTTATCTTCATGGTTTAGCTACATGATTTCCCCTAACAATGAACCAACCCTGCACCTAAATATTAAGGAGAAACCATAAGTTATGTTAATTCCCATGGTTTACCCTAATTGTATGATGACCGTGTATGCCACTATATAAGAAAAAACTTACATAATAGTAACTTTCATGGTTTGGCTGCATGGTTTTGATAATCATGATCTAACTATGCATGCTTCATTATATAACTACTCCCCCACTATATAAAGCCTGAGTGTATGGTTAGCACTAACCATGTACTAACCATGCACCCATAACTACTTATCAATTTTCATGATTTCTCACCTCAAACACCCAAAAAATAAATAATTAAAATAATTAAAATAAACACATATCAATGACCCATAGAGTGTCACATATATAGATAGATTTGTTTCATAAAGTTCGCATTAGGTCCATTTGAATATTGAGTGTCATTGATGTTCTATTAAAGAAATCCCTTTATTTATATTTATAAATTTGGAATTCATATTTATTTTAAATTGTACGGAGACCCATGGTGTAAAAAAATTTGGCAGACTAAATGGGAATTGAGTTTTAAAAAACTCGGAGATATTGTCTAAAAGTGTTTAAGAATTTATCTAAAAGGAGTTCTAGGTGGATATTTACAAGGTACTTCATATGATGCAACACATGGTGAATTTTATGATAGATTACCAAAAATTGAATTGGATTATGTTCAAGATGAGTTTTATATATGGTTTTACAAGTTACTATATATGATTCAATATTAGTTGAAATGAAACAAAATCTATAAATATTTAGTGTAAGATGGAGATTATAAGATATATAAACTAAATAATAATATGTATATGGCACATGTTAGCCTATATTGTAGTGTATGAAATTTATATATAATATGGTATGATATTTTTTATTCATAGTAAATAAATATACCATGGTTGTAATAATTTTACATACAATATATTGATAATGTTACACTATTTCCTTAACTATTTATATTGTAAAATGTGACCAAATCATAATTCTATGATGTGTGTTGTCATAGTGTATGACTCGTATGAGATTATATTATTTATCATGGAATTTTAATGTTAAGAGTTAACATTTTTCAATATTCCAAAAATGTATATTATCAAATATGATGTTCTATACAATAAAGTATTTGGAATAATAGATGTTCGAAGGTTATACAGAATTATAACCAATATTACATTTACTCAAACATTGTAAACATGTGAGTAAATGCATGGTAAGGGTCAATAATTTATTAAATAAAATATAATGATTTCCATGTCATTGAGATGTTTCTCATTCAAGTAAGTATATGATCATCTTGAAAATTATCCATGAATCTCTATACTTATCTTTCCTTAGCCACTGAGAGATTGCATAATATCATGGGGTAAAAGAGTTTTCCCATCCAAAAATTTGGTGATTCAGTTGGCCCATAGTTATTCCATGGAGGATGGAACCCATAGGTTTATTTTTAAGGATCTTCATCAAGCATATGATTAAAGGTATTAGTTGAGGTTATCATCAGTGCAAGGTAAATTTTCATCATTCTATTTATATATGGTTTCAATATTATATAACATGGTGATCTTAGTTTCTAATGTATTTTTACGCATTGAATAAGTTTAATTTGTTCATTAGAAACCCAACATAGAGAAGGAAGATGAAGAGAATAAAATATTACACACTGTTATATACGTTAGAAAAAGGATTCATCACACCTTTATTTATAATTTAAATTTGGAAAGATAAAAACAAATTATATAACTTTAAGAAGTATAAGATAACTTGATATTATTTTTAGATAATGAAGGTAGTTAGAAATAAGTACATATTCATTACGCATTGAATAAAAAAATATAGTATTGTAGTAATATAGATTGAAGGTGAAACTTTTATCATCTTGTATTGGGAGAAACAATTGTTGATTTATGTATTATGAGTTAATGGGTAAACCTATATCATTGTATCCATTATGGTGATTTTAATTCACTTTATTTTCATGGGTTATTTTGAATAATGTAAAGGACATAGCCATTCATTTTGAATGGTGGGCCATATATATTAGGTGTTATTTTGGGTATTTTTTTTGTTTGGTGTGTGATAATTACAAAAAGGTAAATAATCACCCAAAAAATAAAGGTTGATTTTATAGATATTATAAAATTAAAATTGAATATGAGTTAAACGATTTACCCCCTTCTCAGAGAACCATCTCTAATAATAGTACATCTTAATGTTCATTATAAATTGAAACATCTAATTCACTATCTTTATAATTCCCATAACATGAAGCTTACACATTTTCAATATTTCTAGATTTCTATCTCAATAAAACTTTATATTCTTCTATAATTTCTCAATTCATCCCCTGAACACAAAAAATGATAGAGTTTTAAATTACCTTTAAACTAAAGTTACCATTTATCATTCTATTTTTTTGTTACATCGATGACCCCTAAAATTTTGAGGATATTCCAATAATATTCTATCAAATCTGTGTTCTTCAAAAAATTTCAAGTTATAAATTTTCTTTTTTATGATGAAATGGAATTTGAATAACTATACATACTTCTAATATTGGAAATATTTCAATATATTTAATTAGTGATAATTCTTGGATTAAGATGAAATAAACAATGGTTTTGAATATGAACTATTGTTCTAATATATTTTCTCTATAATAAATAAAATGTTCAATACACTATCAATATATTTTTGATTCATTTCATGTTTAATTTCATTATTCTGTATGTATTCTTCAAATTCACCACTAGTATATACGTCTCAACTATTTGATCTAAATAACTAATCAGAATATCCATATTTGTTTCTAAATATCTTTTAAAACTCTTAAATAAATTTGGAGAATCAAATATTTATTTCATAAACATGATGTATGATATATAATAGAATTTATTAATAAGAAATATGAAAAAGATATATCAACTTATTTAATTTTGTATTTTGGTTTCATGTCCTTCGTATTGGATAAGCTCTAAAGGTTGATAATTTTGAATCACCACTTTATTATATGAAGAAAAAACTAGTATACCATTTTAACATATAGTAAAACCCATTGTATATATATCTCTCTCTATAGTATAGAAATATCACATATATTATCATATAGAGATATATTATTCATATTATTATGTCATATAAGATAAAACATTAAATTTCATAATGCATTTTATTCCATCACATACAAATAACATGAGTTTTTAGCTTCAACAACTTGAAACAAATTGTCTCTAATTCTCTATACTTTTTTCAGTACATGACTATATTTCAAAAAATTAATTAATAATTGATTAATATTGAATATAACATTATTTCCTTTATCCCATGGTTTATAAATACTAAATCAATTTTGTTTTGAACCATAAATAAACTTTACTCTATTTAATTTCCACCTCATATCTCCAATTTTAGTTAATCCATAACCTTTTATTTTGATGAAACCATTCTTCAAAAATGTAACAGGGATCCATTTTAAATTTATAATATATTTTATAATCTTTTTGACAGTACTCGTATTATATGAATATGTATTTTCTAGTATAAATGGACATTCCAATATATATGTTGTCTCGTTTTCTTTCTTCTTTTATAGAAATTATTTTATCTATCTCATTGTAAAAAATTGATTTGAAAATTTTTTATAAGAAAATTATCAATAAAATTACATATTTTTCCTTCAATTATATATACATTTTCTAACTATTGAAATTTATTCTTCTTATTTACTTATGAAAATTCCTATTTATTTTATAATTTTCATCTTTGAGGGAGTTGTTTACACCTCAAATCCTAAACAAAAAATACCATAGAGACATCATAATGTATTCCATTAAATCAAAATCTTCTAACCATATTACTAGTAACACAATAACACCAGTAGTATTAAAAAAATAAAAACTATCATGCAAAAAATTATCTTTTACCAATTATGGAATTAAATATATTTTCTCCTTTTCAAACATAGTACTTGAATTCACTTTGGAAATAAAAATTATGGAATGTTATAAAAATATCCCTATGTAATTTAAAATTTTTTTACAGTATTTATTATATTTTTCACTTGTAAAAAATCTCATTGATAATTTGATATTTTTAGAAGTAACTGAAATCTGGAATTCATTTTTTGATGAAATGAATTTCATTTATTTTTTTTCAATTTATTTTCATCCTTATATTCCAAAAATTCAATCCTCTTTTACTAATTGAATAATGACTTGTATATTTTGTTAATCATCATAATTATCATATTATTTGATAAATCTACCAAACAATTCCAAACATTCTCTATTTTTAAAATAAATTTTCAATATAAAATTTGAATTCATTCATATGGGACTTAGAAACCATTATATGATGAGTTTTTCTGATTACATTTGTTTATTTATTTGTAATATATTATCCTATTATGTATAAAATATGTAAAATTGAAATTGTTTCAATTTATTTTATTAATTTAGACTAATTTAGAAATATCAGTTAATTTCATGTATTTAAATTGAGAAATTATATTTATGATTTTCAATATTATAAAATAAGTTTCACCATGTACATTATTATTGGAATATTGAAATATCACTTTTTTAGAATGTATGAAGTATCTCACTATCTCAATATAGTTTTAATATCCCATTAACGGATCTAAGCATCCTAGGAAACCCATTATTAGTAAAATCCATATATCAACCTCATCAGATCAACCCAAATGTAGATAATTCAAAATATTTATCATCTTTTCTACTCATTACACACTAGTGATCATAGAATCACTACAAAAAATTCCAGTTTTTATAGACTTACTCTTCACCATGTAAAAGTATCAACCTCACATCACTGACATGCCAACACTTACAACACCATAATTCAAACTCACCTCCAAATGTCTTCCCTAATCAGATTACAACTTGAGTAATAATTATGTTGTGTATATATATCCTCTAGAAGCTATGGATTCTAAATAGACCAGTTTCTAGATTCATATTAAGATAATTTTCCTGAACCTTACTCCTTTTAGTTCATGTTGTATTAATATATTCCAAACATATCAACTACACCATATTTATTCTAGTCCATAATAGAAAAAAATGACGGAAAATATTTTCTGGATCTTCCATTAACCAATTCTAAAACAATCCCCTATAGTTCCTACATAACCACCTATAATAAATATAAAATAATAGCTCTCATAGTGATAAAATTCCTCATTTTCCCATAACAAAAAACCATTATAGGAAATTCAACTTTTTATGATGGATTTTTTGCGATAGACTTTTAGTCCATCACAGAAAGGCTTTCAAAATAGATTTTTTATAATAGGATTATTAGAATATCATATATAATATGTGTAGAAATGAACATTTTTTATGGAAAATGATTCCATTACTAAAAGTATTGGAATCAATGCATGTGTTGTGGTAGGAAACACTTTTTATTACAGATTCCCAATTCTGTCACAAATAATCCTTTCTCACTAGGGTTGTTTTTGATAGATTCTCTATTATATCCCAAATAATTATTTCTCATTAATATTATTTATGATGTATTGTCCATTCCTTCATAAATAATCATACCTATAAAGTATTATTCATGAGTTAATAGAGAATCCATTGAAAATAATCCTTTCCTTCTATGGTAATCTATGATAGATTCTTCATTATTTCATAAATAATTTATTCCAATTAGGGTTATTTGTGATATACAATCCATTCCATTTTAAATAATTCATTTATGGTAAGGTTATTTTGGATTTACTATTAATTTTCTCATAAATAACCTTTTCATAAATAAAATGGTGATAGATTAATTATGAAATATTCTATCAATGATAAATACTTTTTTGATAAGTGAGATATTTATTTTTAGAGGATAATTTTTATGATGGATATCCTTACTTTTGTAAATACCCATCGATAAAAAATTATTATGTCACAAATATCAATTGTAAAAATTTCAAATAATGGAATTTTGTGATGGAATAATCCATCAAAAATCCAATAATTATAAAGTAAACTATAAATACATATGTTCACCACACCTTCCCCCCACTCAATCCCTCCTTTCTCCATTCCAAACTCTCAAAATTATCTTAAATGTACTTATTATTTAAATGGTTATTTCTCAGATTAATTTTTTAACGATTTTTATTTTTTTATTTTTTTATTTTTAATTTAATTTTATTTATCATTTAAAATCACAATATTAATTTCAGATTATATACCTGTGAATGAAGTAAAAAAGATAATTTTTAAAATCTATTTTCTCAATAATTAATAATTTCAATATATTTTTTAAAAACTATTCCAAATTATAATAAATGATTGTTTATTTTTTTTATTTATATTTATCTGTGATAGATTTATAATTCCATTTAAATTAATTTTTTATGATATAAATTCAGAATTCTATCATAAATCATATTAACCGGGGCTTAATTATAATGATATATTAAAAATAATAGTAATTACAATGCATTTTCCCACTATGAATTATTTAAAAAAAATTCTCATTCAAATTAAAAATTTGGTAACATGAATTTATTTAAAATAACCCATCAAAAAAACAATTATTTTTAAAATGACTCCACGCCAGACTCATTACATAAACTATATCTCCCAACCATTTCCATATAAATAAAATTTTGTAGTAATGTACATGTAATGTATGAACAATATTTCATATCCTTTCCTCGGGCTTGCGATTTAATGTAATTTTCTTCCTTGCGTGTGTTCCACTTTCGCGGTTGTACCCAATTTAATTTCATATCCTTTCCACCAGTTTTTATCCCTTATATCTTCTCTCTTTTCCCCAATATATAAAATCAATCCAAATATTTATTTTTCCTTCAAAAAACTATGAGATATAGTTATATTGTTCGAATGAAACTTTATTAATCTAAGAAGGTCTACCCAAGAAGTATTCTTGAGGACCAAAAAATATATTCCATGATTAATCCTAAATTAAAAACCATTCAATTGGATCTAATACTATAGTAAATGGTGATTAATTCTCATAAGACTAAAACCTTCGAAGTTTTAAGTTAAATAATACACAATGATTCAAAATCACCCAAGCATCACCAATTTATATAATGAAAAAAATCAGTAAATTCCATTTTATCATTCCTCTCTGAATCTTCAACTGAATATTGTATGAACTATTAGAAATCTGATTAATTGATGTGAGCATAAAGAATTAAATAAGACATATATGAGAATATTTAATCTGGTCCTCCACTTGGATACAAATTCTACAATGAGGGATGAGTGAAGAAGGATATTTTGCTTGTAAACTAGGAAAATATTATCATTTTATATTTATGAAAAAAGAATTTTATTCACTTTTAGAGAGGAAAATATATTACAAAAGAGGAAATGGTTGAACAATTTAAATGATTCTAGTTCTCTAAAAACATTTAGATAATTTGTTTTTATAAATTTATATCATTTTATTTTTATTATATATTATTCTCCTTTTGATTTCTCTTCTTAATGGAGACTTAACACCACACTAATGATGAATCTAAAAATGGGGAGAGATGATCCATTCTTGATCCCATGTTTATATTTTAATATTATTATATCTTATGTTAATTATATGATATAATTTTAAATTTCTTTAATGGATAATGTAATTTTATTTTTATTCTTTTATTAATTCGATAATCTATTATTATAATTACATTGTGTATATATTTATTCACTCTTTCCAAATCATTTAATATATTATGAAATGGTGTCAGTTTGGAAGTGAAGTGTTATTTTATCATTAACAAATGGATGGGAAATAAAGTCTAGTGTATTAACTTATTTTTAAGCCACTTCTTCCAATTGGTATTTTCTTATATAGGGGGGGCCTAAGACTATCTTAAACTAATTATTTACTTCATGATAGATATTCCATTCACATATGAAATAAGGTTCGATACATTATTATTATAGGGTATTGGTATTAAATTATAAACTCAATGTCAGGGTGAGTAATATGTTATCATGGATTATCTCATCTAGTATGAGTGATATTAGGATTTTCAATTTGTACATAGTGATTTTTTGAAATAGAAAACCTTCTATAGAATCACCAATGGTTCCCCTCATAAACATTGTATTTTTATTATTTACTTTATTATTTCATGACATATAATAAAAAAGCCCTTATTTACCTATTTTCATTATAATTTTAAAAATAACTAAAGATATAATAACTTATTTTAAATAAAATTGATTGATTAGTTTTACTTCCTCACAAGAAAACACATTTTTATCTTAATAGAGATATTCATTAGACCATAAAATATAATTAAATTTAAACCCTTTTATAGGGAATTTCATAAAATTTTGATTTATTATTGTGGAGGAAAAACATTAATATCATTGGTCTTCATAACATTATAAATACCTTCGTTGTATTCATATCATAATATTTAAAAAATGGAACTAATAGATGAAGTAACATTCTATACTAGAGGTTAAATAATTTCACATCATGATATGTAGGTATGATAGATTTTAAGGATAGTTGTAGGTAGAGTAATTAGACATGTCATTGATAAAAATAAGGAAAACCTTAAATACTAGTTCTTAGAAGCCTCAGTGATCTATCTGAGTACATTCCATTATTTTATTAAAATCTAGTAGAGGAATAATAAGAGGCATTATAATTCCACCTCACTTTTGAATAGGGAATATTTACTAAGGTGGAGTCTAATATTAAATATTATAATCCACTACCTATTTCATTCCACTTACAAAATGCATTTCATAAAAAAACTAAATAATTATGAACCTGTGGAAGATGAAATAAGATTAAATTTAGTGTATTGAAATCTTTCTAAACACATTTTTTAAAATTATATCCCTTATTTTAACCATGTAAATTTAGTAAAAACATATTTTTGTATTATTATTGGTAAAGAATCTGGTATAGTACTAGAGGTAATGTGTTTAGAATAAGATATGGAAAATAAATTACTAAATATTCCTCTTAGATGTAACCTTAATGCGGTTGTGAATGATGAGGAATATTTTATAGATGAAAATTTAGAGAAAGGTTATAAAATTCTTGAATAGTTTTGTTAAAGTTTTTCTCAATTTAAAATTTTAATTAGTATCTCTCATTTCAAATGTCATGCCTCAACAAATTGGTTTCGAGCCCAAAATAATGATGTTAATGTATAAGAAACCAATGATTATTTTTTATGAAATTGATGAACTTGTAACAACCTAGTGTCTTATATCTAAGTGTAAATAATTATTTATTATATTTGAAACAAAAGAAAAAGAAAAAAATAAATAGTATCTAAACTTTTAGTGGTATTAAGAGACTGGATACATACATGAACATTACATTAAATTTATAAATATAAATAACATCATAAAAAATTATTATTACTTTATTGCATATCCACAGATCGCATGTGATAAATTAGGAACAGAATAGACCATGGATTGACAAACCATGGTCCAAAAAAATATTATTAAAAAAATGATATCATAGTGATGAACTGCATAATTTTGTATATCATAACCATTCTACTGAGACCTTATTTTAAGACTTATTACATAAAAGGGATGGAATATACCGAATACCCCATATAGTCTGTCTTTTGGGACCTATATAATCACTAGGGACGTATTCCTGGTTTCACCCATAACATAATAAGTCAAATTAAATCATTATATGAAAATAATACTTAAAAAATAAAATTAAAAATTTTACTTAAGGAACCATTTATATATAAATTTCTAAATAATCAATAATTATCCATATTAAAATAATGGGTATATGAATTCTCAATTAAATTTACTTATATAGTCTATCTAATTGATTGTTATCTTAATGAACACATTTCAATAAGAATAATGATATATATAGAAATCAATGTGAAAATAAATTGACAAAAATGTTCGTTTTATACATATTTTTTGATATGGAAAGACAATCGTTGTGATTGATTAATCATCTCATAAAGGTATCACTTCCACAACAAAAAAGGTTTATAAATATTCATATAATGAATCAAGAGATAGTTTCAACATAGTAATATCATGTGAAAAAGGATTAATGAAATAAAAAATAAAATAATGAAAATTTAATGAGTTAAATTCAAATGTGTGTTGAAGTAGATAAAAATAATATCATAGGAGTAAATTATATAATTTTACGAATAAAAATTACATAGTTTTGAGATAACATTGTAAATAATCACAAATAAAGAGAAGAATAGTTTCAAATCATAATAAATAAATGTCTTAAGGATAATAAATATATGTTTTTAAAAATATAATAGAATAAATTTATTTGAAAATGAACCATCATAATAACGGTATAATATTCTAGATGGTTCAGAGGAAATCACATTAGTATTTTGGTACCATAAAAGAAATATTTAAGACAAATGAAATGGAATTGTAATGAAAAGAGAAAATTTACTTTAATGAAATAAAATAATAATAAAACATTTAAATAAATGTAAAATAAAAAACATCTATGTGGAATTGAAAAATTAATTTAATAGAGAGAGGTAAATAGTATTATAGAACATAACCAAAAGGAAAAAAAGTGTAGGAGAGTCCTCTTATAAATAAGGTAAGGTATGGAATATAAAATAATAAAAAAGTAATGAGACATGTAATTACTTGAAAAGAGAAAATGATAATGTATCCTTTCATTACTTTGAAGACAAAACTTGGTGAGAATACAGACCACAGAAAAGTAATACAATGAATTAATTGAGATTAGGCAGAAAACCCCTTTACCTCATGTCTCGAATCACTTTTGATATCCACTAACATCATAAATAATAAAAAAAATTATTAACTTCATTAAAAACCATATTCATGTATACTTAATTATCATTATCTTATTTAATTCGTTTATTTTTACAAATTATACATTTATTATAAATAATTTTGATTTATAATTCGAAAAGTAATTTTATATAATGGTAACGACCAGTAGTCATTATCCAATAGTTTCATTAGCTATAAAAGTTTCATGGTATCTTTTTAATTCTAGTCTATAATTGAGATAATTCAACATTCTAGTAGATAGTTATAATTCATAGAATCATCCTTGTTAATTTTTTTAAGATGCTCAAATCAACCATGATGAATTATCATTTATATTAGTAATACAAATAATATTTTATAATTCCATAAAATTGAAAATAACTTAATTTTATTATTAATATTATGTATACACATTATAATCATTTTCAAAACATTCATGATGGGCATAAGTGAAAATAAAACATTATCGTTCACTATGTTAGTGTTAAACAACCATGGTTGAATTATTTTTTTAAAAGAGATAAAAAAGGGGAAATAGTAATATATATTTGGTTTGTATATTTAAATTTGATTAGAGTTATAAAACTAATTTAAATTACTATAAGTATGACCTATATTTTGTAATGGGTAATTAAAGAATTGAAGTGAAAAGAAATTAGTTTTGAAACATTTACTTCAACGTGATATGAACTTCTGAAAAGTGTTCCCTGATATAAAATGGGTAATATCTCATGGATAATTGATCAATGACATGTTAATACCATGAAAATATATTCATAATAGAAAATAAAGAGATTGTTTAAAATATTTTGAGATAATATTCACTCAAATAAGATATGAGTGAGAGGCTTGGGAACCATTTACTTTATCTTTGATACACCTCATTTAGAGTCAGCATTAATCCATTAGAGGTGGGTCTTTTGGTTATAAAAAGAGTTCAAGAAATTTTCTAGGAGGGTGTGGGGAGGTATCTAGGTATATATTTTTCAAATAAAGATGTTTTGATGTGAGGAGAAAAGATTGGAGAAAGGGTTTTTATATAGACAAGGGGGAGAGGTATCTTTGAATAAAATATTGATTAATATGTTATTTAGGTTCAGGACAATGAGTAGTACTGATTCCTTTGAAAATTTATGTTTTTTAATTAATAAATAAATATTTTATTCACATTTAATCACACACAAAACAAAATATAAAATTATAAATGTTTTATTAAATATAAAAATCACATACATTTTTTTATTAAAATAAAATAAGACGTAGGTTTTGAAAAAAAAATTATAGGTTTGGAAATTAAGTTTATTATTTTAAAGTAAATTCTTTACAAAAATTATTTAATTTTATAAAGTTAATTTCTATATAAATTATTTATTCATTATATATCATAATGACTTAACAAAACATACCATATATATAGAAATAGTATTTTACTGTTTACTGGAAATTAAAATTTTTCAAAAAAAAACAAAAAACCTCCCTTAGAAAATTTGTATGTCATGATTACAAAATTAAATTCTATTTTATAAAAATAAAATTATAAATATATGAAATTTATAAATAAAAAACATAAAACACCTAGAAAAAGAATTTATTTGTTAAGAATTTTTTTTTTCTACGAGTCTTTATATTTAAATTTATTATTTTTCATTATTTATTATATTATTATGTATTAATATGTTATGAATGTTAAATAAGAAATATATATTACTTTTTTTATTAATTTTTAAATATAAATTTCCAAATTAGAAAATTTTAATATTTAAATTTTAACATAAAAATTAGTATTTTAATAAATAAGTTAAAAGAATATTATTAAAATTGTATAATTATATATACTATCATTAAAAAGATTTATTAAATCATTTTATATTGTTTTAATATATTTTTTTATCAATGGTGAAAATTAAGTATTAGTTCTTTTTACTACTACATCCGGTGAAGTTACTATTTCTACAGTTAGCTTTGATTCCAATAATCAGTTTTTATTCCAATATTCATAGAATCATTATAATTCCTATAAATACCTTTTCTTTCCTTCATTAATAATTTACAAAAATTTATCTCAAGGTTATATATTCTTCTTTTTTAAAATTTCAATCATATTTTTAATATCTTTATTTCTTTTTATAGTATTGTTTTCAGATGTGCTATTTATAAGAGACTGAGACCATAAATATTTCAAATATATATATGTGTGTGTTATTTATTCATTTTATCCCATCAGATTATTTATATTTTTATAGAATATATTTATCCTTTGTATATAATATTATAAAATTACATAATGATTGCCTCTTTATGTATTGTCTTCCATTTAATTATGATATTACATTATTCATGAATTAATATTCTATATACAAAAAATATAATTAATAAAACAAACTAATTATTTTTAAAACAAAATTAGTTTATATCATAAAAAACTAAACAAAAAAATTCATTTAAAAATTATATATAAGTATATATATTGTGGTAAAAATCTATAAAAATATACCTTGAAATTATGGGATGATATATTCCCTCCCTTTAAATAAATCACGTCTTTGAAATTTATAAATCATTAGTAAATGGGTGAATATACACTAATTAATACCCTTGAATATGGAAGTTACTATGTTTTGAAATTCCATCACTAATAGTTATTTCATCTTCAATATTTAAAATTTAAAAAATTATTTGACCTATGGTTATTACCTTACTAAAAATCCCTATAAATATAGTTGAATATTATATTTTATCTTTATATTTACATACATGATTTTTTTTATAACTTAATGGAATTTTTTTAGGGTTTAAAATCATAATAATTTCTCATAAAATATCCCAAAATTAAAAAATGAAATACACTTTCTATATCAAACCTTATATCTTTAGGAAACCCCTAATAGTAACCATAATTATTGATACAATTATCATTTCATCAATAAGGTTTCATTATATATGATACATCATAACTAAATTATCTATATAATATAAATATTATTTATAATATATTCTTCATTTATTATTATGCATTTATCATAAATAAATACCTTATAAAGTCACAAACCAACCCTGGTCAACCCTAAACCGGTCACCTGATCCAAATTCTGGCCTGGCCTGAAGGGTTTTCCCAATCCACATGGGCTAGAAACTAGTTCTTGGCATCAATAGAGTTAAAAAGGGGATGATTATTCCCAATAATTAATAAAGAAACAAAATAGTAGTAAGATGAATAAAACAATTCAATATAAATAAAACTGAACTAAATATATTTTATGAAAAATCATATAATACAACCAAACTACTTGAAAAGACCAACCGAACCAGATGACCACACAATCTCCATGTGACCCAGTGGGACACTCTCCAACACAAATATCAGTAACTGCCAAAGGCAATCGAACCCCAGTTGAACCTGTACATGGGATAAAAATAGAAAATAACTATAGGCGTTAGTATTAAAAAATAGTAGTCTAGACTGATAATATTTATCCCAATCCACATCCTTTATAATAAAATAAATATTCAATTTCAAGTTTAAACTACAATTTATACAATTATTCATTTATACATGTTTTACTTGAAAACAAACGATGGTCCATTTCCCTAAATCATTTTAAATCTAGTTTTGTTACCAATAGTGACATGTTTAAATTTCAAGGGGAAAGTGATATTTTCATTTTAAATATTCACTTGATATTATAAAACACTTTTACTTTGAAATCCTTTTTAATAAACCTTTATAAACTGACACATCACTTTCTAATAAAATATTAAAAAAGATAGAACTATCACAATCACATAAAGAGGGAAATGGAATTAATCATAAAAGTGTAACCATGCATCTCAAAAATCATTGAAGTCCTATATGTTATAATAGAAATGGGCGAACCTAGTAGATCATGAATAATACATAACATAATAATATTTGATATCTCATCCCTAGGATCATTCCACGCATGATGAAATCAAAAACACCCTAAATTCCCATACACCCTAACTTAGGATAGACCGAGGGGCCCAATCCCATAGTAATAATCCCAAATATATCCACCTACTATGGACCACCAACTAGTGCATAATCTAGCCAGTTTAGAAATAATTATTAGAAAATTATCTCGCTATTCTAGGTTCCCATGTCTCATGTATAAAGGGGTTATCCAACCTATTCCATTAGAGCATCCAATCACTAGCATATATAATAATAATTATTCAACAACATGCCTCACCCGGAGTTAGCCCAAGGAATTATATCATGACATATAATAAATAGAACACAAAGAGGACTAACCGAGGAACTCTGATAATGTATCTCTAAGATTCCAATGTGAGTAAATCCCATCCATTATATAAAGAGAAGGCATGATAAGCATCCTACTGAGTTTTTCATAATAAACCCTTTCATCATTTTCAAAATGTTTCCAAACAAGACTTTAAGAATTTTACGAAACTCAACATTTATCAATGATAAAAATACACTTTTCATAAATTTATGTAAACACACCATCTTCCATTTCAAAATAATTTACAAAACCTTGTTAAAATATTCACACTACACTTTCAAGGATTATAAAAGTTTCAAATCATCCATTCACTGGAAACAAATTCCAAAACACCATAAAATCTATTCCTCGTCTCTTTATAAAACCCAAAACTACATTGTAAACACATATAAAGCACCCAAGAATTCATTTCACATAATACCAATATATTCAAAAAACTAAAACATTATTCTTACATCACAAATTAATCTTAAAATCCAATATGAAATTTAATATATGACCTCGTGTGCGTTATTTAACACAACAAATCCATTTATCATAATCCATGGAATAAAACAAAATTTTATACACAAAATAATTAAACCAAGGGACATATGTCAATATTTATAAATCAAATAATTTTCAAAAATCATTAAACTAATGATTTTTAAATAAAAAGGGCATGTGCATGGAAAACCATACCTCGGATCCATGGCACAATGACATTGCACCAATAAAAAAACTTCATGAGGGTTTAAAAACCCTATATTTATGAAGACAAACCCTTAATGAGAAAAACCCCAACATAATCTAAGGGAAATGAAAACCATATGTCCAAATGGCCATGGGAGAAGAGAAAACCAAGAAGGAATGAGAGGAGAAGGAAGAGAGAGATGAGAGGAGGGGTGTACCTTGAAAGATCCAACCAACCCCTTGAATATTTACACTTGAAATCACCCAATAAGAAGGTGGGAGGATTGATTAAGATGGGTGAGACATCCTAGGGTCAAATAAAATTCATGGGGGAGGAGGAGAATGATTTGGGTTAAAACCCAAAAAGGGGTAAATGTAGAAAACCCTAAAATTTTATGTTTGGGAAAGGTGAACAGTTAGGCCCCATGGTTTACCAAAATGTGCATCAACCGTGTGATAGTCACTAACCATAGATGGATCGACTAAATGGTTACATAGGATAGACCACACGGCCAAGCACTAACCATGTGGTAGGATCCATACATTATGCATGGTTACATGGGTTTAGTTTCATAGTTTATCAAAAGATGAACCAATTGTGCATAGGGTACTGCTGAGACAAATTTTTCCATATTTCTCCAAAAAATCCCAAATGAACTAAGGGACAAACATGGGATAAAAACTTGACAATGGATCACTTCAAAAATAAACACCTTTCACACCCAGAACCCAATAAAAATATAGTGATTTTCATCTAATCGTATCATAATCCAAAACATTAAAAACTAGTTGTGTCAATTCTCCCCACCATTAACACTTTCCTCCCCCGAAAGAAACAAAACCCTATATTTAATTGATCAATGCCTAAGTATTCAATATCAACATGATCCCACCTCTTAAGATAGTAACATTTCACCCACCATTAATGGAACTCATACCCATTACCTAAAACAAAACAATAACCCACAACTACTTTCCTAGAACCATGGAAGGATCAAGTCACCACATCCACATGAAATACAAAAATAAGACCGTTGGCCTTCTCCCAATAATCCTAATGCTCACCCAACCTGAGAAGGAAACTGAAATATCAATAGATTTAAAATAACCCACTTTAACCAGATCAAATCGAAACCAACCCATAAATAGATCACCAGCAAAGGGGAAGCCTGAACGGACTCCCCATCATTAGAAATAAACTATAACCTAATGGCTTCTTAAGATAAAACTTAATGAGAAATGTAGTGGTTCTCCCCACCATTAATGACCAACTAAGATCAACCAAAAGAAAATTCAACTTAAACCAGAACTGGGCCTTTACCACACATTTGAACCAAAACTCTTCCACTATGTCCTACCCAAGATAAGGACATACATTAATAAGAACACAACAAGAGAATTTAATCTACCCACTCCCAAACGGAGAGGACAAGAAGTGATACAAAACTTCTTACATAGACTAGAAACCCCCACCACATGGGGATGGGAGGGAAGGTTCCCAATGATTGGACCACTAAAACCATAGCCAACAACCACCCACCACTCTTCACGTATGGATGGATAAAATTCAAGACCGCACCCGATTCACATGGGTGTTCCACACAAGAACACTAACCCAAAACTCACATCCAAGAAGGCATAACCATAGACACTACGTGAGGGGAAATTCCACCATGATCTTTAAGACAAGAGGAATTTCAAAGTGAAGAGAAACCATAATAAAAACACTATAACTACCTCACTACAATGGTAAAGGCACAATATTAACCAATCTATTTAAACCCCCAAGATTCCTAAATATGCACCATCTTCACTTCAATACCTATGGTTGACGCTCTAATGTATGAAGCATCTACTGCCTTGAAGTCACGAGGTTTTAATACCTAATCAGAACCACATATTATAGTTTCAAGTTAATCCACATAACACTCTCAGATAGAAACAAAGGATTACAACACACCATGAAACTCAACTATTCAAACAGAACATCATTACCCAAACATGGAATTAAGGATACACATCACCATTCTATCTCACTATGAATGAGGAGCATAATGAATAAGGAATACAGTGAAACACACCAAACATCATCGAACACCACTTATACAACTGAAAGAATTATCATAACAGAAAATCATTTTATATTGATCCCAAATAGATCTCTATTCCAACAAATAGGCCATGGAATCCTTCATTGATGTGGATTTAACTTTTGAAACACACAGAAGAAATTGATAGTTTAATCAACAAGAAATATTTCTAATAAAGAACTATCATTATCTTTAATACAAAAACCCTCACATATCTATGGGGGTAAATACATGGCAACAAGGAAATCACTAGATCACTCAAAACCATCTCATGAACCTAAAAAATCAAATAGTATAAACACCAACTTAGAAGGAAAATGATTCAAATTCTTCCCAAAAACTTTTCTAAAAGACCTCTAAGACATCGCTTCAATACCGATCTACTAATAGAATCACAAAGTTGGATACAACAAGAGTATCACTTCTAGATCATGAGGAACAACATACAAAATAAAAAAAACTTCTAAGACATATAAATACATGCCAAATAACCATTTGATTACAAAAAACACCATAATTTCCCACATGAAGCCCTTTTAGAAAATAAAACAAATTTTTTGATTTCTCACACTCACCAATGGTGTTCTATATAGTCTCACTCATATACAAATTTCCATTCCACCCAATCATCCATCCACCCTATCATACTGGGCATTATCCATGTTTCTAAAATCCACCACACATGTGAGCACCCATGAGAACACCAAAGGCTAAAACAACCTCATCTTCCAAACCAATTCATTTAACTGATTTCAAAAATCATGAAACTTCCAAAGGACCACTAACCGCCAAGTTAAAAATTAAAATTTCAAATTCCACACATAAAACCATTTTACCATGCTTGAAAACGAAACCCCATATATTTCTATTAGAATTCCATTTCACTTCAATCAAAACATTTTTTCACCAATTCAAAAAATATCATTTCATCAATAACAATTTGGTTAAAAACTCAAAGCCTTTCATTTAAAACAAATTTCAAAAAAAAGATCCAATTTAAACCAATTGTTTCCCATAAACTTCAATCTTTGATGACAAAATTCCAATTTTGTTAAATCATTTAAATTTCACTCCCAGTGGGTCATTTTATAAAAATTCATTTTTCTAAATCCTTTCATAGGATTAATTCTGAAGATCTCATCTTCACACATTCCAAAATCCAACCATTATCATAAAAATACCACTTTCAAAATCCAACATAGGGTTTTTTAAACCAATTTTTCAGAATTCAATGATGACTCAAAGAGACTCATAAGAGGGAACTATTTTTTGTGGGTGACTTGAGAAAATGGTTGGAGGACATATTCCAAATACCCCACCAACACAGAGAGCCTTTTATGACCTTTCCACCGTCTTCACATGGATTTTTAGGCCCTGTGAGCTGACAGAGACCATTATCACAACTCCACTTTGCATATCACAATCACCAAACAATCCTAAAAGACCAATGAAAATAAAAAAAATTGGACTTCCAATGGAAACTTGATGATTGGAACGAGAAAGAGTTTTCAAAACTATTATTACACCTATCCCTTGAGTATCGAAAATCCTACTCCATCTAACTTGACATCCCCAAGTAACAAAAGGAAGCTCTTTAAATCATGGTCCTCTAAAGATCTGACCTCTTCTGATACAATTTTTTCACAAACCAACCCAGTTCAACCCTGAACTAGTCACCTAAGCCTGTCTGTGGAATGAACCGAATGGAATTCTCGATCCCCAAGAGTTGGAAACATTTTCTAATAATCAACATAGTACACAAGGGAATTATTTCTCCCAATAAATAATAAAGAAACTAAATAGAGGAAATATGAATAAAATAGTTCAATTCAAATAAAACTGAATAGAAGATATTTTATATAAAATCTAAAAATACAAACAAACTACTAAACTAGACCAACCAACCCAAATAACCCCATGATCTATATCTAACCCTTCCAGTCAATATCCAACACAAATATCACTCTTCTCTCAAGGAGATCAAACTCAAGCTGAACCTACACAAGGGCTAAAAACAGAAAAGAACTATATTCAAAAGTATTAAAACTAAGTATTTTATCCTGATAATATATTTCCCAATGAACATACTTTAATAAAAAAGAAACATAAATTTCATGCTTTAACTATAATGTATAAAAGTATTATTTTCAACAACTTTTACTTGAAAACTAACTACAGTCAATTTCCCTACTTCATTTCAAAACCAAGTTTGTTACCAATAGTGAGACATTTTAATTTCAATGGTAAAGTAATGTTTTCATTTTAAAAAGGCACATGAGAGTATAAAACACCTTTACTTTGAAAACAATTTTAATAAACCTTTATAAACTAACACATCACTTTCCAAGAAAATATTACACAAGATAACACTACCAAAATCACATAAATAGGGTAATGGAATTAATCATAAAAGTGTAACCAAGCTTATCAATAATCACTTTAAGAAGATAAGTACTAATAAACATGGGTGAATCAAGGATATCTTGAATAATATAGAACATACTAATACATGAGACCATGTCCCTGGTAACATGCCACACACGATGAAATCAAAAACACCCTAAATGCTTGGACACCATAACTTAAGATTTACTGAGGAGCCTAATCCCAGAGCAATAAATCCAAATATATCCACCTAATATAGGCCACCAACTAGTGTGAAATCTATCCAGTGCACAAATCATTCACAAAAAATTATCTCCCTATGATATGTTCCCATGTATCACAAATAAATGGGTGATCCAACCAATGCCAGCCGAGCATCCAATCATAAGCATGTATAGTAATAATTATTCAACAACAAGCCTCGCCTTGATTCACCCCAAGGACTGATCTCATGACAAAGAAAAAATAAAACACAAAGAGTCCCAACCAAGGAACTCTAATAATGGATCTCAAGGATTCTACAGTGATGACATCCCATCCATTATACCTATACAAGGCATGAGAAACATCCAATGTAGATTTTCATAATAAACACTTTCATTGTTTTCAAAAAGTTTTCAAATGGTCCATTAAGCATTTCACTAAACCAACTTTTATCAATGATACAAAATACACATTTAATAAAGGGGTGTAAACACACAACTTTCCATTTCAAAATAATTTAAAAAATCATCTTAAAATATTCTAAATACACTTTCAAGGCTTATAAAAGTTTCAAATGGTCCATTCACCGGCAACACATGCTAAAACACCGTAAAAACCACTCCTCGTTTCTTTATAAAACCCATAACCACTTGGGAAACCCATATAATGTACCCATGTCCTCATTTCTCATAATAACCATATATTAAAAAACTAAAACATGCTTCTTACATTACAAATTACTCTTAGAATCCAACTGAGCATTTAATCAGCACTTGGTCTATGTTATTTAACACAATAATTCCATTTATCATAAACCAAGGCATAAAACACCAATTTTCGCACCAAATAAATAAACCAAGGGTTATAAATCAATATTTATAAATAAAATAAGGTGAAAAAATCATGACACTAATGATTCTTAAATAAAAAATGCAAGTACATAGGAAAAAAATACCCAGGATCTATGGTGCAATGACAATGCACCCTCGAAAACACTCCACGGGGGTTCAAAACCCCTAGATCTATGAAGAGAAGCAATTAATGATAAAAACCCCCAACATAATTGAAGGTAAATCAAAACCCTAAGTCAACATGACCATGAGAGAAGAGAAAACCAATAAGGAATGAGAGTAGAAGCAAGAGGGAGATAAGAGGAGGGGTTTACCTTGATAGATCCAACCAAATCCTTGAATACTTCCACTTTAAATAACCCTAGAAATATTTGCAAGGCTTGAGGAAGAGGGGTGATCCCTCCAAGGGTCGAACGATATGCATGGGGGTGGAGGAGAGTGATTTGGTGTAAAAGACCGAAAGGGGTAAACTTGAAAAACCCTAAAATTTTATGTGTGGGAAAGGTGCATGGTTAAGCAGCACTGTTTAGAAAACTGTGTGATAGCCACTACCTACAGATGGATCCAGCTCATGGTTACTTAGGATCAACCGCACAATTGTGTACAAACTATGAGGTAGGTTATGTACCAACCACACGGTTAACTGGGTTCAGCAGTGCGATTTATCAAAACGTGTGCCAACTATGTGAAGGGTATTTCCAAGACCATTTTTTGGACTTATCAAAAAAAAACCAAATAAACTAAGGTCCAAACATGGGATAAAGACTAGAAAAATTAACACTTCAAAACTCAACACACATCACACATAGAACATGATAAAATGATCAGGATTCCCATTGAACTGGATCATAATCCAAAACATGAAAAACCGGGTGTGACATGTAATCTACCCATTGTAGAATATTTAATAAAATTTTATATAAGTATAGCATAGTGTTTTTTTATTCCAATATGTTATCCAAAAACTAGTTCATGAGGTTTCTAGTAAACAAACTTTAATGAAAATTATAATATCCCCAAATCTAGTAACCTTGATCCAATAGTCATTTTTATATTAGAAATCGAATACATAGATCACAATATGTTGGATAAAAATATTTCATAGTCTTAGGAGAATAGATTAACACAAGAACTTTACATTACATTTTGAAATATAAATAACTCTATAAAAAATCATTATTCCTTTATTTTTATACCCTTGAATCAAATGTGATATTATTAGTGGTTTATAAATGTAATGGGGAAACAATATCAAAGGTTGTGCTCAAATTATTAGTTGGGGTAATATACAACCTAAGCTAATACATAATACATTAGGAATAAATAGTCAAATGATATGATATTAGTGCTAAAATGACCAAAAGTAATCTATAAACTATATAAAATTGGGTATAAGTAATCACATAGATAAAAACAATTAATCTAATAGTGAAAAAATCTAAAATTCCAAACATCAAATATTGTCTGGCCTTCTAAAAATTTATATTACACAAAAGGGGAGGAATAAACTAAATACCCTTTCTAGTTTATCTCATGAGACCTATCACTGAATAAGTATAATGTCTTCAGCAAACATATGGAATGGGTAAGAAATATTATATAAAATTTTCTATAAGGAAACTCTTATATACACAAGTTTATGTAATCAATAATTATATGAATTAGAATAATGGGTATCCATATTTTTAATTTAATATATTTCCATAGTCTATAAAATATATGGATATCTAAGTTAACTCCCTCTAATTTGAACAAGGAAGTATAGGGTACTCACTATGGATAGGAATTTCTATAAAGGTTGTTTTATGCATGGTTAATTATAAGGAAACAAAAATCTTATGACGGATCGATATTTGAGGTATCACTTCTAAAATAAAACAGATACACATGAATTTAAATAAAAAGTCGAGGAATGGTTTCAGAATATCAATAGATTATTATAAGGGTATGATGAAATAGAATATAAATAATGAAAATTTAATGAGTGGAATTTAAAATGGAAAAGAAAAAGAATAATATTCATTCAGATGATGATAAGATTGTCTAAATAACTTGAGAAAAAAATACATAGTTTTTATGCAACATTAGATATAATAAAGAATAAATAGAAGAATGGTTTATACACCTTTTTTAAAAAATGACCTAAATTTAATGACTCTAGTTTTATTATTTCAACCATTAAAATATTTTATGTATTTTTATTTAGATTATTTAAAAAATTTAGTCGTGGGAATCATATACCCTCAATAATAATATATTATTTTTTGGGTGAGTTAATGTGTTCATTAGAAAAATGATTCTCATTAAAAATAAATCCTAAAATTGGAAACATGATACCACCATTAATTTTTTAATGCAGAGTTTTCCCAAAGGATCCCTATAATTTAATTTTGATTTAGTAGTTTCCAGAACTACTTCGGGTGTCGGTTGTTTTAATAAAGCAATATTTAACCTAGTATTTTCCTATTAAATGATATTTTTCCTTGAACCTAATGTTTACCTTCATAAGAAATAGAATAATAGGATGATAGATCTATATAAAGACCTAGATATTTTGTATATTTAAAGAATCGTCAAGATCAAAAAACATAATATTTTAATTGAATAACTAATGATAAGTGATTCGAACACAATCTTTATCAACTAGAAATCCAAATATGCGGTACGGATTTTTTATTTTTCTTGATCAATTATTCTTGAATTTCATAATGAATTTGTTAATTAGATACCCATTACTTGAATTATTATACCAAATTTCATGTTCCATAGATTTTAAGGAATATAATTTTATATCTATCTTTTTTATTGATTTGTGAAATCAATGGTGTTGAATCGATAAAGAATGAAGAGGGTATCCAACTCCTCTCCCATTAAACTCATATCATCCAACTCCCTTATCATGACATAAATACATTGGCCAATGCCATTGTAACATCCCACAATGGTTGGATAACTGACCATCTTCTACCTCTTTCTTCTACCCTACTCCTTTCATGAAAATGATGGTGTAGATGTTATGGATGTGGCAGCTAATAAAAGGCTTGATAGAATCATGAGAAGATGATGGTGTGGAAGCTTGTGTGAGGACAAAAAATGAAAAGGTAGGATAGTGTAGTGGTTTTGAGGCAAGGAAGGTGTAGGGAACATAGTGTGTGGTGTATATGGGTATGGATAGGATATGGTAGTAGTGGTAGTGGCAAAGTGAGAATAAGGAAACTTAGGGGAGGCTAAATGACTTCCCTTATCTATTTGGTCAAACATTATCAAATGAACAATCATCATGCATGTGATGGAAATAATGACATGATCCTTATTCCATCATGGGTCATATTATGTGGTTTGGCCAACTGAGATATCCTAGCATAGGACTTAGGTGCATGTGGCCCAGCATGTGTTGGCTCAAGAAACACGACCACTTGATCAGTCAGGTGACCTAACCATGATGATTTTTCCCGACCTGAACTACAGGAAAAGGTAGGATATATGGTGCACTTGGATTCCAGGTACCTATACACTACCCTATACATTGTGTTCCACATGTCTAAAAGGATGAACCCTCTCCCTCCCTGTGCACCATGTAGTGTTCCTGAGGCTTCTACATAGCCCAATTTCACTAGTTTGGGGTTTTTTTTGCAAAACCATCATTGGGGTTTGGTTTAGAGAAATAAAATAGTCTTTCATTATCATTTTTATTAGATATTACAATGAAATGGGTTTTCATCCATTCAAGTCCATTTTCAAGGTGAGATAATCAATTTTATGATTTATCGAGGTAGGGATAATAATGGGGTTCAATCTTTAGTATTAGAACATTCTTATGGATGAACCCCCCCCCCCCAATAAAATGGTTATATAATAGAATAAATCCCTCATATCTTATATAATGTGTTAGTATCCCTCCATATGTAGAGGGGCTAAGTCTATTATCTGTAGAGTCTGTATCCACCTTTTAAGAGCTTAAGTGGGGAAAAGATCATCAACTTGGGTCAATATCCCCTCAACTAATACATTTCATTTGGCAAGGCATTGTTCCCCCACTATAGTTCTAGAGTGGTGACATGGGTTTCTAAACATTTAGTTTGTATTTATTTGGGTTCTTTTGGGTTTTCTTATAATTGAGATGTGAAGAATTATACCTTCACCTATATCATAGGTTATCTCCATTAAAGCATATTAGGTTTCATATAGGTTATTCTTCACTTTTCACATTTGATACTAGAGATGAATATTTTCCTCATAGTTTTCCTTTGGGGTTTTCAGGGTGTCCGACTAAGTTTGTATATACTCACCCATGTGTAGGAATTTTCACCTATATGTGTTGTGTCTTATACAGATGATGAGTAGTTTGGTGGAAATCTTGGTTGACATGGTTTTTTCTAGGCTTGAGTTCACTCTTTTGTTTTTTGGGTGTGTATCTATCCCATTTTACAATAAGAATTTTCACTATATATATATATATATGTGTGTGGATCATATAGGTTTTTCCACACATTGTATACTGCATATAGTTTCATTTACTTTTACTATATTATTATGTATCATGTGAAGATGTGTGATATATAAATGTGTATTAGTAAAATTCAACCGATAACTTATGTTATGATTACTCGGTGCTAGTCATCGACACTTGGCCTATTGGATATGGGATTTGTGTGGAACACTAATCTTACCTCTACTTAGGAGGCATCATGATGGGTCAGTTCATGTTAGAGTGGTATCAGAGTGAATAATATCTTAGAGAAAGAGTTTGGAGCTAGATTTCTATTGAGTATTAGTTTGGGTAATTAGTGAGATGTTGTTAAAGAGTATCATTTTTTGTATTTCAATCCATAGAAACAAATTTGGGTGTGACAGCCAATATATCATTTCAATAGTACTTTGATAACCTTCTTTTTAACTTGGTAGACAGATGTAGTGGGTGAAAGGAACAAGTAATGATGAATGTATCATATAGGAATGGTTCCTTGTTATTACATGTCTTTAATGAGTAAAAACCTCATATATTCTTTATCTACCTAGGTCCATCATGTCAAACAATAAGATTTTTTCATGACAGAAGCCAACTAGAAAACTGAGGTAGGGTCATGATGTTTTTGTTCCATTGGCGGGGCCCCATGTCAATAACCAATTGAGAAATGTAGCTTCTATATATGTTCCAATTAATGAAGTATATTAAATGGGTGTGTGATGTGTAGTATATATTTCCATCATGTCAAAAATAAACCAACTCCCCATAATGTAGGTATATGTTTCAATTTGTTTTTTGAGCAGTTGATTATTCTTATGGGATAAGATGGGGATACATGTAGTATGATCACATTACATGATTTTAAGCACCATACACTACCTAGGTTTTGAGTTTATTTTTACCCTTAAGGAAACAAAGAATGGATTGAGTTAATTCATTGAGTATTCAACCTCATTCAAACACTTACAGGTCTGATGGTAGTGCTTATAGCTAGCCTTATTTGTGTATCGATAGGTTGTTATTAGAGATTTATCATCAAGAACCATTGATGAGGTGACTCTCTCATGGATTGAGTTTGATATATTTTTTATAAGGAGTACTACACAACAATGTTAAGGTGATTATGTACATTGAAGTTGTTAGATTTATATAATGGTATAATATTAATTATCAAGTATGTATCAAGATTCACGAATCTCATGAGGTTCTCCCTTGACATGTCATGCAATGTAATCTTTTATACATGTAATTTTGATCATGTAATCCACATAGATATTTGATAAGGAGTTGTTTCCCTCTTTTTCCCCATCTATTTTTTGGTGATATAACAATCCTTAGTGAGAAAGAGATTCCTAAAGTCCACAATAAAAAACAATGTAACATATATTGTTTCAATTTGAGTGGGTGAAGGGGATTCAGGTTTTTATGGGGAAATGAATGAATATTAGTGGAGGTGAGGAATCAATACAAGGGATCCATGAGGCTTGGTTCTAGATAGCTGGTCAGAAAGTGGTGGAGTTAATGTTTCATAGTATAGTCCTTACGGTTGTGTTTTATATTATTTTGGAACCAAGAATCAAGTCTAGAGAAGCTAAAAGGAACACCTCCATCTTATTTCATGTGATGGTAAAGATGAATGTGGTGGAACTAGGGGCATGATCAATTTCAGGATGAAATATGCTACTTTAGGAAAGCTTATCTTAGTGTAATTAATGAATATAAATGTCAGTCGAGGTAATCAAGGTTGGTGGGTCAGATGTAAGCCACCAAACATTGGGTTGAAATTGAATGTGGATGGATCATATATTGATGGGGTGATGAGAGGGAGTGGTTTGGTGAGAGAAAAAAGGGGTTAGGTGATTCTACATTTCAGTTACTTGTTTGGTCTATGTAATTCCATTGTATTGGATACAAGATAAATGGAAACTGGTGTTATACTATGAAAGGTGTTACATCATTCATATTTCATAATTTGAGTCAGATTCAGCTATGTTGGTTGAGTTCCTTCAAAAGAATGATAATTCACTACTGAAAACAGTGGTTATCCCCATACCCCATATCCCAACAGTTTTCCCAAACCATTGGGATATGGTATTATATTGAAGGCTATTCCAATTCTTTTATAAAAACCATTGGGATATCCATGCCTATTCCAATGGTTTTTAAAAAACATTGGAATAAGCCCTCCCAAATTTAGCTAAAACCAATGGTCCCCCTCATTATCCCCTTCTCCCATCCTGAATCCCCTCACAATTCCATTCTCTCATCCCAAATCCTACAGATCTTCTCCCCTCCGTACATCATGAGTCATATCAGTGCAGTGTTTCTCCCCACCTCCCATACTGATCCCTATCAACACATCGCCACTCCCTACCTCCCACCCTGATCCCTAGCAGCACTAGTCACCTCAAGATCTAATCTCGAGCCCACAGTGGATTTCTCCCCTACTCTCCTCCCATGTTGATCTAATCCCTAGACCCTGAATTAGTGGAATTTAAGGTATTCTATGAAAAACCCATTTTGTTTTTATTTTTTTTCAAAAACTGCATATAGATTATTATTTTTGGGGGAATTTAATTTATTTTGAATCTTTGGTTTGATTTTGGGTTTCTTATATCTGATTCATGGGTGTTTCGATTAGTTTAGACCAGTTTGGTTCGGTTTGGGTCGGTTCTCTTTAAATTTTGATTGGTTTATTATTTTATTTTGGGCTTCATTTTGGTTCTAGTTACTTTAGTCCAATATCTATATTTCATTTTGATGTCATTATAAATATTTTATTTTTTATTAATCTTCGTTGAGATCAAAACAATCATTTTTGTTATGTTTATATTTTCAAAAGTTTTTTATAATGTTGGAATCAGCTTGAGTCATTTATGTTATAGGTGGAAATTTATCCAAATGTGCATTGTCATATTTAAGTGATTGATGAAAATCAAATAAATATATTATTTGTTTAGAAAAAAACCACTATTTAATTTCTCATACTGTATGTATTATATGATTTTATTCTATAAATGTTACATATTCCGAGTGTATACATGTTCTATGTGAATTGTTCACTATATAAATATTATATAGTGTGTATAGGAGTTTTTTTATAATAAAGTTTAATATTAACAAGTATTACATGGAATTATGTATTGAGTAATAAGTCAATATGACGTGTAAGAATAAAAGTAACTCTTTTATATGATCATATAATATATTACAGTGCAAACAATATTTTTTCATAATAGAAATGGTAATAAATAAATAAATTTAAAATAAAAGATATAGATAACAATTTTTCCATAGTTGTTCTATTTTAGGGAGATGTAATAATGAGTTTGGATTATCTTGATGTTACACCATATACATGAAAGTAATTAAAGTAAATATAGAAACTTAATATAACCTTGAAATCATACAAAGTATGGGATGAAAAAAAAATTAACCAATTATAGACATAGTAGTCAATCTCGAATCGCGGTGCGACATGGCAGTGTCTTATAGAGGGATGTCAGTGAAGTGGATCGCATTGAGGCCACTTTTTATTGAATCATGAACCAATTAATTTAATTTAAATTATATAATTATATGTGTCTATTTGTGTGCATATATTTTTAAAATTTTAAAATAAAAAATAAAAAATTAATTACATCTAAATTCACAATTAAAATCAACCCTAATACATCAAACACATATCTAACATAAGGTATTGATGTATTAAATTAATAAAATAGTTTATATAATGGAATTCAATTTCATGGTTTTATATTTATAGTATTTTCTTATATATATATATATATAGTATTGTTTTTTCTTTTATATTATGATTCTCATATAGACTAGTGTGCCAGTTATGGTTTTATATAAGTGTAAGGGTTCTCATTTCCTTAAATATTTTTTGAATTAAACTTCAATATTATTTAATTAAATTTAAAAAATAACATATAACTAATTTTTTACAGAATGGATAGAAGTTGGATATATGAAACTGATCAGATCTCAAGAAATTTTCAAAAAAAGTTGGATATGTTTTTAGGTTTTTGATTTGATAATTCTTCAGATAGTGGTCACATACATTTCCTATATTATAACTATATTGGAAGACCTTGGATGAGCCATGAAGAGGTTATCTACCATATAACCAAATATTTATTACAAACAAATGACTATTTTTGTATCACACTTGGAAGAAAATTTAATTAAAAAATCCTCAAGATCTAAATGAGAGGGTTGTATTGAAGAATTTGTTAGATAATCAGTTTCTATTTATTTTTCCTCATAATAAGGGAGGGATTATGACCCAAGAATAATTTGATATGAGCACACATGATGTACCTTATGAAAATTATGATTTATATAGGATGAAAAAATTGAATGATGTTGCCACAACTCCAGTATATCGGTAATGTGGTAAAATAAAGAAGATGGAATTTTTAATCTGGATGTTTCATGGGAAAACAATGTGTGGGATTTATAATACTTTCATCAATTAAATTCTTATATTTTTGAAGGAATTGCTTCCATATGATGTAGATATTCCCCAAAACCACTATATGAAATGTAATTTAGTTGAGGAACTTGGCTTTTAAAAAATAAAAATTAATGCTTTCCCAAAAGATTATAGCTTATTTTTTGAGGAAACTACTGAACATAATGATTGTATAAAATGTGAGACATCTTGATGGAAGACAAAAGATGATGTAACACCATCATGTGTTCCATAGAAATTAATGTGGCACTTTCCATTGATCTATATACACTGTAATCTTTTCAAGTCTATTAAAATATCAATAAAAACGAAATGGAATGATACTGAGACAATGAATAATAATGATGAGTCAGTTCACCCTGCATATGAATTTTCATGGAAAATATTTGATGTTATATATCCTAATTTCATAGCTAATGTGTGTAATTTGATGTTGGTTCTTTCATGTGATTATTTTAATCTATTTAGGAAAATTATTACTTCACGCAACACATGGATAGTTTTCATACACATCTATAACCTTACTCCATGGATGTGTATGAAAAAACCTATAACATTCATGATTATACTCATATATGGACCTTCTAATCCCATAATGATATAGATGAATACATTAAATATTTAATAAAAATAGTTGAAACATCTTTGGAATGTGGGTGTGTTCACATATGATGCATGTTCGAAAGACATATTTCATATGCGTGTTGCACTTATGTGGATGATCAGTGATTTTCTACTTATGAAATGATGTAAGGATGGAGCAGGAATGGAAAATTATCATGTCTTATTTTTATGAAGAATACATGATCTAAAAGACTTAAATATCATCATAGTTTTCGTTTTATGGTACATTGAGTATTCTTTCCAATGGAACATCCATATAAGAATAATCATTAATGATTTGACAATACCATAGAGACTGAAAAACCACATTACCATATGTCTGGAACTCATGTGTTTAATGAATTACAATATTTTAGTTTTTCATTTAGGAAGGGTGAGATGAAATCTAGAAATAGGAAGAATGTTTCCACAGAAACCTATTACAATTGGAAGAATAAGATTATCTTCTTTGATTTTTCTTATTGTTCAACCAATTTGTTACATAATTTTTTAGATGTAATTTAAATTGAAAAAAATATATTTGAAATATTTCCTTCATTTATTCTCAATGTCAAGGTAAATACAAAATATGGTTTAAGATCTCAACGTGACTTGGTGGATTGGGGCATCAAAATAGAATTTCATCTTGTGTGTATTATTGAAATTAAATGGAAAGTTCTGTGTTCTTATTATGTGATGATAGCTTCAGAAAAAATCAATTTTCGGAAGTACTAGAGACTATTAAAGTTCCTGATGGATATTTAGTAAACATATCAAAATCAGTAAATAGAAGAGAGTGGAAGATGAAATCATTAAAGGCTCATTATTATAACATCCTTATGAATGATTTCATTTCTATAGAAATATATCATCTTTTGTCCAATAAAGTAAGGGTGCGAGTTATTCTGTTGTTCCATATCTATAGAGATCTTTATGATAAGAAGTTTTCAAATTATTTATTTCAAAAAATGGAGGAAGAGGCACCATTAATTTTTTGTGAGTTTGATAAAATATTTCCTCCATCATTTTCCATATGCATGTCATATCTAACTATAAGGACCCGACCCCAGTTGCTTAGAGTTGATTCCTTGTTTTATTAAATTGGCATATAAACATGGAAAATGCATCCCAGAGGACTGAGTAGTTTAGTATCTTTGGAAACAAGATACATACATAATTTCAACATTACAACTTGAAACAAGAAACAATTTAGAATCTCCTTTGACAACATCCATAACTCCTAGGTTATTTATGAATTTCATTAATAATATACCTATTCATGTCCTAGTATAATGAAACATAATAAAGGGGTGATATCATATGCTCAGTAATGGTAAGAAATATGGTGGAATATATCATAAACACAAACATTAGGCAAGGTGAATAACTAAAAAACACATGCCTTTAAAAATGAACTTGAACACATTATGGTAGAAATAAGAGATGAATAAAAAGATTCCATAATAAAGCCTAATCATGGGTATTATAATAGTCTAATAACCTCATGAAATTTCAATTACTAGTTTCACAATGAGGGAATTCATAATTCTAAACATCATAACCATACCGTCAAGGCCTCTTTCCAAGACCATAAATAATCATTTGGTCAAAGCCTTATGTCGAGACCACAGTTGGTCTCATAAGACCTACCGATGCATCAAGGGGCTATAGAAGGCCCCACCCATAACATACTAAGTCCAATTAATTCCTCATATGAATGGGAATAAACAAAAACAATATATACATTCAGATTAAAACTAACAAATTAAATGTTAATAACATTCCCTGAACAGTAAGCATAAACATTAACCATTAGGAGTAAATCGGTGAATGGTATTAAGATAGCACATCCACAGTCAAAATAATCACAAACCATTAGATTAAATATGGTATATTATATCATAAATATTAATCCCAATAATACATAATAATCAAAAATAATTTTGAAATAGATGAGGACACTCTTATAAAATCATCAAGTAATTCTTAAGATAAATACTCCTTTACTTTAAAAATAATAGTTATTTTGGAAAAGTGTTTGTATAAAACCAAAAATGAAGTCATATTGTATTTTAATAAAAAAATGAGTTATTTTAGAAATATAATGGTTTCTTAAAATAGATTATATATTTCCCTTGAAAATAATTAAGAATTTGAGAAACCCGCTTGAGTCAGGGTTGTATATTGGGAAGGATTTTTGAAATATCAATTTAAAACATTTAACTACCCATTAATGAAAGTAGAATTACGGTGTTACACATATATAGAAAATTCACACATAATTTATTAGGGGTACATATCAATAAATAATAATTTTATTGAGGTGCGTAGAGAATAAGAGTAACCTAAATGAAAATGGAGGTTCTTGTAGAAAAACCTTACCTTAAGTCTGGAGGGGTTTCTCAATTGATCTTAAGGACATCAATAATCAAATTTAGGTTCATAAATTAATAATTCCAAAACCTCATCTACATTTAATTGATTTATTATAACCTTAGTATGTTCATTCATGGACTTCTGATGGGTTAATAGATTCAATTTCATTATTTCAGATCATTTTCCTCATTGATTTTCATGATCAGTTAACTTATATTCATGTATGGATAAACATATAGAATGAGAATGGTTGTACATAAGATAAGTTATATGTTATTAATGAACAACCATAATATTACATGGTTTTAAAAAAATTGGTTTTTGGGAGTGAATATGAATCATTATATAAAACTTTAATGGAAATTGTTTGGGTTAATTAGCGGTTCTTGATCACAACAAACTCATTTTGATTTAAAAATTAATATCATCTATACAAAAGGATTACAGAACCTTAAATAAGTTATAATACATATATTATAGTTTGGTTCAACCATTAATATGGTTTCATGACCAGAATTGAATATGGTGATAGAAATTGAAAACTCGTCGTCCTTGAATGTGGTAAATTAACACAACTCGGATGGTGTTTTCATTTCTAGTATAAAAGAAGGGGAAAGGAGAGATGATAAATAATTATTACTTTATCATAACAAAATTAAAGTACATGTAATTTATTGGATCCATCAAAACATTTGGATGAAAGTAGATGATGAAAGAAAAATAAAAGAAAGGAACATGAAATAAAATAAATGAATAGAGGAATTTACCTCTTGAAGTAATATTCCTTGAGAGCCTCTTTAGGGGAGAGGTTTTGGTATCTTCATGTGAACAAGGGCTTCTGAACGTGGGGAGGATCTTGGGATGATATTTGAGTATAATTTAGACAATTCACAAGTCTATATAGGATTGAATAGAAGAGGGAGTGAGGGGGGGTTTCATAGTGGAGGAGAGGAGGGTTTTCATATTATTTTACTCATTATTTTATTTTTTGGCCAAAGACATCCAATAGTATTGATTATTGGGACTAAGAATAGTAATATGTGCATGTGAGTTTGAAACAAGTGTTCTTACATCATCCATGATACTGGGAATTGTGAATTCAACTGATAATATAAATATACATTAAATTACTGTATTTTACTATTCATTAAAAATTCATGTATTTCAAAAAAATCCCAAAAATTCACCCTAACAATTTTTTGAAATTTAGAATTAATAAATGAACTCAATTTTTGTAAAATAATTTTCTAAATATTATTAATTGAATTTTTAAATAAAATCATAACATATTCAAAAAATAACAATTTTAACACTATAATTTGTTTTATATCACCTTGAAAATTAATCAAGATCTCGTTATCTTATAACATTAAGACAATAAAATAATAATAAAATTTACTATTCATAAGGATCATATTACTATTCATAAGGGTATGTTATTATTCACCAAAAATTAAGTTTGTCTCATTATACTATAAATAAATTACTGAACGCAACAGTGTATGTCAGTTTTTCAAAATTCAAATCACAAAGGTGGAAAAATTATATTTACTGACTAGGTTATAACAAATTGGTGTTTTGTAGAGACTCGGTGTTTCATGCATTCAATATTAAATTTATTTTAAAAATCTTTGGGTGTTATATTATCCCATCCTTAAAAATATCTTGTCCTCAAAAATACTAGAATGTTACATCACAAAACGATTTGGGCATTTCTTCATCATAAGCTCCTTAGGATCCCATGTTGCCTCTTCGATTCTATGATTTTTCCAAAGTATCTTTACCAGTTGAGTTTTTGGATTCCTATACACGTGTTCTTTAATGTCCAGAATCAAGATAGTGTCTTCACAGTAAGATAGTTCAGGTTCCAATTTTATACCTTCAGAAGTGAGGACATGTGTTGGGTCTAGCATGTACTTTCTTAGAAATGAGACACGGAACACATTGTGTAATTTAGATAGGTAGATGGAATTTCCAAACAATATGAAATAGCTCCAATTCTCTATATAACTTCAAAAGGACTTATGTACCTAGGGCTTATTTTCCCTTTCTTCCCAAATCTTATAACACCCTTCCATGAAGATACCTTAAAGAAAACATTATCTCCCACTTCAAATTCCAAATCCTTCATTCTATTATTATCATATATCTTTTTCATACTTTGATCTACTTTGATATGGCCTTGAATAGTCTTTACCTTTTCTTTTGTTTCCTCCACAAGCTCTGAGGACACTAGATTCCTTTCGCCAACTTCATCCCAACATGTTAGTGTACGACACCAATTTCCATATAATGCTTCATATGGTGCCATTTGAATACTATAATGAAAGCTATTAATGTTGGAAAACTCTATCAAGGGTAAATAATGATCCCTCATACCTTGAAATTTGAGTTATCATGATCTCAACATGTCCTCTAATGTTTGGATCATTCTTTATGATTTCCCATTATCTTGAGGGTGATAAGCAGTACTCAAACGAAGCTCAGTATCCAAAAATTTCTAAATACATTTCTAGAATTTTGATGTAAAATGAGGATCAAGATCATCCACTATTTAAAGTGGTTATCCATAAAGTCATACTAATTCACAGATATAGATTTGTGCAAGCCACCCCAGTGGATAATCCTCCCTTGTAATGAGGAAATGTGTTGATTTCATAAGTTGATCAGAAATTACCCATATTGGATCATTCTTCCTTGGAGTTTTGTTTAATATAGTGACAAAATCCATAATTATGTAATCCCATTTCTATTTAGGAATAGTTACGGGTTTCATGACTCTACTTGGATGTTGTCTTTCAGCCTTTACTTGCTGAAAGACTAGACATCTTAATATATAATAAACAATTTCCCACTTCATGTTGTCCCACCATAAATGTTCCTTCAAATAACTATAAATCTTAGTGCTACCAATATATATAGGGAAATTAGAACTATGCGGATCATCTAATAACTTTCTTTTTAGATCAGGTATAGCTGGAACACAAAGCCACTTCCCAAATTTCATAATTCCATCTTCACACACGAAGTCATCCAACATCCCATCAATCACACCTTAAATTTTCTATTGAAGATTCTCATCATCAGAAAGAGAAGTTTTAATCATTTATAGTATAGATGGTTGGGAAACCAATTGAAAAAGTAATAATGTTTCACCTTCTTTTATAATTCCCATGTCCATCCTCACTAGATCCAAAAATAAAGGATCCCTTTAAATACTCATTTTCTTTATAACTTCATGATCCTGCATACTCAATGCATCAACTACCCTATTTTCCTTTCCTGGGTGGTAGTGTATAGAACAATAATAATCCTTGAGTAGTTCAAGCCATCATCTTGGCCTCATTTTGAGTTCTTTCTGTTAGAAGATATACGTTACACTCTTGTGATCCATATATATCTTATATCCTTCACCACATGGATAGAGTCTCCATATTTTTAGAGCAAAGATTACAGTCGCTAACTCAATTTCATGAGTAGGATAATTTTGTTCATGAATTTTTAACTACCATGATTCATAGTCAATAATTATATCATTATACATAAGGACCCAGCCAATTCCTTTCATTGATGCATCACTATAGATCACAAACTGATCATTCCTTAATGGTAGAGTTACGATTGGATCATTCACTAATCTCCACTTCAGTTATCCTAAATATTCCTCACATTCTTTTTTCATACAAAATTAACCCCTTTACATGTAATATTGGTCATTGTATTGTCTAAACGGGCGAAGTTCTTAACAAAATATCGATAATAACCTACTAAAACAATAAAATGGAATACCTTAGTTATGTTCAATGGAGTAGGCCATTCTTGAATAGCCTTTTTCATTACAGGATCAACATATATTCCATCCTTAGAGACAATGTGGTTAAGAAAGGAACCTAATTGAAGCCAAATTTCAAACTTTCTAAACATTCAATATGATTCATTTCTTCTAAGAGTCTTCATAATAGTGCGCAAGTGATTTTCATGATCTTCACAGCTTCTTTAGTATACCCAGATATCATCAATAAATACCACAAGATGTTGTCAATATATTCCTTGAAAACTTTATTCATTAGATCCATTAAAATAGATTGTGTATTAGTCAGTCCAAAAGGCCTTACTATAAGCTCCTAATGCCCATACTTGGTTTAAAATGATGTCTTTGGATTGTATTCCTTCCTTACTCTCAAATGATGATATCCATATCGAAGTTCAATCTTCGAAAAATATTGGGCTCTAGGAAGATGAACCAATAAATCATCAATGCAAGGTAGTGGATACTTGTTCTTTATTTTTATAGCATTGATCTCCCTGTGATGGATGTCTAACCTCATAGATCCATCTTTCTTATTAACGAAAAGGACAGAGGATCCCCATAGAGAAACACTAGGGAGAATAATTCCTTCCTCACTCAATTACTCTACTTTTTTCATCAATTCTATTAATTACACAGTGTCTATTCTATAAGGGTTAATTGATATGGGCCTTGAATCAAGAATTAAGTCAATTGAAAACTCAATTTCCTTCTCCATAGGACGTACATGTAAATCCTATAGAAACACATCAAAAAATTATTACAAAATAGGTATTTCCTCTATTTGAAAATTCATTTCCACACCCATAGTTATTGTATTCACTTACACCCCAATAATTGAATTTCGTAGATCTGCTGGGGGTGGATCTAAATAAAAAACAACCGTTTTGGTTTTTGTTCTAAGGATAAGGGATTCAACACCATTCTCAAAAATAGTAACTTCCTTCTTCTTGTAATAGATATTTTCATAATAACATGAAATCCAACTCATACCAAGGATTATTTCAAATTAAATCAAGGGTATGATTATAAGTTCAAAAAATAAAGCACATTTATGTGTCATGAGGGGCACTGATCGACATATCTTTGTTGCAATGATACATCCCCTAGGAGTTTTGAAAAGCAACTCCTTTATTAAATAAAATTGAACATGTACGATTTTCTTGGAAAAATAGGAAGATATAAAATAATGAGATGATCCATAATCAAATAAATAATTGTATAAGATTGAGGAAACAATTAAAGTACCTGAAACCACATTGTTAGGAACATTAAGCTCTGCAGTTGTGACCACATAATCTTGGCCTTACTCCCTTGGCCTTCTTTGGGGAATGTTTAATTGACACCTAGGAAAATAATTTTAATTTATCCCCTATCCCTTAAATTGTATAATTGAATATTTTTAGCTTCTTTATTCCCCTTCCAATCCCTGGGTAGGTGGGATTTTTCTCCACACTTGTAAGAAACACCCATACCCTTTAGGCAGGTACCAAGGTTCCTCTTCCCACAATTATCACAGGGTATAAGGTCAACTTCTCCCTTCTTCCCCATTTTCTTATTTTATTTTCCCAATTTTTCATCAGCCATATTCTTCTCTATCTTTCCCTTAAAATCATAAGACTTAGAGAATTACCTTTCCGTGATGATAGCACTTGAGACTATATCTTCATATGATGAAAAATTTGGGAGACTAGATACCTTCAGAGGAATGGATTTAAACCATCAAAGAATAGATCAATATTTCTCCTTGGATTATTTATGTAGTCTGTGACATGTCTTTCTAACCATGTGAAGTTAGCTTCACACTTTGAAACATCTCATCCTCTTTTTTCCTTAGATTCAGAAACTTCCATTCTATATCTTCTCGATGTTCATGAGGGAAGTATTTTTCTATGAATTTTTCATTAAAACCCCACCATTCCAATTATTCTATTTCTTCCTCCTCATTTTTGGTTTGGATTAAATACCACCACTGATCTGCATCACCCGATTGTCGATAAACTGACATGAAAACCTTCTCTCTTTCGTTACATCCCAAAGTGATAAATATTTATCTAATGAAATTATCCACTGCTCCACTACAAATGGGTTTGTAGTCCCATTAAATAATGGAGGCTATTGTCGCATAAAGCAATATAACATAGCTCCTCGGCATTGTGGATCTGGATGATTCATACGGGTAAGGTTATTATTCATAACCTGAGTCAATTGTCCCATTATAGTTATAATTTTCGGAGCACCAGAGCCAACATCGTAATATTTCAGTGGAAGGAAATCCTTACATGGGACACACACGTTCATGTGGTTTACATTCCTTCCACTAGGTTCCATTTCTAAATAATTCCATACATTAGATTAGTTTATGAATCCTAATGTATAATCACAATGTATAAAAATAATTACCATAAATTGAAATTCTATATATAGTTAATCTCATAATCATAAACACAGTTTCTTTGAGGAAAAATTTACATTTAAATCCTTCATAATGGATTGTAAAGAAAATGTGAATTACCCTAATAATATCACCCAATATTGTCAAACATGGTACATAATAAGGCCAATTTTTATGTACCATGATACCCAGGGTTGAGCCAGAAACTCCTTTTTAGAGTTTTCACTCCTAGGTATATATGTTCTAGAACCACGTCTACTTGTTGTATCCATAGAGGGGTGTATTTTCTCGAAAGATCAAAATAATATATTCCTTAAAAAAATTCTAAGATTTTATTGTACATTTATCCTCAAATAATATCTTAGGGTTTTGTTCCCTAATCTATGTTTTTGAAATCTTGTTTCCAGGTTTTCTACTAAACTTCCTCTGATACCAACTATAAGGACCCGACCCCAGTTTCTCGGATTCGGTGCCTTATTTTATTACATTAGAATATAAACAAGGAATATACATTATGATGTAAAAATTAGTTTAGTATATTTTGAAACAATATACATGCATGATTTCAACATTAAAACTTGAAACAGAATACAATTTAGAAACTCCTTTGACAGCATCCATAACTCCTAGGTTATTTATGAATGTCATTCATAATATACCTCTTCATGCCCTGGAAAAATGAAACATAAGAAATGGTAAATCTCATATTCTTATTAATGGTAAGTAATACGGTGGAAGATATCATAAACATAAACATTATGCATGGTTAATTACTAAAAAACAGATTCCTTTAAAAATGAACTTGAACACGTTATGGTAGGAAGTATAGCTGAATAAAAAATGTCATAATAAAGCATAATCATGGGTATTATACTATTTGAATAACCTCATTAACTTTAAATTTCTAGTTTCAAAATTAGGGAATGCATAATTTTGGACATCATAACCATACCATCTAGTCCCCATGCCAAGACAATAAATAATTATTTTGTCAAGGCCTTATGCCAAGACCATAATTTGTCTCATGAGACCTACCAATGAATCGAGGGGCTATAGATGGCCCCACCCATCATTTACTAATTCAACTAAATTACTCATATGAATGGGGATAAACATAAACAACATGTACATTCATATTAAAACTAACATATGAAATGTCTAAAACATTCCTTGAACATTAAGCATAAACACTAACCAGTCAGAGTAAATTGGTGAATGGTTTTAAGATAGAACATCCATGGTAAAAATAATAATAAACCATTAATTTAAATATGTTATATGATTTCATAAATATTAATTCCAATAATACATAATAATAAATATTATTGTTGAAACTGATGAAGATACCTTTATAAAATCATTGAGTAATTCTTGAAATAAAAACTCTTTTACTTTAAAAAGAATAGTTCTTTTGGAAAAGTGTTTGTATAAAACCATAAATGAAGTAAGATTGTATTTTCACAATAAAATTATTTATTTTAGAAATATAATGGTTTCTAAAAACATATTATAGTGTGCCCTTGAAAATAAGTAAGAATTTGAGAAATTTCTTTGAGTCAGGCTTGTATATCAGGAAGGATTTTTTAAAGATCCTTTTAAAACATATAACTCCCCATAAATGAAAGTAGGATTCTGGTTAGTACACATATAAATAACATTAAAATAGAGTTTATGATGTGTAAATATGAATAAATAATAATTTTATTGAGTTAAGTATAGAATAAGAGTAACTCAAATGAAAATGGAGGTTCGGATAGAAAACCCTTACCTTAAGTCTAAAGGTGTTCCTCACTGGATCCTAATGACCTGAATAATCAAATTTAGATTCTTAAATTAATAATTAAAAAAAATAATCTATATTTAATTTATTTATTATAACCTTATTAAGTTTATTCATGGCCTTATTATGGGTTAATATATTCAATTTCATTGTTTGGAAGCGTTTTCTTCCTTGGATTTCATGATCAGTTTACTTATATTCATGTATGGATAATCATGTAGAATGAGAATGGTTTTCCAGAATATAATTTTTATGTTATTAGTGAACATACATAATATAGAATGGTTATAAATATCTTTTGTATATTGGGAGTGAAGATAATGTATTATATAAAACTTTAATGATAATTTTTTGGGTTACTCCATTTTTCTAAAATAATTTTCAAAATATTATTAGTATAATTTTTAAATAAAATAATAATTTATTAAAAAAATAAAAATTTTAAAACAATAATTTGTTTTACATCACCTTGAAAAATTAATCAAGATCTCATTATCTTATAACCTTAAGAAAATAAAATAATAATATGATTTACTTTTAATAAGGATCATATTACTATTCATAAGGGTATGTTACTATTCACCAAAAATTAAATTTGTTTTATTAGACTAAAAATATCGTACTAAAAATAATAATGTATATCTGTTTTTCAAAATTCAAATCACAAAGGTTGAAAATTCTGTATACTGATTAGGTTATAACAAAGTTGTGTTTTTTATGGACTCAATGTTTCATGAATTCAATGTTAAATTTATTTTCAAAATCATTGGGTTTTACACTAACTATCCATCTTCCAACCGAAATACTTCTTAGATGACCTACTAATTTTTATTTCAATTATCCAACGGAATGAACCATGATTACATTGAAGTCTTATGTCTATAATAAAAATCATCCTAAAGGTTCTATTATCAAAGGTAACGTGGCATAAGAATGTATGGATTTATTTTCAATGTATTTGTTTGATCTGACTATGATATGGAACAGACCAATGAAAATGAAGATAAATAGTATGAGAAAATTGAACCAAGTTTTCCATCACTTCTCCAAAAGGGAAAATTCTCAGATCATATACATTGATGATATTAATCCTCTAATATCGGGAGATAACACGTCAAAAAATTTTGTTTGACTGTGATTTTATTGATGACTACAGCAAGTGTGTAAATTGAACATTTATATCTTATTTCATATCATGTAATTTTACATATAAGTCAAATTATTTATATTTTTTTAAATGGAATATAAACAAACAATAAATATAAGTCATCATTCATTATTGTTCAGAATGAGAGAGACTTTACATAGCAAAGAGTTTTCTGCCTGGTTGAATTCGAGGGTATAAATATTACTATAGTAAGTTAATAAAATAAATATTTAATTAAGTTTAATATTCATTTATATTTCAGGTATTGAGTTTTCCTAATGGATCTGTCCTTGTGGAAATAATAGTTTTGGATTTTTGACCTAATTTCATGGTTTGTTAATGAAAATCAATTGTGATCAATGGGTACAGATTTTCTATCACTAAATGAGAAAATAACAAGAGAACACAACATTATGGTGTTATGTTAACTACTACAATAGACTTTTATTCCAGTGTATTAGATAGTAGACCTCAGTTTGAAAATTTATCTTTTTATGGATTCATTGAGAAAATACTAATATTATATTATTACTCTCATGGTCAAGTCACTATGATGAAATAATAGTGGTTTGATTCGATGATGAGGAATGACACATTTTTTTATGATTGTGGATTTTGAGTTATTGAAATGATTCACACTCTTGCTACCAATGAACCATATGTATTGACATCAATGGAGAAACAAGTTTTTCTGTCAAAGATTATATTCAAACTGAATTTGATGTCATTATTGATGTAATACCAAGACATATTTTTTATGATTGTGAAGATGGAATTGATACCATATCTTCTTCCATTAGACCCAATCCATTTATTATAAACGATGATTATAATACATCAATTTTCAGAGTTGTTTGTGAACCTAAAGTTGAGGTGGGAAATATATGTGAACATTCATCTGTGTTCTCAATTCTTTTGGTTTAGAATGACTTGGGTTGTTGGGGTTGGTGCTATAAAAATTAATTTACTACTGATTAAAAATATTTTCTATCCAAATCTACCTTCATGTCATTTTTTAATATTTACTGGTTGTAGTATTTTTGAGTTGTATTTTCAAATAACGAATTGAACTATATTCAAACCTACCAATCCAAAAAAACTAAGAAAATTAAATTGTAACAAAAAAGGTGAATTGAATTGTATATAGTAAACTAATTGATATTAAAATAAAAACCAATGAAAATAATGACATAACCAAAAAAAATGAAAAAATTGCTTAACCCAAAATATGAACCAACTGACCAAAGACAACTAAAAATGACAAAATGAATTCAACAATTCACATAAATGAACCAAATGACCTAAGAAAAATAAAAAATGAAAAATAACCTAATCAATTGAACAGAATGAACGTATTGACCTAACCAAATTTGAATTAGATTGAATTAAAAATAGAAAAAACTATATCATACCAAATATAAACATGCTAATTTGAATGTATTGTTTTTTCTAAGACATCTATTATGTTTTTATTTTAATCCAACTATATATAAAATGTTTTTCTTATATCACTATGTATACTATATTTGGTTTGAAAATAGGTATTCCTTAATTAATTTAGGCCACACTTCTTTCTTGTTTCAGTTACACTATAGTTATGGATTTCTAATTAATCCCATATTTTTTTCAAATGGAGGAAATGAAAAACACTGATGATCTATGAAGAAAAAAGAAGGCAGTCAATAATCGATGAATGATTGAGATGGGTGTCTCACATTTACTTCATGTTATGATTATTTTAGTTCAAAAATATATATAAATAACATATAATATCATGTGTTCAATTTTTTTTAACTTTTAATCATCATCCACCACCAGGTGTTAGTTATTCATTGACCAACCTAGTGGTTCCATTTCTCAGGTTAGAGATTCAAGGGGATAGTACTACAGAAAGGAACTCTAATTAGCGTACCTGATCACACCCTATCCCTCCCCCCTGAGGTACCATCTACCACACATTCTGACCTCACAATGTTGTTATAGACACACCAGATATTTAGTCCACTCATGTTTTCACCTCCATCTTCATCTGAACCTCCCTGAATCTCTTTCCTGTATCTGATTATGATTCTTATTCCTCATCCTTATCATGCATTTTCATATCCATCTATTTCATCTTCTTTTCCTTCTAATTTCTTATCCCCGGGCGACTATATTCTTACCTCTTTTACTTCTACTTCAACACATTCTGAGCCAGTGGAGAATACAATGGGACCCATTAACTTTGTACAGGTTGATGTTCCTTCAGTGGATGGGGATCCAATAATGCTCACCGATCAGACTACCTTAGGTATATTTATAGAACCCTAGTAAAATTTTCTTACATAATTTATTTTCATTATAAGGTGTATTGATATAATATTTTTTTCTTTCTTTAATAGCTGGATCTAATGATAAAAAACAAGGGAATACACACATATGTGTGGTGTGGAACTGCCTCACATATTTTATAGTAGAGTATAATGAATAAAAACAAATTATTTGAAAAATAGGATAGGAATGTAAGAGTTTTTTGGTAATGCTTTCTAAATACTATGACATCATTCATGTTTGTCCACTCTCATGGTGACACCTTCCAAATGAAGTAAATGATAATGCATGGGACCAAATATGGGTAAAAAAATTTGTTGTATTAAAATTTATATTATTACTGTATCTATATGAATTAATATTTTTATGCCAACTTCATTTTAATTTTCCTGATGGTGAGGTTGTGAGGCCAACATGGCTTATGGAATTAGGTGAGATATAGAGAGGGTATAATCACCCATTATATAGTTTCTATAATGCTTGAGTTGGAAAAGATTTAAAGGCCACACATATCATCGATGAATGTCTGGTAGAATATTATTGTAAAATGATTACTCATTGGTTGATTACCAAGTTCAAGATAATAATGAAATTTGAAGTTTTAAAGGAAAATTATAACGATTTTCATTAATATTTACTTTTGAATTATTGATTTTTTTTTAAGAATTACAAGGGAAAAAACAATTAATTTATGACATAACACTACACTTCAGAGTGAAAGACGATGTCGGACCATGAGAGGAAGCAAGTACGACACTCATATACTTATATGTAATTACTTTAATATCTCATGAAAATATGGGGGGTCAATTATCTTATAAATTCCTTTTCCAAAAAAGTATTTAAAGTAAGTGATGTGTTCTTTCTTAGATAATTGACTCATATTTTTTATGTTTTATCTCTTCATGATTTGATTAGAATTATTGTACATCGTATTTTATACTTCACTTTTTTCCTAAGACTTAGGGTGTTATTCCATTATGTTTTACATCCATAAAAATTAAGATAATAAAAATGATGATAAATATAAAATTGATTATTACCAAAAAAACCAAACCCAATGGAATAAAATAGAAATAACCTAATCCAAAGTAAAAATTACTAAACCGAGTAAAAATAATATAACTCAATTAAACTTCCCCAAATGAATATAATTAAACTAAAATTAAATGAAATAAAAAAAATTAATAGAACAAAACTGACTTTGTATTAAATCACCTAAATCAAACCAAGAGTATCTGACCATAACCAAATATTACTGAAAATACCTTATTTACACCAAACATATTCAAACTAAACAAAACTAGTTCAAACTAAACTAAACTACCTCTGCCTTATTCAAGTTGAACCATGCCAAATTAAAAGAAATTATAGAAAATTAATCAATCCCATAAAAACAAATTTATCAAAACTAAATCAAATCGAATCAAACTAAATTAAACTAATTATAACTGAATGAAATTGATCCATATAAAACACTAAAAAATAAATTTATACTAACCTAAACTGACCCAAATCAACCCAAACCACACTTAACTGAATTAAACAATACTAAATAGAATCGTAACAAACCTAACTAAATAAAATACATTTGAAAAAATATATATTTATCATTTCTTTACATAAATACTATTGAATGACACCTAAAGGAATCAAACCAAATTAACTAGAACTGAATAATGTTTAATTGAATGAAACTGAATCAAAACAGTTGAACTAAACTAAACTATCCTAGGAATACCTAAACATAAATGAACCCAAAAAAATCTACACAATTTCAAATAGAGGTAAACCAAATGAAATTGACTATAAAGGAATATATTTTTAATAAAAATACTAAAACCAACCTAAACCTAATAGAACTAAGTATTATCGAAACAAACCACACTGAACCAAATAATATATAATTGAATCAAATTGTATAAAAATAAATAAATAAATATTAATTTTATAGAATAAAATTGAAACAACAAAAATTTTACCAAATGAAGATGAATTGAATTAAACTAAATAGAACTATCTTGGCCTAAATTGACTCAATCAGATCTAAACTTAATTGAACATTCTTAAACTAAAATAAATTAAAAAATGTAAATAAATCATAATAAAACCAAACTAGATTGGGCCAATATGAATTGAACCAAATTGGTCTATACTAAAGTAGATTCAGCTAAAGTTGGTAGTCTTGAACCATCCTGGTCTGAAGGAAATGAAACTGGATCTAACTAAAAAAATTAATTAACCTAAATATAACTAAATTAAAATGATTAAAACAAAATAGAACTAAAATATAATGAAATAAATCAAACCATATTGAATAAATCCCAAAAAAACAAAATCAAACTAAAAAATTGGCTTAAATAGCTCAATAATGAATTGAACTCGCATGAACCACCCATAACCAAACTGAATGAATCAAATTAAAATCAATCAAACTAGACTAAATCAAAATTAGTAAACATTAATTAATATATCTTGACCAAAAATTATTAGAATGTAACTATACTAGAATAAACCAAATTTAATGAAATTAAGATAAATTAGTATAAATATTATCAAAAAACCATGAAAAATAATTCTTTTAGTGATGATGTGGATCACAGTAATTGAATGTGGGGTTCCAAAGAACACTAGGACCTCATGTGATGGAGAAACAAATTTTTAATTTCTTTAAATCAAAACATCTCAAGTAATACATTTAAAATATCAAAATGATCATTTAGTGAATGTAATGTGTATTTTTAGATCATACCAAAACATAATTTCTATATATTATAATCATTATTAGAGTGTTAATAACCCATTCATGCAAATTCCTTTATGTTATAATAATACATCTTCATCATGTCATTAATTATGGTGATCACAAAACCACCTTATTATTGATTACTTTGATGACTTGTTTACTTAAATATATGTTATATCTATTGATAACCCATTCATTGATACATATTTATAATTCATCCATCATATGTTATTCTTTTTAGCTTCATATGGAATTAATATTCATTGGATTTTAGTTATGAAATTCACTATTAGAAAAATATTTTAAATAATTGTTTCCAACATTAAATGTGATTAAATATGGTAGTTTTAAATATTTAATGATGTCTGCCTCTAGAAAAAAAAATTTGCTCGAGTAGAAAGAAAAAGAGGGAAGCACGGTAAACGAACCGATATAATAGAAAATTCTATGTTTTACATTATTGATTTGAATTTTTAATATCTATTTTTTAAATTAATAGTCTATTTATATTTTTAATGTTATTCTTTATAGTCCCTTTGTACCCAATAACTTGAGAACCTTGGCACAAATGATAACTTAGAACAAGTTTTGGGAAATTAGAACCATGACAGAGTACGTTGTTGACCAGGGAAGAGTATTATCCTGATGAGGTATTGGACCACTTTAGGTGCAGGTTCTAGTAACATAAAGTTGGAAAAAGTAAATGAACATGTATTATAGGATTAGTCTAAGGAAAAAAAGGATGAAAAAGTGCCATACTGGTGGAAGAATGGACTCAAAGAAAAAATACTGAATTTATGAAACTGAATGAAGTTTTATGTACATAACTTACACTAGATACCTCCATGGATTGTGATGCATATATGTTGATGATGAATATGTTATATAGTTCACTTATTAGTATTCCTTGTGGTGGTCTAGGTGATGATGTTCCTGGAAATGGAGATGGTGAGGATGGTTACGAGGAAGAGGGAGGGGTGATGGAGAGGAAGAGGGAGGGATGGTGGTGAGGAAGAGGATGGGGATAAGGTCGAGGTTGAGGATGTAGATGAGGTCGAGGATGGGGATTAAGGTGAGGACAAGTATGAGGATAAGGTTGAGTCTGGGGATGATAGTTATGATAGTGATGGTGATGAGGGACATATTGATTCATTACATTTTTTGATGATATTTTTTACATTTGTTTGATTATTTGGCGTGAATGAATATATGTGATATTTTTATGTTTGTTATCATTGGTTAAATGAATAAAATTATTTCCTATGTTTTCATTATTTATATATTTTTTTTGCTGTTATTTGAGGATAATCTATTGGTTTCATTGTAGTTTATGTGTGTTAAGGATGTTCTGTTGGTTTCATTATAGGTTGAGTATTTTCTATTTTCATTGCATTTGTTCTTTCTTGATTGCAGTTGTAGTGGGAAGTTAGTTTCATTATTTCTTATGTTTTATTTTAATTACAGGTAGTTTTTATTTATGTTGCAGTGTTATGTTGGTTTGATTATTTCTTGTGTTCTGTTTTGAAGTTTTGATTACAGGAGTGTACTATTTTGATGTTTTGATTGTCGGTGTAGTGGGCATGGGGGATGCTAATGGATGAGGATTTGGGGGGTTCTATACCAATTGGTTCATAACTATTGGCATACATATATTCCAATGGTTCTCAAAGAACCATTGGTAAAATAAAATTATAACCACCCTATACAAATGGTTTATAGAAAACCGTTGGTATAGTCCTTTTCCCAATGGTTTTAAACCTCTGGGATAGAGATTTCCCAACATTTTGGACCATGGGTAAATCTATTTACAAATGTTTTGGAACTGTTATCATATCTCTATCCCAATAGTTCATAATGAACCATTAGTAACGTCAAATTCTAACTACACTATACCAAAAGTTCACTATAAACCATTAGTATAGGTCTTTCCCAATGGAACTATATCCAACAGTTTGGAGAACCATTGGTATAGGCTATACCAATGGTTCTCCATCATGTACCAATGGTTTTGAATTATTGGTATATCCTTCCTTTATATCATTGATTTACCATGGGATTTTTAATATTATATAAGGACTAATATAATTTTCATTAACCGGTGAATTTATGTTAGCCATACCTAGAGGGAGGGGAATTGTGAAGCCGATGTTTTATCTAGAAAAGAGAGGCTAAAATAGTGATTGATTTTAAATTTAAATTTGTGATCCTTACCTAATGATTGTAAGATTATTGTTATGGGTGATTCCCTTGGTCTACATTATTTCCATCTGCCCTGATTTGTAGTGGTTGGGTATGATTTTATGAATTTTCTTTAATTAAAAGTTAAATTTTGGTCAATCATCAAATTGTTGATTCATTAGCTACAGCTGGCTGAGTCCAGAAATCATATTCATGATGCATGTATTTCCCACATGCACAATCTCATGGAAGCCATTATATAGTCATCACTCAGGTGACATGAGTAAAGTGTGGGTATAACGGTATCTTTTTGTGGTAAGAAGATTCACATGGGATCTTGTCATACTGATATTTTTATGCAATTATGTTAACCAATTCTATTTTTTATTCAATTATTTTCAATGATTATTTCCATGAATTATGTTATTTAAGTAATATATTTGGATCAATAATTAAACAATAAATATGAATATGAATGTTTGAATTTAATTATTTATCTCATTGAGTAATATTTTTTGGGTTTTTAAGTGTTTAATCTAAGTTGTTTATTACATTTTCATGTATTTAATAAAAAAATATTTTCCCAATTGGTAGCCTCAACTCAATAGTAGGCACACCAAATAGTTGACTTAAAGATAACTAGCTGGCTATACCAGCCCACAATGGAGGAAACATAATTGTAGGAGTGTGATACTTATATGTGGATCCTATGGAAAGCGTGGGTTTTCCTAATCCTGTGTGGACTGAGTAGTGTGTTTCTACCCATATGAATGTGTGTGTGTGTCAGAGATCCCACCCCGGTATAGTCTTTTTATCCGATAGCATCATGAATTTCATTTTAAACACTTGTCAATACATTTCATGATTTCAATGTGGGAAAATATTATAGTGGGTATTGTTCATTTATTATTGAAAAGGTGTTTTTAACCTTGGCTCTACATTCCTTTTCTTAGACAATTCTGAAGCTACCAACCTCAACATCTCTACTTCTTGGCATCGAGCCACTTGTAACATCTTATTATTCTTTTCAGGTACTCCTAGACCCTCATTTTTCACTATAATTTGGTTGGGGTTCTTCTTGGGTTGTTTTGAGAAGAAGAATTTGAAATTTTTGGACCTTTATAGGTTGTTCATAGTTGTCACATGGTTGTAAAAAACAATACACCCCATTAGAGGGGTTCACATTTAGGGAACATGGTTTTGTAAACCATGAATCCACATCCAGCTAACAATAAAAGTGGTGATTTTTAATTCCAAAAAAAATAATTAAAAATATCAAAACTTCTTTTTATCACATAATCATCACTAAATTGGTATTTTATGAAATAATAGTTCTTGGGGGCTCTAAAGAACCTATTTTGGAACTTGAAAACCCCTTCTAAGATGGTTTAAAGTTAGTAAATATCATCTAATTCATCTCCAATAAGGGTTCTTCTCCCATTCAGTATCTTTTTTTCTCTTCATCTCTCCCCCTATGGTTTGCTAGATCTTATTGATGTTGATAGATCTAAATTCCTTTTTTATCTTGAATATAGGTTTGATTCTTGGATCTCCATTACTAATGTTCTTCATTGGAGTTTCCTATTGTGGTTATTATGTTACGTGATCTACTTGTTATAGTAGGTAGTTCTGTATAAGTTTAAAAACATAATTTAATATTGAATTTCCTAACTGTTTTAAATTAGTTTAAATTAAATTATAAAAACCCAATTCTATGTGAATTGGGATTTTAAATTTATTTGTAATGATATTTTGGAGAAAATATCAATTCCAATGTAATTATAGATTTGTGGTATTATTATAAATTGATGGAATTGTGAAATTTATTTGAAATTGGTATTTGAGAAAAATGTTTTAAACTATTCTGATAAGAACCACGGATTCATTTTATCCTTAAAAGGAATTAAAAACGTGTGTTTTGGTTTTTAAAGATAAAGTTTCATATTGAAAGCGGAAATGCAGAAATTTTATTTTTGAATAGGTTTGAAATAATTTTTCCATTATTGATTATTGTTTGAGAACATGAAAGCCTAGGTAGTTAGTGAGTTATTTAGGAAAACATTATAATATTGTATTTACCTAGAAACATATTGATTCTTTACAACTCTAATATAAACCTATTGGTAGACCTTATCCCCATTGGGATGTTGGTTATTACTCTTTGGCCAATGTCAGATGGATGTGTGTGCATATTGTCATTGTCGCTATAATAGTGTGTGAGGATCCCATAACCTGGAACTATTATACCTCTTGGAAGATGACTATGTTTCTCATTTTTGATTATTTTGATATATATTCCATTGTTTTTAAATCATACTTACATATTACTGATGAATTTGTATAAAATTATTTATATAAACTGTATATTAAGACATTTTTTGAAATGTTTCCATCAATTAAAATGAAAAGAAAGATTTGTTTTAAATATTATCTTGTAATTTTATGCCTATTTTATTTAAAATTGAAAGGATTATTTGGTTAATTGATATTTCATATTATTATGGAAAACTCGATGAGACCCTACTATATTTTATCTTACATCAATCATTTTCCTTTGGGCGTTTATATATTATCTTTTGTCATGCTCAAGAAAAGGGAAAGCACCACTTGTAGGTGGTTATTGTTGGTGAACTATTGGGCATGGAGTGTTGTGTATATTGGTACTTATTTTATTTCACTTTTTATTTCTAGTACCCTGTGGTTATACCTTGGGTTTATATACTAGTTTGACTTCTCATACTATTCTCCCTGTGAAGTTTTCTATTGAGCATATTGACTTGTATCAGTTTTTCAACTGATTATGTGAAAAAAGTATTCCCTCATTTATATTGTATGATACCATGTGCTAATATTCAACTCATGGGGACCAGTAAGGCCCATCGGTCCATGTCAATGTTGTCTCGATAGTTAGGGTACCAAGGTATCTAGGCCATTTTGTGATAAAGTGGTATTATTGGATACAGGTTATGCATCTTTCTTGGATTCCAGAATGTAGTTGTGTGATCATTCTAGGACTTAGGAGGTAGATTCAATTTATTTCCTAGATATTTCTCATCATATTGAGCCTTAAGTCACCTTGGGTGGTTAGGGAAATATTTCATAAGGATTAGTTCTAGTATTTTCCCTGATTTCGATTTGGATAATTAGAAATCAAAATCTTGTTTATCTATATGACGGGATTTTTCTCCCATGTTTCTCCTTTTTTAGAGTTTCGCTATGTAATTTTCAGATGTATTTATTATTTTCTATTGATATTGTGTATAATCATGCCTCTAAGAATACATTAGAGTAGGATCAAGGGGGAATCTATGGTCGAACCACAATGAGAAAATCCTCTCATCAACTGTAATCTCATTGCGGTTATTTTCAAAGTTGTTTAAGATCTAGGATAGGCACTAGAACCCTTTCCTGTTCAAGATCTATGTATGGAACCTCAACGGGGTGAATTCAGGATTCGTGGTTATACATTTCTTCCTCATATTCCACTAGTGTTTATAGGGTTAAAATATCCTTAAAAATCTAAGTATTGGTTTAGGAGAGTTTAACATTTATTTTAGTTCTTGGAAACACCGGATTCTATCAAGGTGAAATATGCCACCTTCAAGCTAGAGGGACCTTGTAGGAGATGGTTGGACATGATGGTGATAGAAAATAATCATGAGGAATTATAGTGTTAATAATTTAATGTTCTTTTCATTGACCATTTCTATCTATAGTTTATGGTGTTGTCTAAGGAATTGTAGTTTTCCAAAATCGAGTAGGCTAATAAGACCATGATATATTATGCTAATTACTTTACTGAGCTTGTGAATATTTCACCTGATATTTTGTTGAATGAGAATAAGAAAACTCTATGGTTCAGCAAGGGACTTCGTTTTAATATTCATTCTCATTTTTTCTTGTTGAACCTCCCTTCTTATGTTGATGTGATGGACCTGGCTAGTAAGTTAGGGTTGACGGGAGTATTTTTCTCCTAGTGGAAACTCTTTCAGTTACTTAAAATGAAATAGGAAGTGTGATGAATCTCGTGGTGGTTATTGACTATAGGGTTTTTCTAGAACTCCTACAATCCCAAGAATATTCCCTTTGATTGTATACAAGTTTCGAAAACCTGGGCATTCTAAATGGGTTTCCACTGCCCAATATATGTGGCTTCTGCAGATTCTCATGTTACTTGCGGAAGTTTTTTCATATCTATTTTGCTTCATATATCTTCATGAGATCATCAGAACCAAAAATTATTGTGGTTAAATCATATACACCAATAACTAATGGGTTTCAACCATAGACACCTAGAATAAAGCTTCCTCACATAGTGTAAGAGTCTCTAGAGTAAGTATATATAGGTCTAATGACTGTGAGAGGTTTCATCACTATAGATTCATCTTTAGTGACAACTTTATTTGATACCGGTGAATATCATTCATTCATTTCAACTTGTATTTTGATTCGTTTAAATTTTTTATGGATATTTTATCTTATTTGGTGGATACTACTATGCCCCTTGGAATAAAGAGGGGTGGGGTCTTTGTTGTACTGCTTGTGTATTTTCTTTATTAGAGATTGAACTTTCTTGGGATTTTCTATTTCTCAACATGAAACCTCTTAATGTCATATTCAAGATGTATTGTCTTACTACTAATAAATACCAAATCAATTATTATCTTTGAAGTGTTTCTTTTACTACACCTGGTGGTGTTAGTCATGTATTTTAGGGAAAATGGGACCCAAGTTTGATTCGAGATGAACCTTATTATCTAGATTTGGGGAAAGTAATATCAGGGTTTTCTTTTGATCTGGAGTGAATATTTTAGTGATGATCTCCCTCCATTTTTCATCAAGTTTATGGATGTTTTTCCTTATGACTTCTCTAGTTTTCTTCTTGTAAGAGTGGTATAATTCTATATTGATTTATTGTTAAGTACTCAAATAGTATATATTCCCTCTTACCACATAGAACCATCTAAAATGAAAGATTTATAGACAAGTTTGGATGATATTTAATAGAAAGTATTTATATACCTGGGTGTTTCACCTTGGCTGGTGCATGATATATTTACTAAGAAAGCTAATGGAACACTTCTCCAATGTTTTGATTATATAAAACTCAATTGGGGGAAAGTAAAGAAAAAACATCATTTATCATGGATTGATGGACTATTTAACCTTTTGAAAGGGGAAAAGTTTTTTTTGAATATTAATCTTTGATCTAGTAATCATAAATTAATAATAAAATAATTTGACATACAGAAAACTACCTTTTAGACAAGTTATGATCATTATTATTACCTTTTCATGTCATTTGGTATAACTAATGATCCTGCAATATGTATGGATTTAATGAACCAAATATTAGATGAGTATCTTGATACATTTGTGGTGGTCTTTGTGGATGACAGTCTTGTTTTCTCTAAGTCTAAGGAAGATCATGTCCATCATCTAAGAGTAGTTCTAGAATTGTTGATAAATCACTGAATTTATGCCTAGTTATTGAAATGTAATTTCTGGATTTGGGAAGTGATGTTCATAGGACATGTGGTGTCATAACATGGTATCTTAGTTGATCTTGAAAAGGATAAATATATTATGACATGGGAAAACTATGAAATGTTTTTCAGATTCATATTTTACTAGGATTAGATGGATATTATCACTGGTTTTTAAAGGATTTCTCAAAGTTATATTCTTTGATGACTTCTCTAACTCGTAAGGGAGTGATGTTTTCTTGGAATGATAAAAATCATAGATCTTTTTTTGAGATCAAATTTATTTTGACTACTATATTGGTGTTGACTCTTCAAGAGGTTTTGCTTGGCTATGTGGTCTTTTGTGATGCATCATGTTTAGTTTTGTGATATGTTCTTATATAGGGTGATCATGACATTTCTTATTGCTCTAGGAAGCATAGACCACATAAGAATAATTACCCAACCCATGACCATGAACTCATATTTGTGATGCATGCACTTAAGAGCCGACGACATTGCCTTTTTAGGGAGAGGTTTACTGTGTATTCCAACCATAGGAGCGTCAGTTATATCTTCTCCCAAAAATATTTAAATCTACAATAGAGACATTGGGTGGAGTAACTAAATTTATTTTATTTTGACATAGCATATACCCTGAGAAAAGGAAATTTCACCATAGGTGCTTTGAGTAGGAAACTTCCAACCCATGATGTGAAAGCATCATCAGAAGAGTATAACCTAATGGATCTTTTTTCAATGTATCATATTGGAGTTCAAGAAATATGGGATGATGTTTTATTGTCCAATGTTCAGTTGGCCTCATCTTTTACCAAGATGATTCTTCAGGAAAGGATGGTTAATGATGAATTCTGTGGCATTCGAGACTCTCTTTATGGTGGGGATACTGAAGTTGAGTGGTCATTCTCCATAGAGGGTATCTTATGTTTCCATATCTAGTACGTTGTACCTTTTCCTATAAGGAAAGGTATTATGGGGTATTTCCATACTTCCCAAGGTTTTGTTCACCCATGAACTATGAAAATATTATATGGCATGTGATGATGAGTCTAGTAGTTAGGTATGAGGAAGGGAATTACTAATTTTATCTCTCATTTTTATTCACGCCAACATGTAAAGGATGACCACCAAAGGTATTTGGGTTTAATTTAATCATTTTTATTTCCCACTTGAAAGTGGGATGAGATATCTATAGACTTTGTGGTTGGTTTTCCATGCACATAGAGAAGGAATAATGAGATATGGATCCTGATATATAGACTCACCAAATCGCTACACTTTATACCCATTCATGATACAACCAAATTTGAGGAGATGGAAAATATCTATGTGAAAGGTATTTTTCATTTTCATGGAGTTAAATCTTTTATATTCTTTGATAATGTTTTTTTTTACTTCTCACTTTTGGAGATTCCTCTAGGAGGCACTGGGATCTCAGGTTCACTTGAGTGAGGCATACCATCTGCATATAGATGGATATATATATATATTCTCAAGGATATTCTAATGACCTATGTTTTTGTCTTTGGTGGAGCTTGGGATGAACATTTGTGGCTAGCTGAGTTTTCTTATAACAATAGTTATGAATTTGTGATCAGAATGGGTCCCTTTGAAGCCTTATATGGTCAGTCTTTTAAATCATTGTTATCTTGGATGAAGATCAGACAAATTTCCTTAGTTGGAATGATCTTGATCCAAGAGATGATAAAAAATATTCAGTTGATTCATCAGAGGATGTTTATGATAAAGATCAAATATAAATCTTATACTGATCATCACTATAGACCGCTGGATTTTTTAGTTGGTGATCATGTTTTCTTGAAGGATTAACCTCATTTGGGTCATCAATATCCTTGGAGGAAAGGTAATAATGCTCTTCATTTTGTGGGACCATTTTAGGTTTTTTAGAAGGTGGAGGAATTGGACTACCATTTAGTACTTCTTCCACATTTGTCGTTGATACATAATGTGTTTCATATATTTCAACTATGAAAGTATCTTTCCAATCTATCTCATATTCTAGGATGGAGTAATCATGATGTTGATCCTAACATATCTGTGACTAGGAATCTAGGGTGGATAGTTGATTATAAAATAAATGTACTTAATGTGAGTAATATACCTTTGGTTTAAGTTATAGGTAATCATGGTTCTAATAATCATATAGAGGCACAATTGAGAGAGAAGTGGCCTCATATTTTTGACAAGGAGACTTTTTCATAGGATTTATGGGGAAAGAAAGTTTATATGGTGGGGATGTTGTAACAACCTATTACAATATTCAAGTACACATTTACCCTTTATTTTTCTATTCTTTGGTTGGGTTTTATCATGGGTTGTTTTAGGGAAGAAGTTAAAAATTTTGGACTTTTCTGGGAAATGCACGGTTGGGACATGTTTTTCAAAAACTGTGCGCCCGCCCAGTGGAAACTGTATAAACCCAAATAGTCAGGGTTTACATGGTTGGTACATGGTTTGGAAAACCATGTTCCCACCCAGTAGAAACCATGAACCCCATTAGAGGGGCACATGGTAAGGGTGTAAAGTTTGAAAAACTATGTGGCCCTTCCCATCTAACCATGTGAGAGATAATTTTTAATTTATAAAAAAATATTAAATATTTCTTGAACCCCATTTTTATCAAATTCTCAACCCTAACTTAGGATTTCCAAAAATACTAGGTCTTTTTAGCTCTCATGGACCCATTTTGGCTCCTCCAAACCCCTTCTTAGGTGGATCGAGGTATAGCGAATGTCGTTTGATTCCTCTGTGGTAAGGGTTCTTCTTTGGTTCTCTATCTTAAACTCTATTCTTTTATCCTCCTTTGAGATTTTTAGATCTACATTTTTTAAAATATTTCTAAAATCCTTTGTTTTTGATCTTCAACTGATTTTTGATTCTTGGATCTTTGTTCCCAACATTCTTCATTGTAATTTCTCATTGCGGGCGTTGTGATACGTGATTACCTTGTTACGGTAGGTGGTTCTATGAATGTTTGGACAAATAATTTATACTTGAATTTATTGATTGTTTTAGATTTATTTAAATTAAATTTTGAAAACCAAATTTTGTGTAAAGTGGGATTTTAAATTCATTTGGATTATATTTTAGGGAAAACCCCAATTCCTATGGAATTGTAGATTTAGGGTGTGATTGGAAATTTATGGAATTGTGAAATTGATTGGGAAAATTGATTTGAAATTGGTATTTAAGAAAACTGGATTAAACTATTATAATAAGAACCTTGGATTTTTTTTATCCCAAAAAATGAAATAATTTATTAAAAACCTATGTTTTGGTTTTAAAAGAGAGAGTAGAATATTGAAATTAGATATGGGGAAATTTTATTTGGAACTATTTTGAAATAATTTTTCCATTATTGATTGTTGTTTAAAAACAAGAAATCCAAGGATGTTAGTGAGTTATTTGGGATAAACACACTCAGTTTATATTTACCTAAAAATTTATTGATTCTTTACAAATTTAACATAAACCTATTAGAATATTTTATCCCCAATGGGATGTTGGATAGTCCACTTTGGCTAATGTCAAAGGGACATGTGTGCACATTTATTTTATCACTATGTGATTGTGTGAGGATCCCACAACCTAGAACTATCTTACCTATTAGAAGATGACTATTTTCCTTATTTGTTAAAAAAAATTATATAATCCAGTATTTATAAAATATTTTTACGTATTCCTTGTGAATTTATATAAAATATTTTATATAAAATTTATATAAATTCATTTATTAAAATGTTTCCAATAATTGAAATGAAAAGCATGATATGTTTTAAATATTATCTTGTATTATCATGGATTTTTTATTTAAAATTTTAAGAATTATTTGTTTAGTTATTATCGAATCTTATTATGGAATACTTGGTGAGGCCTTCCTAGGGTTTTAGCTCACACCATACCTTTTCCTTCAGGTGTTTGTAGATTATCTTCTCACAGGTTTGAGTAAAGGGAATGATCCACCTAGAGGTGATTTTTATTATTGACCTCTTGGAATTAGATTGTTGTGTCTATTAGGACATGGTCTATTTTATTTTTTCTTTATCATACTTTTTGGTTGTGCATTGATTTTATATACTTGTTTGACTTCAGGTACTATTCTCCCAGTGGAGTTTTCTTTTGAGAATACTAACTTGTACTTGTTTATTCTGTTGTTTATGTGGAAAAATTATTCCCTGTGATATTTTATAAGATTAAAGGTTCTATTATCCAAACCATGTGTATCGAGAATTTCCTTTTTTCTATGTCATTTTTATATCAGGTGTTAGGGTATCCGGTTATCTAGGCTGGTTCTAAACACCACCACCACTAGATCTGCCAAAAATCACCATTACTGATGGCCCAAATGATCAATATTGGGGTCAACCTACAATTTTATAGCCCCAAACCAGTAGTTATGAATATATTTTCCTCGTTTTACCTTGGTTAAATTCCACGAATATCATCTATAGGCTTTATCCAACTAATGTAAAGGCTGGAGGAAAGAGGAACCACTACTGCACCAACCCCATTGCACCACTAAATTTTCCTCTAGATTCGCCATGTATAACCACAACCATTCAATCCATTCATGTAAATATGATCACTATCAAAGATACCCACAGTCCACACTACAAATTTGGGAAGCCCGATAGCCATGTATATTTTAAAAATTAGGTTATTCAAAATTCAAACTAAGATCCAATTTTTGAAGATAGGAAAATATTTGAACCATGAATGATATAAGGGATCCTTTTGGAAAATCATAGAATATCCTTAACCACAAATGAGTGTATTTGGAGAAACACAAGGAGGATTCCATGATTGAAGGATGAGTTCTTGTCTCCTTTACTGATTTTATTCTATTTTATTTTATTTTTTGTAATTTAATTTTTTTTATTTAAGTTAATTCATGCATGTTAACTTCTATTCATTTCATTCCCCTACATTTCATCCACTATAATTTATTAATCATTATTTATTCTTCTTCTTATTTTTCTTTCGTCATTATAACTTTTTATTATATTTCTCTCTCTTTTCCTCTTCTTTTATTTTTATTATTTCATGTGATTTTCTCTCTTCTTCTATTTTTGTTTTATAATTCTCTCTATATCTATCCAATTATTTTTATTTTATTTTTATTAACTTCTCTTTATCGTCTTTATTTCCACCAAGTGATCTCATACCATTGAGAATGAGGGGTTGGCTCAAGTCTTTTCTTAGGGGAGGTTAGGTTTTCTTGAATTTTATCTTGAAGTTTATTCTGTGTTTTTGGTTGATAAAAATGGCATGTATGTGTGTTGCAGTTGACCACCACAACATAAAACTCAAGTATACTACTATTATTTCATTTATTTTTTTTTTACCCTTAAATTTATGATTATATCTTCACATTCACGATTGTGGTGTTCCATCAACCTTAATTACATTAGGATTTGGAATTTAGATTTCTTAGGAAACTGATATTTCACAAAATATAAATAACTGAATAGTTATTCAAATGTGAGATATCATAACTGAATTATAAAAATAAATTATAAATATAAAGTAGTATAATGATAGAGCATAAATCTGTACTAATGACCAGGTTCTTTCTTTCTAATTTCCTTCTGTTTATAATTGGATGTTAGTTTACTTTAAATTTTAATTCTTCATGTATTTTTATTATTTTATGAAATAATAAAATTCCAAAATTATCGTTGCATTAATAAATTATTAAAATATAAAAAAAAATTATTTAGGTGAATTAGAATAATTAAGTAAACAATTTTTAGGATCCTTAAGTGAGACGACCCTGGTCTACTACTTTTATTCACTAAGAAACAATTTATAAATTTTCTTTTTACACACCCCACAATAGGAGTGCATCAAAACTGGTTTCTTTTTCAGGGATCCAATCATTGTTTATTTTATTTTTATTTTTCACATAGTATATATTTTTCATTTATTTATAAACCATAAAAATTGCTTTTTCTATTATGTATTCAGATGATTATTACTCTGTATGGGCTAACAACTCACAGGTTAAAGAATCAATAATTTAATAACCCTGGTCTATAGAAGATGGAGTTGTAATTTTTTCTCGATAGATAATAGGATCCCATAGACAAATCATCATAAAAAATAAATTCAAGTACCTTATCTAAGAACTTAAATAGACACGCGATCAACCATTATTCAAAGGATTTTACATATAAATAATATAACTCTAGGAGTACTTCTTGTAATTTTATCAAGAATTGTCTACAAAAATGGTAGAGATATCCTTACTTTCTTCCAAAATTTATGAATAAATTTCATTAGTGAAATATAGAAACAAGTGGATAACAACAATATAAATTATGATATTCAACAGCTTGAAGAGATGGTATAAGATCTACATGAAAAAATAGACTTGTTAACTGATAATTTTAATGAATCCCTTAAGTAACCTAAACCTGAACCAACAGATGAACCCTTAGTCTTCCATGGTTTTTCTATGGACATCCAAAACATGGAGTACATTATTGAGGAGTATCCATATCCCAACCATCTTAAGGATCATATCCAAACATACCATGAATAATTAGAGTGCATTCATGATGAGGAATATTTTTCTATTGAGCTACATGTGGGAGATCAACAAGATCTAAACAACTTCTGTAATGAGTTTGATGTGAAACTTGATCTTTCAATTCCTTATAAATTAAAATATCCATCACCATTTCATATCTCTATATCCATGGAAGAATAAACAACCAAAGTGGTGGAATTTGAATAAAATATGGAAGATCCCAACTACCTACCTCCATCTACTGAGATATAACTTCAAGAGTCACTTAACACTGAATAATATATTGAATCTGAACCAAGATGGGGATTTTATCATTCCTTGAACTCTATTTCATTTTATTTTATTCAATATTAATTGGATATTAATTCCCACTACTTTGAATTTTTATATTATGAAAATCATTGTTTTTTCTTATAGGAAATTGAAGAAGAAGAACATGAACTTGTCAAATAACACATAAAGATCCCTAATCTATAAGAACATATATTTGAGGAAGTCCATAAATATTTCCAAGTATCTGATCATGAAGAAATCAAGACACATGATTCTCATTATTAAGGGGATAATACTTTTGATTACTCAAATTTAAATTTTGTTCAAGTGAAATTACCTGGTCAATTTATTTTGGTCATTTAATCCAAGAATCCAAAATTGAGAAAGCACAAGACAATCAAGATTATGTTTCAAAAAATAGTAACCAGGAAGGAGTATTATCAATAATTCATCCTAACCCTTCAATGAAATTTATACCTAATTATTAATAGAATAGATCTGATATACTCTATCCAAGGGCCATTCCCTTACAATAAAGAATAATTATATGTTGGGAAAAGCCACGTGTGGTGGTTCATGTCTAAGAATATCTACCCACCATAAAACTATGGATAAAAGATATTAATTCCCTCTAAAGGTAGTAAAAATCTAGGGCCTACTTGGGGGATCATACGAAGATTTATCTTTACATTCTTTCTATAAATTTCAATTTTTTTCTTTGAATTAATTTACAATGTAGCCCACTCCCTCTATTATTTTTCTCATAAATGATGAGGTCCTTAAATTTTAATAAATTTTTATCTTTTTTAGGCCCATCATGGTATAATTCATCCCTTAAATAGGGGAATAAGTGGGATATTTCTTCATTTCAAAAGGTAGTTCAATTTTAATTTTTATCTTTTAAACCCCCTATATTTTTGTCTAAAACCATTTTGGAACATTAAAATGAAAATTTCATGACCACACATGAACTACTTATTTACTTGACTTATCTAAGAGACATGTGTTTCTTATAAATCCTATTATTCTATGATTTATATTTCAATGATAAATTATATTGGATGAGTAAGATGGAAAATTGATTTGTCATAGTGAATCATGTATAATAAAATAAGGACTCGTGATTTGAGAGAATTTATTAATTCATGTAGATAAAAATTCCATATCATTTATCATGATTTAAATTTATGAAATTCATGTGAATTGGTTTTTTATTATTATTCATTCCTTGAGTGATTTTCCAATGTTATAATTTCTATTATTGATAGTATTTCTAGACCAAATATTTTTTATTTTATCTTCTTCATATTTCTTGATTTATCTTGGGACATGTCCCTTACTATAACTTGTATTTGAACTTTTAGAAGATATGGATATGAAAAACCATATTTAAAATGATCAAGTAATGTTTTCAAAATCCCTTATCCTTGATACCACCTTTACATTAATCCTTGTTTAGCCTATAGAGACCATGAATTACCTTACTATGGATGATCCACATTTCAATCCAATTTTATCCATTCCAACCCTAATCTTATTATTTTCATGATACATTAAAATTGAAGTGTGGGGTTAGAGAAGTAATGGTGAAGGAGAAGAAATTTATTGTAAGGAACAAGTTTGGGGGTGATAATTATGGGTATTGATAAAGGCTTCTGATTCATTTATTATACTTTATTGTTTGACCATCTTAAAAAATGAATAAAAAAGGAATGGGTTGTGACTTGGAAGAATAAAAAATCACCATACTGGACTGATGGGTTTTATCATATGTGGTTAGGTGGTGGATGTGAGGTTTATTAAAATAATAAATTTAGAAAAAGTAAAAAAAAATATTAATAAAATTACTTTGAAAAAAATCCAAAAGGTAGTAAAATTTTCAAGAAGGAGCCCAAATAATTCATTATGCTTTATTTTCATCATAACCTTTACTTTGAGTTTTGGGGGAAGGTCACATATATGGTTTTATTTTTATAATTTTTATCTTTTATTATTTATTTACATTTATTTCTTTTATTTCCAAAGATTTATGGTGAAAAATGGTGATTTTAAGGTTTGAAAGGAGGTGGAACATGGTTAGTAGACGGTTAGTAGGAACTATGTGCCAGCCTAGTGGAAACCATGCACCCTGGACAATGCCATTGTCTAGGTCACACAGACTAGCACATGGGTGTGCATCCCTCTAGGGATAGGCATGCACCTATTATCATTTATTTATTTGAGGCTCACAGCTAGGTGCATGGGATTTAACCCCCTTTATTAAAATTGTGTTTCCAGTTATCCTCTTGGAAAGTGGTACCGCCTAGTTGGAGCATAGTTTGGAAACTCGTGCGGTCAGATAGATGTATAAAAAATTTGAATTTCCTAAAATAAACCTCTCTTATTTTATCTGTAAATAACCCCCAACTCACCCAATTAAAACTCCACATACTTAAGAATGCCTCCCCCTTCCTCCTTTCTCCCATGGGCTTTAATATTTGGGTGGGTTTGTTTGGATTACTCAAGAAATCATCAATTAAGCATCTCATCTTCTCTCTTATTCTCCTTTATTGTTTTTTTATCCTTTAACTTGTAGGTTCTCTTACTCTAGAAAGGTTTTTTACCTAATGTGGTTCAATATTTATTCTTTGGGTTAAATCTCGATGAGTTCGGTGCACCCTTTCCTTTATAGGGCCTCTCATTGGTGTGATTGTGGTTTCCAACCAGTTTTGGATGGTTTAAATTATGAGAAGTGTGTTTTTATAAGATGTGGTTCATGTGACATAGGTATTGGTTTTGAGAATAATGGATTCCTATATATCTAGGTGGGTAGACTAGGTTTAGTATGTTATGTGAGTCGGTGGAGCTGAGGCTTGGTCTCCCTAACAGTATTGCACAAAAACACTAACTAAACATACATGTGATGGGGATTGAGGGATCAAAAGGGACTATTGTATCTAGGAGATGGCTTTCTCACCAAGAGTATGTGGATCCTAGGACCCCGATAACCCTAATTCTATAGGTATTTCCCATGGTTCTCATTCTATTCTTATCATTCAAATTTATATCATCTTCACTTTATTTTTTAATTTCAAATCTTGTTTTGTTAAAATTGTACCATTTTTTCTTCAAACTAGAATTTTTATTTTTCATTTAATTTTAATACAAGGAATCACTTTTAGTGGTATCCTATTGGGAATCTGGATTACACCCTACATACACCCATGGTTGTATGTAGACCTTATTATGTTGTCCTAGGTAAAGGAAATCCTTCTCATGGTAGTGATTGTAGATCTATGTACTAGTGCTTCCTCTTTAGGAAGGTCTTCATGGAGATGGCATGAGGGTGTTTATCCTCTTGTTTCATGGAGTCTTGTTGTCTAGTTGGTACCCCTCCCCATTTTTTGTTATTTTCAGTTTTTTTATAACTGTAAAATATTTAACTCATATTTCAGTACTATATCGTGGTCTCTTATGTTTTGGTAATTGATTATGATGTGATATATGATTCTTGTGAGTTTATTATGGTTGATTAACTTGTGAAAAATTGTTACCAAAGGCATTTCTTGATTAATTGGCACTAGTTTCTAGCTGATGGGGATCGGGAACACCCTTAGGACCATGACACGAGATGGGTTGGGTGATAGTTGGAATAGAAGATCGGTCTAGTTCATGAAGAAATGGTTTCTGTGTAGGTTTTTCCCTTTCTGGGATCATGTCATTTGGAATAGTCTGGATACACAATATTTAGGAGAGTCGGGTCTTGATGTTATGGCTATGATTGGGGTATTTGGCCAACACACCTTAGGACTAGCTCGGGGTCACCATGGGATATTTGGTATTTGGTTTGACTACTTCTCTAGGTAATAATTACAAGTTGTAGATTATACAGGGATGTTGATCTGGGGTGGAGTGAGTTGGATTGTTATTGTTCTTATTATCATTTTGTCTTGATTTATGGAAATGTTTGAAGATTTTTGTTGCTAAAAAGTTTTATGAATGTTGTATTTATGGATTATCTTCTGTTTGCTAATTGATTTAGCATCATGCCTCCCTAGAGACTTCATGTGCAACCACATGAAGAGGATTGAGAGATTTCTCCCTCAACAGTTGATCAAAGGTTAATGGAAGTCATGGTATATGTTGTCTAGGTGTGGGATCATGGAGTGGGCTCCAGTCTTGGTCATGCTAAGGATACTGAATTGGGTATAGAAAATAGAATATCTTAGGAGTTACTCAATAATTAATCCCCTTACTTCTAGGGTAGCATGAACCCCTAGTAAATAGAGGATTGGACTAAAAATATCGAAAGTATTTTTCAATTTCTTAATACTCTATAGGTGGTTAATGTGAAATGTGATTCTTTTATGTTATAAGGTCTCAGTTAGAGGTGGTGGGACTCAATGTTCTAGGCTACGAATCATGATTATATGGGATGTAAGTACTTCAAGGGTATATTCAATAACAAATATTACCTAGAGATCTTGTCCCTTTCTAAGACCTAGGAGTTTTTAGATATCCATCAGGAGGGTCAAATCATGTTGTAATATGCCAACCATTTTGATGAATTGGTTTGTTTGGCAACTGATGTGGTTTCTAATTAGTAGTTAAAGGCTCATCTTTTCAAAATGGGTTTGTGGCCAGACATTTAGTCCCAGGTATTCTTGTTCATGATAAAGACATATTCTGAGATAGTTGATTGATCCCTGATGGTGGAGATTGGTCACTCTGGAAGGTCTAGTATTTCTAGGATAGTTTCAGAAATAGTACAGGGTAGTGGTGTGTTGTTTAAAAAGAAATGGAAGCATGATGAGAAGGATAAGAGGGGAGGTGGTAGTTCAGGAAATCCTTCCTTACCTCCATAATTTGTGACCATTTATGGTGAGTTGGTCATATGTTACCAGAGTGGAAGGCCATGGCACATTTCGGTAGCATGTACAGTTCCACCTAGACCCTTCCATCAGTGTGGGTGCATAGGGAACTTATAAATATTCTATAAGAGTTTTATAATGACATAGAGTGGTGAAGGTTCCTTAGAAAATAGTGAATTACTATCTCTATCCAATGCATCAATGGTTATGGGTTCTTAGACCGTTGGGGTGCCAGTAAGGTAGGGTCCTTTATGAATAGAGTCAACACATTGAAAAGCCACAAGTTAGTAACTAATTCTAGGATTTAGAATAGAAGAAACACCTTCATGCTATGGATCATGAGATAGTGGAATTAGATACATGAACTAAAATGGTTTGAGGAATCTTTTTTATTGATCCATCAATAGCTATTTTTTTATTTGAGATGGGTTGTTTCAATTCAATAATTTATTCCCATCATGTGGAATTGTTGAAATTTATAACTGATTTTATTTCATATGCGATGGAGTTTGTGATACATATTGGAAATAGGAGGGAATAAGGTTTCAGATCTCTTTACTACTCTCTCACTCTTTCAGGGGTTGATCTAGAATGGGATTTCCTAGTTATATAAATAGACATATTTAACATGATCCTTAGTATAGACTGGATGGTTTTTTTTAATGAACATTTCAATTATTTTCTTTGGAGAATGATATTTGTGTAAATTGATGGGAGTACTCATGTTTTCCAAGGTAAAAGAGACCCTCTATTAGGAAGTTCTAGACCTCCACTTCTAGAGTTGGTAAATATTTTTTTCCTAGTCTCTCATCTCACATTGGAGGATGATGGTAGGGGTTCATATGGAGGATTACCTCTTATAAAAGATGAGTAACCATAGGTGTTTCCAGATGATTTATCAGGTTTTTTAATTGAAGTGGGATATGGATTTCACCATTGATTTTGTTCTAGATCACTACCAATATTTCTTCCCTTGTATCATATGGACCCCACCGAGTAGATGGAATTAATGATATAGTTGGATGATTTTAAATTCAAAGGATTCATTCACCCAATCGCCTTTCCTTGTTCTACCCCAGTTCTGTTTTCAAATAATGATGAAGGATATCTCTAGTTATGAATTTATTACCATAAGTTGAATAAGTTAAAAATTAAGAATAAATACCAATTTCCCCAAATTGATGACCTCCTGGGTCAGCTCAAGGGGGAAAGGTGGTTCTCCAAAATCAACCTATACTCTGAGTATCATTAGGTCAGGGTTCAAGAAGAAAATATTACCAATACGGCCTTCCAATGTATCTATGACCATTTTGAGTATTTTTTCAAGCCATTCGGGTTGAAAAATTCACCAATAGTTTTCATGGAACTCATGGATCGAGTGTTCCATCAGTACCTTGACTCCTTTTTCAAGGTGTTTTTGGAAGAAATCTTGGTCTACTCTAAGACTGAGGAAGAGCATGATCAGCACTTGAGGATTGTTCTAGTCACACTTTAAGATCAATGTATCTATACTAAGATATAAAATTTTACCTTCTGGATTCGGTAGGTGAGTTTTATGGTCCATATGATTTCAGAATGCGGTGTTTTAGTGGACCTAGAGAAGATCAAAGAGGTGATGCATGGGAGTAACTAAAGAACATCTTTGAGATCAGATGATTTTTGGGATAGTTATGGTATTACATGTGGTTTTTCATGGATTTCTATCAGTGTACTCATCTATGAATGTAGTTACCCAGAAAGGGGTAAAGTTTGAATGGATCCCAGAATGTCAGGATTTTTTTTAGAAGCTCAAAAAATGTTTGACTGATCCCCTATTATGATATTTTTGGATTCTAGAATGGGATATATGATCTATTTTGATGCTTCAGGTATGGTTATTTGGTTTTTGTTAATGTAGGATGAACATGTGGTGGCATATTGATCTCTCCAAATATGATTTCATGCAATAAATTATCCAACCCAAGACCTATAATTATCAATAGTGATGCATTATTTAAAGACATGGCATCGCTATCTCTTCATGGAGATGTTTATATTCTACTTGGACCATAAGATTGTGTCCTATATTTTCATCAAAAAATATCTGAATCTGAAGAAATTATAATGGTTTGATTACCATTAGGGATTTGAATTTGATATTGTATATACTCTGGGTAAAGGGAATGTGGTAGAAGATTCCCTGAGTAGGAATATACCAGTGTAAGCCTTAAAATAGTCTAGTGATGAGTGGAATTTGATGTGTGTTTTTTCCCAAATGCATCTGGAAACCAAGGATCATAGTAGAGGCACATTCTAGATAGTTTTCAGTTGATACCCTCCCTTCTGGAGCTAATTTAGGAAGGGCATTCGAGTTATGAGTTGTGCCATCATTCTATATAGTATTTAAATGATGGGGAGGTACCTAGTGAGTTGTTGTTGTCTTATGAGGGAGTTTTATTCTTCCATGGTCGCTTTGTGGTGTCATTTTCTTTGCAAAAGTCGGTGATGTAGGATATCCACTAATATTAGTGGGTTGTTCATTTCGGGACCACCACAATTTTTTATGATGTGTGTTACTAGTCTGGTGTCCAGGTTTGAGGTGGGATATAACTGAATTTTTATCAATGTGTTATAATTTTCAACCAATTAAAGTTGAGCACCATAGGCCTTATAGTTTTCCTTAACCTCTTCTCATTCCTACATATAGGTGGGAGGAGGTCTCCATGGACTTCATCATTGTATTACCTCATACACCCTGGGGAAGGAACGTGGTTTGGGTGTTGATTGATCGTCTAACCAAATAAACTCATTTCATTCAGATCAAGGATGTGGATGAGTTGGCTCAGTTGTATGTTTAAGAGATAGTGAGACATCATGGTCTTCTGTCAGCTATCATTTTGGATATGGATCCCTATTTTACCTCTCATTTTATGGAAGGACTTTATAAGGCAATGGGGTTACTAGTTAAACATACTATAGTATACCATCTCCAAAATAATGGTCAGAAGGAGGGGCCGAATGAAATTATAGAATACACTCTATGTGTATGAGTTTTGGATTTTGGAGGCTCATGGGTTAACCATTTAGGATTGGTCAAATTTTTTTTGTATAAAAATAGTTATCAATCCTCAATTAAAATGGATTGACTTGAGGTTCTCTATGGTCATCCATTTCAATTGTCATTCTGCAAGATGGAATTGGGTGAGAATTCATTGTTCAGAATCATCCAGGTAAAAGATATTAAGGATAATGTTATTTTGATAATGTAGTGGTTATTAACAGTGAAAATTTTCCATAAATCTTATTTAGATCAACGATGTTGATCCTTATAGTTCTCAATATGTGATCAGGTTCTCCTAAAAGTGGCCCCTTTCTTGGGTCATTAACATCTTGGTAAGTGAGGAAAGCTAAAGTCGAGGTATTTCAGACCTTTTGATATTTTTGATTGAATTGATAAGATATAAAAATTTAAATTTTTCATATTAGTTAACATAGATTCATGGCATGTTTTATTTATCACAATTAAAGAAGTATAATATAGACACATATCACATGATTAACTAGGAAGAATTAAATCTAGAATCTGATTTTTTTATGTTTGAGTGACCAGTATGGATTGGGGATTTTCAAGATAAAGTAATTTTGAGGAAATCCATACCATTGGTTCGAATTAATTGGTAACATGGTAATGATGAGCATGAGAAATGGGAGTAGAATTCTTGGTTGGAGGAGTAGTATACACGTTTACTATCTGATTAGACTTAATATTGAATTTCTAATGGTGGGGATTATTTTTACATCTATGGTTTCATTTTGAGGTATTTTATATTTTATTTTTGTTCTTACCATTGTTATATGTCTTTAAATGAAGTTTTTGAAAAAAATCACTCTAGGAAGGAGGTGGCGCATGGTTGGTACATAGTAAGTAGAAATCATACGCCCTAGAAAGTGGCACTATCTAGGTCTGACTACTTAGTGCATGGGAATACGGCCCTCTAAGGACAATCATGCACTTATGAAAGTGGCTCTATCCAAGGTACATGTCTAGGTGCATGTGTCTTCACCCCTTCTAGGGAAATTTTGCGGTCAGTTTTCCTCTTGGACATAGGTGTCGTACGGTTGGCACACGGTTTGGAAAACTGAGTAACCAAACCATGTTGTCGGCCAGATCTTTAAAAATGTGGAATTTCCTAAAATATCATTCCCTGATTAAAACCCCAAATAACCACTAATTCACCCCATTCAAAATCCCCATCCCTAGGTGTGCCTCCCCCTTCCTCCTTTATCTCTTTTTCTTCGATCTATGGATGGTTTTGGTGTGGATTCTTCAATAAATCATCATGTAAGCCTCTATACTTCTCTTTTCTTCTCCTTTATTGGTTTTTTTCTCCATTATCTCTCATGTTTACTTCCTCCAATAAGGCTTTTAACCTAATGTTCGTTTAATATTGATTATTTGGTTAAACTATTGATGATTGTGGTGTTATATTACCTTTATAGGGTCTCTCTTGTTGTACCTCTCGAACCCCTCAAGGTTTTATTTTCATGATCACAATCACCCTCATATTTATCTAATCCTCTTTTTAAGTGTTTTTGGTTGATAGGAATCAAATCAGGTGGCCAAGGAATTGGGCCAAGAAAGAAAGAAGGCAAAGTGGACTGAAATTCAGTCCACCGGCCAACCGGTGGCTTCACCACCGGTCAGCCGGTGGAGCCTGGACAGAAGGCATCCTTCTGTCCAGACCACCGGCCAGCCGGTGGCACACCAGCGGCCAGCCGGTGGCACCTGCAATCAAGAGGGAGCCACTGACTCCCCACCGGCCAGCCGGTGGCCTCAGCACCGGCCAGCCGGTGGCACCCTCTCCAAATAGTGCCAGCTACTGCCTCACCACCGGCCAGCCGGTGGCTCTGGCACCGGTCGACCGGTGGCCCCTGGACAGGAATCCAATGACTTTTTGCAAACACCGGCCAACCGGTGGAGCTGTACCGGCCAGCCGGTAGCCCAGTCAAACTAGCCGTTGGCTTTGACCAGTCAACCTTCTTTTGGCCTCCAACGGCTCCGAGGCCTTTCCCAACGGCTCCAAAGACTCCCCAAGGGTTCCATGCCTATAAATAAAGGCCAAGGAAGCCCCGGACACTTACCGGAACTATACGGAAGCCTACGGACACCTTGTTGATCATTTGGCGTACCTCCGGCGGACTTCCTCAAAGGAACCCACCTAGCTCCATCCAATTCCACATCCAAGGAGCTCCTTCAAAGAAGCTTGGAAGCGGCCTTCAACATCTCCATCCATTCAAAGGCGCCCAAGACTTCCTCAAATACGGTTTTTCTTGTTTATTTGTTTTTGAGCTTAAAATTGGGTTTGTGCCTACAAACCCCAAACCCTTTTCTTATCCCCCTTTCTTTTGGGTTTCACACCACCATTAAGGTGTGAAGAGGTTTCTTCAAGCCTTCCCTTTTAAAAGGCTTGTGTCACGGTGAGCTAGCCTTCACCCGTTAAAAAGGCTAGTGGGTTCTTGCTAAACCATCAAAAGCAAGTGGGTTCTTGCTTAACCAATAAAAGCAAGCTGTAATAGGTCCTAGTGCTACCTCAAAGCCTAGTGGGTTTCTTGCTAAAACCATTGAAAAGCAAGCGGTAGGAATCTCTCAACGGTTGAGTTGGGAGCGGAGACGTAGGCCGGGTTTTGGCCGAACTCCGTTATCAATTTTGTGTGTCTTGCCTCTTTATTTCCGCTGCATTTTTCACTTTGATTTTTAATTTGTTAATCAATTTTTTAAAAGGCAATTCACCCCCCTCTTGCCATCATTCCCCGTCTTTCTTCCGCCTAACAATTGGTATCAGAGGGAATTTTGAATAAATCCCTAACCCGGTTTCAAATTTAAGATCCATTTAGATGGCATCTACCTCTTTCGCCCCCGAGGGCTACTCATTGGGTCGGGCTCCATTTTTTGATGGGACCGACTACAATTATTGGAAAACCCGCATGACTACTTTCCTTAGGAGCATAGGATATCCCATATACAAAATTGTCATGCAAGGTTATACTTTGTCTACCCCCGACGAATCCAAATGGACCCAAGCCGATATAAGAAATTTTGAGCTTGATGGCAAAGCCATGAATGCTCTTCATTGCGGCCTTGACCGAAATGAGTTCAATCGAGTTTCCACATGCACCTCCGCACATGAAATCTGGAAACTTTTGGAGGTTACCCATGAGGGGACCAACAAAGTAAAGGATACTCGATTGGACATGTACCGTCAGGATTTTGAGTCTTTTTCTATGCACCCAAATGAATCAATTTCTGAAATGTTTACTAGATTTATTGACGTGTGCAATGGGAGAAAGTCCCTTGGTGATGATGTTTCAGCTGAAGCAATGGTCAAGAAGATCCTATGGGTCCTTCCGAGCTCATGGGCACCAAAGGTGACGGCGATCCAAGAAGCTAAGGACGTCAAAAATATGCCGGTAGAGGAGCTCATCGGATCCCTTATGACGTACGAGATCACGATGAGGAGGCAAGCTCAAAAGGAGGGCACACCAATCAAGACACCAAAGAACATGGCCCTCAAGGTACAAAAAGAAGTAAGCTCCTCCTCATCCTCTTCCTCCTCATCTTCATCATCTTCAAGCGGCGACTCGGAAATGGAGAATCTCGCCCGCCAAATGCAAAAATTCATGAAGAAGCACAAGAAGAAAAAATCTCGCAAGGCGCGAAGGCAAGAACCCACCGCAAGATCCGAGCCCAAGGTAAAATGCTACGGGTGCGGAGAAAAGGGCCATTACAAGCCCCATTGCCCACTCAACAAAAAACGGGCCAAGGAAAAAGGAAAGAAAAAGGTCCTCAAGGCGACATGGAGTGACACCTCCTCTTCATCATCCTCCTCCTCCTCCTCGAGCGACAACGGTAGCAAATGCCTAATGGCATTCCATGAGGTAACTTCTTCCGACTCCTCCTCTTCCTCTTCAAATTCAAATTCTTTAAATCATTTGTCTTATGAAGAACTCTCACATGCTAGAGATCAATTAGAAAATGGTTTTCATGAACTCTCTTCAAAATTTGTTTCTTTGAAAAAGTCTTTCAAAAAACTTTCCTCCGAAAAAGACCAACTTCTCAAAGAGAAGGAGGAACTCACCCTTAAAATCCAAAATTTTCCAAATGTTGATTCCATGGAATCAACCATCAAAGACCTTAGAGAGACCCTAGCTAAGTTCACCCAAGGGGAACAAAATTTGAACAATCTCCTAGGTTCCCAACGTATATCTAGAACCACCCAAGGGCTAGGATACACCAACCGAGCTTCCTCCTCCCATGCTCCAACTGTTTTTGTAAGGGGGAGCTCTAGCTTTAAATTTTGTAATTATTGCAAAAAACCCGGGCACCTTATTTATGAATGTAATTGTAAAAACGCCCGGTACGGTCAACCCAAATCGATTTTTTATTCGGACGAATTCTATAGGAGAAGACCCGCCATGAGGCAAGTGTGGATTGAAAAATCCCTCTTAGCGAGTCTCTCCGGGCCTAAAATCATCTCTTTTCAAAATCCCTCTCCCCGGTGACTTTTTGTTTTTATTTAGGGGGAGTTAGGTTTGTTTAAGCTTTTTGTTTCAATTCAAACTTTCAATTTCAAATTAAGCCCTTTTGATTTCAATTTCAAAACTTTCAATTTCAAATTAAGCCCTTTTGATTTCAATTTCAAAACTTTCAATTTCAACTTTTGGTTTCAAATTTCAAATTTCAATTGGTTTTTGTTTCAAAACTTTCAATTAAAACTGTTATTCAATTTTTCATTTCAAAATCTTTGATTCAAATTTTCATTTCAACTTCAAAAATTTCAATTGATTTTCAAATCTCCATCTAGTATTTCAAACCTATTCCCTCAATCAAGTTTTATGCCCCATTCTATTTTGATAATCACAAAGGGGGAGAAATTTCTTGATTGATTGGGGGAGAATCCTTTTTCATCATGCTTTGCATTGCCTTTAATCTCAGTATTTTACTTTGTTTGTTTCAGTGATTGTGATCATCAAAATAGGGGGAGATTGTTGTACCTCTCGAACCCCTCAAGGTTTTATTTTCATGATCACAATCACCCTCATATTTATCTAATCCTCTTTTAAAGTGTTTTTGGTTGATAGGAATCAAATCAGGTGGCCAAGGAATTGGGCCAAGAAAGAAAGAAGGCAAAGTGGACTGAAATTCAGTCCACCGGCCAACCGGTGGCTTCACCACCGGTCAGCCGGTGGAGCCTGGACAGAAGGCATCCTTCTGTCCAGACCACCGGCCAGCCGGTGGCACACCAGCGGCCAGCCGGTGGCACCTGCAATCAAGAGGGAGCCACTGACTCCCCACCGGCCAGCCGGTGGCCTCAGCACCGGCCAGCCGGTGGCACCCTCTCCAAATAGTGCCAGCTACTGCCTCACCACCGGCCAGCCGGTGGCTCTGGCACCGGTCGACCGGTGGCCCCTAGACAGGAATCCAATGACTTTTTGCAAACACCGGCCAACCGGTGGAGCTGTACCGGCCAGCCGGTAGCCCAGTCAAACTAGCCGTTGGCTTTGACCAGTCAACCTTCTTTTGGCCTCCAACGGCTCCGAGGCCTTTCCCAACGGCTCCAAAGACTCCCCAAGGGTTCCATGCCTATAAATAAAGGCCAAGGAAGCCCCGGACACTTACCGGAACTATACGGAAGCCTACGGACACCTTGTTGATCATTTGGCGTACCTCCGGCGGACTTCCTCAAAGGAACCCACCTAGCTCCATCCAATTCCACATCCAAGGAGCTCCTTCAAAGAAGCTTGGAAGTGGCCTTCAACATCTCCATCCATTCAAAGGCGCCCAAGACTTCCTCAAATACGGTTTTTCTTGTTTATTTGTTTTTGAGCTTAAAATTGGGTTTGTGCCTACAAACCCCAAACCCTTTTCTTATCCCCCTTTCTTTTGGGTTTCACACCACCATTAAGGTGTGAAGAGGTTTCTTCAAGCCTTCCCTTTTAAAAGGCTTGTGTCATGGTGAGCTAGCCTTCACCCGTTAAAAAGGCTAGTGGGTTCTTGCTAAACCATCAAAAGCAAGTGGGTTCTTGCTTAACCAATAAAAGCAAGCTGTAATAGGTCCTAGTGCTACCTCAAATCCTAGTGGGTTTCTTGCTAAAACCATTGAAAAGCAAGCGGTAGGAATCTCTCAACGGTTGAGTTGGGAGCGGAGACGTAGGCCGGGTTTTGGCCGAACTCCGTTATCAATTTTGTGTGTCTTGCCTCTTTATTTCCGCTGCATTTTTCACTTTAATTTTTAATTTGTTAATCAATTTTTTAAAAGGCAATTCACCCCCCTCTTGCCATCATTCCCCGTCTTTCTTCCGCCTAACATCTCTTTGGTGCGGTTGTGGTTTCTAACTAGTTTCATGTGATTTCCAAGAAAGAGGTAGGTGGTTCCATGATTTATAATTATTTGATGATTTTATTATGTATGGTTTTGTTTCTAAATGGTTAATAGAAGTTATTTGGGTGGTTTGAATCATGTTTTCTAAAGGTTTTGGTGTGTTTAAGGAGTTATTGATGATTTTCTTATTTAAAATGGGTGTTTTCCATGTGTGTTTCAATTATTGGTAGTGTGTTTTTGTAATAGGTGGTTAATGTGACATAGGGAATTAAATTGATAATAAGGGAATCCTAGGTATCTAGGTGGGTAGACTAGTTCTAATATGTTAGGCTAGTTGGTAGGTCTGAGGCTTGGTCTCCCTAAAGGAATTGTGTAACAAGACTAACTAAACATACAAGTGATGGGGATTGGAAGCTCAAGAAGGACCATTTAATCTGGGAGATGGTTTGATCACCAAGATTATGATGATCTTAGGACCCTAATAAACTTATTGTCTTATATATATTTTTTGGTACTAATGTTATGATTTCTATTCATCTTGATTTCATTTTCCCTTTCCTTTTTAGTTTCAAAGAATGTTTTGTTCAAATTGTATATTTATTTTTCTTAAAATTATCATGTTAATTTCTCATTTATTATTAATTCATGGAATCTATTTAGGTTTTATCATATTGGGAATCTTTCTCATAGAATACATTCTCCATTGGGTGTATTTAGACCTTATTATGTTTGAACTAGGTAAAGAAAAGTATTCTTATGGTGGTGATGGTGGATCGTTGTGGCAGTGGTTCCTCTTTTGGAAGGTGTTGGTGGACGTGGCGTGAGGGTGTTGATCCTCTTGTTTCATAGATTATTGTGTTCTAGTTGGTCCCCCTACCCATTTTAGTTATTTCAGGTTTTGTTAAAATTATGAAATATTTAACTCGTGTTTTAGTACTATCTTATGGTCTCTTGTGTTTTAGTTATTGATTATGATGTAATATATTATTCATGTGAGTTGTTCATGGTTGAGTCACATGGTGGAAATAATTACTAAGGGAATTTCTTAATTCCCACGAACTATGTTCTAGCTCATGGGGATTGGTAATTCCATTCAAGACATTCCATGGGTTGGGTCAGGTTTGATGGAAGCCAGACCAATTTTTTTATAGGGAAGTATGAGTTTCTATTTTGAAGGTGATAATTTCATTGATATTGTACTTTTGATATCAGGATTAATGCATTATATTTTAAACACTTCCTTGAGCCTTAATTTTTAAAAAAAATTTCCCACCAACTTTAATACAAAAATTCAATAGAACCTTGATTGAAACCCCCTCATGATATTATGTGATGTTTTCTATTACAAGGTGGAGAAAGATTTATATTTACAAGCCTATGGAAAAAGAGCATGTTCTCATGATATGAGATTTACTCAACTTCATTTGTATAAGGACTGATGAGAGAAAATATTCAAGGGTAAAGTAAATAATAATTTATGATGTTTAATAATAATAAATTAAGAATATTGAAAGGATGAAAGAAGAAGTTCCATCATTTTTATAAGAGGAAAATTAAAATTCATGGATTGACTAATCTTTTAAAAAGTGAGAAATTTAATTTATATTTAATGTGTAAATTAGAAATTTAATTTACCATTCATAATTGTTTTATTTTATTTCTTTGAAATTATAATATTAGTAGAATTGGTACCCTATTAAATTCAATGTTGATATTTAATGCTTGAGGACAATAATAGTTTATGTGTGAGTTTATTTGACACACTAATATTTTTATGTAATTGTGTTTAACAGTAATACTATATTTCAATGATTTTCAATGATTATTTCAATAAATTATAATATTTAAATAATATATGGGATTTTATAATTAAATAATAAAAATGAATTTGAATTTTAGATTTTAATGATTTTCTCATTAAATAATATTTTGTGTATTTTTTAGTGTTTCTTCTAAGATGTTTATAAATTTTTTAGGTATTTAATAAAAAATGTTTTCTAACTAGGTAGCCTCAACTCAAGTGGAGCCATGCTATACAGCTAGCTCAAATAGAGATAGTTGGAAATACTAGACCGTATAGGAGGTCACCCAATGGAAGGAGTAAGAGTCCTACAGATGGTGCCCACAGAGGGTGTAGGTGGGGCTAATCCCATGTGGACTAAGCGGTGTGGCTCTTCCCATCTGAGTGTGTGTGTGTGTGTGTGTGTGTGTGTGTGTGTCTGGGATCCCACCACGAGGCAGAATTTTGAGCCAGTAGAATCATGCATTTCATTTTAAACACTCATCAAAAACCTATCATGTATTAAATGTGTGGAAAAAAATTTTTTGGTAATATTCCTTTATACTAAACTAGTGACTTTGCACCTTGGTCACATGTTCCTTCACTCATACATTTCCTGAGCGCCAACCTCAGCATCTTCGTCACTCGACATTGGGCCACCACAACTACATATTCCAAAAATCACTATGCATAATGACCTAAATTTCAAGCTTGAGCTCAACCACCACTTCCTATGACCCAATCTACAAAGTAATACCATAAAAGCCTCGTTCAACCATAGATTAGTTCCATGATGACCATATTGAGGCTTCATTCAAGAACTTTGAAGGCCAGATAAAGGAAGATATACTACTACAGCAGTATTACTCCATCCCTATAGCACCAATACCTAGGCTTCTAGATTCACCATGTGGAATTACCCCTAAGAAATCCATGAATGTAAGTATGATCACTACTTAAGTATCCCCTTGTCTCCACTACAAATCAGGGAATCCTAGTATCCCTAAATATTTTAAAAAATTAGGATATTCAAAATTCAAATCGATGTCATATTTTTTAATATAGGGAATTATTTGATGGAAGAATAAGTTGAGGGCTCATTACTAATGATAAAATAAGATCCTCATCGACTTTCGAGGGGATTTAGTGACATGCTGAGGAGGATTCCATGATTGAATGCTAAGGGATCAGCTTCTATATTGATTTTCTTCTGTTATATATTTTATTTTGTAATTTTATTTTCATAGTTAATTTGATTCATTCATTTTAACTTCTATTCAAGTTCTTCCCCCAGTTTTTATCCACTGTTATTTATTCTTCACTATTAATTCTTCTTATTCTTATTTTTCTTATTATTCATTATTCATTCTATATTTTTATTTTATTTTTCTTTCCTTTACCCTTCTTTTATTTTTATTATTTTATGTACTTTCCATCATTCTACTATTTTTATTTTCTCATTCTCTCTCTCTCCTGTTCTTTTTTATTTTATTTTTCACTTCCTATATTTCTCTTCTTTCTTTCCATGAATTGATGTCTTACTCTCAAAAATGAGGGCATAACTCAAGGCTTGGCCTGAGAGTGGTTAGGTGATCTTGAATTATTTTTTAATGTTATTTTTTATTTTTCTTTGATATGAGTGACATGTATAGGTTTAGAGATTTTTCACTATGGCATGAAAATCAAGTCTTCTTCTATTATTTTATTTATTTATTTCCTACCTTTCGTTGATCATATGTTCTTCACAAGATGTTGTAGATCTGATCAATGGATGAAACAAAATAAGATGGATCTAGTTCCTAGAATATTGCATAACCACGATTGAGGTGTTCCATAAAACATGATTATAAGATGAGGTTGAATTTGGATTTCTAAGTTATTATATATTTCACAAATTCTAAATAAAGAAATAATAATTCAAGTGTGAGATTTAATAACTAAATTATCAAACTAAATTAATCATATAAATATGAATAATGATAGATCTCAATGTCAAACCTAGGACTAATTTCTTTATTTATAATTTCATTATTTTTTTCATTTCATGTTAGATTAGTTTAAATTTTCATTCTATATGTATTTTTATTATTTTTAGAAATTATATAAACCCCAAAATTATCATTTATTTCATAAAAAATTATAAAAAATAAGATAATTATATTTAGTTGGATTAGAATAAGTAAATAAAAAATTGATAGGCCCCTCAATTAAGATGACCCTGGTCATCTACTATGATGCACTAGGAAAAAATTTAGAAATTTTATTTCTCCATTCCCCATGATAGGAATGCTTAAGATATCTATGTGCCTTATTATTTCTCACACACCAATACATTTAAATCCTAAAAAAATATTTCCTAGTCCAATAACAAGGTTTTGAGAACCTCCTACTGAGTAGGCTATGTTTTTCAAGAACTTATTACTTAAAGGGATCTCAAAACAATAAACCCATTTTTTAGGGTCGTATTATAACATTATTTCCTTGTAAAACACATTCTTTATGAAAAAATTATAGATAAGGGCATAGATCATTTCACAAGATTTGATTTTATTGCTCATGGAGCACGAACAAACTTATGGGTTAAAATTTATAGTTGTTTTAATTTGGATTTCACTTTACCCATATGTAGATGATTTGATGAAACAAAAATTTTAAAAGAAAATATTTCCACAATGGATATAGTGGTTCACAATGTAATTCAATCGTTTGTGAATGGTGAACCATTATTGGTTAGGAAGTTCCTTTATATTCGGATATCGTTTATAACTATGACATGAGATTCCTTTATAAATTCATACTTATTACATGGTCTCTTGTGTCCTTCATATATTAAATTAATTTAAAAAAAATCAAAAAAATTCCTTTTGGTTATGTGAAAACTTCATGAATGGAATCTCTTCATAGTTTCATGTTACCTTCATGAATAGAAGTCATTTGTAGTTGTCTGGTGTTTCTCTTTCACTGTCATGTGGATCCTTCATGGGCTGATATCATTTGTAGCCTCTTGACACTACTAATTCATGGTTGGATACTATTTATTTTTCCTGTGATTCTCATAAAACCACATTTATTAACCTATTTTTGGAATACACAACCTAAAAATTATTGGAAAAACATTAAAGGAAATGAATAAGACTTTATATTTGTAGAAAGGCTTCTTCTTAAAGAAAGAGTACCTCTCTCTACAATATGAATGTTTATGAATAAATTTTTGATGAAATCCCATAGGTATTTTTAAATACAAAACATTAAAAGGAATAAAATGGAAACATGCCACATAGGATCCTTTTTTAAGTATCTATCCTTGAGGGTCCTTTATGATGCATGTTCATAAGGCTCCTTCGTGAAAAGTCACATACGAACACTTTTCACGGAGGGTGCTCATGTAAATCCATTCACTATAGGACTTTAAAATAGATCTTAAGAAAAATATTCAATATCACATGGGATATTAATTATTGGTGTTGTTAAGTATTTATTACATTAATAGAAACTTCATAAAAAACCCAACAATGGGGATTTGTACCTTTCCCAATTCGTTTCTTTCCCACAGTCCAAATAAACTTAAATATACTTATATATCCCATTCTCCAGGGTTAAATACCTAAGATAATGATTTGAATAAGGCCTATAAAATAGCCTATTGAGATTCATAATCAGGTTTTGCACATCACTTATACCCCATTGATCATGTATTCTATTGATAAAAGGCATATCCTCAATTTTCCTCTAAGACCAATAGGACCCTTAGGTAATTAAAACATGTATTCACTTGATAAGAAGGGTACCTATCATGAGGATACTGATGAAACCTCCCTTATCTCCAGATGATCATATAGAATGAATTATATATAGTATCCCATTATCTTATGAACCGAATGGAGTTATTTTTTACACTCAATGATCCAGAAACATATCATGAACCTCCTATAGGTTTTAAGCCCTAAAAACCATCCTACATGTGACTTATTTACCTGGTCATTCACCTTCAAGTAGTATATGTGTATTCCCCACATGTTTCCTTCCTATTCCTAGGTAAGGTTAAGGACTCTAGACTAGTATAATCCCAAAACCCTCCTTCATTTAGACATATTTCACACAATACCAGCCATACTTCCTTGTCTTGTTACCAATAGATAATAGATAGAAGTTCATACCTCTAAGAAAACCATGAGTAATAACTAATTAATCCTCATGAGTCCATATTACCATGAAATATTATTTAATGGTCCATTTTCTCTATGATCTACCCTTTCTCAATAGGCCATATTACTTATAGTTTGTAACATCCTCATTTTTATAATGCCTTTTTGGTTTAAAATTTCCGATCCTTTTGTGTGAAAATTAAAAAAAAATGTAATATTTACCCTTATGTAGGACCTACACCTTGTGTAAAGGTAACTCATGTTTTAAAAAGGAAGAATAAAGGTAATGGGAGCTTTCTTATATTGTTTAAAGGTAACATATCTTTCCTAATACTTTTTAAGGGTAACCTCTATGCTATATAAGGGTAATATAAAATTCATATATGTTATGTAAGGGTAACCTTGGAGTTAAATAATGGTACCAAGGCACTATGTAAGGGTATGTTGAAATTACTATACACTAAATAAGGGTAATCATGGAGTTTCATAGGGGTACCTAGGCACTATATAAGAGTAGGAAAAAATTATTAAACATTGTGTAAGGGTAACTTTGTACTTGTGTATGGGTAACCTGAGGCTTCTTTTACTCACATAAGGTTATCTCCTTAGTTTTAAGGGTTTATTAAGGGTATGTTTATGTTTCGTAGATTTAATTAGTCATTATATCCACTATGTAAGGGTAGGATACCTACATAAGGTTAAAACCCCTTTCCCTCACTTGAAAACTATGACTTGTGAAAGGGTAAAACCAAGTTACCCTTATGTTGTTCTCTTTTTGGGAGAAAAATAATTAAAACCCCTTTTCTACATTTTCTTCTACCCAAATCACACCTATAATGTGTTTTTATGATTTTGAATTCCAAAAATCATGGTAATTAATTCATTGAATCATTTAGGTTTAAAATACCTTTTATAGATGGAATTAAACACTTAAAAAATGAATAAATAATTAAAGAAAAAACTAAATGATGAATTTAATTTGGGATTCTAGTGTTTTGGAATAACACGTGGGTGGTCTTATTATAAAATAGATGAAACTTTTTCCTTAGTTTTTGGGTGATTATTTTGAGTCTTAGTAGCTCATAAATTCCATTTTTCAAGTTTTGGTAAAACCTTTTATGAACAATACAAGTTCTTCATCTGGTTTTCATGCATGGAAGAACCTTACTATAGAGACCCTAATTTTTTTACATGACTAATACATAAATTTAAAGATAAAAAAAAAACTAGTATCAAAAGGTTTAGTGTATTGGTAAAATTAGGACAGTACAATATTTTTACATAATAAAATATAAACATTATTTTAATTCCTTCTTCTCTAGATTCTTAGTGGCCCTTGTTTTCTCCTTAGTATAATTAGTCACCTGAGGATATACATAAATGAAATGGGTGAGATAACATCCTAATATGAGGATATATTAGAACATGAATCAATATAAAATGGATGAAAATAATCATTATCACCATAACATAATTATGGTATGGTCATCATAATCGTCATAGGAAGCTTTAGATAAATACATGGAATGTGGTCATTCATAAAAATGAAACATAATGTCTTAGTGGTCAATACCATACATAGTTATGAACAATGATAGCATCATGTTCACAAATAAAATATGTTTATAATCATAACATAATAATTGAGAAAAAATTTAGCATCATGTTTAGATATATTACACATAATCTCATGAAATACATCACATTACCCGATGCATTGGAGCACTATATATTTCTAGCTCACCCATCACATCATAACATTTACATAATAATTCATGAAACATAGAACGTGTATCAATATTGAACATAAAATCACCCATTTAAAGGAATGGGTTTCATGAGAATACATTCATGAATGAACTTTGGGGTTCCCAAATAAAAAGTAAATAACATTCTTTGTATAAGATTCATCAATCTTGAGTGAAGAAGAAACAATATAAAGAGAATTAAAAGATGTTTTTTTATACATAAGAGTTATTTTGGAAAATATTTTCATTTTTTATAAAATCATATTGGAAAAATTTATATCCTAGAAAATAAAAAATGACATGACATTTTAATAACATTATATATACATTCATACCGTGGAATAGAGAATAACCAAAAGAAAGGAATTCTCTTCAGGAATCCTCTTACCTTAGGTATGAATGATTTCTTAAATTTAATATCCTATATAATCAAATTAGATTAATTAATTAATAAAACCATAATATATTACACATTTATTTTATTCATAATAATTTTTTATGTTTGTTTGTGGTCATTTTTTTGAGTTATGGGGTTCAATTTCATCGTTTAGGAGTGTTCGTTTTCTAGGTTTTCATGATCGTTTCACTTATATAAATGAATGGAAGATTGTGTAAAATGAGAATAAATTTACAAAATTGGAATTATATGTTATTAATGAAAATACATAATTTTAAATGGTCTTATATATTATTATTCATTCAAATATGATTAAGATTAATTAGATAAACTTTTAATGATAATCGTTTAGATTAATTTGGTGGTTTTTCAATCATCACAAACTATTTTTTTTATTATATAATATTATGTATTTATATTAATTCCATAACATATAAATGTTGTAATACAATTTTTTAAAAAAAAAATCAACCATTTATAATGGTTTGTGACCAACCTTGAAGGTAGTAAAGTAAAATGAAAACTTGTCGTACTCAAAGGCAATAAATCAATACCTCACAGTGATGTTTTCATATTTAGAATAAAAGGGAGAGGATAAGAGGTTTGATGATGGATTCTTCCATTAACATAATAAAATTACAGTATATATGATAAATTGGAGTTATCAGGCCACTTGGATAAGGGGAGGTGATGTGATAGTAAGAAAAGAAAAGAAAATAACTTGAAAAAAATTAAAAGAAAATAGAAGAGGATTTTCCATCTTGAACTCTTCTCCTTTAGAACCTCCTTGTGGAAATTGGATTTGGTATTTTTTGAGACCAAAGGCTCATGTATTTTGGGGAGTAGATTTGTAATAGTATTTTTCATAAAATGGGAAAGCATCAAGGATTTTGAGGTGTGAGGGGAAGAGGTGGTGAGGGGTGGTATTTATAGCGGAGGAGAGGGGTCTTTTTTGATTATTTTGTTCATTATTTTATTATTTTAGCTAAATACTATAAATAGTTTTAAAATTATCACTAAATATATTAAATAAATAAGGATAATTATATATTATGGTTCTTACATTATAAATGAATCATGAAATAGTGTATTTAACTTATAATTTTATATACCATAAATTACTGTATTTCACTATTCACCAAAAATTTGACTATTTTAGAAAAAAAAATTACCCTAACCATTTTTTAAATGTGTAAAATTAAAAAATAAACTCCATTTTATGAAAATAATTTTCTAAATATGTTGAATTTAATTTTTAATTAAAATCTTCATTTATTTGAAAATTACTAATTTTAATATTATAACAACTTTTATGACACTTTGGAAAAATTAATTAAGGTCACATAAAAATAACTAATAATCATAAGAAAAAAATATCAATTATTAATCAATTTTATGAAAATAAATTTTATTTTAAATCATTATATTAATTATAAAATTTTAAATAAACCTTTATGTTTTACAAAACTACCAACACTTAATTTATCAATTTTAAAATATTTATTTACTCATACTATGATAAAATTATATCATATTGTAATTTATACGATGCCTAAATTTTATTTATACTTTCATAGGAGAGGTTAATATTCCATTGGCCATATTACTATTTTAAATGGTCATGTTACTATTAAAAGGGTCAAGTAAATATTCCATCAATATAGGTTCATTAATTTCTATGAATTTTAATTATTTAATTTTTAATTTATGAAAATAATGTTTTTATTGAGCTCTCTATGCTATGTATGTGTTTTATAACATATAACATAATTATAAGAAGGGAAAACTTTCATTGATAAAATTTTGAGTCATTACATCCCCCCCTTTAGAAATTTTTCCCTCAAAATTTCATTTTACATACTAAGATGATAACAAGTGAGGGTAATTCTCCTTCATTTATTCCACCAGTTCCCATGTTTCATCTTCATACTTAGGGTTCCTCTATATAACTTTGACCGAGTGAGTAGTCTTTTTGTGTATAACTTTATATCTATGGTCAAGATCTTTGTCGGCTTCTCCTCATTAGAGAGATAATTTTCCTACTATACCACATATTAATTTTGTACATGTGAATGATATGGTATTTAATTTCTGAACATGGATGTGTGGAATATATGATGTACTTGAGAAATGGTTGGTTGAAGTGTTAGTCGATAGGCCACAGCTCTGCCAAAATCAATAATCTCTAAGTGGATGATGTACCTAGGACTTAACTTTCCTTCCCAAATATCATGATCCTATTACATGGAGATATGAATTGTAATACCATATCTCTAACATTAAAATCCACATATCAGTGAAAATTTTCTACATAACACTTTTTTTCAATTTTGGGCTACCTTGATGTACCGCTGATTGGTTTTTACCTTTTCTACCATTTCTTTGACCATTTCAGGTTCTATCATCTTATGTTCACTAAATTCATCATATCATGATAGTGTTCTATGTATTTTCCCTTAAAGGGAATTATATGGATCCATTTGGATTCTTGAGTGGAAACTATTGTTGTAAGAGAACTCAACCAGAGGTATATGTTGGTCCCATCATTCATTAAATCCCATAGAACATGATCTCAAAATTTATACCTATGTCTAAATAGTTAACTCATATTTTCCATGAGTTTGAGGATGATAAGCTATATTGAAGTTCAACTCAGTGTTTAGATCATGTTGAATAATTTTTCAGAATATGGAGGTGAATATAAAATATCGGTGAGATATAATCTATAGTTGTACTCCATGCATCCTTACCACTTCTCTAATGTATATATGTGTAAGTTGATCCAATGATAAGTCCTCTCAAATTGTGATAATATGAGTTGTCTTTTTAAGATAATCTACAAAAACCCATATATTATTGTTTCCTCTAGATGTATTTGGAAGTCTAGTGACAAACTCCATGGTGATTTTTCCCATTTTTATGTTGGTATGGGTAATGGTTTCATCATACCTTATAATTTTTCATTTCATCCTTAACTTGATGACATACTAGGAAATTTTATGTATATTAAAAAATATCCTTCTTCATATTTTCCAACCAATAATTCTCTCGGAGATCTTGATACATCATTGTGCTTCCTGGGTGAATATATAAAGTTGATATATGTGCATCATTCAGAAGATATTTCTTTATCTTTGGATCTTATTTCATACATAGTCATGATAAAAATATTATGAATCCTTCTTCATCAATTTTGAACTCTGAGGATTTCTCTTTTCTGAGAGCTTCCACCTTCTTATGAATTTACACCTCATTTCTTTGAGCATCCTTTATTTTCACCATGAGGGATGGTTGAGCAGTCATTTGAGAAAGGATAGATGATGTTGCATTTGAAATGATTCCCATGTATATCTTTATAAAATATAATAATAATGGATACCTATCAATTTTAATCATTGATAATGTTTCAGGATCCTTTCTACTTAGAGAATATGCCACTTTAATTTATATACTATGATGGAAGTGGATTGAGTAGCCGTAATTATTAATGATCTCTATCCATCTTCATTGGAACATATTAATATATTTCTATGTGAATATATATTTAAGGCTCTTATAATTATTATATATCTCACACTTCTCCCCATATAGATAATGCCACTAGATTATTAATGTGAAGATCATAGCCACCAACTCAAAATCATGTGTGGGATAGTTTTTCTCATGAATTTTTAACTACCTTGAGTAATAGTCTATAACATTATCATTTTGAATCAGTAAAAATCCCAATACCTTCTATGAAGAATCATTGTATACTAGAAAGAGTTCATCACTTGTTGGAAGTGTGAGTACCGATGTAGTGATAAGCCTGTTTTACAACTTTTTTAAGAAATATTCACATTCACTAGTCCAGAAAAAAATTTCTCCCTTCTGAGTCATCTTGGTTAGTGGGTTTGAAAATCATGATAATTTATTCACAAATCTTTGATAATACCCATATATACTTAGGAAACTATAGATCTATGTTACACATGTTTTCTTAGACCACTCTTCGGTTTCCTTTTTCATGGAAGGGTCAACAGATATTCCTTTTCTAGAGATAACATGCCCCATGAATGAAAATTCCTCCATAAATAACTCAAATTTACTATATTTTACATATATCTTATCCCATATCATGTTCTTTAGTATATTATTCAAATTCTCCTCATGTTCTACCTTTTTCTTTGAGTATATCGTAATATCATCAATAAACACAACCGCAAATTTTTCACGATAATCTCTAAAGACGCTAAACATTAATTCCAGAAATATTTATGGAGAATTAGTGGGACCGAAAGGAATCACTATGAACCCATAGTGTCCATACATCATTAAAAATGTGTTCTTGGGAATATCTTCCTTTCTAAACATTAATTGGTGATATCCCGATTGAAGGTCCACCTTAGAGAAATAGTTATCCCCATATAGATGATCGAACAAGTCATCTATCTGTGGAAGGGGATAATTTTTCATTATCATGATTTTATTAATCTCATGATAATCAATGTAGAGGCACATTGATCCATCCTTCTTCCTGATGAAGAGGACCAGAACACCCCACGGTGAAGCACTCAGGCATATAAAACCCTTGTCCATATTCTCGTGTGGCTTCTTCTTCAATTACTCCAACTTAATGGAGGTAATTATATAAGGTGTCTTTGAAATAGGTAGAGATCCAAGAATAAGTTCAATTGAGAACTCAACCTCTTATTCAGGAGAAAAACTCAGTAATTCCTTATGGAAGACATTAGTTTTGTCCCTTACAAAGGGAATGTCTTCGATCGTGATTCTCTCCGTTGTCTCAATAATTTGAGCTATATATGATTACTTGTAAGGAAATAATATCCACAATTGAGAAAATGATTTTAAAGGAGGTTAATCCTCCTCCTTAAACTTGTATAGAATTATATTATGCATTAGAATGTGAATAGTGATCTATCGTTATCAATAGTTGATAATGGATTTATATAAAGTTAGCCAATACAGGCCCAATATAAAATCAAACTACGCCAAAGAAATTATGACAAGATTTTGTGGGAGGTTCATTCCATAGAAATTAACTAAGGAGGATTTATATACTTTGGATGCAATAATTTCCCCATTTTATTTTATCACAAATAACTCAGCATTTTTATTTTGAGGTGGTGTTTTAATAGTTCTACAAAACTTTAAATATATCAAAGAATACATAGAACTAGAATCAAATAGTATTTTCTCTATTCTTGATTGAATAACCAGAGTACTTATCACCACATCATTTTTTGGATCCACCTCTATAGTAGTGATGGAAAAATAATTATCTTTCCCTTTTGGATTTTGTGGTTGCTAACACAGATTACCCTCAAAGAGTTGAGATTTAGTGCACTGACTTGCATAGTGACCTTGTTCCCAATAATTAAAGCATTGTACCCTGGGTGTTGCTCTCTTTTCCTCTATCACATTGTCTGGATTCTTCTTGTATCTCCAATATTCATGAGCTTGGGGTCCTCATCTCAAAAAATTGAATAATTCGCCCATCTATTTGAGGCAATTCCCATGATTCTCTTCCCACATTTTGGACATGTGAGTGGTTTCTTTACACCTTTTTCATTAGATCATATAGCTTGAAACTCCATAATTTTATTCTTATCTCTATATCCATGGGACCATTCTTCAAACTCTATCTCTACTTTGAGATCACATCGAACAAATTCTTAATAACTCCTAAAGTCTCAAATTTATAGATAAAGGTACAGTTTTAAACCACTAAATAATCTATCTATTTTTATATCATTGTTGATAAAAAACCCTAGGTTTTCCTTTAAAAACTTGTGAAATTTTATTCATAATCCATGATAGATTTACCTTCTCTTTGTTTCACCTATATGAATTCTCTCACCATCTTTGAATAAAGAGTTTGAGGGAACTATTAGTTAAGAAATATTTTCTTAAAGTCATCCCACTCCATATATTCTATTTATTCCTTTGTATTAGTGTTCCAAATCAACTCCCACCATTGATAAATCTCTCCCTCTAAATGATAGATGGCTACAGTCACCTTCTCCTTCTCAGAAAAATTAATTATAGAAAATATATTATCTATCGAGTTGACCAACTATGCCACAAAAAAATGGATCGGATGATCCACAAAATGTCGATGGTCATTACTTCATAAAATATTTGAAATCCATTTGATCCCTCTTATGTGAAGGAGGACGTACCACATTATCCAGGTTATTGTTCACATCCTGAGACAGATGGGTAAGAATCTCTATGAAATTTTGAACTCCACCTCCCATGTAATTGGGGATGTCGTTCAGGAAATTGTTGCATTGTCCCACGCATGGGTTTTTGGCATGATTTCTTCTAGTTACCACTATTTTCTATAAAAGTTTTTAGAAAAACATAAGCCAATAAGTCATGAATAAATAATTTATTCTTTTTCAATTAACTCTAAAGGCATATCTTTTGGGATCCCTCTTTTTAGAATTTCTCTAAATAAAATATTATTGGGTTCTTACATATACTTTGTCTTATACTAAGTGTTTTCATTGATGTTCTCTAATCATAATTCCAAAATTAATTAAATAATGATTTTATACCAACTATAGTGACCCTAATTTTATTACATCACTAATAAATCAATTTAAAGACAGAAAACATAAAATAATTACAAAACCATGATCCAAAGGATTATTGTATTAGGAAAATTAGGATCATACACAACTTTTACATAATGAAACAAGAACATTATTTTAATTCCTTCTTCTCTAGATTCTTATTGACCCTCACTTTATCCTTAGTATAAATTGTTGCCTAAGGATATACATTAGAGAAAGGGGTGATCTAAAATCCTAGTAATAAGATAGATAAGTACATGAATCAATATAACATAGGTGGGAATAATCATCATCATCATAACATAACTATGGTATCATCATCATAATAATGAGAGGAAGTATTAGATAAAGGCATGGAATATTTAAATGTATAAAAACGAAACATCATGTCTTAGTGGTAAATACCACACATATTGTGAACAAAAATAGCATCATGTTCACACATAACATATGTGCATAATCAAAACATTATCATTATGAATAAATATATAGAATCATTTTCATACATATTTTACATCATCTCATGAGATACATCACATTAACCAACGCATTGGGGAACTATATAATTCTGGGCACACCCATCTCATCAGAGCATTTACATAATCATGCATGCCATTTACAATGTGTATCAATATTTGACATAAAATAAATCATGGAAAGGAAATTTTTTTATAATAATAAATTCATGAATAAACTTTTGGGTTCCCAAATAAAAATTAAATAAAACATTTGGTATAATAATCATCAATCTTGAGTGAATAAGAAGAAATCTAAAGAGAAGTAAAAATGTGTTTTTATACAGCAGATTTCTTTTTTAAGAATATTTGAATTTGTCATAAAATCATATTGGAAACATGTATATCCTAGAAAAGAAAATTTAAATGAAATTTTAATAACATAATATGAACATTCAAACCATGTAATAGATAATAACCTAAAGAAGTGATTTGGTTTCAAGAATCACCATACCTTAGGTCTGAATGATTTTGTCAATTTAATATCCAAGATCATCAAATTAGATTCATTAATTACTAAATCCATAACATATTATACATTTTTTTTATTCATTATAATTTTATTAAGTTTTATTATGTCCATTTTTATGAGTTATAGAGTTCAATTTCATTGTTCTGGAGTGTTTGTTTTCTTGGGTTTCAAGATCAGTTCACTTGTATACATGTATGGAAGATCATGTAAAATGAGAATAAATATCCAAAATTGAAATTATATGTTATTAATGAAAATAAATAAGTTTAAATTGAATTATATATTAGTTTTTTCATATATGAGGATGATTAAATAGATAAACTGTCAATAATAATCATTTAGATTAATTTAGTGGTTTTTCGATCATCACGAACTAGTTTTGTCTTAATATTTAATATTATGTATATATATTAGTTATAGAATATAGAAAAGTTTGTAACATAAATTTTAAAATCTATTTAGACTGTTATAATGTTTTTATGACCATTATTGAAGATGGTAAAGTAAAATGATAATTTTTCATCCTCAAAGGTGATAAATCAACACCTCGTGAGAACATTTTCGGTCTTATAATAAAAAGGAGAGGATAATATGTTTGATGATGGATTATACCATTAAAAAAATAAATTTATAATATATATAGGATACTATATTTATCATATCACTTAGATAAGGGGGGGTGAGGAGATAATAAGATAAGAAAATAAAAGATCTTGAAAAAACAATTAAAAGAAAATGAAAGAGGATTTTAAATCTTGAACTCTTCTCCTTGAAAATCTTCTTAGGTGAATTGGATTTATTATTTTATTGAGACCAAAGGCTCTATAATTTTTTTTAGGGTCTCAGTAAAAGTATTTTTAAAATATTGTACAAGCTTCAAATCTTTGGAGGTATGAGGGTAAGAGGTGGTGAGGGGTGATATTTATAGGGGAGGAGAGGGGTGTTTCTTAATTATTTTATTAATTATTTTATTATTTTGGCTCAAGATTATAAATTATTTGAACATTATCAATAAATATATTAAATAAATAAGTATATTTTTATATTATGGTTATTACATAAAAAATGACTCAAGAAATTGTGTATTTAACTTATAATTTTATATACTGTAAATTACCGTATTTTATTATACGCAAAAAAAATCAACTATTTTAGAAAAATCCCAAAAATTAAATATAACCATTTTTTGACATGTGGAATTCAATAATAAAAATATTTTATGAAAATAATTTTCTAAATAGGATAAATTTAATTTTTAATTAAAATCATCATTTATTCAAAAAATACCGATTTTAAAATGATAACTGATTTTATGACACTTTGAAAAATTAATTAAGGTATCATAAAAATATCTTATAATAATAAGACAAAAAAATATTAATTTATGAATATATTTTATGAAAATAAATTTTCATTTAAATAATTATATTGATCATAAAATTTTATGGAAACATTTATGTTTTCCAAAAATACCAACACTTAATTTATCAATTTTCAAACATTTATTTACTTGTACTATGATATAATTATATTATATTATCATTTGTAAGGTTCCTAAATTTTATTTATAATTTCATAGGTAAGTTTATTATTATATTGTATGGATTACTATTCCTAATGGTTATGTTACTATTCTAATGGTCAAGTTATTATTCCATCCGTATAGGTTACTTAATTTCTATGGATTCCACTTATTTCATTCTTAAATTATGAAAATAAATTTTTTTATTGAGCACTATTTTCTATTTATGTGTTTTATAACATATAACATAATTATTAAAAAGTATAATTTTCATTGATAATGTTTTGGGTCATTACACTTACACTCTCTCCTCTATTCTTGGGTGATGTGTTTTTAAAATCTAAAAAAAAAAGTTATATTTCCATAAATATTTTCATAATTAGTTTGTGAAATTAACCTTTTTAAGCTTTATAGAAAAATGGTAAAGATCTTTTAAAATGATAAAAACCTAGAATTATGGAAAATAAGAATAAAAATTATACTCATTTATCTTGGAATATTTTGGATAGATAAAATTATTTTCATATGTGTAATTATTATATTGTCTAAGGAAGAAATGGTTAACACATTATTTGTCATTAATTAATGATATGGAATTTATCCAGAAGATAGAAGGTGATTACTGCATGTGGTTTTTTTATTTCATTTTGGAAATAAGATAATGGAATCGATTCTAGGAATCTTTTGTGAGTGGTTTGAACCGATTGATATGTAGAAATTTTCTAGGTGATGATTCCTTGGAAAACTATGTCTTTAACATCTATAACCTTTATATTGGTGGTTATTTTTACTCATCTAGGTGGTGTTAAATATGTTTATTTCCATTAGATATGAGGTTTATCACTTTAGGAGAATGATCATTAAATTAATATTGTGTTATAAATAACTATTAATTATTAATTAATTAATAGTACTTGAGTCTTAATTAAATAAATAAACATGCCTAATGTAATTGGAAAAAGTTCCAATAGCTATAATGAATCCTTGTGAACTATATTGATTCTGACCATCGGTGGCTGATGCTTGATCACTATAGAGTTCCTTTATTTACATGGACACGTTGAGGTGTGTTGTGTGTGAATGTATGTCCCATGAAACCATGTATGATTATTATTACATGATTATGATTATATTTCCTATTGAATGTGTATGATTATGATAAAAATTATAGCTTTTAGGAATCTTGATGATTCCATGCTTTGTTTATATGTGAACTCTTGGTTTATATAATGTGATATCTAAACTTCCACGACTTCTTGACCATGCTTGATAATGATCACATTTGGGTGTATTTGTGTGGATCTCATTGGACACATTATAATGCCTTATTCCATTAATATTATTATGAATCTAGAAGTTTCATGTCGGTGATGATTAGTGGTTGTTATATCATTACTGCTAATACTCACTATGATATGTTGTTTTTTATTATACTTTCCTTATCATGATCTACCTTGTTGTGTTTTACCTTTCCTTTGGAGGTTGGTTTGGTAAATTAGACAACTATACTATTGTGGTATGTTTAACCTTACATGGGTAGTGTGAACGACATACATTGGTGATAACGATGGTCCCATACAATAGGTGGGGGCATGATAGCCTAGGGACCTGACCATAGATCAATGCCTTATTAATTCTGAGAATGTTGTGGTACTTGATGCATTATGGATTCCAAGTAACATGATATTCTTAATTCCTTGAGTATTTTGAGATACATGTCACCAATACTTGTGGTTATTCGACCTTGTAGTCATACATGAGTCACAATACCATGTGGATTCTAAATACAAGTTCAATAGTTGGCCTTGTGCCTTGACATAGAATCAACACCTTGACGATGTTGAGTAGTATGATGCCAACCTTGTGGATAGGTTGTGAACACTTATAACTTCCATTATGACTGTCCTTTCATCATGCAAAATAATTAGGTATGATTAAGAGTTCATGGAAGATTGGTAAGTTTATAAACTCATGACACATGGTTATTTATTTATTGTGTGTGATTTGTGATATTATGATTTTTTGTGAAGTTATGTATTTCTTGTTTAATTTATGTTAAGCTTATCACATACACATATATTGTATATTTCTTTTTTAATATTATATTACATTGGTGGTGTCTAACTGAGTTGTATTCACACCCTGCTTGGGCAGCCATGTAAATTGTGCTCTAATATAGACTTGACACCTTGAGGATACTGACCAGTATTAATCCAGCCGTATGGTTGGACCTTGATCACTTTTGACTATTGTTATAACTATCCTTCCACCATGGAGATGAATTAGGTACAATTAGGAGTTTGTGGAATATTGGTATGCATATAATCTCTAGACAAATGGTTATTTATTTATTGTGTGTTCTTGGTGATATTATGTTTTGTTGTGCAGTTATTTATTGCTTTTTTGCTTTCTATTAAGCTTATCACATACACAAATACTAAATATTTCTTGTTGGATACTGGATCGCATTGTTGGTATCCCACTGAGTTATACTCAAACCCTTCTCAAGAATCCATGGCACTTGTGTAACCAAAATTCCCTCACTTATTATTGGTATATGTGATCATCCTAGTGGGTGATCAGCTATTGTATCTTTACTGGGATTTTGATTTTATGATTTCTACATCCATTCATATTATTGGTATGTTGTTGGTATCTATTTACTTTGATTATATATCATTATACTAAAGGTTTTTTATTTTTTTATTTTTTTATTGTTAACTCTGATTGAGGGTATAGTCTTCCCATGGTTTCACTTGAGACCCTCACACCTAAGGTCATGTGGCACTCTAGTTCGGACATCATGGTTTTATATAGGTAATTACACAATGGTAATGGGGAAAGGATGTATATTTTTTATATTTTTCGGATCCAGTAGATAGGATTCATAGGATTATGTCAAATCTTGTGATGAAACTGGAAATAGTGTGTTGTGAATACTATTTTCAATGGAGTCCAGGTTAACAGGGCATGGGATTTATGTTCATGGTTTACATTGTTAACATATGATTTCACCTCATGTGACAAAATTGGATTTGAGGTTTGGGATTTTATATGGATTTAACTCTTGGTTGTATCAGCAAAAGGTGTCATATAAATCATGTTTGGTACTTAGGTTTCTATTTATATATATGTCGCTTATGTGTTATTGTAATAAAAATGCAGTATTCAGTTTTTTAGTATCGATAACTAATATTGTGTTTTCATGTATGATTTCTTAGTGACATTCTTTTAGCAGAATCCAATGCGTGTCTATGTCTAATAGTAGGTTAGGTTAGTCTATAGTGTGTTGCACTTCGGCGATGATAGTGATGATAGTGGCAATGATGAATATAAAAATGATAACGATGATGATGCAGTCCCTCTTTGAATTGGTATTGTATTATTCCTTGTTAGGTTGTTGTTGAGTGTTAATGTCATAGTAAGAACCTTGGGAGAATGACCAAAGGATAGATCTAGTTAATTATGGTTCCAAATACAATTTATGTGGAATTATCTATACAGAACCTAGTGTCATTTTCTTTAACCAAACTCAATATATATGGATCATGATGAGGTTTCTCTAGGAGTGATGTTTTCATGGAAGGTATTTAGAGATTCTCCTTGATTATGTTTTTGGTTCCAAGCCTTATTGAAACCTTATGTAGGTTTTTAAAAGACTTTGTGGCCTTGATAAAACTCTGGTTATTAAAAATTCATGCCTTGTATTGCTTGGAAGGGAATTGGGTTGGGGTATTCATTATAAATGAATTATTAATGTCAATTTAATATGGGAACTATTCATTAATAGAAATGATCTATTCATATAGGTATCCTTTTAAAGGCCTAGATAACATATTTCAAGTTGTATTTTATCCCTTGATATATATCACCTTTATTTATAATACTCATGAAACAAGATTAGGTTTCGGGTCATGGTGGATGCATTGCAGCTTGAGGTGACACTCACGTGATGGGTAGTACATGATGAAATTAAGGAGAAAACATTTTCCTTTTTAATAATCTTAATTTGAGTGTTTGGTTTATTGGTGATGGTGACTTGTGGTGTGGATAGCTGAAGAGGCATGTGATTTCATGACCAATGGTTTTTGACTAATGGAATACAACTCCATTGGAGTAAAGAGTGGTGTTTACATGCCTTGTTGGGAAATCATTGATGCAAGATAATTCATACCATGGTTGGGTGTGGAGTCAATTTAACCAGTAAAAGTTGGGTAGTGAGCCGACCATTAAGGGTGTTCCCATTTCTTTAGTTGAAAATGGATGATATATTTTTGGTAATTCACTGCTGATTTTAGTTTTGGATCACCCTAGCTATTTATAACTAGAATATTTGGCATGAAACTCACAGGTTTTGTCATACCACTAGTTAGTGCTTATAGAGTTGTCTCCATGGTGAAAGAAAATATCAGTAATATATCAGGGTACTGATTTTTGGTGAACTTAAGTTATCATTGATTGATATGTCTTGGTTTGAAATAGCATCATGTGTAATTGAAAAAGACCAATCTAGATAGAGGTCTTAACCTACCCCTAGGAAACTGGATAAAATTATGCATGTCATGAAAGGATCATTCAATATTGTGGGCTACATTTTGGGAAATCCAATTTAGTGTAGTTCTTGGTGCATTTCTTGGATATTAGTAGAATTTAAAATCATTATTAGTAATCATTTTTGGTGGTGAACTAGTTGGGTTATGGGTAGATTTATGTTAGTGTTGTGGGATGAAAGATAAGAATAATACTATGGTGGGGAACATTGACCTGTCATATGAGAAAAATGCCTCTCTTGTGGGAAGGGTTGTGGTCTGTGTAAGATTGACCATTTAACTAACATGATGATTCTATAAGAATAATGTGTAATGGACATGAGAGTGTTTGGTTCAATGTTGAATGTCTGTTTTTTTATTCAAATTTCACACTAAATAGATACCATATGTGAGATTCAGAATCTGTTGAGGATCAGTGTGATCTATGAGAGAGTCAGGTCATTGGCATGTTAATGCACAATTGTGAGGTTTGTGACTGGTTCCAGTGGTTGGTGAAAGAACTGGGAAAACATCTATGAAGTCAGTTAAGACTTTGGTTAGGATGTTGGACCATTCTAAAAATGTCAAGACCCAACCCAATGGGGATCAAGTTGTGACTCCCCAAGCCTGCCTCCAATAGGCCAGGGGTTGGCGACTAGCACCTATTAGGCTATCAAACACATGGGAGGCCTTAGTCTAAGGTACCTGTACACATGCACCCACATACACCTCCATGAAACAATGAAAAGGTATATAAAAATTGAAAAGAAATGCATGCATACATCTATCCCAAACCAGAGTATAGTAGAAGTACAAAAAGGGAAGATATAGGGCCCACCAAACTAAAACTAAAAATGAATCCAACCTACTCTAAAGGAGGGGATATTTATCAAATGAACTTACTGGAAACCTCCTTGGCTAAGCTCTAGTAGACACACTGGTCGGTCTAGATCACTAAGCTCTGCCTACTCTGGATCCTCCTAGGACACCATCGAAAGGCATGTGATCTACACAAGAAACAAAACATGTCCTAGAAAATCCCGTGTACAGGTGAGTATAAAGATTCTCAGAAGGTTCATTAAAACCCATAAAAGAAAAGTAGAAACTTAAAGTCAATAGGCCACTCATCCCTTCCAGAGGGAACCCAAATGAGAGAGAAACACAATCTCAAGACCATAATCATCTAAACATGACTAGTCATCTCAAAATATCGGGTGTGTCAATGAAGAAGTGACAACACCGTAAGGGAAATAGAGAAAACAACACCAGATATACTCGTCTCAGGAACCAAGCCTCAGGAATTTCCAAACTCATCACTAGTGATAGATTTCTAATTGAGGATCTGAAGAAAACCACCAGAATCATAGTCCAAGATTCAAGTCATCCTAGATGACATTCGTCCAAGAGATTCCACTCCATTGATAATACAAAATAATGGAACATCATGGCCAAACCTTGTGGTGTAGATCCATGAGGACACGCTCAATGGATAGCTCCACGGAAGAATTCACCCAGTGACTCAACCAACTCTAACTCCTCAGGTATGGGATCAGACCCATGGTCTGATGGGGGAAACTAAACCCTATATGAAAACACCAAACACAGAAATGGGTATTGCGCAACAACCCAAATCTGGAACAACTTTCCTAGTAGAGGATCAATTCCCATGAAGAATTGGTCACACCAATTCTGAGAACTCCACCTAGGTAAAAATCATGATAGATCATAGAAGGAAGAACCACATCTTGATATACAGATAGAGTTCCTACACCCAAGGATCTTTGGGGGATCCATAACCTACTGGAACATCCTCGGTAAAGGATCAATGTCTGGGTAAATATTGGTCATGCCAGAACCAAAAATCATACCATGGAAATAGGAAGGAATGTGAGGATTAAAATAGACCACTCAGGGCGATACATGATCCAAATACTCTAATCCTATTGTTGAAGCGGATTAAGACAACTCACTCCAGATAGTGGGAAACCTATGCTACACATACGCAAAGTAGACAAACAGGAATCACAATCCAGTAAATAGAACATGATACTAAAAACATTCATAGTAGATGAAGAGTGGTCATATTCTAATGAAGGGAACATGATACCAAAAACCCTCGAAGAAAAATTACCAGCGAACCCACTCAACCCAACTGATATAAACGTCAAAAACAGGGACCATGATAACCCACTCAACCCTTCCGGTAAAGGCATCATTTTCCCAAGTGACACCACACAAGAATTATTGCACACCACGTCTCTTAGGCTCAAACCATGGCCACCATTGTGTTCTATGTGGAAAAACACACAGGATAGGATACTCATTCATCTAAAAAACACCCAATGAAAAGGTCACATTTCACTACAAATGCCCAAACTGAGTCTCATAGGGATCACACCTCGATTTAATTTTAAGAAGTTAAAATTGGTTTGAAAACATTTACATTAAAAACAAGGTCACAACACTATTTATGGTGAATCAATCAGACATCAGATACAGAAGACACATCTGATAGAAGAATATCCAAATAATAATAATTATATTATTATTATTTTAAGTGGATGATTCGTGATACCGATCCTCAATTTTGAAACATAAAGTTATCCAAATGTCCATAAAAGGTTATACTTTAAGTGAGGGTCAAGTTTCTATAGGCCAAATGTATATCGTATGTTTGGTTTGAGAGTTACAAGGGTTTCAAATCCCCTCAACCCATTCTGGTCAGTCTGGCCCGCGCACCCATCACGCCCACCGGCCTCCACCCTCCTACGCTCCACACTATCCAGTGGCCTCTGCCACCTCCAGCACTTAATGCCACCGCATCCGACCTCTGTTCCACCTTACTGCACCCAGCCACCACACCACCTCATCAGAACCCAACGTGTTGTAGCGCACTATCTCACCAGAGCAACGCCATGCCGGACCCGGGACGCTGCCACCTTTCACAGGCCACTGGGACTACTCTTGTGGTCAAAAACATATTCCAAGACCATATCCAAAAACCACAGGATGAAATAATTATAGAATCATAATCCTCTTGAAGATTCATTGACGATTCGTACAAAAAACGATGAAAAAACGAGGTTAATGGGACTTAAAACTAAAAACATCTACCTTAAGGTGAAACGTTGAAGCTTACGGATTAGATATGTGCTTCGAAGCTATTGTTTCCTGATCCGGGAGTGATCTCTGTCAAGATACGATTCCAACAGCACCTCATTTTTTCGATCCAGCCTTCGGGTCATTCATCGACAAAGAATAAGAGTAGAGGGTTTTTTCTGCCTCTTGCGTGCGCACCACCAAGGGGAGAGGGGGATATGGGGATTTAATTTTTAATTAAATCCCCTCCACCTAAAATCCTGGAACCGACTCACCTCCAACCTGAAACCCATCACCGATAAAGTTTATGTCACACCTAAGGTAAACACAATGTTCCAGACTCAACCACTATCTTAGAAATTTGATCTAAGACTCTTCTCATGAGTTATTCAATAAGGCATCCAAAATAAATTGATTAATTAATTTACAGAAATCACCTTGATAACTTTTTCTATATAAATCCTTTTCCCACAAAACTTATACCCCTCCTAGGGTAAATAGAATGCTTCAGACTCAATTGTCACCTCAATTTCCTAATTCGAGATCTCATTTAAGAGAGAACCCATTTCATCTGCGTGAATACTATAAAATACTTAATATTTTTATAAAATTTATTCTAGGAACACTGGTCAATGGAATCGCACATCGTCTCAGCACCTAGTTCTATAAATTTTCATAGAAATATTTCAAAGTCTGATAGGGAAAAAACTAGAGTCCCTACATCCTCCTCACCTTAAAGGTTTTCATCCTCAAAAAGAAAAGTCTAGGCATGATAGAAATAATCCAAACTCTCAATTGGGTCTTCATCTCCAGTGAGAGCACCAAAAAACACCACAAATCTACCATGGGTTCCCATGTTGCTAACAAGAACACAATTGGAGGAACCATAAGGGCCACCGTACCCATGTCCAACTCATCCCAGGTTGACATCATGCAACATTGCACATGTCTCCTCAGATGCGGCTAGTGGGAAACATCAATAGCCTGGTCTCCTACAGTCATAGGGTTTAGTGGTATGCCACCTCGCTAATCTGATGTAGAGACCAACCAACCGACTCCAAACACACAAGTCAAGGGGACTCATCCACCACACCTCGATACTATCTACTTTGAGTGGCACTGACTCACCTGCACGGTTTTGCATCGCATCTCAAGAACAAGTCTTAGTGGGGAAAGTGTCCCTCATTCTTGTGAGTTTGAATCCATGTCAATTGCACCATGACCTCCTCAATCAACTCACATACCAAGATGACGATGAACACTCGAGGGTATAAATAAACAAAATACAGATGCCTAACAACACACCCTGAGGCTTAACAGGCCCTTCATGTAAACTTCCCAACACATAACCCTACCCCTGAAAAAAAAAGTTAGAGGGACTCATCCACCAAACCTCGACACCATCTGATTTGGGTTCCATTGACTCATCCACACAGTTTTTGTTGCATCACCAAAATGCATCTCGGTGGGGGAAGGTTCCCTATTCCTCATGCATTCGAAGATAAATCAAACAACTCAAACCCATGGTCTTACCAACACCCTAAAAACCTTAACCTTGAGGAAGAAAGTAAAATAAAATCATAGCTCCAAACTACTATATAAAGTAGAAAGAAAATAGAGATTACCTATATCGATCAACGGAGCCTCTCGGTAAATGACCACTACGGCCTACAGTTGTCCCTACCTCTATACTTCAGCTCTCAGATCCTAGCATGGACTACTAGGGGGTGGTAGTGGTAACTCATACCATCTAACACCTCCTGCTACTACACCCACTCCCCCACCACATCTACCACCCTACAGACCTTTATGCTCGTAATACTACCTTTTTCAAGGTTTTCTATTGACCGTCTCCCTATCAATAGCAAAGAAGGTTGGACAATATCTAACAAGATGTCCCTAATTATAAAAATCATAACATTTCCTCTACTACAGCTGACCAAATCCATCCTGAGAGTCCTGAGCCTCAAATCCTCCATCCTAGGGTCACCTCATGAAATGTCGCACATGCCCAGACCCCTGATCCTGTCATCAGCTACTAGCTAATGAACCAGTTGTCAAGGTCTCAGCTCCAGCATTCCCATCACTGACAGTTAGAATCTGCTCATCCAGAAATCTCTCCACCACCAAGGCCAACTCCATCATGCCAGAATAGGTGGGAATGCACATCAACACCATCGACACCCTAATTTCCCTGCACAAACCCTAATCAAAGTTTCATGATCATAAGAACAGATCCCAAACCATATCCAGGGAGTAACACAACATGTTTGTAAACCATGCTGAGTAATCCACCATAGGCCTACTCTCCCGCTAAAGCTGTAGAAGCTCCTAGATATGTACAAACCTCAGTGTGGTTGGATAAAACTCTTTCCTAAAGAGTCACTCAAACTTTCTCCAAGCGATCATCTCTTCATCGTGAGTATGCATTACAAGACTCCACCAGTTCCTAGATGAACCCTAAAAAGGATCCCTCCTAGGATCACCATCTGATCGGGAGATGTCCTCACAAGGTGGAAAACACATGTGATTGCCGCAATCTAGTCATCAGTTTCCTGAGGTTCTGGTTCACCCCAGAACATTAGAGGTATCTACCTCTGTAACTCATGCAACACACTTAGCCTGTGCACATCCTTGTCCTGCACTACCAGCACAACCTACTGCTCGACAGGTGGTGGCTCAACTGGTGGACCACCTAGATGTCCCACATCAGAACTAGTTCCCTTCTCTAAAGCATCTAGTTGGGTAGATCATCACCACAATCCCACTGCATAACCCTATTGGACTTTCTTTGTGGTGGAATTCTGAAATAACAGTAAGACGTACCACATTAAAAGAGTATATATGGGGAGATAACTCAAGAATGAAAAGGAAAACCCAAAAGCCAGTCCTATATGATGCATATAACATTATTTCCATGTGACCAGTGTCGTAATGTCCCTAGTCGAAAGGTAGGTAATCAAAGACCTGGTGAATGGATATATTTGATTTCATACCTAAACTGGAGTCACTGGCACGAAATTCAAATTCAAAACACCCTAACACCTCCGTTATACAACCCAAACCAAGTTCAAAGCTAGAACAACTACGTTCTGAGGTCCCAAAGGTGGAACCTTCTCTAATACCACTATATCATGACCTGACCCAATGGGGCTCAAGCTATGACTCCCTATACCCACCTCCAATAGTCCAGGGGATGGTGACTAGTGGTGAGTAGGCTATCACACACATGGGAGGCCTTATCCTAATGTACCTTTACACACGCACCCACATAAACCTCCATGGAATAGTGAAACGATATATAAAAACTGAAAATAAATTCATGCATACATCTATCCAAAACCAGAGTATAGAAGAAGTACAAAAAGGGAAAATATAGGGCCCATCAAACTAAAACTACAAAAAGTGTACAACATGCTCTAAAGGAGGCGATCAATGTCAAATTCACCCACCATAAAGCTCATCGGCTAAGCTCTGGAAAACATCTTGGTCAGTCTGGCTCACTAAGATCCACCTACTCTAGGTCCTCTTGGGACACTATTGAAAGGTCTTTGGTCTGAAAAAGACACAAAACATGTGCGGTCAATGTCTGTGCAAAGATGAGTATAAAGATACTCAATATGTTCCCCAAAAAGCCAAAAAGAAAAAAGAGCAACTAAAAGGCAACAATCCACTCATCCATTCCATAGGGAACCCAAATGAGAGGGAAACTCTATATTGAGACCATCCTCTACGAAACATGACTAGTCAAATAAATCCATTAGGTGTGTCAATGAAGAAGTGAAAAAAAACAAGGTAAACCTAGAAAGAACACTAGATATACACATATTAGGAACCAAGCCTCGGGATATTCCAATCTCATCACCAGTAAAAGGTTTCTACTTTATGATCTAAAGAAAACCACCAGAAGAACACTTCAAGAGATGAGTAGTCCTAGATGAATTTTTTCTAATATAATCCACTCCATTGGTAACATTAACTAATGGAACAACCCGGCAATCCATTGTGGTGTCTATCCATGATGAAATGATCTACAGATAGCGCATGGAAGAAGTCACCTAGTGAATCAACCAACTCCAACTCCTTATGTGGGGGATCACACCCAAGTTCCACTAGGGAACACTAAACCCTAGCTAGAAACACTAAACACAAAAAGGGGTGCCATGAAACAACCTGATTATGGAACCACTCACCTAGAAAATGATTAACACCCATATAGAGTTGGTCACCCAATTCCAAGAACTCCACCTATAGAAATGTTATAATAGATCACAGAAAGAAGAAAAAAATCTCAAAACACATATAGGGAGTCTATGAATAAGGCTCTATAGGGGCCTCATACCCTACTCGAACATCATGGGTAGAGGATCAGCACCTTGGTTAATATTGGTCATGCCGACACAAAAAAAAACTCTACTAGGGAAACACGAAGGGAGGTGAGGATCACATCGGGCCTCTCAGGGTGATACATTCTACAAATCTACTATTTTTTCTATCAAACTTGATTAGCACAACTCCTTATAGAAAGTGGTAAACCCACACTGCATATACGCAAAGTAGCTGAAGAGGGTTCATAGTCTAGTAAAGAGGATGTGATATCAGAAACCCTTATAGTAGCTGGAGAGGGGTCACGGTATAGTTAAGTGGAAGTGATACTAAAAACTCTCCTCACAAAGGACTGGGGGGATCCACTCAACCCAACTGATCAAAACATCAAAAATAGGGACCAAGGGAACCCACTCAACCCTACTGGTAAAGGAGTCGGTAAGCCAAGACACCTACAAATCATCACCTTCACGTCATGTCTCATTGGCCCAAATTGTGGTCACCATCATGTTCTACATGGAAAAACATGCAGGATAGGATACTCATTTGTCCAAAATTGACACCCGATGAAAAATTCACATTTCACCGCAAATGCCCAAATCGGGCCTCATGGATCCCATGCCTCAATTTTAGTTTAAGCACCCAAAACTAGTCTTGAAACTTCCATATTGAAGTTAGTGTTTAAATTCCACTAATGGTGCATTAATAAGACATCAGATGTATTAGATACGTCTAATACAAAAAACTCAAAATAATAATAATTATATTATTATTATTATTGGTGCAAATTTTTTGCCACCAATCCTCGATCTAAAAATATAAAGTTCTCCAACTTACCTAAAAAGTCCTTCCGTAAAGTGAGGGTCATGTTTATGTATACGACATGTAAATTGGACTTCTGGTTTTAGACTTACAGGGGTTTTAAATCCCCTCAACCTGACCCAACCCGTTTTGGCCTGCACAACCGCTGGCATCCACCCTCCAGCACTCTGCATCGTCATCCCACTCAGTGGCCTCCACCACCTCCATAACTCCACGTTGTTGCATCCAGACTATAAACTGCCTTGTTGCACCCGGAAACCGAGCCACCCCGACAAAACCCACCGTGTCGCCAACACCTTTTGTGGGCCACCAGGACCTCTTTGATGGCCAGAAACATATTTTGAGACCAGATTCATAAACCTCAGGATGATATCTTCATAGACTCAACCTCTATTTGAATATTTATTTATGATTCAAGAAAAACTATGAAAAATCAAAGGGAATGAGAAATAAAACTCAAATTTCCTACCTCGGGGTGAAATGCCAAAGCATCGAGATCAGATCTGTGCTTCTAAGCTGATGTTTCATGATCTGGAAGTGATCACCATCAAGATATGTATTTGATGACACATCATTTTGTTGATCCTACCTTCAGGTTGTTTGTCGACGAAGAGTAATAGGAGGGGGTATTGTTTTCTATTGTGTGCACACCACCAATGAGAGAGGGGGATGCAGGTTTAATTTTTAATTAAATCCCCTCCACATAAAATCCCAGCCTCAACTCACCTCCAACCTGACACCTGGCCCCGATGAAGTTTATGTCACACCAAGGGTAAACGTGATGTTCCAGACTCAACTGTGGTCTCAAAAAATTTATCTAAGACTCTTATCATGTGTTATTCGATCCAACATCCAAAATAAATAAATTAATTAATTTATAAAAACTCCCTAAATAACTTTTTCTTCAAAAAGAATGTTCCCACAAAACTTAAACCCTTCCTAGAGTAAACAACATGCTTCAAACTCAATTATGGCCTCGGTTTCCTGATCTAACATATTTTTTAAGAGATAACTTGTTTCCTCCATGTGCATAGTATAAAAATAATTGATATTTTTATAAAATTTATTCCTAGAACATTGTGCCATGGAATTGCACATCATCTTAGCAGATAGCTTTATAAATATTCAAAGAAATATTCTAAAGTCTTATAAGGAAAACCCAAATTGCTAAAAACAATGTATCTTAGGATTAAGGCATCATGTTCGGTGGTTCATTGAGTGTCAGTTGTTTTGGATGGTTTCTTTTGGTGGAATACGGGTGGAAATTTTTCAAATGGTGTTTTCATTAGTACCTGAATGTGGTGTGTTAGAACTTTCTTTGGTTTATCATATCATATATAACTAAGGTTTTGATAATTTCCATTAAAGACCCTTCTTGGGGATGATATTCCATTAAAGTGGGATAATTGTAACATCCTCATTTTTATAACACATTTATTGTTTTGAATTACTAAGTCTTTTGTGTAAAAATTTTAAAAAAATTAATATTTACCCTTATGCATGACATATGCCTTGTGTAAGGGCAACTTTATTTTTAGAAGGTATGTGTATAGGTAAGGGTATTTTTGTGTATTGCATAAAGTTAACCGTGTTTTTCTAAAGGTTTCAAAAGGTTAACCTATGTGATGTGTAAGGGTATGCTAAAATTTCAATATGTTTTATAAGGGTAACCTTGGAGTTTCATAAGGGTACCTAGGCATGTAAGGGTACTATTGGAGTTGGTTAAGGGAATGTAGAAGCTATGTAAAGGTAATATGGAATTCCTATGCATTATATAAGGTGAAATTTGGAGTTTTGTAAGGGTAACTCAAAGATTTATATACTCACATAAGGGTATCTCCCAAGTTTCATGGGTTCTGTATGGGTGTGTTTAGGTTGTGTAGGTGTAGGATGGATTTCCTTTAATTTCATAAGGGTATGAGACTCATGTAAGTATAAAACTTCTTACCCTCATGTGATAGTTATGACCTGTGTAAGGGTAAAACCAAGTTACCCTTACAGAGCTCCATTTTGGGGAGAAAAATAATTTTAAAACCATGTTTTAATGTTTTATTCTTCTCAAATAACACCTGTAATGTATTTTGAATATTCTTAATTCCAAAAACATTTGAATTAATTCCTTAACTCATTTGGATTTAAAACACATTTTATTGACGAAATTAAACAATCCAAAATTAAAAAGCAATTAAATGAAAAATTAAATATTGAATTTTACTTGGGATTTTTATGATAAGGAATAGTATGTAGGTGGAATTATTATAAAATTTCGGAACATTTTATTCCTTTATTTTTTGGTGATCATTTTGAGTACAAGTATCTTGGAAATTTACTTATTCAAGTTTAGTGAAACCTTCTATGAAAAATACAAGTTATTCATCAAGTTTCTAGGAGTGGAAAAACCTCACCCACTCTAACCTCTTATTGGTTGATGTGTTTTCAAAAGATAAAATCTGGGTAATATATCAATAAATCTTTCCATAGTCGGTTTATGAAATTATCATTTTGAAGATTTTTGAAAAATGATAAATATTTCTTAAAATGATAATAATCTATAATTATTTAAAACAATAATAATAATTATTATTATCTATCTCATATTATTCTAGAGATATAAAAATATTATGGTATATAAAATTATGATTTTATCTAAGGAAGAAATGTTCAACGCATGCTTTGGATTAAATCAGGGGTTTGGAATTTATCCAGGAGAGGGAAGGTTTTTATAGTATGTGGGTTTTTTATTTATTTTTTGAAATAAAATAATGGAATTTGTTCTATGAATCCTTGGTGAGTGATTTGAACCAATTTATACATGGTAATTTTTTGGTTGAGGATTCCTTGACAAACCATGACTTTTACATTGATAACTATGAGGTGGGTGGTTCTGTCTACTCTTCCATGTCATATTATGCATGTTGATTTTCATGAGATATGTGGTTCATCGCTTCGGACAAACAAACATTAGATTCATATGGTGTTATAAATAACTAATATTTATTAATTGATTAATAATATTTAAGTATTAATTAATGGAACATGCCTGATGTAATTAGATAAAGTAACATGATCTAGAATAAACTCTTGTGCACTTTCTTGATGTTATCCACTAATGGTCGAGGCTTGATCACTGTAGTGATCATATATTTACATAGATAAATTGAGGGGTGTTTTTTGTGCCTTTACAGACCATGAAACCATGTATTATTATTATGTAATGAGTATGCTTATATTTCTTATTAACCATGTATGATTTTTATCACATGTGCAGTAGTTATGACTCATGATGATGTCCTACCCTGTTTATATGTGCACTCTTAGTTTCCTTAATGTTATTTTTGAACTAGCTTAATATATTTACCATGCTTTATAGTGATTGCATGCAGGTGTGTGATTAGCTCTTGAAACCCTTTGGGATTCCTTATACCATAAATATTCTTTTGTAGCTAGTAGTTATATATTGATGATCATTTTAGTCATATCATTTCTACTAATTCTCATGATGATATTTTATACTATTTTATGTTTTCCTTATCATTCTATACCTAGTTGTGTGTTATATTTTATTCTGAGGTTGGTTTGGTATCCATGATAGGTGGACCTCCATGATATGTTTACCCTTAGAGGGGGAGTGTGAATGCTGTAAGTTGGTGATGATGATGGACCTGTACATGGGATGGGCCATGATAGCTCGGTGGTCTGACTGTAGCTTAATTCCTTGAGGATTCTGAGAAAGTGTTGGTACTTGATTTTTTGTAGATTCCAAGAAACATGATCTTCTTCATGCCTTAATGATTCCAAGTGACATGTCACCAAGCCATGTGGCTAGTTAGCCTTGTGGCCTAACACAAGACTCAATGCCTTGTGGATTCTTAGTACATTTTCACTTATCCTTCTTATGTCCTAACTTAGACTTGATTCCTTGAGGATATTGAGTAGTATGATATCGTCCTTGTGGTTATACCTTGATCACTTCAAACTTCCATAATGAATGTCCTTTTAGCATGGAGCCAAATAAGTTATCGTCAGCAGTTCATGGTGTTTTAGTAAGTTCATGATTGATCAACACATGGTTGTTTATTTATTGTGCGTAATTGGTGAAATTATGTTATTTTCCATAGTATTTTATTTTATTTTTTTGCTTTAATATGAGATTATTACATGTACATACACTGTATAATATTGGTTGGATACTAGACCACATTGGTGATGTCCTACCGAGTTATACTCATACCCTACTCAGGCAGCCCTGACACTTGGGTTCCTGAGTATCCCTCACTTGTTGATGGTATTGGTTGGGTTGAGGACTGAGTTTATTTTCTACAAGGATACCTCCCTATGATTTGGATATCAGTATGAGGTGTTGATTGGTATTGTAGATACACCTTGTAGTTTTGTACCTTTATTTATTTGTATAAGTGATCAGCCCAGTGGGCGATCGACTATTATATCTTTTCTTGTATTTTGAGTCTATTGTTTTGGTATTCATTCATATTATTGGTATGTTGTTGGTATATGTGTAATCTGATTATATATTTTTATATGATTTTTTATTTTTCATTATACACTCTGATTGATTCTATAGTCTCCTCTTGTCTCAACTAAAGACCTTCACTTCTAGTCAGAAGCCTCTAGCATATGGGGAGGCATGCATAAGGTCATGTGGAAATTTGGTTTAGACCTGATGGTTCTATTTGGGGAATTACCTACGTCATCCTTCCTCAAAGCATTGTACTCCCCATTAGTCATCGTTTCTCAATAGTCCATATTCCTACTGACCTAACCATAGCCCATCCTACATTGTTATCATCAAATGGGATGATCCATAAAAGATAACCCAATGCATAATCCCTGCTTTATTTATTATTTCACCACATTTCAATAAAAAAACATCCTTAATACATGATGTTAATCTACATATATCGGTCCTATAATACAACTATAAACTATGAAATCTGAACAATGTGGGATTTGATTCCCATTAACTAGGATATGTAGGATTCATATCCAAGGTTTATTCCCAATATCTTATTGTTTATGGATACATGACCTTAAAAGGAACCACATTGGTCCTTATCACATGAAATTAAAAGGTAAAATGTGTCCCATTAAGTATAACTTAACTACCTAATTTTTGATTCCCTTTATAGGGATACATAGGAAGTACCTTTCATGGGCTTGATTTCAATTCAACAACACCCTCCATCTCCTTTCATGGTCATAAATTCCAAATCTCTGAGTTATGTGGATTTAAACTGTAAAATGACCAATTAATAAAATAAAAATAGATAAACTCTAATATATATAGATTTCCATGTTGATGCATGGTCTTGATAGATAATTTTTATGGTGATAACCATGCCTGAACTAGAATTTGGGAATGATTCATGGACATATATTAAATCATTAAGATAGTCCCATAGTAGGTAATGATCCAACCCCCAAAGATGATATGAGTTCGACCTCCCATCCTCTTGACCAATGTGCACCAGAAATATCATTGGTAAATCCCTATGACCACCTAACTTTGGAAATTAGGTATATTTAATCTCAAAATAAGGATGATTATATAAGAATTAAAAATAAAACATCAAACATAATGTTAAATAACTTAACTATAAGTTGTTAAGTAGCATTGGGAATTAGGAATCAAGTTTCGTAGAAATTATTCTATATGAGAGGATTTTATAGACTTCTCCTTAAATGCATCGAACGAGGATCGACCATCGCCATTATGAAGTAAGTCCATGTTGGCACCTGTTATTCACACCAGTCAGGAGACAATGTAAGAATATGTGGAGTTCATAAATAAATTCCATGTTTTTAAAATACATTCCAACTTCATTCATCAAGCCCAAGAAATTTTGAAAACCTCAAAATACTCTTGGCCATTTTCTATGTGGGAAATAAATGTAAAGTATCTATATCCCTTACCAACATACATATAGTTCATGTATATCCTTACTAACACCAATTTATCATCCAAGTGGTTTGAGATTATATCCCTCAAGGAAATTGGAACAAAGGATATAATTAACTTTGTGAAAAATGATATCATTAATATATTTGGTGTCTCTCACACAATATTGACAAACAAAAACATCAATTTCTATAATTCTAAATTTAAAAGAGGGTATTATAAATACAATATATAGTCTATCCATTCATTCTACTATCATATAACTTTAAATGGGTAGATAGAGGATTTCATTAGGACTCTTTCTAATATTATTTAAAAGTTTGTAGATAAATATAATAAGTATTGGCTTAATAAACATTGGCATACTTCCTGGGATTATCACATGATAGCCCATATTTCAACACAAGATACCCCATAATATCTTTTTTATAGGACAAAATTAGTATTTAACATTATGTTTAATCTGCCCTCACTTTTCATATACATCAAAAATAATCTATATAAATATGAAAAATCCCAAATAAGACTTAATGAGTTAGAGAAACTTGATGAAGAATGATTTCACACACAGTAAAACCATCATATCCATCATAACTAAGTTGCATGAGTGTTAAAGAAGAAGGTTCAACTATGCTTATGTTTTCAAGGGGAGTTGGTATTGGCTATGATAACTCCTATTATACCTGAGAAGAAACATCCAAAATTAGATCCCAAATGGGCAGGACCTTATTACAAATAGAATTTCTAATCCAATTGAGCTTATTTCTTGATCACAGTAGATGGAAAGAAAATCACATGCACCACCAATGTAATATTTCTCAATAAATAATTTTCTTAACTTCACATAGTTTTCACATGATCCTCACTACAATACATTATATTACATTGATTAATTCCATTTTGTATGAATTTAAACTACTTGGAACATTTTCTTATAACATAACCTAAAACAATATAACATCTGAGTGTTAGTTGCATGATCTCAAATTACATGACATGATGTCTTCTATACATTACCTTCCAAATTATGTGAAATGGTTTGTTTATAAGACTCAGTATCCTTACATGAGACTTTGATCCATGTAAGAGTTCTAAGTACAAATTGTTTCTTTATTAATTGATCTGTAAAGAGAAATAATGCTCCCATTATATAATAACTATGTGTATATTTATTCCTGTTATTTAATGATATGTAGTGGTGTTCATACTCATAATTCTATTAATATATGAAAATCTAAATTATATTTACTTCTAGTGATTAAGTTCTTACTCATTCACTTTAAGTGCCTTATAAACAACTTGGTGCAAGAATAAAGCCACCTTTCTTCCCCTGTACATAAACTAAATCTATGTATAAATTATTTAAGAACTATATATGTATTGATTCTTATTATTTTGATTATATGTAGTTATGAATCAACAACCTGAACCAACCAAAATTTCAATCACAATTATCCTCCACTTTTTCTTCGTGCATAATCCCTCATTCATTCACATCAAGTTACTTTCTTGAAAATAAGATAATGTTATCTTATTTTTTCATGATCTATATTGATTCAATATCTCCTATATAAATTTTCTCTTTGTATGACACAAAAATACATGGTATCCATATCCTTTCCACATGTAATTAAACTAAATAGAATATTCTCTACCTTTCCTGACCCTAAAAATCTAAGAGTGGTCCATTCTATGATGCATAGATTCCTTATATACAAACCATATATGTGTAATAATCCCTTAAACATATAGTTATTTTTTCCATGGAAATATTATAAGATAAAATTTTCCCTATTTTCCATCCTTTTATTTTGGTTCTATTATCTACATAATATCTCTTAATGGACATGAATTTTTATGAAACAATGTCTAATACAAAACTTCATGAATATAAACTTCCTAATAAAATATTCCTTGTTACGCGATATTATAATACACGGTATATAGTCTATTATACATGAATTTAAAATATCCAATGTGATTCATCCCACTTAACCTCAAACTATATGGATGGTTCTATTCTATACAACTCAGATCAAAAAAACCCCACCCCTATGTAAGATTCTAACCTACATAAGGGTCATTGTTTCCTTGGAAATTGAATGGTTAGGGATATTCTAACTAGCCCCGGTATCATGGTTCACCTAACCTATGGCTAAAACTACCCCTTATCAAAAATATGTATGGATTTATTCCTCTTATAATTGGATACATAGTAATGCCTAAATATTCTATCATAAGCCAAAACACAAATTTCAATTGAACCCCACTTTTTATTAGTGTATAAACCTTCATTAATTCACTCAAATCTAAATAAGGTTATCTCATTTTTTAAATGATTCAAATATATGAAAAAACCCCTATATAGAGGTCTTAATTATATAACCTTTAAACTATATAACTACATAGTCTTTATTGTGTATCATTAAACTACATCACTTATGGTTTTCCTTTCATGACCTTATACTACTTATAGATATTCATCCCCATGAGACCTAGTTTCCTCGCGTATGATATAGGTCAATATAATAACCCTAAACATATGGTTCTTTATCCATGAACCTATGCTAAAAAGAATTCTCATATACAAGAGTGTTCTCTATTTAACAGCTCTATTTCATCAAAAAATTTATAGATATGGTTATATTTTTCTACATTAGTGTTGTGGTTCACAAAATATTTAACTATATTAATGCCATAATATATCATAACAACTATGTGTGGCTTGATTCCTATCTTATCAAGATACGCAGTGATTCCTATCTATCTTATCCTAGGCCCATATATAGCTTCCATTTCCATGCCTGGTTCTACATTAGTTATCATGCCTTTTTTAATTAAAATAGATTTTTCATTCCTCACTTTCACTATAGAATCATTTTGTTTTCCTCTTCCTATCCTATAAAAAAGAAAAACTATATAGATAGACTTTATTTTATAAGAAATACATATGGCTTGATTCCTATTTTTTTAGGTTAAATAGCGGAACCATGACCTCCTATCGTAGGCCAAGTCGTAAATTACACTAAAACTCCTGACATATTAATGTTAAAGTCATCTCTATTCACATTAGGTTTTCTATGATGGCCCCTAAACTAGGAAATTTCAATAATTATGTGCTTGTTGATCTATGTTATTATAGTATACAAACATCCAAATCATCTATCTTGGGTCCAATCATAGAATTCAATAATACCCCCTTTTCCCTGGTGTTTAGTCCCACTCATTTTTGTCTGGTTTTCCATCATAAGGTAAACACTAATATTACATCCCTCCTTTTTATTACATAACTTTTCAATACATTTTACAAACAGAGAATCTTTAAAAACTAGTGTCTTGGAAATTAGGAACATAATACATGAAAAAACATAATACATTCTTCTAAAACACTTGTAAGGCTTCATAATAGGTTCATCCTAAGTACAATTACTGTATCTTATAACATGGAGATATACATCAAAGGAAAGAGTGAGCAAAATTCCCAGTAAAGGTAAACAAGGGAATCAGTTCACTTCTGATATCAATAAGAACTTGATAAAAAAACATAAAGACATGAGCAATGGAATAAGAGGCATATCATAATAAAAATAACATGAATTATAACTTGAATATGTGGCTACAAAATTTCATTTAGTCATTTATGAACATATCAACGAAGTTCATCTCCAAGGTTTGATAAAAAAATTACCAAGGTTATTCACTAAGGTATCGTGAAACTTGTCATCTCTAGAGATTAAATTCTTTACCCAAAGCATTAGAGCACTATCGGAGAAAACCCTTAATATGTATTTACTTTCTTTTTATCCACATATATAATAATCAAACATTTCATAAATAATCCAAAGAGAATAAAAGAAATGGGTTTCATTTCAAAATTGTGACATTTTAAAAGTGCTTAAAAATAAGATAATTATGTCATTTATAACCCATGGAAAGGGAGTTAGGGTTATATGTATGTCAATTCGAAAATAAAATATATAATTTTTTTGTATTTATGAACACCCATAGAAACTAAATAGTTCTGGTTATTCACAGAAATAAAACAAGAAAATTTCATGAGAGGAAGAGAGAGAAAATTTGATACAAAATTTCGGCAGCATAACGACTATATAACATGGTTTTAGAAAATAATAAAAAGAGGGGGGGAAGGTATCCCATAAATAAATGAATCATTTTTTAGTAGAGTTACAAAATAAAAATAAATAATATCATGGTGTGGACATTTGAATGACATACCATATGAAAAAGAAAATTGAAAGGAAAGAGAAAATGCGATTTCTTTTACGAAAATTCGGCAGCCTAACGGCGTCGCTTATAATTTAGAAAAATAAGTTGATGATATGGAAAAGGGTCTATAATAAATTTTAAATGAAATAGACTGTTAAAATAATATATAAGAACATACCCCCACATAATATTATGGAAACTAGAATACATAACATAAAGGAAATCATGACTAAAAGATGAGGGTGAAAGGTTCCCTTACCTTGAAGAGTGACATTGAAATCTAGAAGGTTGGAACCATGGGGGATTGAGGAAACCTTGGGAGGACTCCTTGGGAGGTAAAGAGAACTGAGCTTTGTTGATGAGTATTTTTGAATGAATGGAATGAGGGAATGGCTTGGTATTTATAGCAAAAGTGATGGAATATTTAATTAATTTCCAAGGGACACCTCATCGGTGGTATTTGAAAAAACATGGGCTTTCCCATAGTATTTTCACATGGTTTTGACCACTTGGTAAACCTCATAACATATCTTACTGTTCACAATTCAACCATATTTATTACATCATTATTACATCATTAATTATGTCATTAATCACACCTAAACTCAAAACATTATTTTTACAATTCACTGAAAAACAAAACATTTTATAAAATTATCATAAATTCACCCTAACCTAATATCGATGATCTGAATTCAAAAATGAACTCCATTTTATGAAAATAATTTTCTAAATATTTTTAATTTAGTTTTTAAATAGAATCATTATTTATTCAAAAAAACAACTCTAAAACTATAACTTGTTAAGGTCCCATAAAATTATCGTATAACCATAAGACAATAAAGTAACAATTTATGATAACATTTTATGAAAATACATTTCCATTTTAAATTAATAAATAAATTATAAAATTATAAATAAAATATTTATGATATAAAAAAACTAAAACTTATACTATGATCATTTTTTAACTTTTAAGATGTCTATATTGTATTTATACATTCATGGGTGAAGTTTCTTTTTTTTTGGATGATTTTCTATTCATTACTATTCATTACTATTCATATGCTACTATTAACTAAAAATTAAGTTGATCTTATTAGACTCTAAATTTTTTACTGATCACAACTGTAGAAGACCATTTTTTGAAAATCATTTCACATTATTAATTATTTAAAGATTACATGAATATTTTAAAATGTCCTTTTTCCAAAATTAATCAATAATATTCATCTTATATTTATCCGTACATTTAAAAATCACAAATTTTACCATAATAAGAAATAAAAAAATTATTTATACCAAGGGATTACAAAAAGTATCTAAGGACTCGTTACATAGCCCCTTATAACACCTGCATAGGACCTAAGTGTATGGTATTTCATGGTGATAAAATCTTGGGGAGGCTTAGACAATATTTCCCAAGTGGTAATTTCTATCAGCCTGAACTTCTCCCTTAGGTGATTCTGTTCAAAATTCACATGTTGAAGCTCAGTTTGGGCTTGTTCCAGAGCAAAGCCCAGAGATGCTACCTCCTTCCCAAGCTCTGAGAGATGGGCTTCATATGGCCAGAGTCAAATGGATGAGGCCATCAACTCTTATTTCTGTATTAATAACCAAGATCACTTGTATTTATAAACAATAATTGTAACATTAAGAGTTTAGTTTCCAACAGTCATATTGACCAACATTAATATTGACCAACGGTCATATAACTGTCAAAACCCAATGGTCTCATTTAATTATACTCACTTCATTAATTAAAGGATATAGTTTTGTTGAGTATAATATAAAATAACGCACAAATTTAGGAAATAATTATTATTAAAAAATTTGAGTCATTAAAACTAAGTTAAAACCATTTTATGTTATTAATAAGATAAATTTGTGTATTCCCCAACATCGTGGTCCTCATTGTAAGTACATAAAACTTAATTACACCAGATTCCTTTTTTCATGAAGTTAAAATACTTGATATATGGTACACCCTGCAAAATAATAAATTAGAATAGACTATCCTACACAACCTAACTCCCTTAATGGATAATCAGATCTATGTAACGGTATCGATGTATGGATCATATCCATAAGTCCATGCTAGGAAAAAATTTCCTCATTTATAAGAACTATGTCCTAGAACCTGGGATCACCATATTTTTATTGAATATCCTACCCATACCATACATTGAGAGATTGTGTATTGGATCCTAAATCTCTTATCCTAGGTATAGTCAAAGATATTTTTCTAGTTCCAATCCCATGCCAAGACATAAAAATTCACCTACTATGTGTATGAGCTATATATTTGAAGGGTCTATTTGATAAAAGTAACTTTTTATTAATTTCTATTATTTTAGAATATTTTTTGATATATAAATCATATATTTTATATCCAACCACAGATTCCATCACCATAAAACCCCTCTTAGTGAAGATTTTTTTCTTTTATATCATGCCTTTCTATATCAGACTCTATACTGGGATTCCATATCTTTCAAAAAAACTATATATATATTTTTTCCCATTATTTTATGATATGTAGTGATATTTAAATCATATATTTTGAGCCTAGACTAATTTTATCATCCACATTCTCTCTTCAAAAAGTTTTGTAATAGCCCAACCATAGTTAGTTCAGGGTGTAAATTTCCCCATAACTTTTGAATACCCCTTTAAATGATCCACGCATCATTCCTAAATTGTTTTAAATTTACATAATCCATTAATGACTCTCATTAATGAGTGTATTTGACTTAAGGGGACACCTCTTCTGGGTAATGTTTGTGAAAACATATTCAGCACAGCTAAGAGGAGGCATGTCTTTTTTCTTAAGGAGGAGTTCCTTTAATATTTACATTCCTTAACAAAGTTAATGTGGAACCTTCCATTCAAATATTTTTTAGAAATTATCCGTGGTATGCATGAACTATCTCAATACTATCTAATCCAAATACCTTAAGTCATGATTTACATCATCACCATTCCATATTCAAAAGGTGTTGACCACTCTTAACTCTTAATCTCTATACTAGGTTTTCATATAAAATCTTCATCCATGGTATAATCATTATGACCTTAAACTACACAAATATCTCTCTAATATGGTCTATTTTGGCATTAGGCTCTCTAATTTCATTGGTTTTTCCCTTTCACTCACTTAATAGGTTGTATCTCCTTTAGTTAAAGCTTTATGACCTTAAACACCATAAATTTTTTTCAAATATGTATGACTTTAAACTCTAATCATAAATAGTCTAAATCTCAAGTCCCTCAATCTGAAAATGAAATATACATAAAGGATTATCAAGTTCAAATCCCATAAAGGGAGGCCTGAGAAAAATTCAAGTCTCTTATCACTAATCCATACCCTTTTACGACTTTAGAAAATGTTAGATCATAAGATGAAAAAGACAAAAGTATTGTGGTTCCCACTATATGGACCTATAAAGGGTAAATATATCATTTCTAGACCCACTGGTCTAGTAAAATGTTTTAATAGACCTTTTAACTTCTCTCTTGAATCTATATCCAATAGGTTTAATTTTATATCCCTTCACCTCAAGAATTTATTCAATACACAGTGGTGTTACCTTTAGGGTGATTAAACCCTTATTGAATTTCCTTTTCTCTATAGAAATACTTAATTCCTTTGTTTTTTGGGTCATTAAAACCCTTTTATAGATATGGTTAATGAGAAAATTTGGATCTAAGGGACACATTTTCTTTATAATGATACTCATACCATTATATTCTATACTATCAACTAGAGGCATAGTTTTTCTTGAGGAAAAGGTTTTATAATCTCTATATACCCTAAAAATAATGGTGGAACCAATCATTCAAATATAATCAATGGTCATCCCCTATATTATTTCACTATCCCATTATTTCTTAATTCAAATTCATCGAGTTATGTTTTACACATTATATAATCCAATTATTCATGAATATTAAAATACACTTAATGTTACACATTTTTTTAGTATAATAATTATTAAAAAAAATAACACAATATCCTATTCTTTAACATTTTTAAATTCTTGTTACATTACCAAAAACCATATGAAACAATGATCTATATATCCTAAACCTAAAAATATGTGTACCAATCTCTAAGGATATCTATAAAAGTGGTATTGAGGGTTCATTTGTGTTGATTTTTCTTCACTAATGTTATTATATAGTCTCCCTAAAATTTTATCAAAATTTATAACCTTAAATTGTAGGTATATTGGATCAACATTCAATACCTTAAACATCCTAAGGAAAGAGATATAGTAATCATTAGGTTGAAAAAACATAAAGGGAATCCTGAGAAAATGTAGAATCTTTTCTCACTATATATGAACCTCACAAGACATAGGAAAATTTTGAAACATTTAAAAAAGTAAAATGCATAAAAATTATTGGGTTGAAAACCCATAAAGGGTGGCTTAATAAAAATCTAAGTTCCTTCCTGTTAAGTCTTCCCCATCCATAGCTTGGGAAAAAATTAGTGTGAAAAAAGAAAAAGATATAAATATTATGGGGTCCACTATATGACCATGATAAAATTCTTAATATCCTCAATAGTTCCGTTGACCTAGGAAAAAAATATAGAATCTTAAGATTCCTATCATATATTGTACTATATGACCCATATGAAATACATGAAAGTGTAATCTCAGGGTACTCAATCTATATTGGACATTGGGGTCCTCATTCCAAAATCCCCCTTTGTGATTTTAATTATGTTGAATCATTTAAAACTCCTATATACAAATGGACTAAATTTAGTGTGTGGTGATATTACATATACCACCATGTCTACACCACCTATAACTATCTATGAGCACACAACCAAGAGGAAACCATATATCATATGAAAGTGAGCTAATCTTAACATATTGTGGTGGTGTATATTTCTTTATATCCATCATTATTATATCCATATAAGTGCACATGATTAGGAGGAAACCAAATAATTTGGTCCTTTATCTCACAGACTCACCATAGCTTATGTTGATGGTACACATGCCTCTATATCTAGCACACATATATTTGTCTGAGGTAACATTTCTAAGAGATGATCAATTGTTCTATGTTTCATCATTGAATCAAGTAGTTGGAAATCAAGGATAACTTTATCCAACCCCATTAAATGTTCAAGTGGATTAAATTTTCATTATATTGATCATGGAGAGATTCATATGTTATCATAACTTGATAAGTCGAGGCAATGTAAACACCTTGAGTCAAGATTGTCTTCTTTATTCCAAAAGGCTAGAGTTTTGATTCTCCTTTTGGTGTAAATCCTCTCATTAGTGATCTAGCTTCATAAGATTACCATATGGTAAAGTAATGTTAAAAATTAGATTATGTTACCTTAGAATCGTATTCTTTTTATTTTGAATGAATTGAATTCTATGGTGGGGTTTTGTGGGAATTGAAAAAAAAATCCACACAATTTTCCATGGAATTCATGGTACGATCCACACTCGATTGACACAAGTCAAGTGTAAATAGAAAATTATTTTTTTAATTAATAATAAATAACTTGGATCTTTATATACTATGTGATTTTTCAAACACCAATGGATTAATATTCCTAAAATATGTTTCTATATTCAGCGAAGTGGTGGTGAGAAACTATCACCAAGAGTAAGCCATGTATTTTATCCATTTCTAATGAAAAGGGGTTACAAAAACATAAAACCCATTTTTAGGATATTTTGGAAACTTTTTGGAATTTGAAATCACTTTATACATATGATTCTTGTATCCAAGTTTCTAGTTCATTTTTTTTATTTAGTTTCCTATGGATCCTAAAAAAACTTACGAGTCAAAAGATACAGTTGTTTTAGGTTGGATCTTATTTAATCCCATCCAAAGAATATTGGAAGAAAAAATTCAATAAATGGGATATTTATATAAAGGATCTTGAGGTTATCAAAGTAATTAAATCATTCAAAAAAGTTAAACCACTCATTTATGTGAAGTTACTTCAATGCCAAACATCATTCATGGCTACAAAATAGGATTCCTTCATGAATACATGCATCTGATGCAGTTTATTTCTTCTTTTATGGATGGTATTTTTTTGGCCTACCCACAAAATCACTTCACATTTGTGTGTGACCTTTTATAATGAATTTTCTATGTGTTTTTTTGTTCTCTTTGCAAATTGAAGTCATTCAAAGATAGTTTTTAGATCTCCATCATAGCTTCATGGATCCTTCGTGTCCCGATGTCATTCGAATCCTCTTGATGCCACTCATTTATGTTCGCATACTCTTTATTAGACTAATTCTTCCCATCAAAACCACCTTTACTAATAAATTTTAGGAAGCTTTAATCTATAAATACCTAAAACACTATTTAAGGAAAGGTAAAAAGACATCTTATTTTGAGAACCCCTTCTTCTTCGAGAGAGAGAACCTATCTTAGTGATACCACTATTAATGAATAAATTTATAATGAAATAATATACATAGTGCCTGATACAAGGCTTAAAAATTAATAAAAGAGAAACACACTACATATGATCCTCTATGAAGGCCCCACCCATGAGGCTCCTTTATGAAACTCATCCACTGGGATCATTTGCAAAGCCTGTTTATGGGGCTCCTTCACAAATCCCATTCATAAGGATCATTCATGAAGGGGGGACCTTCTCTACCCTTAAAAGGAGCCTCATATCACTCTTTCTCCCCTCTTTCCATCCCTTATTTTCTTCCCTCATTTACACAAATTTCTATGTTCCCTAAGGTCCTAGATCTATTCAGTGGTTTTCCTCAGCTATCAATATCTTCCATGGAGTTTACTAAGTCTTTTCCTCTCCTTAATATTATGTTGGTAACTCATTTAAAGTAGTGTTTCACTTCGGTGGATGCCTTCAATCAATGCATTTCAGGACATGGGGCTTGTAGGATCATGTTATGGTTAGTCTTATTGATAAAAGGAATTTGATGATTCATTTTGAATCAATGGAAGAATTAATTAGGTCTTGGTCTGTTTCCCCCAGCTTCAATGGCCTATGTTTCTACCTATTTTGGTGTATGTTCAACTTTTACATGAAAATAGATTCCCCAATTACAGTGATTTGGGTAAACTTACCTAAACTACCTTTACCATTTCCAAACCCAACAATTATGGATATGTTATGGACCCAATTATGAAGGTATTTTTGTTCAGAAAATAGAACGTTTTCAGTTTTCCATCTTGTAGTTCCATTAATATGCATGGAAGTGAATGTATCAAAATTTCTAACTGAGTATGTTTGTGTTGGGGGAGAGTTTAGATGGAAACAATTTGTGGAGTTTGAGACATGGTTTGATTTCTATTCTTCTTGTAAGAAAATTGGACATGAAACAGTCGAAAGTAGATGTTGAGTCATGAAAATTGATTTTCATATGGATGTGGATTCAAAAGATAATGGGAAGGGATAAGGTCCTGTTGAAGGTTCAGCTATGAATAGATACCTATATGTTGGTTCTGATCCGTCTTTGGAAAATGATGTTCATTACGAAACTCAGGAGGGTAACCCATTGGATTTTTATATTTTCAATCGACTAAGGGGAGACCTAGGTATTTTCAACTTTATTGTGCACAGTTATTTGGGACAATTGGGGTATGATGTGAATAATTCTACTTTTTTAGGTGTTTTGAACATACCATTTGAGGTTGAAAAACGTGAGTTAGTTAGTGGTACCAACAAGGAAGCGGGAACACGAAAGGTTAATGAGGAAGGTTCAAAGGCCATAAAGGATTCTTCTTATGTAGAGGTAGTGCTTACAGGGCTTGGTATAACTAGAAGAGATGTATATCATGAGAATGACCCATTATGATAAAATAGTTCAAGTCCGTGGAGAGAGTTTTTAGCTGTTATGTTGGGTGACTACTTTGAGGGATTGGGGAATGAAGGGCATGTCCAGGAGAAAAACGGGTAGATAACTTCAATGAGGAGTAGGGAATACCTAGGGATGAGTCTGGTGATGAGTCATATAGTTCGTTCTTAAAATATAGTGCACAATAATATCATGGTAGAGACCTCTATAGTCTTAGGAGGAGAAAGGGTTGGCATGGAAGTAAGAAATGCTGAAAGGATTATTACTACTTACCATTACCAATGGAGATGCGATATTCCAAAAAGTAGAAAGTCAAGGTGATGGAAGGTGTCCACAACATTAATGGAAATTTTTTTTGATCATAGGTTATGTATTTTGGGGTAGTTTCAATTTAGGGTGACCTACAAGAGGCATTTGTGGAATCTGTGAAATCAATGGAGTTACTCATGCATTCTAGAGAATAAATGAAAGATGAATTCCTTGTGATAAATTCCTCAATAGAATATGTTGATAAGATGATGGAAATGACTCTTCTTGTGGATAATAATAGTGAACAGAATGATTGGATTAACAAGAAGAATCTTATCTTAGTAAGAGGTTTAAATTAAGGAATAATCAACTAAGATGAGTACATGAATATGTTGGACAATTTTGTGATTTTATTCGAAGACCTTATAAAGGATGATCCAAAAACATCAGTAACCATTATCTATTAGAAAATTTTTAGAGATAAGAATTCTAATAGACTCAAGTAATCATTTAAAAACTATTTAATATAGTTTAATGATAGTTCCAAGTGAAACTTGGTGTTTCTCACTTTTTCCTTGAAAGTGTTTTCGATAATAAAAAATTAAGTTTCATCCTAAAAAAACCCTATCTCAAAATGCTCATCCTAGATAACCTACATCATGTATATGATCATCCTGGACACCTAATGGACTTCTTTATTCTACTAAATGATCTATATATGTATCATGGGACTCTTATTTGGTGTAATACCTAAAATTATTCCTCTATATGACTCACCTACTAGGTTTATCACCTTTGGGAAACATATGAAAAATCCCAACAAGTATCCTTTATGTTCCCAAATAAGACTAGGCCTCTAGTATAGTGTATGCCCCAACTCCTCCATCATTGTCCCATATTCTCTATGATACTAGTCTTCCTTTATAATCCTTTTACCAATATATAATATATGGGTACGCACACACTTAGGAATCCCATGAATATGCATCAACTCATCCCCATTATTCCATATCCCCGTGAAACCTTCTTTAAAGAGTCATAATCCTTAAAATTTAACCTCTATAAATAGGCCATATTCTTTGTGGACCATCCTTCCTCAATGGGTAATAATCCCCATGATTCATCATTCCTCAATGAGACATATTCCTAATGAGCTAACCATACCCCAACCTATTTGGTTACCAATAAATGGGATGATCTATAAAGGGAATCTCAATGCATATTCCCCACTATATTCCTTATTTTCAACCCTTTCTGTAACACAAACATCATTAAAATTAGATTATAAACTACCTGAACTAGTCTTACTATATGTAAATAAACTATACAACCCAAATTATGTGGTTTTAGATTCCTGTTAACTATGAATCATAGACACCACTCCAAAGTTCAATCCCAATATCCCATTGGTCATGGATACATGACATTAAAAGGCACCACATTTGACCTTGTCACAATACTTTCAAATTCATAGTGTTTCCCATTAAGAGGAAACTAACTACATAGGTTATAATTCCATTCATTGGGATATATAGGGATCACATTTCATGGGACCAATATAAATTCCACAACACCTTATACCTCCCTGTATGGTGATAAATTTCAGAGTGCCTAATTGTGTGTCTTTAAACCATAGAAGAACCAATTAATGAAAGAAAAGTGGAGAGCATTAGATATATACATATGTTCATATTGATATATGATCTTGATCAATAACATGCATGGTGGTTACCATTACCACACTAGTATTTAGGAAAGATTCAAAAGAATATCTTAAATCTTAAAGAGAGTCATGGATTAGGCAATAATTCCCCTTAGAAAGGGTGAAATAAGCCCGAAATCCCTTACAATCAAACAAAGAACACCTAAAGTGTTCCTATTAAATCCCCAGTGATCACCTTACTTTGGAAAGTAGTTCTATGATGAACCAAACTAATAATGGGTTCATGCATGTTAGAAACGAAATATTGGAATTTATGTGAATCATTTACCCATATGATTGATCGATTGACCATGATATTTATTGTGATGTGACAATGACATGTTACTTTTTTATAATTTTTTATCCATTTATGAGTTTAATTAACTCTCTTAAATCACTATTTAATCTAAATATAGATTTCACATCATGAACCAGTGAATGATCGATGCCTTGAAAATATATGTGTTTTGGGACCAAGTTATGTTTTGGTTGTATTTTTTGTCAATATATCAATATGAGGAATATGTTTTCAAGAAAATAAAACACCTTACTTTGTAATTTTTTATGATTAGATTAAAAGGATGAAAGGTTTCATTACAATCATAAGATAAGATGAAAAAGTTTTAGGAAATTCTATCGAGTTGGAAGAATCTTTTGGGGAGAAAAGGTTTATCAGACCCACCTAGGGATTGGAATGAAATTTTTTATTATAATGATAAATTGAATTGAAGTCTTAAATTATCCATAGTAAATCTGATGATACTTTTCTAATATTGAAGTTCTCATATATCATAAGTTTTCTGAGAAACTTTTCATGCAATCCTTATGAAGAAAAATGGGGGAACAAGTGATGCCAATCAGTTTGAGGATTAATTGGAAAGGAATAAGATGATGGAAGTATGGGATGTCATGATAATTTCAAATGCAATTGAAACAATTCTATTTTAATACTAAAGTTCTCAAATTCATGAAGAATTCAAGTACAAGTAGGAGTTTTTGGAATAATAGTGTAAAATTTTTCTATTCTCATTTTATAAATGTGAGATCACTGGGTGTAGAATTCGTTTGAAGGCTAGGAAGTTTTGCGTAGAATATAAGAAGAAAAAGATGATAGTTTTCAGTCAGACCAATGAGCCACAAGATACAAATATTCAGAAAAAGAAGTTGGTGAATAGTGTAAGTTTTTGTATATTTTAATCCGAAAAGAAAATAATCTATTACTAATACCATTCTATTCAATGTGGTGGGGAACTAATAAATCAGAGGTATAATATTTTTGTTTGGAGTTTTTGGGACCAATGAATAATAAAAGAAGTGGTGTTTGTTGGGACCAATGTGTGTAATAAAGTCATACATCAATCAACCAAATGAAGATCAACAATTTAGTCATCCATTTTCATGATTTTGAATTGTTTTTCAATTGGTTCAAGAATGAAATAATAACTATGATATGTTTATAATTGGGTTAAGTGTCATCAAACATGAAGTGTTTCGGATTAATTAGGTTGGAGTTGAAAACTATCAATCAGAGAGAAGAAAATATCGATCCATTAGATGAGGGATGATACCAATAATTTCATCAGGCACAGGATCATTGGTCTAAGAAAAAGAGTAAAAAATGAAATTTTTGAAGCAATTAAAAAATTGTTTTGATGGTAGGTATTGAAGTTTTTTTTAAGAGTTTTTCGGAAGTTTTAGTTGAAGAATTTTTTAACCTTCTATTCAAGTGCTTCTAATAAGTGTTGATATCTATAGAATTTTCAACTGTGTTTATGAAAAAATGTTCTTAAATTTGTATAGCTTATAGATGGTATAGATCATCGCAATGAGTAGTTTTTTTCAGTTGGTACTGAGCGTCATAATGAGAAGTCATTTGTTTTTCATATGATCAATTGTTATAAAAAAAATAATGGAGAATCTATTTTTATACATATGTATTCATAATAATGAATAAATAAAAATTAAAATTGGAATCAAAATGACAAATGGCTAGAAAATTTGAAGTTAGATAAAGATATAAGAAGATTCGATAAGTTTTAAGATGATTCGATAAGAGTTGATAAGTGATGAAGAAGTAAAATATTGAGACAAAATAAATGGGAAATGAAGTTTAAATAAAATTACTTAAGTGGTAAAACTTTTTAGAATCCCACCTAAACCATTTTTGGTACACATATAAAAGGAGGAGAGTACATTGTACTTTCTAATGGAACTAGAAATTTTTCATGTGTGGACAATGATAGAGAGGTTTTGAATTTGTAGAGAGAATAGGTTTCTAGATCAAGCATTACCAAGGAATATTTTCATATAGAATAATAAAAAGGAAGATCATATTCAGTGACTATCAGATTGGACTAGGTTATCAGAAGAAATCTAACTGGGATTCCCAAACTAAGGTAGAAGTAGTTCAAAATTGTTTTAGTAGTACTGTGGCAGACTTATATTTTCAGACTGATCAAATGGATTGGGAAATCGTACTAGGATATCAAACTTATTATTATTAAGAAGTACAAATAATTTCTTACCTACTAATACATAGGAAAGTTTATAATTTTTTTGAAGGTTATCAAAAGTAAAAGTTGATAAGGAAGAATAATAAAATGTTTGGAAAAAATTGGTGAAAGTTTTTTAACTTGTTACACAAACATTCAATACATCATTTGTGCTAGAATAAGCACATGCACTATTGTATTTATCATAGTTATACACAAGTTTAAGGTTATATATATGTTGTATCCACACAAAGGATTTTATATAGTAGATCGTGTGGTATTTAATTTTTTCCAAAACATGCCAAGGAAATAAACACTCTTTTTGAGTAGTGAGCCTTGTAAAAAAATGTGTTCCTATGAATGTGTGAATGTTTTGTTTTCATCAAAGTGATAATTATTTAATAGGAGTAAAAGTTTGTTTAAAAATAAATGAAACTTAAAATAAAAAAGGTATTACTAATTCACACCCTCCCCCTCTCAGTGATACATCCATACTAGGTGGGAATCTCTAATTGGTATCATAGTTTCAGTTCCCTTTGTTTTTCTATTTGTTGGAGTGTTTGAAGAAGAAGTTCTTATGGAAAATATAAATTCTTTGAACATTAAGAGGATCATTAAATGATAGGAATTATCATATCTAGAAATTAATAATTCTTCCATATCTTAGGTATCTTCAGTATGATGTTTTGAAAGTGGTTACATATGGTCTCCCCCCCCCTCGTGTTTAGAATGATCCTCTTAGAGATGATGATAAAGAAAACCCTAAGAATAATGGAAGATATAAAAAAATTACTCATATAACTATATGAAAGTGATTTTATTAGAGTGAAGGTAGTTTCAACTGATAAATATATCTGCGATAATATGAAGAACCTTTATGAATGAAATATAAATGTTAGGAAGATAAAGTTACAAATCTAGCAACTGAAGTATGAATATCTTAATATGGGTGAGGATGAATCTATTGATAACTTCTTTACAAGGGTGAATGATATTGTTAGCACCATCAGATATCTTGGTGAGAAGTTGTATGACTCAACTATTGTTGAAAATATCTTAATAATTCTTCATGGTATGGTTGATGCTAAAGTTTCCCTTTGGAGAATAGAGATCCTAAAACTCTATCTCTGGATGACCTTTACATTACTCTCATTATATATGAAATGAGAAGGGGGATATTGTGAAAGGAAAAACAAAAGTTGATAGAGAAATGCCTTTCAAGGATACCAAAAATGAAAAATTATAAGAATATTCTTGAATAAGAAAAATTTGGTGATTCTGAATCTAAAAATGAGGTTGGTAACAATCTTGATAAATTACTATACTTTTTCGTATAATATGAAAATAGATATAGAAAATTATGAAGGGAAACTTTCCTTAAAAAATTTTGGATGTAGAGTCATTAGGAACTTTGTTTCCAATTGACCTCAAAGAGTTGATGAAGAAGAAAGTGACAAATAAGAAAGTGATGTAGAAGAAAGAAGGCTAAGAAGAATATAAGTAGCGAGCTTCACCCTCCTCTTTGGAGGCATTTACAGATGCTCTAAGATAGATAGCATGGCATATAACCATGACTCTACAGCCTGAGGTACTTCATCCCCTATGAAGGTGGGAGGATGTTGCTACTGGAAAACCTGTGTCAGCTCTACCATAGAAGGGGTAGGAGGCAGTACTCCTTAAAAGGTATGTATGAACCTCATAAATCCCTCTTAGAACTATGCATCAGCACTTGTATCTAGAATAATGGTTGGTGCTAAGACTAGAACTATAAGGGGATCTACCGGTATTCTCGGATCAGCCATGTCTGGTGTCTGATCACTGCTATGTAACTGGCATACAACTAGAGGGCATCTCGGTTGCATGACTCTGTAAGGTCAAATGCATACTTAGTTCAAGACTATGAAGGACTGAAACTTAGAATTTTAATAAGGGAACAGGAGAAGTAAAGAATTCAAGATTTCTAAAATTGGGATACATGGTGTGTATAACACCTACACAGCGTATTACTTTAAGCCTTCACATGGGCATGTACTCCTGGAAACTCTAGTCATGTAACACCCCATACACATGACGTGTTTCTCCAAGACACGGTGTGTACTTGAATTGTGTTCCCTTGCCCGAGTTATTCTACAAGACTACCCCACATGGTTCCCCTAGAACAATATTACACTGCGTGTTTGTGCTAGACACAGTGTGTACTAGACAAAATTCAACAAGTTGTGTTGATTGTCACACAGTCGGTTACACGGATGATGCTACACGGCGTGTTCAATATGGACACGGCGTGTAATTACTTGAGTTTCATCCATCTATGTCGTTGGTCACATGGCTGGACACATGTTCCTTACAACACGGCATGTACGTCCGGTACACGGTGTGTTCCTCCAAGGATCCCAACCCCATTTCTCTTCCCACAAAGCCAATGAAATAGTTAGAGACTACACGATGTGTACATATAGTACATGGTGTGTACTTAATAAAAATAGTTCCTTCCTGAATAGAAGGATACATGGAATGTATTTATCATTACACGCCGTGTATTATGGGTTTTTCTGGATATTAATCCTCAAAAACTAATCTGGAACCCAGAAAAACACTAAAACAAACATTAAAGTGCCAAATTCTGATCTGTGAGGGCCCATACTCCCCGCAAATCAAATCTTATCATCTTATACATGTCATATTCAAACATAACAAAGTGATGATCCACTAAATTCCAATCCATGAGGGCCCATAACACCTCAATAACCAAAGTTTTTAATTCATTCAAACTAACCCCTACACAATTCAATATCCTATCAAATAGCACGTATTCTATCAAGTCATCTATCACAACAGCATGCATATCTAGCACAACATCTATCACAACAACATGCAATTAGAAATGCACCCTAAATGTCATGGAATGAATGCATGGCATGTGATCTCTAACAAGTGCCTATATGATGCATGAGATGGAATAATCTCATCTAACTGGGTTGTAACCGATATATAACCTCAATAATATAAATGATAATAGCACAAAACTTGTGAATCACCCAACAGTGAAATCAAATCAACTGTAATAATTGCAAAAATAGAAAAATTACAATATATGAGGTAAATTGGATTTTCCCTGTACACGGGTTAGTTACTCCTGGGGGAAACTTATTACCAACTAACTATTCCTTTCTATCCCTGGTTATAGGCTCTAAACAGTAAGTCAAGAAGAAAATAATCCCTTTGATACCAATTTGTAACGTCCTGATTCTGGGAGCCGCCTAGAGGTTCCCTGTACCCGGTTGGTAACATATCCTCAATCTCATTTCTCCAATCACAAGAGGCTTCTGACTAGTAGTGAGGGCATTGGGTGTGATAGTGGGGAAAATATTCCCTCATTGGAAGAGTAACTCAGTGTAAATAAACAGATAATAATAGAAGAACTAGTAAAACATGCAATAAGTAAACAGCGAAAGTAATAAAAAACTAGAGCACACTTATATAAAGGATGCATGAGATATATGTATAGGAAAGTATGAAAACAAGTCACAATTTGGAATACATTACTAAATCAAAGTACAAAAGAAAATCAAGTAAATATCTCCACAGAATCATAAGCCTCATCTTGGTCTCATGCTCCCCAGCTCCACATCAATCAAGTACCTGAAGTAGAAGGGCGTTTGCCCTTATCTAGACCTTCAACAATATAATCTGTTTGGGCCCAAAAGCATGACCCAAACAGGTTGTGAGATGAATCCTAAGAGGAAACCACCCAAATATATCTGGCTAACAGTCAGTGAATATATATGGTGGGAAATAAGAACAATGAAGAAGAAAAGAAGAAGTACTCAAAGGTAAACAATCCTATAGTTTCAATTACATCCATTTCCATTTATTAGTTAATAAACCAGCAATCATAAGTAACCCTCTAGGAAGTACTCATAGCCTAACCCCTCTTGTTCAACCAATCAAACACAAGAAGCCCTTTAGGAAGTAATCACAATCTAACCCCTCTAGTTCAGTTTTAGCAAAGACACTCTGAGGAAGAACTCGCCATCAATTCCCCCTTGTGTTATTGTATCGATAACTATAGATACTCTGGGGAAGTACTCAATGTCCAATTCCTCCTGTGGTCTCATAATAAGGAAGTACAGACACTCTAAGGGAGCACAAAGTCCATCCCCCTATGGCCACACAATGTAAAAGTAAACAGACACTCTGGAGAAGCCCTGAGTGTCCATTCTCCCTATGATCTACTACACCGGGTTCCCATAGACCTATGTAAAACAATCGTGCACAAACAATATATGGTAGCCAAATTAAACCTAAAGAACTACTTCGCTAAATAGTCTATATCATCTCACAGTGTGTCAGATAAAATCCACTCCATCCTAACAATACTAGGCATGGAAAACAAAACAGCTTAACAGGAAAAGCTAGACCAAATGGTCAATATTAAGGAAACATGGGCAACACATCCATAGAAAGGTAAAAACCCTATTTACAATCACAAATCCTAAACTTAAGCACACAAAGCAAATCAGGTAGTAACATGGCTAAAAACCATAAACACTTAATACCCCGAACAAGGGTATTGAGAACTTTTGCACATATAACTCAAGGACTAACTATGGAAATGCACAAACCACCTACCTCAGCATTCTATGAATTATATACATGAACCTCAGGCCTTGAATCACCCTAGAATGTCGTATATCTACAAAAATTCAAAAAACGTTCAACCGAGAATGTCTCATTAAAGAGGAGAAATTAGGGAACGAGGCCCTATAAGAAGGAAGAGATTACCGTGGCAACTCAAACATAATTGACGGCGGTATATTTGGAGAACGGATGGCGAGTCGAGGGCTCAGAGAATAATCGTTGGCCACAAATGCTCCAAGACAAGTCTAACCTAGAAGAAGGGTGTTCTATCGATTAGACGCAACCCCAGTCCATTTAATGAAAAATAAAAAAAAGTTCACGGTGTGTCTTTTAAAAGTACACGGTGTGTACTTGCCTTTACCTAGCTCCGCTTTAGGCGGTCTCCAGGTCACCCCACACAACCATGTGTTCGGCCATTACATGGCTAGCACATGGCTATCGGCGGCAACCGAGTACACAGCGTGTACTTATAAGTGCACGGCATGTCCGCCTGAAATTTCTAGAAACTCCTATTTTTTTTTAAAAAAACACTAGAAAAGAAGATTCAAACATAAAAAAGAAGATTGTTCTTACAACACACAAAAAGAAAACATTAAATTGGGGATAATTTAGTGGGAAAAAAGGAAAATGGGGTGGGGGTGGGTTCCTTGAACGAAAGAAAACATTAAAAGGGGAAGGTCACTGATCGTCCTCTAACAGGGTCACCTACATCTCGATCAAGCGTAGGAGCACCTCCACCACGTGAACAGCAGCATCGGCTCTCTCTGGCACCGACCTCCACCTCCCTTATCCCACCTGATGGATGACCAGGCCACCCTGGTTCTTTTAGCACCCCTGCTGGTCTTGCTTCGCCGCCCTAGAAGCTCCTCTGCCTCCCGTGATAGGCCACCTTCATGGTTCCCGTCAGACCAACCTGTCAAGCCTCTACCCAGACATGCCCCTCCTAGTCGGAGTCCATCATCGCAGGCCAGCAACCAGCTGCCCAGATCTGTGACCTCTCAACTCGGATGATCTCCATGTGCCGCCTGTAAATTGTTGTGTTCCCCGTTCTGGCCGCCGCTAGGTCCTGACCGGACCTCACCACCCACCGTGAACTCGCTTCCCATCAGCATAAGCATTGAGGCTAGATCTACTGGCTGCCATCATTCTAGATCTAGCAGTGCTCTGTGGAGCCCCCCGTCCAGTAGTAATTGATTCTAAGGAGAATCCCCTTTTGGTTTGTCTCATCCAGAACCACGCACCACAGGTGCACACCATTTTCCCCAAATAACCAGATCCAGTCCCGAGTCACAGCGGCTGCACTCTACTACCCTATCTAGACACCCTATAATATTCCATGGGAGAGGTAACCCCTTTCAAGGGTTTCACTAATCTGGTTTTCCCTAAATATGGTATGGTTGGATCTGTCCAACCTGAAACAGGTTTGGGTGTCCCTATCTGGTGCAGTTTAACCCATCACGGGCTTTGCTCGGCCTAAAATGGGTTCATGCAGGTACTGCATAACCCACTTTGGACCTGCATGAGTTTTTCAAGGAACTAGTTAAATCAATTAATTTAATTAATTAATTTAAATTATAGAATTAAATTAAAATAATTAATATATTAATTGTGTTTGAAAATAATAATTTTTAATACGTAGAAAATTTTATTTAATTTTGGAATAAAATTAAATTCATTATGAGACCGGTGAATAATTAAATTATTTTAATTATTTAATTAATTAAATTAAATTAAATAACCCTCATACTTTATTTAATGCATTTAATTTTTATCGCTCATTATTTTACCCGCTTACTGGTCTTAAGCACCAAACCGTGTATGTTTCCATTTATTTAATTAATTATTTTAATTATGTGTGATGCTTGTGATTAATTAAATGGAGGTCTAAATATCATCTTATTTTCGGTTAAAATGTATAAGGGTCTGTGCGCCCAATTTTACGTTATGTTCATTTACACCACTAGTTCTCCTCACCTGTGTGCAAGTATTTTTGTATTTCAGACGACGATAGTGGATGAAATGGACCCTACAAAGATGAGGTGGTGTACATTGATCACGCTGATGCAATATGTCACATGGAACCTGCAAAGATGAGGCGGTACACCAAGACATTCTGTGGACCCCGTCAAGACAAGATGATACTTCAAATGAGAAGCAAACATACGGGATGGGGGTGATCTGCATCAAGAGTCAAGCGACGACACAGGTAAGATGCTCTTAGGTCATTTAGATGCTCAAGACCAGTTGGTTAACAGTTTACCTTTATGCATTTATTTATTGTTTTACACATTTTATAACAGCGGAAAATACATAAAATAATAAATAATAAAATTCATAAAGAAGCGACGTGTGTTTTCTATTAATGTTAAATGGTGAGCGCAACAGCATAGATGAACAATATTAATAGAAATGGATTACATTTGTTAATAGAAAAACACAAAAAACCCTCAAAATATTGTTAAGTCTTTACCACCTTCCATCATTCAAGTTTGAACAAAACCGAGTGATTGGGGTGTCGGTCATTCCAAAGCTGAGGGTGCCTCTTACTACTAGGGAGTTCTTATGAGAGTGATGGGTTGACTTAACTAAAGTGGTAGTAAGGATTATCCAAATATCACTTGCTATAATTTTAGAAGCAATTTTTGAGTAAATCAATTTTTGATTTTAGAAGCTCGGACTTCACTTAACATATCAAGGAACCGCGAGTTAATGTGGTTGGTCTACCAAACGCCTACCTTGAACCCTCCGAGTAGTGGTGTAGCCATAGCTTGTAGACTATGAGGAGAGATTCAAGGATCCTTGCCACTAGAATACTCAAGTGGTAGAGTATTCTGATTCTAATACAAAGGGTTCCTATAATTCGATAAAATAGTGGAATAAATTTAAGGATTAAATTAATCAGTAATGTCTAATTCGATACTCATCATAAAAGTACTAATCTGCTAAAGTTTATTTTTGTAGAAAAATGCAAAGAAATACCAAAAGTAAAAACTACAATAAATATTTGACAAATTTAAATGTCCAAACTATCATGAATTTCAAGGTGTTGGTGTCCCTATTCCTATTAAGCCACGTCAGGAAGTGTGGGTGTAAAATTTCTTACTGGAGACTCATGAATCTAGCATATGATGGTTCTATCAAAATTCTATCATCAATGTCCAATGTTAGTTGCATTCACTACATCATGACATGGATGATATCACATGTAGTCTCATCTCCAAGAAGTTTTCGAGGAGAAAGTGAAGCAATATTTGAATGTGATGATTACACTCTCTTTGTGTATAGTGAAAGACAGTTCACGATCTTTCAATGGATCCCATTCTTACATCATTTTTTACCCAATTACTATAGTTTTGTTTAATTATACAAACAAACATTATGGATTAAGCATTTGATTACCTTTTATGTATGGTTCTCCAAGTAATAAGAATGTTAAATAATGTTCCATCTTTAGTTCTTATAGAGGATATATTGGAAGATAAGGAAAAAATGACAAAAGAAATTTATTCCAAAAGGAATATTCATCATTTCCTTCAAAAAAATATAGGTTGGTTACTTAATAGGAAGTTATTTTCATAGAATAACTTGAAATATATTGATGGAAGTTCAAAACACAAAAAAAATGAATTATAAGAAGTAAGTACCCACTTCTCATTCAGGTATATTCATCAATATAAAATTAATGTTTCTAACATACTTCTTGGATATTGAATATAATATGCCAACAACATATGTGTATTTAAATACAGTAACCAAGTAAGTATAGGAATATTACAAAAAAGTAAGGTGTCTTCTCCAAGAAGCTGAGAAAGGGTGATTCCTAAGTCAGTGGTGTGAAACACATAACTTCTAATTACCAAGTGATTGATTCAAATTGAAAAAAAAAATTGAGTATAACTAAAACATTTATCTCACATTTCCTTTGGACATAATGATGCATTATTCCAAGTTCAAGAATGAATGTTTTTTGTGGTATATCATACTTAACCAATAGTTCAGTGGTACCTAAATCATAAGCAATAAGTGATGAATACAAAAATGTAAGACTTTTACCCAGTTTTGGAAAGATAATTCTTCGCCACGTAAAACTAAAGTCGACATCAAAGATATAACCAGTATGGTATTTAGGCTTGGTATAGCTAAAAACTTTTGGAATATTTTATGCATTTAGTTTGGACAAATAATCCTTTAGAAATAAAGGTATGTCACAAGGCATTTGGAATTATTTCAACAAGAGAACATGAACTATTCCAAAGTAAATATATCGGTAAAGATATTTCATAAGATTCCTTTTAGTTATTAAAGAATATAATAGTGATGTATATTCTTGGTAAAAAGATATTAGTTTCTTCAGATCGGTATACTGAATAATATTTGGACCAAGCATCCATCGATCATGATAATGTACCGTTGAGTAATTCCTAAATGCATGTTACCTTATCTACATCATGACAATAAGGTTTATAAGAAGGATTGATGATGATTATTACATATTAACATTGATTAAGAGAATATAGCATGGAGTCATTCCTAAACACACATTTCATACATCATAGAATGATGTACATAGTATCAACGTTATAACTTGTAGTAACTTCCATAATATTCTATGATGCGCTTTGCAAATAATGGAGAAATCCCATAACCAATATGCCAACTAAAAAATGACAAATTTATATTATATGATTTATAGTTTGATGAAAATCCATTATGTCATAGGATATGTGTTTAGATGCAAAGAGTTTGTTAAGATTAAAAACAAACATTCATCAAGATAAACACATGGTGCATCTTGGTAATTATCCTAATTTTTGTTTATGATATTACATAAATCTCTATTATAGAAAAGTGGTAGTCAAGTGATAGACTTTATTTTTATAAAAGGGTGCACATCTCCATTTGAGATAGTGAGAGTAATATTTAATTGAATTTAGTCAATGCTCAAGATGCACAAATGGTTGGCATAGGAACAAGTTCCACAAGTTTATGTAGAAGAGGAATATTCTAGAGACACATATTGTGTAGTAAGGTTAAAAACCATGGTGATGGTTTTGAGTTCACCATAGCCGGTGATACATTATTCATTGTGAATAATAAATCCTACAATTTAGAATATAAAAATTAGCTAATATTGAAAAGAATAATTAAAATTCAATAATGGATTCCATGTATCAAAATGCAAAGGGGCTTATAAATTGAATACTGTGGTGGGTATTCAAGAGAGTTGATACATGGGCGGTACAAGTGTGGTACCAATAAGGATCGATTGGTAATACCAAGTTAGTATGCCTAAATTCATTAGAATTTTATTTGGCATATATAAATTCTAAGATCATTAAATTGGACATTGGTTGTCAAGACCATCTTTAATGGAAGGTGTTTATATGATGAAACCAGAAAGGGATGAGACACCATTGGAAACCAATAAGGGTTTCAAGTTACTGAAATCTAGTTTAGGATTAAATTAATCAACAAGATCATAGAGCATTCATTAGGAATGAATCAGTTCCATGTGTCTACCAATGGATAGTGGGAGCACCAAAGTGTTCTATGTGAAATATGTTTAGCAACATATGGAAAACAAATATTGGACTTATAGTTAGTTAAGACCAAGATAAAAGTTATTCTCTAATGACTAGCTTAATGTAGAAACCTAATTTCTAGGGAACATGATCTACTAAGGTAGATATAACTATTTCTTGGACCTAGTCAGTCGTATATATAGTGACATGGTATTGAAAAAAACAAGTTGGAACAATTCAAGTTAAGAATTGTTTCCAATGTCACATGGCATAATCAATCCAGGATGACATGTTCATAACATGGGATGTGAGTTTAGTTCCATACACTTCAGTGATGGATTAATCACATATTCCATGATATGAAAAATAATTTATATTCCCAATATATAATTTATAGTAGGAAGATATCAACTATATCCAGGATAACTGCAAGTGAAGCAGTCAGCACTATCTGATTTTACTTGCACAAGTACAAAAGATATGTTCCTGGTAAGAGGATAATAAGAATAATGGTTATTGTGCGACACGAACTAGTTTTACTTAGATCAATTTGATCTAGAATCATAGTTAGGATTAGGTGATGAGCGAGTCAAGATCATAAAATCTAGTGGTATCTATACCTACAAATATCGATTACATTGCTAACTATACTTGTTGGCTCAAGTGAAAGTGGGAGTGTTGAAATAGTGGGTTCCCTAGACCCAACAATGCATTAATTTTTATTACAATATCATTTCTACAGGTTTGATATACATGATGTTTAATTACCATTTTAGTATAGAAATTTCTGTGTCAACTATTAAATGGTAATTTCCATAGATTAATTATCATATCAAATAGTTATAGAAGATCCTAGGATATAATGAGAACCTTGAGATACCATGACATTAATATTAAATATTTCTTATGGTCTGGTTACATCTTACTGATTGTACATAGTAGATGTTTGACTATCAGGTGTTGGGGGATCATAAGTATTGAGACTTCTTCTTCTGAAGTTTGCACTTAGTGATCTCTAGTAGTGAGATCATGAGGACAAACCCACTAATAGGAACACCACATGTTTTGGTGTCATTTTATGTTCCTATCTATGGACATATGTATTGGTCTCCGAAATTGAGACCACTATAAATGTGTGCTAATTTATTGTGTACTTTGATGCAAGGAAAAACCATGATATTGAAATCCTGGTGAGGTAGCTTGTGTTGGGTGTGTCGTTGGTGGTATGACATTGGTTGAATGGTCAAGAAAGGATTTGTTGCTTCTAAGTTTAGGACATTATATATCTCGGGATTGGTTGATTAGGATGTAGCTACCTTCATATGTATTTGGACAAAGCAGTCGAAAGGTAAATTCATCTGAATAGATCAACAAATAATCAATCAAGTAAAGGAAAATGACACAAGTGTGCATCCTACTTTATGAGATATTTAAATACAAATAGATTAATGTACACAGTCAGTGTTCGCAGGTTGGTAGTCATTAAAATGATTATTTTTATCTCTTTAGGGGCCTTGATGGGTAGTTAGACTCTGCTCTTGGTCTATGGATTTTATTCACTACTATCGAGATAAGGGCCTAGTGGGTCACACACAATAGCATATTCAAGAATCTTCCATATTTAGTTAAATAGGTATATTGGACATGGTGGGCCCCACTATGGGGCCCAGGTGTTTTCCAAGTTATCGATCACCAAAGAAAATAAATAAATTCATTATTATTTAAGTTATGAATAATTAGGATTGAATTTATTTAAATTATTTACATGTTATGTAAATATGATAAAATATTATTCAAATGAATATTATTTTAATATTCAAAGTTCATTTAAAGTTACGCAAGATTAGCGAGTTGAGTTAAATGTCTCGGTTTTATCATGTAATATTATATATATATATATATATATATATATATATATATATATATTACAAGTATGTGATAAATTACTAATAATATTTATGGCATAGTTTAGTTCGTCATAATTATTATTTGGTGGATGTTAAATAAACGAGGGTCGAGGAACCAAATCAAGTATTTAGAACCTCCACTATAAATAGAGAGAGTGGATATCTCCCAACAAACTATTCATTCATTTATGAATGAGAGCCCCTATCACCTCCCACATTCTAGAGAGAGATTCTCTCCCTCTCAAGTGGAAATCCAAGTTCCACCTTCAATCATCAAAGGAATAGGATCGCAGTGATTGTCGGGATGTTAAAGATATCATTGGATCATTGTGATAGCACCCAGAATTCAACGATCAGTGCTCCCATGTATTTTTTGAAGCATGTGTGGACAATCTAGAGAGATCCCACTACGGATCTTTCAATAAATGATCATTAGATACAAGTTGCAGTCGAGCACGGCTTCAGATTTGAATAGGTATGCTTTCCATTTTATTTTAAATTCTCTTTTAATCTACATGATATCCTCGGACTATGTTGGGGCTCATATCCTCAGTGATGATAAGTATTATCATCCCATCGATGTAAAAATTAAAATACCCAGCCTATCAGCTTTCCGTTGTAGGCCCTGGTTCCTTCTATCCACAACCATTAGGGTACCCTAGGGGTATACTGATATCAAGTAATTCCCTCTATCTTTAAGAATTTTGGCACAACATATCAATGTTCTATGAACCATATCTTTAATTCATTTATATGGATGACCATATAATGTTATGTTGATGATTGTGTGCTCAAATATCAGCAACACTATGATCATATTAACAATATTGAGATAGTTTTAAATAAATTATTGAAACAAATCTTAAAGATGAACCCCTTGAAGTGTTTTTTTGGGAAACATGTAGAAAATTTCAGGGATTCACGATAAACCATTATGGTATCAAATTTGATCCTGAATAGACCAAGGTAATCATTTATATGCCTCCTCTTAAATTATTAAGGATTATATGGGACTCCAAGGATGTATTTCCTATATCCTAAATTTTATCACCAACATTAACAATAAATGATTTCCATATACAAAGTTGATAAAGAAGTGAGTCACCTCTAGTGGGTTGTGTATTTATAGAAAAATTTCAACAGTCTCAAAAAATAACTTATGCACCCACTGGTTTTCATGATACAAATTAAAGGTACACCCCATTATTTATGTGGAGACCCAAGAGTGATAAATAAATGCACTAATCAATAAGAATAATGATGTGGGAAAGGATAAAAAACTATGTTTAGTAAGTGTGATGATATTAGATATGTGGATTTTATATTCATACATCAAAAAGAACTATTTATCATTGATCTTCATAGTATATAAGTTGAGTAATTATGTATATCATCATGATATTCACCTGGTTTCTCATATTAACCTACTCAACTATATCCCTAGTTGACTGATGTTAACTAATCATATAACATGATTAGTAGTAATTCTATAATAGTTTTATATATAGTTCATGTATCAAAAAGAAGCCAAAGGGAAGGAATTGGAAGATTTCCTCATAGTGTACCCTACCCTAGAAAGTGAATTGGTGAATATAGATCTCCCTAAAAATGAATTATTTTACATCCATGGTGATTCTAAGATTGTGATATGTTCTTTGTTGGTTCCTCAAGAATCCTAATAGGAATAAGGATATAAAACTAATAGAAAAACAATGTTGGACTAGGGATTGTACTCATCTCTCTATTAAAGTAATTCCTTCCATATTTTTTCTTATTATTGTAAGGTTATAAAAAATAGAAGATAAATACAATGAACTCATATTAAACTTGGAATGGACCCTACAAATATATTTGGTTAGATTGAATATAAAGAATATAAGGAAAAAATGGTGAATGTGCTATTAAGAAGGATCAATTGATCATTTTTCTTGATTTTTTATGAGGGTTGGTAGTTGAATTCCTCTCTCAACCAATTGTATCTCACATATTTCATTGATAAAATGACTAATTATATACTTGGACCAAGGTAGATATGGACCTACTAGATACAAACCATGATGATATGGACATTCACATTGCACATTGTAGGGTAGTCTCTCCATTCATCATTAGTGACATAGACAATATCAATGAGTCCTATACTACCCCTGACCAAGGTGATCCCATATACTTGTTGACTGGTTACATAATTGGATGGATGTCGTCAACAAAAGACAAACTACAAATGGAATTCTTCCTCCAAATTGGACCAAGAAGGAATAAATATAGTGGTGGGTAGAAAATTTCAACCTCTATGATAACCCGAATTCATCGAAATTCTTATACAAAGAGGATTTGAGGGATTTCCCCTAAAATTAATTGAAGGAGAAGAGATCCTATCTATTATGTAGGAAGTCCATATTTTCACTTGTGGAACACATGATTCAAAAGTCAATCCCTTCCATCAAATCTAGATACTTGGATACTTATTTCCATCAATGATGAATAACTATGAGGAGTTCTCAAGGAAATGACATGATTTTCAGCTACATGAAAACTTCATTCATTGACCCATGGAATTATTTCACACCACTAAATAATCATATACATTTTTGATGTTGTGAATAGATATCATGGGGCTATATAACCTAAATGAAACCAGATAATTCAAGTACACCCTTAATACCACTAAATTCTTCTCCAAGTGGGAAAATTTTATATCACTCAATTAATTCAGAACAATGGACATCATCAACTTCATGAAAACTAGAATAATTACTATATTTAGTTTTCCTTTCCCAATATTTATAGAAAATAACATGAATTTTATTGTGTCTAATTTGAAAAATATGCACCTGAAATATAATATTCATCCCAACCATTCATTCCACTATCATTTAATGAAAAATATATAGGTAAAAGATTACAAAATGAAATTGTCTAATATAATTCATAAGATGGTTGATAATGAAAAAAAAGTATTTTCTTGAAAAACTTATACTTGATCTATGGACATATCACACCATGACCCATATGGCCACACATGTAACCCATATTTTCTTTTATATAGGACAAAGATATCCTTTCCAACTATGGTTCAACTACCATGAATTCAAATTTTCATCCAAAACCAATTGTATTAAGATGATTATTCTTAGATATAGATCTATGAATATGAATTACTTGATGATAAAAGGTTATACACACTACACAACTAGGAAATAAGTCAATATCGAGTCATGTGAGAATTCAATAAGAATGTTATTAGGACCAATATGGGCCTATATACCCTGAGAGGGGGGGTGAATCAGGGTATGGATATTATTTTTCAAAGTCCTTTCTGCCCCACTGGATCTTGACCTCTTTATTACAAGGGTCACTTTGTTTTCTCTTGTGTGTAAACGATGATCACTTCTTTACCTATTTATCTAATGATGATGCTTTGAATGTAATGTAGGGAAGCAAACAGATAGACACAGATATTTTTACTTGGTTCACCCTCACTGGGCTACATCCAAGGAGCATACGCCGACAAGTTGTCGGTCGTACCAAATTCCACTATTCTTCAATAGTTGTGGATACAAAGTTTGGGCTAGATCACTTCTATGCCCAGGCTCACTACCTTTACAAGTTTTGGGTCAGCTCACTACTTTCCCAAGGGTCACTCCCTATTTCTATCTCTCTGGATCACTGCCGGTGGAGAGGATCACCTTCTTCCTCTTCCTAAGCTCACTACTCTGGAAGGGAATCCACTCACAGTTTATAGACCTGTAGGTCTCTTAATTTTCATGAAAGAATGCATCTTATCCTGTATGTAGATGCTCTGTTGAAGTTAAACTTTCATCCGTATATGAATCTCTCTTTTCACCGAAGGTATCAGGAAAACTTCCAACTTCCACGCAGCCCGAAAACCACTGCTGTAACAAAACCTTACTTGGCACGCAAGTCAATCTTGGCACGCAAGTATCGGCGCGCAAGTCACAACGGGTGCGCAAGTCCTCCTCAGACACTTGCACGACTCAAGCTTCCTCAACTCCAAACTTGCGCGACTCTCTTCCTTTTACGCCCAAACCAATATTGGCGCGCAACTGCCAACCGGTGCGCAACTTCTAACACCAGCGCACAACTTCAACTACTGGCGCGCAAATTCACCTGTGCGACCCACACTCACCACTTGCGCGACCACCACACCTGCACGACGGGAGCTCTGATTTCTCAAAGTTTTTAACTCCGTTTAGAATGAGGAGGGGTGGTCCAATATTTATAGGCAATCTGACCACCCTGCGCGATGGCGCGCAAGTCACCTGCACGACCCAGTTTCGGCGCGCAAGTCCCATGTCATTTTAGATACTTGCGCGACCAACTCCCAAACTTGCGCGAACCTTTTTCCTTAGCCATATTTTTATCTTCTGATCTTAAAAAAAATATGGCACGCAAGTTTCCTATACTCCAAGTCCTCGGCGCGTAATTCCTTTTGCCAAAAACACTTTTCTTCATTTGCTGATTTTCAGGCCCTAAAATTTGGCAAACACTGGAAAACGGCACCACCTTGTATCTGTTCTTTTGTACCGCCTCCAGATCATCCATTCCTTTTACCGAAGTTCTTGAATCAATCATGGATCGTTGACCTCAGCTATTGAAATCAACATTCCACCATGAAATCCTCTTTGTCAACAAATTTTTATGTCATTGTTTTGCTTTGTCAACAACCACTACTCAGATGTCCACTTTGTCAACAAACAAAATCACCTCAAAAATGCTTCAATGATACCTTGAGGTATTTTTGCCCAACAAATGTTTTCCTTCAGTGATTCATTCATGGATAATTAGTGATAGATATATAAAATCACATGATACCCAGGAATATTTCATGAACTACTACCATAAATAACACCTCCTAGGACTATAGTGATGATGAGAGTGACTCCCAACACCTGCCTTCAACAGGACCCATGTTAGAGACTAGCACTGTGGGTATAAAACATTCAAATGGGAGGAATTGGCCTCGTATATCCTAGAAATACATAAATAAACAAAAAATCAACACCAACATAAAAATAAAACAAGATCCAAAAAAAACAACACAATTTATAAATATGTTATACTAATACAAAATCTCAAGACAAATTACTAAATAAAGTTTTAAGAAGAAAATCCACAATGAATCCCAAACTCCAATCTAGTGTTGTGGAACTTAGTTTCCAAAATCAACATGTAAACCTAAAAAAATTATATATATAAATATATATATATAATATTGATCATAACATGTATACTCATTAGTATCATACTCTAGACCTCTCATAAAAATATGGAAGAAAAAGATTAATTACTTAGTGAATGAATAGTAGAACCAACCAACACCTGCACATTTCCACTAACCCCAAACTCACCAAGGCTCTCTCACCCTACCATGCATCCAATATAATAAAATATTATCAAAGAAATATAAAATAAAATACACCTCATGATCATTTCCCTATTGATTTTATTCTCTTATTCTATATCATCAAACTTATTATCCTCAATCCCTTTCGCATCCATTCTATAGCACACCATGACTCATATAACAATCCATACCTCATGCCACAGTTGTATCAACCTCATCATCCCATATCCATTTCCACATATCATGTCTCATTCAAAAATATCTTATCCAGTATAGTAGGGTATTGTGAACATGAAATAAATCAACCTTGTTTCCTCGTCCTACCATGCATGCCCCCCACTATGTAATATCAACTCATCAATACCCCAAAAGGTATACCAGTACACCATGTGCCTCCTCATCTATACTTCATAGGGTCTTCTAATACACCTCATAAAAATCATCATGCAAATACCCTAAAGGATCTTTCAATACACCACATACTATTATATTATAATTATACCTACCTCAATATGTCACATCCTATGCCACATATGGAAGGGAGAGCAGGGAAGAGGGGATATCTAACTATACATCCTCACCAACCAAGATTTTGTAAAAAATACATAGAACCTAACACAAGATGGGAATCGATAAGGTTATCCAACTCAAGTGGGATGCATAAAGAAGTAAAAGGAAATCAAATTTTATATTTATACCACACACAATACCAACCTAATTTTTCCACACTAATACAACACCATCACTACACCATCATCACCACACACCTCTACTATTACCAACTATAACACTAAAAACCAGCCCACATCCCATAAAAATAATCACTATAAGAATTTATAACATCCCAAATATCCATGCCACTATGTAATTTCTAGATTTACCATTATCTTCCTGGTTATATTTTTTATTCTATTAATTTCTATGTTTAATTAAAAGAAACATTTTTACAATACCCATATTAATTCAATCCATTACTAGCTTATGATTTCATCATTACTAATTGTTATATTCCACCAAGAAAACCCCATAAAAACTAGATATAACATTATCCCATGAAAATATCAACAATATCTCTTGCCAACCAAAGAATGGTAACCACTTCCCTGCTATATAACCCACACTAACAACCCTTCCAACATCAACCAACTAACACCTAACCATCCCACAATGCATCCCTTTCTAAACAATCACAGCCCAACCTCCCAAAAATTTCCAACCGATGAATCTGAACCCATCCATAACAATTACCCCATAATAACCTCCACATTAACCACACAATCACATCTATAGTCCTCAAAAAATTCAACAACACGCAATAATATATTTTAGTATCCAACTTTTTCTATTTCAAGGATGGTCATCAAATCAATTTGTCTCTTCCAAAAAAATATTTTATTATTATATTTATGTTATTAACCATTTATGAACAGTTTTTACATCATTCAATAACAATGAGGTTCCATAAATCATGGTGTAAAAATAATTTCCAGCAATAAAATCTACATACATCAATTTCAATTCAATATAATGGAAAATAGATAAACATATTTGAAACACCCCCTTCCTATCAATTTCATTACTTCATATGGTTTATTATCATTATTAGGGAAATACATACTTCTCACCCAAAGAAAATAAGAGCATAAAAATTTCACAATTTACATAAATGAAGGTAGATTTATCAAATCCCTTACCTATTATGAAGCATTCTGAATCATTACATGAAGATAAATAAATGATGAGACGAAATGAAGATCAAAATCACACAAAGGATAACATCAAAAAACTAAAACATAAAATCCTTCATCATTCAATCACTTCAAACTCACCCAATCAAACCATTTGTTAATATATATCCTTATTTGAGTGCTAAACATAGAGAAATATAAGAAAAAATGTTAATAACTCGCTATGGATCACCAAAAATAAACATCTCAAAGTTGAGGATAAAATCCAAGAAAGAGGGGTTGAAAGGACTCTTAAAATAACCCCTGAAGTTTCCCAAGGGTCAGGAAAATAAAAGTAAGAGTGGTGGGTTTTTAAGGGGTCTATGAATTTATACCTAACATGGAAAACATAATACCATGACACAAAGGTATAGTCCACACTATAATATCTAGGGTTTTATGTATAGATATTGTGCACATTCTATGTTACAATGCAATGGGACTTATTCACCTTTACCCCATAAATAATAACACCTATCTGCCTCAGATTTTATAAACTCAGGGGTTAATGTTGTAGTAAAACCAAGGTTACATTCCATTGTAGTTCCCCAATCAAAAGAAGAAAGTTTCTCGACCTGAAGCTCCAAAGCGTAGCCTAAAGGATCCAAGACTCAATCCTTAACCTCCCTTTCACGTTTACTAATGCCCAAACCAAATACGTTTCATAGATAAGGGTCCACATTACAGGGGTCCTTGAAATATTAAAGCTGCATAATTTGACCTCCAAGATTATTACACCAAAACCACCAGCACCATGAAAAACATAGGCCTTTCAAATATCCTATCACAGGGAATCACATGACTATACACCACAGATCCATCTCCCTATTGAAATATTTTCTCAAATTCCACTAATAATTCCTCAATCCTTCTTCCAAAACCTTTAACACCCAAAACATGAAAAGTAATAGGCTAGGAATGTATGAATCATCACATTAGATTCCTTTTAAATGATTCTAATCTATAATAATCAAAAACAAAAACATAAGAAAAAAATCACATACAAAACCTATAAATAACTCCCTAGGAGAATCCATCAACCTAATCATGAAAAGAAGTGAGGAGATAGAACTCATGAAAATAGTCATATACAATCACTTCTTTCAATTCATTAAAAATCGAATATCTCATTGATAGAGAAATCAAGAAAATAAAAATATATCAAGATACTAAGTGTGTATCTATGTATCTCATTCTCACATACTCTATTAAGAGCCATCATTCCTCTATATAATTATAAATAATAGAATAATATTCCCACACAAAACTTTCTCTTGGTGATCCAGGATCTCAACTAGCCACTCTATAAATGTTGAATTTTCATTAATATCATACTCTCCCTGCTCATTGATATGATAATCATTATGAAAATATCATTAGATATATGAATCATTAAAGACTTTGTGGATCATTCCCAATTATGGAGGAAGCACCAACTGATATTCCATCTAATTAACATGGTGAAACACCTAGAAAGGATTGAATAACTAGGGATAAATCTTACTCCCCCATCCAAAACTATACTTCTCATGACATAAGAAAACCCTTAATAACACGTGATCACCAACCTAAAACTTCTTAGGTCTCCCCCATTGATCTTGATAAGACTTATGATAGTCCTACACTACTTTCATCTAATATAAGATCTTTTGAATCATCTATGTCATTATCTACACCAAATATGGTCCAAGGGTTGTGGAATCCTCATACTCATTCCAACACAATGTAGAATTAAAAGGATGTAAATATAATTACTCAAATAGGGCCATGATTATGGAAGAGTGAAATATATTTATATAATCAATCATAATCAAGGGTAAATTCCCATCCCAAGATTCTCCAAAATCCATAATGAAAGGCTATAACATATCCTCTAATTTTTTGATGGTAAATTTTGTCTGACCATTTGTATGAGGATGGAAATTATTACTAAGGTTAAACTGGGAGCCTAAAACATGTTGAAATAAACTCCTAGATCATGAGGTAAAATGAGTATCCAAATAAAAATTTGTGGTACTTAATACCATGTGAAGATGCACCACCTCATCCACATATTTCCTCACCAAATCCTCTATAACAGTCAACTCCCTGATCACCAATAAGTGAATTTACTTCATTAAATGGTCCATAATCACCCAAATAACATCATATCCTCCCTTGTATTCTTGTATAATAGTGAATAAATTCATCATTACATACTCCCACTACCACTATGGGATATTCAATGGTTGTAATAAACCATCAGGAATACGATGCACCACCTTCACCTACTAACAAACCAAGCACCATGATATGGACTCCTCTACTAATCACTTCATTCTAGGCCCTCGAAAACTATTCCTCAAGTAAAGATATATATTTTATATTCTAGGATACAAAAACACTTTTGAATAATATAAATCATGAAGAACCTCCTCAAGCATCACAAACAGAATGAAAACTTACCCAAAAATATCATATGATGTTGTTCATCCTCTAACTATCCCTCTAGATCATCATCATGGATGATACAGTCTCATATGACCACTACTTCTAAGTCTCCCCACTAATACACTTCCACACACTACATCAAGGGTGATTTCACTATCATCAGAAAAAGGAAACCTCTACCACCATCCTCCTTTGTATCTATATTAATTCATAAAATCTCCACAATCACCCTCTATTAATCTCCAAACTCCAAAAAAATATCTCTCTGGGACTTTTTTCTTAGTACATTAGAAATTTCATTACCCTTTCACGGGATGTAGGAGATATAAATTTCATAGTCCTGGAGAAAATCTCTCCACCTTCAATATCATATATTCAAATACCATTGAGATAAAACATACCTCAAGCTCTTGTGAACTATAAAGAAAAAAATCACTCACTAATGAGGTAATTTAACCAAAAATTTAAGGCAAAAACCACCAAAAACAACTCGAGATCATGTGGGGAATGGTCACTATTGTGGGGATGTAACTTCCTGGACCTATCCTCTTTGCTTCATAATGATATCACCCAAACCAAAATAGGATGTATTAAAAAAAACTCAAACATCACTCCCTCCTATAGAAGAAAAATAACCAAAGCACTGAACAAAATCACTTTTAGGTAATTAAATGCTACCTAAAATTGATTCATCCATATAAAATCCTAGTCCTTCATATTCATGTTTGTTAACAGGGTTGTGACTCAAGACAAATTTAACATGAACATATAATAATATCTCATGAGATTAATGAAACTATGTAACTTTGAAAAATTCTAGAGATATTCTTAAGAAATAACTACCTTAATTTTTAATGAATCCATTTCCACTCCTCACTGAGACACCACATTCCCATGGAAATTCACCTCCTATATACAAAACATATAGTTGAAAATATTTCTATAAATTTTATGGTGTTGAATAAATTTTAAAATCATTTTAAGGTACTCAACATTATCCTCCTCTGGCCTCGAGTATACAAGGATATCATTTATTAACATGGCCATAAATTGATCTAGAAACTCATGGAATATGGATATAATCAGTCTTACAAAAATAGTTGAGGATTTTATTCCATAAAATGACAAAACCACAAACTTGATGTTACCATATCAACATAGGATATATGTCTTCAAGATATCTTCCTCTTTCACCCTCATACAGTGATATATAGGCTAAGAAATATATTTGAAAACTCAAAATATCTTCAAAAGTGGTAAAATAGGTTATATATCCTTGGAATAGGGTAGTAGTTCTTGACTTCCACCTAATTTTTTATTCGGTAGTCTATAAACAATAACAAATAATTATCTTCCTTCTTTTTGAATAATACAAGACCACCCCATGATGACACACTAGGTTGTTTTAAACCCTTATACACCATATCTTTAATCTAAATCCTCAAATCCCAAACCTCATAAGATTCCATCCAATAAGTATCCATCAAAATCAAAGAGGCATTAGGCTACACCTATATCCCAAACTTGATATCATGTTGAATGGGTAAAACCAAAACCTCCTCAACGAAAACATCGGGAAAATATTCCATAACTCTAGGAAACTACACCACCTATACCTCCACTAAATCTAAATATAAGGTTTCTAGCTGATATAGTGGTATATCTAAACATAATTGACCCATTAAATGATCTCACCCATTGAATAACACCACACACTGGCCCTTCTTTTCCCAGAACTAGACTCTCCACCATAAGAAATCAATAACCACATACATAGACTAAAACCATTTGATGTTGAGAATGAAATAGTATATTGGCATCTAAAGATGTAAGAAATCCCCATACAAATGATGATTACCCATTATAAACTCAAAATTAAGACACGCATCAAGAAAACTCATCTGAACTACAACTAGTATGGTCAACACTAGTGGAATTTTATGACTCTCTACCTTGAGTCCCTAGGCATGGACCTTGGTGGGAAAAATAAATGAGTAAGACACCAAAAAATCAAACAATATATAAACTAAAGTTCATTATTATAATATCATTACTTGAATAATATATAGCCCCTTTGGTGTTAGAACATCCATAACATGAAGTTTTATATATATGACTCCCTTACCTTGATTATTAATATCACCTGCATGATCACACTTAGCCTTATTTCCCTTCGGTAAAGTAACATACAAAGGATTTGCTTTTACAACTTTATATCCTATTGGATGAATGAAATATTATTTCATTTTTTTAAATAGAGTCTTAAGAAACTACTACTATTGTGGATAAAACTAAAACTAACCACCCGCACCACATTGATCCTTAAGGGTGATCATACACTAAAATTACTGATAACTATATATCTCACAAGAAAAAACACCTTCTTATATCACTTGATAGGAATATTAGAACTGCTGGACCTAAATAAATGTGAATGAAACCACTTATTTTGACACCCTACCAATAGAATCTTTGATGTCCTGGGTACTTGAGGTCCTCTGCTAATAGCTCTAATCCTCGAGGAACCCTGATGAATATCCTCTTGAGACAAACCTGGATAAGCATGAATCCTCTCAATGGAAAAATCATTATTCTACACCTCTAAATACATTGTAAATATTAATGGGTTGATGACATATTGAATCACCTGGTGAAGCACCTACTCTAAACATGGATCTCTAGACTCCTCATTTGGAAATAGATCTGGGTAGAAATGAAGTATGTCCTTAAATTTGATCCTAATATCCCACACACTCAGGTTTTTCATACTTAAGTGAGATAAAATACATACTATTTTCAAACTCATCATCGATGGAAAAAAATAAACATGAAACTACCAATGAAAATCATTATACAAAAAATCTTCCGCATTATGATCCCTGTGATACAAGTTCCACCACTATTGTGCTGCTCTCTATATTTGACCAACAACCAGTGTAACCTGAAACTCTACCCAAGCATGATTAAAACTAAAGGAAATATCAAGCACCTATTTATAGTTCTTTGAATCTAGATCAAAGATAGTCCCCTCATACATATTTGTCCCCTAATTATGGAATACACACAACATCATCCTAAAAAATATTATCGTCCTTGGCCAAGTCAACCCCCTATGGTTAAATAGATTGTCCCGATAAACCATGCCAATTCAAAACATGTGTGGGTGATAACAAATTGGAATATATATAAATAGAATAAAAATATCCTAATTACCATAACATGTAATTTATTTAATTAATTTCACTTAATCAAATTCATTTAATTTTTAAAATTATCCCTAATTAAAACACATGCGTAGAAAATTATGATGCATGTACCTTTCTTATCTATCCACCTTGCCTATAGAACCATTTCACTTATTCATGTGGTAAAATCAAGGTCCTTGAATTAGATAATTAGGGATCATAAAATATGGAATCCTAGCTAGTCTCCATATCCTACGTTACACAACAAGATCAACTAGTATTTTTTTCCTACCAACCAAAGAAATAGTCACCCATTTAAAACTATCATATCCACTCTAAATCATAACTAAAATATTTGATACCACTTTTCATAACCCACCCCCATTGGGAAACCCTCTTGGTCCTATAGTTAAGATAATATTGAACCCTGAATCCCACCTCTAATAGGCCCTAGGTTGGTGACTAGCACCAAGAGTATAAAACTTTAAAATGTGAGGATTTAGCCTCATATATCTCAATAATACATGAATAAAACACCAATCAAAACCATGATATAAATAAACCAAGATCCAAAACAATCCCACAAAGCATGAATATTTTTAAAAAAATCAATTAAAAATACATAATAAAGTCCTAATAAACAACTCCACATCCAATACCATGATTCAAGATAATATTGTCTAACTCAATCACCAAGATCACCCTAGAAACTTGATAAATTGTTTTTATATACATGGGTAATCATAACATGTATACCCAGTAGGTTCATACTTAATACCTATTGTTCAAATATAGAAGAATATTATTAATTCCTTAATGAATAAATAGAAGAAACAACAAACTCCTACATAGGTAAACTAAACCAAAACTCATTGAAGATCAATCACAGAAAAAGGCATCTAATATAATAAAAATTATCAAGGAAAGGTAAAATCAAAGTCACCTCATGACCACCCCCACCCCCCCTGATTTTCCACTCTCATTCCCCAATGTCAAATTTTATGTTCTCAGTCCCTTACAAAGTCATGCCACAAAATACTATGTGTTATATCATAACCCATAATTCATGCCACAACCATATCATTCTTATCATACCATATCCACTACCACATATCACATATCATCTGCATATCTCATACCTAATATAGTGGGGTATTTCAAACATGAGGGATATGAAACTCATGACCTCCTCCTTCCATAAAAAATCCACACTATATAATATTCACTCATTGTTGATGGTCACCAAATGATAATATAAAAATTCACAAAGGAAGAAATACCTGAACATGGGTATTATTTTCACCTCAAAGGAAAAAGAAGAAGAATATGGCCAAGGCCAGAAGATCGTGTGAGACTTAAAAGTACTCGTGATCACATGACCATTATAAGGTCATTAGGATAATCCACACACAATTAATAGCCTACAGCAGGTCCCGCAAATCCCCTTTGAGAAGTCCCTATGCCCTCACAAAGACGCTTTGGATGAACAATGGACATGCAGAGGCAGCTGAGTAAGCTCCCCCAAATAACAAAATTTGTTAGCAGTTAATTCCTGACAACCCAACCTAAAAATTATTTGGAAATAAGGAGGAAAATATCTAAAGGGTGGAGACCCCTAGCGGTCTTACTATTCATGTGATGCATCATTAATGGGAAGGGTAATTATCCTTAACAATATCCAAGAAATATCAAATAACCCTTAATCTTTGTAGAATATAGATAAAGGAGGAGAAAAGGTAGGAGGTGGGGGGAAACCTTGGTTGTAAAAGACATGTGACACACTCCTCATAGACTGCAAGACACCGTAAGTCCCTAGCGGTATACCTGCCTCATCTCATGAAATCCCTTTATCATGCCAGCCTTGTTGCACAGAAACCCTTGGGTATGTCCAGGAAACCATGAACTTCCTTTTTGGATCCCTAAGGACAAATGGATGGATTTTTCCACAAAATACTCACACACCACCATAGGACCCCTAGTGTTCATGCGACACATCAACTAAAAATAGAGTAATTATCCTTGATAATGCTCGTGTAATTTATCGTGAATCCTAACCATTTTCAAATAAAAAATAACTAAAAGTGGAGTAGTAGAAAGATATCCTAGTCATAAAATGTATGATACATGATAAGTAAGCCCACATCATGGTCTTGTGAGACTCTTGGACAAGCAGCCCTGATCTCGTGGAGACCCCTGGACAAGCCACCCTTACCTTGTGAAATGTCTTAGGCAAGGCATAGAGCATCTCACGAAGTCATTTAAATAGGCACTTTGATCTTGTGAAGGCCAATAGAAATGTAAATATAACAATATATATGCCCTTCGACATTCCCATGTGATCAAACAAAGTCCCCATTAATTGGAAATAATATAATAATAGAGGCATTGAATAGAGGGACTTGCGGTCGCTAAAAATCAAGAATCACACTTGGAGTAATCCATAACAAAAACTCATGAAGATGTGTGGTGCCATACCCCTTCAATGACTCTAGCATGGATCCATACCAGATATGTCATTCAAACCAGTGAACAACTGGGGCAGTGAGGTCTATAAATTCCCCACCCCATCATGAAATATGCACTACTATGTATCACAACCAAGAGGATGAAATCTATAAATTTTACTCAATCACTAGAGTGGATTTCTTGGAGCAGCTAATCTCATGACCTAAAGGTCTTCCATCAGGTGATATACGAGTGAATAGATAGAGTGATCAAGTTCCATGCATAAAAAAAATCACATGATCATTCATAGATCACACAAAGTACATATATAAAGATATGTGAAGAATATATTGCATGTCTTTCGGGTCACATGAGACTCAAAATAAAATAATACTAAATAAATCTAATGTATTCAAAATACGTGGGCTGGAAGAAAGACTAAAGGTGAAATACATAAAAAAACATATTTACTAACCCTCATGTTTTTCATGTGATCCATATAATACATGGAACATCATGGGGATATGTCACCCAAATCTCATGACACTCCTTCAGTATGCCACCTAGGTCATGCAAAGTATTCCAAACATGTTAGTGAAAGTCACATAGTTCCCCCTGGGCATGCCACTTTAGTCCTTTGAATCCCTCTGGGCCTATCGCTCATGCCTCATGATGTGTTTTAGATACATCACCTGACTCATATAATGGCACCATGTCATGTCATCTAAGTCTCACATATGCATCTACACATGTCAACTAAGCCCTTGCGACACCCTCTGGGAAATTCATCTGAGACTCAAAATGCCCTCTAAACATGTAATCCATGTCTCACGATTCCCTCTAGGTATGTTAGATAAGATATGAAACACCCTATGAGACATGTCATATTAACTCTCATGAAAAACTCTATATGTTTCAAGCCAAATCTTGTATATCAAACCAGGTAAAGTCAACTGGATCATGTGACACCCTCTAGAAAAGTCATCTAGGTCATGTGATGGCTTATAGGATAGACCACATAGATCTTGTGATGTCCTCTGGAAAATCCAGCTTTGATCATGTGATAACCTTTAGATATACCACCCAGGTTATGTGAGGTCCTTTAGGAAGACCAACTAGACCATTTAGTTTTCTTACGATATTTTTGGCATATACTCTCCTACATATCAGGACAATCAACACATATCAAGAAGGAAAGAAGGTCACAAGGGCATCCTCAGAGTGTAAGCCCTGACTAGTGACATAACATGATATGTCCTAATAGAGTCAACCTTAGAGTGTAATCCCCAACCAAAGGAGCTACAAAGACTCAGGTTCCTTCTATATTCAGGATACATTGACCACCTCTTCAAGGTTTGATCTCCACAGGGTTGTCCTAATACGTAGGTACCTCGCACTCCAAGAAATTATATTGATCATTTTCCACCCATTGTTTCTCACACCGAGCATAGATCACTTGAGATTAGGGAGTTTAAATAATCATATCATTCACATCATGAGTCTACATCAACCAGGGAAATATATGTATGTAAAGCCCCAATGAGTGGCATGACACATTAGCCACAACACAAGGGAATCTATCTTGGGGACAATCCCAAGGGTGTGATTGAACTATGAGAACTATGATTACTTCAAAAACTAGGATATGTAGGATGCCTTTTGAATCCCCAATCTTAAATAAACATTAATTACGATTAGAATGAGAAATAAACTTATCTAAAAAGACTATTATTTTTTCCATACTCAAGATATGTAGGACGTCCCTCAGGGACTTGAGCTTGAACACCTCGAATCCTAGAGTGCCTATATAAGTCCTCTTTACATGACATTTAACTACATGGGTTCAATGAACTATGTGGGTTTTGATTCCTACAATAACCAGGATACATAAGAATCCTCATAATTGATCAATCCCTTCCTCAGAATATTAACCGCCTCCTTACATGGAAGCACATTTCAAAGCACTCAGTTATAAAGCTTTATCACATTAGAATCTTTCCATTATAGAATAATGATGAAGAACCTCAGGTATATATATATGGGTTTTACTAAAGATCCCCAGTATTTTGACACTTAAAATAGAATTAACCCATGATCATTTTTTAGGGTAATTAGTCTCATATCGGGATTAGGAATAGATTCATAAACTTATCTTAAATCTATAATACAGTCTCAAAATAGGCAATAATTCCTCCCAAAGAGGTGTGATGAGCCCAAACTCCTATCTTCTCGACCAATGTGAGTCTCCAAGAGTCACTAGGCTTGAAAACCTTGGTGACTACCTGCCCATGGAAAGAAGTTTTGTACCTAGTTACATATGAGGCAACCATTGGGATTTTTGGGTAAGAGCAACAATGGAAATATGATGTTCATGATTGTAAAAAAAATACCCCACAATCAAACCATCGGGTGGATCCCATCCATGTTTTCATAATCTTGAAGAAACATAAATGGTGAACCCGATGTGAATATCTCTAATAACCAAATGATTAGTTAACCATGGGACATGGCACTTTGTTTTTCAAAACCTATGAAAACAAAATAGTAAGACCATCATGGTCTTACAGAAGATCCTCTATAACCAGGGTTTCTAGAATTCCATCCTCATGTTGACAAGTCCACACGGGTAGAATGGTCGGATTAGGAAATCAGGACAATTATGTCAACCATGCATATTTGATTGCGCAAATCACACCTATGATATTGCACTAACTGATAACATTGTTTTCTGTTGTCTATATGACTATAGATACTGACAATATCCCAATCCAAGACAATATCTTCTTCATCCAACGTTCACTCTATTAAATCACCTACGACATCAATCCTCGCGTGTTGGGAAATGACCTCACTTTCTTGACAACTCCAACGACATGTGGAAAACATGATGGTTCTAGAATACCATGGACATGGTATAATCTAGACCATAGAAACTTCCCATGAGGTTCTCTAAGCACAGAAACCGACAAGTTCATATCATCTGGGAAAGGATAATGCTAAGCCAGTAGCCCTTGTCACTACAACCAGCCGCTTCAAGAGATTATCCCTGGAGCATAACAACTACCATTTTTAGTCTTTAATAAAGGTGAATTAGGAAGCTAAATATGGATCCCATTTGGTTCAGGTGCCATCAAGGAGGTCACCTATCTACTATCATCACCAACACCATCCCACTAGTACCCACCAACCACCTGCTAAGGGTACCACCCAACATGATGTCGCCTTTGAAACCCATGAACGAGAAGTAAGGAAGGCTCATCGAGGAAGGAAGGCACTGTATATCCATGAGAGGAATCATATCCCTACTTCCTGCTAATGATTCATACTGGAATATTATGGTAAGAACCAGCTAGAAGGATTATATCCCTGCTGACTCGAAACAAGTCAGTGGGTATATTTCCCACCGAAAGCTTGGGGGTAGATATCCCTACCCCTATGCATTAATCCCATTGGAATATTCTGATAAAAGGAGGAAAAAATTTTACACATATCCCCACTTCAATTGAATACATCTATTAGTTTATAATGGAGATAGATAATGAACAGGATTATATCCCTATACACACTTGTCTAAAATGCCAATATATTAAAGCAACATTTGAAGAAATATGTCATCATATTCTAGAACTATTGCAGATAAAGGGACATGTGCATACTCCCATCCCTATAGACAGGTAAACTAAACACTCTGATCATCATAAAAAAGTGGTTGTATTGGATAAAGAACACATTCTTGCTCCCGTCCAAGAGGATTATTGACATATTCTGATAAAGTAAGAAGCATCGGACTAGGCTCATATTCCCATTCCAACTGGGGATCACCAGGTGAGAGAAGCACATGCCTCTAGATAAGGGCACATGCCTATAAAAAATGTCTGGTGGCATATTCCAAAGGTCGGGGATTAGGCTCATATCCCCATTTTGGTTGGGGGTCACCATGTGAGAGGGGCACAAGCCTCAGGACATGCTCATATTCTTGTCTAAGAAGTCCTGGGGAATACTCTAAAGGCCCATGATTGGGAATATATCTCTATTACATATGGGGATAACCAAGTGAGAATGGAACAAGCCTTGGGACAGGCTCATATTCCTATTGGTGAATCTACCTTGCATATTTTAGTAGATCACAAAAGCCAAGAGCATATTCTTACTTCTGCCAATGACCGACTGTGCCAGCATCATTCCAAGGAAATACACGAGGAGTCTCATATCCCTTCTCCCATTCTGGATTTCCTCTAGTATATTCTGATGGGGAATTCATATTCGGACCAAGATCATATTATTGTTCCAACCAAGGCTCGCCAAGTGAGAGTCGCACATGCCTAGGGCAGGTTTATACTCTAACCAAGAAAGACCATTGGTATATCCTAAAGGATTAAGATTTGGATCATACTCCCATATTGACTGAGGATCACCAAGTGAGAATAGAATATGTCTTAGGATAGGCTCATATTCCTATCAATAATGAGATATTTCATCAGTATATTCCAGAATCTTCTCAATAGTGGGGAAATATTCCCACCACACCAAATGGCTATATACAAGTTCTGTAAACCATCACACATCAAGATCATATCCCTAATGACCGCATTGTTGTGACATGTCAAATTGGTTATGATTTGAAGATAAATTTATAGTCTAGGGAAGAACCTAGGTCATTACCCAAGGAGCATTGATAGTTTTAGATAATTTATTTTTAATAAAAACTACTAAAAGAGGAGGGTGGTTTTGAAAACAAATTTATGTAAATTACTTAATTAAAGAGTTAAATAGTTGATAAATAAAGGTGGTGAATTAATAATTATGAGAGAATAATATCATTTCAAGTTCACTACACATCTTGGATAGTTCATTGTTCTGAAAATTTAACATGGTTTTGTTTAATTCTTTGGTTGAAGGTTGTTAGGATCTTGACTCCCCTCTTGCATCTTCAAATGATTCTTAAAGAACCACGCCTTGAAACAACAATCATGTTTCCAAGATTTGGTTATAAATCATAGAATAAAAGGTCTACCAAAGCATACTTAAATATTATGTATGTGTGGGATTAATAGGATTATTTTGTTGTCCAATCAGAACAACCCAAGATCACCACTTGAAATTTCAACCCAATTGGTGTTGAAATAAAAAGTGTTCCACTTAATTATATCAAATGAAATGTAATCAGGGGAGAATCATGTCAAGATAAAAAATAAGTGAAATATTCATCACACAAATTATACAAAACCAGTATAAGAACATGTTTTGTAACTCTCTCCCATGTTTGTATAGCTCCCTCGAAATGATCGTCCACCGTTTAGCTCGCCATCGAGAGGATGAGGAGGCTCTGGTGGAACTTCTTCTTCATCCTTGATCCCCCTATGAGGATAAGGGCCACAGGAACTTAAATTATGAGGAGTATAATCCTATAGGAATTCAAAATGGTATAGTTTCACTTCTTTTCCAAACTCCCAAATGAGGATCCCAAGCTTCCATTGTATAGGCAAAATAGAAGGTGGTTTTGGGCACATAGATGGTGTAAAACCACTTGGACAATAGTTTTTGACCACATTACAGTATAATATCGCTTTTGAAAAAACTAGAAACATGTTTCCCCACATATTTAATGTCTCCACCGAAAGTTTGGAACCATTTGGACAACTACATATCTATATATTGATAAAATACAAAACACCGCATTTGACATTGTCCATATTTGATGTTCTGGACAGATCAGGTCTGTTGGTCCACTTTATGGATGAATGAGTCTTGGAGACCTTAATATGAAATTTAGCCCAATGAATTTTGAACCATCCCAAAAAAATTCAGCCCATTTGGATGCACGTTCTAGTAGCAGTGTGCGGATGAATCTATTGGTGTGCTTGGGTCTTGCGCAGTTTGGCTCATTTTTCCTGGACTTCATCATGGGTCCTCCAAATCACCTCCACCTTCAATGAAATTATGAAAACAAGTAAAATTTACCTTTTTAAAAGTGATAAAAACAAAATTATTAAATAAAACATGGATTTAATTTTTTTATTATATTTGGAATTTACAATACAAATTCAATTTAATATAATGGTGTAAGGGTGAAAATGACACAGTGAATCATGGTACGATCACACCCCCACACCTAAACATTTTCACTCCTGGGAAAAGTCACATATACAAAAAAAATGATGCATGTATATATTCCAAACATCATGAATATTTAACATTTGAGGAAATTTTAATTCATTAATGTAATGTGATCAATGCACGAACCACACTAAGGAGTTCTTCCTAGTGAAAATGGAAAAAGATGTCTCATAAATCATATCACAATGAAATTCAAAGAGATTCATGACACCAAATTGAGAAAGGAATTAAAAATTCAAGCATTCCACTAACTCTCCATGTGTGTGAGTGAAAACTATTCCATGTTATTCTTTCCAATTTCTATTCAATAAATATTGGTTATTTTAAAATTATTCAGCTTTAAATGATTTTTCATCGAACCTACCCTACATCCTTTGAAATCATATTTCAAGACACACTCACTTAAGAATTCCCAAAAGTCAAACCATAAGATCCCGACCTAGATATCCTCATATGTTGTACATTTCATCACTCCCCTCATTTATTATGTTTTTTTTAGAAGTTTCATTTGGAACAAATCTCACACTCATCTCTAAACCCTTGTTTGATCTCCTCACGACAATAATTGCAATAGTTATAACAAGATCAAAGTTTGAGGAGGAGTGGTTTTTGACCTACCCAAGACAGAACCTTTTTTTAGGGCGTACAACAGTCATACATTTGGTACACACGCATAGGTCAATCTTGTACAGTAATGAAACAGATTGGATAAGGAACGAACATATGGAAATATCATTTAGAGATAAAAAATATTAACCTAACATATATTTACCTTATATTAAGTAAAAATATTCAAACTTCGTGGTTTGGTGCACAAAATTATAGAGATATCAGTGACATATTTTTCCCAAAAACTACTCACAAAAGGGGAATCAATCATCTCAAATGTTTCACAGTGATACAACCATTTATATCATTGACAGAAAACCAATTCACTAAAAATAACTCCCTAATGTTAAATTCATACAAATATTCTTTTTCTCCATTATTTATGGTATTTTTACTCCCCCCCTTATGGTAATCAAATCATGGAACTTTGAAATTTTTTATGGGGGGAAATGAAAATACCATAAAGAAGGATAAAAATATAAGAAAGAATAAATACAATGGAAATCCTAATGAACTCAACAAGACAGGGAAAAGTGAAAATGCCATAAAGAAGGCAAAAAAGAGAAGAAAGAAAAAAAATGATGAAAATTTATATCTAACCCAAGAATGTACCCGTCCCCCCACGCCTATAATGTGTAGTGTCCTCACTGTAATAATTGAGAAGGTGATAAGGAAGGATAAAACCTATTGTGTTTCACTGGTATGTTGCTTCATGAACATAGAGTTCCTCCATTGGGAACTCTGAAAGGGATTCATGGAAGTGCTTCAGTTGTTGCCCATTGACAGTGAAGGTTTGCTTGGTTTCTTCATTTTGAACCTAAACAACACCAAATGGAGATACATTAATAACATTTTATGGGCCAAACCAATGGGAACGAAGCTTACCTAGATGCAACTTCAGCCTTGCATTATAAAGGAGTAACTTCTTCCCAATGTGGAACTGAAGATGAAGTATAAGATGGTCATGGGAAGCCTTGGTTTGCACTTTATAAATCCTGGAGTTTTTATATGAATCTATTCTCATTTCCACTAACTCTGGAATCAGCAACTTCCTTTGAGAACTTGCACCAGAAAGATTATAATTTCATTTTTTGATGGCCTAGTAGGCCCGGTGCTCAATCTCAACAGGCATGTGACAACTCTTTCCAAACACAAGATGATATGGTGACATTCCAATGGGAGTTTTGAAAGTAGTATAGTTGTCCCATAATGAATCATCAAGTCGAAGACTCTAATCTTTTATATTGGGTTGAACCATTTTTTCAAGAATCTATTTTACCTCTCTATTTGACAGCTCGACTTGACCATTGGTCTGTGGGTGATATGCAGTAGACACTCTATGAACGACCCCATACTGATGCAAAAGTGATTGCATTGTTCGGTTGAAGAAATGAGAACCCTGGTCACTGATGATGAACCTAGGTAAGCCAAACCTATAGAAGATTTGGGTTCTCAAAAATTCTACAACTACCTTTGAATCATCAGTCCTTGTAGCTCGTTCCATTACCCATTTTGACACTTAATAAACTACCAGAATAATGTACATGTTTCCAAAGGAATTGGGAAATGGACCCATAAATTCAATGCCCCAAACATCAAAAATTCCATGAAATAGCAATGGTTGTTGTAGAATTTCATTTATTTTAGATACATTCCCCATTCTTTGACAACAAGGACAATATTTGAAAAATTCCTGGGCATCTTGAAAAGTGTTGGCCAAAAGAGACCAGAATCAAGGACCTTATGAGTAGTCCATTGGGGACCAAAGTGCCCCCCATAAGAAAGAGTGTGTAAGAATCTAAGGATAGACTGAAACTTGTTATCGGGAACACAACACCTAAGGACTTGATCACTACATGTGCGCCAGAGGTAGGGGTCATCCCAAATGTTCAAACGAGACTCATGTTTTAGATGAATGTCTTGGTTTTTATTGAAATTGGTAAGAATACAAGATGCTACCAAATAATTTACAATTTCAGCATACCAAGGAATAACATCTTGCACTCAGTACAATTTCTCATCGAGAAACATATCATTTATAGTAATACATAGGGATGAGTCAATGTCCGAGGATGGTGTAATCCTACTGATATGGTCAGCCACCACATTCTCTGCTCTTTTTTTTCTCTAATTTATTGATTAAATTCTTGAAGGTGGAGCATCTAGTGAATGAGATATGGCTTTAATTCCAGTTTCTTATGGAGATATCGGAGGGCTTCATGGTTTGAGAACACAATGACTTTGGACCCCAAAAGGTATGACCTGAATTTGTCCAAGGCAAATACAATGGAAAGGGATTATTTTTCAGTTGTGGTGTAGTTTTCTTGGGCAGGCTCCAAAGTACGTGAGGTATAGGTAATGGCATGTGGAGATCGATCGACCCTTTGTGACAAGACTTCCCCAACTGTATAGTTAGAGGCGTCACACATGAGCTCAAACGGTAAATCCCACCGAGGTGGTTGGATTACTGGGGGTGACGTGAGACTCCATTTTAACATATTAAAAGCTTCTTCATATTATTTATCAAAAACAAATTTCTTTTTCATTTTGGAGTAATTGAGAGAGGGGGAGTGCAATTTTACTAAAGTCATGAATGAAATGACGGTAAAATCCAGCATGACCTAGGAAAGACCGCACATCCCATACATTTTGGGGGAATGGTAACAAATAAATGACATCCACTTTTGATTTATCTACTTGGATTCCATCCCCAAAAATTACATTCCCCAAAACTATACCTTGTAACACCATGAAATGGAATTTCCCATAATTTAATACGACATTCTTTTCAATACAGCGACATAGGATTGAAGCAAGACTACTCAAACATTTATCAAAATAGGATCCATAAATAGTGAAATAATCCATTAATACATCCATACAATTCTCCTAGTAATCCGAAAAAATACTAACCATGCATCATTGGAAAGTACTCGGAGCATTGCATAGACCAAATGGTATCCTTCTATAGGAAAATGTGCCAAAGGGGAAAGTGAAGGTTGTCATTTCCTGATCCTCGGGGGAAATATGGATCTGAAAGTATCCAGAATACCCATCAAGGAAACAGTAGTGGGACTTACCAACTAAACTCTATAGAATTTTTTCAATGAATTGAAAAGGGAAATGTTTCTTCCTAGTGTGTTGGTTTAGTCAGCAATAGTCTATACAGACACGCCAACTATTCTGCACATGAGTTGGAACCAATTCATTGTTTTTATTTTTTATTATTGTAAGGCCAGTTTGTTTAGGAACTACTTGAACAGGACTGACCCATTGGCTATTAGAGATGGGGTAAATGATTCTAGTAGCCAATAATTTTGTTACCTCCTTTTTCGAAACTTCTAGGAGGTTTGGATTTAGTCGATGTTGTGAATGTCTCACTAGTTTAGCCTCATCATTTAATAAAATATGATGTGTACAAATTGATGGTCTAATACCAAGAATGTCAGAATGTGTCCATCCAAAATCTTATTTATACTCCCTTAATAGTTCAAGCAGTTGCAATTCATTCTTAGGAGGGAGTGAACTAGAAATTATGACAGGAAACTTGTTTCCATTCATAAGATAGGAATATTTTAAATCTTGAGGCAGTTGTTTCAGTTCCAATTTAGGTGGATTTTGGATTTATGGGAGTGTGTGTGAACGTGAGAGGTCACTGATCTCATCTAACTGCTCAATGGTATCATCCTCATATGAGGAATGAGCTTTTACAAGCATAGAAGTATCGTCAATGGTCATTGGATCCTCAGTATTTAAGGAATTATCAATTAATAAACATGCATGAAACTTTTCTAGACCACTAAAACAATCAATTCATGATTCATTAACTAGAATTTTAATCAAGGAAGATCAGAAAGGGGACCACGGGAAATAAATTTTGCTTTTCAGGGGAAGGAAGTACATCATTTTAATTAACAGAGAGATAGGAATGTTCTTCTAAGGGGTGCTTCATGGAATCAAGGATGTTGAAGTGGACAATGTCACCACCAAAATCCATAGATAATGTACCATTATGAACATTAATTATGGATTTGGAAGTTTTCAAGAAGGGCCTCACCAATATAATCGGGGCATGTCCATTTATCCTATCATCCTCTATTTTAAGCACATAAAATTCAGCAGGAAAAATTAAATTTTAAACCCTCACAAGAACATCCTCTAACACACCAGAGGGTTGTGCGGTACTCTATTTGTCTAGTTGAACAACAATTAAAGTGGGATTCAGTTCCCTGACCTGCAATGTAGAGTAAATGGTGTGAGGAACCACATTTATAGAGGTGCATAAATCAATCATAGAATTAGAAAAAGAATAATCCCCTATGGTTCACAGAATTGAGAATATTCTAGGATCATTGCACTTCATGGGAAGTGATGGATCTATCAATGCTGAAACATTCCTCCCCAATCTCACTTTCTCATCACCTCAAAGTCGCCTTCTGTGTGTACACATATCCTTTAGAAACTTGGTGTACTGTGGAATTTGCTTCACAGCATCAATAAATGGGATGTTAACCTGAAATTTCTTGAAAATTTCCAATATTTCCTTATCAAGTTCAGTTTCCTTTTGTTTTCTTCTTTGGGTGGAACTTTGAGGAAATGGAAGAGGAATGGTTGGTCTAGGTGAATCATTAATATACACACTCTTTATTTTGTAAGGGATTCTATCAGGACAATGTTCTTCAACATTTTGGAACATTTTTAATGGTTGGGGTGGAGGTTTTCTTAAGAGGGGATGACTCTAATGGAGGATTCATTTTACTTTCTAGTTGTTTTTCACTCCTAAGGGTGATGAAACTGACATTTCCTTTATCTCTAGGGTTAACTATTGGTTGAGAGGTATGTGTACCTGACCCATGACTTTGAATTTCACCCACTGAGTTAGCTAGTTCTCATAATTGGGTTTTGAGGTCTTGTATGGCTACCTGAGTGGTTTGTTGGAATTGGAATATTATTGGTAGCCATTTTTTTAATCATATCTTCTAGGCTACACTCGGGTTTTGGATGGGTTTGTTAGAAAGGCCTTTAGGGTGGTTGAGGATTTTTTAGTGGTGGTGGTAGATGACTACTCTTCCCTAGTTGGTTCCATTGTTTTTGAGGTTGGTTTGAATACCCCCCTTTCTTATAGGCTTGGTTCTCCTTCCACCCGGGGCTTGATGGATAGTAAGGTTCTTTCCTAAATGGTTGGTTATAGGGGCGGCCTGGAAATATTTCGTCACAACTCTCATATGTTTCTCTCAATTTAGTACATTGGTTAGAGTAGTGGGTTTCAAAAGAAAATATAACACAATGGATGGGAGGAGGAGATTGGGATTTCCCTTGGGAAATAGAAATTTGTCGAAGAAGGGTACTTACCTCTTCAAACTTTGTGTCCACCTTCTTCTTGAATTCAGTACTTTTCACCTCATGGACACCTCGAATTGGTACATTAGACCTTGAACCAAATTGCTGTGTATTTTTATCCATGTTCTCAATTAGGGTTCTTGCAGCAATTAGGGTCTTATAAACTAGCACACCACCTGCAGCATCATCGATCATATTTCAATCAATAGGGATTAAACATTCCTAAAAATATTGAATTAAAAGTTGATCACTTATTTGGTGGTGTGGGTAACTTGAACATAACCTTTTAAAGAATTCTCAATATTCATGTAATGTTTCCCATTGAGATTTTCTTATCCCACAAATTTCTTTCCTTATTGTTACAGTTCGAGAGGCTGGGAAATATTTTTCAAGTAAAAGGCGTTTCATGTCCACCCATCCTCTTATTGGGGAATTAACATAATATAACCAATATTTTTCTATATCTTCTAAAGAAAAGGGGAATTATCTAAGATTTACTTGTTCTTAATCCAAATTTGAAGGTTTTAATGTAGAACACATAGTATGAAATTCTTTTAAATTCTTGTGTGGATCCTCTCTAGGAAGTCCATGGAATCTTGGTAATAGATGAATTAAACAAGATTTTAGTTCAAAATTGGGTGCCTTGCCTTGTAATTGAATATGGGTGGGTTGGATATCAACATCAAGCGAGGTTAGTTATTTTAGTGATTGATTATTTTCATCCATTTTATTCATGTTAATTTCATTTTTAATGTGGGTTCCTGAATAATAAGAAGAATAAATATCAAGATGAGTGTTGATGTTTTGTGCATCCTCCTTCACAGGTTCCTCTTGTGTATCTTGGGGTCACTGATGTAGGGTCCTCTCTGGTTCAGGTTTGAATGGTTGTAAGTCTCCCAGAGTAGAACACGTCATACACATAACTTACACAAGAAATAAATTAGAACACAAAAATAAATGTAAAGGTAGAAGATAAAACAAACAAACATTCACAAAATTTATAAAAAAAATTATCAAAAACACACACTAAAACCAAAGAGCATCTCGGAAATGGTGCCAAAATTTGACCATGTTTTCATGAAACGTCAAATTGGTTATGATTTTAAGATAAATTTATAGTCTAGGGAAGAACCTAGGTTCATCTCTCAAGGAGAGTTGATAGTTTTATAGAATTTATTTTTAATAAGATGTACTAAAAGAGAAGGGTGGTTTTGAAAACATATTTATGTAAATTACTTAATTAAAGAGTTAAATAGTTGATAAATGAAGGTGGTGAATTAATAATTATGAGAGAATAAGATCATTTCAAGTTCACTACACATATTGGATAGTTCATTGTTCTGAAAATTTAACATGGTTTTATTTAATTCCTTGGTTGAAGTTTGCTAAGATCTTGACTTCCCTCTTGCCTCTTCAAATGATGCTTAAAGAACTACCCTTTGACACAACAATAATGTTTCGAAGATTTTGATATCAATCATAGAATAAAAGGTCTACCAAATCATACTAAAATCTTATGTATATGTGAGATTAATAGGATTATTTTGTTGTCCAATCGGAACAACCAAAGATTCCCACTTGAAATCTCAACCCAATCGATGTTGAAATAAGAAGTGTTCCACTTAATTATATCAAATGAAGTGTAATCAATGGGGAAGCATGTAAAGATAAAAAATAAGTGAAATATCCATCACACAAATTATAGAAAACTATTATAAGAACATGTGATGTAACTCCCTCCCATGTTTGTGTAGCTCCCTCGAAATGATCATCCACCGTTTTGCTCACCATCGAGAGGAGGAGGAGGCTCGGGTGGAACTCCTTCTTCATCCTTGATCCCCCTATGAGGATAGGGGCCTCCATAACTTCAATTATGAGGAGTATACTCCTATAGGACTTCAAAATGGAACATTTTCACTTCTTGGATGAACCCCCAAATGAGGACCCCAAGCTTCCATTTTATAGGAAAAATAGAAGGTGGTTTTGGGAACACAGATTGTGTAAAACCACTTGGCCGATAGTTTTTGACCACATTACACTCGAATATCACTTTTGAAAAAACTAGACACATGTTTCCCACATATTTAATGTATCCACCAAAATTTTGGAACCATTTGGACAAATACATCTTGAGATATTGATAAAATATAGAACACCTCATTTGACATTGTGCAGATTTGATGTGCTAGACAGATCAGGTAGGTTGGGCCACTATATGGATGAATAAGTCTTGGAGCCCTTCATATGAAATGTATACCAATGCATTTTGGACCAGAACACAAAATTTTAGCCCATTTGGATTCACTTTATAGTATCAGTGTGCGGATGGATCCATTAGTGTGCTTGGGTCTTGTGCAGTTTGGCCCATTTTTCCTGGACTTCATCATGGGTCCTCCAAATCACCTCTACCTTTAATGAAATTATCAAAACAAGTAACATTTACCATTTTAATAGTGGTAAAAAAAATAATTGACTCAAACATGGATTTAATTTTGTTATTATATTTTTAATTTACAATACAAATTCAGTTTAATACAATGGTGTAAGGGTGAAAATGACACAATGAATCGTGGTACGATCACTTACATAATTCCAAAAGGAATGTCGAAATATTCTAACCATAATGAAAAACATGGCCCATATTTATAATATTCTAAAATATAGTGTCCTTGAGGTTGTTTGAAACACATTATTAACACCATGAGGGTATGTCAACTCTTCTATTGAAGGGGAAGGAGAAGATGTTCATTACCATGATATTCCTCCTCATGGTAGTGTGCAGATAGATAGTAGGGACTCTGCTCCTAGAATCCTCCATGGTCAGCCTCCCCAGTAAAATATCTCCCATGGACAAGAAAATACTCAAATTTTACAAACATTTATTTATATATATGTGTTCAAAACTCTGATACATTTGAATAGAGAGGTGCTCGAAAAATCAGGGTCAACTATATATGGTTCCCCATAAAATTTCAGCTGCACTCCACTCCCATCAGCAGGTACCCATCAGAGTCATCTTCTATGGTCTAGTCTGAGGGATGCATGTAGGTATGATGAGAAGGATTCCAACATTAAAATATGGAGATATTTATTTTGAAATAACCTCACCATTATGTTTTCCCCCTTGATACTTCTGACTATGAGATCCCATCTAATCTAGAAAAGGAGAGCGTGCCTTATCTAACCCAAAATATGTGGGTTACTCATCAGCGAATGAAGGCTTAACATATCCATTATCAAGGATATTAATTTCACCTTCATACAATCAATATAATCTATTATCAGCTAGACCTTTCTGATATCTCCATGGCCTGAAATCCAAAACTGGAAAAGCACAGTGAAAATCTACAACACACTTGTTGCCACTGTATCATGACACTTCAGTAGCTGATCTTTGAATCCGCATTGTGTATCTATATTCAAGAATGAGAATAGTATGGATAATTAAACATTTTTTCATCTCGGAAAAAAAATAAACCCTTAGATTCAGTGTCCTGTAATGTTATAACCTCTGATGAAATCAGAGGACCGGGTAAAACTCAGGCTAGTTGGTGACTACAACGGAATTCCCCTACTTCAAGAATGCCCAGACATCAAAAATAGATGTAGAGGATAGCCAACCAGATTTCAAATTGGTCCCATTGACCAAATAAAAATTCATTGCATACATGGAGACCAATGTTATGAACATCCGGATAACTTCCTGTAAAGAATGGTTCTAATCGTTGGTTGTCATTTCACTTAGCTCCCACATGAGCATAGTTGTGCTGCATCAAATGAGTTGTAATAGAAGCTACCATAGCATTTGTCCAGAAGCAGACTTGGCCCCCTATTCTAGAAGAATATCTACCACCACCTCCACCCCTTAGATCATCAATTCCTACGAGGATTAAAGACATATCCTCAAAATCTGCAAGTGAGTCCCAGCCCGCTAGGATGGGGGTATTTATATCCCAATCACCATCTTAAGTTCATCATCACTTGAGAGGGTCCTGGAAGAATCAGTGCTGATTACAGATCACCACCATCCAACAAGGTTGGGGGCATTTATATCTTCATGTCTGTCCCATGAATCATCAAGTCCCTGACTGGAATCATTGGATCCTCAACAAAGGGACCAATTAGTTCCAATTTCGGCCCTAAATGACCCCCACCCCATATAGACGGGGGAATTTTCATCATCACCATAGAGATAATTAACCTTCTATAGATTGGGAGGGAAATGGTCAGTTTCCCACCTATCCCTCCCACCATAAGAAAAACCTTTGCTGGTTGTAGGACATTCGAAAATCATGACCAGAAACTCCCACAAGGTTATTACACACATGTCAAGATAAAAGTAACATATGGAAAAGGCGATCAGACCCCACTTGGGTCACAAGACAAAACAACCTAATATGGTCAAGGGTCTAAATAATTACCCTAATCAAAGCAGTGTCGAATCATCTTGTTGCGTTTAAAGTAATGGAACAACCACAATTGCTTGACATGCCTCTATAAATGTTTTTATTATTAACATGGAAGACATTCATCAAGATGAAAATATAGAGGGCCATAACATGGATAATCTACCCTAATAGGAGGGTGATTTTGATATACCAAATGAGATTTCATGCACCCAGAACCAAAGAAGGATAAAAAATATGGAACCACTAAATATCAAGTTTCCACCTACAAGATGGAATATTACCAAGGGGAAAGATATGGAAATATCCCAATCACTGCCCCGATGAATTGAAGTTCCTTCCCTTGTTGAATAGTTATCATAATATGAGAGTGAAATACAAACTCTATAGAAACCCAATGAAGAGATACTTAGGGGAAATATTCCTTCTAGGTGTCATCATCAGGAAGAGGTGAATATTCTTCTTCCTATATCTGATTCTCTAGTAAGAGTAGTATCTAAGCATCAGACTTACTTCAGATCTAGGAATCCAATCTACATAAATGAAGAAGTCAAAAATGATCATGACTTACCTCTGTTGCATCGATAGCCTCTCCCTCACCAAGGTAATCATTCAGTTCTAGGAAAAATCGAGAATCAGTGGGAAATAAAGGTGGGACCACCTTATCAGCCCCCGTTAGCTGACTGTCAATGGGATATGTCTCCAATAGTAGTTACCCCAAAATTACTTAACGTCATTGAGCCCCTCGCACTCGAATTAAATACATAGAAGGGAAATGTGAACCTGTACGACCTTAAAGGAATCCATATCCCAAATTGGTGTATGGTAATCCACCTCCACCCAAATTTGTAAATCCTACCTTATCTACCTTTGAAAGTGAAGGCTACCCTAAAAAATCTCACACACTTAGTATTATGATGTGGGTTGATGATGAGACCTTGATATCAATATGAGGAAACAAAGATAAGTTGTTTCGTATAGAGTATGATAGCGCCATCCTTTGTTTGGTACAATAGCCTAATGGTAGGATCTATTACAGGATAGGGAGACCTTATTAGATAGTTCCTTTATTAGTTAAAATCCACACTAAGGAAGAAAACAATTTTATACCTAACAAATTACAAGAAATATGAGAATGAGTGGGTGTTTGAATTCATAGTGAGATGGAAATGTTTAACATATTCACTTAGCATCCCTATCTCACAAGTGAAACTATTGTAACTCTATGCTAAAAATATCAAGGATGAGTTGTAGACACCTATGATCCCCATGAAGTATCTAGGTGGGTTCCGAGAGTTCACTGAAATGGAACAAAGTCTTGAGGAGGCTATTCAGTGAACCCAATCCAAATTTTGACTCATTCCCACAGCATAAGGGAAAAGGTCGGGTAGAGAAGAAGCTATAGTTTTCACCCTCAAGCCAGTAGTATTGCCCATCTAGGAACCTAGAAAGGAACCAAACCACCCAGCACCTCCTCTCAAGTAGTGAAAACTACATAATCACCCTCATCCACAATCACATAGAAATCAGGGTCACTCAATATTTGAGGAACATATTAAAAAAATTATACTCCTTCCAAAATAAACAAGTCCCTAGTTATTTCTTGGCCACCATGGACAATAACCTACTCAGGCATCCATAGCCTAGAAAGACTGATGATTTAAACCTCACTGATCATCCCAACTACTGCCCTTACTATATAATATTGGGTCATAATATCAATGATTTATTCATATTCAAAGACACCCTTCAAGGCATGGTCGACTCTAGATAGGCGATGTTAGACAGCTCCCTAGAGAAAGTGTTGTGCAGAACCATTTTCTGGTCAGAAGATGTATGGAATAAATTTTTGGTTTGGCATGCACAAAAGTTTTACAATTGGATGACTTGAAAAATGGTTGATTAAGATAATTCCCCCTAAAATAATAGTTTCAAAGACTCACAATAGATCCACCACCAAAGAAGAAACTGTAGGAGTACCTCCCAAAGGTGGGTGTGACCACTTGAAGTAGGAAGAAACAAAAGAGGAGGAATCATATTCTGCTCTAATAGAAGCTCTGACCCTTGAAAATTTATTCCCTACAACTTCCACAGCATAGGAACCCCCCCCAAATGGAATCCTAACAAGACTAAGATCTCATATTTGGTTCTATTAATGTGATACACTTTGTAGAACCCTTATACAATGATGAGTATGCCCCTAAATATGGATTTCATTCACATAATAGAGGAATGGGAGGCTGCATGTGCTTAAACCAATGATATAAGGGATAATACGGATGTGGTTGGAACCAATATTCTATTAATATCCACATGGTGAATATATATGTAGTAGAAAATCATGTTCAAGCATTCCAAAAAGTCCAAAAGAGGCAAGGATGTTCCCCTAATTTCTCTACCAGTTGCCCATATCTGATTGTATTGCATGACTACCTAATAGGGGGGCAATCCAATCAACCCGAGAAATGGTAAAGGTCAGTGCGACCTGCACTATTGGCAGACAATATCCCCAAAACATTTTCACAAGAATGTTCCCATCTACCTCGGATTCCTTAGCTCCTAAACTGCGTGCCCAGAAACATCCCCATATTAGGAAGCACCAACCTTTGGCACAAAAGTAAGATGTTATGAAATAGATGGTTATTAACCTAGCCAATATCTCAATCCTTTATCTGATTTGTCTTTCAAAATAACTCATGTAGGCACTTATTGATTCCCTCTAGATCTCATAAGAGTTTGAAATAGAATTCGTTGCAGTCGAGGTCTTTCGAGAGGAGACCAAGTCCTCAGAATGTCATGTCACCATCTCGTTCACGAACCATGATCTAGAAGAGGTCTTTTAAGGACATATCAGGCCCATATATGTTTCAGGAAGACTCAATAATGTCAATGTATAAATGGTTTTGATTGATAATAGTTATGGGATCAATCTCATCCTAGTTTAAACCCTCCAAAATTTGGTATATGTCAAAGGGGACCTATCTCCCACAAAGATAACCATTCAAGGGTATGATAAGTGTGCTAAAAGTCCTCTCAAGAAGATGAAACTCAAATACCAATTTAGATAACTCAAATTTGGAATTGATTTCATGGTTATTCAGTAAAACACCACATATAATGACATGCTCAAGAGTCCCTAGCTTCATAGACACATGGTGGTACCTTCAACATTCCATGAGTGTATGAAGTATCTCATTGATGGAAAAGTCAACATACTACATGGTGACATTTCCCCCTTCGAGACTTGTGGAGACACATATTCTAAAGAAGATTTATACAATAAAGGATGCAAGAAACCAATGGAAAGTGATGATATACATGTTTCCACTCCCAATGAATCAGGGGCCACCCCAGTGAATCCCTAGAGTATTCTATGCGGTGACTATGTGCTCCCCATAAATCTGGTCTAGATAGAAGATCTAATCCCAAAGGTCCAAGACCCACCTGTCCTTAGTGATGGTGTAAAATTCAATCATCTTTGGTATCTCTCAATGATGAATCAGATAGAAAGGGATGATAATGTCTATTATAATTGCTTCAATCACTTTGATAGTGACGGAGAATCCCTCAAATTACCATCTTCGTCTAAAAATGCCTCCATAAAATCAGAATTGAAGGAAGCTGAGGATGATCTCAGGAACACCCCTCCAGTATTTGAGGAAGGTGTCTCCACCACCAATGTTAATTTTTTTATTAAAAACACACAAGAAATTTTAAGGGGGAAGTGGAAACCCTCACAGCTCAATAGTTTCAGTACCAAAGGACACGACAGATTAGTTAAAGAAAAGAGTGAGTTGTTTGGAAATATTTTCTTTAAACAAAACCCATGGAATAGAATTCACCTGAGTATTGGGGGATCTTTCAAGGTACCCTGTAATTGAAGTGATAAGTTGTCCTAAGATTTCTTGTATTACTCCATGCTAATCTTCCCCATGTTGAGACCTCTATGCAGGATGCGAGCCTACTTATCATCCCACTCACCTTGCTCCTTTGTAGTGGCCACCTGGATCGGTCTCATATTCTTCGGTTCCTTAATATCTAAAGTATCTTCAACCATTTATTCATCCCAATGTAAGATTAAATCTCTATGTTCCATCACTGAGGCCATATGCCACTAAGAATCAGCTTTGGAACCTTCTTCGCGTTGCTGCCCCTGATCACCCAACTTTACACCTACGGGAGGAACGGGAGAAGCAGCCTCACATCCTTCTCTTACCAGGTCCTTAGTGATGGTAGTCCCCTCCGGTTTTCTAGGTTCTTTGGGCTTGTTCCGTGTTGAGGTTCTAACCTTTGTAGAATCCTTCGGTGACAACTTTCCCCTACACGCAGATCTTGTAATGGGAGGACTAGGGAGGTTGGAGTAATCCTTCCTTCTACGTGCCCTTTGATTGTTTAAAATGAAGCTGCATGAATCCATGGTTTTGTTCTTTCACTTATTTATATAATATCTAAAGTATTCCTCTTCTAAGGCTAGTTCCTTGGACTCATCATGGTCTGAAGTCTCAACCATTTCCTCTTGGGATGTTTCTATTTCAACTAGAGTGTCTTGTCCGTGATCCGCCTATTGCTTCCCCATTGTTAATGCAGTGTTCTTCCCCCAGCACTGCAAAATGATTCTGAGAAGTCCTGATTGGCCCCCTGCTTTGAGCTTCTCAGCATGAGAGGATACATATGGGACCTTATTTGGCTTGACTAGAACTTTTATATACTCAAGACCACAACCCATGAATTGAATATGGTTAGGGTTGTTTCTCAAAACCAGTCCTTGTGAATCCTCACTGGTGATAAGACCCTTACTATCATCCTTAAAGATAGATCCCTCAGTTGTAGGTTGATTGACCTCCAATAATACCTCAGAAGGATCCCAGGGGACCTCCCAAACTGCCTGCCCCTCCCTTTGGTTTTCCTGATCAGCATCCGTGGGTGAGGGCCTCTCGTCGTGCCGAACCCCGCACACCTGCATATCCTCACCCGAACTGCTTGGAAAGGAGCTACCACCCCGGTCACAACGCAACCGGTCAAAAACCTCTAAAACAAGAGATCCTGAAACCTCTATAACTCCTTTCACAACAGAAACTGAAGCACCTCCCCGGCCTGTACCTGCTATATCTTTCCAAGAACAATCCCCACCCATGGAGATAGGGACCCCCCTATTCTGTACATTCAGAGAATAATCCAGGCATGCATCCCCTAAAGCCTCCTCCTATGAAATGGGACCAGATGATAAACCAGATTGGGCGATCTCGTGGGAACTTGAAGCCTTATTCCGGCAGTCTAGATGACTATGGCCCTATCTATTGTAGTAGGTGCAAAGTGTGGTCTAAGATTCATAAACAATCAGTTGGAAATACCTATACTTCCCCTCTATCACAATCTGAACTACTTCAGGAGAGGGCTGAGAGAGATCCATTTCAACACAGAACCGTGCCACAATTGGATGCTTCAGAGAGGAAGTCTTCCGATTAGTATAGAGAAATCGCCCAATGGAGTTCCCTATAAAAGGGAGTAATGCCAGATTCTAGAAAGGCAACGGGAGTCTGGGAAGTTGAATCCAAATCGCTGTGGTGGAAGGGTCTTGCTCCATGTGAAGATCAAAAAACTATCAGATCAGATGAAATTGGAAGCCTCAAATAGATCTTCCTGGTCTAAACCATGCCCGCACCTAATCTTCCTCACTGGAGAAGTTGAGAAGAATTTGTCGTGGACCTAGTAACCCGACAACTGCATGCTGAGCTAAACCCCAATCCTCATTCACAAGACTGTAAAACAAATAAACTGGGGGTCTTCATTGAATGAACCGAGCCACCAGAGATGAAGAAAGAAGCGTAGAGGTTGTGGTGAACTCCTACGGTGAAATTGAAACCACGGGTTGTCCAGGGAGGACCCCCAGAACCTTCGGGGAGACGAGAATTCTAGGGAAGAATGAGAAGTCTGCTGCTAGAGGAAGCAAACCAGAAACCCTACCTCTTTCCTGAGATCCCTACTGAGGAGCATCATGGGAAAGAGACCCCTCCCCCGGCGGAGGAGGGGCTGCCGCATCTGCCATTGTCACTAGGGCATCATCGCAGGGCGGTGGTGCTTTATAGGTTTCCTCCCCCGTGTCACCACCACCATAGATGAGATCAGATAGATAAATATAGTAATGGAAGAAGACATTTGGACTACTTTTATTAGTTCCACCATTCCCCCTGAAGTGAAAGAGATATACATTACATTTATAAAGAAACATTGACATGTGTTCAATTAGAACTATAAAAAATACCCAAACAAAATCTAGATGTGGCTACGCACCATCTCTAACTACTCGATGGGAATCGAGGGTTCATATAGGATTCCAGGTGGATGAACCCCTCTCATGCCACAAATATAGAGGCATAATTTGACAAGTTGATCAAAGGAAACTTTGTTCAAAAAGTGAAATACCCAAGATTTCTTACCAACATTTTACCTGTCAAGAAAAAGAATAGGAAGATTATGGTCTTTATTGAATTCAAAGACCTTAATTAGAATTTCCCAAAATTCAATTTCCCATTTCCGATCACAGAACTCTTGATCGATGCAACTGTCTATTTCCAAACCCTTTCCTTCATGGACAGGTTTTCAGGGTACAATCAAATCAATATGTCCCACGAATATGAAGAATCCACTTCCTTTATATTACCTTAGGGGATATTATACTATCAATTCATTACCTTTGGATTAAATAACACTGGACCTACATACCATCATGACATGTATCACATCTTTAATCCATTCCTAGTAAGGATAGACGAGTTTTATGTCAATGACCTGGTTATTAAATCTTGATAGTGAAGTGATCACTTCACGGATCTCCAGAAATTTTTTGACAATCTGGGATAACACAGTCAAAATATGAATATGTTGAAATATGATTTTAGGGTAAAATTAGAAAAATTATTTGGATTTTTGGTATTCCACCATGGCATTGAAGTTGATCCAAAAAAGAATAGTCTTATTTGAGAACTTTCACCCCCATAAAAATCAAATAACTGAGGGGACTCTAAGGGAACCTCACCTACATTCGTCAAATCATAGCCAACCTATATGGAAAATCACTCCACTTAACCAAGCTAATGAATAATGGAATCTCCTATCAATGGGATGATTATTTTCAAAAATAATTTGAAAGTATCAAGAATTACTTACTACACCCACCGGTTCTGATGCCTTCGGTGGAAGGGAGGTCATTCATCTTATATGTGTAATCCATAGAAAACTCATTAGGCACCTTCATCATATAGAAAAATGATGCATGAAGTTAGAATAGTCTCTACTACCTCTACTGAAAGATGCTAGGTATTGAGACTAGATGTTATTATGTTGAGAAGAACTACCTTGCACTCATCTTTACAGTGAAAAATTTGAGACATTACTTGCAGCAACACAAAATCCACCTAGTATCTCATATTTATCCACTCAAGTACATCTTTGGTCATCCTATGTTGACTTGGTGCTTGGATTTATTTTTGGTCATTCTTCAGCAATATTAAATTTAGTTCAGATCACAAAATTCAGTGAATGGTAAAGCCTTGGATAATTTCCTCGTAGCGCATCCTTCCCTAGAGAATACAATGGAGGACACCGAGTTTCTAGATGAGGAGGACTTATATGACCATGAAACTCTACATACATTGAATATGTAACTTTATGGAACCTCTCGAATCCTTGTCGATACAAGGATGGAAAATCCAAAACTCAATCAGGTTGGTCTACAAATTTTATTTGTCTCTCCAGTCAAAGAAATTTTTCCCTACTCTTTCTCACAATCATAAGCCTTCACAAATAATGAGGACAAATATCAATCCCTCATTACTGGATTGGAACTATCCCTATATCTATACATAGCCTACCAAAATATCAAATGAGGCTTGGAATTGGTGATAAAGAAGATCAATAGAGAATATTCCATCAAAAAGGAAGACCCCCCCCCCCTCAATAGCTATGTCACGGGACTGATGGCATAATTCCCTTTTGATCCCACATTACATCATGTTCCCTGATCATAGAATGTTCACACTAGTGCATTGGATAATACAGCCTCTATCCTTGATGATCCTAATTAGGAAGAAGAAAACTTCTACATCACACATCAAAGAATGGTCTCATTGATCGTCATATGTAATGTGGAAGAAATCAATCAGTTCAACACCACCCTATGGAATGATGAGAAAATCACCACCCCTTAATGGATGGATCCCATAATTGGTTATCTCCAAAATGGGATTCTCCCAACAGACTGAGCCAAAAGTAAATAGATTTTGCATTGTGCAGAACATTTCACTCTATATGATGGTCCAAATGAGTAGAAATACTTCGATAAATTAGGATTTGATGGAATCATCCTCAGATACATATCAGAAGGAGAGATTCTCATCATCATGGAAGAAGTCCATGAAGGCTATTTCGGCACACACCAATATGGAACTAGGCTCTCCCACCAAATTAGGAGGTTGGGATATTACTAGAAAACCATGATATGAGACATAATGGAATTCGCTAAGAAATTCCATGCATTCCAAATTCATGAAAACTTCATCCATCAGCCTCAAAATTTCTATATATAGATAAAAATTCCTGGCCATTTTTCTTTTGGGGGATGGATGTTGTGAGGCCATATCTCTAAGACACAACTAAGTAGTTCAAGTAAATCCTTACAGCTACCAACTTCTTTTACAAATGAGCTGAGGCAATACCCCTCACGAATTTCAGAATAAAAAATATCATCAACTTTGTGATGTCCCATATCATTACAAGGTTTGCGATACCTTACACAATATTGACAGACAATGGAACCAATATCTATTCCAAAGAGTTGAATAAGTTGTACCAAGAGTACAATTTTGAGTCCAATCACTCATCTCACTATCATGAACCATAAAATGGAAATATAGAGGCCTTGAATATGACTATTTTGACTATACTCCATAAGATGGTGAATAAGGACAAGAAGTCTTTCCTGAAAAAAAATAACCCCTGATTTATGGGCCTACCATACCACCACACATACTACCACACAAGAAGTGCTATACTGCTTTGTATATAGGAACGAGGAAGTGTTACTCATAGAGGTACAACTTCCTTCACTCCACATATCCATTTTTCGACAACTCTCAGATGATGAACAATCACAAAAGTAACTGGACAAATTGGAATGGCTAGATGAAAATATATTGCACACACTTCACAACCTAGAGGTCCATTAGAATCAGATATCACTCGCCTTTAATAAAAAGGTTCACCTTCATTCATTCCTCCAAGGATAACTGGTGCTGGCTCCTAGAACCCTGATGATACTAGGAATAAATACCCTGAAACTAGAACCCAAGTGGGAAGGTCCTTATGTAATAAATAATTTTTATCATAATATAGACTAATCATTGGACTCCATGGATAGGGACCATGTCACAAAACCCATCGATGCGATATTTCTCAAGAAATAATTTTCATAGCTTTCATCAAATGGGAATCTACACCAGAGTAAGCCTCGTCATTCATTTTGAGTACATGGCGTTAAACAGTACAAATTCTTCCTAACCACATGATGATAAAGTATTGGGAGTCCATCCTAGCCTCATGATGTCAAATTTTACAGTTCCATAAGAACCACATATGGATTGATTCTTATTGTCACAAGATGCATAGTGAAGGCTAAACCACTATTATTGGGACTTTCCATAGGATTACTTTAATTTCACACCGGGTAATCCAATGTCTTTACCACATGACTTTAAACTATAAGGAAAATGTCCTTACTGCATGACATAAAACTGCATGGATCCATTGATTTCATTTTCCAATACATATGGTGATTTATGTTCTTATCGCATGATGTAAAATGGCACAAATTCATAATATACATCTTTATTCACATCGATTCATCCACATACTTATCACTCGATGTTAAACTACATAGGTCTCCTAGAACTATATGTGGATTGATTCTCATTTCCAGTGAGATGTGTAGGGATACCTCGATTTTATATCTTGTTCCAACCACCATATGATACAAAATCCCCCTATCATACTCTTAAATGCCTCTGCACTGTGAGAGGAACCCTTTTTGTTCCTTGTTTCTCACATAAAGCATATCTCACTTAGTCTTAGGAGTCTTGGTAAGGGATTCCCTAAAAAACAAGTAATAAAAACTTTCTAAAGACCCATCTTGGTCTTGAATGTAATATCATAGAAGGCATACCATGGGTCCTCATTGATTGTTGTTAAAATGCATAGTTAAGGTCCCCTGTAATACATGAAACTACACTCTTGTGGACCTCTCCCGAGAGGAAAATTAATTTTTGTGTTGGTCCTCAACCATACCTCTATCTACTCTATCCCTATTCACATTAGAGAGCCCATATCCTTTATACATGACATCAAACTACACAGTTCTTCAAGAAATACATGTGTCTTGATTATTATTTTCATGAGATATGTAGCAACCCCCATATTTCCATCCTAGGGCCCATCTAAAACTTCCCTACTTTTCCACGATGGTCCATCATCATCCTTTCCACATGACGTTAAGTTGTATGTTTCCTTTAAAACTATGTGTGTATTGATTTCTATCATCGTAGGATATGCAGTGATGCATGGGTTTTCAAACCTAGGCCCAGCTACAAAAATTAATGAAAATAATTCCCAACTAAACGTATAGACCAGACCTAAATAGAGTATTTACCACTCAATAACTACATATTACTTGATTCCTATCCTCACAGGATGCATAGAAATGCCCAAATTTACAAAATCAGGCCTATTCATAACAAATAATTATAAATATGCCCCCCTCTTTACGTACGAGGCAGACCTGTGTAGGGGAATTCCTTAAGAACTATGTGTGACTTGATTCCCATCACCATAGGATACATAGTGAAACCCATAATTCCATTCATGGTCCCAACTATAATACAACTGTTTCACATCAAGGGATCTACATCCTCACTACATGACATTAAACTGCATGGATCTTCAGAACTAGGTATGGTTTGATTATCATTTTCATGATATACGTAGTGATACTCAGACTTTCACCCTTTTTCCCAACCACTACATTTCCCATGTCCTTACTGCAAGATGTTAAACTTCACAAAAAACGTCCCCACTACATGATAATAAAATATGAAAACCATCACCCATTTTCCTTTCCTTATCAAATAATCACAGGAGACTTACCTCGGTCAACCAGAGTACGGGGTGATATCACCATCTTTTATAAGAACCTCAATCCATCTACCACACTTCATGTCTTAAGTACCTTAGGTTATCGTAATCCTTTCATATCCCTTGGAAAAGAAAATAGATCTCTCAATTCGACCATGCTATTGACACAAAAGGGATTGAGACCCACCAACCAGTAACATCTTGGCCTAATATGAAGGACTTTTTAATTCTTATGAGCTTGAATTCATTGAGGAAGAACTCAATACCATATAGTTATATAAATCTATACCTATATGATTATCCCATATCATTAATCATGACCAGAGAACCTTGAGTCATGATTTACAACATTTTTATATCTCACTCAAAAGGATGTTGGAGTACCCCTAACCCTGGGTATCCTAATTAGGCTCTTGTGTAACACCTCTCATATTAGGTCCATATGAGTCGTGAATTTAAACTGCCTATACTTTGGTCAAAGTTTTATGTCCTTAAACTCTAGAATATAATGTTCTAAATCATAAGATCTTAAACTAATAGTGAAAGAGACACAAAACTTGTCAGGTTGAAAACTCGCAAAGGGAAACCTGAGAAAAAGTCATGTCTTCACATTCTAAACTCTTCATCTCTATAGTTTAGGAAAAAATTAAGAGCATAAATAAATAGATCATATTTGTGTCCCTAATAAAATATAATCTATTCTCACTAGACCCCCTGGTTTAGGAAAAATTTAGATCAATGCTTTTTCACATCTCCTCACCATGAGATTATGTTTGCTATGTGGTGACATAAATTTTAGGGTGCCTGAACCCTTCTTGGATATTACATTTTTTTCAAAAATAACACTTCATTATTTGAGTGCCTCAGATCACCATAAACCTTCCATGGACCTTAGAAAAGATATATGGATTCAAGGGACCATTTTCTTGATTATGAATGAATGCTTATGTCTCATACATATGTGCCCATGGATGTCAACCAAATGTTTCAATCTGCAAAAAGGATATTCCAACCATCATGAAACTTGACATCATCACATCAACACTCGAAACTTTAGTGTGTATGAACTACTCCCGGTATGATTTTCCCATATCATCCTACCAATCTGGGCACTTTGAACCATGATTGACAATCCCCATACCCAACTATCCAAGAAGATTCAACATCCTCAGTGTTACGTCACCATGTTTTTTACCCTTTCTCAAAGAAGAAATTTGACACTCCCTTAGCAATCCTTTGATAGACCACAAATCATGATTTGAAACCATAGGGTGTAGGTATGGAGCTTCATAATCAAGAGTTGAACTACCTTAGGGGGACCAAAACCCTTCCTTAATATCTTTCCTCCCATACCCAACCTCATCATATGGATGTTTGAGTCTTCTGAAATATTTTATAGCCCTCAGAAAGAAATGGAGATCATATTTTTCTTGGAAATTCTATTGATTCATAAGGGCTATTACCCACAAACTAAAGTCATATACTTCTTATCAGAAAGAAGATTCAATCCTTATGAGCCCTCGCAACACTACGGCGGAACCTGGCATCTCAAAATGTCATGAGACACAACCAGAATTTCTACCCCGTCTCATAATCACGACTCAAACTTTTGGTTTATGATTTGAATCACCCATACTCCAACTATCCAGGAGGACCTAGTGTCCCTAATATTTTATCCTAAACTAATATTACCTCCATAAATCTTCCATATCCCCTGGAAATAATACCCATCTTCAAGAGACCCTTTTCTTGACTATGCACGTATGTTTATCACTCTTGCATATGCCCCTATGGTAATTAACACAATGTGTCACTCTACAAAATTGGATTTATGATCATCACGGTCCTCAACAACACCATGGTAGAACCCAACACCTCAAAGTGTCATAGGTCATTCTTCGAATGTCTGTACCATATCCCATGATCATCTATCAATGGTTTGAGATGAAATACCCTAAACTAAATCAATATCAAGTGTGAGAATAATACCCTAAACTAAAGCAATGTCAGGTCTGAGATAAAATACCCTAGAATAAAGTAATATTAGTTCCATGCTGAATGACCCTAAACTAAAGTAATATGAAGTCCGGGATGAAATACCCTAAACTAAATAAATATTAGGTCTGAGATAAAAGGACCTAAAGTAAAGTAATATCAAGTCCAAGATAAAAGACCCTAAACTAAAGTGATATCAGGTCTGATATAAAAACCCTAAACTAAACCGATATCGGGTCCAATCTAAAATACCATAATCTATAGTAAGGTAGTTATTTAGACTACAAAAAACCTACAAGTATTACTACATGGCCTTAGCATAATCAAGATACTCTAACCACACCTATCAGATTTGGATAAAATAGAGAACTCTTCTTCAAGGATATATATCCTAGCTATGAAATATTTCTAAAAATCAGGTGATCTCAAGATAACTGGAATAGATACTTCAGTATAGAATCTCGTTTTTGTGGGCATTCATGAGTACTTCTTGAAAGGAACCTATTATGATTCAAAAATTCTGATCCGTACATTTAGGTTTACTTGATTATATGCAAAGGATAGGCAGTGTTGGATATTATAATAATATCATAGCATTGAAATATCATGAACATCATGAATGAAAGAAATCTGGATAGTAGTATAGAAAGTTCAAAAAATTAATCCATTTATAGTGTAAAAAAGTGGGAGTAATCTCCACATTTTGGAGTCTCTGAAATCTCATAAGAAATGGAATGCATTAAAAAAGTTGAATCATGATAAAACTTGGTCAGTTTATCTATTAAGATCAGCAATATTCTGGTGAGAAGAATCAATTGAACATTGTAGTAATGCTCTCCCCTCCTCTTTCACTTCTTCCCCGTGACAGAGGGTCTCGACCAAAGTAGTCAAATATTCAACCCTCTTCTGACTAGTGGCCAATGATGATGATGATGTCTAAATTTCAGACCTTATATGGGTTATAATCTCCTCAAATCTCCATATCTATGAATTCTAATAATCCATCTAATCTTTCAATTCATATATCAACTGATGACCCTACTCAAATTCCTCGGACATCTCCCTCATTTTCCTAGAAAGGGGAGCCTCATCTATAAGATCATGAAAATACCTTTCACTCATGCCCAGATCTCATTAAGTTTGGATGATTTTTTTCATAATTTCATACAAAGTTTTTCCATTGAAACCACATTCCCTAATGTAATTAAATAACTGGTGATGGCATTCCCCTTGGTCGCAGAATACTTCCAATGGGGTCTTAGTGATCAAGGTATGAATTTGTTTCTAGATCAACCTATATTGTGCCTGATCCTATACAACCGATGAAGTAGGCACGGCAGGAGGATGACTAACTAGTTGAACCAATGTGAAAATAGGATAAGAAGCCCCATATTCTATTCTCTAAACAAACATATCATCTGTAGTTTGTGTTGGAGGATTATCTTCTTCAATAGAATCTGTTTCACCATCGGAATAGTCATCAATCGAACCATGTTTCCTTCTTGATGTCTTGCATAGATGTTTGATCAATTCCATAATTTCCTCTAATAAAGGGTTCTGTAAGGAAAAGGCATGTCTGTGTGACAATCCAACTGGTTTATCACACCACTCAGATAAGCTTCTACCCAAACCTAGGCATAATCCTGGGTAACAAAGGTGTAAGAAGCATCAGTTGGAGAAAGAATGATATCATCCTAAGTATCTTCATGCATATTTATCTTGCAAAATTAGTGTATGACCCCAGGATGTCGCTCCCATCAAATTCCAACCAAAGGAAGAGGGGATACACTTTGAATGCATCCAATTTGATAAGAAAATCAATAAGGGGAATAAGGTTTATAGATGACTAGCTCATCCATTCTGACTATGAAAACCCCATCCTAAAGAGAGATTAAATATGAACTCTCATAAAAGGAACCACTATTGTTATTAATAATATGTCCATATATCACTACTGGAAATGGGTGTTTTCCAAACTCTTTTATCCCAATAGTTTACAAAAACCATTGGGAAAGGGAGGCTATACCAACGGTTTAACAAAACTGTTGGTATAGGCCTATTTGTATGATCCATTACCAATGGTTCTAGAGAACCATTGGGAAAGGCTCATTTGTAGGAGGCTTTACCAACATTTCTACATAACCATTGGGTAAAACCTATTTTTAGGGTATTTTACCAACAGTTCTATATAAATCATTGGTATAGGTACTCTTTACCAACGGTTTTTAAAAATTGTTGGGAAAAGTTTTCCCCAATTAGCAGCCCCTCCTCATTCATGAACAGAACTGAATGTGCAGCAGTGGCAGGCCATCCTCGCTCGACTTCCCCTATCTGAACTATTAAATCTCCATCAGATCCATCTCAAATCAGGTATTTTCTTCTTTCTGCACTTAAAATCTTTAAGTGTTACCTTATTATTATTGTTATTCATCTAATATTTTAGTTTTGTGTTTTGATTTTGATGTGTAAGTTTTTTTTTGATTTAACCTAGATTTTCTCCATCCCATTGGATCCATTTAATCAATTAAATATTTAAACCTCCATCGGATGTGGGGGGGTTGTCTAGGGTGAGGGGGTGTCCGGGGGGTTAGGGTGCTGTCCGAGGTGAGGGGGGTTGTCCGGGGGGTGGGGGGCTTTCCGAGTGGTGCGGGGGGGTTGTACGGGGGGTGGGGGCTGTCTGGGAGGTGCGGGGCTATCCGGGGGTTGGGAGCTATTTGGGGTTGGGGGGTTGTTCAGGGGGTGGGAGAGATGACCATCCGAGGAGGGGCGGTTGTTTGGGGTGTTGGGGGAATGTCCGGGGTGTTGGGGGGCTGTTTGGGGTGGGGGCTATTCAGGGTAAGGGGGTTTTGCGGGTTGAGGGGGGGATATTCGGGGGTGGTTAGGATGTCTGGGTGGTGCGGGGGCTATCTGGGTGATGTGGGGGGCTATCTGGGGGGTTGGGGGGATTTCTGGGGGTGGGGGTTGTCTGAGGTGTGGGGGGGTGTCCGGGGTGAGGGGGGTGGGGGCTGTCCGGGGGTTGGGGGATTTCTGGGGTGAGGGGGGATGTTCGGGGTGAGTAGGGATGTTAGGTGGGTTGGGGGGATATTCAGGGGTTGGGGGGATGTTCGGGTTGAGGTGGGGTTGTCTGGGGGTGGTTGGGCTTTCCAGGTGGTGCGGGGGGCTGTCTGGGTGGTGCGGGGGACTGTCCGAGGGGTGGGGGGATTTCCGGGGGTGGGGGTTGTCCGAGGTGGGGGCTGTCTGGGGTGGGGGGGGGTTGTTCGGGGGGGGATATCCGGAGTTTGGGGGTATTTCTGGGGTGAGGGGGTTTTTTGGGGGGTGGGGATGTCCGGGTTGAGGGGGGCTGTCTGGGGTGGGGGGTTGTCCGGGGTGGGGGTCGTCCGGGGTGAGGGGGGATGTCTGGGGGGTCAGGGTGGGGGCTGTTCGGGGGGGGTGGAGGCTGTCCAGGTTGAGGGGGGCTGTCTGGGGGGTGGTTGGGCAGTCCGAGTGGTGTGGGGGCTGTCTGGGTGGTGCAGGGGGCTGTCTGGGGGTGGGGGCTGTCTGGGGGTGGGGGCTGTTTGGGGGTTGGGGGGGCTGTCCAGGGTTAGGGGGGCTATCCGGGGGGTCAGGGGACTGTCCAGGGGTTGGGGGGATGTCCGAGTTGTGGCCCATATTTTACGATGAACTACAAACCCACTCATGTCCTATGATGTTCTAATCTATTGTATAACACTTCTGAATGATCAATCTCTTCATCCTACTTTTACTGGAAAAAATATGATGTGGTGGCCATATCGAACAACAATGTTTCATTATAGACTACAATAATATGATTCAATCATCTTAGAAAAATTTTAATGGTTCATATATGCATGGTTATAGAGAAATTATCCCTTGAACTAATAATTTTTACCACATAATAATGTATTCATGGTTTATATAACTTAGGTTCTTATTAGATTAAAACATGATGACAGATAGTTTTAATTATGACTATGTGGTTTTTTGATTTATTCATGATATCAAATAGTTTTTCAATAATTTTATTTGTTTTCTTATGGTGATTTAGATTCTCTTATTGTTGTGTTTTTTGATTATAATCATTGGACTAGTCATTCATCTAATTAAATTTGGTTCACCATCTATAATGGCTAGTGAAATATTTTTACCAATAAGGATTTATACAACAATTAAGAACCTCTCTCACTAATAAGTCACTTGGATCTATACCAAAATCAATTTTTTCAAGGAACTAATATATAAAATTTGGATTTGAAATGGATTAATGGGGGTTTATCAATCCAAGGCACAGTGTGGCCGGTATCACTCTAAATGTCTCTTTTTTGTTTAATGGTCAAATTTATGTCGAACAAAATCAGAATGACTTGAAATCACACGAATACACCCTAATTATTATTCTTGAGGTGTATGAAAAGATGAAACATCATTCGGATGTGTGGTTTGCGTGGCATGACTGAATATGTGTTTTTTTTGTGTTTGGCGTGCTTGAAAAGCATGCGTGGGGTGTTCAAAACCATCCGAACGAACTCATAATTCCATGAAATCGAACAACAACAAAGGGTGGGTGAATTTTGAAATGGTCAGCTAGATGTCACGTCAATCGGTGGTGTTGTGTGACCGCGGTGGCCGAAAATGCACTTCGCGTGTCGTAAATGGCCAAAACATGCATTTAACGGTCAAATGATTGTTGAATGACATCATAATGACTTGAAATTACATGAAAAAACCATAATTATTATTCGTGAGGTGTACGAGGAGACTGAACGTTATTTGGATGCGCGGTTTGTGTGTCACAGCTGAATATGTGTTTTTTAGGTGTTTGGCGCGCTTGAAAAGCGTGCGTGGGGTGGTCAAAACCAGAATAACGACCTCATAATGCCATGAAATCAGACAACAACAAAGGGTAGATGAATTGTAAAATGGTCGGCCAGACATCACATCAATCAGAGGTGTTATGTGACCGCGGTGTCTGAAAACGCACTATGTGTGTCGTAAATGGCCAAAACATGCGTTTAACGATCAAATGCATGATGAACGACATTGAAATGACTTGATATCATACAAAAACACCATAATTATTATTCTTGAGGTGTATGAGGATACGACACATCATTCGGACGCGCGGTTTGCATGGCACGGCTGAATATGTGTTTTTTAGCTGTTTGGCGCGCTTGAAAAGCGTGCGTGGGGTGGTCAAAACCAGCCGAACGACCACATAATGCCATTAAATCGGACGACAACAAAGGGTGGGTGAATTTTGAAATGTTCAGCTAGAAGACACGTCAATCGTAGGTGTCATGTGTCCACGGTGGCTGAAAACGCACTCCACGTGTCGTAAATGGCCAAAACATGCGTTTAACGGTCAAATGCATGCCAAACGACATTGGAATGACTTGAAATCGCATGAAAACACCCTAATTATTATTCTTGAGGTGTAAAAAATGATGACACGTCATTCGGATGTGCGGTTTGCATGGCATGACTAAGTATGTGTTTTATTGGTGTTTGGCGTGCTTGAAAAGCGTGCATGGGGTGTTCAAAACTGATCGAACGTCCTCATAATGCCATGAAATCGGATGAAAATAAAGGGTGGGTGAATTTTGAAATGGTCGGCCAAACGTCACATCAATCGGAGGTGTCATGTGTCCGTGGTGGATTAAAACGCACTTCATGTGTCGTAAATGGCCAAAACATGCGTTTAATGGTCAAATGCATGTCGAACAACATCGGAATGACTTGAATTCATAGAAAAACACCCTAATTATTATTCGCGAGGTGTAAGAGGAGATGGAACGTCATTTGGATGCATGGTTTGCGTGGAACAACTGAATATGTGTTTTTTATGTGTTTGGCACGTTTGAAAAGAATGTGTGGGGTGGTCAAAACTGGCCGAACTACCTCAGAATTCAATGAAATCAGACGACAAAAAAAGGTGGGTGAACTATGAAGTGTTCGGCTAGACGGCATGTCAATCCGAGGTGTCGTGTGACCGAAGTGGCCAAAAACACACTTCGCATGTCGTAAATGGACAAAACATACGTTTAACGGTCAAATGCATGCCAAACGACATCAAAATGACTTGAAATCACACAAAAAACCCTAATTATTATTCGTGAGGTGTACGAGGATACGACACATCATTAGGACACACGGTTTGCATGGCACGATAGAATATGTGTTTTTCAGGTGTTTGGCGCACCTGAAAAGCATGCGTGGGGTGGTCAAAACCAGCTGAACAACCTCAAAATGCCATGAAATTAGACTAAAAAAAGGGTGGGTAAGTTGTGAAATGGTCGGCAAGACGACACGTCAATCGGAGGTGTCGTGTGACCGCGGTGGCTGAAAACACACTCTGCGTGTCATAAATGGACAAAACATGTGTTTAACGGTCAAATGCATGCTGAACGACATTGTAATGACTTGAAATAACATTAAAACACCCTAATTATTATTTGTGAGGTGTACGAAAATACATCACGTCATTCAGAAGTGCGATTTGCGCAGCATGACTAAATATGTGTTTTTAGGTGTTTGGCGCACTTGAAAAGCGTGTGTGGGGTGGTCAAAACCAGCCAAACGACCTCAGAATTCCATGAAATCGGACGACAACAATGGGTTGGTGAATTGTGAAATGGTCGGCTAGACAACATGTCAATCGGAGGTGTCATGTGACCGTGGTGGCCAAAAACGCACTCTGCGTTTCATAAATGGACAAAACATGCGTTTAACGGTCAAATACATACCCAATGACATCATAATTACTTTAAATCACATGAAAACATCCTAATTATTATTCATGAGGTGTAAGAAAAGACGAAACATCATTCGGATGCGCGGTTTGCGCGACACGACTAAATATGTGTTTTTTAGTTGTTTGGTGAGTTTGAAAAGCATACGTGGGGTGGTCAAAACCAGCCGAACGACCTCGGAATTCCATGAAATCAGACGAAAACAAAGGGTGGGTGAATTTTGAAATGGTCAGTTATACATCACGTCAATTGGAGGTGTCGTGTGACCACAGTGTCCGAAAACGCACTCCGCGTGTCGTAAATGGCCAAAACATGCGTTTAACGGTCACATGCATTTCGAACGACATCAGAATGACTTTAAATAACACAAAAACACCATAATTATTATTTTTTAGGTGTATGATGAGACGACACACCATTCGGATGCATGGTTTGCGCGGCATGGCTGAATATGTGTTTTTTAGGTGTTTGGCGTTCTTGAAAAGCGTGCGTGGGGTGGTCAAAACCAGTCGAACGACCTCAGAATGCCATAAAATTATATGAAAACAAAGGGTGGGTGAATTTTGAAGTGTTCGGTTAGACAACACGTCAATCGGAGGTGTCGTGTGACCGCAGTGGCCAAAAACGAACTTCGCATGTCTTAAATGGCCAAAACCTACGTTTAACGGTCAAATGCATGTCGAACGACATCGGAATGACTTGAAATCACACGAAAACACCATAATTATTATTCGTGAGGTGTACAAGGAGAGGGAACATCATTTGGATGTGCGATTTGCATGGCATGGCTGAATATGTGTTTTTTAGGTGTTTGGTGCGCTTGAAAAGCGTGCGTGGGGTGGTCAAAACCGGCCGAACAACCTCATAATGCCATGAAATTGGATGACAACAAAAGGTGGGTGAAATTTGAAATGGTCGGCTAGATGACACGTCAATAGTAGGTGTTGTGTGACCGTGGTGGCCGAAAACACACTCCGCGTGAAATAAATGTCCAAAATATGCGTTTAACGGTCAAATGCATGTCGAACAACATCAGAGTGACTTGAAATCACACAAAAACACTTGAATTATTATTCGTGAGGTGTAAAAAAATAATACACGTCATTCAGAAGCACGGTTTGCACGGCACGACTAAATATGTGTTTTTTAGGTGTTTGGAGCACTTAAAAAGCATGCGTGGGGTGGTCAAAACCATCAGAATGACCTTGTAATTCCATGAAATCAGACGAAAAAAAGGGTGGGTGAATTGTGAAATGGTCAGTCAGACATCACGTCAATCAGAGGTGTCGTGTGACCGCGATGGCTGAAAACACACTTTGCGTGTCGTAAATGGCCAAAACATGCGTTTAACGGTCAAATGCATGCCGAACGACATCAGAATGACTTAAAATCACACAAAAACACCATAATTATTATTCGTGAGGTGTAAAAGTAGATTTCACATCATTCGGATGCGCGGTTTGTGCGGCACAGCTGAATATGTTTTTTTAGGTGTTTGGCGCGCTTGAAAAGCGTGCGTGGGGTGGTCAAAACCATCCAAACGACCTCATAATTCCATGAAATCAGAAGACAACAAAGGGTGGGTGAATTTTGAAATGGTCTTCTAGACAACATGCCAATCATAGCTGTCGTGTGACCGCGGTGGCTGAAAACGCACTCTGCATGTCGTAAATGGCCAAAACATGTGTTTTACGGTCAAATACATGCCCAACGACATCAGAATGACTTTAAATCACAATAAAATACCCTAATTATTATTTGTGAGGTGTAAAAAAATAATAAACATCATTTGGAAGTGTGGTTTTCATGACACGACTAAATATGTGTTTTTTAGGTGTTTGGATCGCTTGAACTAGGTGGTTCCGTGTGTGGCATGACATACACAATAATTCTAGTTTTATTTGTTTTCTATTTACATTCTACAATTAAAGTGTCATGATTATATGAATCAAATTGATTTTAATTCATCATATACACTCCTTTTATGTAGTTATTGAATCATATCGAGGCACAATGTGGCCGGTACCACTCAAAATTTCTCACTTTTATTTGAAATTGACATGATTTTAAGTGAAAAGAATAACTTGCATATGGAAAACTGACCAAATTCTTTCAGATTGTATTAATAATTTAGTAAAACGGTCCATGGGTCATTTTTGACATGTTAGAGTCAACATCGCCTCAATCTGAGGCACGGTGTGGCCGGTATCACTCTTAGTGTCTCTCTTTTGTTTAAAATAGACAACATTTTAAGTCAAAACAACTGACATACGGAAAACAAACCAAACGTATTTTAATTGTGTTGATACCTTATCACAATGATACATGAGTCATTTTTGACGTGTACGAGTCAACCCCGCCTCAATCCGAGGCATGGTGTGACCGGTATCACTCAAAGTGTCTCTCTTTTATTTGAAATGGACACCATTTTAAGTGAAATCAACAACTGGCATATGGAAAAACTAATCAAATGCATTTGGATTGTGTTGATACATTAGTACAATAATACATGGGTCATTTTTGACGTGTATGATTCAACCCCGCTTCAATCCAAGGTAGGGTGTGGCTGGTACCACTCAAAGTGTCTCACATTTATTTGAAATGGACGAGATTTTAAGCGAAAACAACAAATGGCATACGGAAAACCAACCAAACGCATTTGTATTATGTTGATACTTTATCAAAACTATTTATGGATCATTTTTGAAGGGTAAGAGTCAACCCCACCTCAATATGAGTCATGGTGTGACTAGTATCACTCAAAGTGTCTCACTTTTGTTTGAAATGGACAGCATTTTAAGTGAAAACCAAAAATGGCATACGGAAAACTGAACAAACGCATTAGGATTGTGTTGATACTTTAGGAAAATTATCCATGGGTCGTTTGTGATATGTAAAAGTCAATTCCTCCTCAATATGAGGCAAGGTGTGGATGGTACCACTCAAAATGTCTCACTTTTGTTTAAAATGGACAACATTTTGAGCCAAAACAACTGACATACAGAAAACTAAACAAACATATTCAAAATTGTGTTGGTACTTTATAAAAACGATACATGGGTCATTTGTGATGTGTAAGAGTCAACCCCTCCTCAATCCGAGTCACGGTGTAACTGGTATCACTCAAAGTGTCTCTCTTTTATTTGAAATGGACAGCATTTTAAGTGAAATCAACAACTGGCATACGGAAAACTGATCAAACGCATTTGGATTGTGTTTATACTTTAGGAAAACGATCCATGGGTCATTTTTGATGTGTAAGAGTCAACCCTACCTCAATCCAAGGCACGTTGTGATGGGTACCACTCAAAGTGTCTCACTTTTGTTTGAAATGGACAGGATTTTAAGTGAAAACAACAATTGGCAAACAGAAAACTGACCAAACGCATTTGGATTGTGTTGATACTTTAGCACAATTATCCATGGATCATTTTTGATGGGTAAGAGTCAACCCCTCCTCAATACAAGGCATGGTGTGACTTTTATCACTCAAAGTGTCTCACTTTTGTTTGAAATGGACAACATTTTAAGTGAAAACAACAACTGGCATACGGAAAATCTTCATAAGGATACACATAGATTCTTAAAATTAAGGGATAAAAAATAAAATATGTTCTATTGGTCATACGTTATTAGAATAAAATATTCACAAGTCATAGATTGAAACACAATGGGTCATTGTATATATAGAAAAACATGAATTATATTAAGAATGAGTCTCAACATCCCATCATGAACATGCACCAACACTCATGTTCTAATTCTCAATAATGGGTCGTTCATTCTATACAATAATATAAAAAAAATATCATATAGTTATTTCATATGAAACCTATGAACACTCAAGAATACCATATAACAAATTGGTCAACAAGTCTACACATAGATTCTTGAAAAATAAGTTTCAAAGTCTCATAAAAATACCCCAATGGTGAGGAATACATATGGTGACACCATAGCCCCATGGATCACCTCAATCCCATCCTCAAATAGTGGGTTCTAGGACCAAACCAAAGTCCCTTTGGGAACCCAATGCCAAAGACTTAATTGAATATTCATACCCACTACCCAAGATGGGGATTCATCTCACATCACATCCAGGAGAGCAAATTACAATTACCCACATGCCCTCTTATTCTAATTGAAAAGTATATGAAAAACATGTAGGTTATTCTGGTAACCCATATCATATGTCAAGATTGGACCATTTTTTCCAATAACACATCAGGAACCATTTATTTCATTTGAATTTATAAATTTATAAATTTCTAAATTCTGGAATGAATTCGAAATTTTGAATACTTTGGATGTGGATTTTGTATTGGTGTTGTTGTAGGTCTAGAGAGGGGGAGGTGTGTTTCTGTGGAGCTATTTTTTTGCAGGTCTAGAGAGGGGGGAGAGGGGCCTGCTGATTTGGAGTTGAGAAAATGTATACCAATGGTTTTAAAATCGTTGGTATAGATTCTATAATATAACTATACCAAAGGTTTTGTTATAACCGTTGGTATAAATCTATAGAAACGGTTATAATAGAACTGTTGGTATAGCCTTATGGCATGCCATATCCCCTATATACCAACGGTTGTAAACCATTGGTATAAGTTTAACACCCATATACCAACGGTTTTACAAACCGTTGGTATATGTTATATTTAACACACATATGCCAATGGTTTTTAGCAAACCGTTGGTATACCTTCTATTTTGACACCTATACCAACGGTTCTCATAGAACCATTAGTATAGGCCTATTTTCATGGATTACTTGTCCACGGTTGAGGGAACCATTGGTATACTATATACCAATGGTTTTGAGGCCTTTACCAAAGGTTTTGAACCATTGGTAAAGTGTAAAATTCCAGTAGTGTGGTGCATGAAAAGGAATAAAATTGAATCTTTTAGAGTGTTTTGGTGCATATTTTACCTCATCAAGTCTTATATACATAGACCCAACCCCATATATATTCAATAGTATATGGTGGGATGAATAATTAGGGATCTAGTTGGTGTTTTAATATTCATAATAGTGAAAATGATCCCCTATCTAGTAAAATAGAAACTAGAGAGTACTGATGATCCGGAAAGGGGTGATACCTTGTTGAATATGGACCAAGAGTATGTACAGGAATGCAAGGACTAGAATTGAAAAATTGAGACATTTTCCTTTCTCAAGTCCCTCCACCATCACCAATGAACTAACTCGGATCCCTATAAATTTTTTCCTAGGTGGGAAAAGCCACCCATTCAAAAACATATCTATAAAGCCTACCACCTAAGGTCCACATAGATCTCTAAATTCACTTGTTATCCCCAAGAGTTATAATACCAAGCTTCAAAGATATCCCAATAAGAGCCAGTGTTGTCGCAGACTTGCTGAGAAGGGCACTGACGAGGAGGTATAACAGTTGTCTTGTCTCTACTACAGTAAAAAAAATATAGATCCAATCCTTGAAAGAAATGAGCGAACTCTTTATCATCTCTTTCCTCAATCTCTCCTTTAAAATAATAATAATCTCTCTCTCTCCAAAACTAGAGTATATGAAGGATCATCCTAGACATGTGTAGCAGGGAGTAATTCATCATACATCTCTCCAAGAGGGGGATACCACCTAGTTGGTAGATATCCCATAGGCTGATACCCACTTCACCATGGGATAGATGGAATGTGTTGGTTCTAGGGCACTAATAGCTGATCATATCTTGAAGAAGGTCAGGTTGGCGGTAAACTATGAATTGGGAAATCTACACAGCTTCATAGAGATTAAATCTATATAGATGATTGATAAAATATATGTAGCTTTCCCTGACCCAAAAGGGCCATGCCCATTCATCAGAGAAATTACTGCAAGGACAAAGATCCCAATTCGAACCAAATTTAGCACCAACATTATTTAGGGAGGAATAAAATATACTCAAATAGCTCTGAGAAATGGGTTGGTGACAAAATTAATAGCTATATAGACCTAAGGGGGAGTTTTTCAATATATAAGATAATTCCTAAGACTGAGCTGCGATCATTAGATCATCCTCATAAATTTTCAATTGGAAATAGTTAATAGAAGTCGACACCCAGTGAGACGGTAGATTAGAGTCTACAGGGGGGTGGGAGCATCATCTAGAAAACCAAACCCGTATAGAGGAAGATTTTGAGACAAAGGATATTCCCAAAGCTCGGATGATATGTACATCTTCAAAAACTCATTATAATTATATACAAGATATAGAGTATTAGCATTTTTGTTCCAATAAATCATGGACCTTTGATTTTCCAAAGCTGGGGAAGATCAATAAGAACAAGAATCCATCTGAAAATAATTAAGTGGAATATGTCAGACAAAGAGAATATAAATTATTGTCAAAAACAAAGACATAAAATCATAGAATCATCAAGGAATTTTCAAATCACCCTAAAGGGTTTATGAATCTCCTGACCTCTAAAGGACTCACAGGTCGCATAACCCACGCAGGGAATCACACAATTTCATGAACCCATTGGATACTCATGATTGCATGATCTGGACATGGTCACGTGAATCAAATGATGATAAATCAATCATATGATCAAACATATGGATCCTGTGAAACTCTCAAGACAATCTTAGTACCTCACAGCCAGAGTTCAAAAAATTACCAAAATATAGTTTGTATCTAGTTCAAATGAGTTTCTGAGAAAAATTGATCTTTCTAGACAGATCTCGTGACAAAGGATCAAAATGTGGTCTCGTGATTTTATCTTTCAAAATGGTATTACGATGTAGGCACATGATGGGGGAATGAAGAGACTTCTCTCAAGAAGTGGTAACCAATAGAATTAATTTCTCTCTGCTCACTCCTATATTTAGGGAATTTCACAGAATACTAAGCATCACTCGGTAGACCAAACACTGCTCAATACACTAATTCAAGACACTACCAAAGACTCTATTAGATATTTACTTTCCTAAGAACCGATCCCTTTTCCATGCAAATGTTTCTCTTAAGGGGGTTCATTTGTTGACACCCTCCAAATGAGTATCAAAAAATTCAAAAATGAAGAAATACGTGAATATGGGTATTATTTTCCTCATAAAAAAATGGAATAATAATATTTTTGAGATATATGGATTGCATGAGCCTTCAAAATATTTGTTATCACATGATCATTATAAGGTCATGCAGAGACTCCATGCATAATGCAAAGCCTGCATCAGGTCCTGTGAAGCCCCTTTAATAAGTCCCTCTACTCTCACAAAGTCGCTTTAGATGAACAATGGGCATGCAGTTGTGGCTGGGTAAGCTCCCCCAATCCAATTTATTTTTTATAATTGAAATCCTAGAAATCCAACCTAAAAAACATTTGGAAGTAAGGAGGAAAATATCTAAAGAGTGGATAACCCTAAAGATAATATTTATAATGTGATGAATTGCTAATGGGAAGGGTACTTATCCTTGAAAACATCCAAGAAATCTTGCATGACCCTTAAAATTTGTAGAAAATAAACAAAAGAGATGAAAAGGGAGGAGGCAAGAGTTACTCGTGGGAATAAAAGACATGAGACATGCTCCCGGTGGTCCACAAGATACTGCGAGTCCCTGGTGACATACCCACCTCATCTTGCGAAATCCATTTGGATTTTTTGTCTCATTGCACATAAATCCTCAATTATGTTTAGGAAACCATGTGCTTCCCTTTTGTCTCCCTAAGGAAAAATGGATTGCTTTGTTCACAAAATTCTTGTACACCTCCAAAGGACCAATGTTGGTCACGTGATGCATCATCAAAAATAGAGTAATTGTCCTTGACAATACTCGAGTAATTTATCATGACTCTCGACCTTTGTAAAATAAAAAAAGTAACTAAAATGGGAGGATATGGAAGCTCTCATAGTTGTAAAACATTTGTGATGCACTAAGGAAGACCACAACAAGGTCCCATGAGACTCCTGGACAAGTTTTCATGATCTCAAGGAGACCCTCAGAAAAAGCCACACATGCCTCGGGAAATGTCCCAAGAAAGGAATAGAGCATCACACCAAGGCCTTCCAACATGCACATTGATATCACGAAGGCCATCATTCATGTAAATATGAAAATATATAAGTCCTTAAACATTTCCTCTTAATCAAAAAAAGTCCCCATTAATTGGAAATAATCCAATAATGGAGGCATTGATGAGAGGGACTCGCGGTTGCTGAAAATCAGGCGACTCCCTCAGAGAAATCCATGGAAAATGATCATGAAGATGCATAGTTCCATACCCCTTCACTGACTCTAGCCTGGATCCATGATGGATACACTGTGAAAACTGGTGAACAACTAGGGTGGAAAGGCCTATAAATTCCCCACCCCAACATAAAAAATGCACCGCTACCTATCGCGACTAATAGGAAGAACTCTGAAAATTTCGTACAATCACCATAGTGGATTTATCGAAGTGAATGAACTCATGACAAGAAATTCTTCCTTCATGTAATATACCAGTGAATAGCTGGAGCGATCATGCATCATGCATAAATCACTTCATGTGATCATTAATAGATCACATGAAGTACTTCTAGAAATATATGCGAAAAACATACCACACATCTTATGAGTCATGTGAGACTCAAAATAAACTAATACTGAATAAATATAAGACATTTTCAATACAAGGTCTAGAAAAATGACTAAAGGTGAATGAATTAAACAAAAAAAAATTTGTTGACCCACATTCACTTCACATGAACCATCCAATACATGTAACAACAAGGGGATATGTCACCCGAATCTCATGATACTCCTTCAGTATACCACCCAGGTCAAGAGAAGTCTTCCAGACATGTTAGAGCAAGTCACACAGTTTTCCCTGGGTATGCCACTTTAGTACCATGAAGCCCTCTAGTCCTATCACCCAAGCCTCATAACATCCTTCAAATACATCATCTGAATCATCTAACAGCACCATATCATGTTAGATAAGTCTCTCGGATGCATCTATGCATGTCAACTAAGCCCTCATGACACCCTCTAGGCAAGTCAGTTGAGAATCACGACTCCCACTAGACAAGTCATCCAAGTCTCGTGATGCCCTCTAAGAATATTAGACAAGACATGTGACACCCTCCAAGACATTTCATATTGAATCTCATGAAACCCTCCATAAGTGTCAAGCCAACTCTTGTGGATGACACCATGTAAAATCAGATAGATGATGCAACACCCTCTAGACAAGTCATCCAGGTCATGTGATGGATTCTAGGACATACCACCTAGATCTTGTGAGTTCCTCTGGAAAAGTCATTTTTTATCATGTTACAACCTTCAGATACACCACTCGGGTTATGCGATGTCCTTTATAAAGACAAACTGGAACATTTAGTTGTCTTAAGATATGCTGGGCAGATACTCACCTACATACTAGGACAAGCATACAATCAATTCATGTCATACTGGCAAGCAAGTCACAAGGGAAACCTCAAAGTGTAAGCCTTGACCAACTACATGACATGATATGTCCTAATATCTAGGTAAACATTAGGGTGTAATCCTTGACCAAAGGAACTATGATGACTTTGATTCCTTCCATATTCAGGATACATAGGCCACCTCTTCAAGGTTCAAACTTGATAGGCTTTTCCCAGTATGTATGTCCCTTACTCTCCAAGAAATAATATTGATCCTTTGTAGCCCCTTGTTTCTCACACCGAGCATTGATCACATGAACATAGGGAGTTTAAATAATCATATGTAAGTCCCTTACTCTCCAAGAAATAATATTGATCCTTTGTATCCCCTTCCGAAGGCATGAGTTCAAATAAATATCCATTTTTATTGGACTTAGAAATAAACTAAAATATGATAACTATGATCCTCACCATAATCAGGATACATAGTACATCCCTCTCGGACTCGATCTTGAGCACCCGGTATCCCATAGTGCCTATAAGTCTTATACACATGTATTTAAACTAAAGGGTCCAACTAATTACATGGGTTTTTATTCCTACAATAACCAGGATATATAGGGCGCCTCATAATGGATTAATCCCTTCTTCAAAATATTAACTACCCCCTTGCATGGAAGAACATTAAAATGATATTAGTTATATGTATTTAGCACATCAGAAGCCTCCCATTATAGGAGAATGATAGGGAACCTTATATATAAAAAGATGGATTCACTAAAGATCCCTAGACTTTTGAAATTTAAAATATAATTAACTCATGCTCATTTTGTTAGGGTAAATGGTCTCGTATAGGGATTAGGAAGAGATTCGCGAACATATCCTAAATATGTAAGAGAGTCCCAAAGTTGGAAATAATTCCTCAAAAAAGGGTGTGATGAGCCCAACCTCCCATCCTCTCGACCAATGCGAGTCCCCAAGAGTCACTGGGCCTGAAAAACTAAGTGACCACCTGCCTTTGGAAAGTAGTTGTATACCTAGTTATGGATGAGGAAACCATTGGGAGTTTCCAGTAAGATTGAAAATGGTAATACAATGTTCATGATTGTGCACAACAAAAATCCCCCACAATCAAATCATTGGTTGGATCCCATCCATGTCGTCTTAATCCCGAAGAAACACTCATCAATATCATATAGGGTCTGTAAGTACACCATGTGCCTCCTTATTCATACCCTATGGTGTCTTCAAGTTCACAATGTACCCATTATCATGTCAATATATTTTAGGGTCTTCTAATACACTGCATACTATGGTAGTACGATCATACCTTTCTTGATCCATTAAAACCCATACCACATATGGAAGGGAGAGTGGGGAAGAGGGGGTAGCCAACCATCTATCCTTACTAACTTGGATGTTGGGTAAAATGACTAAATCCCAACATATGTTGTGATTCAGTAATGGTATCCAACTCGGGTCACCTATGTAAATAAATCATAATAAAATACATCATATATGTATATCGAACACAGGATCATCCTGGAGGGTCCAAAACAATACCACCCCATCACAAACCACATCTATAACTACACCACCATCACACCACGTCACCACTATAGCCAACTGTAACACTATAAATCATCCCTCCTTCTAACATAAACCAACCACCACAAGAATTTATAAAATACCATTTATTCATACCACTATTCCATTTCCATATTTATCATTATCAACCATGTTTTGTTCATTAAGCTATTTATTTATATATTTAATTAAAATACACATCCATATAATACCCACATTAATTACATTCATTACCCATACATTTTCACCATTACAGGTTATTATATTCCATTACCATTGGGAAACAATAAAAAACCCCACAACAACTAGCCTTGCCATCACCCCATGAAAATTTACACATTCCCTCTTAACAATTAAAGAAAAGTAATAGCAGTCCCATTGAATAACCTATACTTTCATCCCCACCCACATTTATCAACCATCACTAAACCATTCCACTATGAATCCCTTTCTAGATAATTATAGCACTACTGCCCAACACATTATAACTAACACATTCCAAACAACGCATATGAACTAAACTATAAAAATTACTCCATAACATCTCCCACATTAACCAAAAAATAACAACCATAAAAATAAACAATTCAACAACACATAATAATATATTTTAGTATCCAAAAATTTCTAATTCAAGGATGGTCATCAAATCAATTTGTTTCTTCTATACAACTAGTTTATTTCAATCATTAATTTGTTAAACTTTTATAAATGGTGTTTTTATATTTTAATCACAATAAGGTTCTATAAATCATGGTGTCAGTAATAATTTTTATAAATAGTAGAAACATGCGTCAATTTCAAATAAATATCTTAGAAAAAATATAAACACATGTGGATTACCCCCTTCTCATAAATTCCATTACATTTGGTTCATTATATTTATTTGGATAATCCATACTACTCACCCAAAGAAAACAAGAACATGCCAATTCCAAAATTTATACAAAATAAAGGATATTTATTGAATCACCTACTAATAGATTGTCATTTGAACTATAAAAATAAATTCATAATCTCCCAATATATAGCACAGTGGCTAACCTCAGGGTCAGTATCAAGGAGGGAATTTGTTTATCCTAGTGAATTTTCAAAACTATTTTTGTTTTCTTATCTATTTAAAACGGTAAAAGGAAACAAATAAATAGTTATGAAAAACAAATATAAAATAAGAATGAAAAAATAACATAATCATATAGATAAAACAACAATAAAGAATAAAATAAAATTAGCAAGAACAAGGTTGGTCTTAAGTAGATTCACTCTTTTACTACCTATTATAGATATATTGTAGTAATTAGATCATCAATGCTCAAATTCCCTTAGTTCATGGTCAATTTCTTGACTCTCTCAATTATCTCACCCAAAACACTTATCATTAATTCATGGGATTACTTCCAAAATAGGAAAACTCTCCCTATAGTAAAAGGAAACCTTCCGTAGATGCATCTTAGTTGAGAATATCTTTTAGGAAAAAGTTATCTTCATGATATAATCAATCACACAAACTCTAAAAAAACAATAAATAAATTAGATTGATAATAAGGGGAAATATGACTAGATATAAAGTAAAAAATAATTATTATGAGTGAATTGGTTTCCACATCTCTACTTCACCATCACTTTCAGCCAAAAGAATAGAATTAAATAATCAACATGATATTTGAATATCTAGGTAGCTTCAAGAATATTTTCCTAGATCATAATTTCATTTTATCCCCCCATTACAAATGATTAGATATCACACAATAATAATAACAAATAATTGTATTTATAGTATAATTTTGTAGTTAAAGAGAGAGGGAATTCATGGGATTGAGGAATATCAAAGAAAAATAAGGAATAATCCTTTTATTCTAAAAAGAAATATGTAATCAATGAAAAACAATATAATAGGATTAATAATCTATTTTTAATGATTTCAGGTGATCTTTATCAACTTCTAGTGAAATCCCTGGTAAAATTAAATTAACTCCTATAACGGAATGTGCTCCCCCCACATGTAACTTACTTCAGATCAAGTTTTATGAACATGGATGAGTTTCAAATCTTGGTCCAATCATTATAAGCTACCGAAAATATCTACAAGATTCACATAATAATTCATTATCAATCTCGACAACCCCTTTTGTTTCATGTGTTAATGATTTTCCACTTAGAAATTAGGGATCGTACAATGATCTAAAATAAAATAATAATAAATAATTAGACATTAAAAATTAAATAATTCTAAAAAAATATTGAATATTAATTCTAGAACGAAAGTAATTATATTATCAAAATAAATGAAAAATAATGTAAAGAACATTTTTATCTTTTAATCTCCCAAAAGCAGTCATTTCCAAAAGAATATGAAAAGAATAAAAAATTCATCACAATTAAAAAATATTTAGTAATTTCTCATTTAAAGAACAATTTGAAATTAATGAATCAATAAATAACCATAAAATATGTAGAATAATATAATTAAACTATACCACATTAAATTCTCCCAAAGTTATGATATTTCTTATCTATAGTAAATCAATTAATCAAATTCATTGAATGAAAATAAGTTTCAAAAATGAAAAAATGAAGCGTAAAAAAATGGTTTTCAAAAATGTTTCCCCCCATGGACTATCTAAAGTAGGAAGTGTGAGTTATCTTATCAAAAAGTGTTCATAAAAAGGTTTTCTTTGGTTTTAAAAAATTTATTGAGATTGAAATTTTTTAAATGGTTTAAAAAACATCACTTTGAATTTAATTTAAACTTAAAAACTTATATTTTTATCCAAGTGAATAGACTCGCATAATTTTACACATAATAAATAGACACAAAAAATGGAAGAGTGGTTTTAATAAATTAAAAGAAAAAATAAATTAAATCCACCATTCATTTCATATTAAATAATAAATAGTTTTTGAGTATTATGATTTTATTTAATAACCCATTTAAATATATAGTTTATGAGTTTAAAATCTAGTCCAAAAGATCAAAACCAATAAAAATTATAATCCTACTCTCCAAGTTTGTCCAAAATAAAAAAAACAATTAAGGAGGAAATAATATATATATATATATACCCACTTAAGTCTATAGGATAATAGAAATTAAACTCCTCAAGATAGAAAAATTGCCTTTATACTTCAAAAAATTCACAACCAACTAAAGGTGCTAAAGTTATCCTTAAAATAAGGAAAATTTGAAATTTTTAAGGGTTTTTTATGTGTACAACATTAAATTATAGTTATATAGATATTAGTTACTGACCCCTTCACTTATAACCCGAAATTATCCCTATTATTGAATCCTAAGGGGGGGACAAGATAAACATCTTAGTTAAAAAATATAAATAAATACATAAGTGAAAACTAATTTATAAAGGGTTTATAGTGAATCAAAAATAATAATTTATCCAAAAACCACAAATAATCATAATATCTAAGAGATTGAACAAAAAGCTTACTGGACACCACATTAACAATATAGTGTAAAAACTAATTTTTATAAAATATTTATGTATACATCAAGTTCACAAATGATTTTCAAAAGGGTGAAAAAATAAGCATGTTGTGATATGATTTCAATAATCAAAGTTTTCAAAATAGTAGCACTAACACAAAAACATCAACAATTGATTTCAATCTGAATTTTAGCACTTTTCAAAACAATTTTGAATTTACAAATTCATTAAACCTACATTAAAATCATTAAACTAGATGTAAAACTTGTAAAGTATATAAATTAAAACAATTTATCACCTATTATAGAAGACCTTACATTTGAGTTCATTTGATCGAATCCTCCCTTTTTGTTTTTGATAAGAATCTATGGACTCTTAGTTTTATACCATAAACATTTAAAAAAATAAAAATTATAATTAAATAGGTAAATCATAAATATTATGGAAACAAAATTGTTATCGAGGAATGATATCCAGTGTTACTCAAGCATATAGCTCTTATTGGACTTGAAGAACGGTTGAAATTTCTTATGGCAGATCAACAACTTCATGATTGGATGAATCTCTTCATGTGGTCGATTGAGTGAACACATGGTCAATTAACCTACTATAAAGTTGATCCTTATAATGGATGATTATGGTTAAGTGTGGTAGGTTGAGTGATCATGTGTTCAATCTAACAAAATAATAATTTTATACACAACATCATGCCATGGTCGATGGACTTCTCAATATGGAGCCACTTTCCATGGGTGATTTCCTTGTTGCATAGTCGCTTTATACCTTCATACACTCACTTAATTGGTACAATTGTTTTGTGATTACACCTTCATTTCACCTCATTATGAGTCATATTCTCTTCCAGCTAATCAGATTTATGTCCAACCCAGCATTAACTCCTCATAGTAGATACATCTCTCCATGTGGTAGCCCTTTCTGTCACACAATCAAACGACTTATCGCACAACCACTTCACCTCATGACTGATATTCTATTATTTATTATTTTTGGTATGATATATTAGTGAAATTTAAAAAATATGGACTATTTTTTGATGGTATGGTAGGTTCAAACTCTTCATGTAGTCGATTGAGTGTTCGCACAACCAATCAACCCAAGGTCAGATCTCATCCAGAATTACACTCCCTCATTCATGAAATTCTGCACATCTAAACTTCAACGTAGACATTAAAATGTTCATTTTTAACCTTTTATGTACATATAAAAATAATTTATAATAAATTTTAGTAATTTATTAAAATAAATGACATTCCTAGATTGTCCAAATGATTTTAGGGTGCCAAAATAGGGAGTCAATTATGATCAAAATGGTTTTTAACATCAATGATTAAAGAAAGTTTAACGCCTAGTAGTTAAATCCCAAATTAAAAATTCATCATGAAAAATAGTATATTTTAGTGTAAAAACATATTTTATTGGTTGTGAATATGAAATATATTCAATTAAAAATATAACAACATGTCTGTTGAAAATTTTTAGTATGCAATCAATTCCATTAAAAACTAAAAATAGGAGTAGCAAACCAATACTATATATACCCTTCCCCCACGCTTTTTTTTAAACATGTATAAATAATTTAAAGATCTATAAATTTTGGATGATATAATATTTCCATTTATTTCCTATATGAGAAAATATCTATTGAACACTATCATTTAGATTTTATAGATGCATTGCCTCTTTATTTTTCTAAAAATAAGACATTAGAAAGTTAATTAAAACAAAATAGATGAATAAAATTTTAAAAAAGGAATTCTCAGGATAACCCCCCAGGGGGAGCTATATTTTGATTGTATATAGTTGGATAGTCTTAAGTTCGATGTCAATCTGATCGGGGTGTTTCATTTTTCTCAAAAACCAACTCATTATCTTCTTTCCAGTGTTGTTAAAGTTGTACAAATTGGGTATTGAAATATGATTAGCTTTCTTTAAGTCCCCCTTATTGGTATTATATCACTTTAAGAGTAATGGATAAGAGAATAATAAATAGGGACACTTCCCCTCTAGTCAACTTTGAAAAATAGTGTACACAGGTTGTGAAAATTTAACTCTTGGATGTGATTTTTTCACTAGTTCAGATTTAATTATTAATTATTCTTTTAAATATAAATTTGTATCAATATCCAATTTTGTATCAATTTAAAGTTTCAACACATCCTATTTCTCTACAACTAATCCAAAACATGAATTTTCAATTGAAAAAATGAGTTCAAAGAGTTCATCAAAAAGTGAAATTTCATCTTCCTCTACGATATCTAGGAAGTCATAAATTTATGTTAACTATATAAGACCTATAAAGGGATCATCATAATCATGATAAATCATAACAAAATAAAAATCAAATAAACACATGGATTATTCCATAAAGAGAAAATCTCTCTGAATGTGTTTAACTTGTTCTTTTTTATAATGAAAAGGTGCTCTTAGAAGTGGGTCTGGGGTAGGAGTAATGTATCCATCCTCCTACATCCTTTAGTCAAAACAAACCACTTCAATTATAGTGGATTCTATGGAAATTGATGATTTATTATAAGAAGGTTTAATTTTTTCAGGAATTGAAAAATCATTAGATAGGCTAAGGAAATTTAAATCATCACAATGAAAATTAAAAGTTGAACATCCAAATTAAGTACATATTAATATAATTATACATGAAACATCTCCTAATAACCCTCAATAAATGCCTCAATATATGGATTTTGAATATCTATATTTGAATCTAGGGAAATTTTAAGATCAAATATGTGCAACTCCAGCTTCTTCTTTATTCTCTTACTTATTTTCTCTTTTTTTCTAATATCCTTTTTAGTATATTATTCAATAGGTTAATGGAGTGGATGATTTATATTTTGTTCCAATTGATATGAGTTTTAATCTATAAATAAATGAATTAGACTCTCATTAAAGTCTAAGTCATCTTTAGTGGGCACATTTACTATTTTAGTTTGCATCAAATTCTGAATATTTTATAGATCTCTACAGAGTTCCTACACCTGAGAGTGATCCAATAGTGATAATGATTCAAGAATGTGTTATTCCATAATCTTGGTAATAATAATTAAAATAAAACATTTAATAACACTAATACAAACTTTCCTACCTTGAAATGACACTAATTTTTGATAGCTTATCATTTTAACTATCAAATATACATTCATAATCTCCCAAAATATAACATAGGGGCTAACCCCAGGGTAGGTCTCAAGGAGGAAATGTGTTTATCCTAATGATTCCACCAGACTCTGTGATTTTATATTTTTGAAAGTAGTAAAAGGAAATAAAGAAATGGTGATTAAAAATGAATAGAAAAAGAAACACAATGGAACATAATCACATAAATTCAACAAAAAGAAAGAAGAAAATATAATCAGTGAGAATTTTTTTTTCCTTGGTTAAATTCACTCTTATACTGCCTATTATTGATCTACTGAAGGAATTAGAACATTGGAACTCATCTTCACTTAGTTCATGGTCAATTACTTGACTCACACACCTCTCTCTCCCAAAATATTCAGCACTAATAAACCAAATGACTTCTAAAGCATGAAAACTCTCCCTATAGTGAAATAAAATACTCAATCAAACCACCTAAGTCGAGGATATATTCCAAGAAAAAGTGATATTCATGATATCATAAATAAAACCTCTCCTAATACACTTATTAGAGTAAACTAAGAGAATAAGGGGATAAATATCAAAGGATAAAATTAGTGAAAAATTATTCTCAGCGAACATGCTTCCACATCTCCACTTTATAATCATTATCGGACAAAAGCAATAAAGATGGAATTGATCAAAATGATATTTGAAACTATAGTCATATTTAAGATTTTATTCCTAAATTTGGACTTCAAAGTTAGCCCTAAATTTCTAAAATTTTGAGATCACATAGGAAGAAGAATAGACAATTTTATTTAAAATAGAATTCAGAAGTTATAGAGAGAGAGAGAATCCCAAAGGTTGAGTAATGAGGAAATGGTATAAGGAATGATTTTGTTATTTGGAAATGATATATGAAATTATTAAAAACAATATAATAGATTTCATTAACTATGTGGCATGATTCCAAGTGCTCTTTGTCATCTTTGAGTGAAATCCCTAATGGGAGTAACTTAACTCCTCACTGAATGAGCTCCCCCTAAATGCAATTTACTTCAACTTGAGTGTGATGAACCTAGAAAAGTTTATATATCATTTTATTATTTAAAATTTATTAAAAATCTCTAAAATATTCCAAACACACTTAATTGTCATTCTTGAATCCTCCTTTTGTTTAAAGAAGCTATGATTTTCCACTTAGAAATTAGGTTTCACATGAGGATTCAAAATAAAAACAAAATGTAGAATTATATTTTCAAACTTATATAATTCTAAAAAGAGATAAAAAATTAATTCCATAGCCTAAGTAATAATGTTATAAAAATAAATAATAAATAATGAAAATAACATTTTTATCATCTAGGTAACCAAAGACAGTCATTTCCAAAGTAATATTTGAAGAATAAAAATTTCATTATAGTTAAAAAAAATATTCAATAATTTCTTATTTAAAGAGAATTTTGACATTATAGACTTAATAAATCCCCAAAAATGATATGGTGAAATATAATAAAAATAGTCCACATAATCAACCTCAACATAATATTTTAAAATCACTCTGAAAATAAAATGAAATAAAGAGATGATCCCAATATTAAAATCACACCAAAGGAAACTTCAGTAGCCTAGAACACAACATCCATCATTGAACACTCACTATCATCAGCCAATACAGCCATATCCAATTTTAAAAAACTTCTCCAGAATATGAATGGAGAGAAATCAAATAAAAAAGTGAAGGAATCACCATGGATCACCAATAATAAACCTCTAAAATATGAGGATCAAATCCAAGTAAGAGGGGTTGAAAGGTCTCATAAAATCACACTTGAAGACGCATGAGGATCAAGAAAATAAATATAAGAGTGATGGGTTTCAAATGAGACTTTGAATTTATACCATTTATGGAAAACTTAATACCATGGATTGAGGGTATATTTAATTCCACAATACCTCGGTTTTTTCAAAAAAACACTATAAACCCTTCTGTAGAACACTATAATAGACCTCAGTAAACTTCCCCATAAAAATCATGAAAAATATCTATCCCATATCCTAGAAACCCAGGGTATAGATATGGTGTAACCAAGGTACCATGCTACAACGATTCCCCAATCAACACAAATAAGGTGATCATCCTCAAGATCTACAGTGAATCTAAAGGCTCAATGTTATAATCCTCAACCTCCCTTTCACCTCAATTAATCCATATACCAAATACATGATGCAAATTAGGGGCCACACTATAAGGATCTATAAAATGTAAGATCCAATAAATATTACCTCATGGGTTCTTATTTAATAACCATGATCACTATGCAATGGTCATGCCTTCCAAATAGCCTATCATGGTGTAGTGAATACCTCCATGACCTAGATCTGTCTCCCAGCTAAAATTTCATCTCAAATTCCACATAAAATTCCTTAAACCTTCTCCAGTGCCTCTAACACCAAAAATATGTAATGTAATGGGTTCGAAAGTCCCAAACCATTATAGAATAATCCTATAAATATTGACTTGAAATGGTAGGAACCTTGCTCCATACATAAGGTCTACTCTAATATAGATTAATCCTTGATTAAATGGGATATAAAGAATATCACACCATCTACAAATATAAGGTCTCTCATGAAGTAATTCCCATAACTTGACATTGAGTTCACATTATCCTTAATGAAATATTTTAAATTTCATTGTCAAATTGAATTACACATAACCTTAAACTGTTTAGAATATGTTATCATCACATGAAATTAAAATGAAAAACATTTGAGTCCTAGTTTCATGAAATTAAACTACATGATATAATTTCTACCATACATTTCATTTTGAATTATTTGGGTTTGTCTATTTTTTAGACCAATTCTTCTTACATGAAAGTCAGATCTATGTCAGAGTTATTAGTTTATGTTTTATCTCTAATTATCAATCTTCACTGAGATAAAAAATCATCACCATATAAGAACTATGTGTGGAATTAATACTATTATTTAAATATGCATAGTGATACTAGGACACCATATTCTAGTCATGGACAAAAATCCAAATCACCTTTACTTTTGGTGATCAGGATCTTACTCATTCACATCAGGTGCCTTATAAACAACCTAGAACTAAAATAAAGACATCCATATCCCCTAAACATGATATTGATCTATAAATAGATAATATAATAACTATGTGTGCCCTGATTATTATTATTTTGAGGATACATATTAGAATCCAATATATTGAACCCATCTACAAGTTCAATCCCAATTTTCTCCCACTTTGGCTTAAAAGCCCTTGTTCCTCCTCATCAGGTTTTCTATCATTGTTCGACGCTATGACATGGTTATATTTTTTTGTTTCTGATCTAGATTAATGAAACCCCTCATATATAAAGGTACTCAACATAATACCCTAAACTAAATATAATACACATCCTTATTGCATGACATTAAACTATATGAAATAAATTCCACTCCACATGAAGTTAAACTTCTTAGAAAAGGTCCTCACCGTATGACCCTAAACTACATGGAATTCATATCCACATCACATGATGTTAAAATATATGAAAGGAATTCAACTCCACGTGAAATTAAACTTCCTAGAAATGGTTCTTATTGTGTGACCTTAAAACTACATGACACCCAATTCCTTTTCATATAATATTAAACTGTATAACATATGGTCCATCAAGAATGACCATAAACTACTTAGAGTGGTATGTTCTATGAGACCTAGATTTCTTATATACAAACCATATCTATTTTAGAATCCATCTAGAATACAATTATTTTTTTCCATGGACTAATACTCAGATAAAATGTTCCCCATTTTCTATACCAGTATCTTGGTCCTCTCATCTACATTAGATCTTCTAATGGCCCTACATTTGGATTGAACAATGTATAAGTCCTAGATTTATGACTATAAATTTCATATCTCAATATTATCATCTCATAATGTTAAACTACATGGCATAGAGTCCATTTCACATTGTTTTAAACTTCAAATTTTGGTTCATCCTACATGACTTCAAACTTATTGGAGGGGTCTATTCTATATTTTCCAGATCAAAAATTCCCCTCCCTTATGTAAGAGTCTGATCAAATAGGGGTATTTATTTCTTTACTTGGGGATTAAATGGTTATGGATATATCATATAACACTAGTGTCATGCTCCACCAAACCTATGACCAAAATACCCCTTATCAAAACTATATGTGGATTGATTCCTATTATCATGTGATGTGTAGTGATGCTCAGATCTCATATCCTGGGATTATCCACACATTCTAGTTAAACCCCAATATGTATCAGTGTCTAAATATTCACTCATTCCCTCAACTCTAATACAAGGTTATATATTTTTTAACATGATCTAGATCTATGAAAAATACCTTACATAGAGGTAATTTTATTATTTACTTAAAAATACATGACACTCGAGCCCTTGTCGTGTGATGTTAAATAGCATGGCATGTGGTCTAACATTCATTGTCCTAAACTTCCTAGAGATCTCCATCCCTAATAAAACCTAACTTCCATATGTATGAGTTGGATTTATGTAATAACCCCCCCATGATATGGTTCATTTTCCATGAACCTATGCTAGAACAAATTTCCCCCATATGCAAGAGATCGATCCATTTAAGAGATCTCTTACATAAAATATTTTATATTTAGGGATACATTCTCTTACCCTGTTTTCATGGTTCACATAATCTATGAATAAATTAATTCCATCATATCTCAGAAGAACTTCATGTGGCATGACTCTTTTCTATCAGGATGCATAAGAACTCTTATCTCTATTATCCCAAGAACAACTAAATCTTCTATTTCTATACCTAGTTCTACTATGGTGATGAGGTCTTACTAAATTCATGTTTGAGTTTTTTCTCCCACTGTCATCATAGAATCTATGAATTTCCCTCTTCTTCCCCTTTACATTATCTAGATTAGTATGAAGAGGTTCTATTTTCTAAGAGATAAATTTCAATTGATTCCAATTCTATTAGGATACATAGTGATGTTAATACTTCCTATATTAGGACCAAATGAAAATTACACCAAACACCATTGTATCCTAGTTTTTGGTTCCTCTCTATTAACATCGATTTTTTATAATGGCCCCCAAACTAGGTAATTTAAATAACAACATGTGGAACTCCAAAAAAAGTTAATATTTAGAAGCATAAAATTAGAAGGTATTATTCTAAACCCCCTATAAATAAAAATTATAATGGTTTAATAATAACCCCTTCTAATTAGAGGTGGTTTTGATGAAAAAATAAACCAAAAAATATTAAATGTGGACCCTATCTTCTTTAGACCCACACTCTCTCACCCTTTCCATACTATTTCCCTACCCCCACCCATGATAACCCCTCACCCCTCTGCTTACCTCTTCCCTATATTTCCACGCCCCCTGCTCATTATGATAACCCCTTAGTTATCCTCTTCCTTCACCCCTCTACTGTGATAACCCCTCACCCCTCTACTCCCCTATTCTTTATATCACCCCACCCCCACCTGTGATAACCCCTCACCCCTCCACTGTGATAAGACCTCACCCCTCTGCTCCCCTATTCCTTATATCACCTCGCCCCCACCCGTGATAACCCCACCCCCTGATAACCCCTCTTCCCTAACCCATCTTCCAAGTATGGCCCCACTCCACCCCAAATAACCTTATTTACCCTCTACTTTCACCCCCTCCCATTGATCACCTCTCCTGCATCAGCTGGTATTTCCCCTCTCCCTACCCCATTTGGTAGCTTCCCCTACCTTCCAGCACTCTCCTATGTTATGTTTCCCCTCTCATTTGTCACTGACTCCCATCGGAACAGTGTACCCTCTCTCATATGTCAATGCTACATCCCCCTCATGAGTGTGATGAAACCCCCTCCCCATACTCATGAGGTCTCCCCCTCTCTCTTAGATCGTGGTGCCCCTTATATCAAGTCTTCTACTCCTCATGTGAAAGTATCCATGACACTCCAACAAAATCAGGTAATTATTCTCACTAATTCATTATAGAAACCCCCTTGTAGAAGCCACTCCCTTGTGGTCTCCCTCCTAAAATCGTTGCCCAATGGGGACTCTCACCTGACCAGCTGGTTTTTAGAGATTATTCACCCATTTCCTATTTATTCTAAACCCTCAACGAAACCCTTAGTGAACTAGTTGTTTTATTATTATTTTTCCCTTTTCTAAGGGGAACAAATATGCTTTGGATCTCAAGGATACAAATTTTAGACCTAATCTATGGTCAGCATCAGCGAGGTAATTAGACTGGTCAATTTTGATCTTGGTTTCTTTAGATTGATTTAGAAAATTAATGCTAGATTTTTTTTCCAAAAATTTCATCATTGATTTTATTCTGTTAATTTCCACATTTGGAACCACTGCATATTTTTAGAACCATTTCTTATTTATAAAAATATGCATATTCACTCTGATACCCATGTATAATAACTATAAATTTTATTTGTATCTGAATTATATGGTATATGGATTTTGTTACTGTTAACTGCCTATAATACATATTAGTTATAATAAGTTTCACTTCTTTAAGTGGTTTTATTTTGAAAATCAAGTGCATTGTTATTTTAGAAACTAAACAAACATTGTTTATTTTTTTCAACCATTTTTTCTATAACTAATAAAGTCTATGACCAGTTTTCAATAATAAATTCCAAACTATTCTGACGTATGAGTTTTTGTTTTGAACACAATTCTCACGTTTTTTCTAAAATTGAGAAAAGGAAAAAAATTATGTTTTTAAATGAAAAAACTAAACTTTAAAAAAAGTATTTTTTTAATTCTCTTAAATAGAAAAGAGATTTACATTTTATATTTTTTAATGAAAGTGTTTCATGAAGAAATTTTCATTAGATTTTTTATACTGTATAAAATTTATTTAGATATTTATTATTTTTTCTTATATATATTTGAACATATTTAATTGAGATATTCTATTTCAATTAATGCAGTATAAATGGAAAAATCATGGATTTCCTAGTAAAGAAAATTTGATGAGTATAATGAAGGATTAAAAAAATTTCTCAATTTTGTGTTTGAGCGTCAATATGTTGAGGGAAGAATAATATGTCCTTGTCATAACTGAAAATTTAAGAAATTGTTGGCCATAGTTGAATCATATTCCCATTTGAGTCAAAAACAATTTCTGATTGAACACACCAAGTGGGTATGATATGGAGAATTTAATGAATTTGAATTATCGTCTAGTAGAGCACAAGAAAATGAGACTTCTCCCCATAATATTGATCTTCTAGATCCTATGGAGGAAATTTTCAATGATGAATTTGGTCTTGATAACATATTTAGTGAAAATGAAGAAGACTCATCTCTTGGTGTAAACATGGTTGAAACTTCTACAAAATTTTTTGATTTATTGAATGATGGGAATCAATAATTATATGAAGGCTATAAAAAGTACTCCAAATTGTCTTTTATAATAAAATTGTACCACATAAATTGTTTATGTGGAATTAATGATAAGGAAATGATAATTATTTTTTATTTTATAAGAGATACTTTTGAATGTTCCAAAATCCATGACTCCTTTTATGAGGCTAAGAAAATCTTCAATAAACTTGGTCTTAATTATATTAAGATACATGCTTGTTCTAATGACTGCATGTTGTATTGGGGGGATGATGAGGACAAAGAAATATGCAATAAATGTAAAAAATATTGGTGGAAGTAAAACTTCCAAGCATATGCGTTGGTATGAAAGTGAAAAATGTAATGATGAATTGGTGAGGCATCCTATAGATTATGAATCATGGAATAAATTTAATGTTACACATCCTCAATTTATTTTAGATCCTAGAAATGTTCGTTTGGGTCTTATAGCTGATGGTTTTAATCCTTTTGGTAGCATGAGTTCAATTTATAGTATTTGGCCTATAATATTGATACCATATAATCTTCCACCATGTATGTGTATGAAAAAAACATCTATGATTCTTTCAATAATCATTCCTAGGAAATAAATTCCAGTAAATGACATGGATGTCTATTTGAGACCTCTTTTGAAGGAGTTGAAAGATTTGTGGGTGGATGGAGTTGACACCTACGATGTCTCCATGTTTGAAAAGTTTAAAATGCGAGTAGCATTACTATGCACAATCAATGACTTTTCCGAACTCAATACCTTATCTAGATGGAATACTTATATAGGATTAGCTTTTCCTAACTTGTAACTTTGACACAACTCCATTGTGTTTTTCTCATAGTAGAAAGTGGTGTTTGGGGGGCATCGTCGATTTATTGGTGATAGACATAAATCTTGATTGATGAGATTACATTTTGATGGAAATAAGGATTTTTGAAAACCTCCAAGTGTGTTGTCTGGAATGGAGATTTTCATACTGGTAGAAAATATAAATTTATTGTTTGGAAAGACAATAACACGTGATGGTAAAGGAAAGTGAGCTCAGGGAAATAACAATGAGGAAGGCTCTGAACAATGAAAAAAAAGTCTATATTTTTGAATTTTTATATTGGAAGACTAACATGTTACGTCACAATCATGATGTCATGCATAGCAAGAAAAATTTATGTGATAATGTCATTTATACTTTTTTGAATGAAAGTGGAATGAAAAAATATCATCTTAAGGCCCGAAAAGATCTCCAAACAATGGGTATAAGAAGGGATTTTTGGCATAATGATAAGGGGAAATATCAACCATGTCTTTTTACAATGACAAATTGAATGAAAGATGCCTTTTTAAAATTTATAGTGAATATGAAGTTGTCTTATGTTTATTCTAGTGACCTTTCAAGATGTATCAATATGAAAGATTGTAAAATATCTAGTTTGAAAAGTCATGATTGTCATGTCACTATGAAGCAATTACATCACATTGCAATACGTATTGTGTTTCCAAACAATGTGTTTAAAATATTTAGAGTTATGTGCATTTTTTGGAAAAATATGTGGCAAGGTTATAAATCCCATTGATCTTTAGAATTTCTAACATCAAATTGTTCTCACACTTTTTCATTTGGAGTTGTTATTTGCCCCATCATTTTTTACAGTCATGATTCACTTGTGCATGCATCTAGTTGATGAACTATGATTGGGTGGGCCAGTACAATTTCGATGGATATGTACCATTAAAAGGTAATTTAAAATTTTATACATATAATATTTCATATTAAAATATTTTGTTTTTTCTTCTTATTATTTGTGTACTTTATATAGATATTTGGGGAATTTAAAGTCTTGTGTTTGTAATAAGGCTTAACCCGAAGGTTCTATTATTGAGAGGTATATATCAGTAGAATGTTTCAAATTTTGTTAAAGATATTTAGATGGGATTGAGACGAAATTAAATTGTTTGAGTCATATTAGTGTTGAAGTAATGGATGTTGACAATGATGAAGTGTATACAATCTTTTCAAAGATCAGAAGACCTGTTGGGAGTTGTAATAATTTTGTCTTAAATTCCATTGAGATGAAACAGGTGAACCAACATGTGTTATTCAATTGAAAATAGGTGGATCCATTCATAGATTAGGTATCAATTTATGTTTTCATATTTAGTAATTTAATTATTATTACTTATTAGGTTAATAATCATTACATGTAGGGAATACACATTACATGTGAAGAGAAAAATGAGGATTCGAACACACTCCACTTCTGTAGTGCAGAATATTATAAGTGAACACTTTGCTAATTGGTTTTCTAGATGAGTAAGTTAAAGGAATGACTGGTAATTAAATATGGACTGATAATTATTTTCTTAAATATTATTTTTTTTCACTTATTTTCTAAAGATGTGGTTGGTACGCTATCAGATGATTTGAAACATCTTGCACAAGTCCCTCTTCAGAATTTTAAAAGGTTTTCTGTATTAAATATTAATGGATTCAAGTTTCATACATTGGATCATGAAAAAGGATTAAAAACAAAAAATTCTATAGTGTTCATGACTTCTAGAACTAAATGTGTTTCAAGTCGCCATGATGAAAATGGAATTGATGCTGGTATTTTATATTATTGGAAGTTGAAAGATATTTTTGAGCTCAATTACTATGGAAGATCTGTGACTCTTTTTAAATGTATATGGGTTGATACAATAAATTATAGAGGTTTTAGAAAGGATGGTTGGGGTTATAATGTTGTCAATTTTAGTAAATTTATTTACAATAGATAATGTGAAGATCATGAACCTTTCATTTACGCATCTCAAGCTCAAATGGTTTATTATGTTGAGAAATCTCCTGAATGGAGTGTTGTGGTGAATCTTAAGCTTAGAGATTTGTTTGAAATGGGTGAAGATTATGAGGAAATATGTGAACACAAACCTTTTGAAGAACAATAATTGATTAAATTTTGCGATAATGAAAGTTAAAATATTCAACTAGAAAGAGAATAGGAATATAATGATGTTTTGTTTTTTAATTTGGAGGAAGATGAAAACAATTTGGAATAAATACTTATATTTTTTTTTACTGAATTTTTTGATTTTTTTTACTAACTAGAGAAAACATATTTATTTTGTGTTCATTTTTTATAGAAGCACATTTATGTTGTGGGTATTAATTGTTTTTTGTATATCATAGGAAACCTTTTTGTTGTCTTTTTCTTTACGTTAAATAGTTATAAGAGAAAAAATAAATTAACAAAAAAAAAATTCAATTAATTCTGCTGCTTGTTTTGTTTTTTTTCTATATATCAAGGAACAATATATTAATTTGAACTCTAATTAATGTTTTAATGTTTTATATTTTACAATTTTTTTCACTATGTTTCACATGATAAAACAATTAATGTGCCCTCAGAATTTTATATTTAACTCAAATTTTTGATAAATTCATGACACTAGATAAGAAGTATATAAGTATGGTTAGTGAAATTTCCATGTCCCCTTGTCTTCTCACGTTGTTAAGGAAACCAACCGGAATTTTGGAGTTAGGATCCACTATAAACATACTAATGTTATAGAATGCATATTATAATTGTTTCTTCAAAACTTTTTATGCTTGTAATCACCATATAGATATGCCTAATTCAAAAGAACCTAGAGTTTGGAATATAAATGAACAATATACAACATAATCAAAGATTAATGTGAATGTTCATCCTTCCTCAACTAAAGATATTACATCAAGATAAACATGAGTGTATATCACCCAAGATGTTTTCCCCCAGCAAACACATTTATATTATGGTCAATCAACACAATTCACATTATCAGAGTCCAATGCAGATGAAAATACTTGATTATCTAGTCCTAAATGTTGTTTTGGTGCTGAAGATGAGATGGATCTAATTGTTTCTCTGACATCAATTGGTGTAAGGAGGGAAAAACAATGAACTGGTTGGATATGTAATGTTATAGGTACATCCAATTTTACTCATTTATTATTTATTTTAATTAATCCATTTTTAAATTTATTTCATTATTTGATTAGATTTGGAGTGTGTGAAAAATTGAAAAAGTTGTGAATAGAGAAAATTTGATCATTGGTGAATGAAAAAGTTATAGTGAACTTTGATGATTAGGGTCTTCCAATTGGGGAAGAAGGGGGTTTATTTTTTCGTGCAATAGGACATATATCTAGGCCTAAATTTCTTATAGATGATAAATCTTAGCAAAGAATACCAAATTCTCTATAAGAATACGTGTTATGAAGATTGATTATGGTAATTATTTTGTAATGATTTAATGACTTTTTAAGTTTTATTTCAGAATTTCACAACTAATGTTTTTATTTTGTTGGAAAATACCTAATTTCAATTTCCACATGACAAGTTAGAAAAGTGGTTTGCTAAGCTTGCAATAGGAAACAGATGGAGAGATAATAGAGGGATTTTTTTTCATAAACATTATGGTTCTAGCTTAACTAAAGAACAAAATGTTGAGTAGAACTGTCCAAATGGTATAACAAAGGGTCAATGGAAAAGTTATATTCTCATTCTTGATAAGAAAAACCATAAGGTAATTTCATATTTTTTATTTCCATCATATTTTAACATTTAATTTTTTTATATTCATTCAATGTTACAAAAATTTTCAACTTTATATGTGCAAGACATGTGTAAGAAAAATGAACTAAATCGTAGTAGTCAAACCATTCCACATACATCTGGAACTAAAACATTTGCCTACAAGAAAGGTGAGATGGTAGTATATCATTTAAATTTTTATAAATTAGTTGAAAATTATTTATTTTTATAATATTTTTTATTATAGGAGAAGAATTTTGGACATCTTCTTGGTAGAGCCAATCTATGGGATGCAGTCCATCGAAAAATTGATGGGTCATATGTAAATGATGATGCAAAAACAATCAGAGTAAAAATTCATATTAAAGTTGTGTTACTTTTTGACGTAACCAACCTGATTTCATCTTCATGTAGGAAAATTGAGTGTGTTTTTAAGTCAAGAGGAACCGTCATGATATTCAATGATTTCTCTAGATGATGCTTTTGGAAACGTATTTGGTAAAGATCATCTGTGTCATGTACGTTCTCTTGGGTTGGGATCATGTTTTACAAGTGTATTCAGATCATCCTCTTGATGATTTGGAGGAGTCAATGACACTATATCTGATTTTTGTCCTACATCTCAAAAAGAGGTTGCTGATTTGAAATCAAAATTGAGTCAAGACGAATTAAAATTAAATAGGAACGAAGATGATTTAGGCGAAAAAAAATTACAAATGCTTATTATCGTTGATGTTATTAAAGGAATGGGTGACAATATTCTTTCAATGAATGTCAACATAACTAATGATGATAGAAAGGTATTTTTTTAATTAGCTTATTTGTGTTTAACTTTCCATCACAAACGTAGTTCTGCTAGGAATATTTGGACACAAAAAATGTTGTTGTCGGAAAATGTTATAAGTGACCTTGAAACTAATAACATATTTAGGATATATACAAGTGTTCATGTTCATTTTTCAAACATCATAATTCCTTGAGTTTTTTAGATTGTCAACTACACTATCAAAGTCTGTACAACTAGGGTGGCATTTTTTGGATCCATAATGAATAATATCCATGTTCTCCAAAACAACACACCAAAGAACCATGTGTTCGCCATTTTTTGAACATCACAACTATTACTGATGCCAAAATAGTTTACCTGTATGAGAATCATACCAATACCATATGTGAACTTGCTATTTTATAATTCACTAAACCCAAAACCATACACTGAATCCTTCTTATTTTGATTATAGGCATCCAATTGATCGTTTATGGTGTTTTCTTTTTCTTATGAACACAAGTTTATTGTTTTAATGTTTTATAATGTTTAGATCACAAAGCATTAATAAATTAAAGTATGCAGTAGTTATCCATTTAGATGGTTTATGATTTTTATTGTTAACTGCAAACATGTATTTTTAATATATTTTTGATGAATTTTATAATTTTTACATGTCAAATCATTATGTTTTTAAATCTTATTTAGGAATCCATTAATGAAGAAGACGGGGGATAATCTGGAGATCAACCTTCACTGCATCATAGAATATCATCTAGAATAAGTGATGTTAATTAGAAAGTTGCACATGTCCATGCTTCTATTGTGGTATTTTATCCACTAGTGTTATAATTTGTGGTTTTTATTTAATTTTTGTTCCTTTGTTTAGTATCCATGGTCCATTACCATCCTCCTACCACCCCTCAGGGGTATCACTATGGAAATCATGATCACTCATCACCTTGGGATCTATGTATCCCCAGTAATGCTCCCCAACCTATTGAATCAAGGATGAATTCATTGTAATCTAATAAATAAATCCATTCCCAATTATTTCTCTAATGTTAAGATGCATTTATATAAGATCCTTTAATCCATTCCACACATTAGTAGATTCTTGAGCCATATATCCTATCAACTTCTGACTCAATGCATCTGCAACCACGCTCCCCGTTATTTGGGAAAAATAGATATATAAATTATAATACTTGAGAAATTCTATCCACATCCACTTGAATATAGTTAGTTCCCACTGAGAGAAAATATGTTTCTTGCTCATGTGGTCCAAAAAATCCATAAAGAACATGTTGATGAGATAATTACAACACAAATTTATCACAAATAAAACCACCACCAACTCCATATCATATGTATCATAGTTAAACTCAGGAGGAATTAACTACATATACCCATGATAGATCAATTTCATCTACTTCATCAACCCAGATCCCAAACTCTGATGGGAAGTATCACAAAAGAACTTAAAACACTCCCTCCTGTATTGGTGTTATCTACGCTAGTATTTAAGGTAGAACGGACCGCCTCTATAGTTATAGAAGAATCACTTAGCATAGTGGTTTTTTTCTATAGAATAATAATTAGATAAGATAATTATTTTATATTTTAATTTGTTAGATCTTGTTTTCAATGCATAAATCTTGATCAAATTCCCATAATATAAAGTTTAACACATGAGATGGAGGCTGTTATGATATTTGGAGATATTCTAAGAATAATTAGAGTAGTTTGGAAGAATTATTGATGTTTTGTAAGTGATTAGAATTGGTGTGAAATTTATATATGTCCATCAAATGTATGGTTTTACCTATAGTGATATTTAAGGTTTTTATATTCAAAAGAGATGAATGTTAATAAATGAAAAACATTACTATGTTTTTTCATTTAGTACATAAGATCTTTAATATGAATAGTAGTTTTAATAAATGTTTTCTAAATAGATGTATATTATTACTGTGATGAATTATTTATGATTTTAGAAGATCTAAAAATAAAAAAAAAATTGTTAAAACCTAACAAAAAAATTTACATTCAATATGTAAGAGTTGTTATATGGATGATGGGTTGCAAATTTGCTAAGTCATAGTATGTAAAGGTTAAACTTGTGTTGGGAATAAGATGTTTAGTAAATTGTCTATGTTATTATAACATAATAGAAATATGTAAGAGTAACTACAAGAATTATAGCTATAAAAATTGGTAAATCCCCGATATATAAGGATCAGTCTTTGTTAACCAGGAAGGGTTTGAAAATTTGTAATTTCTATAGTGAAAGGGATACTCTCTGTAGACAAATTGGAAAAATATAAAAATCCTATAATGTGAGGATTTCTCATAATATAAGAATATAAAAATGTAAAAGTAATCAAATATAAGGTTTGAAACATATGGTCTTTTAGCTTTACAAAAACTAAGGTAGAATCTAGAGAATAAGGGTCATCAAGTGAATATGATATCATATCACTGTCATGTTTTCCTAAAAAAATAAGGGTTTCCCAAGTAGGAATATTTTCATTTTGTAATGATAGAATAAGTTTTATAAGTATTTAAGGGGAACTAGTCTCTCATGAAATTATATATTTGATCATTCCATGATTTATTTCAGCGTCTACCAGATCTATTCCCTAATTCACTGCCTCTTCTAGTCAGAGAATTGTTCAAGGGACCATCCCTAAAGGATTTTCTCCTTAGTCCGTCCCCTTCTAGGTCATCCTTTCACCATCCATACCAGGTGTTGATTCTTAATAAAAGGCCTTCTGTTTGGATCCCCAAGTAGTGGTGTGGGTTAACCTTCTGGATCTCCCTCTTCCTTTTCAAAACATAGCTTTTCTTCAGTGTGTAGGGGACACACTTGGATCCTTATTCTATAAGGATTTGCACACACTAAATCTTTAAGAAGTAGGTGTGGCATGGATTTTCATTGAGATGGATTTGTGCCGACATCTTCCTTCTTGTATCCTTCTCAAGTCTGATGGTGATATTTCATGGTGTCATCACTTATTTCTCCTCTCTCCAGTTCAGTTCTGTACTGAGTATCATCTTCAAGAAAATTATCTTCCAGCTTGCAGTAAGTCCCAAGCACAAGCATTATATTCAGGCTCCGTCTCATAGAAGAAGAAGGTGACTCCTACAGTGATGATCGATCCTTCTACAATCCCACTGTTATCTCAAAGTCATCCTCCACTGGAGTCACCAACCATTTCACCTGACCCACTTACATTTGAGAATAAGAACTCTTATACTTATATTGTTTTATTCTACACACCCATGTCTCCCCAACCAAGTTACTATTGGGTACATGGTCTCGAGACAAGTCATCAGCCAACAGTGGGGTCAGAGGCCTCTGGCCCCACTATAAAGATTTTAGTTTGAAAAAAAGGTAAAGAATTTTTTATCCCTTCATGGCTCTTTCCTAGTGGCCCCAATAACTTCTTCACTCCTCTTATCCATATCGATAATAAATTTAGTGTATTATCACTTGTGGATTCGAATGGGGATTTCATCCATATTTCTTCACTACCTAGTGGTCCTCTCACCAAAAGTAGAGTCAAGTAAGGTGAAAAAAGAGTCCAAGATTTTGAATCAAACAATTAACAAAAAAATTAGTGGATGAATAACTAATTATACCTCAGAAAACTCATAGTTCTACTAGCACTACCACCTCCAACATGTGAATCTGACCACACCTGACTCCACTAACAGTCTATTTTCTACCTCAAAGGACATGATATAGCATAGGTACTTGTGAATAGGAACTATCAAAAGGACATACCTAACAAATACATATTCCCTCGTCTACTAAAAATCATTGATGGTCCCTAACACAAAACATTCCTTCAAGGAAACTGTTTGTAACACCCCAGAATGATAAAGGGTTAAATGACTAAATGATATGACCCATGTTAACAATGTGCACCTTTCTTTTTGGGATCCTACGTGATTAAAACTCCACAGTTAAGCATGCATATCCTAAAGTAGTGTTCAGGATGGGTGACTATAACACTCCAATAATTTAAAAATCGATTTAATATTGAATGCATGAAACACTGAGTCTCTAAAAACACCACCTTATTATAACCTAGATAGTAAATATAATTTTTCCACTTCTGCAATTTTAATTTTGAAAAACTAGCATACACTCTTGCGTTCGGTAAGATATTTAGAGTCTGATAAAACAAACTTAATATTTGGTGAATAGTAACATACCCTTATGAATAGTAACACACCATTATGGATAGTAATGAATATTAAATTGACCAAAAAAATATAAATTTCACCCATGAATGTATAAATGCAATATAGACATCTTAAAAGTGAAAAAATAATAATTATATTATAAGTATTGGTATTATTCATGTCATAAATATTTTAATTACAATTTTATGATTAATTTAATAATTTAAAATGGAAATGTATTTTCATAAAATGTATTCATAAATTGTTACTTTATTGTATTATGGTTATAATATAATTTAATGGGACATTGATTAATTTCTCAATGTGTTATAAAACGAGTTATAGTTTTAAAGTTGTTTTTTGGAATAAATTATGATTTTATTTAAAAATTAAATTGAAAAAATTTAGAAAATTATTTTCAATAAATGGATTTCATTTTTTAATTCTACACATTAAAAAATGGTTTGGGTGATTTTTTGGGATTTTTCTAAAATACTTTATTTTTTTGTGAATAGTACAATTACAGTTTTGAGTTTTTGGTATGTTTAATGACATCATAATTAAATATTAATTAATATAAAATTCTGGTCGACTTTTGTATAGTCAAATGTGATTTGAGGTGTCCCAAGTGGCTTATACCAAGGTAAAATACCATGGGAAAGCCCATGGTTTTGATAAAACCACTAATGAGGTGTCCCTTTAAATTAATAAAAAACATCCTCTCATTCAGTATAAATACCCACTCATTCATTTGTTTTTATTCATTAAAAACTCATCATCTTCAAATATCTTGTATTTTTACCTCCCTAGTAGTCCTCCCAAGGTTCCCTAAAGCCCCCAAGGTCCAAAACTTCAATTCTTAAGAGTTACTCTACAAGATAAGAGAATTCTCAACATCTCTTTACACATCCATGTTCTCTTTTATGTGGTATGTATTTCAAGTTTTCATACCATGTTCTTATTTTCATATTATTCTTAACCTATAATATTTTATGATCCTTTTATTAATAGGTGACCCATATCCCTTGTAACGACCCGAAATTTTTTAAATAAATTTTGTTCCCTAATTTTATGTGTTATTGTTATACTCAACAAAAATGTTTTATTTGATAAACATGATTATAATTAAAATGAGATAAGTGGGTTTTGACTATTATATAACCATCGGTCAACATGACCGCTGTGAACAAAATGTTTTGATTTTTGTCTCTAAATATAAGTAATCTTGGTTAATTATTATAGAAAGAAGATTCGATGGCCTCACCTAGTAGTCCTGGACCGATCGAAGCCCATCTAACAGAGCTTGGGAAGGAGGTAGCACCACTGGGCTTTGCTCTGGATCAAATCCAAGCCGAACTTCATCATGTGAAGATGGAACGAAATCGCCTTCGTGAGAAGTTCAAACTGATAGAAATTACTACTCGGGCAATGTTGACTGAGCCGCCCCAAGCTTCTATCACCCTAGCACACCTTACTCTTAGGTCCTATGCTGGTATTATAAGGGGTTATATAACGAGACCGTAACTACCTTGTGTAATCCTTGTTTTAAATAAAAATTGGGATTTCTTCTTATGATGAAGTTTATGAATTTTGAAATGACCGGATAAATATAGTATGCATATTTTTGATGAATTTTAGAAAAAAGATATTTTAAATATGTTTATGTAAACCCTAAATAATTAAAAATGTGTAATGATTTTCAAAAAATGGTCTTCTACAATTATGTTCAGTACTAAATTTAGAGTCTAATAAGATCAACTTGATTTTTGATGAATAGTAAATTATGAATAGTGATTTTATGATTAGGATTAGTAATATGACCAAATGGATTAGTAATCTCACTTAAAGAAAGTTTTAAAATAATCTAGGCACCTTGATTAAGTAATGTGATTCAATAAAATAGTTAAATAACGGTTTCATTAATTATTATTCAAGTATTAGTTTTTTCGGGTGAATAGTGTTTTTTAATTAAAAATTTAATTAAAAATAATTAGAAAATGATTTTTATAAAAATGACTTTATTTTTGAACTCAGAGCATCGATATTATGTTATGGTAATTTTTGGGGTTTTTTCTGAAAAAAATGAATTTTCGATGAATAGTGTTTTTATTTAAAAATTAAATTAAAAATATTTAGAAAATTATTTTTATAAAATGGATTTCATTTTTGAAATCAGAGCATTGATATTTGGTTAATGTGAAATTTTGGGATTTTTCTGAGAAAGTTGAATTTTCAGTGAATAGTAAAAATACAGTTTTAGGGTTTCGGTATGTTTAATGACATCATAACGGTGTCATGATGATGTCATGATATCTTTTGAGGGTTGTCCGGCCAAGGGTGATGAATTATTGTTTTGGGGGCCCCATGTGGCCTAACTCCATGATAAATGACAAGGGAGAGCACATGGGTTTGAGAAAAGCCCATGTGAGGTGTCCCTTGGCCATTAATGCCTTGTCCCCTCACTTTCCCTATAAATACCAAGCCCTCCTCTCATCCATTCGACTCCCCACTCATTAACAACGAATTTCGGGTCTCATTACCTCCCAAGGAGTCCTCCCAAGGTGCCCCCAAGCCCTCATGGTCCCATCCTTTGAGGTTTAAGAGTTACATTTTAAGGTAAGGGATCCGACCTCTCTCTTTCTTTTCAAGTAATCTCTTTTATGTATTTTCTTTTATACTCCATGTTCTTATGTTGGGGGATGTTCTTTTATATTCATCCTACTGCCTATTTCATGTTCATA